>CAXKWD010000004.1:92254144-94789144 GCA_964059195.1 Ectobius pallidus | reverse complement strand
TATCAATATAGCTTCGATAGCGTTTATTTTCCTTCTAGGCCAGTATTATTATTATTATTATTATTATTATTATTATTATTATTATTATTATTATTATTATTATTATTATTATTATTATTCACTAAATCATTCATTCATTCATTTGTTTTGTACTAATAAGGTAAATAAATATAAATAAATAAATAAATATAAATTTATTTATTATAGATATACCATTGATCACTTACCGACGAAACAAGAATTCCTCTTGAGAGAAAGAAAATCTGAAGAAAGTAACGAACTCCAGATATAAACGTTATATCTAATCATTAGATTAGATTTATGTATACAGTATATATATATATATATATATATATTAGCAAGAAGACAGGGGGAAGAGAGAAGAGTGAGAAAGAGAGGTGTACAGAAAGAGACAGCTATAGGAGGGGAAGGGAGAGAGAAAAGGAGACATAGAGAGAAAAGGGGAGAGGGAGGGAGAGATAGAGATAGAGAGGGAGAGAGAGAGAGAGAGAGAGGGGGGGAAGAGAATATAATCCAATTCTTCATTGCAAAAGACTACAGAAAAAAAGGTCTCCAAGAAAAATTTAAATATTTTTTAATTGTATAAGGTACTGCTTGTAATTTATTAAACTTCATAATAATGTGTAAATGCAATTTAGCTTACATCAGAAGTAAATACTACGATGTTTCTATTAATGGCAATAAGTGTCAGATTTCTCTTACATTTTGAGATTGCCATGGCATGATTTAAGGCATTACCCAAGAAGTCTATGCATTCTATTGATTTATTTAGTTTCGATTACAGGTTGTGATTTGTGTTAACATCAGTTTTATTTTATAGTTTTTACCTTTTCTAAAAAAATAATGGACCTATGTTTTACCCAGTTCTGCTATGTTTAACGGCATATTCTTCACTTTACAATTATATAAGAATGCAACAACTAACGATTATAAACATTACGTATTTGATATTGCTAAAGAGAACAACAGGAATCTTGTAAGATTGATTTCAAATATACGGACAGGTCTATGATTTAGGCTACATGAAAGCAGGATCTGTTCGTTCTTTTATCATGCGTGTATACAACATAAAAGACTACAACACAAGAAGAATCAATATGTTAATTTTACTGGTTTTTACGAATATTTTAAGTTTTTAGCCATTTTATTTAAAATGACGCCAATGGTAAAGCAGTTTTAGTCATCTTAAGTAGTGACCTTCAAAACAATATGACCTAATGATGGTTCAATGAAACCGAAAGACCTAGGCACAATAAGCATCCTATTTATTTTATTTTATAGCTGCATATTGTTTTTATGGAACTCGCAGAAGTGAGAGAAAGTTTTCTATCTTTAAAAAATAACTAATGGATATTAATTATCTACTGACTTTTCCTGTTTAGTCTAAGCTAAACTATCAGAAGTGGATTAGAAACAGTTAAGAAAGAAAAAACAGAGGAAATTATTGAAACACCAAATATATATTATACAAATCTAACTTTTTGTCCTGTTAATCTTTGGCTTTAACGAAATGCTTCCAACATTTTACCTATCAAATATAATAATTAAATAATTCGTGATAAATCGGCGTATATTTCAAGAGATTGGAATAATTAGGATGAGGACAGATTTTCGTCTCCCTTAGGCTGAGCGTTCAATATTTACATACATTTGCCATCGGATCGGCGTTTGAACTGGTGGCATAAAAAAACCGAAAGCAAACAAATCTGCGAGGTCATGCAAACTATCCAGGCTCCGATTGTAACAAATAAATATTCGAGAAGCGCGTGTGTCATTTTCTGTCGTAAGTAACGTCCTTCATCCTTACCCAAGTAGGGAGAAATTTTATTATATATAGGCCTACTAAACAAGGATAATTATACCCTTATATAGGGAAAAGTCATAGGCTGTTGGAAGTTTTCATTACCGAAGATTAATTTAGTTACGCTTTTTTTCTATAGAGGACGAGGGACAGAGACACCCTGCCTGATGACTACCTAGAGGAAACTAAGGTATTGCTTGGAGATGGAAAGGCCGAGTAATTTGATCCAGAGGCTCTCATTTGGGCTTGCAGTTCTTTAATGTGCCGTATATCTACGACAAATCTACGTCCTAAAAATTCATCCACTCCGGCTGGGTGTCGGTTGCGGACTTCTACTTAATAGCAAATGGTGACTACTCGGAACCTCAGACAGGTTAACAAGGCCTCTAGTTTATGGGCTTTTTAAAATTGAATGAGAACACAGAATAGTGAAAAAAAATCTCCCAATCATAGAGTTAGATGCTTGGATTCATGCAAGCGAATCTTATATTTTCTTATGTTACTGGATGTCCTATACATTACTGCAGAAAATTTATTCTTTTGACCTCATGGGCATCGAATGTAGAATCAATCTGTATTCAAATAAAATTTTTGCTAAATACATTCCTTTGGCTTAGAAAGTCTGTCTACTTTAGGAAATTGAAAGCTTTAAGCTAATTATTATTAATACTTGACTTTTTTTTACAGAAAAAGGTATCCATGATAAGATGCAAGTATCGATACATCTACTCTAGTCAGCACTTCCATAGACCAACGACAAAACCTAGACCTGTGCATTGTCATTCGATGCCCATGAGGTCAAAAGAATAGATTTCCTGCAGTAATGTATAGGACATCCAGTAACATAAAAAAATATAAGATTCGCTTGCATGAATCCAAGCATCTAACTGTATGATTGGGAGATTTTTTTCACTATTCTGTGTTCTCACTCAATTTTTAAAAGCCCATAAACTAGAGGCCTTGTTAACCTGTCTGAGGTTACGTCTAATTTAGAAATGTCTGTAAATAGGAGCTCTTCTTCAGCGTCCATTAAACTAGCTACAAGGCAATAACAATGAAATAACTTTAAAATATCCTAAAGTTAGAATTTTCTTGTTAACAAGAAATGCCGTTTCTGGTAGACGAGATGTAATTGATACCTTGTTATAAGCAAGAATTTCTAAGATAGGGGCAAAATGATTGGCGTTTGATTGACCAAATAAAAAATACTAGTTCCAGTGCACCTGTACTACTTCGAAAAGGAAGTTCCAATTTGTGGAATTCAGTAAGTCCACTCTCATGCCTACAAGCTCTTGAATCTGGATTATATTAGAAAACTGCATTTTATCTGTCTCAGCTATAATTACAAATGAAACACATGGTTAATTACTATAATAAGTAGCTCTGAAGTGGATTTAAAAAGTCACAATAATGTTGAGCTTTAATGTCTTTAACACAGATGGCATACCTTAAAGATTTTTCAACAGGAGACAATATAAGGCTTGGGTCTATTTAGGTTTACTTTTAAAGTTAATGTACACAATTCAGGGTTATCAGCACTTTCGAAAATCCGCATTTACTAGAAAATTGAGGGTTACCTTTGCTAGAATATATTTGAGTAACGCTGGCATGGTCGATTGTGATTATGATTATGCTTTTTATTATTACTATTATTATTACGACTACTACTGCCATTGAGGTACGGGGTGGGGCGCAGGTGGTTGAGGCACTCAGCTTCGTTCAAATAGAAATGAGTATCAGGAGATATCTTAGGGATAAAGGGATGAGACCTACAACCTTACCACGTTCCGAGGGTCTAAAAATCTGGGAGCCAAAGACACCTGGAACGTTAAGTACTCCTGTGGCCCGTATAAGAATCACCTTGCTTTACATTATTACTATTATTAAATTCAGTCGAATCAATTACTATGTGTATGAAAATGATAAGAAACAAACAAACAATGCATCTAAAGGCCTCATTTATGTTAAGTTAATTTACCGATTGAATTAGAGCTTATTATATACTTACATTATTTTACATTATGGTGCATTGTTTTCTGTGTTTTCGGATACCAGATATTGACAATATCAATGTTAGATGTACATTACAATATTAAGGACACAATATAAAATGAATTTCTGATAAGAAATAAATCATTAACACGTAACAGCTCAGCCTTTATTTGAATTTTATTGATTGTTTGTTTGTCATGGGTATTTATGGATAATTTTACATGTCTGTAAATCTTAGACATGGCACATGCCTCTAAATCTACAGACATGGGATTGTCATATTTACGCACACATAAATTATTCCATAGATTTAGGCCGGTATCGAACGTTATTCAAACGCACACAGAAACTCAGTGCCCATTCTTTTTGCACTTTATAAACTAATATAATACTTTGACGTAGTATATAACGAGAATAGGTTACGGTTTCTCGTGGTTACAAAGTAAATAAACTGGTATATTATGTTATCTAGAGATGTTTAATAAAGGGTTACATGAATAGGATACGTAGGGTAAAACATTAGGTTAACTAGGAGTATTTTACACGATGGCAGCTGCTTTGTCTCAATCATACCACAACTTTTTAAAATGTTTCTTGTTTCGTATGAAGGCAGTTTCATCTGCTAATGTTTTAATAAGTACGTAACATTCCTTCGTCTACACAACGAATTAACATATTCTGCATAATTAACAATTGCTACCAAGGAGTGAGTTATGTACGGAATTAAAGGAAACTTAACTTATTAGAACATCGTTAAATATTATTCCTTATTGTTAATTTTAAGATGCTTAAAAATATTGTTCTACAAGATATAAGTGGTCTGAATTGTAGCTCATAATTAGGTTCGTGTCATTTCCATGCGTTTTAGTCTCCAACAGGAGGTAACCACAGCCTCAAAACGCACGAAGAAACTAAATTATATGTTTAAAATTGAGTCCTTTTGTCGTTTCTTATTACTAAAGCATGCAGACACTTAAACATGAAGGCCTGATTTGTATCAATTTTTTTGTTACTACTCCTATTGGACATCACATTGGAAATTCCAGGCAAGTCCTTGAAAATATCATATGGCCACAGGCGACTGTGATGTTTCCTAATAAGTTCTCTTGATATTCGATTGGAGTCTTATAAAGAAGTTTAAGGGACGACCCTAAAGTAGTAGGCCTATATGGAGGAATGAAGCCGGACACATTGAAGCTTGAATCACACGGAGCGTTTCGGCTCAGAGTTTCGTATAAGAAGAGGGTTATTTCCTCATATTATTTTTATTAATTTCACAAGAAAAATATGTTTTCCGCGAAATACGATCAGCACTATCGCTTTATTTTTGCTCTGGGCTTCCCCATGGCTGAGTGATTAGAGCGCTTGCCTTCCACCGTAGAGACTGGGATCGAAACTCGGTGTATCCGTGTGGAATTTGTGGTGGACAAAATGGGATCGGGCAGGTTTTATCGGGATGTTCCTGTTTCCTCTGAGATGTATCATTTCATCGCTGCTCCGTTCTTCATAATATGACCATTTGGTTATCATAAAATATTTTTTTCGCTATAATTCGAACGTACATATTGATAAAGAACATTGCATAGGCCTATACCCTATATGCATTTAATTTGTTTAAATTTCAATGTATTAGAAAGGTAGGTAATTATATGACAACACTATTAATAAACATAGGCCTAATGTATCTCTTTCGTTTGTTATTTTTTTAGTCAATCACAACCAATGCAATATACAGTATTTATTACCCTCTTTTGTGAATGCTGGTATAGCACAAGTGTTAATAGATTCCGCTTTCAACAGTAGTCATAATTTACTATCATATTATATCTGATAGTTTATTCGATAAGTTAATTACAGTCTAATATCTACCGTTTAATTAATTTTGAGTAAAATGGTAAAGAAAGGAAGCTTTAACAAAATGTTTGTTTTTATGAGCCTAAGTAACGGTTAGAGGTCAAAACATCGCTTGATGAAATATCCACAGAAATAAGGGCGCAGATTAGGAGTGAAATGGTCGTAATTTTGCATTTGGTAGTTCCGTTTCAGGTCACGGGTATTTTTTTAAGTGTTATATTACAAATAAAACAGCAAAATAAATATTAAATGATGCTTATATTTCAAATAATATTTATTTTAAAATTATTTGACGATATACTACACGAAAGAAGTAGGCCCATAGCATAAATATTTGTTTCACTACATAGATGTATTATGTAAGAAATATGTAATTGATGATATATAGCTGAAAACAACAAAACTTATGCTCAATATATCTTCATCAAAGTGAAAAGCTTTCTTATTTTCTATAATTTTGAGAATATAATTTCAATATTTCATAATAAAAAGTTAGTGTATTATGAAGAAGGGAAATAAATATGACTTCCACGAATAGGCATGTCCTTAAGGTGACTTTCTTCAGTCAAGGAATGTCATCATTAGAAGAGAAGTTGTATGGTGACCACACGATCATGTTTGCATAGCCTCGAAACTTTTAAATATTCTAAAATTAATTATTAATTTTTAAATTACTATCTCTCATAGAACTTAAAATGATTTTTTATCAATGATATGTTGTATGTTACACTAGTAACAAGGTGGCGATACTTCTAACTTCAGTTCATCCTCGGTATGAGAGGCAACTTCCAGGGCGCTACCGTGATCACGGGTGGTGGCCCGAGAATTGACCCTCCAGGCACTCTCAGAGCGGAGAAGGGAGAAACATAAAGAAACCAAGGTAACGTGGAGGGGGTTGGATTGACCTTGAGGCTCTACAGTATACACTGTTTAAATCAGTTCGAAGTTTATAGCACCTTTCTTACGATTTGTTTTATATTTTATGTCAATCAGCTTACTGCAACGTCACTGAAACAATCTTCTTCGTCTGGATCTAGCTGTAATGTTAGCAAGATTTACGAGTACTTAATCAGAAGCAAAGTTGATAATAAAAGACGAGGAATAAATCATACGTGGCAGAACGTTTTAAATTAATAACGCAGTTTCATCTGCAAATTAATTCAACGCTCATTTTAAAATCTTATCTACAGTCCGGTTCTGATAACTGTAGCCGTTCTGGTGAAGTGTAAGCTTAGCGGGAGGAGGGGATAATTCTGAGAGTGTAATGCTACTGGTGGTGAATCTGTTTACCGTGCCTCCATCTTCTCCGCGGCACACGGCAGACTCCTCAGAAACGGATATAGCAGTTATAACTGAACTCTAATATACACTGCACGTATACACAAATTAAGATGGAGCGTTTTAAGCAACCCACGCCGCCCGGGTCTTACAGGGCCGCAACCTGTCGGGAGAGAAATGATTTATTGGATCACATACATACGTTTTTGACCAGATAAGGACATATAACACAATATTACACAGATAACATATTACAAAGACACCCGGGGAGTGTCTCCCCGGATGAGTGATCAGCTCAATGCCGGGGCCACCTCCGAGACAACACGAACACATAGGAAGGACGAAACCACAAAGGCCTAAAGGTGGGGTTTTCTCCGGAGTTTTCCCTGACCTAGATAACTTGTCCCGACCATGATTCGAACTCGAGCCCGCTAAATGAGAGGAGCGAACGCATCCCCTGCGCCACAGTGGTGTACTGCATAGAGTTGATGGCTTTATTATTTATGTAAATCTCTACGATAGAGGGATTAGGCTGTACCTCATAGGTTACAGATGGTCCACATCAACGCTTCCCAACCTGTGGTTCGCGCGCACAGTGTTAAGGGGTCTTCGAAAATTGCTGATTAGTTTACCATATTCCTCTTTTCTCAGAATTTTCTTAAATATTGTCTTAGGTTATACATGAATGCACGAGTAAGTACAGTTAGTTGGATAAACATGCATAACAGTTTCGTTCAATCCGTTTCAAAGGGTTCACTAGTTTTCATTTCAACCCTGCCTAATCCCTACGTTTTTTGTTAAACAAAATTACGATGTAACTTCCTTGTGTTGTGGTATGCTGTTTTTATGGTGTACCAAGGTATTCTTGTATTCTTGTATTCTTGTGATTTTTCCGGTTGGTGTAATTTTTTCTTTTTCAATTTCAATTCATTTATTTCAAAATGACATTAATGCATAGATAATATACAAGGTTCTGAAGCCCCGAAAGAGCAAGAGCTCGTGCTCGGGGGAGGTCCATGTTTATATTTACGTGTTTTACATTATTGAAATATAATCTTAACCTAAATTTACCTTAAAACTAAATAGACAAAATAATGTGAAATAGTAGTAGGGGAAAAGACAAAAGCTGAGAGCAAAGGCATGACTCAATTGATATAAAAATATTTATAACAATGAAAAATAAATTATCATGATAGTACTAGGTACTAAAAGATAAACCTATTTTTAAAGGGATGAAAGTCTAAGCTATGAGTTTTTAATTTTAGATCTAAAGACTCCATAACTACATCTGGCTAAAACTGGATGTAATGTGATTTTAGAATTATACAGACGAGGACCGAAACTAGAGCTATGTGATAGACCATCAAAAGTGAAATATATTGGTTCTACTAATGTGCTATTGATGTTTACATTTCACAGAGTTACAGTTACTTCTGTTGTGCCAAATCTCGCGAAATTTAAAGCTTCAAGTTAATGTATCATCAGCACATTACCAAACCTATATTATTTATTTACTTTAAAGGGTTATATTTAAAATAAAATATATTGTTTACAGGATTATAGTATTGTCATAAAACTTAAATACAGTAAATAGCCTAATTTTTAAATCGACAAAATTTAATAAACTGTCTCAAATATTACAAAATTGTATTTTAACAAAAGTATTTCAGGGGATTTGTAATATTCTAGCCTAAAACGTTAGTAACTTCTTCTCTTTGCCTGTGAGAGAAATGGTGTTCAAGACCTCCTGCATATAATCGTATGTTTTCCACATTACTTCTTCTATTAGCCTACTCCTCCAGACGGATGATAATGTTCTTACCGTGTCATTTAGCCTAATTAGGTGCGATAAGATGATAGGATAACGCTGTCAACTTCGGCCAGAACAAAATCAGACGTACACAAGATACAGCAAGAAGCTTATAGTGCATCATACATTCTTCTTCTTGTATATTGCACTTAATGTACTGCAGTATTTTATAATTAAATATTTATAATAAATATTACAGCACATCATGGATAAGGCCAATGGAAACATTCAATGGTGTACATTATCCATGTTCATAAAATGATTATAGAAATCTACAATCTTAATTTCCATTGCGTGAAATGAGAGTACTTTCAGAATGTAATGGGAAGGAAAAATTATTTTTGCATTGCATTCCAAATGTTATATTTCTGAATTAAAGAACATAAAATAAACAATAAAATTAAGGCATTCGTGCATTGCATAACATTTTAGCCTATGTATTAACAACCTAATCTCAAACTGTTCTATGATAGGCCTAATTAGACCACTTGCCATTATACAGTACATACTATATTATAATGTCTTTCTGATAGAATTATAGCCATTGTCCACCGTTCAAGACAGTCACTAATGAAAACAAATTCCCGATTTTCTCCAATTTCAAACTTGTAACCCTCCGGTGATTTTACTTTATGAATGCTTATAATAGGATGTATATTTAGCTCTGAAAATAAAGCATGCAAAAACTATTGTAGTTAATTATGTATCGAAATAAACCGTGTAGTTTGCAAAATATATATATAATCAAAATATTGAATTAGGTTGCACGTAGGTAAATGGTGTATTTTCGCTTGCATTAAATTAACTTAAAAAATAATTAATTAATAACGGAATGCGCATTTTCAATACATCCAACGTGCATCCGCATAACTTACGTTTCATTTTGATACGGAACTCTTATTTTAAACTTACTCAATAATAAATCAATGAATGGCATTATCATGCCCATAAAAATATATAAACATTTTGGATGACAGTGGTTTTGGGGTCTAGGTACCATGAATTGTAAAACTAGGTACAAATTTTCCAAATTCGCTCTTTGCTAACGATTGCAAAATCTACCTAAAAGATGGACACCCCTTATAATATTTAACAAACAAAATAATAATCCATTAGAATAACTTCAATGCATTAGTTATTTAAAACAACTCATACGCCGAAAGCATAAGACAATAAATACACATAGTGCCCACCTGTCTTATATACATAACCCCACTACATGAAAAAGAAACTGAAATGTTGACTAGCCTTTACTATAGTAGTGGCTAATACAATTAAGAGCCACAACAACAAAAAAGTGTGAAAATAGAATATCTGTACTGGTTCCGACTGTACCCTGGTCTGTCGGTCTCTCTTGCTTATGTTTAGAGGGGGGGAGAGTGCCTCAGGACTCACAGCTTCTCATTCCAATCACTATAATCTTAATGCCCCCTCTTTCCATCTTTTCCTAGGGCTACATCCCACCCTTGTCTGGTCCCCTTCCTCCTCTAGTCGTCTTTTTGGTTTGTCCTCCTCTGGTTTTTGGTTCACACGGATCCACTTCTTTTCTTACATAGTACAACCCAGTGATATTTAAAAATGGAGCAGACCAGGGGTGATTTCAGCATCCCTAATGGACTGCATTGTATGTGTGAATTTCACCCTTGCTTCTTTCGTCAGACTGTAACTTTATTAAATGCAAATTACAACGTAACTGCTATTATGTATTTTCTCCACTATAATGAACATAGACTTTTTAAAATCTTTATATAAGAATAAAAATAACAAATATGTGGCCCAACTTGTGGAATAAAGTTTATAATTGCACCAAAAGTTCTGCAAAGAACCGCATGAAGGCAATGACATTATGAATTTAGTCTGTCTACCTATACACTGGAGGAAGTCTAAAGGTTATTAATCTCGTAACTGTCGGCTATGCTCCTGCAATAAAAAAATGTAGCATTTCCAATGCGTTAGAGTTTTAATGGACGAACGATCGTAACACATAGCAATACAGGAACTTGTCTCGCCTTGTAAGTCTATAGTCGTATGGATTTAATTATTTATATCTAATAATTTCTAGCAATTTCCCATTAATAAAATTTATATTATTGCATGTGCGTTATAAAGGCAATATTATATTGCCGGTACTGGACTTAATGATAAGACGAAAGCACGAAGGAATCTGTAGTCAATGCCACCATGAAGCAACCTTCCTACGTACATTATGCCTATTATATTTTAATAAATTCACATCAGTGGTAAAGTGTTTAGGTTTTATAGGCTCTACTAAAGGAAAAGCATACAGAATATAATTACTGGAAATAAAATTTCACCAGATGCTGGAATCTTGTATCCTATATTAATAGGCATACTGAAACAATGCATATAAATTACTGACGTCAATATTCATGTTTATAAGTCTTTAGAATTTACACATCCTTAATTTTAATAATAATGTTGAATCGTGATGGTAATAGTAATTTTACAAGTAAAAACTACATACACATATGCACAGCCAGAAAATCAGGTCCACTGGATAAGGAATACAACAAGTTAAATGTACAATAGTTAACTCTCGAAATTCGAATTTTAGCAGTTCATTTTTTAAAATTATATAAAGACAATATTTCTCGCTTGCTCTGAAACAAATAGCAAATGTGAATAATTTGTTGTAATGATCACTTTAAAATAGATAATTTCATTTCTTAGTAGAATAAGTAACAAATTTATAATTAAATGTTTATATATGTCAGGCATGACCAAATTAAAAATGTATCGGTTTATTAATTAATCTTAGTTCACAAAGTCCTACCATCAATAGGCCTAAGGAAAAAAAAAACACTGGCATGGTTGCTTGTGATGGACATAATATGTGCAGCAATACGATGTAGTCTAGAATTATTTCTCTGTATGTTAAAATGTACTATAAACCGAAAGGACGGATAGATACTATTTCTAATTACTAATTACTATTTCTAATTACTAGTAGCTTAATAACAGGTCACCAAATCCACAGTTACAGTACTAGGTGGAAATATCAATAAATATTCTATCCTTAACAGAAAAGACTCAGTTGTACCATGTCTTCTTTTAACTATATTTCTACACGTGCTGCCTCGCAGTATTATTCATGCTAACTTGAAGAATTAAAAAAAGTTTATCACTGGTTGATTGCTAGCCTATTTTTTTTGTTTAGTTAAATTTTATGAATCAGACCACTCTACTATTACATTCTAATTGATATTTTATTTCATTCTGTACACTGTAACAAGATTTGTAACAGTTATTTGTCCTTTGATCAAGTAAATAAATAAATAAATAATATTATTTATAATATCAGGTAAAATTCTATAACAAAGTGCCAGAATACTTTCGTCTAATCAGCGGTAATTATGTAATCTATCTCCGAGTTAAGCTCTAGATCGATTCATTAAGCAGGGCTTACGGAAGTGCAAAGGTATAATGTTTGATACTTAACCTTAATTCAAACTCGTATACACTGATATAAGAAATTCTTAAAATATGTAAACATTTCACAAAATGCACTGGCAAAGAACTCCGCTTAATGTACGTGTGCCTAATTATTTCACAGTAATATACCTTCTGTAGCCTATATAACAGTATTCATGTAGTACTCATTTCAACTTGATCAACGAAATAAACATCTAACTAGTTTGATAATCATATGTGAAGGAATATGTCATAGCTAACTGTATTGCAACTTCCAGAGCCGTATACGAACAGTGTAAAACAATATATTGTCATGAGAACTGATCTGCATTTGATAATTCTTTGTAATACTTTATATTACCATAAAATAGGGACTAAATTGGGCATTACTCCGGTACCGGGTAACCGATTTTGTACAATATCAATAGCCTTCTTTCCATGGAAGTTTCATGAAAATCCGATAAAGCGTATTTGAGTTATCGCGCAGTTATCCGGCAGACTGACGGACCCACACAATCTTATAAAGTACCATTCTGGCACTTAATAATGGACTATTAAACTCCATCTGGCCCAATAATGTAGGCTTAAAATGCATGGAAGTAAATTTACTGAGAATATATAGACTATTGACAACTTATTGAAAATGAAGGATAATAAAAGAAATAAGATGAACGGAAGATGGAAATTGTATGCCAACTACATATCATTTTGTCGAGTGCTTGATCATGCAAATGTGGACAGTATATGTTGCAATTCTTCACTCTACATATTTATATGAACATTAACTCAAGAGTTAATTAACGCAAGGCCGTCAGGATTGGAATTTTCCCGACAGGAAGGCGCATGCTCTAATTACATCTCTCATGGAAACAGAAGACTATCATTAATGACTCGATTGGCTGTTATTTCTCTACACAGCTGAAGAATACTGGAGTCATTGAGCGAAATAACTTATGTTGTGAGCTTACAGAAGACTATTCCATTGAAGCAAACCGTTTGTAAATGGCAAGATATGTAAAGAAAGTTTGTGAAATCAAAAGAATGCTGTCATTTATTATTTAGCTATTCTTACTCAAGATCAGTAAAACAAGCCTTGATTCTTACTTACTTACTCAATGGCAATAGAGCAACCCAAGGAAATATTATCTATTTTATGGAACCTGAAGGTTCATTGTTGCGCTTACCTGAGCCCGCCGTTCAACCCAATTCCGTGCTAACTCCATCCAACCATTCCTCGCAAATCCGACTTCCTTTAAATTTATCCTTATATTGTCCTCCCACCTGCGTTTAGATCTTCCAACTGGTCTTTTCCCTTCGAATCTCCCCGTCCATATTTTTTGAAAAAACGTAGGCCTATGTCTTTCCTCCCCCATGTGCGCAACATGTCCAGCCCATTTCATACTCCGTGATTTAATTACCTTTACTATATCCGGTGACGAGTACAGGTTATGAAGCTCGTCGTTGTGCAGTTTTCTCCAGTCCCCATTTTCATCTGTTTTAGGCCCAAATGTTTTCCTACACTGTAAGTACCCTGTTTTCGAAAATCTCAGATTATGTTCTTTCTGAAGAGTAAGCGACCATGTCTCACATCCATATAATTAACAAGTGAGTCCCACGCAAGAGTTGGCCAATGACGCGGGTTTCTGCGTCGCGGCGGGCACAGCTCCAACTCCCGAGCGATCAGGTGTAATATCTACGCAAATAAAGCCGCGATCGGTGTAATGATTCAGGTTCTCAAATTTACAGTTAAAATTACAATGAAAATAACCACGTACCTCATCACAAGAGATGTTGGAAATGTTCTCCACTTGCATCCACACAATACTGGCACCTTTTTAGGGAATTTTCTTTCACGCGCGTAAGTTTAGCTTCCGAGACAGAGTGATAGGCCTATGTGATATTGTCTTAAAGTTCTTCTAACAGTATGTTAATATTACTTATGGGGAAACTTGAAAAATAAAGTGTATAGTATTACACATTCAACGCAGGCAGATCAATTAAACCAAAATAGTCTAGTTTTCATCGAGTTTGTCATTTTTAGTATCTTAATTAGGCTACTTTAGAAATTTCTCTTACAACTGTCTGTTGCATTATACTTTATTTTCAGTCGGAGGGTTGATGTCTTCTTAAAAAAAGCGTTTTAAGTCATGAAATTTAATCTCTACTACGAAATAATGCTCGATGCAGGCAACAAACAACAAATCACTTGAGTAGATTTACAGGTACCTGTATCAGAACATCATGCATGAATATAGCTTTTCCTAAGCCTGAAGCTGCGAATATAAACATTTTTACCTTTGATTTCCTTTCTGCTCATTATGCCATTACAATTACAGAACACACATACACAGCCACAACACTCATTTCCATTTACTCTACTTAAAATAAAAACAAGTTTGATAAAACTACTCTTAATGCTATGAATATTAAATACGGTATCTACAAATAAAGGAAAATATTTATGGCTTAATGACGGAGTTGCAAGAGCTAGTCTGGATGAGTAGTAATTTCAGCCAAATGGCCATGCATTATAAAGTGAAGTATCCAGGTAGCGATGGTTACCTCAACCTGTAAGTGTTATGCTTTAAAAGAGTTATATTCCACGTATGTTAATGCGAGTGTTTATTAACCAGTGGGATATGTAATTCTTTGAATCGAACCTTTTTCACATTATTATAGTAGACGTCTGTTTTAATGCTCAGAAATTAAGGTAAAGAAGGATAGGCTAAGTTCATAGAAAGAATCATTTCTGAAGAGAAAACTATGTAGCTATGTTGGCTGGCTCTGAACATAACTGCATAATCGCATATTATGATGGTTTGATGTGGCTATGACTTTAATTTTTAATTAAATTATTCACTGAAGATGGCCAGAATTTGGTCAAAATAAATTTGATTTTTTAACACAGTACTTAATTTTATATTATATAGCGTTATGGAGTTTTTATTTATTTTTAGTTAGCTATGTTTCTAAAAACAGAGTGCCTCCGTGGTTGAGTATCGAACATTGCTGTTTACGGATCTGAACCCTGGTCAGATCTCCTGTTATCTTCTTGGATTTCCCTGAAATAGCAGTAGAAGAGAACAGTGAACTTTATAAATAGCAGATCCGGTAAAAGAACAACATAAATAAAGGCTTCCTCTTCCTCTTATGTAGCCTATTTAGAGCCAAATTACTTTGTCACATTAGATTGCAGTTGTGACAGGCTATAAGCTCCTTCACAAATGATCTGGAGGGTGGTGATTAGCCGATAGAAAATACCTCACTACTGTGGGTTGACGACTACTGAAAGTGCAATTGCAGTAACCGTGACCTACAGCGTAGAGCTGATGCCAAATAATTCTGCCGCGATATGCGAGGGACCACTAGGAGGCGGAGCTGTGCAACGAAATGTAATGGAGTTTTTCGATGATTTCAGTGTACTTGATTCATCCTAAGGGCGAGCTGACAACAACAACAATTTTATTATTCTTTAAAGAAACTTCCATTGCGTACTTGTTGGTCTTCACGTAAATTGGTTTGTCCATCGCGGCAAAATTATATGGCGACAGCTCTAACGTGGAATCCGAACCACGCCTGGTCTCGCGTGCATTTCATTTTACATGAATTGTCAGAGGTGAAGGCAATAGTCATCCTTCCTAGTTGTCATGTATGTTCAACTTATTTTATGACCACTAGAGTACAGAGTACGTGAACGCTAAATATACATTTAAAACGGTAATTTACAATTAAATTAGATCTTATTACTAAAAACATCACCAAGACATCACCATTATTGACAGTTATCTTGAATGCATTAGGACCAATTAGTCTGTCATTAAATGTGCCTTAATGCTTATAAACAGTGAAGCTTCTTTGCGTTAAATAGTTTTTTGCTGGCAGTCAATAAAATATATGACTGTTGGCTGTTCTATTTGTATTGACCAGTGACGTAATCGCTGTTTCATAGTAAGTGCAGGTGTTCTCTGGATGTCCCAGGTAGTGAAGAAGTTAGGGTGACTACGGGGAACGAGGGGGGCCATCATGCCTTAAGGGGCTGTCCATTGCAATGCTTTTCTCCCCTTGTAAAAAAAGAATATTGAAAGGGAGACCACAGTATCATATACTACCCATTTCACGAACTTTCATTCGGCTATAAGAAATTCTAACGGATAAAAAAAGTTACTGAATTTTAATCACATTAGAAACAATTTAAACTAAGTGGTCCCCCATTCTTAAAAATATTCAATGTATACATCGTAATTATTATAATGAATTTTCAATTTGATGACGAATTTATGTTAAAACGACAACTCATGCGCTTCACACATTTTAATAGCAATCAAATGAAGTGATTTTGGTTCAACCACTTAAGAAATGGAAGCTAATCCTTTCTGTGAATAGATCACCAGATTATCTTCGAGAAAAAAACTATACTCATTTCGTTGGAAGTTCATTGGACTCTCTATTTAGAATTAAATTCAGTTTCCTAGAAACGACAGGACTGTCTTCGAGGTCCAATAACCAGTAGTGATCTGGAGACTTGTGTTCCATCCCCGGTACCTGTTCGGACTTTTCTCATTTACTTCATTTTTACTAAAATCGTTAAAATATTTAAAGTCCATGGGACTGCTGAGTCATCTACCTCCGTCTTACTACTTAATTGACACATGGCAGGATTTGGCGGTATATTGTTTGTCTTCCGGCTTCCTCCGTCGATAATGATGAGTGATGGTATTCCTGACCGAAGCGCTACTTCTTTATCTATTAACTCCTCATTTGCCCATAAGAGGCTGAATTCACCCCGTTTTGGTCTAACAGAACCGTAATCAACAACGCTAATGACTAAACTATGCATGTAATATCAACTTATTAGACCTATAAATGTAAATGTATAGCTCTCCGTTGCGGGAGCAACTGCTTAGATTCTATATTTCCCAGGAAGACACACCATGGGATTTGATACAAAAAAGAAAACCTTCCGCACATAATCGCATTTCGATAAGTAAATTGTAACATGTATGATGATAGCTACTGTACTTATTTTAATGATACTATTTTTTAATAATTAAAGTAGTTCGCAATTAGTACACCACTTTCAGAGCACGATTTAAAGAACCTTGAAATATTTATTTCACAGCATTGCAGGCAGCAGTTGAGCAGATCACTAGAATTGCTCAATTTCATGTATAGTGGAGGCTAGACCTATGTAGACAGTCGGGACGCTTTGAGGATTAAGCCATTGTCTGGCACTTAAGGAGTGGTATATGGCATATGGTATATTGACTGAAGGCACTCGTCTGGTGCCCACGTGGAGTATGTCAAAAATTCAGAAATGAGCATTGATTGGTTGCACACGAAATTCTATTGGCTGTCAGGCAAGTTCAACGCCAAGAAAACATGCTGAAAATCCAGAATATACAACTCTATTGTCCAAGACATCCTCATTTCAAGTTATTTACTGCGGATTATGAGGGTCTGTCGGCATTGCCTTGAAGAAAGTTGTATATGTAGAAGTTGCCTCCACTATATCAGTACTATCTTAACAGCCAATACAAACTCATTTAATCTGATATAAAATAAAATTTCCATGAATATATTGCAAATACAAGTTATGCAAATTAGTCTACAAAGGAGTCTATGGCAATAGAAGTACAGTATGTTAGAAAAGCAACCAAGACTAGTCCACAATATTCTCTTAATTGAGATGTATGAAATTCAAGGAATATGAAGAACTATTACTTCAAGGCTGTTCCTTGCCAGCCAGAAAATGTCCATAGTTGCAAGCACTTATTTAGAAATTTATTTATGGAGGGGGGGGGTTCTAAACTAATTAATCATACATTACTGACATCTCCCCTTACAGAGTGATACAAAACATTGATTTTTCACAATGAAGCTTTAAAAATCTCCCCTTAAATACGTCCTTCCGTGGATGATATCGCAATATGAAAGCGTTATACTGTAAAAATGCCATGAACTAAGAAATGTACTTAAGAGTGATATAGAATATAAATCGCAGTGGAGCCATGCTATAATTGTTCTAATAGTGAAATTATGAATTAAAAATGTTCTACAAATATCCACATTACGGTTTTCTGAAGTTATAATTCTTTCAATTACGCATTAAATGAAATGCTTCTTAACGAAGTAACAATTAACAATCTAATGCGGTTCGCAAACTATTGAAGGAAATTCCATATAAGCAAATAGAAGTCTAATGTAGGCCTACCGCTTTCCTCCATAAAACTGCATGAAAACAGAACTAAAATATACAACTGACTGCAAAATTTTAATATGCTGTAAAATTTATTATAACAAAGCAAGATGTCTGTGTTTTTTTAATAAACGTATGATAGTATACTTACAAAGACTTTTTAGTTGTTTGCTTGAAAATTAACAAAACGCTTTGGCGTAGGCTACTTTCAGTATGAAACACTAAGTCAAAATGAGTTAATTTCAGTTCTAATTCTGGAAATCACAATTTTATTGATTCATACTAGTATTCAGAAAGGTCCATATATATAGCCTATATATATAGGTTGTATTAATTCATCTTGCTTGATTGCTAGTTGAAATTCTAGACAAAGATTCTGTCCCAAATTTAACCATATGTAGGCCTACTAGGCTACATATGATTAATAAAAATTATGGCACTCTATACATAGGGTTTATTTCCTTTGAGGATTAATCACACAACAGTTAGGTTTTCCCTTTCCCTGCGGTACCCTTTAAAAGCCCCACATACCCTGGGGGAACGCGTGCCACTGTTAAGAACCTGTGACCAAGCACATTTTCTAAGATCTCAGCATGATTCAAAATCATGATGTGAAATTTTCCGAATGTCTTCAAGTTGACCAGGCTTAGGTATTTCGTGTAAAAAAAAAAAAAAAAAAAAAAAAAGGAAACTATTTCAAAAACTTGATTTCATGTAGCCTAATACAAGAGATTAGCGAGCTGGTTTTGCAAAGTAATCTATAAAAGATTCATTATTACCAGAGGAAATGCGGGCCAAATTTATTTAGACACTAGACTTCTATACGATTTATTGAGAGAAAAGTCAGCTAATCTGCGAGATTAGCAGTTATTTCACAGTAGGCTAAGTACAACAGTTAGTGTAGCCTCCGGCTGTGGGACTCTGGGTGAACTATGGTCAAAAAAAAAAAAAAAGTAAGTAAGTAAGTAAGTACAACAGAGAACAATCACCGAGTCAATCCCAGTATGTATTTTAAATAAATTTCACCCTCGAAAATGTACTTTCTCCAAACATCTGAAGTTAAAAATTTCACAGCTAGAGAAACATGTAATCTGAAAGTTATCTCGTTATCAGATTTGTTTTAAAATAATTGATCAGCTTGAAAATCACATACTTCAAGCACATATATACTTCACCTATCGTTACAAGATTTAAAAAATCACATCTTATTTCATTTGACAATTCTTGACAGTATAGAAAATGTACTTTTTTAAATTTTGAGGTTAACAGTTGTAATGTTTGCCTACTGTTTCAATTGATACCATAATGTTTATACAGGTGTTAATAATTAAGGAATCGCGCACAATGTGCATTATCTTAACCTAAGACTTAACCTACTGACAAACATCCAATCCTGAACCCGGGAAAGGGATTTTTCACTACTGAAAAATCCCCGACCCGGCCGGGAATCGAACCCGGGTCGCCGAACTGAAAGGCAGACGCGCTACCGACTCACCCACGGCGACGGACTTATACAGGTGTTAATGAATAACACCGAAATATTTTACCTGTGTATAGAGGGGACATAGGAGATTTTTGCTCTATGACGTAAAATGTGTATGCTACAGGGCATTAAAAACATTACAATTTGATGCTCATAAGTCAATAATGAATCGAAATATGGTTAAAGTAACCATTAAGTAGACTAGACTTAATGACTTCTTAATAATCCATAAAAACCTGATGTTTAATCATTCATCAACAACTATATCATAATTTACAGAATAAACACATGACTGGCCGCCACTGCATTAGTTTTTTTTTATTCATAACTCCAGTGTTAACAACGAAGTTCTTTGTTTTGCATTTTTTTTTCAAATGTTAGAAGTCAGTGGTGGCCATGCCCTGGGAGCTTTTATGCTGTAGCAGGAAAAATTGAATCCACAGAGCAAAAATCTCCTAATAAAAGTTCCTTGTCTATGATCCCTCTATACACAGATAAAATATTTCGGTGTTATTAATTAACACTATGTATAGTTTTCTCCTTTAAGTTCCGCGGGTCACAATAACGACTTCCAAGGTCCACCAGTTGGACAGGCATACTCTAGAATGCAATTTTTCGTCAAACTCTAGACTATCTTAGCAGACCTAGATTATTATAGCCCAGCATTTCTCAACCTTTTTGAACCAGAGGACCTGTAAAATGTCTAAAAAATTTTACGGACCCCTAATTTTACATCCCATTTTTAAAAGAAGGCCTATATTCTTAATATTTGGGGTATTAATTATAGGCCATTATAACGAAATATGTGAAATAATTTTACTTCTTTACTTTCCACTTGCTTTATATTTTTTTAAATTATGTCTGCGGACCATCTGCACCATCATCGCGGACCACCAGTGGTCCGCAGACCATAGGTTGAGAAACGCTGTTATAGCCTATCTAAAATGGATATACGGGAACAAATTAGGATAATTTGACACTCTGAACCGTGATACCGTAACGTTATTATTCTAAATATTCTATTTTTTCCGTTTTTATTATAAGACATAAGTTACAAATTTCATATTTATGCGATAATATTTAATAGAAAGATAATCAGCAAAGTTCTGAAATATTCAGTAGTACAGTTTTATAGTATTATTTCAGAAAAGAATAATATGGAACAGTTAATCTAAGGTTCAAATACTGACTAAGGTTTACATACTCACTCTGTACGATTTAAAAATTTACATATCGCAGAGAAAATAAAATAAAACGTCAAGGATTACAGGTTTGACACCTATGAAATTTTGACGTGATGAAGATGTTGAAGACAAGTGAGGTCGGCATTGTTACATAAGACAAGGATGTTAATGATGTTGGTTGGAAATATAATGGGGCATACGACCAAGCTATGTTGAAACTCTCTTGGAAATTGCACAGAGGGCAAATGTACAGGGACAGATTGTCGACAGCGTAACATACTATCAACTATGCAACTAGCATACTAATATAACAATATGAAAAATATAATAACACACAGTGGTACAACAAAATCACCTATGTCAGTATACATTATTGATATTAATAAATGAACGATCATAGTTTCAAAATATTAACTCTTGTCATAATTCAACGAAATAATCAGATAACGATGTACACTTATAAAGTTTCAATCCTGAACACCTTCGTATGAAGAGTAGACTTTATTTTTAAGAAATGGATTCTAACAGTATGAATAAATGAATCTTGTTTTCTAGATATTAGGCCTATGTAAAACTGGAATTTCCATATGACTTTAACTGCTCCAGATAAAAACAAAATTCAAGAAACAGGCTGTTCAATGTGGAGGGGAAGCTTCGTGTAAAGATGTCATAAAAATTAGAAGAAAAAAGTTGAAAAAAGCTTAAAACAGAAATGCGTATTCCTATTTTATATAATGTGTATAATATATTCTTTATGTATAAAAATAACAATAAAGCATAGAGCAAAATATTTTCAATTAATCAATATATAAAGATAGTTTTTTATAAGAAGTTTAAATTAATTTAATCAGAACTTACATTACTTATAAATGCCATTTTCCGGAAAGAATGACCAGCTGTAAGTTGCAAGAGATTTCAAATGAGAGAGAAAATGGTAAAAAAAGAAGTATATTACCTGGATGGTTGTATGGCATGTCAACCTATGGACGCGAGCATAATGCCTCCAAATGAAAGTTTCATTACCGAAGAGTAATATAGGTGAGTTTTTTTTTCCCTGTATAGGACAAGAGGACAGGCTCATCGCCTCGACGACCAACTAAAGGCCTATTATTTGGATGTAAAAGGGCAGTGGATTTTCGTCAAAAAGTACTAAGTTATGTACCGTAAATCTATGACGGGACCCATGTTTTATAGTCCCTCGCGGAAGAATTCTTCCTCACAATTTGTATACGTTCTGAAAAACCATACCGACTGCATCCTTCGGATCCAGAGGCAAGCACGACACCTCTGCACCACCGCGGCAGACTTAGTTCCATCCGCCTATTTGAGCTAGGTTACAATAATTATTATCACTATCAGTAACCTTTCACTAAACAACTATGTTTCATAGCATCCATATTATTTTCTGTACATGAATCAATTCTATAGGCCTAGTCTGTCTGTACGGGAAAATGCTTTTGTGACTCTTAGGACACAGAAACATAGATATAAAGGGATAATTTAAATAACCAGTAGCCTATATAAATAAAAAAATATCAGTCGAGAAAAATAAATCTCTCTATAATCATAATTAATCACGCCTCTCAATTTTATTTTTCTTTACTGTACCAAACTTTAACATTCCAAATTTTGACTATTATGGAGTGATGATATTGGCATTAGGATATTATACAAAGTAAAGTAACTATAGCAAAGTGTTCCCTATACAGGCCACGGAAGCCCCAAGAGTTCCACGAGGTTGAGGCTCCCAGATTTTAAACATTCGGCGCGTGAAGGTGGTAAGGTTGTCAGCTTTACGCACCGACAGCCTTTAACCCCAGGATTGCTCCTGGTACTCATTTATTTTGGAGACTGAGTCGACCCCAGGGCCATAGTGCCACCAGAAGCATTAGGCCAGAAAAATCCCAAGGCACCGTGCCACGGTGTACCCCAAAATAAGCATGTCAGAATCAAAATAAGAGGTAAAACTGTTGATAAAAAAAAATATATATATATACAGTATTATTATCTCTCTCGTTTCATACTCTCCTAAGGCCTACTTATTCACCACATATGAATTTGAATTATGTAGAAGATTGCAAGTTCTTTAATGGAAATTCCATTCTTCTGAAGATCACAACAGGTTGTTATAGGCTAACTCATCGCTTATGCCATATCGAGGTATGTTTTAAATGTCGTCACGGATGAAGAGATTATAGGCAGAAAAAGTTATTACTTTGAGTTAACCGGATTTAATTCCCGCACTCTTAACAGTGGAGTCGGACAATTCTCTGCACATAGACAACTACATTAAATGAAGAAAATTATATTTAATAAATAAAATAGAACAAAAATACATACAATAAAATTATTATACAGTATATATATCGAAAATAATTGGCTTATTTTACCTAATGTGTTTAAGTACAATTCTATAGTTTTCAGTAAATCCATTTTATCACAAATGTGCACCCAGAAAAAAGTTCTTAGCACATTTTGCCCATGCAGAAAATATATTAAGCTTCTGGATTTTCACACGTCACATTTGTGTCGAGTGAAGATATGACTTAGAAACCTCAAAATTTACGCTTAACACATTAAACCCATAATAGTACATATCTAATATGTGCACTACGTTATATATATATATTCACACCTCTATATATAATTATCTCGAGCTTGCTCCTGGATTGTAAGTATGGATCGTAAGTAATTCATTCGGCATCTTAGGTTCTATTCTGGTATCAACATCAAGATAAATTTGAAGTACGAAAGTCGGGGAAGTGCTTCTACAGTATTTTTCAAATGAGAAGCGATTTCCTTCACCGCCAATCACGTGTACGAGCTAACGAGGTGCCGCTAGCAGTAAGAGTCTTCCCTCCGTCTCGCCGTCTCTGATTGGATCGCATATCTAAGCAGGAGAAGGACAAACTGTTTGTCATCTGCAAAACACTGTAGTAGTAAAATTCCTAGGGAAGGAATTCCTTGTTTCATAATTTTCTTCTATACCGGTAGCTAACTATGAAACTTTTAGTTACTACCAGTATTACATTCTGATCTAACAATGATACTACACCGAAACAAAGCTTCTTTCAAAATGGTGTAAGTTATTTATTTATTTAGTTATTTCCATACCGCTTCGACTTTTCTCTTCGTTGAGGAATGGGCATTCCGCTTTTAAATTAAGTCGCTTGGTAGTTAATGAGATTCACATTTATTTTGTTACTTGTTTAGTCTGCATGTTAACAATAATAAAGACTCGCGTGCGAAGTGAAATATTGAAGAAACCTGTTTACGAAAGATATCTTAAGAGATAATCGCCATTAATGCTGACACTAATTTCATGCCGTTGAATTAAAAAATGGTAAATAAATGTTATCACTATAAATCCAACTCAAATCGCCCTATTCATTTGAATGGGTATTATTTAACCTGTGTTTCTACAAATAATTCAAAACAATGAAATGTAGCTTATGTTTTTATGAAGTGGAGTAGTTTTTTTACCAAGTGATCCTCGTCAATGCAATGTCACAAGGCAGGAAGCCGGGGATTCTTTTGCGGAAGTTTCTTCTTTATGCTCCTCCTCCACGCTAGTTCTAAGCTCACGCATTGACCTGGTGTGTTTTGGGGAACATTTTTTTAGTTCCCAAATATCAAATCACCTGCCTGAGGTCCTATTACTCTCCCTTTCATTCTCCAGCCAGATTCTGTCAGACCCCTCCTTTTAAAAAGAGGAAGTTACAAGAAACCAGGAGAAAGAGGAAGAAGCATGTGTACATGAAGTGGACCTTGGGTGCGTGTACATTGAATTCTCCTCTGTGTTTGGATGGTTGAATCATTTTCGTATCCTATCTTTCATGCACCAAGGTTGAAGGATTCTTGAGGAAGAGAAGGAGGAAGTCTATAGTCTTTTCAACACTACTGGGAGACAAGAAGGGAATTCATAAAATAATGCAAAGGAATATAAATAGACATAAGATTGATGGCATTCCCACGATTATACAAAGAAATCTGATGTCGGTGGTGATGATAGCAAAAGCCTAATGAACTGACGACGATGATGATGGTGATAATTGTACCAACTCTAATAAGGATCTTAATTTTTAATTTGATTTTAGAAATCAATCTATTTAGTGATTAATTTATCGAACTGGCAGATATTTAGGAGTTCTAGGGTTTACACTTTTCATATGCGCAAGAATAATGCATATTTATGTCTAGAAATCATTCCGTGTACCATAGCCTCAAATAAATAAATAATAAGACAAATAAACTAAATTCCATATTTTACAGCAACATAGAGTTTAGGCCTATATCATACAGAATGGTCACGTTCACACCTCAATTTCTCAGTTAGAGAAATTAGGCATATGATTAGGCATAGCATACTTGTATGTTGGAGTTACTTTAACTCTCCAGCAATCCTCAAGAGGCTTCAATATCTGGTTTTAAGACAAATATAGGAAAAATGTAGGATTAAATAATCTACCACCACTACTAATTACCAAATCCGTAGTTCCTTTTAGTTCATATGTTCATCTAGGAGTTTTCTTTGACAAAAATCTCAACTAGAGTGTTCACATAACTCACATAATGTAGAAAAATATTTTCGATCATTCATTCATTCATTAAGGCCCCTTAAAAAGGTTTTTCTTTTTTCGCCGAAGAAAATCCTAATAGAAACTCTCGTGATGCCCCATTTTGTTTACTGTGATATATTATTAGCATAAGCGATCATAGCGTCAACCTTTCTAAAAAAAACTACGTGTTCATAACATGTTCGATATATCTGATCCTATACGATATAGGCATATCTGTGACATTAAGAAAGCTGATCATATGTCGCCCTCTTTCTAACAAATATCTTGGATTCGGCTTAATGATCGTAGAAAACTGCATTCCCTATGTCTCCTGTTCCAAATATCACAGTCATCATTTCCAGCATATCTCGCCTCCCGCTATCATAAATTATCAGACATCAAACATTCGACACTCGTTCACAACTTAGTACACTTCTCCCAATACCTCAACACAGTATTTTAAGAACCTTGGGAACGTCCTCCCACAAGACATCAGAGTCTGTAGGACTATAACATCGGCCCATCGTTCAAATCTAAATTAAGTTACAATATTATTTGCATAATCCTGAAAATGCTTAGCTTAATTTTTTTATTAAGTACCAGAATGGTACTTTCTGAGATTGTGTGATGGACAGGAAAATGTCCGTCTATCTGTCTGTCCCTGTGTCTGTATGCGCGATAACTCGAATATGCTTTATAATATTTTCATGAATCTTTGTATACGCACTTATAACGTCCATGGGACAAAGCCTACTGATTTTCGACCAAATCAGTTGCCCGGTACCGGAACAATGCCCAGTTAGGAGCCTAATTCCTGAAAATATTACACTGGATTCATCAAATGCAATTCAATTCTCATAACAACAATATTGCTTGCAGTGCTCTTACAAAGCTTTGTAAATTGCAATACACTGGGTTTTAACAATTAATAACACTACCCACTTATTCATTCACCTATGCTTATCATTTATCAAGCTTTAGGACTTTGTTTTTTCGTAAGCCCTGCTTAATGAATCGATCTGGAGACAGACGACATTTTTCCTGTCCACTAAACAATCTTAGAAAGTACCATTCTGGCACTTAATAAACTTAATATTACAGAAACATACTCGACAACATTTCATTTGAATATGCAATATGAACACATTCTTTTTGAAATGAAATAAAACAACTTAAGTTCTCTGTACATGAAATTTTCGTACTTGTGCTCAACATTTTTTGATGCAAAGCAATAGATAATATTTGAAGTTTAACTTTGACAGTGAGAAGGAAGGCGTAACAACTCCTGCGTTATAACCACGATTGCGAATGTTACTGACATAGAACTCAAAGAAATTCTATTGGTCCAAATAAACAAGTGAATTACGACTAAAACTGACATAATATGACCACTCTATATTATTATTTATGAAAATAAATTTTAAACGATCATTTATTTACTAGCGAGATCAGCTTCTTGATTTCCGATTTTAGAAAGTAACCAAAAGTGGCAAATAGTAGCATTGGCGTTTACTTTATGGAGGTAATTCACTTGCTCTTTCCTATACAGGTGCACCGGAATTAGTGCACATCAGCAGCAAGGGTGTGTAGACAACTTATTAATCAGATTAACCTATGAGTTCCGACGAAAAAAATTAATTACTGTGATATCATTATTTAGATTAAACAATGGCATATCAGTCATTGACAAAAATTCTTAAGACTTTCCCCTCTTCAAATCAATTTAACCCCACCCATTCTATACCGAACACAATGCTCGATTTATATCAGAGACGAGCATCAACACTCGAGCTTTAATAATAGATGTTATTGGTATCGAAACACAATATGGTTTAGAGGCAATGTTCCAAACGTGACAAAAACACAATCGTAGTTCTCCTTGTACCTTCAGATGACGCAAAAAAGAAACAATAAATATGTGTAGGAAAAAAAAAGACTTACAGAGTTGAGTACCTTGTTTAGTGGTCCTCACTCCAATTCCGGAAGACTACAAAAAATACCCACTTGTTCTCGAACCTCTTCAAATCATTCTTTTTTTATGTAGAGTGTGTAAGGCACACTTCCGAAATGGAAATCAATCAGGTATGGGGGTCAATACCCTCTATAATAAGGTGTAGGGGTGAGGATTGAGGATGCAATATATTCTATTACACCCTTCCAGAATATTTTTTTGTCCTCTTAAGTTTATGAAGACAATATAGGGGTGGTTATTGGTTAACAGGTATGGGCGAGTCAAAGGGGTTATAGAACTGTGACGAAAAAAAAGAGGGGGAAGAACGCTATAAGGAATCCGTAAGAGTGGTTTCTACAAATCATTTACAGTGATATAGAACTTAGACATATACCTCTGTATACAATAAAGGGTATAACAACGTACAAAAAATTAAGAATTTTCATTCCTTGTGTTTTTATAATATTTACCGTGCTCTAAAATCTTACACAGCCGAGAGAGTAAAAACGTATAGGACCAATGTACAAATTGCTCCCTTATAATAGAATTAGGTCTACGCATATAAAATAAGGGTTTTCTTTATATGATATGCTTTCCAACCAATTTTTTCAAGACAGGGAAAAAATATTTACTGTTATCTTTGGAGAGTGGAAAATTTAGGATACGAAGCGTCTGTTCTATGATTTTACTGAATTACAAGTTTATTAGTGACTTTCCACAGCAACTAAATAGCATTTGAAGCGTATCTAAAAGAATTCACAGAAGTAAAAATTGTTCTCATGACCAAGTTAATGTTTATGTTAATTGCAGACTTAAAAAAAATGTTTCGTTCTTATTCGCATGTTGAAGTCTCCAAAAGCAACTTGCCATGTCTTGTATAAACAATATGGTAAAACAACAAGTTCATAGCTTACTGAACAAAGGCATTGCAAATTAGCTATTCATTCTGCAAAGTGGTTGTATAAAACATTCATAGCAGGTGTTTGAGAACAACAAGAACATCAGCAACATTCATTTTTTATCCTCGGAAAGGAATGATAACATAAGCACTGCCAAACTTCTTTTGTAAAACTATAAGTTACTTTCTTTTGTGGATCCTTGTTCATGCTTTACGATGCGCGAAAATGCGAATTTAACAACTGTAAACGACGCTCTAAGAAACTGTTCAAAACTCTCGCAGATTGGAGGACTTATTTTATAGGCGTACATAAAATTCGGACTGATAAGATATAAGAGTAAAATTAAATTCTTCAAAATAACTTCTGTCAAACAAATCAATAAAAGTAGATTTTATTGTGCTTCACTCATTGTGCATTCTTGTATTGGCAACTAAGTAAACAGACAGTTCATTTTCTTGCTTAGAAGGTTTATAAGGTTACAGAGAGGATATTATAATATGAAGCTACTTTTTTCTCTTCATAGTTCATAGGTTATGATGACTATCGTAGACACAGGCCTGATATTAATCAAATAATAATATTAACATCTCAGAATAAGTTACACTCCATATGGGATTAATTGAAATTATCCTTCTAGGGTTACACTCGTTTGAGTTTATTTACACCTTAAGCCTATATGGTGTATGAAAGCCTACATCATTTTATACACATAGAGTTTCTGTTTGTTTGGTGTCATGTGATTTTTTTTTTTACTTTGCACGTTTCTTTTATTTTGGTAAGTAAAAAAAATATACAGAAAAATCTTAAATTTTGAATATTAGAATCACTGTTAATTATTAATTTAAAATTACAAATATCGAACCTTCGATATCTAGAAATATCAATATCTTGTTTTATTAATATCGGATTTTCGTTACTTTTATCAGATATTATTAGCGGTTCAAATATTGACGCTTATTTGTTTACAACTTAAGCGGCCCTTTGAGAATCAGCTTGGTATAGTATTTTTTTTTTAATCGGAGGCGTAGGCCTACATGTGTATATGGATTCTATTCTATGGCCAACTTTACTGAGGATATATGATTTATGAATAAGGCTGTAAAGACTATAACACAATTTTGGTCATTAATATGAAGTCTTAATTTAAGGTAGATTGATTAAGAAAACATTATATGTAAATATTCATTCGTTTTTAAAACGCTTCGAGAAGAGTAATGATATGATAGATTAAGTTCTTAGCTTCCATTAAAAACAACGGAACATCATCTTTTTATTTTCCCAAGACATTTTGCAGGAATAAGCTGGGTATAATCTTCTAAGTCGTAAAACATAACTAACAAATTTTGCTGATTTCAGAGAAGGAAAGCTAATTGCCAAATGACCATACTAACTGGCCACGGTTATAGGCTTTAGACTATATTATAAGTCGTTTCTTTCATGAATTCATATGTTTTCTAACTGCATGGCTATAACAGGTTTCTAGTTTATGACAGCATAAAAGGGGTCGGCCTAGACATCTCTCTTGAGAAGCTGATGCCAGGAGGAGGTGTAGAAGAAGAAGAAGAAGAAGAAGAAGAAGAGGAAATAAAGATTCCAGCTTATGTTCAGGGATGCACACAACTTCAAGTTCCTCCACGATAATTTGAAAGCATAACATATGTGGGCGTAATAAGTCTAAATTTTATTGGGATGTCACAAATGGTGTGACCCTACTCTAAAATGATACGCTAAATTGTATTATTCCATTTTTTATTTTAATTATGTAAGTTAATCAAGTTTGTATTTTATAATATTCTAAGCTGTAATAAAATGCCAGTTGACATGACTTAAATTCTAATAAAGTCATATGTAACAATAACAACACATAAGCGGGCGTTGGTAGTTTGTATATAAATTCACGAAGAGAATAATTTTTGCAATAACAGCATTATGTATCCATAATCCGCAGAATATTGTTTATGTTGTACATTGCATGAGAGGATTTTAAGGGAGAAATTCCTAACATCGGGATTCGGACCCGTGACTTTCGGCTCTACCAACTGAGCTCGCCAGAGTTTCTCCTAAAATCTTCTCATGCTATGGATAGGTACCAAGGCACTAATGTTATATTGTGTGTGCTCGTACCTGGGAGTTCATACTCAGGTGGTATTCCTTTCCTTCCACGAGGTCAATGAATAATGGAGATCGAAGAGGTGAATAAATAATGGAGATGAAATGATGGTGGATGAATCCGAAGTCTGATTTCACTTATTTATTTATTTTTAAACGAGGTGTTATTACCGCTACTTGGGGCTTTGACCGTCACAGGTGTGCCCGAATTTTGTCCCGCAGGAGTTCTTTTGATAATTAATAGTTCCATCGGGTCGCGAGTGATCCCTGGCGATATTCACAGCAGATTTGTTCCCGGGTTCGCCATTCCACTGCCTACACTTAAACCTAAGGACGATACAAACATCCAGTTCACTACTGAAAATCTCCAACCCGGCCAGGAATCGAACCCTGACCACCGAGGTGGAAGGCAGGCTGAGTCATCAACGGCTCCGGACTGGAGTTGTTTTTCATGCCCGTAGGCTACATCGGGTTTTTGAAGGAGGCTTATCAGCTGAGGAGTGACGCTCCGCCCATACAAGTGACGTATGTAAGCGCATGTGCTGTAACCACGGGTATTTATTAATTTGGGAGCTGTAGCACATGCATGCGCATAGAAAAAAGGATCTACACGATTGCAAGATATCAAGAAACTCGAATCTTAGTTCATGTCCATCATATTTTGTAGATGTGCCTATGATTCTTTAGGGAACGAACACATGGAAAATAGTTCCAAAGTAATTCACACTGGTCAATACGATCATCTTTGTTCCATTTTGACTCTGGCCACAGCAATGAAGTCAGTTTACTTACTATACATGATCGGATGAATGGACCGGTCCCAAACTGACTAAAAGTTTATGCAACCATGTATCTTGAACACCCCTGATCAATGAAGCCCGAAGCCTTATTGAAGTCACCTGTAGGTGGCCACTGTCCAATATTATTTCAACATTTCGGCGATACAGTTTCGTTGTCGCAACCGGTTACTAAAGCATTCATTTATGCAAGTCATTAAATAAAGCACAGGAGTTTAGAATAAATGAACAAGCTCGGATAATAAAATTAACATAACACAGGAAAATCTCTCGGGTTATTATCGGCTATCATTTACTTCACATGGGTAAACGATCTACTATGGAATTAGATTTGAGCAGTCAAAACTTAAATCCTGTACTACGCATAGTGAAAGAAGTCTGTAGGCTAATTAATTTTACAAGTATAAACCAGATTTTAAATTCTGTGTCCTATAATGGGACCGTCACCTAAAACTTATAAAAATCAATTTTAGCTCTCCGCAGTGATTATGAAAGGTATTTTACACTGAAGACCTACACACCAATATCTGCAAAAGAATACAAGGAAAAGAATTGTCCACGTGATTAATGTAGCCTATCCCTCATATTACTGTATTCATTTACATAAGTGTGCAATGCAGTAAAACGAGATGCTATTGATTGTTTCGCATAACTCTAGTCCTAGAATAAAAAAGGAATATACCATAACGTAGTTCACCTCAAACATGAAGCCATCGGACTTACCATGCATAACGGGCGTCTTTAACCTGGAATTTGGCGGCCGATCGCCGCCACAGTTTTTAACTACCTCCGCTACTTCAATCTCCCGCCGAGATTCAAATAAAAGAATACCCAAATGAAAGTAATTTACATTAATAATTTCAGTATTTAACATATATGTCTTAAAATACATGTTGAAAATGCTGTGAAGGTTTAATTTAATATTATGAGTGTACCTTATGCATGATATGTAAATTAAGAATATCCCCGATTTAAGATTTTTAAAAAGAAAAATGAAATGTTAGTCAAGCAATAACATGAGTGAAATTACTGGTGAAAAATTTGAGAATAAAGAGTTCTTACGCTCTTTGTTAAGGCTACCATAACCTAACATCTTTCACTCGCGTCTATGGTTCACGTAATAAAAAATTAATTATACTGGCGTCGAACCGTGTCCAATTTTGTTACCAATAATCTCTATATAGCTGGTAAAAGTTCACAGGTTTGTGCGTAAAACGTTACAGATATGTCATAATTTCGTCATTCTTTGAACATGGAGGAAGATGGTGCTTGTTACACTTACCGATTTTTTATTGGTTCTCCACCCCACCTAACATTTCCTAACAGATATTTTTCCAAGACCAGCTCACTTCTCTCAGACGATGGAAGCGGAGATAGCTGCCGAAAGCTCGGAATCAATCCTCCTACTCACCCGGTTGGAAGCCTTCAGAAACCATTCAATATATATTATTAACAATGGAGAAGCCTCACGTCACACTTGGAGGAAGAAATTTCTTGCCACAGTCGTGAAAAAAAAAAGATGATTGTTCTACTGACCATCAACACTATATGCAGTTTCAATATTGTATTCCATTATCTTGAGATCACAATAATTATGGGTAAAATAAAGAAAAAAGGCCCGCAGACTAAGAACAATGTTGTTAAGAATATCAAAGCAGCGCAAGTGGATTCCTCACAAATTAATGTTCTAAGAACACATTACACAAGCAAAATGTCAAAATTCAATCGCAGCCACCACCCAAGCGACCGGTTGTTTACAAATATTGGATAGCCTATCATGGTTATTTACGTAAAGTTTAAACAAAGCTGGCAGACTGGGTTTAGAGTGTGTAACTTACAACTACTGAGTTACACACATTGAATCATTCCGGTAGGGACTATTCGTATTTTTTACTCTGTATTCCTGGGGTAAAAGTTATACAAGAACTATTGCTAAGACTGTTGTATATTAGCATGCAACATTAGTTTTTATGATTATTTTATATAGACCTGCAGTATTTTATCAAAAAATATAGACTACTAAATAGTTAATGGAGTTAGTTCATTCATAGGTCGACTGCTTTGATCATGTGAGATAAATCATGTAACGAGATTTACTAGGTCTATTAATATGGCATATTAAAATTATTGTAATTAAAAGAATACTTGTTCTTCTTAATCGTAGTTTTACCTCTCTCTTTTAGGATTTAAGCGACCTAAGCCGCCCGATCCTTACAGGGCAGCGACCTGTCGGGAGAGGGATTATCTTTGGATCACATACATACTTTTTTGACCAGACAAGGACATGGAGAGCCTCCCCGGATGAATGATCAGCCCAATGCCGGGGCCACCTCCGAGACAACACGAACACATAGGACGAGACACACCATTCACACATACACTCTCTCAGAACAAGGCGAGGATGGGGGGATGAAGATGATAATGACGACCATATGATATCCGGGGACCACAAGGGCCTAAAGTTACCTGACATTTGTCTCACATGTGAAGGAAAACCCCGGAAAGAACCTCACCTAGGTAACTTTTCCCGACCAGGAATCGAACCCGGGCCCGCTGCGTGAGAGGACAAGAGTACTTGTACTTTACAATATTTATTGCGACTGAGAGAGTCAACTTCAGTCTAGATTCTTTGAACAAGCGTGTTTACAAGCTAGATATCTATGATATGGCATCTCTTACTGCACGACTTCTCTCACTTGCATCTGAAGTTCGTTACAAAGCAACCTAATTAATTTAATCACCTCGTGAGTCACTGTAAAAGTCACTCGAACCAGATTACTAATTCTGCAGTAAAAGTTGACTAGATGAAAGAGCCTTGCGGGTATGAGAGAAGTTATCTCTAGGATCATTAGTTTGAAGATGTTCATCCTCTAGGAGACTAAGCTGAGGACAATAAACAATTAGCGACATCCTTCCAGATTCTTGAGTTAACTAAGATTCAGACAAAATACTCCTACCGCTACCGCATGTGCTGCTTCTACTACAGTCCGTTCGTTCTTACTTTAAAATCGATCCTAAAGTAAACAAAAACCAATACTTCTTTCTCATTCCATAATTTTATTAGTACTATCAAAGAGTGCGATAGAAAAAATGGTTTTTATATGCTTCTGGAACAGCATAGGAACTTTTATAACTTTGTAGATTGCTCTTGCGTCCACCGCTGTGGCGTAGCGGGTCCGGGTTCTAATCCTGGTCGGGCCAAGTTACCTAGGTGGGTTTCTTTCCGGGGATTCGAATCTGAGAACTGCTCTATACAGACCACAGGGAATAATTGTGTTCAAGTACTCGTATATTCGGCAAAGGCCTATTTTGCTATTGACAGCAAACGTCTCATAGACAGTAAGAACTTGAACTTGAAATTGAAACACACGTAAATCATCATAATGACAGTCGTCATTATTGCGGTCGTAATGATCATAGTCACTGCCATCCTCCTCCTCCTCCTCCTCCTCCTCCTCCTCCTCATAATCATATTATCTTCCCTATTAGGTCTATATACCTACAACCCACACAAGTATAATGTTAAGTAATCCCCACAGATATTATAATATAATTGATATATTTATGTTACGTAAGTATGATATTACTAATCAATAAATCAATGCAGCCCGCCAATCTTTTACAAAAAAAAATGGCCTTTTAGTTAAAAAGGGTTGAAGACCACTATTCTAGACCATTGTAAGCAATCATTATTACCTTACGTATTGTTTGGTGTTAACAGTAACTGGCGAAGGCAAAATAATTTTATGTGTATGCACATGTAGATACTTCTATAGCATGCAAGTGTGGGGCAATTTAACAATAGCGTGGTAGGACATCAAATCTTCTTGCAATAGTATCATTATATCCACAATTAGTTACACTTGAGCAAGTTCAGATTTACGAACATGGGAAACGAACGTTCATTAGCGATGATACAATAGGAAGACGAAGGAATTGTGTTGGGCAAGTTTTAATAAAATAATAATCAATAAAGCAAAATATTGCCCCTAGAAAAGTATCAACTGCAGTAAAATTCATGCTTAATTTATGAAACTGACAAATCTATAAATATGCGACATTAAACCGAAGAGACGAAGACCTTGATGTTGCTACAGAAAACAGCTAAGTTTATGAAGCTATAACTCAGAGAAGTATTCTAGCATTACGACCCTTTTAGTACGCCTTTACTTACGATTCAAACGGACATGCAAGTTTGTACTAGAAGTTGCAGACAATTTCAATTCCAAATCAGCTATAACGGAAAATTTAAAAACTTAATACACCATTACATTCTCCCCATTTTTCTTAATCTCATGAACTTCCTTAACGGTAAAATTTAAGACCATGTAGACCAATTTTATATTTGTACCTGCTTGTTAAATGAATTACGAATTAAGATGATTTAATTTCTTGAACATAAAACTTGAAAAGAGGTATCAAAATCGGCCTCCGAATCATTTCTTATTAATAAAATAATGAAATAATTAAGAATTCAAATTAGACAGGATCAGTAATGTAATTCAAGCACGGAAATAATATTTTTAGTTCAATCCATACAATGGAAGGCTACGGAGTAGAAGATCCAGAGACCGATTCTGGACTAAGCGATATATGTTTTATTCCGCTAATATATAGATTTTATTAATTGAAAGCATTCTTTCATTTCAACTAGGCCTACTTTAACTTTTTAAATAAATGTGAAGTACAAAAATTATACGAGAAAAGTTTTATCAGAAGTTTTATTTTGTGTTTCCAATAATATTACAGTGAATCTACACAGCTGATGCGCCTAATAATGCAAATATCTTAGAAAAATTAAAATTCATGATTAAGTATGGGAAAGGATGAAAAATGAACGTTAATCGTGAGAAAATTCAATAATCGCGTGTAACAGTCAAAGGGATGGCATAAAGATATATCTTCGATCCATGAAACACCCCATAATCATATTATTTTAGATACCGATAATATGTCATTTCCTTTCAACGTGTTCAACTTTAAAATCATGAGCGATGATATAAGTATGGAAACTATATAGGCTACATGTTCACTACAAATGGATCACTGCAATATTTTCAGCTTTGAGAATTTGCATCGAACATAAGCATAGGCGTAACCAGGCCGACCATATGGGGGGGTTATAACATCCGCGGGGCCTGGGGGGTATGGAATATCCCCTAGGGAGAGGGGGGTCCGGGGGTCCTCCCCCGGAAAATTTTAAAAATTAAAATGCAAAATAACGAGTTTTAAGCTTCCGGGGTTCCTCGGAGAATTTTAAAAATTAAGACGCAAAATAACGAATTTTAAGCTCCCCCGGAAAATGTTAAAAATTAAGACGCAAAATAACGAGTTTTAAGCTTCCGGGGGTCCTCCCCCGGAAAAATTTTAAAAATTAAGACTCAAAATAACGAGTTTTAAGCTTCCCACGCTTTATACTTGTATTAAGTAATTTATGGGCAGGCTTAAAAAAATTATACAATTTTCCTTTTTTTAATCAATGAGGGGGTTCAAACCCCCAAACCCCCCCCCCCTCGGTACGCCTATGAACATAAGTATAAAAATAAAATGGCTCCATCAAACGTGTAAACATTGTTGTGATCAACAGGGAGAAGAACTGTGGGTTGGTTATTGACCCGACTGAGTTTTGAGAGGGACGTAGACTATGCAAAGGAGGCAGACATGGAAAAGAAATTTCATTATCAGGCATGCTGCCAATACTTGAAGGAAAAGTATGAGATCAGAAAGTGGGAAGTGGTTGGTTTGCTATTTGGGACAATTACGAAATGTTGTTCCAATTTTTTCCAGCGTTTTGGTAGGCTATTCTGTCTTCAGGTACATTACAGGAATTGTCCATAAACATTCTTCATGGCCTTCTCCAAATTGTTTACAACCATTTGTATTCTGAAATTAGGAAATCTTCAGTGATAGTAGTATAAGAAATACAAATATATACGTATATAGAAAATTAAGTGAAAACATTATCTCAACTAAAGCAAAATAGTTCTTAAAATAAACTATATTTGACTATGTCAATCCTGCAAGGATTCCCCCCTCCCCAAGCAACAGCATATGAAATAATCTTGACGAGTTACATAAAAGCCAGTTCTTACTACTTTTTAATACCATTTATTTAACACATGCCCATTACATAAATAATATTACATGTACTATCATACCAGCGGTAAGATAGCCTTACAATCTTACCATCTTCATGTGATGAATGTCTAAAAATCTGGGATCCACAACCTCCCGGAACCATATCTATACATGGCCTCTATAGGGGTGACTTTACTTTTTTCTTTTTCAATCACATCTTGATGAAATTTTGCACACGTAGCCTTCGGGCCCTTCCCCTTAATCGTCAATCATGAAGTTTCTCCTTTTCCCAGAATTATTGAAGTTCCAATGAAGAAAAGAAAGGATATTGCTCATATTATAAACCCTACAGCCAAAAGACTGATAGCTATGTAAAGGGTCTATAGTTTGAAAATCGGAAGTACTCCGTAAGATTACTTCGAAGTTCAGGCAAAATACAAAACCCGGGCGACACCGGGCCTTTTAAGCTAGTATAATTATAAAATTCTGACAGTAAATAGCTTTGACCAAATTACTGTTGCTACTAGTACTACCTTTTGTTACTAGGCCTATTAATCGTCATTTTTCCGACGCCACGTTTAAACGCTGACTGTAACCAAGATCAGTAAACTACAGTTTACAAGCCTTGGACTGTAACCACATACTGAGGCCGCAGATGTTGGTTACAAGTACAACAGTGAGTGGTAAGGTGTCGCAACCGGCGCGGACAATTAATTGTTGTTGTAACGTCCCTCTCTATGTGCGCCGCATATCAAATGAATTTGCATTACATAATAAAGTAGCGACACTAGCGGCCCAAATGGGAATCCTTGACCTTCTCTCTGTCTCTATCATTAAGAACTCTGTCAGCAGCCCATGTCCACAGGCCTGTGCGGAGAGGTAACCAGAGACCACCAACATAAACAATTTATTTCCAATGCTTGTAAGATTTTTAGAGACGTCTCGATAGTCACGATTTCACAGCACCACCCAGTCACCATCCCTGTGTTACAGGTGCTACAAGCGGTGATTCCTCAAATTCGGTTAAGTGGTAACATCTAACTTGTACCTGTGCATAGTTAGTTGACTTAGCCAGTTTATCTTACTCAAACTTGGAGGAATCTGTGGTAGTTTTTTTCTTATACAAAATAATAGTTAGATTATCTTGGAAATAAGCACTCTATTGTTTACTGTTACACTAAAGCTAGCAGATACCGTGTGACATCTTAGTACGGAAGAAAAGAAAGTGGATGGAAACCACCAAAGGACGGATATGCAGATCCTTCTTGCCCAGGACAGAGCTGCAGCAGAAGATAAAGGTACCGATAGCATCGAAGTTGGTTGCAATTACCACGGAAAACTAAAGTGTATCTACACAAGTTCAAATTAATTGACAATCCTAAGTATTCGTGCAACGAAGGAGATCAAACATGATATAAGACTGCAATCACAGAAAAGTTTAAAAACCCAAATAATAAAGATAAGAGACACATGGCACCGGCCACCTTTTCTCCCAGGATTGCTCATGGTACCTATTTCTGTTGGAGGATAAGTCGACTCCACGGTTATGGTGCCACCAGAAGGATTAGGTCAATTAAAAAATCTAACCCACGACCTACCGGTCTGTGCCGTTGTGCCTCAACCAACTGCGTCATGGAGTACCCCGTGAATAAAACTGTAGATTTGTGTAATAAACAAACAAAAAATCTTTCTTTATATATTCAGATATAGACTATTTGTATCTTAAAGCTTAATACTTATTAAATTAGAAATTACAGAACTGGCATTCACAAACATTTGATTGTATTCGACAGATAAGTTACACTTTTACCTTAATCCATATCACAAATTACATTAGATTCGATGATAAGGCTAGTCAATTTTGCACACACATAAGTAATAAAATTATTTATGCAGAGTCTTTTGTCCACACATAGCAACCGCACATACATTACGTTATATAATATTAAGGGCGTTAAAAAAGGACGATAATTTCTTTCAAAATTAAATGTAGGCAATGATATATATTGATTATTATATATATGATATATATATAGACAATAATCTGTGGTTCATGAACTTATATCAAACATGGCTTTTGTTGGTACAATAATCTGGTGAAAGGGGGAAGGAATGCTTTCAGATCTTGCGGGTCGCCACGGAAACTCAATGGACCAAGAAGTGCGACAGCCAACCTCAGGCACTTGTTTTATTGCCGATACAAGTACCTGCCAATACGGCAATGTCCATTACTCATTTGTAAACATACCAACTGTTTACGAACTTCCTCAATTCAACGCCCGATGCAGAATTGCATACAATATAATAATTTGATTTAATGCCGCTAAGTATAATAATGGTGGTGATAGTCACAGAGGTGATGATATTAAGATTAAATTAAATGCGCACCAATATCTTAAATTCTCATGATATAAGCTTAATCCTAGCCTTAGAAGCCCAGTGAATATTTTTGTCTGGTTTTTACTTATTTTTAATTGATTAGGAAAAGTAAATTTTCAGTGTTTTCAGATTATTTAAGACTAACACTCGGCCACAAATTAGTCTAAGTAGAACTTTCGTCTTATGAGTTATAAACATTTAAATTTTTATTATTATTATTATTAAAATATACAAATACATGTGATGCTTATAGTCATACAGATAAAAATGTAAAAATATTTACTTTTATACATTATTAATCGTTTTGGGAACTATTTTAGATACTGATATCAGTACCTAAAATGAAAGAATAGTGCCTAATTGCATAATTTTGTAACCTATTTTAGGTGCCTAAAATGTCTATTTTTCATGCCTTAAATTCTGACGTAGGCTATAATGATCACATTCAGGTAGTGTTGAAAGATTATAGCCCTAAAAATTATTCTTGCACTAGAGGGTAATAGGAATGGCATAGAAGCATACAAAACATTACTACTAAAAATACGCCGAACATTAGCAGCGACAAAAATGCGACTTTTTGTTAAGGTACCGATAATCCATATAAATGTGTATTTATGATGCAAATTTTACTTTACCTTACAAACAAGCCTTTTTTACTATCCTATAAGGGATTTTTTCGGTTTTCTCAAGGTTCAAAAGAAAAATTCATGTATAAGATATGAAAAGTGAAGATATAATGGAATACGAATCACAAGTAAACTAAATATAAAAGAGACGATTCATGAAGTAACGGAATATTACATGCCCCTAATTGGTTTTTAGGGTTATGTGGACAATATGATGAAAGACTCTCGTGTCTCCCACATCGGCAGCTATGTAAAGCGTGATACTAACTTAAGGGGAAGGATTTATCCTTGGGAAATGGAGCATTGCTCTTTCGAAATGCTACGAAGATAAGCTGTTGGAACAGCTGCGTGCGCTTTATTTATAAAGAAAAAACACTCAAATACAAACGCATTAATGCAAACTCTTTTTCAAATGCAATTTAAGAGCAACTGGAATAAATTTGATTTATATCTTCCTATCAGATTGGATTGTATGAAGCACATTTACTTCTGTTTACGAGGAATGAATGACATGGTTGACTTGAAATTACTCCTGACTCGCCTGTTTATCATTATTATTATTATTAATGTATTATTTTTGTTAATAATAATAATAATAATAAAGAGTTACAACAACAAAATAACACATTATTTTGAGACACATTATTTTGATATTTCAGAGCTCTAGCAGTAACAATTTGGCAATTGAATCGAGATTTTAAGGCTTAAACCAGGCGAAGAGTGTTGAAGCAGTATACTGTGATAGACGTTTGATCGATAATACCAGCAGATTTCATTCGGAAAGGAAATAATAAAAAAAGTAATTGATATCATAACCTTTATTTTGTGCCCAAGCCTTTCTGCTGGGTATTTGGAAATTAGCTGGGAGTAATAAAAAAAGATCACCTGAAAATGATACAATAGCATCGAAAGGTACAAGGTACAAAATAAAGGGTGTTGAGCTGATAATATTCATAATCCATTCTATTTTATTTTATTGATCAAGCTCATCGGTATAATAACACGTATTTTAACACTAGAATTTAGTTAAACAGTTCACTACCAAAGGTCGTAAGTGGAAAGAGTTCTTTAGAAAATGATAACGCTCTTTTCACATGTAACCTGATAGTTATTTTCGTAGGGTGCTATCGTATAGTGGCCTTATTGTTCTGATAAGAATTGAACTGTATTGATTTATGTGCCTCCTCTCACAGATAAATAGTGCCAATGGTGATACTAGATTTTATTAATTAATACTAGTTATACAATGAATAATAATTAATTAATAATTATCATATACTATCATGGGACTTTAACCTGGGGGCCCCGTGTCGTAGATTTACGGCACGAGAACTCCAAGTCTAAATTAGAGCCTCTGGACAGAATTTATCGGCCCTTTCACGTCCAAGTAATACCTTAGTTTCCGGAGGGGGGTTGAGAGGCGATGGGCTTACCACCTGTCCCTCTGCCCCCTCTAGGAAAATAAGCGTAACAAAATTCACATAGGTACACGAAACCTCCCCTTGGAGGCCCTTCGCCCCAACATGGGGGCAGAGAGATATATACTATCATAATAAATTTATTCTTTCATATATTATATAGAATTTTGCAATTTATATGGCTATGGTGCAATTTATTTGAGCATCTGCATGAAGCTTTATGTAAATAGAGATGAAGTTCACCGTGGCTGTGTACCATCTGCTGTCATGCGATTAAAATGACCTCGCTTAATTAGCAACAAACTCTCATTTAGACTACTCACATATCTTTTTGAGAAGTACAGTACATCCTCCTCGGCCCCCGGGTATCACATATGATACCTTGGGTTTCGGATTTATTCTCGCTTTGTGAACGAGTCAAAATAATGACGATCGGTGGTATCATATTTGATACATTCTGTACTGCATGCTCATATTTTTCCAACTGTGTCTGGTATGTAAGTATGGTTGAATAAAAAAAAAATTAATCCCCGTAGAATCCCCCAAAAAAAAGATCAGCATTTAATGTCTTGAATTTCCGTGTTGTTTTGGTCATGAATAATTCACATTAATCCACAGTATAACATTTATAGCTGTTTAAATCACACTTTAGACCCCCAAAATCCCTGCCCCATTTTTCTTTGCAAATTTGTTGTATTTCGACTCACAGAAACTCATTAAACACAAAAATATATACCGTACACAACTGCCCCAATTGATCTTGGGGCCTAAGAGAGTATAAAGGAATTGAGAAAAATACACATCTGAAATTGAAGAATGATTTATCATATGCAGGGAAGAAATAAGTACGAAGTTCCTTATCTTCCAAGTTATAAGGTTTCCGGGAAAAATCAACTTGACCTATTCTATTGATGCTGAGTTGATAAGTTATACTTCTGTTGACTTTTTGAATTGTGGATACTTGAACTTAATCACTGGAGTGTCCAATTAACACACAGCTGATGCTAAGTTCATATCCTATGGAAGCAATGAAATGAATATACGAAGAATGAATATAAACAGACAACATGCTCTATGTAATGTAAATAGATTATTGGGCAGCATCACCACTGTTTATTGATCCTTTTGTGAAGCCAATGAGTAATAGAACATGCTCTATGCGAAGATCTTCTTATCCTAATCATAATGTGCAATATAACTGGCAATCTGTAATTAATGTTCACAGGTAAGGAAAATTCCCGGAAAAAACTTCACCTAGGAAACTTGTCCCGACCAGGAATCAAACCCGGGCCAGCTGCGTGAGGAGAGCAAACGCATCCCCTACGTCACAACGGCAGACGTGAGTAGGCCTATTGTCGATTATAATTATGTTTATTATTATTAATATCATTCTTGGTCTGAAAATTGCTACTTTTATCACCGTTATGAAGTAACATTTTTTGGTAATCGTTACTAAAATCATATCGACTGAGTTACATTTTGTGTAGATGGATTAATGCGTTATTTTCGTCTTGGATCGCCACCAAAAGACCTTCATTCCATTAGCTGGAAACTGGAACATACTCTTACGAAAACCTGTTTTTGTTTATTTAAATTTTCCCGCATTATAATACAGCAACTTGCTCCAAGAATCGGCCTTTTTGGTCATATTATCCTATAAATATACGTCGCGTGACTTTGCTCCAGAAATTCGGGTTTCGCGCACACAGATACAGTAGGCCTATACAGATAGGTGTAAATGCTAAATGTAATCATTTATTTATAAGGCAAACTTAATCACTGGAGTGTCCAATTACCATACAGCTGATGCTATGGAAGCAATGGAATGAATATACGAACAATCAATATAAACATTAAAAAAACGTTGTATAAATTTCAGTAAGATACTTACAGGGATTATTTTTTACATGGAGAATTCAGATACATAATATAGTGTGAATGAAAGTAAGTAAACCCTTATTTTTTAGTTGATATTAGATTGGACGGGTTAGCACAACAAATTAACTGGATAATAGTGATGGATTCCCATTTTATAGAGCTCCAAGACTTATAGGCTACCATAATAAAAGCCGAGTAAGCCAAATAATCATAAAGATACTTTTGGACTATACTTTGAGAATTAAAAGACCTAAAAGGACGCTGGAACGTGTAACTAGGCCTACTTCATGTATCCATAGTAATTTCTCATTTATGAACACACTTTACTATTTATTACATCTTATTACATCCATACTAATATCTCATTTATGAACATACTTTACTATTTATTACATCTTGCGCGTATTTATTATTTCTCGATGAGGATTAATTCATGTTCAGAGACATGATGCTGAAATTGTAAGAACTTAATACTTAACATTTTAAGTTTACCCAACTGTTTACCCACAAATAAACGGTAGGTTATTCTATGTTGTTGCCACTGTAGAATTACGCAAAGTCCCCTCACAAGGAGGTAGCAAGCATAAATAATAAGCTAATAAGCAAATTAATTAAACAATAAATGTAAGTTAAAGTGTAGGTGTGAATAACGCGGAAATAGGTTGAGTGATATACAGATGAGAAAAATAAATTAGCTTCTTTCAACAGTAAGATTCTATTTTTTAAAAGGTGAAATGAGCAACCTTAACAAGAAAATTGTAAATACTAGAAACACTGATGATCTTCTACAGTGGTTACCATGGTGTCACTTAGAACAAATATTGAAATTCATCACCGTATTTAAGATATAATACTTATATTTCTTAATTTAGTGTTATCGTTAGGGCTAGAGGTTGGAACATCCAAATTTAAGCTTATAAAATGTTGACGTTGAAATTGACACATTGGAGTCTAAAGAGTAAATAATGTCTGTTTGGTACAGATACTGAATAAGAGAACTCAATGATAATGCAGTAGCCAATAAAATGCTCTCTTTCCAATCTACGTTTTCGATGCACAGTACACGAGTATAGAAGCACGTTATGTAATTTTACGGCCAGTATACAATGTACTGGATAAACATTTTTGGAGTAGCTATCAGAGGCAATTCTGAATATAAAATCTCGGAAATGTAATCCTGTTAACTTGTTACTATCAAGGTAATAAATGTACTCATACAAACAATGCAAGTTGTTACATCTGCAAAGCGAAATAAGCATTCAAGAAGAAAAAAAAAATATTGTGAGGTTGTATTTAGAGCATTTTTTCAGTGAAACTATCAGTTGTAATTGCATGCTTGAATAAACGAACATAATGTTCAGAAAAGAAATCAAGCCAAAGGCGCGCGGAGAAATCAAGTGCTATTAACTGAAGTTGAGGTAAAAAGCCGCTTCCAGCAATACGCGGTGCAGAGTAGTCTGACCAGCAATCACTTGCTGCTACTGGCCGGCCCTCGCGCAGTCCATCTCCAGGAACAACGAGGTGTGTGTATATGCATGATTAATTCTGTGATGACCGCCGTAACTAATGGAAACACCTCGCCTGCATAGACGACCCAAGAAATGACGAATTAACGCGTAATGTATGCGTGTACTCGATACGTAACGTCTGGAGGCTGGCAGTAGTGGACACTATAAAGTCTGACCTTTATAGGAATGTGGAATCATCCTTCATCTATAACGATAAAAGAGAAAAGCTTCTAATATGTATCATACCACTTGTAATTCAATATAGATAGTTATTTTTTTGCAATTGTTTCATTTTAAATTTGTTTTACTTATTAGTCTATATTATCTAGGCTAGTGATGGGAAAATTTCTATGGGAGCGGACCAAATGACAGAAAATTTTCACTAGGTGAGCCGAAGTTTATTGAAGTGGTGATAGGGTGCAATTTTCAGAACTATTTTGTTTGTAATAACAAACATATGAAGTAATATATGAAGTATGTGACTGTACTTGCGATAGGTTTTTCATAGTCCGGTTGCAACTGGAAGGAAATGAGCTCAGGAGTGAAATCAAAAGTAAATCAGTCAGTCTGTTTCTGACACAACTTCTTCCAAGCTTCAAAGAATTAAACTAGCTCACGCACGTATGAGGGATAACCTGGGCAAGAGAATCAAAATTTGGAAACTTGATTTGGGTAAGGACTTGTAAAATTCAAGTTTTGAGACGTTAAGGAACAACAATTTAGTGTTACTTGCAAACCAACTAATTTGTGCTTTACTGTTTGTAATTCACAGTAACTGGAATAATGAAAATATCCAAGGATTCTTCAATGCTAAAAGTCTTGAAGTTCTTTTAAAATTAGCCATGGAGCCATGCAATAGAAGGAAAAGCAATAGGACAAGAATTTTTTTTCCCCTTTCCTGTCGCGGGCTGCACTGAATCTGTCTGAGGGCCGCATCTGGCCGCGGGCCGTACTTTGCCCATCACTAATCAAGCATTCAACCGGGACATACTTTAAGGAGAGGAAGTTATTGTACGTAGCTGCCTGTAGTAACAGAGTATACATTCATATTTTACAGACAAATTTTGTATATGTTATAATGAATGATTAGAACCTCGTTACGCATAACAAATAAAAAAACTTCCTGGCAAGAAAAAATAAAAGCAACATTCTAGATACTAACATCCCGATGGTAGATGGACTAGCTTAGAGCTATTAAATTAATAACCTGGTGGCCAAAGAACATAAAGAATTGGTTATGAAATGTACAGTGATTCTCAAGTTTTGTACTCTATGTAATTTCAAGAAAATGTGATAGCTGACATCACTTAATTAAAAAAAACTGTCCGATTCTCAAAGGCTACGGAACGAAATTGGTTATTTATTAAATTCGCGAATCACTTTGATCTTCCAGTCACGCTTATAGCTGCACAGTTTGTCCAAGACAACTACATCTGCTACGATACGCTGATTAATCCTGCGCTATTCGTCTTATTGCAGCCCGGGGACGCAGCAGATTAATACCATAATTAATACCATATTAATAAATATGAACATCTACAGAAGGAATTAAAATGGATAACTGTACACCCATTATAACTCTATATACATGTTAGGCCTAAACTTTTTTCTTTTGTGGAAACTTTGCCTAATATCATTTGTTAAATTTACGTACAAAACTCATGAATCACTCTGTATAAACTGCTCTGCAGAAACACGAAACTAGACCCTTTTGTAATGCAGTTCTAAAAGACGATTTGTCATTTTGGAATGAGACAGCAAGTCTTACAGCTTAAATTACGTTTAAAGTACCGGTACGGTCAGTTTTCATATTCCTATAACATCTACATCTTTTGTAAACAAAATTAATTGAATCTGATGTTAAGGATATATATTTAGTTATATTGAAAAATGACATTTAAATAATACTTTTATTAGCTACCTATTATCGTATGTGGATCAAGAAGTAATTTACTAAACACTCGACTCGATTTTATTTCTAAGTAAAGCGCATCCAATTTTTTACAGCCTAAGCATTTTGGGGCCTGTGTTTTAAAAACATTACTACAGTATATATTTTTTCAGATATGTTTTATTAAATGAAGATAAAATTCCAATGTAATAATATGTACTACATAAGCTTGCAAAAATAATTGTTAGGAAAAGACAATCTTGATTTAGAAGATGTAAAATTAATAACAAATGTAGAATGAATATGAATGAAAAGCTTTGCTACTCAGGTAAAATTATATTAAAGGACTGGCCGACGTATAGATGATATTGCGGAATTTTACACTAAGGTACTATAATTATAAAAAATAGTAAATTACGTAAAATGGTGTTTGTAGTTTTCATGACCCCAGAAATACATTTTATTTTCTTCCTTGAGTTAATAAAATATATTTATGTCTACCATGCCTTAGAAAGACGGTACTGCACCCAACTGATTACAAAACAGACGACCTTCTGAAATAATAATTTTGAATTTCATTTGAGTTAAGCTTATCTTAACATGGCCTACAACATGTAACCAGAAAGTAAACAATTAAAAAAATACTCATAATCATAATTACTGTTATTTATTAGAAGATTCAGTAGCAAAATCGTGAGTAATACAGATACGATTACAAGTAATCTGCTAGGAAAATCAATTTTAGAAATCATATCAGATCAGCTTTACTGAGGCTGTATGGGATGCCGGTAGGGGTCTCATCGTTCAACAAATAATCGCTAGATGGCAATACAGCAGCCCTTTTCTATTCAGCATGTGTAAAAATATAAAAATGACCCCACATGTGCCTCGTGGGAACCACGTGGTAAAGAGTGCTCGTGATATTCATAATGTAAGCTACTATGCTAAGCATGTAAGCTACTATGCTATGAAGGTGCTTAGGCCTACATAGCATAGGTGACTTAAAAATTAATGCTGGCATATGATATCATAATAACTGAAGTATTAAAAAGGTATAATGGTCACGAATTATGCTCATTCGGCAGATTTTAAGGGCGCATTGAGCATGCTGTTTAGGCACTACAAAAAAAATAATACCAGAACTACATTGTATAAAAATAATAGTATTAGCAGAAAGAATTACCAAAATTTCATCCCAGATTTAATCCATAAATGTTATCCATAAAAATTGATATTTTTATACCTTCCGCCAAAGAAGTTAATAGGCTCCAGTTTTGAATAAAGTTAACGAATTTCGAGTGAATTAGATAAAAGAAAAAGGGAATATAAGTTTGAGGCTACTGAAGGTGAGAATAAATACAGTTCTCATTGTTTGCACAAAAAAGTAAACTTTAATCTAAAAATTACCGAGATAAGTATTTTATTAGTTTTAAAAGCATGTGTAAAAATCAGAATTATATGGTTAGAATTTATTGAAGTTATAATTTTAGTATGACTGAACTGACCCCGAACACGGGCTATGCTCATGCAGGGACAAATAATACTCTCTTGTAATTGTACTAATTGTGTTTATATTATTTATATTTGTATTTGTAATAATTTGTATTTTGTAATTTGTAATAATAATAATAATAATAACAATAATAATAATAAATAAAATTTACAAGTTTGGCAGTTAGTTAAAAAAAAAACATTTAAAAAGGAAAAATTTCTGGACTATTTTCGCTTCATATAATGTAACCAATGTTTTTCAAAAGGTTTTCGGAGTTATTTAAAAAACAATTGAATTCTGCTTCAATCACCAATTTTATTTAAAACTAATGAACAACTCTAATGATAATTCTCATGTATTTATTGGTATTTTCGCAAATATTGTTGAAAAGGGAAAATGTTCTAACTTATAGGTTAGTATTAGAAAAAACTAAGCATTGTCTTATTTTACTTTACTGCTATCTAACGTTTTTAAAGTATAATAAAAAGTACTGGAACTAAATAATAATAATAATAATAATAATAATAATAATAATAATGATAATAATAATGGCATTTCGAATAAAACCAATCTTGGGCCTCTATAATGTTCCCATAATCCTAATTCTACATTTTCTCGTATGGCGAAACTGTTAAAACCTTCCCGTTTAGTTAATTTCTTACTTCATTTTTTATTTTTTACAAAGCGTTTAAATATCTAATAAAATAAATCTGTCTTATCAGTGGCACATTTAGATTTGTGATGGGTAAAAATTACTCGCGATTTTGAAATCCTCCCAAAGAACATTCTTTAGCCTATTAATCCAGACAGACTGAAGAGCAGGAGAGATGTAATAATTATATATTTTCTATTATCAGTGGAGATGAACACAGGAATGATGAAGAAAATTGGAGTTTTTATAAATATTAACAATTTTTTATTTAAAGTCTAACGAATATGAATTCTGAAAGTATGCAACTGATTAAAAATAAGCTACTTCTTACAAGAACTCTTAACGTATTTTACTTAAGGAACCTCCGTGCTCCAGGGTTTGTATTACTGACTGGAGGCCCCAGTTAGATCCTCAGTAGGTATTTATTAGGGATGGGTCCTCGATACTTTCGATACCTCGATACTCTCGATACTTGCATGGTATCGGCATCGAACGATACTTCAGAAAACTCGCTCGATACTTTTTCGATACTTTTGTAATTCTGCAATTCTGCAATTAAGTGAGAATGCTAGTATTTTTTAAATAAAAACTTGTAAGTGGGTTGTTTAAAAAACTAATTTTAGTTTTAATGTAAAGATTAAAAATAATTATAGGCTACTGATGATATTAAATTTTGTCTCATTAAATTTTGTCTCATTAAATATAGACTTAATTAATTTAGTTGGTATTACACAGTTCTCTCAAATTTTAATTTTTAATGTACCTATTTATTGAAACTGGAAATGTTGAAGGTATCGAGTATCGAAGTTTTGAGTATCGAGGAAAAAATCATGTATCGGTATCGAATATCGAGTATCGAGAAAATCTGGTATCGACCCATCCCTAGTATTTATATATTTTTTTGAATATCGAGATCTGGAATGGGAAAATACTTGATTAAAGAAAGCGAGGGTCAGGTTAGAAATACCATAATTGAGGACCACATCCTTTCTTATATCAAGTCAAAGGATGGAGACAGAAGACGGTAGAATCTAGCCTACAACTAATGGAAGTTGCGCGGAATTATTGTATAAGATTTTATTTCGCGTGTATTTTAACTTTTACTCTTACGATTTACAAGTTTATATGCAGTTTAAAAAATTGATAAATGTAATTTGGTATGCTAATTTATAGCAAAGCTGTAACGGCTCTATGGGTGCATTCGATATTCTTCCTGCTTTAAATTCCTACCTAGCTTTGTAAACTCTCTCAAGCGGGACTCAAATTATAAGTTATGACGGACCTTGACTTCCACTTGAAATATTTAAATTGAATTGTACGAGTTTCACAACATGGTAATTCTAATATTTGTAGTCATTTGTAGGCTTAACGAGTTGTGATACAAGATAAACGGGTCTCATGCCAATGAGTTATGACCTACCGATTAGGAGTTCAATAGAAACAATAATGCTGAGCAATATGTACTACTTACTAGGGATGGGTCGATACCAGATTTTCTCGATACTCGATACCGATACATGACTTTTTCCTCGATACTCGATACTTCGATACTCGATACCTTCAACATTTCCAGTTTCAATAAATAGGTACATTAAAAATTAAAATTTGAGAGAACTGTGTAATACCAACTAAATTAATTAAGTCTGCATATTTAATGAGCCAACAATTAATATCAACAGTAGCCTATAATTATTTTTAAACTTTACATTAAAACTAAAATTAGTTTTTTAAACAGCCCAGTTACAAGTTTTTGTTTAAAAAAAAATACTAGCATTCTCACTTAATTGCAGAATTACAAAAGTATCGAAAAAGTATCGAGCGAGTTTTATGAAGTATCGTTCGATGCCGATACCATGCAAGTATCGAGAGTATCGAGGTATCGAAAGTATCGAGGACACATCCCTACTACTTACTCAATGGCAATAGAAAATTCCTAAGCAAGGAACATAGTGCCAACCATTCATCCCTATTCTGCGCTAACTCCATCCAACCATCCCTCGCAAATCCTACTTCTCTTAAATCTATTCTAATATAGCCTAGTCCTCCCAACACATCTAGGTCTTCCAAGTGGTTTCTTCTCTTCAGGTCTCCCAGTCAATATTTTGAGATGTATCTTTCCTCCCCATGCGCGCAACACGTCCAACCCGTTTTATCTTCCGTGATTTAATTATCCTTATTAATATTCGGTGAAGAAGTTCGTCATTATGCAGCAATATGTACTAATTTATAAATTCTGATACAATAACAGAGCTTCGGTTTGGATATCCAGACACAAATGACTGATAAAACTACACGAATAAAAAACATCATTTTCCAATAAGAATGGAGCGTCAAATTTCATTGGATTTGGCAATAAATGGACTGACAACTCGAAAAAAATAAACTATTTTTATGATGAAATACTACGTATGTAGACGTAAGCAAGCGAAGAAATCAAATTATTAGAGAAGAGTAGCACTCTAATTGACGAATAAATGTCTCTATGAACACGTAATTTGATGGCATTTCTATACGCCCAGAGGGATTAAGTTGTGAATCATTCGCCGTGTAGTATGGATATGACGAGATGCGAAGAGCATTCTTATGCCAGAATCGTTTTTTCTTAGACGAAACATGCCACATAATACCACATTGAGCTGGTTGGACGCTAGGGAATATGGACCTTCCGTACCTAACTTCGGGATGGTTTTATAGGTTGGGACATACGCGTGCTTTCATGCCTACAGCTACGGCAATACAGTAGAGTGGCACGATGCCGTCGTGTATGCATGTTTATGGGTTCTGTTCCCTATTCTATCCCACATCTAGTACCCATTACCTGCATCATACATACATTCCATACCCCACTCTTTCATTTTTATATTTGAAAATATCGAAATGATTCCACATTATCAAAAAATAAAAAAAAGTTTCCATAACTATGCCCCATTCCTCGTATTTTCGAGGCTGTCAACACGCTCTAAGTACTACGTTACAAATCTTGGTTTACAGAAGTGGAGATTCATATGATTTTGAGAAAACATTGCTAAGAGAATTCCGCTCACAATACAGAAAATGGTTCTTGCAGATGAGAGGCACAATTAACAAGCGACATTGGGTGATTTATTTAAAGAATAGAATGTCTTAAGACGAAACTGACTACAATCTTAGATATATTGCTTTTACTGCTTTATTGAAACTGCATATAAACTATTTGCTATAACAAATATTCTACGTCTGATACAGCTTCAATATATTAAATGGCCAGTATAAGTTAAATGTGAAGTTCTGTAGTTTTATTGCTCTTTGAACCATCAAACAAACTCAAGCCACTTCAACATTTATTACAAATGTCTCCAGTACTCAAATTACCCTGCATTGTGTTCTGTAGTCAATAACAACTACTCTGATCTTTTATTAGTTCTTGCCAGTGGTAGGCCTAACAAAGGAAATCGAGGCTTGCAAAACAGAACATCCTAACATTCTAACTTCCAATTGTTTTCGAAATATTATTTAATTTAATTTAATTTTTAACCTCCTATAGATATTAAAATATGAACCTGAATTTTTAATGAGAGATTCTTTGATGCGAATTTTACGAATTTACTGATGGATTTTTTGACATTGCTGATACTTTTTGTTTAGAAAATATTTTACCCAGGAAATGAAAAAAATTACCCTGGGTTTATACTAAAAATTAAAAAAAATAAGGCCTATACATAAAAATCTTAGACATTATATTGCAAACATTGTAAAGTAGCCTACTTTGAGAATTTCTGTGTAGCTACCAAAACCAGCCAATATCAATATTTTTTGCTGCTGATGGTAATACTTCAGAAAATCTAGACTTATTCTATAAGAATATTCTATTGGATTCAGCTGTAGCCTATTCGTGAATGAATTTTTAACATGAATGCTGGGTAATAACCCGGGCATATTTTTCCTAAAGTTTTATGAAATGAAGAGAGAATAAATGTGCAATATCTAATTTGTGTACACTTTACAGATAAGTTATCATTATGTTACGTATTTGAAAGTCACTTCTCTATTTTAATTTTAAGGCATAATTTGACGCTATAGACAAGAGCCTGTTTTAAAAACACGAGGCAAATGAGTTATTTTATAGGCCTACTGCTTTTCAGTTCTCTGCCCGGAGCGAACACACTCCAATTTTTAGCAAGACCAACACACTCCTTTTAGCATTAATCAGATGCAGAGTCATCTCAATAAAGTAGACGGTGTCCCACATAGATAGTAATTTATTAGAAAATCCTTACTACTTCATAAAGCAAATTATTGGTTTATACATTAAGTTTATTCTCTATTGGCTCTACAGTATCGGACGTCTCGATCTGCCTTCGTGGAAATTATGGTGCCCATTACAGTTACGTACCCAATTTATGAAATGGCTTTAGCTCTAAATCTGGAATAATAAAATAAACTTTGTTCGTTACTGCAGACAAAATCTGATCTATATACCCGAAACTGGAATGTAATAGCTTATAAAAGAAAATCGTTGATCATATCTTGTGCATCTTGATAGGCACATGAGAAATAAAGCTCTATGTATAGTATACTGGATGAAATTTTTAATAAATAATTAACTGGCAGGGGTTATCTTAAGAATTTTTACACTCCTAAATTTATCATGTTTAAAGAAAATTAGTAGGCCAATAAGTCATACTAATTACTTGTCTCACACATTGCCGTGCATGTCCAATCCACCATTCTTCGAGATTTCTCTGGTTAGTTCTTGGGTAAATAAATAATTTTTCGATATTTCAGCAATAGCATGCAACAAATTCCGATCTGTGAGGAAAATAAAATGTTATAATTATTTCTCTGATATTCATTGTGTTTATCTGGTGATAACCTATATTTTTCGAACCATTATTTAATACTATTATTATTTATATTAGACCTATTATTTATTATACGGTCTTTAGGCACAAATACAAGCATTCGACAGTATACAAATTAAACACAAGGAAGAAAATTACAACATATATACAATCCTTTTTAAGTTTAAAAATTCATCAGGAGTACAGAATGGATTTCTTTACTAACCACTTGTATATTGCTTTGGATACCTCTTTTTCTTCTAATTATTTATTTCAAGAGGTATCGTGTACTTACATATGGTACCTAAATATAAATATGAATGTACTGTTCTGCTTAATCTAAATTTTGGAACGTTAATGCAAGAAATCCTTCTAGTGTGTATCCATGTACATATTTTCGAAGATAATATACATTTAATGTTGGACCCCACTTCGGGACCATTGACCTACTCCCCCATGTATACACCTACTACGACAATAAAAACTTGTCAAACTATAGTAATTAAATATACTATGATGAATAGAATACATATTAACCAATGTTTATGTTAGATATTTTAAGTTAACACAATTATTTCAATATTCAATTTCTATCTTGCTCATTTTACTATCAGCAAGATCAATTTTAGGTCCGGATTATAAATTAAAATTATTATAAATCAGTCTATCTCTATAGAATAAAAATGAAAGTAGTTTCTGTATTTGAAGTGCTATAAACGTCTTCTTACATTAATATCAGTTTTAGGAGTGCCAACAATTTGGATAAAATAATGTAATATGTTTAGTGTAAGTATCTTTCATACCAACATACATTCCAACTACGAACTGATGTAACTATGAATTTAATACTCATTACGGATATCTGAAGATCGTAGAAATCCTTCGTGTTGTTAACCTAAATGACTTAGGTTTAAATCTGTTAAACTAACTGTTCGATAAATAGTCTCAGTAAAATCCTACGCAAGATAAGAATATCGCTCAAGGCTTAGCAGGAAAGAGCATCTAGATATATCATGTTAACATTTACATCTAATGCAAGGTAATTCTTAGTGTGTTGTAGTTCCCATGTAGATTAAATTAATTCGAGCATGTACAGTAATAAGGCGGTCCTATGTGTCCATTAAGAAGTGCTGGAGGTATCGCAATCCATTACATATGAATATCTGATAGCTCACTGCATTGGTTCATTAACCTCATGTCCTAAAACATTTAATCCAAGTGGTTTTTTCCCTAAAGAAACTGATAAAAATGTATATTTTAATACATTTAATAATTTAATAATGTATTTTATTTTAAGAGATAGAAAATAATACACGACATATATATATATATATAATTAATAATTGATACGGTATTTATTCCATTCAATAAAAGTGGGATTTCGATGTACTATGACAGTGCTTCAGTAATATTCATGATATTTTCATTTTTCAAAAGATATGTTTATCTTTTCTCTGGTCTTCTGGAAGAAAAGGTGCTATCAGTCAGTTAACTATGTTTAATTAAGTTTGTTTCATAGTCGTGTATGCCGCGTTCACCACTGTAAGATCATTGGAGAAGGTTTGATCGCTAGGATGTTTATTAAAAGGCCTGCGGTAAGGAATAGGCCTATTACTGTATTTTTTTATGAATTTAGTATTGTGGGCATGTAAGTAGGATGAACGGTGGAAGATACCGAAAAAGAAGCAATGCGATGAATGATTGGATGAACGGAGTGAAAAAGGATATGAAACTGAAAGAACTACAAGAAAATATTTTAGATAGGGATTTATAAGAGGCAAAAAAATTAAAAATGACAATTATTTGTATGCACAGTAGAATCTCGTTCATCCAGACTAACTGGTACCGGATGTCAGCCGGATAATCGAAAACCGGGATAACTTTTAATTTCCTCTAACCGTACTATAGGTAGAGGAATTATTGTTTTCGACCCCCAAATTCGAAGTTGAGTTTTTTAACATGAATACACGTTTTGAGGTCCCCTGAATCCCCTGCAAAGGCTTGGTATTTTCTTCTGTACACTAAACCCAAAGTTATTAATTGGTTTTGGTATCTGGTTATTTAACGACGGAGATCTACTACAACTTAGGCCAGTGACCGTCGCCGTGCCGGAATTTTGTCCCGCAGGAATTCTAATGCCTGTAAATCTACACACATTTATGTACACATAATTGCCATCGACCTAGACCGGGATCGAACCCGCAACCTTAGGCACAGAAAGCGCGATACTGTCTGCGCCACCCAGGGTGACCCAATGTTATTAATAATGTTTAACTTAATAATTCCATTTTGACGTATCCATTAAAAGTACAGATACCGCTTTGAAATAGCTCTGTAAAGCAAAATACAAACAATAACAGTACTTAGTTGTTAATAACAGCTTTCAAAACGCGAACTTTTTATTGTGGAGTCTTATAGAGGTTGAAAAGCAACTGCTACTAACATGACAAGATAATTACAGATTAAAGGCTAACTGGACTTCTTCCACTTTATTACTTTTTTTTTTACTTACTTTATCAAGGTAAAGGCCCATCTATCATAGCATTCACTGGATTAAGGCAAGGGGAGGACAAATTACGTGTTACATAGAATCATTTCAAGACCATGGAACTGAAATTTGTTATTGTGTCATCTAGTTGGACCAAATCGAAAATAAATGTAACAGCTCTTACAAATACAAATAAATTCGTTCTTTATTTCGTCTTTCGTCTTTCGTCTTCTTTCTTTCGTATTGGATCTCTTGCATGACTTAAATTCCAGAACTTTCACATATTTATGTTTCACATATTTATGTTTCACATATTCATGGTTCAGATTCCTTACGGTTTCCCCTGTAAATCAGATCTTTATATTTAAGAGATTTTTATAGCCAATGTAATATTTGTACGTTATAATTGTCCTAAAATTCTGCATTATACTTAAAGTAAGTGTAATATAGTGATTATAATGCTTTCCTGCTGTGGATTTTTTTCCCATAGCTGAACAGGTGCAAACCTGTTCTGTTTATTGCTTGATTAAAGGGCATAAAACGGAATGTGTTTACAGGATAGACTTCTTCTTATATACATATACTCAAGTTTAACATTGAATAGATAATTATTTTACTTCCAATTACTTCTTCAAGTTCTTCAATATATTATTGTATAATTAACAATTTCATTCTACAGACATGGCAAAAAGAACTGTAGTTTGGTATTGTTAGGTGAACTAGATAAAACGTAATCAATTACTACACGAACGGTATTGGATTAATTTTCAGGTGATTTTATTTAGGCCACCCTCTTTTTAGGTGAACTAGCTCTTGGTGTACATAATCCTCTTCATGACCATGCTTAACGAAAAGCTGCTTAAAAAGTATAGTAGTCTGTTTAACACATAAGATCAGAAAAAAATGATAGGTGTAGGAATGTATTTAAATACATGCAGAGTAGATATAACACTTAACTCACTCTTGTTTTAAGCTATGGAGATTTCGCGTGCGATCGTTACGGACTGGCCACTAATCCTACCAAGTTAACCAAACCCGCGGTTAGCTTCCAGAATCTGGAGCCTATTGCAAACATAGCACTCGAGTAAGATTTCATCTCAGTATGTGAGTGCTGGATCTCGATTCCTCAGGGAGTTTCGACCACGCATATTGAAATAGACCGGCTCACTTTACGTGTGGGAAGGAACGACCAAGATGCTCATTTGACTCACAAAAGGAACAGCATTTGCAAAATTTGTGACACTAGTCCCTTCATATTGAGTTCTGGACACTTATTCTGATCAGTCTCTCTAAGTGATTCATTCTAATGTAAATGCAGTTCCTACAGATAATGGTCAATATCTGATTCAAGTCAGTGGCGGATTGACCATTCTTCTCTAAAAAAATTCCCCTCTATTTTCGTTATTTGTTCCCCTTCATTTCTATACCGATGAGCATTGGAACAATACAAGACTTCTGCCTTTACTTTAATGAGATTTGGAACTGGAAAATTACTAAATTATCTTCTCCAAGACCGACATTTTCCCCTCTAGATGAAATTATATTCTTGTTGAAGTTGCTACTAGTGAAAGAGGAGCCTATCTTGCTGTAAGTTATATTTTTAATTAATGTAAAAGAGTAATATATAGTACAAATTTCAAACCTAATCTTATTTATAGAAGTTTTTTATTGACAGTTAAAATATCCGACGTATTTAAGTTTTGAATCCACTGGCACTTTTACCTAACATATCTAATACCGTACATCTAACATAGGCCTAATGGTGTAGTGGTGGAATATTGTATTCGAGACTCAATCAAGTTTTGACCGGAAATACAAATTTAAGAACCCATGAGTATATAAAGTGTTCTATAGATCGTCCCAGCCTTAAAAGACAGTATTGAGTTAAATGTAGTACAGTATTTGCATCTCACTTGCACTTGTATGTTCTGCAATTAGCTTCGTCCTTTTCTATCCCGACAATGTTGCCATTTTCCAAAGTGATAAATGTAATAATGTGATTGCGTGGTCTGATAGGGAATTTTCCGCCCTTTCTAATGATGTCAATTGTAAAGCCATAAATAATTAAAATGAGGCCTATTTTTCATAATTACGTTATTTTGGCGGAAGTCAATATTTTTGCACATTAATAACTTATCACGCGATAGACAGAAAACTAATAATCAAAACAAGTAAATATTTTTTTCTTGGACTGCCTGATGATGAAAGAAAGTACTCCCTTTCCGTCGGCAATAAATTTTACATAAGAAGAAAGCTATATATCTTTTTATTAAGTGCTACCTGAAAATTCTCGGACGGCAACACAGAAAAGTTAGGTAGTGAGTAACATACTTTGGTATTGACTTTACGTTGGTGACTAAGCGAGAAGAAATGTTTATAGATGTCTGAAAAAGTATTTAAAACAAACCAGAGCTCTCTATCATGTAGCATTAATAAATTATCACAGTTTTCCCGAGCTCAGCATTCTCGCGCTCATGACTTGGTTGCTTTGAGATTTTGTGTACTCGGATGTTTCTAAGACTATCGTGTCTTCTTCAGAGCTCATTGTTATATAGTAGCTGTGTAGTGAAGTTTAACTTTGATGTGAAGTGGTTCTTGTGTTTTTTAAAATTAAATGTTATATTAATTAATATTTTATATTAATTATGAATAGAGGAACTAGAAATCTTAGTGTTGACAAATTGCGCAGTAAAGAGCGAATTATAGTATTAAATATACTTAATTATTTCTGGAAGAAAATGAACGTTACCCAGGCAATTAAAGAGATAGCAGAAGCTACCGGGTGTCCAGAAAGTTTACTGTATAGAATAAGAAAAGAAAAAACGAAAGGCCCTCTGAGAAGGAATAATACTACTCCCTGAGGATAGTGAACAGGCCTAAAGGCATGTAATGTATTTTAACTATTACTTCCCTTTATAATTATATTCTTGAAAATTATAACACAATAATAGTAATATTAATACCAATAATAATAATAATGATAATAATAATAATAATAATAATAATTATGAAAAATAATATTATCGAAATGAAATTTAATATTAAATTTAACATTTATAAATTATTAGTTAAAGGACCCGGCGTCACCTGGTTTTTTATTTTACTTGTACCCTTCGAAGTCAATTTTGGAGGAAGCCCCTTTAATTTTCAAAATTTAGGCCCTAGAGAAAGCACAACTTGTCACACTCAAGGACCCTATTACTTCTAAAGACCATGGAGGGTGGGGTTGAGGTAAGAAGAGACAGAAATTCCTATTAGTCTTTCTTTTCTGTGTGTCAAGTCGTAAAATGAGCCAAAATAATGTAGATTTAAACGTCATTTAATAGGGATTAAAACATTTAAGGGACTTTTTTTTTCCCCCCAAATTTAGTTTTACCTAAGTTTTTCTCCTGGTTCTGTTAGCTCTGTGTAAAGTCTGGCAAAAAGTGATCAGAGAATTTAGATTTAAATAACATTTATATAATAGGGGTTGCAACATTTAAGGAGTGGTTTCATCCAAATAAACTTTGGTTAAAAATTTCTCTTGATTCAATAGGTTCTTGGTATAAAGTCTGATAAAATTGGTCAAAGGATGTAAATAAATATATATCACAAAATAGGGGTGAAAGATCTAAAATGTGGTTTGTTCCAAAATTAGTTTTCCTACCATTTTCTCCTGATTATATACGTTCTGTGTATAAAATCTGTTAAAAACACGTCAAGAATGTAGATCTAAATTTTGGTGGTGTAATAGGGGTAGAAACATTTAAAGGGTGGCTTCTTCCAAAATTAACTTCGCCTAATTTTTCTCTTGTTTTTATAGGGTCTGTGTGTAAAGTTTGGTAAAAATCGTTCAAACAATGTAGACTAGTAAAAAGATCACAAAGTAGGGATTGAAAATTTCGCAAGGGGTGTTTTTTTTCGAGAATGATTGTCTCGTAGAATTTTTACTTGATTTCACAGGGTACACGTGTAACATTTTGTAGACATTGGTCAGAAAATGTAGATTTGTGGGCCTATAGAGAAAATATTACTCATGGGGGTTGAAAATAAGGGAAGAAGGGTGTGCCGTCGTTCTATCTGCAGGGCATGATTTACATTAATTATTATGTACAAGAAACAAATTTCAATGTTTTCACGAGGTTTAAGAGCTTTTTCACATCATGTGCCGGGCCTTGTAATGTGAGTAGATCTGGCATCAGTGCGCTGCATAAGACCAATACTGTCTTTTAAGGTTGGGACGGTCTATAGTACTCTAGTGCTCTAGTTCGAGTATTTGTTGGAATTCACCTTCACTCTGATTTTCTTTGATATCATTATCAGCATCATTTTTTTTTTGTAATTGTAGTGATATAGCCTAGGTGTAATTCAGTCGGGTCATTACAATTTAATATGCAAATAGTATTTAGTTTTTAGTGTTAATGAATTTCAATCTATTCAGGTCAGGGTGAAATATGGACAAGTCAGCCTTACACCCGTAACGTATTCTAGTCTCGGTCCATTCTACTTTCCACTGCGCACTCAGCGATAGTGTATATACAATAAGAAACATTAAAACAATGCTTTATTTTAAATGTCCCTTATTTATAATTGTTCTTCTGCAAGTCGTTGCAATTTATATTCTACCCCTGTCACAGTTAATAACTGCCGGAGTAAAATAATCGCCATTTCCTGATAAATTGGTGCCGAAATGCATTTTTGGAATATAGCATACTCGTAAATTTTGCCACTTTTTCGTTAGAGTACAAATTGCAACTTTATTTAAGTTGAAACTCATTGTTATTAAGAATACCGAGCAAGTTAGCTCCAGTGCAGCGATACCGACTAAGACTCACAATCGAGAGGTCACTTGTTCAAACACGCTAAAGCCATTTTATGTTAAAGAATTAGTTTATATTTTACAGTAATCATTTAAATTTCTTAGTAAATTAAATTTCCAAATGATTTTGGACAAGTAGGCCTATAATCCTAACAAATAATTCAATTAGTTAAATTCGTTGTTGCTATTGTTATATTAGTGGTATTGTTCTTTTATTATTTTTCTTCATCTTCTCTTTCTATTCGCAATCTCCCGCTTCTTAGTATTACATTTTTTAATAGACTTTAGTCATAAGTTTATCAGCTAGGGAAAGGTCTTAAAGATAAGACGAGTTATTGTGAGCAATCGGCTAGGTAACCGGCTGTGGTTTGGGTTTGATTTCAGGAGACGACTAGGAATCTTTATTTTTAAGTCGTGCCTACAACAGTTTTGAGTCGTCCAGAACTCTATGCCTTCTACATTTAAATATGTACATCTATATATTTTACTTTTATTTTTTCTCGGACATTTACCATGGTAGGCAGTTATGCCGGTTGTCGACCAAGAGCTAAGCTGAGTTAGTTTAGCTTAGCTCACATACAGTGCGGGATTTCATATGTAGTTGTGCCGACAAAACTACATACGAAATCCGGCACAACTATATATGAAATCCCTCACTGTATGTGAGCTTAGCTAAGCAGAATAATGTTTTCTTCTTCTTCTTCTTCTCCTTCTTCTGGTAAACAGCTCTTATAGACTAGCTAGCGCCTCCTTAATGACGACAGCCCATTCTTCTCTGATTTCTGCCTTTCTCCTCCATTGTCTAATCCCCATACTATGCAACTCCTTCTCCACACAATCCAACAATCTTAATCTTGGTCTTGCCCTATCTCTTTTCCCTTCAGGTTTGCCTTCAAAAATCTTTTTAACTGATATGCCTTCATCCATCTTAATCATATGCCCAATCCATTCAAATCTTTTAGATTTAACAAGTGTTACTATGTTAGGTTTCCTATGTTAGGTTTCCTAAATATGACCACATAACACCGTCACTGGAACCACTTCGATGGGTACGCCTGCGTGAGCGAAGATATTTTCACTGCCTCATACTGCTCTAAAGAATCCTTCATACCTCAACACTTAGCTATCTTTCCAGTCGCTTTCATTACCTAACGTAACTTGGGCACGCGCTCTCAGCTTGACCCCTTACTATCCATGCCTCTTTACAGAACTACACATTATTCGAATTCGTTTACAACAACAGCTATTCGTCACTGGAATTCACTGCCTAGCCATCTCAGGAGCTGCCAAACGACTTCACAGTTCAAGCGCCATTTAATAAATTTAGTATACAATAACATTTAGGAATTGATGCTAATTAGTAATATATATTTTAATTTTCATTATATTTTGTAATAACTAAGAATGTATTTTTATCTTTTTTTTTATTTCTTTATTTTTAGTCATTTGTATTATATATTCATATTATTCAAGTACTTATGTTCGAATTTTTTCTTTGTATTTAATGTACGTTTCTTGTATTCATGTATATCAGTTCTTTTTTAATTTATTATTAATCATTATTATTATTATTATCATTATGTATTTCATGTTTTTGCCCTGGCTGAGTGGTAGAGAAGGCCTTATGCCTTAACTCCACCAGGTTAAATAAATAAATAAATAAAATATAGTAAATTTAGTTCCATATTTGAGTGTATTCTCCACCCGTCTTTATCCTTTAACGGTCCATATATTTTCTTTAATATTTTCCTTTCCCTCATCACCCATGTTTCACATCCATACATCACAACAGTTTAATTGTTGTATTACTGAAGCAAATTCTGGTGGGATAACGCGTAAAAGGAGCAAGGAAAGTAACAACACTTTTATTCTGATGAAACAAGGGACGATTCACTGAGACGCTTTTCACAAGAGTTAAATTTTTAAAAAGCTAAGTACTGCACTTCTGTTTTTAACACTACCATGGTCTCCTATACCTATTTTGCACCCAGTGGACTTATTTTTTACGCTCTCCCTATCTTTCTTTCTCTTTGCGTTTTTAGATTCTCGGCCTCCTCCCTCATCCTTCCAATTTCTCACCCTACTTCAACTCCCTATATTACTCTCCCTCTTATCCACCAATCCACGTTTTGCATTTCTAAAAAAAGAAAATTCTCCCTTCTACTACTGGCACTCTTACTTAGAGTTTACAAAATACCATCACTAATCTCATTTCCATATGAAAAAAGACGTTGGTCCTGTCACCGTTTGGATAGTTGGTTCTATGATGGATTACACTTCACTCAACACAAAGGACCATACCTTTAGCTGCGCCGAAAATGTACGTCGCTGGGATACTTGAGGAGAATTTTCTTCCCTCATTGCTGAAATGGAAAGTTGGTGGAAATGCAGCCTATATGTGGAAACATTTTCGTCGTAGCAGGTTCTACATTTAGCCAAAATGCTCTTTTAGTAGATATGAATGTTAAGAAGTAAAAACTTCCATTTTTTAAACGACTATTTTAAGATGATTTATTTCAAAAGTTCGTAGCCCCCGAGCACAAGCTTTGCTTTTTCGGCTGAAGTTCACATTCACATTAGTAAAACAATTATATTTAATTTGTAGTAATAAATTTATCATTATTAAAAGATAAGTATAAAGGTCTTTTACAATATATTAAATAAAGTAATTATTTGTTATCTATAAAATATCGTCATAGGAAGAAGCCAAATTTTATTAGGTAAGTAAATTATGGCAATTAATAGCTATGTATGTATAAAGTACGCAAAATAGGCTTTGGCGGACGAATCTAGTATTGCAGATGAGGCGTAAGCCGAGGCTAAAATACTGGATGAGTCTGCTAAAGTTTTTGCATACGTGGTGCATACAATATTTTTTTAGTAAAAGTTCTGCAATTTTACCACTAATGAGCTCAGTTTTTCACTCATTCTCAATAATTCTGCGTAAAGAAAGCAGAGATAATGGCGATTGTATCAGTTGTGGATGTTTATAAACTTCGCTTGCTGTGGATTCTTTCTTTTCCTTAAAAAACGTTTAAAGACATCGTTAAGATAGTAATGATATTTAATTAAACTAAATTGAAATTACGCGTCATTTTCATAACATTTTCTGCAACGAAACTTACTATGCCTTGTTAAAAGAGGCAATCGTACAAGAGGGCCATCTGAACTAGCTTCCTTCAACTGGCATTGGTGGTCTAGGGGACTAAGCGATGGCTTTGTAATACAAAATTCGTCAACCCCTAGTCATGAAAAATACAAAAAGTTATTATTATGGAATTTATTTCTTAAATTCAAGATTCCTAAATGACAAGTTTTACTATGCTTGTTGATACACAATGAACAATAAAGCCTTTAACATGTAAAATTGAACTTACACTGGGAGACACTGTAGAGGCATCTAGGAGCCACAGTTGGAACTACGTCCACTAGGGGTTACCATGGCAACTTTACCGTACTAGTACTAGTACTAGTACTAGTACGGTAAAGTGATAATTTCCGGAGTGTTAGCAGTCCGAGAAACAGCCACTTTGCGGAGCATGTAGGCCTACTAAAAAATAAATTATAACCATTGATTGTGTTTCATTGCAAAATATGGCAACTTCGCACCAGATTTCAAGAACGTGTTATGGTGACCACTAAAACTGCAAAGTTTATGAGCCGAACTGTACTACGATATATCAAATTCAGTGCTACTTTGACTTGAATACCATCAATAACGTTATGTAAACTGTCACAGTCTATTGGGTCGCTGAATATAATATATCTATATAGTTCTATTTGTAAGAATTAAATTCACTACGAAGAATGTTAAGAGTCCAGTTTTTTTTCTGTTGAGTCTATATTTTACATTTCCTGGAAACTAAGAATAAAGTGAATTCCCGTTTAAGGACAAGAATTTCAATAAGCTCTCAGAAACCTAGTTTAGCAGTCAGTTTTGGTTGCTTAATATGCAGACTACTTTTATACACTTTTTAGCTTTATCTTGGATATCTAGTGAACCAGTTCTGATATACTGGTCAAACACGGTGATCGAGCTTTTTACCATAACAGCCCTATCATTGTATACAAAAGGAGTATTTTAAAAATACAACTTTTCAACTTGATTTCCATAAGTTAATACAAGATACTCATTAAATGAAATATTAATATAGTAATTTAACTTTTTTAAACACTTATTATGAACAAACTACGTGAGAAAGTTACATTTTTACGAAGTTTCAGAAGTTGGCACGAGATTTGTCCTTGAAATGACGCCAGGTTTATAAGCATTGCGTGAGGTTTGGTTTCAGTTGAAGCAAACGATCAATTAAATCAAATACGAAACTCGACTATCTTATTATTATACTGATATACATATCCCTTGACAGAAAGAATAATTAAATAATTCTGTAATAATAACAAAATTGCTTCATCTTTAAACCATGCGCACATTTCACATTTAACTTTTAGGTACATGCTATACTGTGACTGTGTCTTTTAATTTAAAATATATACATTTGGGGTACTGTTATAACTCGTCTAAAAAAATCCTCCTTTCATTATCATCGTAATGGAATATAGCAGAAGATCCAATCTTTTAACTGTCTTAAACAGTCTTTTTGTGTTGAGGACCCCGTAAAATAATCCCTCAATCGAGAGTATTTAGGCCAATAAATTTTTCTTCCTCAATATGATAGCAGTTCATTCCGGAAAGTATATTATACATGTCGAAAATGGTACAAATATATAAATTAAAATGGGAACAAGTCCAGAGAAAATATCTCGAATCTCAAACTAGATTTTAAGGGAACAAGGTATATTGGCTATTCTGTCTCTGGACAGTACTTTAAAAAAACTATTAGTAAATAACTACAAAGGGAATTGACTTCAAAATATTAAATGTTCGTCTGGATACCTTCAGAATTATATTGCTTATTAGTTTATGACAGTGGCTTCATTAGTTAAAATTAAAAAAAAATCAACAAAGAAAGAAAAATCATGTAAAAAAAAATTGAAACGTTTATATACACGCTTATCTCTCAAATTATCTCAAAAAGAGGTTTAAAACTTTCCATATATGTCTACTATATACTTAACTATCTTGTGTAGCAGAATTATTAATCTACCTTCTTTGGAGAAGTACAATATTCGGAATACATAAATATTGCAGTTTTCAACATAAAAATATCAGTAAATCATGTAATAAATATGGAATCGAGGTAAATATGCTGCCAATTCTTCTATAACACGTCAAAGAAGTGTGAAAAATTTCAATACTCCAGCTCTAATACATTCTGAGATGAGTGTACAAACGTATATCAAAATTTAGATTTGAGATATTTGTGTTTAAATATCTTAAACATAGATTATATATATATAATTTATTCGGCCTATATTTTCTTTAACAAATCTGAATTGAAACATGAGAAAGATTCAGATATTGTACTATGAAGGTTCATAATAATATCCCTACTTAAAATTGCAATAATTAAAGTGGCCTAAGCCATTATAATATGTTGACCTTCTTTAACTTACATCCTTTATTATGATTTGTTCTTTTTACCTAGGATATCTAAACGGATAGTCGGAGAAATTATTTATTCAGTTAATATGTGTGATGCTGTAAGGAGAATATTATGAGAAAAATTTTATAAGATCCTTCAACGTATTTCACTTGGAGGTTGAATATTAAATTTTGAATAGTACGGTTTATTTGTCATCCTAAAATCCTATTTATTTTGTATGTTACAGCTATTCGACATGATCCCTTTCGACCCTTTTAATACCACACTCGAACTTCAGACAGAATCCTGACATTTTAATTTCGACGGATGAATCTTTGTAATATGAAAATAAATTTATGTCCATCTTAAATTACTACTTCAACAAAAACCGTTGCAAACAGTAAATCCAAATGAAAATATACCGTGCAAGGATATTGTGGATAAATCCATGTCGGAGCATTCATAATTATAACATACTTGACATGACTCACAGCAAAGTACGCGAGAAACACTTGGGCAATGAGCGTGCGATTCGATACGGTGGAATCCCCAACTACAGAGCCATCTAATTTACCGCACGAAGAATATCAAATTGATTTCCCCTACGATACGGGCAAGAGGGGAGTTATCATTAAGGGATTTTAACTCCTATGCAATGAGTACCTAAAAGATGTATCAGAAATAAAATTATGGTTTAAGGGAAATTGTTAATACATAATTAGCACTTGCATACAATGGTTTTCATTGCTGCTTCTATGTACTCTTATTTTAAATTTTAATATGGTCTTTTAATGTCCACTGTTAATTCCCCGCTTTGAGCAGGAAATCATGAACGATGCGATCTGTGGAGTTAAGTATAAATTAGTATCAACAATTAGAGAGGATATTTAACTTCAATTTATACTCTTGAAGAGCCGAGAGCTATTTACAGTAGTTCTTTTGACTTCCCTCTACTCCCTAGCCGATCAATGTCATGGATGTCAACTTTCGTTCTTAAATTACTACTAGCATTCATTTAAATAAAAGTTTGTTTCCTCAAGAACAACAATTTCAAGCCTCAAATTGAGACAGTAAATATATACCAGCTCACTATTATAATGTTGAAATATACGGCGACGGTTTAAGTTGTCAGCAAATTAACAACAACATTACATTACCACTTCAACATGTCCAATGTGTATGAATTACAAAGTGAAAAAAAATCTCTGAAGTTGCAAATATCTTGCAGCAGTTGCAATATAAGTTACTAATTAAGTTTCAAAAAGTTAAAGTATTAAAGTACTTAACTAAAGTACTTGGCAAATACACTCCTAGGTTGAACAGCTTAACTAAGTTCTCAAATAATATATCATAAGCATTTACGTTTTTAAGTACACTTACAAAAGTAGCCAATGAACTTGTAGTTCATATAGTAAATATACATATGAAATATAAAAATCAATAAATATGTGAGGCCAGAACTTCTCCAAACTGAAGAAACTAGATATTTTGACACTCTAGAATATTAGAATATCATAAGATAAATTAAAAAAATATATGCTAATCATATTGAAATTTTAGGTTACTAATTCGTAATAAATTTCCAAACGATTGTTTACCATACATCAATGGCGATTATAATGATAATGATGACAATAATACTGATGACAATAACACAATAGTAATAATGGATCAATAATTAAACTACAGTACCCCTTAAAGAAAACGAGTTTAGTTATGACCTGAAATTAATTGTAAATGAAAAACAGTTTCCAACTTTACATGCCGTGTATTAACCAGGATAATATGCTAATACTGGCTTATTACCATAAAGTGAAGTATTCTTTAGTATCAACTAAAGCAAGTATTTTACTAACTAAATGAATATTTTCTCTATTATTCCAAAGAAAATAAACATTACTACTAACTAATTTTAGATTATTTTAAGTACTGTTTTATTTTGGTAGTTTCTTTAATTTCTGTGAGTTTCTGTTCATATGTAATTATCCATATGCAAAATTTCTACATTATGAGAGTAAACTTAGTCCACTTGGTTATCTTCTTTGGGGGCAGTAATGAACAAAAAATTATGAAAGCACGTTTAAGAAATCTGATTGTGACACTCGCACCGTGTATCTATTCTGCTTAATCCGAGCAGCTGCATTGCACAAGTGCACATTCAGTTGACTAAACATCATTCAATTCGTATTGTTCACGAGAACTTAAAATATGAATTCGCGAATGAGATGGGTATTATATAAATACCCTTCAGAAAATTTATAAGGAAAATGTTTCAAATATTTACTTTAGTTCTCCGTACATGCAATTTGTGTAAAAAATTTAAACAAAATAATTCGTGCAGTTTTAGAGAAAATCGCAAAAAATTAACTTTTCTTCATGCAAACGGAAGTAAAAGTAAGAAAAATACGTCGCCATGCTTCATAATCCATACCCCGAGAGATATTTAACCCATTGGCGTCTATAAAAATATTTGGTTGTTATACATTTTTATTATTTTACATACACACACATATGTTTCAGTTATCAGGGGATCTGTGAAAACTCGACACTGAAGTCCAGGATCGAACAAAATACCGTTACTTCCTCTATCTGTATTTACATATTTTATATTAATTTACGTCTATTGATCAATACAAGATGATAATGGACTAAATGTAATTACACCTAGTAACAGTTTACTTAAATTCAACTATTTAAATACAACAATACAATAAAGTTATGGAATTATTGCAATAATACGTGATTACTAATTAGACAGGAATCTAAAGTATCTATCATTCAGAAGTTTAACGTTAACTCAAGAAGAAGTGCCGTATTTTACGGACTATAAGACGCTCCGGACCATGAGGCGCACCTTGATTTCAGGATGGAAAATTAAAGGAAAAGAAATTTAATGTGATTCTCAACGAAAAAATTTAAAGGGAATAATATAATTCATTGCATAAATAAATTATAACCTTGTACAATGGAATCAGTATAAATCACTTGTAACTTAAAAACTTGCATTGTAAGAAAATCTCTTCTTTACAGGTAGCAACGCGTAAATTATAACTGAACTAATTCTTATGAAAGACTGAAAACACTTTCACACCCCCTACCCTCAATTCAGCATACGGTAAGTGTAATGGGACAAGGCTGTTTAGATGTCATTAGGCCTACCTTCATTTAAACCACCGGCGGGGACAACTCCATTCGTATAAAAGAACTCAACATTCCTTTCTTTCGTATCGTATTCCTGGCTTCCAGTTACCCTTATTTTACGATTGTGACAAGTGTACTGATGAACTGTCTGTGCCAAAATTTGTAACTATCTTATCGTTGTTTAAAACTATGATATTCCGGCAATATTTACCGTAATTTAATTTTTTAGTATAATTTGGACCATTAGACGCACCCAACTTTCGAGGTTCTATTTTCAAGGTAAAAAAGTGCGTTTTATAGTCCATAAAATACGGTATTTACAAATACAAAGCTATAAAATAATTACAATCATTACAAAAGTATAGAAAGAGAATTGCAACAGCTATTAAATAAAATCATTGGCAATATCAAACAACTCTTGTATTTTATAGATACAATGATATATATGATATATAGATAGATATAATTTTTTCCTGAACAGTGTTTTCAAGGCAATAGCATTCAGGTCCCTAGCATCCTGGGCAGACAATTGAAAATGTTGAGACACATAAATAAGTGGACCTATGTACCTATGGTAGTAGTACCTATGTAAAGGGAGATAGTGTAATAAATGAAAATTAGCCTATCTTAATATACAATTTTATAGATAGATTGGAGGTTAACGAAGTTCCGAACTCATTGTTAGATTGGTACAACTGTGATATAGAAAATTTAAGGAGGATATTTTACTATTCTTTACAGCGCCCAAGCAACAGTCAAGAAATTTCTTCCATGAATATGAAGTTAATTTTGTGAATGTAAGTCATGCAAATAGGTACAACTTAAGCATGTGAGCTCCAGCTGGGTACTCAAGGCGTTCCCTAACAGAGAAAAAAAGTATGTTGATCGATAAATCTTGTTTGCTGGAACCTGAGTGTACTAGCTCCCGTCACCCATCATTAGATCCACTATATGGTGGAAATAAGACCTACTTTAACATTATTACAGGTTGAGATTTGTGGGCTACAAGTGGGGGGGGGGGGGGAGGGCGCATCAGAACGCGCCCAGAACAGAGGATACACTAATGTTACATCAACCGCTGAAGGCAACAACGGCCTATCTCTTAACAGCACGTACTTAAAACAACAATTAATCGTACCAACCAGGAGCTGATGCAACAAAAAGTCTAAGCTGAACCTTCCGGTGATACTTACATAATATGCAAAGATGACTAAAGTCTTATTAATATGTTTATGATCATAAAAATTCTGAAATATGTGACTCAATTCTTAACAGGTCATGGGAAATTTGGTTAATACTTACATAGATTTAAAATGTCTACCTCTGCAAATTGTAAATGTGAAGAGGCAAGCCAGTCTGTTGGGCATATCATATCTCATTGTCCATTATTTATGCATAAACGTTATCAGTTAATATTATATATATATATTTTTTTGTTGTTGTTTAATTTTGACTTTACTACACCTATGTATCGTCTTTTCTTAAATAAGAATTTGGTAACAGAGATCTGTTCGTCCTATATAAAAAGAATCAGTGGTGCAGGGCCAAGTGAACTGACCTTAAGGAAGGTCAACGGTAGAGATAGAAAGATCAGGAATGGAAATTTTTCGTGTGGGGAATTTTAGTAAGGAATTCAAATTCCTTGGAGTAATTTTTGATGTGCTACATTGCTATGCTTGTGCGGGCTAAGGTAAAAATACCCGGAACAGGAAATATTTTTCGGCAGTGTATCTCCATGCAAAACACACGTTACAATAACTTTAACAAGTTACACGTTACGTTAAAAAGTAACTTGACTTTAGGTAGCCTACAAGAGTTTGACATGAGTATGTACGGGACATAGAGAGTGAAGTAGTATAATTGTGTATATTAAAGAGGACAGTAGATAACATTAAAACAAATGTAAATTCTATTTTGCGTTTCGTGATTATGTCAATGGTTAAAAAAGATAATTAGTTTAATATTCTCCCCAGAATGACCACAGCGCACAGCCAGATCGCTCTTTCGGTGGAAATGACCTGTCTGTCACTAGTATGAACATGCCCATTGCGTGACGACAGACAGCGGCGCCTGCCCTCACCTTATACGACGAGTATTGGCGTCCACATATAGATAAGAACCTTTCCAATAATTTTATTACACTACGCTCCCATACCTCGCTGATTATGGACAATTTTTTTAGGGAGGCCGATTTGGTTTTGTTGATAGAGACATCAGAAAACAGAACAATGCAGCCAATGACAGGACGAGTGGCTATGTTTACATTTAGCTCAGAGAATCTACTTGACGAAAAAAGTATGTAGCCTATGTATGAATGTTTGTATTAATTTACACTAAAACAGCGAAATTTATTGAAAAACCGCGAACTGATGAGGAAAAATTAGAACAGGACGGACAATACGTAAATCATGGTTAAAGCTTAAAAAAATGTGTTTTCTTGAGAAAAATTTTCACTTGGGATAAACATGGCATTTGAATTGCTTTGTTTCCACGGAGGAGAAAAGACTACTAAAAATTGCAATTTTATACGATTTCTATTCTGTATAACCTAATCTAGAGAAACTTACTAGAAGTGATATACTAATTCCAACTTCCACTTAGTTGCCCAAAGATGACAGAATTGCTTCACGGTACAGAGACATTAATCCAATATTGAAATTTCAATCGTAATTGTACATTTAAAATATAATTTATATAAGTTGGATTGATGTTTATCAGGTGTATCCTTTTATAAATATCAAACACCATTAAATTGAATTACTATCGGATTACTTGAATCGACAATGTTCGCTCACTTTATCAAGTGTTAAGTGCTAATATTCCTGGATAGTTGGCTAGTAATGCGATTGGTATTCTGGAATTCCCAGAAGAAATATTTCTATTGCACACTTTCTGAATCCGAAAGCATTCGGTTGTTTCTCCGGTGTATCTTAAAGCTTAATGCTAAAAGAATTTCGATTTGATAGGTATGCATCAATATTCTCCATGTCATGTTAATACCTAAATTCTAAAAGGAATAGGCTATAGAAGTGTCGGGAAAAAGTTTTCAAGGAACGTACATAAAACAAGACTAGGCCTACATTAAAAATTACTTACCACTACAGATGATGTTTTAGCCAGCGGCTTCTGGGAAGGTTATATTACATAAAGTCGCGATATTCTTCAGAAGGTTATCAATGACTATTCCACTCATATGCTGTGTTTGAAATAACGTTCAGAATTCCTCGGATATAGACCAGTCACGATCTTTATCTTATAAAATGCTTGCTAGTAATATGAGAAAGGGATTTTACCTGATAAAATGGTCAACTCGTTACTGGACACGCAAGAATCAATGTGCCGTGATTAATATGTCATATGTTGCCATTAAGCAGGACAAAAACAGATTATTTTATACAACATAACTTGTCTGGAAATCGAAAAAAATATAAATTTACATTGGTTAAAACACAATTTCGATTAGGTGGATGCCAGTTCGTGTGATTTTATTCTGTTCTGTTGTTAGTTTACCTAAATGAAGTTAACTTTATCTTATGTGCACAATTGGTAGCACTGGTAACTCGAATCGATTCACGGATGGTTGATTCAAAGTATGCCGTGATCTCGAAGCTGTTAGTTTTGTTTTTATATAATAAAGCACGAAAGTAATTATTATATATATAATCCGTTACATTTTTATTCATGGAATAGTCTTAATAAATCCAACTCGAATTGACGAGTTTCATCAGATAAATTCGCTCTTGCTGCGCAGTCGCGAATCTATCGATAAACTCCTCAACTCTCGTGGGATTACCTATGTCAAAACTTTAGATCATGAAGTGCAGGTTTCAATCTATCTTTCTTATATAGGAGCCATTAAAATTTCTCTCGACGTGAAAAGTCGTTAAATGCTTTATGTTCATGCTTTCCTTATACACATTAAGATGCCTGCATTTCTACAAAAAAGCAATAAATTATTTTTTTAAAGTTCTACAGGCACAGAAAAGGTTAACGTGCAGTAAAACTGATAAAAGTGACAATTCAATCGAGGTAATTTTAATTTAACTTTTCTTGTTTATCTCACTAGGCTTTTTCATTTATCGCCTCACAGCTCGAGAAAACTGAGTGGTCACTGCATACTGAAAGATTTATCCTTGCAAACTGCTCATCTAATCAGTGTCGATAGTCTGTAGTTCCTGCACCGATTGATAAAGAAATTACGATAATTGATCTCGTGTGAACTATGATAGGCATATTTGCTTGTATTTTTCAGAACTCTAGGTGATCACATTTCACTTCATGATATACTTTCATACACTTATAAAACAACCGACTTTGTACTTAAAACACCAAATAATTTTATTTTTATTTTGTAACTTTATTGTATACAATACATTACGGTTTTGCTAATTGCAGCAAAAATAAAAGAACTTGACACTTGTTTCCGAGTTATGCCCAGCGACAGTCCCGGTTGTGAATAATGTTCATTATTACATTTTACATTTGCAGTTTATTCGGCACTTACATCATATGTTTGATTCGATACGAATTCCCGATTTCCAGCTGACACAGACTTAAATCATACGTTTGATTCGATACGAATTTCTGATTTCCGGTTGACACAAACTTAAATCATATGTTTGATTCGATACGAATTTCTGATTTCCAGCTGACACAGAGTTAAATCATATGCTTGATTCGATACGAATTTTTGATTTCCGGCTGACAGAGACTTAAATCATATGTTTGATTCGATACGAATTTCTGATTTCCGGCTGACACAGACTTAAATCATATGTTCGATTCCATACGAATTTCTGATTTCTGGGTGACACAGACTTAAATCATATGTTTGATTCGATACGAATTTCTGATTTCCGGCTGACACAGACTTAAATCATATGTTTAATTCGATACGAATTTCTGATTTCCAGTTGACACAGACAACATACTCATACAAGTTCTTTCTTTAAAAGACAAAATTTGTAATCTTGAATCAGAAGACTTCAAACAAGTAGGCTATTATTAATTTGGTGGAACTCAATACTGAATTTTATGGTTGAACACTGAGACTAAAGATCGAGGAGCTCCATCCATTATTTCAACGTACTACACTAAGGACATTCACTTTTGGGATGTGATCCGTTAATCGTTAGTTGAAGAGCCCTTGTACAATTCATACAAATAATGAGAACTATCCAATTATTCCACTTAAACTTCACTTATGTTGGGTAATAGGAGATTGTTGGCGCTGATACGTCTTATGGGGCATTTTGTTACCACAAAGTGCTTCTGATTATTACACTGGAAGCTTTAAATGTTACTTAATGAGCTAACGATCATGTCTTTGTCCTTAATTGTTTTAAAGCATTAAAATATAATTTGTAGTTTGGTATAAAAACGTTTTACTTATAATGAAACGAGAGAGTTCATATTTTCCGAGGCATATCTATATAGGCCTACATGATTTTTAAAATTGGCTACTAGAAGTAGTAATTGATGACAGGTTGGTGGCGCGATATAGTTTTGGATTCACTGGTTTTAGCAGATAATTAGCAGAGACTTACAACCAGATTAATTCAAAAGGGGATATTTGGTGACAATATTAAAATAGGCTAAATGACTACTGTTTTAAAAATCGTTAATAAAAGTTTTAAAAAGCCAATTGCTTTAAATTTTGTATTGAGTGCGTTTTCTACCCACTATCCGAATTTCAAGAACTCCAGACAATCAAACGTCTTATAGTACAACGAAATTAGCCGGGTTTCTCATACTTAAGGTATAGGGACGAACAATACCACAAATTCTAAGTTTTAGGAAATTGGTTGTGTGTAACCACATCAGAAATAAACACATTGAGGATTATAATGGATATCATGATTATGATAGTGATAGTAATAATAATAATAGCAATAACAAATTAATCCCGCAAATATATAGTAATATTATTATTATTATTAGTATTATTATTATAAAAATGGGAAAAAGCTGCAACAAAGTTTAGTCATATTTGAAATAAATAATTTTCTACACAACGATGCAGCCTGTCTGAATCAAAATAAATACACGATGTGCATGCAAAACAAGAAAAACTCGAAACTGATGACAAATGCAATGTAGTTTTAGAAACAACGGACGTCTCTATTATATACAAATTTCTCTTTCTTTTACAACAGTTTAAATACTCGGAGAGCCTTATTGCTCTATAGGAGTCTTACAAACTAGTTGCACGACATGTACTTAAGCCATTTTATGTTTTCAATGCCTCATTACAGTGCCGGACTAAATTGCAGTGCTGGTTCATACAAGTGTTTTCCAGACTTAAATTGCGCCTTCTTGTAAATTCAAGGTCTTGTTTATTTTTTTTATTTTTTGTTTTCCATCGGAGGCTTCATTATAGATAAACCGGTCTGTTATTCTATTTATGCCAGGGGCGGGGGAGCAGTTTTTTAAAATATAAAATGTCACAAAAAATAAGGAAGGACATGAGGAAGAAGGAAGTATGGTACGGAACGTGATACGGGAATACAATGGCATACATTAACAAAAATTAACAACTTCAGAGTGTGGAAGAAGTGGAACTGGATTTTCATCTTTGAAGAACGTAGAAAAAGAACGTCCTTTGTCCACTTCACTAGATTTTTTAAATGTCATGTCTGAAATTAGGACGAATTTTACAGTTTACGCTAAATTACAAATAGGTTACAGTAATATTTTTTCTTGTTCGACAGCACTTGTTCTTTTTATTTTGATGTCATAGTGCTTTTTAAGTACGCTTGATTACATGATCATAATGTGGTCATATGTATTACGTATTATTTCAATGTGTTTTTGAAAATTTATACATACATTTATTTAACCTGTGGAAGGGAGGATTAATTTTATAATTTTAAAATGTTTTAAGTTGAATGAACTTTATACACCGTGCAACTTTATACTATAGGGTATGCATGAGTAATTCTTTAAAATAATCTTATTGCCACTTTCCTGAAGAGTTTATTATTCTGTGCTATGGAAACATCGTTTGGGAAGTTTAGTTTTAATGCAATTTACCTATTCACTCTTAACGAAATTCCATTTTATGAAATTAAATCAATCCTTAACCAGGAATTCAAATTAGTTGTGTGATGAAGGCCTATATGCTTAGACTTACCCGTATGCCCATATACTAGGGTACATTTCCCTATTTTATGTAGCCTACTAAAATTCACTACCTTCCGGTGGAAAGTCACAATAGACTGTTTAGAGATAAAATTGTTATTTAATACATACTCTAATTACACCAATTCACGAAAATCTATGATTGTAGGCCTACTTTCTATCATGGGAAGCTGAACATTTTATAGGTCTATTTTTGAGATAATAAATAAGCTTATTAGATTTTTAAATTAATAATAATTAATGTATTTTTTCCAGTGCAATATTAAATAAGGAATTTATTAATCTACTAACAGCTTAATAACAGCATTACGACTGGGTTTGTTAATTCCGTATTCCTTATAATTCTTTCTTCTAGCGATTGTATTAAGAGTATAAAAGTACATATTTTAGTTCTTCCCAAGAATAGCCTATATACTGGAATGTTATTTTCAGAAATATATTCAACGTCGGAGAGATTTTACTTTTAAAATGCACTAAAAAAGGCTATATTAATTTAGCTAGAAACTTACTTCACTTAACTCATACAGCGTTTTGAATTCCACCGCTGTAAATGCGGTTGCATAAAATTAAAGAAATGCAATAAAAGTACGTGAAAAAATGCACCATGATTACGAATAATATAAACGCACAAATAAAATGCATTATTAGTAAAGTAATGGCTTTGTGACATACCACGATAAGTTTCGTTCTATTACGCAGGAAGCTATTTTTAAGCTGCTATATCTTATGCCAACTTAGATAGTTATTAGCCTATTTCAGAGCTGAATTTATATATTAATAATTAGGCAGTTCTGTGGGATCTAAATTTGAAATCGTTGTGGATCATTTCAATGGAAAAACTGGTTTCCATGAATGGCAAAGGAAACAGTTTAAAATCCTTATATTTTAACATAAATCGTTACTCTATTAATTGTACGTCTCTCTTTATTACAATTTTTGAAGCCACTTAATTTTTATGTGATTAGCAGCGAAACTGTAAATGAAATAAAGCACTTCTTACTCGTGAAACTCCTATAGAAGATGATGATCAGGAACTGGATGTTTAGGTTCTTATAAATCCTACATTCGTTTTTTAAACATATTAAAATAATTTTATTTTTTAAACAATTTTCGGAAAAACTTGACTTTCACTTTAATAAATACAATAAATACATTGAAACATATATTAATTAAATGTATTTTTAAATACAGTGAAACCTCCTTATAACGAAATTTGTGAGCCCTAGCAGATTGTATTGTTACTGAGGGTTATTGTTATATTAAGGGGTTGCAATTTACCACACCTTAGGAAGACTGCGTAGCCTATAGAAAACCGTGTAATCTACAGGATAATTTATGGAACGAAAAAAAAAAAAACACGATAATTTTGTTACTCTACTTAGGATACTGACTTCCGTTGAATTGTAACTATAGCTACTTAAAACCCGCACACTAAAAAATTACTATTCAGACTGGTTTAACTTCACGGAGCCCTTTAAATCTAGCCATATGTCAGAAATTTCAAACTCGTAGAGGGAAGAAAAAACAAGCAAATTCAACACTTAGCCAAGGCAAAACTAAAACGATTGCTCCTTATGGTGATTAAATTGCACACTAGTAACATGTTGAAGTAACAAACTAATTCAAAATATGTTTTTGCATACATAAGGGTTGATTTTAGCTTCAGTGGTCCTATTTTCTACACCTCATGAAGCTTTCTCTTCAGGAATTTCTAAGAAATATAACAGATATCAGGCACCCAGAAAACAATATTGGTGGCTGGGAAGGAAGCTACTATCCACAGCTATTAATACTGGTTTGCAGTAATAATTCAACCACCAAATACAGTTATAAAAGGGTGTTTTTAAAAATAGTTTCATCGTTATAGTGAGTTACATTTAACATTATTGAGATAGGAAATTCGCCGGGACCAAAATTAAATATTACTATATGCGGGTTTATCGTTATACTGATCTTCGTTACACAGAGGTTTGACTGTACAATACATTTCCATGGCTATGAACCACAAAACTAGAGAAACTTTTTTACTTAATTTAAAACAGTTTATTGTTTAGGCCTATTCAACTTGATTAAATTTAGAATTATCCCTTTAATTTTCGACTCCACCATGTAATCTCAACAAGAACATTTTTCAAATTAATAATGTTATCCGTTGCACTAGCCGAGCACATTAATATAGAGCTACATCGTAACCTTAATCGGAGGGGCAGTGAAACATATATTTACGTTCAAATATCACAGATAGGTAGCACTGGGATATGTGAGTCAGTTGGAGAATTTAATGTTGTACCGGAATGTTGCCATGGTAACTCAGTTGGTTAGAGCATCGGCACGGAGAGAGCCGAAGATCCTGGTTCAAATCCCGGCTATGGCATACAATTTTTCATTCTGACTTCACCTTTCCATCTTAGCCTACACACGGCCAGTGTGAAAGAATTATCATTCCAAGAAACAAAACCTAAGAATCCGGGCCCTAGTGATGATTAGAGACCGGATTTTAAAGGGAAAATCTTCCCCCTAAAAAGGACGAAAAAAGGGAAAATTTTTGCCAAGAAAAGGTGGGGAAAGAGGAAAATTATTGCCAAGAAAAGGTGGGAAAAAAAGGGATATAAAAGTAAGAGAGTGTAAAAATTCAACAGAGAAATACATGTTTGTTTTATGTAAAGCCTTTGCTTGCTCTACAGCTGCTGATTCTGTAACATCTATTGACTGAAGACTTTTTTTATTTTGTTGGAATTCTCACAGAGGAAAATAGCACACGAAATCCATGTTCCCCACCTTGTTATAATGGGAAACTTAGGCAATGGCAAGCCTGCGATTTCCCTGTAACGCTCTATTCTGCTGGGAGGAATTTTTTTTCAATGGTGAATCAGTGAAAACAATTTTTATTGTTTTCATATTGCCAAATACTGGGCAATTTACGAATTTTTCAAAATAAATTAGCAAAAAAGGTACTGGAAAGGGAAAGTTCCTTAAAAAAAGGGAAATTGGCCGAAAAAAGGAAAAAAAAGGACGTTAAAACCAGGTCATTTGCAGTTGAAACTTATTCAGTAATGTCCGGTTCAATTTTATCACGTTTTGTGATGAAATATTAAAAAAGGAATTCCCTTTAAAATCTGGTCTCTATTGTAGTGATGATATTCTTGTTTGTGGGTTCTCATCCCTAAGATGAAAGTGAAAGGGGCAACATTGTTCACTTTGCTTTTGGCCACACTGTGGCAGGGCTCCAGTCTGTGGAATGCGACCCACAGCATCCTTACACATCTGATTCTCTCACCCCTCCACTCACTCTTGTGCTTTCTTAGTCAGCTCCGCCACCGATTCACGAAGGTCGTGTATCAATGTGCCGACAGTCACATCATCATTCTGATGCAGAATTACTGTGCTAAGTTAATCATTTTATGAGTCATTTTATAAGGCTCTGGTGTAGTGAGTTCCGTGTTAAGTTGTGAGATTGCTCTTTTCATTTTCAGACTAGCAAATACTCCGAATCCCCAAAATTTTCGTAACACTTGAGGCTTTCTCGGCGTTGATTACTAATGATGGTTTCACGGGCTATAAGCCGAGTAAAAGGATACATTGGATCCAAGCTTTCGGTCGCTGACATCTCTGCGGCCTTCCTCAGGGAAATGAGATGTTCAAAAATCACAGATAGGTAGCAAGAAAGAAAATAGTTTAAAACCTAAGAATCCGGGCCCTAGTGAGGAAGGCCGCAGAGATGTCAGCGACCGAAAGCTTGGATGCAATATATCATTTTACTCGGCCCGTGAAACCATCATTAGCCCCAAAATTTTGTTTGCTCATTTATCAAGATTATTTATTTTATATAGCCTACTTGTGTATATCTCAATATATACATGCTACTCTGATAGTGTTTTTCACACGAAAGTGACAAACTGAGGGTGGCTGGCACTCGCCTGTCTCTACAATGTTAAATTTGTCACCTATGGTGCATATGTCACATAGGCTACTGGGTGGATCTTCTCATTCTGCGGATTGAGAAGTTGTGCAGTTTTACAGGCTATCCCGTGAACAATGCCCACTGCTTCACAATTTCCCTTGGCTGTGAAAAGAACCCCGGACCTTCAGCTTGACAATCCAACATGTTATCCCTTGCACAAGTTAAAGAGACTAGTTAAGCGAGACAAGTTAGCGAGACAAATTATAGAACAATATGCGCAGAAGCACAAGCAGAAGCAAGTGGCGCAGAAACTAGAGCTGTAGGCGTGGTCGATGCGCAGCCCGAATATTCACGAGTTTGTTATTTAACTTGCCGTACAGATCATATTAACAAACAGCAACATCGTAAACTTAATCGGACGGCATGGTGAATGCGGTGTGAGCACCTGAATCTTGCATCGTATGTAAAATACAGGTTTACCTAGTTACCAAATGACGGTATAAGATTAACCGGTATATATCTAGAGGAATGATTTTTGTTTACAGATAGTAAGATAGAAACACACAGTTTTGTGATTGAAAAATGTTTGTATGTTTTACAAAAGTCAATTTTTTGCTCTAAAAGTGGCATTTACACAAAACTTCCGCCAAAACAAATAAAATATGAACGAAACTTTAAAACATGCGTAACAGTGGTATAAGTAGTTCAAGTATTTTTATTCAACAGTTTCTAAAAGAAAGAAAGAAAGATACGAGTATATGGAAGTGAGAAAGTAAAATTTTCGCTAAAAGAGCTCCCAGAAAATGGTATCTTCTAATGCATTCCTGGTTCATACAATAGATTATGTGAATCACTCGCTTAAATGCAACTTTTTTTTCGGGTATTTCATTTTGAAAAAAAAGTCTTACAATACTTCAAAAATTTTATTGGTAATGTAACTTACGTAAGAAAAGTATTGACTACTTTTTAAGCTAAAAGATCCTAATACCATTTTTTACATTTCCTTATAATCTTAATTAAATTTTATTATAATTTCTACAAAAGATAGCATTAGGTTCATTCATAAAAGACCAGGAATATCAGAAGGGAACTCATAATAGGCTACATTCTGAAAAATCGAGACAGTTATTTAAATGGTGATGCACATAATATTGCTAACTTTTAACATTTGAAAATCTTAACTATGGTCAAGGTACTGCTTCTGTGAGATATGTTTATGAAAATACTACTAATATACACACGATTGTCAATTGTAGATACTAGATTGTAATCGTGCAATCTGACATTTATGTAGGCTAAGAAATTTTTACCATTCTTTTGAATACCAAAGAGAACACTGAATATAATTTAACATAAGATGGTAGCACAATATGAATTTGGGTTCGTGTGAAGAAGCAGTAAGCGAGCGGCATTTCTCAATTAGAACCGTGTGATTTAATTATCGCACGCGCCGACGCGGAATCCTCCGAACAGACGGATTCGCAGTCCTTCGCTGTATGCTACTAATTCTTATGTGTTCACAAGTAACTGTTGTCAACGATAGGGAGAAAAAGATATTGAACAAATGAGCGGGTAAATATCTCCGGCATTTCACATATTTAAGGACTTAATTCCGCCTCCTTTAGGTTAGGGCCATAACCCATTGACGCGACTAGTCTTGACCCAGCGGTGCGTGGGGAGAGGGGTCTCGTGGCTTTCGGGAACCCTGCATATCTTCAATAAATTTTAAAATTGTATGCACCTATATTATTTGAAAACTATTAACTGGTTCTAATTGAATTAAATTTTAATTATTTTTCTGCTTGTTACTAAAGAGCTAAAGTACATATCCCCACAAAATTTTTATAAAAAATTCATAAAGTGGCGCCAGAAAAATTCCAAGAAGCTTAGCATGGCAACATTTCCATCAGGTATCTTAGCATGATTTATTTTTACGAAGAAAAATTAATTGATTATGAATAGTCGAATAACTTTAAGCACCGGTAGCACAAAGAATGAGTTTTGTTTTTGAACTAGACCATAAGAAGTTAAAAATATAGATTCAATATCCCTATTAGTCAGTTTGACCTATATCCCTTTGCATCTCATAGGCACACACTTGTACACACACAACACGGACTGAACTCGTGCTGAAGGACGAACGACATCAGCTTCGGAAGGGAGGAGAATGCACACCAGGACGTGGCCGGTGGTTTAAGATGTAAAACATACCGTCACAGCCTGTCTTGTACCACCCCTTCTAAAGAAACGATCTCCTTGGCCTTATCCGTGATTATTCCGGTCTACCACATGGATCAAGACCTCAGTCCAGACCTTCTACTCCTAATACTGAAATCGCTCGTAGACAACGTATCTTTCTCGACTAGTGTCTGATGGTTTATCGTCCAAGTAATATGTTAGTCGCTCATAAGAATGACAGAAAAAAAGTGTTGCTTTTTTATAATGTTATGTCTAATAATTTATTTAATTATATGCCCAGAAATAGTATTTTATCCAAATTATACTGCTTCGCCTTTCCAAATTATACTTCTCAGTAATTTGAAACTGAACTTTTTTTACTTTTATACACGGTAGACATTGTAAGTAATTAATTCTATTAGATGTAGTTATCAAGGGGACTTTAGACTTCTAGAACGGAAGAGATTTACGTAGGCCTACTTATTATCACGATTCTGAAAAGCTAGTATTATCCAGATCGTCTATCATTTGACTTATATGCTTATTGTTTCACTGTTTAAAGAAACACGCTTTATTGCAATTACTTTTATGAAGTTCTTAGGAATTTATCTACTGAAAGACCTTTATAATTTTTAGCAGATTTGTTCTGATAGCCACTTTCAAAGGGGGGAAAAATTAAACAATACTATTAGTGTCCATATCGTCAATGTTTTAAAACTATATTGTATTTTAAAAGTCCACAAAAATTCATTTTAATTAACACAGGCATAATATGTTGTACTGCTTAGTTACATTTAAAGTAAAGGAAGTCATGTTATCATAAAGGTGCAATCGTCAAGTTTCTCTAAAACATTATCAACTAAGACACCGAAAATAAAACAAATCTTTTATAGGCCCTAGTCTTAAAGTAGAGCTCTTCTCCAAAAGCACTGTGTTAAAACAATTTATAGTTGTGGTTATTTAGGAACTACTTCATTTAAGGTCAGTACAACATATTTTGTTATTATGTTACTGTAGCTAAATGCTCAGTTGTAAATACTCTACTTGCGATTAAATCAATAGCATCTTTCATGATATGATTTAGCGAGTTCGTAAAATGACAGTAGACTATATTATTTAATATACAAATATTAATAAGAGCATTTTCAGCTCTGAAGAGAAATTCTTCAGATCCTATTTAATAAGCAGGAAATAATTAAAAATCTGTATTTCAAAAGTAATTCTCTTCAGTGAGATATAACTACAAATGCTGCAAGTCGTATTATAGCATTAAAGACGTAATATTTCTTAAAACTTAAATTACCAATAAAAATCAGAATCGAAGTTAAATGGTCCTTTGCAAACACTGTAGAATTAACGTCCACAGCTAGGTCATAAAGGGTATACTTTATAAGGGTAGCCTAAGAATAGTTCTTGGCAGTGGCGGAAGCAGAATTTTTTTCGGGGGGGATTTGAATAGGTAGAAAGAATAATAAAAAGAATTAATTAACTTACATATATAATTAGTTTATAAAACTGGCCACTTAGAGTGCATTATTCAAATTTCGAGGGGGGATACATCCCCCCCCTATCCCCTTCCTGCGTCCGCCACTGGTTCTTGGCTACAACTTGTTACAACTTCTTAATATTAGTTCGAGTTTGACCCGATTCGGGACAAATTTTTCTGTAAAATTAGAAGTACACGCCAATAAGGTTGCGTACAATATCTACAACAGAACATCAATTTCCAGGAAAATAACGAACGAAATCAACATGCCTGAATTAAATAAATTAATAAATATATTACACCAAGGAAAAATGCAGTGCAAGGAAGAAGGGCTAATAGATGATTTAGTGACACTTACCTGTGGACACATTTTGCACTGATATTTGCGTCCGGTGCCTCCGTTTGCTGACACTATGCTACCCTGCTGCTGGCCGGACATTTTGGACGCGTTTATCGGCTGCGGGACGACCAGCATCGCTGCCGCATTCACAGAAGGTGTTTGTGCAGACGCCGGCGGTGACGCTGAACTACTGCTGCTATTAGACCGGGGGGCTCCACCCCCGCTATTATATAGAGAGCCAGGAGGCATTCCTCCACCTTGATGACCCCCAGATTCCATGCGGGCGTCCTCCAAACTACCCCCTGCAAGAACACAAAAAGAGCTCTATAAAATGCTATTCGTTAAATATATGCAAAAATCTAATAATATACGCAAAAATTTAAGTAGGTTATATATTAAAAATTACCCCTAGATCAGTATCAAGCAGGGAGTGAAATCGTAACGTCGGGGCATGCTCACTCCTTGTGAAATCGTTAAGGGAAGCAAAGTATGGCAAACGTGAAGTGACAATAAAGAACAATCTGGTAGCTTCTTGTGTAATTTGTACTGTACTATAGAATCCGCTAACTTGTGCGTAATTTCTCTGTGTGTGAGATCACATTACTTTGTGTGTGTAGCCTACAGGTAGGGGAGAAAAAGCGGACCGACTAAAATATCTAAGTTGGCGATATGAGCCACTGCGCATGTCTAGCGACATTCACAGGATAGCAGGGAAATTGAATAATCCGTTAATTAAATAGTTAAATATCGCGGCAATCGAAAAGTAGTGGGAAAAAAATGTGCATTAAGTAAACAAGACAGGTCTAAGGAATACGCATGGACACTGGTGTGAACAAGGCTCTGAAATCAGTTACAAGAGAGGGTCCCCTTTTTTTCCCTACCTGTACACTGTGGCACTTTTTGTTGTAAATGATTGTACTTTATGGTAGATGCAAATTAAATTTGCGAGAATCCTTACTAGAACATTTTATATAATAATTCAGGTTAATAATTTAACTAATCCATGCTTAAAAATTACAACACAGCAGTTAAACGCTGTATCGTCATTAAAACATAGGTCTAGTATATAGCTTATATATTTAAAGTAAGTATATTATTTGGTTTGTTTAAAACAGATGCTTCAGATGATCTGATATTTAAAACTTCAATATCCTAGTAAATGTTGAACAAAATACAAAATTAATTAACTTAGCCCATAAGAATGTAATAATCCAAATTAATATCTATCATGTTTACGCTGTAATATAATTTTTAAAACGGCTTAACTCAATACAGTCATTAAATCAAAGATGCTGGGTGGGTTGAGAATTATAAGATAAGATATTAACCGTTCAGTAAATAACTGCCGATTTATAGAATGACTGAATGTAGCCTACAAGAAAGCTTTCGGTTCTAACTAAGGACCAATATCAATCACAAGTGTGTTTCGAACTTTGCTTCTTCGGAAAGGATTTGAAGCTAGTTTTTATCCTGGATGATGTCAGTCATGGGCAGCAAATTCAAAGAGGAAGGAAAGAGGATTATTTGCAAGGTTCACCGACTACACCAATGACGTCATATTTCTTTGAGTACCGGTACTGCGAAAAGACACACTTAGGATTGAACACCTGACATACTGTGGAGAATGTACAGCAGAGAAAAGTTGCTCTGACAGACAGACAATCAGATGCAAAATGAATACATTATATTATTCGAGGGCTGGCCAATAAATAAATTCCCATATTGTTAACAAAATATGAAACATAATTTATTTGTTGATAAAGTTTTATTTTGCATATTACAACTCCTCTGCTTACTTTTCCACATAACCAATTTTTTTTTCAAACACTTTTGATAGCGTGTCACCAGTTTTCCCAGTCCACTATTGTACCGCGAAATGCATCAGGAGAATTTTGGCACACAAAAGTTCAAGGCGTTTTCTTTAGATGGCACCTCGGAGATTCCCGAAGACACTCTGCATTCGTTGACGGACCCAGGAGGAGCTCAGGAGATTCAAGTGGGCAATTTTTCACATCCTTCATATTGTCCAGATCTTGCTCCCAGCGATTTTCACATGTTCCCCCAACTGTATCTCGGGGGTACGCACTTTCACACTGATGATAAAGTGAAATCAAAAGTGAACAATTGGCTACGGCAACAGGACACGTCATGGTACGACAGTAGTTTGGAAAAACTGGTGTCACGCTACCAAAACTGTTTGCAAAGAAATATTGATTATGATGAAAATTAAGCAGAAGAGTTGTAAAAGTAACCTAACTATGAAATATTCTCATAATGATGAGCATTGGACGACAAGGTCTACATGAATACCCGATCTCATAAGCAAATGCAAAACACGTTACTTGCATGTTTTGCACAAATAGAGGTAACTTCATTGGACATTTATCACAAATGGATAGAAAGTTTCTTTAAAATTGTTGATTTGTTGGCTTTGCAAGTTAAACGGCTATTTTTAAAATGCATGGTTCATCATGTTCGGGCAAGGGAACTCGGTGAGCATGGAAAAGTCAAAATCTCACAAGTAGAAACTTTGCCAGTCAATCTGCCATATGACACAAGTGTTATGTTATTGGAGCAGATAAATAATTGAAGACTTCCCTCGAATAAGGATGTAACCAACAATATGAATACTTGTCACCACGAAGGAAAACACTTCGTAAGTTTTGTTTAATTATTAAATAAAGCGGAGCTCATAGATATTGGTTCAATAAAAACAATCACTTACCACTAAAATGATGGTTATATCGCTATTCGAGAGAGGTCTTTAATTTGTAATTATTATAGGACGTTAATTGGCGAAGAAAAAGGAATTGGCAAAATGCATCCGATACTTCTTAAGATAAGCTCTAAGAGTAAGTTAATATTTTAGTTTAGTTAAGTGTATCATGAATAGGCCAACATATAATTACAAGCTGCAGTGCAAATCTTGAACAGATAGGATTAAATAAACTGCATATATTCATTAAAAGAACATGCACCAATTTATTACTATTGGTCGTAAGTTGTAAACATGACTGAATTGCTTTCAATTAGAGAAAAAGTGGTTGAGTAAGTGTTGCTCTCAATCCTATGTTAATTAGATCTAGAGTATGAGGTTTAATGAATAATATTATTACGATAGAAATTTACCACATATACTTTAGTGAAAATAAGTACAAATGCATAGTAGTACATGTATGTAGGTGTGTGTTCGTAAAACTATGGAGATAAAATATTTCTTGAAAGAAATCGTTTTAACAGCCATAAGACGTCATAGTTATTATGATCTAATCACAATAATAGTAATAATAATAATAATAATAATAATAATAATGAAAATATAATAATTACAATAAAGTAAATTATACATTGGCGATAACAAGTGTGCCAGATTTCAGAAATCTGCCACTTGTTTTCACGTTCTGCCGCTAGGCGGACTCTGTACTTCTGCTTCTGCTTCTGCTTTAGTGGCGCCACCTATATTGGCCTTGCTGAGTAGTCGATGTTGTCGAGCAGGCAGTGTCGGTGGAGTCATTGAAGTGAGTGGTTGCTGGTTGGAGTCGTTCTTCGGTGGGCGTGAGTAACGAAGTATTCATGAAAATCCCTTATAATGTTGCCTTATGCAAATGCTAGTTCGTTATCCTTTGACGATATCGGTAATTTCCTAAATTGGTACTCTGTTGAAGTATGAAGCACGCAATGTTCGAGATTAAGCTTTTTATGCCACATTTCAGATAATTTAGCCATTAGTATTGATAAACCTGTAATTTCAGGGAATTTCCCCCTACATTGTACTATTGTAGTCCTGGTAGACTTATTTAATCTCAAGGGGACTTAAAGTAATATTTGGTGAATATTGCATAGTCATTACGGAATATTTTCTTGTGATGTTGGATCTGTATGCTGCCTGTGCAGTGGACCTTTTATTCGCGCTCAGGGAATTTGTTAGTCTCTGTGATGCGGCGCAGTTAATTTTCAGCCTAGTTATGCCGGAAAAGAATGTTTGGATTTTCAAGTTTAGGTACCGTTCTGTGGAGCCTGTATGTTTTCTTATGTAAGCTCGTCGGGACTAGTAGTAACCTTATGTTCTCGTGTGTGTAGGCTTACATAACGAGGCCGATTTCTGTGCTCTTCTGATCCCTTCAGGTCCTTCTTATGTTAAACAGAAAAGTGCTATCGTAGTATTAAATATTACTTATACTTGGTGGCCACAACTAGTTTCAGCCCCTATGCTAAATTTGATGAATTTGATATATTAAAGGTATATTTCAAATTAGAAGCCCAGGAGTATAAACTAAATTCCCTGTTTTGATGTGGATTACAATATCCCATACTGGGAGAAAAACCGTTCTCATCTGAGCTCTGTAATTAAGCATAACTTTGTTGAAATTAGAATTGCTTGTTATAATTCTATAGTGAGTCAAATATTTTCCCTTATGGTGAATTAATGTAATTATATCTTTTCCACAACTAGTTTCAGCCCCTATGCTAAATTTGATGAATTTGATATATTAAAGGTATATTTCAAATTAGAAGCCCAGGAGTATAAATTAAATTCCCTGTTTTGATGTGGATTACAATATCCCATACTGGGAGAAAAACCATTCTCATCTGAGCTCTGTAATTTAGCATAACTTTTGTTGAAATTGGAATTGCTTGTTATAATTCTATAGTGAGTTAAATATTCCCCTTTATAGTGAATTAATGTAATTATATCTTTTCCACAACTAGTTTCAGCCCCTATGCTAAATTTGATGAATTTGATATATTAAAGGTATATTTCAAATTAGAAGCCCAGGAGTATAAACTAAATTCCCTGTTTTGATGTGGATTACAATATCCCATACTGGGAGAAAAACCGTTCTCATCTGAGCTCTGTAATTAAGCATAACTTTGTTGAAATTAGAATTGCTTGTTATAATTCTATAGTGAGTCAAATATTTTCCCTTATGGTGAATTAATGTAATTATATCTTTTCCACAACTAGTTTCAGCCCCTATGCTAAATTTGATGAATTTGATATATTAAAGGTATATTTCAAATTAGAAGCCCAGGAGTATAAATTAAATTCCCTGTTTTGATGTGGATTACAATATCCCATACTGGGAGAAAAACCATTCTCATCTGAGCTCTGTAATTTAGCATAACTTTTGTTGAAATTGGAATTGCTTGTTATAATTCTATAGTGAGTTAAATATTCCCCTTTATAGTGAATTAATGTAATTATATCTTTTCCACAACTAGTTTCAGCCCCTATGCTAAATTTGATGAATTTGATATATTAAAGGTATATTTCAAATTAGAAGCCCAGGAGTATAAACTAAATTCCCTGTTTTGATGTGGATTACAATATCCCATACTGGGAGAAAAACCGTTCTCATCTGAGCTCTGTAATTAAGCATAACTTTGTTGAAATTAGAATTGCTTGTTATAATTCTATAGTGAATTAAATATTTCCCCTTATGGTGAATTAATGTAATTATATCTTTTCCACAACTAGTTTCAGCCCCTATGCTAAATTTGATGAATTTGATATATTAAAGGTATATTTCAAATTAGAAGCCCAGGAGTATAAATTAAATTCCCTGTTTTGATGTGGATTACAATATCCCATACTGGGAGGAAAACCATTCTTATGTGAGATGTGTAATTTAGCATAACTAAATTTTCCTATCCCACCCTTATTCGGCATTGGGTTAGGCATTGTTCTTTATATTAAATTAATATAAATATTATATAATTACGGTTCTATCATGGGCTATACCAGTTCTTAAGAGAATAATTCTAACCTTGGTGAGAGTGGAATATTTTGCTGATGTCCCATTTTGGGTGTGTAAGAATATAGTCTTCTTACGGGTTAGGCCTTCTTGAATTTGTTCAGGGTTTGCATTATTAAGCAGTTTACTTCCACTCTTGTGGTTTTACGGAATATTGTATAAATATATATACTTCTGTTGTTATTGTTCAAAGGAATGTTATTAAAGATACTTCTTTAAAATTCTTCTTCTTTAACGTTTTGTGGGTGAACGTTTGACTGCCGTAAAGATAAGATCTACATTAAGGACCTCGGACCCAGCCTTCCTTCTTCCCCCATTATTTTAAAGAAAATTCTTAACTACATTTAAGGACCCTACTTCCAGCTTCCCTCATTGTCCAAGAGTATTCTAAAAAACCCACCCCACAGTTGGTAGGAGCATCTTTTCGGCGGTCAGAGGGGGCTGCTCTCTTCTTTCGCCTTTTTTTTTATCTATTTTGGTAAACTTGGTTTATTCTTGTTATTTCTACTTATCAAGATGGCCCGACGTACTCAATTGTCTTGGGACTTATTGCGTAAGGACGAATTAATATTTGAGATTCGCTCTAGAGGTGTTGTGGTAGATGATGGCCTAGATGTCCCAGCACTTATTTCCATGATTAGACAGATTTCCCCCTCTCAGCCTGCTGGGGGCGTTTCATTTTCTCCACATGAGGCCGCCAAAGAGTTTAAGCTTCTGCAAGATAAAATCTCTGAGCTTGTTAATATTGCGGCTGAGATTATGTCTGACCCTGAAGCTTCCGTCAAGCAGAAAAGGCGCGTTCGGCATAGAGCCTGGCATCTGGAAAATCGCCTTGTTACCCTGAGGGAATCCCCTAGTACTCAATTGGATCTGGGGGAGCTTGACAATCTCCTTGAAAGACTTTCTGCGGTTGTCTCCCCGCCAGAAGCCGAGGAGATTGAGCTTGTGGCAGTTTATCCCTCCACTTCGTCTGAGCTAATTTTGGATAGACCTATTCCTTCTGCATTGCATTCTGGGCCCCCCTGTCAGGAGGTCCCTCTAGTTCCTCAACCTTTATCTAGTAATCCGGGTGGTGGTACTACATCTGTATTTGCTCCAACTTTTGCCTCTTTGAAAATTCCTCACCCCTTACAGAGGCTCATTGAAAGACAACGGGTTTTTTCGATTGGTCAAGTTCCCGATGTGATTGTTTTCTTACGATTCTTAGTCCAGTTTCTGCATCAAGCCTTTTGCTTTAAGATTGAGGATAATATTGTTCTTCAATTGATCTTGGGAGTGGTATCTGGTCGCCTTTTGGATATTCTTTCTCGGGCTATTAGTTTGGGTCAAAGTGCCCTTACCTTCCATACCCAAGTGTTGACTCAGTTTATTCCTTCTAGGCTAAAGCATGATCTGCTAGTAAAATATTATTATAGGCCTCAGAGATTGGACGAGCCGCTTGCGGAATTCATTCAAGATATTCGTCTCCATGCTGCGGTTTTTCAGGTTCCAGATGGGGAGAGGCAAATTGTCGAAGTAATCATTTCTGGTTTAAACCCTGCTACTAGATCGTGCCTCACCTTTGCCAATAAACCTTCTACCTTTGACCAACTCTCTGAACTAATTCCGCATGTTGCCGAGGTATCTTGTGCTGATGCACGGCGGCCTTCATTCCAAAGTAATCCTACTCCTAGGGTTCCACCTCTGAATCCGAGATTTTCTGGAGCTCGCCCCGTTCGTGAGGACAGATCTTGTCATTACTGTCATATAGTGGGTCATTTGGCCAGAGATTGTAGGAAACGGATAGCTGCCCTGCGTTCTCCCTCAGGGGAACCTTCTCCTTCCAATCGTCAGTTGTCAAGGGCGGATCAGCAGCCATGACTAGCACCTGTTTTACCGTTGAATTTTCTGAGTAACTCTCCCTCCAAACAGAATTCTGTTTTGTATGGTAGTATGGGTTGCAAGGCTCGTGTTCCTGCTCATTTACCGATGATTGGGGTGCTTCTCAATAAGGTTTCTAATGTTGCTTTGATTGATTCCGGGGCTGCTGCCTCATGTATCGATGTTAAGGTATTGGATGCCTTAGGTCTATCTGATTCTGATATTGAACCGTATAACCATTCTGTCGTGTCAGCGGATGGCTCTTTCCTTCCTATATTAGGACTGATTACTCTTTCCCTTAAAATTTGTAAATTTTCGTGGAAGGTTCCATTTCTAGTGTTATCCACTCTTGTCTGTCCAATTATTTTAGGAGTAGATTTTGCTCGGGCATCGGGTCTTGTCTTGGACATGCAACAGGGATTAATGCATTTTCGGTTTGCCCCTCATTACAATATTAGGTTGAAGCTATCTGGTCTTCAGGGGGGGACTGGTGAACTTGCGTCTGTGGGCCTTCTGCCCGAACAATCTAACTCCGATGTTCCGTCTCCTATTAATTTAGATCATTTGACTAACGAACAAAAGCAACAGATTAAACAACTTATTGTAAACTTTCCGGATGTTTTGACTGACCGTCTCGGGGTTACTAACATTCTTGAATATGAGATCTTGTTAAAAGATGACACTCCTGTGCGTCTCCCTCCTTACCGTATGTCTCCACCCAAGCTTAAGGTTATGAGAAAGAAAATTAATGAAATGCTACAGCAGGGCATTATTCGTCAGTCGCTTTCCCCTTATTCAAGTTCCATATTTCTCGTACCTAAAGGAGATGACGATTTCCGCCCAGTTATAGACTATAGAGCCTTAAATCAAAAGATACACATTGAAGCAATGCCGTTACCGGATATACACTCGGCCGCACATTGGTTTGCGGGGGCGAGTGTTTTTTCCTCTCTTGACCTAAACAGCGCGTATTATCAGATCCCCCTAAAGGAATCTTCTCGGGGTTTTACCGCCTTTTCTACCGATTGGGCCCATTTCGAGTTTTGTAGATTACCTTTCGGCCTTGCTACTGGCGCGCAGGTGCTTACCCGCCTCCTTGACAAAATTTTTGCTGATATAAAATTTGAATATGTTTATCATTATCTCGATGACTTGGTCATCTACAGCAAGGATTTTCCCTCTCATGTTCAGCACCTGCAGGAAGTCTTCCGCCGGTTAAGAGATGCTGGTCTTACCGTTAAGCCGTCTAAAGTTCATTTTGCTAGGTCTCAGCTGTCTTTCATTGGCCACCTTATTTCCCCGCAAGGTGTATCTATTGATCCCGAAAGGACTGTCGCCATTCGCAATTTTCCGAGACCCTCTAACGTTAAAGCTGTAGCCCGATTTATCGGGATGATTAATTTTTTCTCAAAGTTTATTCCCCGTTTTTCTGCTCGTGCTGCTCCGCTCAATCGTCTTCGCGGTAAAGGGGTCCCTTTTATTTGGACTCAGGAACATCATAGGGCTTTTGAAGATCTTAAGGGTGCTATAATGAATCCACCGATTCTTGCCATGGCCGATTTTTCCAAACAATTCATTGTTCAAACTGACGCTTCTTCCCTTGGTCTTGGTGCTGTGTTGTTGCAAGAGTTTTCTGATGGGCGCAAACCGATAGCTTATGCCTCTCGCTCTCTCTCTAAGCAAGAGCAACAGTTTTCAATTTATGAGATGGAAGCGCTTGCGGTGTTATTTGCTCTTGAGAAGTTTAAAATGTACGTGGAGCATGTGAATTTTACTATCGAATGTGATAACCAAGCCCTGTCCTGGTGCCTTGGTAGGCCCCGCAAAACTGGACGTCTGGCCAGGTGGGCAGTTCGACTGTCCGCTTTCAAATTTACTTGTGTCCACATTAAAAGCTCTGAGAATGTTCTGGCAGACTCCCTGTCACGCATGTTCGAAGGTTATCCTGAGGATCCTGGAGAGCCTGTAGATTCGAGCTCTTCTCCCTCTCTTCAACACGCTCTCTTGGCCCCTGTTGTCACCAACTCTCCCCTAGCCTTTGAGGATCTTTCTCAATATCAGTTGCAGGACCCTGAATTATCTCCCATTATCACCCAGTTAAAAGCAGGTATTTCAGTGTCCAATTTTCGCATGGTATCAGATACCTTACAAATTTTGTTGGGCAGAGAAGGTCGACCTAAGGTGGTTTTGCCTAAGAGTTTACACTCCATGGTTTTTCAATATTTCCATTCTTCGCCCCTGGGCGGTCATCTCGGAATTAGTAAGACCTTTGAGAAGATTAGGGCATTGTTTTGGTGGCGACGCATGTTCCGCGATATTCGCGATCGTGTCAAAGCATGCCATATTTGTGCTATGTCCAAGCCTGCCTTAAATACCCGTATTGGGGAGTTATCTTCTTCTGTTGCTCATAAGCCATTCCAAAAACTCTTTATAGATTTCCTTGGAAAATTACCCAGATCTAGGAAGGGCAATACCTTTATTTTGGTTGTTGTGGATGCTTTTTCGAAGTATTGTTGGTTGTTCCCTCTTAGAGATTCTAGAACTGAGAAAGTGATTCTCTCATTGTCTTCGATCTTTCAAAATTTTGGTGTTTGTCAATCCTTAGTTTCGGACAATGCTCCGCAGTTTGTGTCTCACTCATTCAAGAACTTTTGTTTCCGGCTTGGGGTTCAACATATTACCACCACACCCTATTATCCGAACCCATCACACGCGGAGCGTGTCATGCGAAATTTAAAAAATGCCCTCATTGCATATCACCATGAGGATCACTCTCTGTGGGATAAGAACTTGGCTTGGCTCCAATTTGCGTTTAACACCGCCAAACACGAGAGCCACGGGCATACTCCCTTCTCTCTTCTTTTCACCTATCCTCCTAATAGTCCGTTAAGTAATGTTTGGAAACTTTCTGACCTCCTCCCTGATTCCTCTTCTCCTGAAGATGTATCTAAAATCTGGAAGGCAGCTTATCGTAATCTTCAGTTGGCCCACAGTAGGAGAGCGCACAGATACAATAAGGACAGAGTTCAGTGTAAGTTCAAACCTGGAGATCGAGTTATGTGTAGGAATTATCCTGTGAGCAAGGGGGCGGCTAAATTTGCAAGGAAGTTGGCTCCTCGTTATGTGGGACCCTATCGCATTGTTGAGGCTCTGCAGAATGGCGTGTCTTTTCTTTTAGAGAATGTTCGAGACTTATCCAAGCGTAGATGTCACGCATCTCAAATTAAGCTTTTGTAGTTATTCTTAGCTCTCCTTTTAGCTCCTTTTCTGGCTTTGTTGTGGCTTGTTTTGTTATATATATGATGTTGTGTTTCATACTTCAGGTGTGCTATTGAATTGTTTATTGAGTTAATGTTAACTATTTTGTCAATTTGAATTTAAAATGTAGAATTTGTTGTGATTTTCATGAAATGTTTGTTACTCTTGCCCTTCCGGGGGAGATTTCCTGTCTCCAGCTGCTCCTTGCAAACCACTCAAAACAAAAAAAGACACCCAAAAAAAAAAATATACATGTACATGTATATACATAACCCATAAAATTGACACAATCAAATGAGATCTCAGTTACAAAAAAATACTAAACAAATAAAAGTTGATTACCATTTCAGTATGGAATTTGAAGTATTCTTCATTCAACTACCCAATTTGGACACAAACTACAAAGAGTTATTACAAAATAACAAAAATTTGAAGAAAACAAAAAAAAACTTATTTTTGTAAAAAAGGAAAAAGAAAGGAAGAAATATTCCTTATATAAAATAAAAAAAAAATTATTATAATGATACACAAGAAGAACTCTTCAACAGAAATTTATCTACTTGTAAAACACACCTTAAAAGACATATCATAAAATTTTGTCGGGAGTGTTAAAGGTGATCCTCCCGACCTCTTAGAACTTTATTCTCATCGATACAACGCTTTGTTTCATGTGATCTACTATTCTTCTGGTGGATGTGGGGCCATGGACCCCATCCTATGCTGCTGCGGATGTCTGTCCCTCCTCCTGCTGGGAGTCTTCTTGGGCATGACCTAGGGTGCCCGGAGGATTCTGTGTGTACCTGGCTTATGGGGATTGCAGCCCCTATTGATTTTGCTACCATAACCTTGGTGGCCGAAGCCTCGTCTCTCCTTTATGTGCCAGCAGTTCTCTTCCTTCGAGCTATGGGATCAGCAAACTCCTCCCTCCTTATTTTATCAAGCATCTGCATAACTGAGAATGTTACTACTCGGCTACTGATGGACCTCTGCCGTGTTACTTCTATCAACCATGCATCGAGTGCCTCATTTGGACATGCGGCCTTCTCTTCGATCATCGTTTCCCAGTGATTTGTGTATCTGATGGGTCTGTAAGTTACCCAATATAGATATAGCCTAAATAGTGTTCACCCATTATTTATGCGTGTGATTTTTTTTTGGGGCTATTAGGGAAAGATTCACTGCAGTCTGAAAAGTTTAAATTTCTACATTCTCAGTATTTAAACAAAGCAAGTATAAAGGTGCTACAGTTTTCAAGAAAAGCGTTGTCTCAGTGTTGTTCACATGCTCGCCTTATATCAGTTTAGAGCAGGGCATGGAAAGTCTAAATAAAAAGGTGATATTCATGCTGCAATATAGCATGAATTTAAGTGTTGTGTCCAGTGCAAAAAAAAGGAAGGTATTTCCATATTAATATCTGTGTGTGAGATGAGGTCTCATATATGTGAGAAAATAATACAGGGTTATGAGTAAATTATGATATGACATTCCTTCAACAAAAAAAAAACATTTTAATTCTTATACACTTATAATAATATTGATATAACAAAATTGAACATTATCTATAAATTGTTATTCAAGAAATCGAAGTTATGAACCTTTACAATTATATTATAAAAGAACTTTACTATGAATGGGACTAATTTCACTAAGGTTTACCAACATGAAGAATTCTTATTCTCGTTTGAACTGTTTTAAGTGTTAGTGACATTGATATGCCTTAATAGGTGTTAAGTATAATATATGGTATGATGTGATGAGGTATACTTATAGGTAAAATTTTGGTGCTGTTTTATTATTTATATTTAGAAACGGTTGTGGTTACTGAAGTTAAATTGTCAAAATTTTTGTCCAGAGAGGGAGGTGACTGTGCCAGATTTCAGAAATCTGCCACTTGTTTTCACGTTCTGCCGCTAGGCGGACTCTGTACTTCTGCTTCTGCTTCTGCTTTAGTGGCGCCACCTATATTGGCCTTGCTGAGTAGTCGATGTTGTCGAGCAGGCAGTGTCGGTGGAGTCATTGAAGTGAGTGGTTGCTGGTTGGAGTCGTTCTTCGGTGGGCGTGAGTAACGAAGTATTCATGAAAATCCCTTATAATGTTGCCTTATGCAAATGCTAGTTCGTTATCCTTTGACGATATCGGTAATTTCCTAAATTGGTACTCTGTTGAAGTATGAAGCACGCAATGTTCGAGATTAAGCTTTTTATGCCACATTTCAGATAATTTAGCCATTAGTATTGATAAACCTGTAATTTCAGGGAATTTCCCCCTACATTGTACTATTGTAGTCCTGGTAGACTTATTTAATCTCAAGGGGACTTAAAGTAATATTTGGTGAATATTGCATAGTCATTACGGAATATTTTCTTGTGATGTTGGATCTGTATGCTGCCTGTGCAGTGGACCTTTTATTCGCGCTCAGGGAATTTGTTAGTCTCTGTGATGCGGCGCAGTTAATTTTCAGCCTAGTTATGCCGGAAAAGAATGTTTGGATTTTCAAGTTTAGGTACCGTTCTGTGGAGCCTGTATGTTTTCTTATGTAAGCTCGTCGGGACTAGTAGTAACCTTATGTTCTCGTGTGTGTAGGCTTACATAACGAGGCCGATTTCTGTGCTCTTCTGATCCCTTCAGGTCCTTCTTATGTTAAACAGAAAAGTGCTATCGTAGTATTAAATATTACTTATACTTGGTGGCCACAACTAGTTTCAGCCCCTATGCTAAATTTGATGAATTTGATATATTAAAGGTATATTTCAAATTAGAAGCCCAGGAGTATAAACTAAATTCCCTGTTTTGATGTGGATTACAATATCCCATACTGGGAGAAAAACCGTTCTCATCTGAGCTCTGTAATTAAGCATAACTTTGTTGAAATTAGAATTGCTTGTTATAATTCTATAGTGAGTCAAATATTTTCCCTTATGGTGAATTAATGTAATTATATCTTTTCCACAACTAGTTTCAGCCCCTATGCTAAATTTGATGAATTTGATATATTAAAGGTATATTTCAAATTAGAAGCCCAGGAGTATAAATTAAATTCCCTGTTTTGATGTGGATTACAATATCCCATACTGGGAGAAAAACCATTCTCATCTGAGCTCTGTAATTTAGCATAACTTTTGTTGAAATTGGAATTGCTTGTTATAATTCTATAGTGAGTTAAATATTCCCCTTTATAGTGAATTAATGTAATTATATCTTTTCCACAACTAGTTTCAGCCCCTATGCTAAATTTGATGAATTTGATATATTAAAGGTATATTTCAAATTAGAAGCCCAGGAGTATAAACTAAATTCCCTGTTTTGATGTGGATTACAATATCCCATACTGGGAGAAAAACCGTTCTCATCTGAGCTCTGTAATTAAGCATAACTTTGTTGAAATTAGAATTGCTTGTTATAATTCTATAGTGAGTCAAATATTTTCCCTTATGGTGAATTAATGTAATTATATCTTTTCCACAACTAGTTTCAGCCCCTATGCTAAATTTGATGAATTTGATATATTAAAGGTATATTTCAAATTAGAAGCCCAGGAGTATAAATTAAATTCCCTGTTTTGATGTGGATTACAATATCCCATACTGGGAGAAAAACCATTCTCATCTGAGCTCTGTAATTTAGCATAACTTTTGTTGAAATTGGAATTGCTTGTTATAATTCTATAGTGAGTTAAATATTCCCCTTTATAGTGAATTAATGTAATTATATCTTTTCCACAACTAGTTTCAGCCCCTATGCTAAATTTGATGAATTTGATATATTAAAGGTATATTTCAAATTAGAAGCCCAGGAGTATAAACTAAATTCCCTGTTTTGATGTGGATTACAATATCCCATACTGGGAGAAAAACCGTTCTCATCTGAGCTCTGTAATTAAGCATAACTTTGTTGAAATTAGAATTGCTTGTTATAATTCTATAGTGAATTAAATATTTCCCCTTATGGTGAATTAATGTAATTATATCTTTTCCACAACTAGTTTCAGCCCCTATGCTAAATTTGATGAATTTGATATATTAAAGGTATATTTCAAATTAGAAGCCCAGGAGTATAAATTAAATTCCCTGTTTTGATGTGGATTACAATATCCCATACTGGGAGGAAAACCATTCTTATGTGAGATGTGTAATTTAGCATAACTAAATTTTCCTATCCCACCCTTATTCGGCATTGGGTTAGGCATTGTTCTTTATATTAAATTAATATAAATATTATATAATTACGGTTCTATCATGGGCTATACCAGTTCTTAAGAGAATAATTCTAACCTTGGTGAGAGTGGAATATTTTGCTGATGTCCCATTTTGGGTGTGTAAGAATATAGTCTTCTTACGGGTTAGGCCTTCTTGAATTTGTTCAGGGTTTGCATTATTAAGCAGTTTACTTCCACTCTTGTGGTTTTACGGAATATTGTATAAATATATATACTTCTGTTGTTATTGTTCAAAGGAATGTTATTAAAGATACTTCTTAAAGATTCTTCTTCTTTAACGTTTTGTGGGTGAACGTTTGACTGCCGTAAAGATAAGATCTACATTAAGGACCTCGGACCCAGCCTTCCTTCTTCCCCCATTATTTTAAAGAAAATTCTTAACTACATTTAAGGACCCTACTTCCAGCTTCCCTCATTGTCCAAGAGTATTCTAAAAAACCCACCCCACAGTTGGTAGGAGCATCTTTTCGGCGGTCAGAGGGGGCTGCTCTCTTCTTTCGCCTTTTTTTTTATCTAGTTTGGTAAACTTGGTTTATTCTTGTTATTTCTACTTATCAAGATGGCCCGACGTACTCAATTGTCTTGGGACTTATTGCGTAAGGACGAATTAATATTTGAGATTCGCTCTAGAGGTGTTGTGGTAGATGATGGCCTAGATGTCCCAGCACTTATTTCCATGATTAGACAGATTTCCCCCTCTCAGCCTGCTGGGGGCGTTTCATTTTCTCCACATGAGGCCGCCAAAGAGTTTAAGCTTCTGCAAGATAAAATCTCTGAGCTTGTTAATATTGCGGCTGAGATTATGTCTGACCCTGAAGCTTCCGTCAAGCAGAAAAGGCGCGTTCGGCATAGAGCCTGGCATCTGGAAAATCGCCTTGTTACCCTGAGGGAATCCCCTAGTACTCAATTGGATCTGGGGGAGCTTGACAATCTCCTTGAAAGACTTTCTGCGGTTGTCTCCCCGCCAGAAGCCGAGGAGATTGAGCTTGTGGCAGTTTATCCCTCCACTTCGTCTGAGCTAATTTTGGATAGACCTATTCCTTCTGCATTGCATTCTGGGCCCCCCTGTCAGGAGGTCCCTCTAGTTCCTCAACCTTTATCTAGTAATCCGGGTGGTGGTACTACATCTGTATTTGCTCCAACTTTTGCCTCTTTGAAAATTCCTCACCCCTTACAGAGGCTCATTGAAAGACAACGGGTTTTTTCGATTGGTCAAGTTCCCGATGTGATTGTTTTCTTACGATTCTTAGTCCAGTTTCTGCATCAAGCCTTTTGCTTTAAGATTGAGGATAATATTGTTCTTCAATTGATCTTGGGAGTGGTATCTGGTCGCCTTTTGGATATTCTTTCTCGGGCTATTAGTTTGGGTCAAAGTGCCCTTACCTTCCATACCCAAGTGTTGACTCAGTTTATTCCTTCTAGGCTAAAGCATGATCTGCTAGTAAAATATTATTATAGGCCTCAGAGATTGGACGAGCCGCTTGCGGAATTCATTCAAGATATTCGTCTCCATGCTGCGGTTTTTCAGGTTCCAGATGGGGAGAGGCAAATTGTCGAAGTAATCATTTCTGGTTTAAACCCTGCTACTAGATCGTGCCTCACCTTTGCCAATAAACCTTCTACCTTTGACCAACTCTCTGAACTAATTCCGCATGTTGCCGAGGTATCTTGTGCTGATGCACGGCGGCCTTCATTCCAAAGTAATCCTACTCCTAGGGTTCCACCTCTGAATCCGAGATTTTCTGGAGCTCGCCCCGTTCGTGAGGACAGATCTTGTCATTACTGTCATATAGTGGGTCATTTGGCCAGAGATTGTAGGAAACGGATAGCTGCCCTGCGTTCTCCCTCAGGGGAACCTTCTCCTTCCAATCGTCAGTTGTCAAGGGCGGATCAGCAGCCATGACTAGCACCTGTTTTACCGTTGAATTTTCTGAGTAACTCTCCCTCCAAACAGAATTCTGTTTTGTATGGTAGTATGGGTTGCAAGGCTCGTGTTCCTGCTCATTTACCGATGATTGGGGTGCTTCTCAATAAGGTTTCTAATGTTGCTTTGATTGATTCCGGGGCTGCTGCCTCATGTATCGATGTTAAGGTATTGGATGCCTTAGGTCTATCTGATTCTGATATTGAACCGTATAACCATTCTGTCGTGTCAGCGGATGGCTCTTTCCTTCCTATATTAGGACTGATTACTCTTTCCCTTAAAATTTGTAAATTTTCGTGGAAGGTTCCATTTCTAGTGTTATCCACTCTTGTCTGTCCAATTATTTTAGGAGTAGATTTTGCTCGGGCATCGGGTCTTGTCTTGGACATGCAACAGGGATTAATGCATTTTCGGTTTGCCCCTCATTACAATATTAGGTTGAAGCTATCTGGTCTTCAGGGGGGGACTGGTGAACTTGCGTCTGTGGGCCTTCTGCCCGAACAATCTAACTCCGATGTTCCGTCTCCTATTAATTTAGATCATTTGACTAACGAACAAAAGCAACAGATTAAACAACTTATTGTAAACTTTCCGGATGTTTTGACTGACCGTCTCGGGGTTACTAACATTCTTGAATATGAGATCTTGTTAAAAGATGACACTCCTGTGCGTCTCCCTCCTTACCGTATGTCTCCACCCAAGCTTAAGGTTATGAGAAAGAAAATTAATGAAATGCTACAGCAGGGCATTATTCGTCAGTCGCTTTCCCCTTATTCAAGTTCCATATTTCTCGTACCTAAAGGAGATGACGATTTCCGCCCAGTTATAGACTATAGAGCCTTAAATCAAAAGATACACATTGAAGCAATGCCGTTACCGGATATACACTCGGCCGCACATTGGTTTGCGGGGGCGAGTGTTTTTTCCTCTCTTGACCTAAACAGCGCGTATTATCAGATCCCCCTAAAGGAATCTTCTCGGGGTTTTACCGCCTTTTCTACCGATTGGGCCCATTTCGAGTTTTGTAGATTACCTTTCGGCCTTGCTACTGGCGCGCAGGTGCTTACCCGCCTCCTTGACAAAATTTTTGCTGATATAAAATTTGAATATGTTTATCATTATCTCGATGACTTGGTCATCTACAGCAAGGATTTTCCCTCTCATGTTCAGCACCTGCAGGAAGTCTTCCGCCGGTTAAGAGATGCTGGTCTTACCGTTAAGCCGTCTAAAGTTCATTTTGCTAGGTCTCAGCTGTCTTTCATTGGCCACCTTATTTCCCCGCAAGGTGTATCTATTGATCCCGAAAGGACTGTCGCCATTCGCAATTTTCCGAGACCCTCTAACGTTAAAGCTGTAGCCCGATTTATCGGGATGATTAATTTTTTCTCAAAGTTTATTCCCCGTTTTTCTGCTCGTGCTGCTCCGCTCAATCGTCTTCGCGGTAAAGGGGTCCCTTTTATTTGGACTCAGGAACATCATAGGGCTTTTGAAGATCTTAAGGGTGCTATAATGAATCCACCGATTCTTGCCATGGCCGATTTTTCCAAACAATTCATTGTTCAAACTGACGCTTCTTCCCTTGGTCTTGGTGCTGTGTTGTTGCAAGAGTTTTCTGATGGGCGCAAACCGATAGCTTATGCCTCTCGCTCTCTCTCTAAGCAAGAGCAACAGTTTTCAATTTATGAGATGGAAGCGCTTGCGGTGTTATTTGCTCTTGAGAAGTTTAAAATGTACGTGGAGCATGTGAATTTTACTATCGAATGTGATAACCAAGCCCTGTCCTGGTGCCTTGGTAGGCCCCGCAAAACTGGACGTCTGGCCAGGTGGGCAGTTCGACTGTCCGCTTTCAAATTTACTTGTGTCCACATTAAAAGCTCTGAGAATGTTCTGGCAGACTCCCTGTCACGCATGTTCGAAGGTTATCCTGAGGATCCTGGAGAGCCTGTAGATTCGAGCTCTTCTCCCTCTCTTCAACACGCTCTCTTGGCCCCTGTTGTCACCAACTCTCCCCTAGCCTTTGAGGATCTTTCTCAATATCAGTTGCAGGACCCTGAATTATCTCCCATTATCACCCAGTTAAAAGCAGGTATTTCAGTGTCCAATTTTCGCATGGTATCAGATACCTTACAAATTTTGTTGGGCAGAGAAGGTCGACCTAAGGTGGTTTTGCCTAAGAGTTTACACTCCATGGTTTTTCAATATTTCCATTCTTCGCCCCTGGGCGGTCATCTCGGAATTAGTAAGACCTTTGAGAAGATTAGGGCATTGTTTTGGTGGCGACGCATGTTCCGCGATATTCGCGATCGTGTCAAAGCATGCCATATTTGTGCTATGTCCAAGCCTGCCTTAAATACCCGTATTGGGGAGTTATCTTCTTCTGTTGCTCATAAGCCATTCCAAAAACTCTTTATAGATTTCCTTGGAAAATTACCCAGATCTAGGAAGGGCAATACCTTTATTTTGGTTGTTGTGGATGCTTTTTCGAAGTATTGTTGGTTGTTCCCTCTTAGAGATTCTAGAACTGAGAAAGTGATTCTCTCATTGTCTTCGATCTTTCAAAATTTTGGTGTTTGTCAATCCTTAGTTTCGGACAATGCTCCGCAGTTTGTGTCTCACTCATTCAAGAACTTTTGTTTCCGGCTTGGGGTTCAACATATTACCACCACACCCTATTATCCGAACCCATCACACGCGGAGCGTGTCATGCGAAATTTAAAAAATGCCCTCATTGCATATCACCATGAGGATCACTCTCTGTGGGATAAGAACTTGGCTTGGCTCCAATTTGCGTTTAACACCGCCAAACACGAGAGCCACGGGCATACTCCCTTCTCTCTTCTTTTCACCTATCCTCCTAATAGTCCGTTAAGTAATGTTTGGAAACTTTCTGACCTCCTCCCTGATTCCTCTTCTCCTGAAGATGTATCTAAAATCTGGAAGGCAGCTTATCGTAATCTTCAGTTGGCCCACAGTAGGAGAGCGCACAGATACAATAAGGACAGAGTTCAGTGTAAGTTCAAACCTGGAGATCGAGTTATGTGTAGGAATTATCCTGTGAGCAAGGGGGCGGCTAAATTTGCAAGGAAGTTGGCTCCTCGTTATGTGGGACCCTATCGCATTGTTGAGGCTCTGCAGAATGGCGTGTCTTTTCTTTTAGAGAATGTTCGAGACTTATCCAAGCGTAGATGTCACGCATCTCAAATTAAGCTTTTGTAGTTATTCTTAGCTCTCCTTTTAGCTCCTTTTCTGGCTTTGTTGTGGCTTGTTTTGTTATATATATGATGTTGTGTTTCATACTTCAGGTGTGCTATTGAATTGTTTATTGAGTTAATGTTAACTATTTTGTCAATTTGAATTTAAAATGTAGAATTTGTTGTGATTTTCATGAAATGTTTGTTACTCTTGCCCTTCCGGGGGAGATTTCCTGTCTCCAGCTGCTCCTTGCAAACCACTCAAAACAAAAAAAGACACTCAAAAAAAAAAAATATACATGTACATGTATATACATAACCCATAAAATTGACACAATCAAATGAGATCTCAGTTACAAAAAAATACTAAACAAATAAAAGTTGATTACCATTTCAGTATGGAATTTGAAGTATTCTTCATTCAACTACCCAATTTGGACACAAACTACAAAGAGTTATTACAAAATAACAAAAATTTGAAGAAAACAAAAAAAAACTTATTTTTGTAAAAAAGGAAAAAGAAAGGAAGAAATATTCCTTATATAAAATAAAAAAAAAATTATTATAATGATACACAAGAAGAACTCTTCAACAGAAATTTATCTACTTGTAAAACACACCTTAAAAGACATATCATAAAATTTTTAAAAATGAATTTGTGCTAAATTTTGGAAATTTCGTGGTTAAGAAAACTTTTGAGACATGCAGGGGGACCTTTATAGAAAATTTCTGTTCTTTGCACTTCCAAGCTCTTTCAGATGTTATGCCGGTAATTTTAGCCTATGTGATTAAGTTCGGAGAACTTTACATGTTCTCATTGCAATATAAAGAGTATAATATATAAAAAAATCTTCGCTCATGCTTTGAACGAAGACATGAAAAATATTTTTACATGATTATAGAACTGTTTTTTTCTCTCTAACTCTTTAATCTTCAGCCCACCGAAACAGATCCTCTTTAAATTCAATACGGTTAGGACTTTATGCAGTAGTATCGTAAATAATTTGCAGTTTTTTTGAGTGTTGGCTACATGATTGAGGTCTTTTGTGCAGTGCAGTTTTATTAAAGGGCACTTTATCATAGTCAATTCAATGTTTTAATTCATTGTCACGAACGTTTTACTGATATTATTATGTAAACGAATTGTTGGTTTAATTGATGGAACAATTAATCATGCTATTCTGTTATTTAACACTAGCAGACACTCGATCAATGTGTTTATGGCTTATTCAAGTTTTGGTCCCTTCTTTACTAATTCATATGAGATCTTAGTGACTGAAAATTATTTCTTACGTAATTTTCATTAGATTAAGCCAATAGTCGAACAGTTAAAATATACTTACAACCTTATGAAAAGAGCAATATTCAACTACAGAACGTTATTCGTGACTAAATATACATTTTTTCAGTTATCTGATTCTATATTGCTTCAGGTAAACTTCACTTAATCTTAGAAAAACAATTCCTCGAACAAAATTATTCTAAAGAGGATATTCTAAAACAATTTAGTCCAATATAAAGGCCTGCTTGATGGTATGCATCTATTTGTCAGGATTTCATTCAAAGGTTAAAATTTCGGAGATGGTTTCATTGCAATAGATACATTTCTGGAGTTCTAAACGGAAAGTACTTTCTCCTTTCATTCTATGTAGATATTTTCTGACTTTCATTTTATTAATGAGTTCTTCTTGTAATTCGTATTCCTTCTTATTTTAGCCAATTTAGCAGCTTCCTTCGTCAAATTGCAGACAAGTGCCCGTCAAGAATAAGGCATTTTGTGCCCACGATTTTTCGCGGAGAGATTGAAGAAACAGGCGGTCGGGATGATACAGTGACGATGTGTGGTTGATATTAAAGCCTCGAGAAAATAAGCTTTTGTACAATTTCAAATAACATTTTAGATCGACGTCTTGTTAATTCTAGATGTTGTGATGGAAAGGAGCACTCTAGGACTTCACCATGAGCATCGGTTAATAAAAACATACTGGATTCAAATGGTTCCACTTAAATGTTACTGTATGTTAACATGAAGTCCTTTATCTATTAGTCTACTGTGATACATTAATCTCATTGGATCTCATTCTGAGATTTTTATTAAAGCAGGTAGGCCTACCTAAAGGATAACTTCAAGTGAAAAAATAAAATAAATTCATCTTTGGAATAGCTGTCCGAATATTGATTGATTTTGACCTAATACAAGAGTTTTATTATCTTCTTTTTTAATATTGAAAATACTTTTATTTTTATTTTAAATAAGTTTTCTTTTAATTTATTGGTTGGCTGCGCCCTTAGGGTTTCCCTAGCAATTGGGGCAGTTTTCCCTTGTGTATTTCCTCTCTCCTAAGAATAATGTATTATACTAAGCTTCCAAGGAGCAGTTCACTTTTCATGATGCGAGAAAATACTTTAATTAATTACCTGAGAAACTACATAAAATAAATGGAAGTTTAACGCATATTAAATAGCCTATACCATTACTAGTTCACAACAAAACTACTTTCGCCCCGCGTCAAACTAAAATACCCTGACGGAATTTGTTTTCAGTACAACCGGAATTCACAAAAATCAGTTCTATAATATGAAACAGCAGTAGAATAAATATTATTTATATCTCAGTAAACCCATGTGTCATAAGTTAATCTTTCGATATTTCAGAAAAAAGTCAGCTGTAATATCATATGGAAACGGGAAACCACGTAACTCATTATGAGGCCGGAATCTCGATGAAATAATCGGACATAAAGCGTAAATAAAGCTTAGGGCGCGGCTGTTTTGAAGATAAAAATCTCCGACTCTGAAGATGGTATGTGTTCAATTACGTTGAAAATACCGGAGCATTTCCAGCTAAATCGAAATAACATGGGATTGCTATAACTGGATGACTGGTAGGCGCTATTATTCTCAATAAATATTTCCACAGTGCGGCAATGTGGTCCGTGTAAGCAGATACTTGACCAGCTGGCTAATTTGTCTCCGGAAAATTGAAGTAGTTAAAGCTACTCTTTAAGAGGAATAACAGGTTCAGTGGATTGTGAGAGTTTAGACGTATTCGTCTCTATTTCTCTAGTAATTTACTTCACGTTTCCTACAAATAGTTTTAATTTCAAGTTATCATCGCTATTAGCATAATTTTTATATTATTATTATTATTATTATTATTTTATAATTTATGTAACATAGGCTAGTAACTTTCAATACTGAGGATACTAAATGAAATAAGATAAATTTTGTAAACTTATTCCGAATTTTATCGAGTAAGTATTTATGCTTATTTTTTACTAGATAAAAGTTATTCCTCAGGTTCGCAAGCGACCCCTGGTGATCCCGTAAGGGGATATTCTCAGCGTATTTGTTACCGGGGTGCGCCAGTCCCCTACCTACTTAAACCTAAGGACACACACACACACATCCAGTCCTGAACCCGGGAAAGGAATTTTTCACTACTGAAAAATACCCGACCCGGCCGGGAATCACCAGATGATAAAACAATAAAACTTCGTGGCGCTAAATCCCTGAAAGGACTTGCCCTACCAACCGACCGCTGCATCATCTACCGCAGGCAGATGGCAGGATTGGGGGTCAGCATGCCAGCACCCACGGCCGTTAATGGCGGTTTTCATGACCGGAGCCGCTACTTCTCTATCAAGTAGCTCCTCAATTTGAATCACGAGGCTGAGTGCACCCCTGCCAGACCTCCCAACCTCAGAAAAATCGAACCCGGACCGACGGATCTGTAGGCAGTGACATTAACCATAAGACCACGCCGGCGGTCCTTTAACGAATCTAATACAAAAAATTGAAAGTGTGTATTTATGTATGTATGTATGTATGTATGCATGCATATATTTATGTACGAATGCACGTATGCACGTGTGTAGGTATGTATGTATGTATGTTCCTTATACAAACCTACTTGCTTTGAGCAACTTGAACGAAATTTTGTACACATAGGCCTACCCACTTCAACCCGGAAAGAAAAGCGGCCAACATTAAAACTGAAACAAACCACTTCAAAAATTATAACATTTCTGAAAGTATTATACAAAGTTCACCAAATGAAATTCAGCAAACATATTGTTTCCAGTTTTCACAGATGGCTTTGGAAGTTGCATGATACTGGGCTTTGACAAATAATCCGAGCGGCTAGCGATGGAAGTCATTTCTGTAAACTCATAATGAAGAATAAAATCCTTCGTAATAATACCGGATGTGATGCATCACATAACTTTTTCTGCCCGGGCATAGACGATATCTTTTTCTCACTTCACATTTTGATAAGAGATCGAATTGCAGAGAGAGCATAATATTCAGTTATCTCGGCCTAGGTTTCTGCCAACGATGGGTAACGAGTATGCTATGTAAGAAGTCGATGAATATCCTTTCCACTGATTAGGTACATTATTCATCGCTGTAGGCTTTTTATTAGTTGAGAAGTAGAAATATTTATTGAAAGCCAAGCATGTTCTTTGTTTGCAGTAAATTTTTATGTCCCAAGTTTTGGGGGAAGAAAACTTGAAAGTGATACTGATTTTCTTTTGATTTTAACCCCGAAATGGTTGTATGGCAACATGAAAGTGGGAAGAACAGCATCCTACATAATCAGTAAAATGTTACGTTACCGGAATTTCTGTTTCTTCTTATTTCAACCCCCTACCATGCATAATGTGCAGAAGCAAAGGGGTGCAAAATTCTAAGTCCTGTAAGAGCGATTAAAAGCTATGTCTAACATTTTCTGAAGGAAAGACCTATTTTTGAGCGTGACATCGTGCTTTTTAAGCTAGTTTAATATAAAAAAATCTTACGTGAAACTCGCATAACTTCCTCTGCCCAAACAAAGTTTGCTTCTTATTATTATGTATGAAATTGTCTTCATGTAAATTCGTTATAAAAATGAAAAGAATATCACTACCACATCGTATCGCATCTCCGAAGGATACATAACCCAAATAAAATCTGATTAATGCACTCATATAACTTTCTTCACTCTAAGCATGGCCCACAATCAATACATTTTCCTCACTTTACATTCTGATTTGGAATAACAGGCCATGAAAGAGCGCGTATTCAGTTGTTTCAAACCTGATGCAAAGCTTTATTGTTCACCAGGCAAGATCAAGTTTCCATAGCAGTGGATGGTATATACCGTATATACCCTTCAGCATTTTTTTTTCGAAAAAAAAGTCTCAAATAAAAGTTTAGCTCTTGGTATAAGCACGCCATGCACAAAATTTAAAGAAAATCGTTAGAGCCGCTTTAGAGAAAATTTTCTTTATGTAAAGTCCCCTTAAAATACGAGACAGTTGTCGCACCATCAGAAGGTGCCTAACCCAAATTAAAAAAAAATGTTTTCATACGATTTTCCGTTCTTGGGCTAGGGTGTTCACAGACCACAGACACACAGACATGTTCCCGAAAATAGTATTTTTGGATTCAGGGAACCTCAAAACATGTATTTTGGTGTGTTAAAACTCAACTTCGAATTTGGGGGTTGAAAAGAATACTTCCTCTACCTATATAATAGTCCTATGGTACGGGCAGAGGAAGTAAAACGTAGTTTAACCTTTTCACTGCTGCTAAGGTATAAATGCGTGACATCAAAACATTGTTTGAAGCCAGGATATAAGATTAATACAGCAATGGTTTATGTAAAATGTGGGGATTTTTATCCACGTGTTACGATTATCATTTATGGGAACCAGTTGTTTCCTGAAAATGTTTTTCATTGTTCTCAAACTTAGAGCCCACTGATAGTTTTACTTGATTATTGCTTATATGAACGTACAAATTCAAATCTGAAAGGGTGGAATTAATTTTGGTTTTTTTTAGGGTTGGAAAAAAACATGTTTTTTTTTTTAAAAAGAAAAAAAAAACATTTTTTTTTTGTTTAAAACGTTTTATATGTGAACAACAATGTTGGTTGTTTTAAACGTGTTTTTTAAACGTTTTTTATGTTTACAACAATGTTGTTTGTTTAAAAAAGTTTAAATTGTTCATTTTGTTTAAATCAACTATTTTAATTTATAGGGCCTATTATATACATATACATATATATATATATACACAGTTGAAATGTTTAAAACATTTTAAACAATTTGTTTTAAACATTTTTTAGCATATGTTTATAACACTTTTTAATTGGGTGTTAAATTTAATTATGCAGACAATTTACATTTTGTCAATCCAATGACACCCTGTGCTAAGATGTTCAAGATTTACGAGTCGTAGACTTAATAGTATTTGAAAATACATTTTGTACCAGTAGTATTTGTTTATGATTTAATAGTTCATGATTAATAAAAAATAATAATTACCGCCTTTACTGCTCAACTGATGATTGACTTTCACCATGCTTTACGTGGCCTTAGCCGCCTTTCATTATCAAACTTACAAGGGATATCCTACTACAGTGTTGCTAATTGACACATTCAATATTTAATATTAATAATCTCTTTCTTTAAAAAGGAAGACCACAAACGTAGATGGTATGATGCAGTCAGAAAAAATTCAAATCAATTACTCGAAATCAGAAACTGGAAGCTGGCGACAGAGGATAGAGAAGTCTGGAGGAAAAGGATACAAAAGACACCACCTCACATGATTTTCTGGTATTCTGGCCCTAGTTTTTGTTGTTGTTTTCTGTTTACAACACTAACAGGGTGTCACTGACTTGACAAAATGTAAATTGTCTTCATAATTAAATATAACACACAATTAAAAAATTATTTAAACATATGCTAAAAAAATCATGTTTAAACAGATTGTTTAAAACGTTTTGAACAAACTTAAAAAAAAGCAGCACTTGTTTTAAACACTTGTTTTAATCGTTTTGTTTTAAACATTCCAACCCTGGTTTTGTTATATCAGATTACGAATGATAATTTCTGGTGTAAGAATATCAATTATCAATTAAAAGCACGTTTAAATTTGCAAAATCAGAAATATGGTATTGTGAGTAATGTGCAAGAAGTGCCAATATCCACAAAGCTAAAATTCACTAAATATGTAACTCACTGCTTTACTCCTAAAACAGCACTGTCCTTGTATAGGAGAAAAGTTTTGATTTGAAACCCCTTCATTAGAACTGAATATTTTGTGGATGCATGTTATATAAATGGGAGGTTTAACGTGGAGATAATTGTAGGAAGGAATTTTCTTAGTAATAATTTAGTGACAACAAACACTGGTTGTCGCGTGAGACCTTGGAGTATCCTTCCTCTTGGGTGCTCCGAGGTCCCCCACTGACACGATAATATTTCACAAGAATCACTGACACCCAACCATCATACAGCAATTTTGCACATCTTCAACTTAATAATTTGACAACCTGCGTCCAGTAAAGATATATGGAAACCCCATGGTGACGTTAGGTCAACTAATTTGTTTTAGAATGGTAAATGGTTTTCACAACTGACTTTTAGCCTTATGCTTCTTTCAGAGCCTTGAAAAGTTATGTTATTAACTACATATAGTTCCTGATAACATAACAGCATTAAAACACGTTGCAAATACCCATAAAATTACAAATAGGCTTAGAATCTTAGTAAACAATAACACTAGTGTGGCATGCAAATACTGAAAGCCTATGCGGGGCATTTGACTGCTGAGGTATAGGAAGGAGAAACATGTAGAACAGAACTGGTTCTCTCACAAGAAGAAGAAGAAGAAGAAGAAGAAGAAGAAAAAATACCAACAATTTTGAACCTATCAAAAGTAAACATTTCACACCTTCCTACATTTATTATAGTTTTTGTCTTGATATGTTGGATTTGAAGCCAACTTTGAAAGATTTAAGGAGGTAGCTGACAGACTTAGCCTACTATGTACATAAGTTATATTATATTCTGAAAAAAACTTCTAGATTTGGCACATCCACTGTTTGGTTGTCCTTTGATTGGAAATAAGGGGCTAGAACTCAGATTGCATTTACTATACCGTAATATAGGCATAGTTTATATCGTCCCTTTGTGTAAAGTGTTCCAGAGATGTTTATGCTATAGATAATTAAGTTACTGAACTATGTATTGCGTGGACTGTAGAGTGATGTACCGATATCCTTTAACTTAACTTTGCATTCGGATTTTTTTTTCTTTCTTACTACTTCGCATTTCATCCAACTAGAACCCTAACATATTATCTGATGACATAGGGTCCTTTGTATTGAGATTTAATAATAGTATAGACTTATGTAAAATAAAAACGATTGATATTCTGTAAAATGAAGACACAATAGCGTCTAGCAGAATTTTGAAATATATTTTTAAAAATTGTTTCTTCTTTAATGTATAATTTTTGTTCTGTCGAACATCTTTCCTCAACTGAGTTTGCCAACAAATAAAGCTTATTAGATAGCTGTATCGGTAGCTGCACTCCATGGAGTGATGGAATACATAAGATTTTAAACACATAAATCTTCAGTAGTAACATTGTAATACAACAATAATGAACTTGTAAATGTGAGGTCGGTAAAAGCAATCCTGCAAAACTCGTTCAGTATACAAGATACTACTACTTAAAGAAAAGTTTACAGATCTCTCTACTGGTACAAGTGCTACTTCTTCACAAAACTCTTTTTTTAGGCTAAATTTTCTGGAAAAAGGCACATTTTTGGGAATAGTTCCATGGGCGGCAACTAGTAACTACGGAACTAGTTACTAGCGGCAACTAGCAACTACATAAAATTATTTTTAATATCTGAAAATTTGCAGTTGTAGTGCGGAGTTATGGGAACATAAGTATGGCACTTTTCGTTATGTACTTGCAGTGGGTTCTCTACATAATTCTCCATCCTAGTCGATCAATTATGAAGTCATCTGAACCATGTTGAATGGCTAGGCCTATATTGCCAATTATTCTACAAGATCTACCTGCAGCTAAACCATAAACTTCTTCCTAAGTCTTTCGACGTTGATCAGTTATGATCGATCTTATATTGTGACTGAGCAAATTCCGAACTAATTCATCGTGTGTACAGGCAAGTAGTAACTAGCTAGCTGCGTATCCAAAATGGCGGCCAACCGACGCCGCCCCCGACGCCGCCCCCGGTGTAGAGTCACGTATAGGTGAAACGTGACGATTCGAAAAAGCGAAAGGCGCCCGTTCGTCCTGTGCTAATGCCCACCCGCCCCCAAGCCCCCGTAAAGAGCTATGCCCCAAAACAAAACCGACGCCGCCCCCGACGCCTACTTAGGCCCTTTGGCCATGTACGTTATATGACATGAGGGGATTCGACTCGAACAAAGCAGACGTGGGCAATAAGCCCGTGCTACCCCTACCCCAATCGAAAACCGACGCCTGCCCCCCAGTGGGCCCACCCCCCAAACCCCCGTACTATGGTCCTATATGACATGATGGGATTCGACTCGAACAAAGCAGACGTGGGCAATAAGCCCGTGCTACCCCCACCCCAATCTGACCCATTTCGAAAACCAACGCCGCCCCCCAAACCCCAGCTAACTCAAATACGTTGTATTAACCATGGGAATAAAACCTATAGGAAGGTGTGTGTGTGTGTGTGTGTATTAGCATATTACAGAAATAGTACTGTGCAATACCCGACAGTGAAATTAAGATAAACACAATAACAACTCTGTTAGAATAACAAGTTAGATGATAATACAGATATCTGCTTGGGGCAGAGGATATAATGCAAATACCCACTAAGAAACACTTCCCTTTAGTTACAACGTAATGATAACATATAAGCCTAATGTATTAATTAGATTCTTAAGGGTTGTGTATCCTTCTGGGATGGCTTTATGCTCTGTGCCTATCCTTCGTTTATAGATAGATAGTGTAATATTGCGCAAAGGTAGACATAGGTATGAAAAGATAAAATAGGTTTATACTTACTTAACCAATTCTTCATCCATTCAGCATCCGATGAACACTAATACTATTACTATCAGCTAATGAGAATGATTATGCAAGGAATATGAAATGGATAAGGGTATAGTTTCATTTCAGAACGTCACAACCTTATTCTATATTAAGGCTGTCACGCTCATATGAAATAATGTGTATACACAAATGGTTTATAATAGAGCTGAATGGTTTATTTCAAAAGTATACATATCTATTAAAGACATGTTTTCCTACCAAACTATATAATTAAACACTTCGGTATGACGAAGACATCCTCTATGAATCATGGAAGATGAGAACATAGCGTTCCAGACACTGCAGCGAAACTGAGCTAGTCCAACGAAATAGACCTGCTTCCATTCTGAAATCAATAAATACAGGTTTTAACAAGTCTGTAAACCACTTTCTAATCTGGAAATAAATCCCTGTTGTTGATGTTGTTAAATACCTACAGTGCAGCCATCTACAAAACTATGCTACTATCAACAAACAAAACATAAAAAAAAAAACATTCCATACTGATAACATCTAGAGAGAGAGTGAATGACTGTTGTCAAAGAATGGTGGTGGTGTGTTATGAAAAGATAAAATAGGCTTATACTTACATAACCAATTCTTCTTCTTCCTTTCAGCATCCTTCCGATAACAAATAGTTTTAAACTCAAACTCCCATCCCCCGTAGGCGATGTATGTTTACATTGAATAACATTCATCAGATTGCTATGTTGTTGGAATAAAGAAAACCTAAAATACTGCACGCATGCATATGTCTATAAAGCATCCGATCGATTCATACCATATATGTAAATAAAACGTTAGCATTTAGTCAGTATAAGGAATACAGTAGACTGCAATAATTTGACAACGAATGTAGTAACCTACATTGCATAACATCTGGAAAAATCTCTGGCATCCTTTCCTTGTAACCATTCATCACTGTCGCATGTATCCTAATACCGAAAACAAGTATTCTATTTAAATAAAAACATGTCATTGTGGTGAACGCATGCCAAAGAATTAGTTTAAACTCAGACTCTCTCTCCCTCCCTTAGGCGATAATGTCTATACATGGAATACCATTCATCAGATTGCTATGTTGTTGTTGATAAAGAAGCAATTGCCTGAATGGTAATGAATAAACATATTACGTAATCGTGTTATAGCAAGAGTAAACATATCCTTCATATACTTTATAAAATACGTGGATGTGTTTTATAACACTAGATAATTAATTTATGTGCAAATAAAAAGATTATACGCATTCATTTAAAGAAAACATTGAATACTGCATTAACTGACAATGAAATGTAATAACCTTCATGCCAAGGTCAAATGTATTTAAATAAAGAAACAGTTTTAGAACTATTGAAAATGTAACAGCATTAGCAAATGAAGGTTTATAACCCTAATACAATGGAAATGATTATAATGGTCATACAGTTAGGTAGTTATATTCTTATATTGTAAGAATACCTATAGCTTGTCAGGCATTTGTTTCTTTCCTCATTTGCATAGAGTATAAATAAGTACCTGCAATCTGAAATCATAATTAGAAATACGGAAATTGTAACAGCATTATCAGATGAAGGATTATAACTCAAATACGAGGCAAATCAAAAGTGCTCAGATACGATTTAAATGAATTTCATATTCAAAGAATTCAACACAACTATATGTACATGTGTTTTAGCGGAATACAAGGACACTAAAACCATTATCAATTGCATGTTGAAAGATAACATATATGACTTAGCGAAAAGGCTGATGAATTTAAGTATATCACCCTTTGCGTTTAAGATATAGCACAGTTCTATATAATATAATCAAGACTTCAGCAATTATATTATTACAGAAAGGTAGCAGCATAACATAACATATATATATATATATATATATCACAAACCTTACTTATATGGTGGTACGAATGGATTATTTTGAAGTCTAATAGCTCTTAATATGCGTATGCCTGACAACATTAACAGCTTTATGTGCCGAATGTCTAGAACCTAGGAACCTCAACCTCATGGAACCTTCAATGCCTCCATGTCTTTAATCCTAACAATAATCTGAAATCAGAATTAGAATTATTGAAATTGTAACAAGATTAACAAATGAAGGGTTATAACTCAGGAAACCATAGCAATCTGAAATACTAAGTATATACACGTAAGGAAAGGTTATGTAACACATCAGGATTATATTACGTATCTAGACATACCCAAGTAATAAGGCAATACTATTACGTTTATATATATATATATATAATATCTATACCATAGGTTTACATTTTGAGGCATGAGCCAAAAGTCTTTTTGGTAATACATCCAGGCATTCGACATGCACTACCTTGACCACAATTATAGTCATGAAAAAATGCAGCCTTCGTCTGAAACACACAATATAACATCACATAAGTAACACAATATGATACTAGAATTAAATGTTAAGGTAGCTGATAGAAATCTACTTACAGCCCTTTTCAATGTGAGGAATACTTTACACTTTCTAGTGCATTTAGTACTCCAATGCCTATGTTTACCCTCTCGAGGCGAAAGGCATCTATGAAAATGCCTCGAACCGTGGCACACCTGATCGTGTCCTGCATCCGTGTGGGTAATAACGTCTCCAGCCATATCCTCAAGAGTGTTACCACACGGAAGGATTTCGGAGAGTTCTACATGTTCTTGATTATGGCCCCATACCTCTGTGTGTCGGATGGGGAACTCCTCACTCCCAACCTCATGTCCCCAACCGTTATGGATCCTAATTGTGTAGGATCCCGTAGGCTCCGGCGACGTGGAGGTAGGAGGCTCCATATCGGGGATAATATATTCCTCGGCCTGAGGAACAACCTCTTCAGGGATATCCCTGCCCATCTCCTGAAGTAGATCCTGCGATGTAGACATGGTTAAGATTTTAATGTTGACAATTAATAGTTCCATATATATATATATATACGAGAGTTCGCATGCTGGGTTCTCCTACCACACGTGTCAAGGTGGGGGCTGTGTTGTGATAATAATGTCAAACAGGAATTTGTTATTGCTTTACGAAACTGATGTCTGAATGTTTGAACAATAAACATATTGCATAAATATGCTTTCCCTCCTTACAGTATGATCTACATTGAGTAAACAGTTGTCATGAAGGTAATCAACTTCCGATGTAATTAATAAGGTGATGGAATAAGGAATACTCCCCAATCAAATAAATATTGTGCCGAATGTCAGAATCACGGAGCCTCAACCTCCTGGAACCCTCAACGCCTCCATAGCATGTAATAAGGAACACATTGTAATAGGTCTATATAATATGCATACCGCATGCATGAATTTAGATTTAAGGTGACATTAAGTCAAAATAGTATGAAAGAGGAAGGGATTGAATATAGAATGTAGGTGACAATAAGTCTATATAATAATAATTAAATCCAGAGGAAAGGGATTCTGTATGAAAGAGGAAAGGAATACAATAAATACGATACAAAGTGAATCTGATTATTATTATTAATATTAATATTAGATAGCAGACACTTAACACTAATCTGTGCACATCAACTGTTCCTAAAATACCTCTGTAACTTAGGTAAACAGGCCTCATAACATTACAGTGATCTAACCATTAATCAGACATAGGTTAAACGCCTGAGAGTTAGGATATTTTCCTTTATACACTAGAAAGACATTACGTTCTCCTCTGTTTATAGCCGAGATCTCACTTTCCTCAAACACCTCTGTGTATTTTCTAGGCAAAAATACCGATAACATCTCTGCACTATCTTTCATACGAATATGAAGCAGTACACAACGTCCATATCGGGTTTCTTTTACAGATGCATATAGAATAGCGTAACTGCTGTTCTGCTCGAGGTCTGATATACTAACACAACGTGGTTGTGATGGGGTTGAATTGAATTTCTCTACCAATGATGTCATCTGTAAACATGAACGAAGTCTAATTAATTAACTTAATAACAACAATAATATAGCTTCCGCACAAAGTTTTTTTTTTATTGCTAATGTCATAAAATACGGTAGATGTAGTGTTACCTTGTTAGTTGAAAATCAGAAGATGATGATGATGACTGTAGAGCTGTTTACACAATTATCAAGACCTCCTACATACATGTCTTTTTATACAAAACTAACCAAGCAACAATATGACGTAGTATTGGTATATGGGGTTTTTACCATTTACGATGTTGTAACAAAGACTGGAGATATCGTTAAGGCTGTTATCACACAACTATGTAAAACATATTTGAAAGCCATTGTATTATTGTTTTCAACATGCCTTTGTATTTATCCTTAATTTTACTGTCCGCGTATAACATTCCTCTCTGTTTATTGCGCCTATCATACGGTCTGAGAAATAGATTCATATGGTACTATTCCACAGATTCCCTAGTTCATATCCCTTTACTAATTAAGTCATATGGTTACAGTTACTGTAATAATGACCTAAGTACGTCAACAAGGCTGTAATGCTATGAATACCTTATTATTGACCATTATTCCTACCCTAGCCTATTAATAATGAAAGGTCTAAACACAGATACGTTTTAAATGAATTTAATATAAAGGGAAGAACTCCTATACCACCAAAGGTATGTATACCTTTGTTTAGGTAATGTTTGAACAACAACAACATAATAATAACAATCGTTGTAGGGCGTTTAGTTATAATCGCATGATATTAGTCATTGTCCGCATAGAGTATAAATAATTACCAGCAATCTGAAATCATAATTAGAAATACGGAAATTGTAACAGCATTATCAAATGAAGGATTATAACTCAAATACGAGGCAAATCAAAAGTGCTCAGATACGATTTAAATGAATTTCATATTCAAAGAATTCAACACAACTATGTGTACATGTGTTTTAGCGGAATACAAGGACACTAAAACCAATATCAATTGCATGTTGAAAGATAACATATATGACTTAGCGAAAAGGCTGATGAATTTAAGTATATCACCCTTTGCGTTTAAGATATAGCACAGTTCTATATAATATAATCAAGACTTCAGCAATTATATTATTACAGAAAGGTAGCAGCATAACATAACATATATATATATATATATATATATATATCACAAACCTTACTTATATGGTGGTAGGAATGGATTATTTAGAAGTCTAATAGCTCATAAATATGCGTATGGCTGACAACATTAACAGCTTTATGTGTCGAATGTCTAGAACCTGGGAGCCTATCTCAAATAATAAAACTATGGGAAATTTAGTTTCGGTTATGTTAGGTTATTGCGAACTGAAATTTAAGAAAATCGCAAGGTGTTTTCCATTGTCCTTAGTCACGTTAATTGAAAGGCACTAGTATTTCAAGTTCACACAGACTGTGAATACCCTAGGAGGGATATTTTAAAATCGTTACGGTGCAAATGCGCATGTTGAGGTGTAGGTTTTTTTCGAAATGTAAAGGCAATAGGTTAGGAAAGGTTAGGTTATGTTAAAATTAAATAGGTTTTACAAGGTAGGCAGCTTTAAATGTTGGACGAAGGTGCAGTTAATATCTCAAATAATATAACTATGGGAAATTTAGTTTAGGTTATGTTAGGTTATTGCGAGCGCATGATGAGGTGTAGGTTTTTTTTTTTTCGAAATGTAAAGGCAATAGGTTAGGAAAGGTTAGGTTATGTTAAAATTAAATATGTTTTACAAGGTAGGCAGCTTTAAATGTTGGACGAAGGTGCAGTTAATATCTCAAATAATACAACTATGGGAAATTTAGTTTAGGTTATGTTAGGTTATTGCGAACTGAGATTTAAGAAATCATGTCTAGTTAGGTTACGGTATGTTAGGTTATCTCGGCTGAGGAAATTGAAGAAAACTCGTCGCGCGCGACGAGTTTTTTCTTCAATTTCCTCCGAGATAACCTAACATACCGTAACCTAACTAGACATGATTTCTTAAATCTCAGTTCGCAATAACCTAACATAACCTAAACTAAATTTCCCATAGTTGTATTATTTGAGATATTAACTGCACCTTCGTCCAACATTTAAAGCTGCCTACCTTGTAAAACATATTTAATTTTAACATAACCTAACCTTTCCTAACCTATTGCCTTTACATTTCGAAAAAAAAAAAACCTACACCTCATCATGCGCTCGCAATAACCTAACATAACCTAAACTAAATTTCCCATAGTTATATTATTTGAGATATTAACTGCACCTTCGTCCAACATTTAAAGCTGCCTACCTTGTAAAACCTATTTAATTTTAACATAACCTAACCTTTCCTAACCTATTGCCTTTACATTTCGAAAAAAACCTACACCTCAACATGCGCATTTGCACCGTAACGATTTTAAAATATCCCTCCTAGGGTATTCACAGTCTGTGTGAACTTGAAATACTAGTGCCTTTCAATTAACGTGACTAAGGACAATGGAAAACACCTTGCGATTTTCTTAAATTTCAGTTCGCAATAACCTAACATAACCGAAACTAAATTTCCCATAGTTTTATTATTTGAGATAGGCTCCCAGGTTCTAGACATTCGACACATAAAGCTGTTAATGTTGTCAGCCATACGCATATTTATGAGCTATTAGACTTCTAAATAATCCATTCCTACCACCATATAAGTAAGGTTTGTGATATATATATATATATATATATATATGTTATGTTATGCTGCTACCTTTCTGTAATAATATAATTGCTGAAGTCTTGATTATATTATATAGAACTGTGCTATATCTTAAACGCAAAGGGTGATATACTTAAATTCATCAGCCTTTTCGCTAAGTCATATATGTTATCTTTCAACATGCAATTGATATTGGTTTTAGTGTCCTTGTATTCCGCTAAAACACATGTACACATAGTTGTGTTGAATTCTTTGAATATGAAATTCATTTAAATCGTATCTGAGCACTTTTGATTTGCCTCGTATTTGAGTTATAATCCTTCATTTGATAATGCTGTTACAATTTCCGTATTTCTAATTATGATTTCAGATTGCTGGTAATTATTTATACTCTATGCGGACAATGACTAATATCATGCGATTATAACTAAACGCCCTACAACGATTGTTATTATTATGTTGTTGTTGTTCAAACATTACCTAAACAAAGGTATACATACCTTTGGTGGTATAGGAGTTCTTCCCTTTATATTAAATTCATTTAAAACGTATCTGTGTTTAGACCTTTCATTATTAATAGGCTAGGGTAGGAATAATGGTCAATAATAAGGTATTCATAGCATTACAGCCTTGTTGACGTACTTAGGTCATTATTACAGTAACTGTAACCATATGACTTAATTAGTAAAGGGATATGAACTAGGGAATCTGTGGAATAGTACCATATGAATCTATTTCTCAGACCGTATGATAGGCGCAATAAACAGAGAGGAATGTTATACGCGGACAGTAAAATTAAGGATAAATACAAAGGCATGTTGAAAACAATAATACAATGGCTTTCAAATATGTTTTACATAGTTGTGTGATAACAGCCTTAACGATATCTCCAGTCTTTGTTACAACATCGTAAATGGTAAAAACCCCATATACCAATACTACGTCATATTGTTGCTTGGTTAGTTTTGTATAAAAAGACATGTATGTAGGAGGTCTTGATAATTGTGTAAACAGCTCTACAGTCATCATCATCATCTTCTGATTTTCAACTAACAAGGTAACACTACATCTACCGTATTTTATGACATTAGCAATAAAAAAAAAACTTTGTGCGGAAGCTATATTATTGTTGTTATTAAGTTAATTAATTAGACTTCGTTCATGTTTACAGATGACATCATTGGTAGAGAAATTCAATTCAACCCCATCACAACCACGTTGTGTTAGTATATCAGACCTCGAGCAGAACAGCAGTTACGCTATTCTATATGCATCTGTAAAAGAAACCCGATATGGACGTTGTGTACTGCTTCATATTCGTATGAAAGATAGTGCAGAGATGTTATCGGTATTTTTGCCTAGAAAATACACAGAGGTGTTTGAGGAAAGTGAGATCTCGGCTATAAACAGAGGAGAACGTAATGTCTTTCTAGTGTATAAAGGAAAATATCCTAACTCTCAGGCGTTTAACCTATGTCTGATTAATGGTTAGATCACTGTAATGTTATGAGGCCTGTTTACCTAAGTTACAGAGGTATTTTAGGAACAGTTGATGTGCACAGATTAGTGTTAAGTGTCTGCTATCTAATATTAATATTAATAATAATAATCAGATTCACTTTGTATCGTATTTATTGTATTCCTTTCCTCTTTCATACAGAATCCCTTTCCTCTGGATTTAATTATTATTATATAGACTTATTGTCACCTACATTCTATATTCAATCCCTTCCTCTTTCATACTATTTTGACTTAATGTCACCTTAAATCTAAATTCATGCATGCGGTATGCATATTATATAGACCTATTACAATGTGTTCCTTATTACATGCTATGGAGGCGTTGAGGGTTCCAGGAGGTTGAGGCTCCGTGATTCTGACATTCGGCACAATATTTATTTGATTGGGGAGTATTCCTTATTCCATCACCTTATTAATTACATCGGAAGTTGATTACCTTCATGACAACTGTTTACTCAATGTAGATCATACTGTAAGGAGGGAAAGCATATTTATGCAATATGTTTATTGTTCAAACATTCAGACATCAGTTTCGTAAAGCAATAACAAATTCCTGTTTGACATTATTATCACAACACAGCCCCCACCTTGACACGTGTGGTAGGAGAACCCAGCATGCGAACTCTCGTATATATATATATATATGGAACTATTAATTGTCAACATTAAAATCTTAACCATGTCTACATCGCAGGATCTACTTCAGGAGATGGGCAGGGATATCCCTGAAGAGGTTGTTCCTCAGGCCGAGGAATATATTATCCCCGATATGGAGCCTCCTACCTCCACGTCGCCGGAGCCTACGGGATCCTACACAATTAGGATCCATAACGGTTGGGGACATGAGGTTGGGAGTGAGGAGTTCCCCATCCGACACACAGAGGTATGGGGCCATAATCAAGAACATGTAGAACTCTCCGAAATCCTTCCGTGTGGTAACACTCTTGAGGATATGGCTGGAGACGTTATTACCCACACGGATGCAGGACACGATCAGGTGTGCCACGGTTCGAGGCATTTTCATAGATGCCTTTCGCCTCGAGAGGGTAAACATAGGCATTGGAGTACTAAATGCACTAGAAAGTGTAAAGTATTCCTCACATTGAAAAGGGCTGTAAGTAGATTTCTATCAGCTACCTTAACATTTAATTCTAGTATCATATTGTGTTACTTATGTGATGTTATATTGTGTGTTTCAGACGAAGGCTGCATTTTTTCATGACTATAATTGTGGTCAAGGTAGTGCATGTCGAATGCCTGGATGTATTACCAAAAAGACTTTTGGCTCATGCCTCAAAATGTAAACCTATGGTATAGATATTATATATATATATATATAAACGTAATAGTATTGCCTTATTACTTGGGTATGTCTAGATACGTAATATAATCCTGATGTGTTACATAACCTTTCCTTACGTGTATATACTTAGTATTTCAGATTGCTATGGTTTCCTGAGTTATAACCCTTCATTTGTTAATCTTGTTACAATTTCAATAATTCTAATTCTGATTTCAGATTATTGTTAGGATTAAAGACATGGAGGCATTGAAGGTTCCATGAGGTTGAGGTTCCTAGGTTCTAGACATTCGGCACATAAAGCTGTTAATGTTGTCAGGCATACGCATATTAAGAGCTATTAGACTTCAAAATAATCCATTCGTACCACCATATAAGTAAGGTTTGTGATATATATATATATATATATATGTTATGTTATGCTGCTACCTTTCTGTAATAATATAATTGCTGAAGTCTTGATTATATTATATAGAACTGTGCTATATCTTAAACGCAAAGGGTGATATACTTAAATTCATCAGCCTTTTCGCTAAGTCATATATGTTATCTTTCAACATGCAATTGATAATGGTTTTAGTGTCCTTGTATTCCGCTAAAACACATGTACATATAGTTGTGTTGAATTCTTTGAATATGAAATTCATTTAAATCGTATCTGAGCACTTTTGATTTGCCTCGTATTTGAGTTATAATCCTTCATCTGATAATGCTGTTACAATTTCCGTATTTCTAATTATGATTTCAGATTGCAGGTACTTATTTATACTCTATGCAAATGAGGAAAGAAACAAATGCCTGACAAGCTATAGGTATTCTTACAATATAAGAATATAACTACCTAACTGTATGACCATTATAATCATTTCCATTGTATTAGGGTTATAAACCTTCATTTGCTAATGCTGTTACATTTTCAATAGTTCTAAAACTGTTTCTTTATTTAAATACATTTGACCTTGGCATGAAGGTTATTACATTTCATTGTCAGTTAATGCAGTATTCAATGTTTTCTTTAAATGAATGCGTATAATCTTTTTATTTGCACATAAATTAATTATCTAGTGTTATAAAACACATCCACGTATTTTATAAAGTATATGAAGGATATGTTTACTCTTGCTATAACACGATTACGTAATATGTTTATTCATTACCATTCAGGCAATTGCTTCTTTATCAACAACAACATAGCAATCTGATGAATGGTATTCCATGTATAGACATTATCGCCTAAGGGAGGGAGAGAGAGTCTGAGTTTAAACTAATTCTTTGGCATGCGTTCACCACAATGACATGTTTTTATTTAAATAGAATACTTGTTTTCGGTATTAGGATACATGCGACAGTGATGAATGGTTACAAGGAAAGGATGCCAGAGATTTTTCCAGATGTTATGCAATGTAGGTTACTACATTCGTTGTCAAATTATTGCAGTCTACTGTATTCCTTATACTGACTAAATGCTAACGTTTTATTTACATATATGGTATGAATCGATCGGATGCTTTATAGACATATGCATGCGTGCAGTATTTTAGGTTTTCTTTATTCCAACAACATAGCAATCTGATGAATGTTATTCAATGTAAACATACATCGCCTACGGGGGATGGGAGTTTGAGTTTAAAACTATTTGTTATCGGAAGGATGCTGAAAGGAAGAAGAAGAATTGGTTATGTAAGTATAAGCCTATTTTATCTTTTCATAACACACCACCACCATTCTTTGACAACAGTCATTCACTCTCTCTCTAGATGTTATCAGTATGGAATGTTTTTTTTTTTATGTTTTGTTTGTTGATAGTAGCATAGTTTTGTAGATGGCTGCACTGTAGGTATTTAACAACATCAACAACAGGGATTTATTTCCAGATTAGAAAGTGGTTTACAGACTTGTTAAAACCTGTATTTATTGATTTCAGAATGGAAGCAGGTCTATTTCGTTGGACTAGCTCAGTTTCGCTGCAGTGTCTGGAACGCTATGTTCTCATCTTCCATGATTCATAGAGGATGTCTTCGTCATACCGAAGTGTTTAATTATATAGTTTGGTAGGAAAACATGTCTTTAATAGATATGTATACTTTTGAAATAAACCATTCAGCTCTATTATAAACCATTTGTGTATACACATTATTTCATATGAGCGTGACAGCCTTAATATAGAATAAGGTTGTGACGTTCTGAAATGAAACTATACCCTTATCCATTTCATATTCCTTGCATAATCATTCTCATTAGCTGATAGTAATAGTATTAGTGTTCATCGGATGCTGAATGGATGAAGAATTGGTTAAGTAAGTATAAACCTATTTTATCTTTTCATACCTATGTCTACCTTTGCGCAATATTACACTATCTATCTATAAACGAAGGATAGGCACAGAGCATAAAGCCATCCCAGAAGGATACACAACCCTTAAGAATCTAATTAATACATTAGGCTTATATGTTATCATTACGTTGTAACTAAAGGGAAGTGTTTCTTAGTGGGTATTTGCATTATATCCTCTGCCCCAAGCAGATATCTGTATTATCATCTAACTTGTTATTCTAACAGAGTTGTTATTGTGTTTATCTTAATTTCACTGTCGGGTATTGCACAGTACTATTTCTGTAATATGCTAATACACACACACACACACACACCTTCCTATAGGTTTTATTCCCATGGTTAATACAACGTATTTGAGTTAGCTGGGGTTTGGGGGGCGGCGTTGGTTTTCGAAATGGGTCAGATTGGGGTGGGGGTAGCACGGGCTTATTGCCCACGTCTGCTTTGTTCGAGTCGAATCCCATCATGTCATATAGGACCATAGTACGGGGGTTTGGGGGGTGGGCCCACTGGGGGGCAGGCGTCGGTTTTCGATTGGGGTAGGGGTAGCACGGGCTTATTGCCCACGTCTGCTTTGTTCGAGTCGAATCCCCTCATGTCATATAACGTACATGGCCAAAGGGCCTAAGTAGGCGTCGGGGGCGGCGTCGGTTTTGTTTTGGGGCATAGCTCTTTACGGGGGCTTGGGGGCGGGTGGGCATTAGCACAGGACGAACGGGCGCCTTTCGCTTTTTCGAATCGTCACGTTTCACCTATACGTGACTCTACACCGGGGGCGGCGTCGGGGGCGGCGTCGGTTGGCCGCCATTTTGGATACGCAGCTAGCTAGTTACTACTCAGGCATCCAGGATATCTTCAAAGGTTTGCTTCTTACATAGGCAGAGTGGTTTCGGTCCTGAGACCTACCAGGTATGTTTTACTCATTAATGAGGGAGTGATGTTGTATTAAGTAGACTGAAACTTGTTAAAGTCAAGGAGTATTATCTCATTGTGAATAACGAATAACAAAATATGAAATTCTTACATCTGTGCACTTCATCCGACGTAAAATAATTATATTATTGTTGTTGTATTTCTGTTATTTTTGAATCACGGTATGTGAATTAAGACAAGATTTCCTATGAAAGTTTGTTTCCCCTCAGAATCTTAGAATGAGCTAGGATAAAATCAAGTGTGAAGAAAAGAAAAAATTATTTGTAAGTTTCAGTATAGCAGATTTACCCATTTTGTCATTATTTGCTTCTCTTGATGTGTAATATAAGATTTCGTAAGGCTCTTCGTACCGGTATCATATCTAATATTAGAGGCATTGTAAATTATAACTTTCTTTAACAGGAAATCACTGAAAAGTATAATCAAGATAAATTAGTTTCATTCATTGAGGTTGCTAATTGACATTTTACGCGGATACAAGATGCTTAGAATCGCTAAGAGATCTAGTAAGGCCAAGTAATGCAGGAAGCCCACAGACGTAACTATGGACATATTATTAGCATGATGGGAAATCTTCACCATTTTTCATGGCCACATTTGTAATTATTGTTACATTAGCAACGACAGATGTGAGAAGCTCAACGTGCATATCACCGCATTACTCATGCCAATATGGTATTTAAAGAAAAAGTAAAGTAATCCCTATAGCCTACAGGCCATGGAGGAGCAGAGGGTTCCTCCCAGAGTTTGGACATTCGGCACGTGAAAGTGGTAAGATTGTCAGCCTTAAGCACCGGCCGCCTTCACCCCAGGATTGCTCCTGGTACTCATTTCTGTTAGAGGCTGAGTCGACCCCAGGGCCATAGTGCCACCAGAAGGATTAGGCAAATTGAAAAACTCCAACGACCTCATCGGGGAATCGTATCCGCGACCTTCCGGTTTGTAGCGCAGCGCCTCACCCACTATGCACCCCATTAAAAAAAAAATCCCTTTAGGCAGGCCTACAGGCTGAGGTAGATTTCAAAGTGCTTTTGGTTTAATTTATTATCGGTGCAGCAATCTTCTTTTTTAGCCTTGGCATGGCAAACCTGCAGTAAAGAGGAAGAGCCTACAATCATTTGTTTTGACAACAAGAATAGGATATAATTTTCTGGGAGGCCGTGCGCAAGATCAGCAATGAATAAAATTAGCAAAGCCGCTAAACAAGACAAAATTATGATATTATAATAATTCTTTTAAGTGTTATTATTTTCAAACATTAAAATATCGCGTCATATGAGAGCTATCAAGAAACTATTTATTGATTTGTAGAGTACTCATCAAGAGCGTTTCAACGATACCCCATAAGACGTGGTTTCAAAAGTTTCGAATTTTCATCCCCCACCCCCACCCTCACTCGAACCCCTGAATCGTTGGTGTCACTGTGAACTCCATAGGGAGTACTCTAATTTATTCAAACAAAGTTTCCCTCTGTACTTCATAGGGGCCGAAATATAAATGTTTTTAAATTTCAACCCCCTCCCCCGACCACCCCCTTGGGCCAATTTTGCTCATTAACGAACTTCTCCGAACTATTGGACCTAGAAATAACATAATAAAATTTGGTTCAAATATCTTCAAAATTACGGCCGCTATCGTGTAAAGATATAAATAAATAAATATATATATATATAAATATCACATTTTTTTTTTTTTTGAACGGGCGGTGGTTTCGTACTTAGGGGAGCATGAAACGTAAAGATATGAAAGAATTTTTCGAAAAATCATGACATGGTATCCATTGCAATAGGTAGATTTTTCTTCGAAATCTACCTAAAAAAGCATTTCTAAATCACATGTTAGGGCTAAAGAAATAATTTGTTTGGAAGAATATTCTGATCTTCTCTTCATTTGACTATAGGCCTATAGTTTTACTCTCTTTTTGACTATGTATTCATTTTCTAGTATTTTATTCGCATTTAAACATGTGTACCACCTTGCTTTCGTATTGGTAATGGTGGTGGCACTGATCGAAGTTTTTTTTGAACAAGCGATGTGATGATAACCAGATAAATCCGACAACCCACAGATAATCCATCACAAGAATCTGTTTTTAACGCAACCATATTAAATGAACTGTCCAGAATAAAAGAAAGGGCCATTAATTCCTACGTTTTCATAAAATTGATGCTAACTATTCTTTCGTAGACTTACTGTATATAGATTGACTCTATGCCGATATCGCAAATTATTGATTTAAAGTGTTTGCAATATATAACTATTTCATTTCATTAATATTAGTGAATAATTCGTTTTTTCCAGTACCAGTAACATTTTATTTAGTAAAGTCACGAATTTGATGTGTATCAGCTTAATTGTGCACAAGATATTATTATTATTATTATTATTTTATATTTTTTGGGGAAAAGTTTTAAGTTTTGGGCTAAACTATTTTAGAATACTGTAAGCTATTGATAAATTCATATTCTCATAGAGTTACAATTAATAAAAGATTTATTTCAATATACCAAAGATTTTTACAGATATGGTCTGGTCAAGTAGCACGAAGGGTAAGAGGATGTTGGTAAATGCCTCTTCTACTGAATGTCTTTAAGACTAACATATAAAAAAAATGTTAAATTAAAATTCTGAGCTTAGGCATAAGGAAGAAGGGATCAAGCTAGGAACCGGATACTTGTGACTGGAGAAGATCCTAACTTATTTATTAGGTAAACCTAAATGTTTGGTTCCAGAGCAGCTGGATCCGTCTCATATCTCCCCAATTAATCACATTCCTTGCCCTCTTTACCAACATCTTCAAACGAAATTCCTAATTCATCATAACAAAGTTCATGTTTTAGTATAGGCCTATTTCTATCAAACCATCCAAGTAAAGTGAAAATTTGAACCTTACAGGACCTCAGTAGTGCAAATAGTAAGTTACTTTAAATTCAAGATAGTTTGACACCGATGCGGCATAGCCTATATCGGCTGTGAGAGGCTCGAAGTTACATTCTACATATAACAAATATAAAAAAATAAAAAATAATATAAAAAAACGGAAGCTGGTGTGAAGGTCATGAGGTTTTGCTGCCAAAAAATAACTCCGAAACTTTTATTTTTACAGTACTAGTGGAAATATACCTGTCCCTCTACCCTCTCTCGGAAAATAAGCATATCAAAATTAGTATAGGTAATGAAAACCTCCACTTGGAGGCCCCTTCGCCCCACCTGGGGATCATAGAGTACCAGATACAGATACCAGTGGAAATATAGTAGGCCTAACAGGCCTTTAGAATTTCACATTGTATTTATTACTTTAATTAAAAGAAAATGTTGTAGCTGAGTAATTCTAATTCATTTCACAGTTTTGTGCTGTGTGTCCATTTAGTTAGGAAAACGGATGCAAGATAATTATCTTAAACTGTCAACCGTTTTGTCTTAATTATAAGGATGCGAAATTCATTGTTGTACAAAAGCGGATGAAGAAGATTTAAAACAATCGTACGTATATACTACAACATGAAGTTGAGATACAATCTGAGGCACTTTTCAATGCAGTACATAATCCAGCATAAAAACTACCCTAGCAAGCTTTTAAACTGAAATAAAAACAGTTAAGAACTTTATTTAGTTAAAACGGGTTCTGAAACTAAAAATGTATGTCTCTTGTCAACATAGGGAATAATTAGCAGCACCCACATCAGTAATTAATTCTACGGGTACTAATCTCCGCCAGACACTTCTTCCTCCAGAAAGTTGATAAAAACTTGTGTTTGGGATAGGTCAGTAATTTTCATCTTTAAAACACGTTTTTGAGAAAACTATATATCTCCCTCTCTCTCCCTCTCTCTCTCTCTCTCTCTCTCTTAGTTTTATCTCTCCCTTTTAGGATTTAAGCGACCCAAGCCGCCCGGGCCTTACAGGACCGCAACCTGTCGGAAGAGGGATTATCTTTGGATCACATACATACTATTTTGACCAGACAAGGACATAAAGGGCCTGAGTGATCAGCCCAATGCCGGGGCCACCTCCGAGGCAACACGAACACATAAGGACGAGACACACCATTCACACACACTCACTCCAAACAAGGAGAGGATGGGATGAAGATACCACAAGGGCCTAAAGTTACCCGTTACGAAAAATCCCAGAAAAACACCCACCTAGATAACTTGTCCCGACCAGGAATCGAACCCGGGCCAGCTGCGTGAGAAGAGCGAACGCATCCCCTATGCCACAGCGGCGGTGGGCTAAATTTAAACTCATTTTACCTATTTCAAGAACTTAGCTTCTCGGTAGGGTGAACAAAATGTGAGTATTGAATGGTTTTACTTATATGAGTCCCAAAGAATGCAATTTCATATCCGGCTGAGAGATTGGATTTTTCGGACACCAACATTTGAAGCAGAAAGGAAGTAAAGCTGTTTGTTTCATGCCAGAGATTAAAAGCTAAGGATTAATGTGCAGCGTCACCGTTCATTTAAGCCAAACACATTTTCTTCCCCGAGATCCTTACGTGGGTGTACCTTAAGAGAGGGCTCAAGCTAATCTCACAGAATGATCTGAGTTAGGCATAACTCTCCATAACTTAAGATCAGCTCCAGGGAGTTCAGTAGGCCTATAGGGCATTATTAATGTTGTTAATATAAAGGAGCTATAAGCTACACACTGTACTGTAGGAATGGGGGGGGGGGAGGGAAACCTTTTTAGACATCTGAAGGTAAAAGAAGCACTTTTAACGGCTGACGATATTAATTAAAAGGAGAAAATTATGCCGCTGAGTGTTTTTAAACGATGACACTCCAGGGTGGCCAACTCTGATCGTTTCGCATGGAAAATACTATATTATTTTAGTCAAGAATAATTGCCTACAATTATTAAATAGATTCAGTCTTCATCTGTAAAATTTAAAATTCTGTATACCTTTTTAAACGCTAAATTTCTCACGGTTGTCGCAAATTTGTCATACGTGTTGGATGAAAAGCATTGTCCATTCCATCTCTTACATTGGCAGCCATGTACGAGAAATTAAAAAAATCTGTCTGCGCACGTGCATAATAGGTGGCAGGAGAGTTCACGAACAGCTTTACATCCCCCAAAATGATTGCAGCGTACGTATTACAAATTATTTCACAAATATTAATGCCTGTCTAAAAAATAGTGTATGATACGTAAAATGATTTTATTTCGCTCGTAGGATTGCTTCCCTCGCCCTTATGGGCTCTTTCCGCAAACATACCTATTTGCAAAATAACATCCTTCTTTTAGCCCTTCTATCATAAATAACTATTTCACTTTCTTGGATATAGAAATTTAATTCGATGTCCAACTCATCAAAGTAGTGAAGAACAATATTTTCATAGTTATAAGTTTATAATTTTCTCAATAACAAATTTGCAGTATAGGCTAGTACCTGTGGACTATTCATAGGCATATTATTAATTGATCGCTTTTTTTGCCATAAGCATTGCTGACTACAGATCTGGCAATTCCGGTACGATCGCAAATATATCAGATGATTTTTGAAATAAGAAGTTTTTGGAACGCTTTAATAAAGGAGTAGCCTACTCGAACATCCTTAGAGGCTGTGGCATGCTGACCACATGTCCCAACTCTGTCGTGCGAAGTAAAAGTACAGAGATAGATGATGCAGCTATTGGACGGTAGGCGTTGTTCCTCCAAAGGAATGCAGTGGCAGGAAGTTTGGTTAAGCCTAGGCCTTTATTAATTTCATGTGTTTGTGTGTACTGGAGGAAATTATTTACTGAACAACATTAAGTTACATCGTAGTATATTAAGTTAAATATTTATTCGAGAAGACAGTTAAATAAACTTATTATATTATACTAGCAATAAAACATTTATGAATTCCAGACAGGAGTAACTATAGAGTGATAACGACAATAAATACCAGTTGATGTCTGTAAAACCACATCTGTTATAATTACATATAATTGCCCCATGCAACATTTGCGGAGTAAAATATTCGCATTTCGTAGTGTGCAATTATAACTAGCACAATAACGTTAAAAACAAGAACCTGAATAATGCATGTGTAATGGGACTCCCAAATTTCTCGACATCCCATTGCTTTAAAATACGTGCCATGCAAGGCGAACAAAAACACTAATACATATCCATATCCAACCAGCACTGAAAATAATACGGAAGGTACAGGCTGATTGCCAAAGTTGCACATTGCTATTAATTATTATAACTAGACTTCGGACTTTTAGCTCGCTAAAAATGCTGTTTTAGGTACCTAAAATAGGCTCTAAAAATTGGAAAATAGGTTCTAAAAATCGTAAAATAGTCTCTTATAAAATCGTTAAGTTGCCAATTTTCCGAAATATCTCAATTGCAATGCAGAATATTATATTTATTGAAGTCACCATTAATCAATATTCATGATAAAACACAGATATAGGCCTATAGTACACAGAATTATATAGACCTATTAGGCCTACTAGGGCCTGTATTACTACCATAACCGTGAAAACATAATCCCTGCGCCCAGAAGCTACGCACGCTAGCATATTCAACCCCTTGTATCCCTCAGTGACTCAGAGAACTAAGTTTTTTAATTTTTTTTAACTGGATGTGGGAGTCGAGAGAAAAACACTAGATTTTCCTGGGAATTCCAAGGAATTTTTCTACTGAAGACGAAACATTCCTTACTATTTAACCACGTCACAAATGTAGCCTATCATGTATTGCACATTCCGAGCTAAAAATTTAGTACGAACTGAAAATAATGCTAGAATTTACAACAAAAAATAACTTATTTTGAACTTTATAGGAAAAATATGCAAAAAGGCAATATTAGGCTCTAACGTAAAAATAGGCTGTTTTTGGTCCTATAAAAGTATCAGTTTTAGGCATAGTCACTTATGAAACATGCATATACAAGTTTTCGTCCATCTATCACTTAAGGATTAAAATAGGTTTTTACCTAAAATCCGAAGTCTAATTATAAAGGTCTCAACAGATAGCCTGTAGAATAGTATCCAGACCAGTGGTTGTCAAATTTTTGAAGTCTGGGCACATTTAAAATCCTGCTACAGGGACTTATAAAGAATCTGCATACTGTAGGTTTAGTAAAATTGACTACAATAATTTAATGATATAATTTAATGATGAATGCTCAAATGGGACATCATAAGCTACAGTTTGAGAATTTCACCGCTGTTACCTTATCTATATTTTTTATGGTAATGCAGATTTCTTAGAAGCCTTGTAGATCATCTGCCCCTGTTTGAATGTTAAAATGCCACTTTAGACTGCTCATTTAATTCTTATTTTTTATTTATTGAATATTCAGTTTTAAGAACCCTATTTTACCCGAAGGTACAATAGGGTTATAGTTTTTGCAAATTTAATTTTTAATTTACATACTTATCTTTCTCTATTTGGCTATGATACACAATTCCGTTCTATAACTAGCAGTGCTGAACATTGCATCCATTCACCCTGGTAACTTTAAGCTATAATCGATTATGTACATAAGAAAGAAAATAATAAAATTGTCTAGAACAGGATTTTCTTAGGAATATATGAAATAATGGTTTGGTGTAAAGAAGTTTACAATAATCTAAATGTCCTATTAAAATGTGTCTTTCTCTTGCAAACACTGGACAGTTAAATAAAAGATATTCAACAATCTGTTGTTCGCTACATATACACAGGTTTCCTCTCTCTCTCTTATCACTTTGAATCTTTCGAAATAAGAGCCAAAATTCCCATGTCCAGACATGTTACTATAAAGTCAGATTGAACAACACTTCTAAGACGTACTGCAACCGTCGGAAAGAAAGTCTCCCTAGTAACGAATCCTTTTGTGGTACTGAGCCAGTTGTTGTTCCATTTAACCAGAAAGTGCTCTTTAATGCGCTTTTTAACATGTGAAGAGGGGCCCTTCTGTAACTGATATTTAAATCAGAGGCAGCATCAATTTTTGCTAGTTCATCAGCTCTCTCGTTACCAGATTGTCCACATGTCCTTTAACCTATGTTCTATGTTTATTATTGTTAAAGCATGTATTATGTTAGTAAAATCTCTTTTGCCCTGAGATATGCTGGTAATGTAGTAAGTATCAGGTGAATCTGAGACAAACTTATTTTGTTTCAGTGAGATCTGTTACCAGAATTAAAAATCAACCCTTGTTTGTCTAGTGAACAATGGTTCTCGAAGTATGCGCGAGGGCGCATTGTTGGACTGGTGCATCCTGTGGTATTCCAGAGAAATATGTAAACATATATATATATATATAAATTTAGTTAATCTATTATACCATTTAATTAGGAATATGCCGCTTAAAAAAAAAAACATTATTATGTGTTATCTGAAGGAACTCGAACAGTTCATTACGGCGCTGTAGTCTTTCTTTACTGTTTGTAAACAAACTTTTAGTTGACTATCAGTGATCACTATCACTATCCTCATGGACAATTTGAATTTCCCCCCCCCCCCCAAAAAATATAAAACAAATTATTAATAAATTGTTTAACCTGTTTTAGATCAGCAAGTAAACAATGCTCATTCAATTCTTATTACTGTTAGGTATGTGTGGTGATAAGCAAAAACAAATTTGCTTTGAGATATGCTGGATACCCAAACAATATCAGGTGATAGTAGTTTAAACTACTTATATTTCTATGAGATTCTATACATATGTTTCCACTATTGAAAAACCAACCATCATATATAATTAGTGGGGCACGCATGGTAGGTTAAATGTTTCATAATATTTGCTAATTTAATATGACAATAAAAGTTTCGCAAAATTCGTTTTGTTGTTCAGTCAGCAGGAGCATTATAAACAAATAATTGCTCATTAGCGGTTTATATTAGACACGAACGTTACCTCAAAACACAGAAAATAAGTGCATTATCATACCTATATTGTACAGAATACCTAATGCATACGTTACAAGTTAAATAAATTGCCGATTTCAGAGTAAAGTTATCATATTATACTTGCTTATAGGTATGAACACATGCAATTTTCAAAAATATAAATACAGTGCAATCAGTTATTCTTTCCTGGTTAACTGGTTAACCGGCTACCGAGCGGTGCGGGCGCCTATAGGAAAAACACTTCGGTAGAAAGCAAAACTGATCGCACTGTATATGAATATACAAGTATAGGGGGAACAATAAGTAAGAACAAAAAAAGGAACTAAATAGAAAATTTAAAAAGAAACACGAATAAATGATTATATAATGAATTTAATAGGCCTATAAATTAATTAAGAAAAAAATCGATATAATATATATATATATAAAGTAGAACTTAAAAATAGCTAGTTATTTGAAAACATTGAAAGTTAGTTCTAACAATTTAGAATTTAGAGTAGAATTATTTGCTCGACTTGATCCCCCTCACATACAATAGATGCCAGATATAGTAATTTTAATGTCTTTACGAAGAATAACAATGTATGTTAATAATAATAATAATAATAATAATATAATGCTCCTTTAATAAACACATGAGTGTCTACCAACATTAGGCATATATATGAATTTTTCCAGTGTAAGTCTTAGAAAGGATAAATCCTTGTTGAGTAAAAACACACAATTAACGCTTGTATTCTTTGAATGCTAATAGGAAAATATAGTGTAGGAAGTACAAAAGGTAAAAGATGAGCAACAACAATTTACTAGCCAGCACACAATAATATGGTATGTCGTTTAACAAGGTGTAAGACAAAGAGACATTATTCACCAATTTCTTGCTAAGTGAATACTGACACTAAACGTGTTTTCCCACAGGTGTACAGAATTTAATTTCCACCTCGCTGTAATAAACGATTAACAATACGTTAGCTGTAAACATGCAAAAGATATTGTTAAGCTGGACGTGTTTCTTTGTTTGAAATACGATCCCTACAGTGATGTATTCTTTAAAACTGCGGTTACCTGATATTTAACAGTTAATTATATGTCTTAAATAGGAACGCTTTATAATTTAAATGGTATCAACTTAAAAAGTTTAAGTTCGACGTAAATTGCTTTTACAGCACACCGAAAGTAATTTAACAACTTACTTACTTACTTATTCAATGACAATATACAATTCCTAAGCAAGTTAAATGAATATTATATATTTAATGGAACCCAAAGTCGCTTACGCCGCGCTTACCTGAGACCACCATTCAACCCTATTCTGTGCTAACTCCATCCAATCATCCCTCACAAATCCTACGTTCCTTAAATCCGTACTAAGATTGTCCTCCCACCTACATTTGAATCTTCCACGTGGTCTTTGCCCTTCGGGTCTCCCAGTCAATACTTTTGAGATATGTCTTTCCTCCCCCATGTGTGCAACATGTCCAGCCCATTTCATACTTCGCGATTTAATTACCCTTACTATATCCGGTGAAGCGTACAGGTCCTGAAGCTTGTCGTTATGCAATTTTCTGCAGTCCCCATTTCCATCCCTCTTGGGACCAAACATTTTTCTAAGCATCCTGTTTTCAAACACTCTCAGACTGTGTTCTTCCTAGTAATTTAACAAACTAAGTAAATATCAAATGATGTGTGGAACCATTAAGAGAACGCTTAAAACAACCCGAACAGACACAAAAATGAATTTTATAAGGTAATGGTGGTACAGGCATTAATATATGCCAGCGAATCTTGGACGTTAAAGAACAAAGATTGCAGCCGCATTCAAGGGACTGAAATGAGATTTTTAGAACAATAATACGATGAAGAAAACTAGATAAAATCAGAAATCAAGACAAAAGAAATAAGTTAAACATATTTGCAATAAATTACAGAACAGACGAAAACCGCTATAACTGGAATATCTAAATAGAAAGAACTGTAAAACAATGCCGAAAACCAAGAGGAAAAAAAGAGATCCTGGAGATGGGATGAGGCCGGAAAAGTTAATATGGCCTAAACTATGAAAGAAAGAAGAAGAAGAAGAAGACAAAGTAATCCCATGTGAAGACATTATTACGTCTACTATTCTGCGATGAATGGAAGTATGGAAGAAAGGTTGGATACATTATTTAGCGATATGCATGTGTTACGGAGCTGGTTGGCAATGCAAAATTGGTTGTGAGCTCCGAGATCCGCGCAATGCGGGCTGCAGATTATCGTGAGAAACTCGTCGAGAAGAGGAGGAAGGCATTAATTACTGTGACAACAACACAGGACAGATGCAGGAAGTGCAGAGTGTAAGAATACACAAGAACATGAAGAAAATGACATCCACTCTTGATGACAAGTTCATGGAGATGTGAAGCTGTACTTCGTGGCTATGTCCAATTGTTTTGTTCTCCTTTAAGCATAAGAGATGTGATGAGACATCCTTCAAGCATGCGTTTAAAAATGCCTGCACTGCTTGTAGAATACAACTTATTTTTGATTGATTTTTAAAGAGATTTCGTTGAAATTTCAAATATTTACTATAAAAGCAAAGAACTACAATTTTTCTTTTTATCTTCTCAAGGGAGTCTGTAGAAAATTAGAGGATCCGATTCAGGCTTTCTTCCTCTAAATCCATGTGATTACTAGTCTTGATAAAAGGAGGAATCTCTGACATATACAATGAGTAAAAAAGTATATATTTTGGATTTTTGGATTTTGAATTTGGGATTTTTTATTTTTTAAATTTTGGATTTTTAAATTTTGAATCTTTGATTTTTTAAATTTTTTTGTATTCTTTAATTCTGGATTTTCGATTTTTTAATTTTAGATTTTTAGATTTTTTAAACTTTAAGTTTTCGATTTTTTAATTTTTAATTTTTTAAATTTTGGATAAGACTAATCATTGAGTAGATTGTTTTCTGTGCAGTCCGTTCCGTCACACCTCACTAATTTCTTGACGATTTTGAGCGTAACACTAATTTCGTGACGATTTTGAGCGTTTCACAAGCTCTCGACTTACCCCTACCGCGGCTAAAGAAGTTTCACTTGAAAAACATTAATTTTAAAATTAACGGGCATCATTCTTTTAAGCAGTGAATTGAAAACTAATTTTTCAGGTAATGAGTCAGTGGCCAATCCATTGTAAGAATAGGCCTATGTGGAAGTTCAGCCAATCGCAAGTGTCTATTGTCATACTTTTATCGTTTTATTTTTATAATTTTTATCACACTATGTGCACTTGTTTTAATGTAAATTCATAAAAACTGAATACTGAAACTTCTTCAAAGCTTCTTTGATAAAAGAATCCCTGAACTGGGTATATGATAAGTCTAAGCTGCATACAAGTTTAATTTCAAATTAGAATGAAAATGTAGTACAATTTTACCCGCGGTAAAGCATTATAAATCTCATACAACCTAGTAGGCCTACAATATTAATAACGCTACACTGTGTAATACCGAAGCATTTAAAAAAATGAACAGTATTCTTTTTAAGACTAATTTTTTAGTCCCTTTTTACTAGAAAACAATTTAATTCATTAGGATCCATATGCACTGGAAATGAACAAACTATCATGGTAGGAAATTCTAAGCTTTTTTGGGGGAATATGAAGAATAATTAGTAAGAATCTGCTTCTCTCATTTCGGTTCTGTCCTAACAGATACTAATATTTTTATTTATTGCAGACAAATAAATATCGAACACATTTGGTATTATTATTTCGGCAGAACAAACAAGAGTAAAATAAAAAGTTGTGGGTTCGACACCCCCCCCCCCACGGAGTATGGGTTTAACGAAACGAGTAAGAATTTTTCTTATAGTAGCTTTTATCTATTTACAAAATAAGTACAAAGTCAGATTTTAAAATTTCATCATACCTGTAGCTGAAAGAATAAATAACTGTATAAACTCACAGTCTTAAATTTACAAAATGCACAGCTCCCATTATATAGCCTACGTATTTTTGTTGAAAAATTATTCGCTTTTATAAAACAGGACTGTTGAATAGAAAAAAAGTATGCTTTGAAGAACACACAGTAAAATGTCAGCTCGAGCTTAATATTTGTGGAAGCAGTACATTTCCAATGGAAGGAAATAGCAAAAAAGGTGTGAAAAACAAATAGACGTTAACATGTAATTTAAGACAAATTAAACTTAAGATTCTAAACGTTCCAATTAGCCTATATTAATTATTCTGAGCACTTTACGTATCTTAAGCGTCTTCAGATTCAATAAACCTTTTACTTTATAATCTCATCTTTAATAGAAAAAAAATCCACACATTTCAGAGTTAGGAATGTTAAATGGCATTATTGCCTGTTTTATTTAACAGTATAAAACATTCCAGAGCCTGAACTGTTGAAAGGCCAGATTTCTAAGTGTGGAATTACCGAGGGTATTAGATCTACGCTTTGCAGAAAAGTATGCACATATGCTTTCTGTATGCATACATAACATTACCAAGGATAACATTTCTTATTATTAATTACGGAAATTATTTGCTATAAAAGAAGCAGTGCAGTGGTGTACTGAACATAAATGTTGTGCGCAAATATTCAGTGACTCTCAAGCTTCTCTTCGGTCTATCTCTGATAAATTTATTTTAAATCCTAACTCTTTTCAAATTAAAAACAGTATTATAAACTACACAAAACATCTGTGTTTGTGTTGGATACAGGGACACCAGGGAAGTGTTGGTAACGAACGTGCGGATAAATTAGCTAAATCAGCAGCATCTTCCGGTCTACGTTATTCATATTCCAAGAGTCCCATAGGCCTATCTTACGTTAAAAACAAAATGTTGCATTGCATCTTCAATTGTTGGAATGACATTTGAGTAAAAAGTACAAATGGTGCCTTGACTAAAGAACTTTTCTTTCCTACAGTGCACTTTCGGCTAAATGTTAAAATGGTTACACCAAATTTTATTTTAACACAATTTATGACGGGCCATGGAACATTTGGGAGTTATTTTTTACGGTTTCATATTATTTCAGATAGTGGTTATAATTGTGTCAGGAATCCATACTACTGTAAAACATGTTTTGTTTGATTGTCCTATGTTCGAAACCAGAGGCATAACGAGAGGGGGGGGTTTTGGGGGTTTGAACCCCCCCCCCATTGATTAAAAAAAGAAAAATTGTACAATTTTTTTTAAGTCTGCTTATAAATTACTTAATACGAGTATAAAGCGTGGGAAGCTTAAAATGCGTTATTGTGCATCTTAATTTTTAAAATTTTCCGCGGACCCCCGAACCCCCCTCTTCCTGCGGGGTATTCCATGCCCCCCGGATGTTATAACCCCCCCCCCCATATGGTCGGCCTGGTTACGCCTATGTTCGAAACGAAAAGACTCCAGATTGTGACGAAATTTCCATGTGTCAAAAAATTTTCAAGAAGCAATGTTATTATAAGCATTTTTTGCAGTATCTAACATATATTCACAACCAAACGTAATTAATATTCTATATTTTACTGTATATATATTGCAGTGTAAGCTATAACCCTAACCTGCCTTTTCTGGCAAAATAGAGTCCATAATGATTTGGAGATACAATAAATAAATATTAATTACGGATAGTTTTCAGTGAGAAAGCAAATTATTACATTAAAGGAATTCATTTGTGGAAAATTTTGTTAACACCCAGTAGGAGAGCAATAAATCAAATCAAAACATTTCTATTAGGTAAAACAAGATACAACACAAATAAATGAGCCCTAGCTGCATTTCCATTCTTGTTAAATCCGTTCTGCATTTTAACGACCACAAGTTGTCACCGCGGTGTGGTGAACATGTTCCGAGCTACTCGTGTCGCAAATAGTCCAATAAAATAGTGGCAAATAAATTACATCACTAATGAACTCATTACACATTATATACTTCATTTAGGTGACCCATTTTAATAATTTCGTACACTGGTATTTTAGCGTCTGGCGTGCTGCGATATAAAAAACGCTAATATGGAAATATGTTTGTGAAAAACGTTTCTTCCACATACATAATGGTTAAGTTTTGTAGTCTAGGATTGAAGGAAATTAGTTTACCCTTCTATTATCATTTAGACTTTTGTATTGTTGGGTTTTTAGGTTTAAAGACAAATGTAATGTTCTTAATTTGGTTGGTGAAAACAAGATATGAGTAGATAAGGAAAAATATTTATGGAGGAAATCGGTAAGAAAAAATATCCAGTTCACAGTATGCTATATAAATTGGATGAAATACAACTGATAATTTTTAGAAACTAAGATAGGAAAAGTAAATAAGCCTAAACTGAAGCAGTAGATGACATTCCAAAATAAATTAAAGTTTTAGTAAACAAGCTTATCTATTTAGTGACGAATAAAATAAAAATAAGCTAAGCAGAAATATAATAATATATTTTAATAATATTACTATTATCTTATATGCTGTCACGATACAGAACTGCTTCCATAGATTACCGAATATCCGGTAATAAAATTGTTGTATCCATGATTGGAATAAAATGGACTACCACCACAGGGAGGTGTCTAGGCCTAAGTTACATGAAAGGTTTTGTTTAAGGCTTTGTAAAGTCGGCCTCGCAAAGATAGTCGTTATATCTTCAGCTGAATACTCTCTCTTTTTTTTCTTTCTTTTTTTCCTTTTTGCAAAATATGAGAAGTATTTTTCGAACTCTTAGTTTAGGGATGCATCGTATGCATATACTTCGGAACCAATCTTCCACTTCTGAATACCGAACTGATATAGGCTATGTTCTGTGTCAAGTTAAACACAAGTCTCCTCAGAAATCTTAGCTTCGTACCTTAATTTACCGTGATGGACATTATATACTCCATTACTTAGGAGACAATATGTTTACAAATTTATTAAAAACAAAATTGACTTTGACAAATAACTATCGAAACATTACTAAAATATGCCTCAGACAAGTTTGATCCTGTTCAAAACAAAGAGGTGTGGCTGTCATAGTCGCAGCTGTTGTACAGCTCCGCACATGAGAACGCGTGTCATCACCGTGATAATGGTAGTTTGTTTATTCTCAGTACAACTCACTTCCTCTCTATCTTGAACAATGAATCCTTTATGTTTTGTTTGCTAATTGATATACTATAATGATGACGATGCCAATGAGAGTTTGTTATTTCACGTGTAAATGTTGATATTATTTTTGCATGAACTTATGAACACTCCTTCTCCTTTAGCAAGCCACACCCTGGTAATGGCGCATGCTAATGACATTAACCAATCACGTTTTGTCTCATGATGCGAATTTCCCGCGAACTCTGTGAGTTCTGCTCCTCTTTGTTTTGAACATGATCATACTAGCCTGAGACATATAATAGAGTCTCATATTCTCTACTTTTAAGAAAATTCCATTTTTCCTGTTTCGTATATTAATTGAGAATAAAAAGAAAACGCCTATGATGGAATAAACCCTGAACAACTAATTCGACAGCTCTTTTCGTATGTTCTCCACCTTATCTTGTTCGCTCGTTTCTCTGTGGTTTGCCTATCACTCTTTCAGTTCAAGACACAACAAGATTTCAAAGAAAACCAGAAAGTACCAATGTTTCTACGTTCAATGTCTTGCAAGTTTGATCTTAATTAGAAAAAATAGCCTTCCTGTATCTAACAACGTTGTTAGCCAGTTCCAGTTGCTATGCTGAGTGCCAGTCACTAATCAGCCCGGTGGTTATTGACAGTGATTATCAATCAGAAACACAGGAAAGCCAACAGCGAAGGCGGACCACGACCTGAGACCTCAGGTATATTCTAACCTACATACTTCAAACTGCTCTACAAGTCCTTTTCTTCGTTTTAGAACAAGAACAGCTGGAAATAAAACTGCAGGCCTACAAGTTACTCCACAGTAACTGGAAACAGCGTATTAACTTTTTCCATGCTATCGACGTACATATGCGTCGCTGCATGAATTTCGTAAGAGTTGAGATATAAGTTTAAAACATTAATACTTTATCTTAAAATGTGAAGATATCCATCCACCTATTAAAATTGTCATCCGTGGGAACCAACGTAATACCGTTATACATTTGCATTGATTAACAATAAAGAGAGAGAAAATAATAATGATTATAGCTGCCCTGCTGCCCTGCCCTTCTCTAAAATGTTGCTTCATTATTTAATCGTTTTTTTTGTTTTTCTTACTATATGGTCATTTCCTGAGTTTCCAATGTTTCTTTAGTTTTTTTATGAATTTATTCTTATTTCTGATGCGTATGTGAGGACAAGTCGTACTACGGATTTATATACATTATCTTACGTTTCTTCCCTTAGATATTTATTTTTTCCTTTTTAATGATCCCAAAATCCTTGCTGCTTTGATCGCTTGTTCCGTGCTCTCTGACTGTAAAATGCCATTACTGCTAAATTTTGTGCCTAAATAGGCAAGTGTCGTTTGATCTATGATATTCCTTTCGATTTATAATTTGAATCTAGTATATAAATAAATAAGTAATAAAGATCTAAATAATTAAAAACAAAATAAAACAAAAGACAAGAATTTTCCAATCAAGGTCGAAGTTGCGGTAACATAAAACGTGAAAAAAAATAAACAAAGTAAAATGAATTTATGGATAATAAGGATAATAGCAATTTCGATCAAAATTTTTGAATGAAAAAAGTAGAAGCCTATCTAGAAAGTAAATCATCTGATATAGGGATATGTTGATTCGTATTACTAATTTTTTTTTACCATAGTTCTTGGTCAGGAACTATGATATTGATTGTCTTATATAGTTATTTACTTGAGAAATAAACAAATCCTTATAAACAGTGAAAGTAACATAGCTTCTAAAATTTAAAGGTGACTGCAGTGAAATTCAGGAGATTTCTTGTACGGTATAAAGAACCAGTGACTCAACCACCATACACCATCAAATTGGCAGTCACTGCACTTTGCTTTGCACTTAACGACTTCAAGTGTTCTTAGAAATGGAAGTGTTCAAACATCACTAGTAGTTTCACACACATTATATGTCATAATGTATTACGGTCTCAAATTCTTATCACTTCAAAGTTTCGTGAGTAGGTTCTAAATTATCTACCGGTGCGAAATAAATTTCTAATGCATTATCACATAAATGTAAATAATGTTATTTAGAAATTCTGAACAGTATTGAAACGTAAGTGAGCAAGTGAGCAACATGATGTAAAGAGAATATATATTTTTATAAAGCTTGAAATAAAAAGAAATATGGTGTTTAAAGAAACTGATAAAATAATAACTGCTGCATCTAAAATTTAAATAATTTTCTTTTTAAAATGTTGCACTAATAGTTATATTTAAATTACCTTCAATCAGAATTCTGTTGGCTATGCATTTGAAAAAATAAAGTAGGCCTGTTAACTATCTTGCCAATAGGTAAGATTACTTAAAATTTATATAAAAACTAATACAATAGTATTTAACTAATAATTCATACATAAATTAATAAATGAAACAAGCATACTTATGTAATAACTATAACTAAAAATTTAGATAATAATAAACTAAAACTGAAAATATAAGGAGTGAGCCGAATTTAATAATATGTGATCTCATATAATTACACAATATGTCAATTAGCCAAAGTGCAAATGCACTAGTCAGAAACCGATAATAATAATAATAATAATAATAATAATAATAATAATAATAATAATAATAATAATAAGGCCCGTAGCTAGGGTCAAGATTTCGAGGGGGGAAATCAAATTTCAGAGGGGCTAACAGCTTTAGCATGTTTATATTTATATATATGTCACCATCCGAAAACAAAACGAACTGAATTATAAGTAAGGAGATTACCATTCCACAAGATAGAATACTTTATTAACACAAATTAGAGACAATGAAATTAAAATTTTTTAAACTACATCAGATTATCTGCTTGTAAAAGAAGTAAGGAAGGATGAAACACTTATTTACCAGTGAAAATTATGAATAGACAAGCGTAATACTTATAAAACTAACTTTCTTGACTTCGATTTTGCAAACTGTAATACAGACTGATCCACTTTGTTAATTCGTGATATAGGGAGTGGTGTGAACGTTGTAGTATGTAGCCTACATATTTAAGTATACTGTAGTTATCGTAGTAGTCTACCTCAGAAAGCAATTCACAAATAAAAGCAGACTACTGAACATTTCTAAAGCTGTTTAAAGAAAATTTCCGAAGTACTGCTTGAAGAGATTTTTATTATTTTAAATGCTAAAAATCTACAAGGGGCAAGAAAACAAAGTTGGGAGAGGAGCAGTGCCCCCTCTAGCTCACCCATTTATTATTATTATTTTTTATTTTATTATTTTTTAAATTTATTATTACAGCATGCCCCATTACGGAGTAATATTACATGCATTACATGCCATAATTTCAAGTTGAATAATGATAATATATACATTGTTTAAAACAAAGATACTTAGAATAAATTAAAGTAAAATTACATAGAATAATAATAAATCCCTAAAGAAAGTCTTATTTACATCTAGCCCACCCATGGCTACGGGCCAACTCTAGGACGTATGAACACATCGAACTAATGGAACCATAGGCCAAAATTTTTCAATACCATAATGTGAAAACTTCAGAAGTAAGAGATTGATATAGGCTACTGCTTTACAATACCGAGAGTTGTAAGGTCAAATTTTTGTAATACATTTAAGATCGGATGAAATAAATTTTAATGGATGTCGCCGTTAAAGGTAATCTTTAAATCTGGCTTAATAGTTTGGCTAAAGTTAATGATCGAAAACATTTTTTTTATCAATAATGCATTGTATTATATTTTATTGTCCTCTATAGTTGAAATTTTTATTAAAATATTCAAGGCAATGAATTAAAAAAAATTATACATTGTATTTACGTTTTAAAGTATTATGAAAGCAAACAAAAAGTGCCGCCTCAGGGAACCCTTTTTGCTTTACGCTTAAATTCTCTTTCTGGTTGGGCTTCTAGGGTTAGTAAACCTAGAGGGAACACAACGGCAGTTTTTTAATTGCTCGTAAAGATTACGTTCCATTCTATATAGAATATTACATGCTAGGATACAGTTTGAATTACAATAGATTACTAAGATGTTTAGTAAAGCTAAATATGCTTGATGTTCTGTGAGTAATATTACTACATTATCATTAATTAGTAACAGTAATATTATTACATATTATTTCTAATTTGCTATGCCTTTTGAAATACCACACAGAACTAGAATAAAAAAAATTAAAAAAATTCCATTTTTATGCTAATACTTCTTGTTGTGGATCATCTGTAGATTTAGCCACTTCTAAATATTTCGTAGGGAAATAATAAATTTTGAAATGAACTTGGAAATAGCATTTTGAATAAGTAAGTCTATACAGAATTTTGCTGACCCCGTAAAATTAAAGTTTTAAATTGTACCATTTAATAGAACCTATTTAATTGCTATGTTGCAACGTTTTAAGTGATTAATGCCCGGTTTCTACAAACTTGTGAATTACCTATGGGTAAATTACCCATGGACAAATTAGTTCCATTTAACCTACAATGGTATAATGAGCAAGGCCTTGGAGTTGTACAGTTAATTTATTTCAGAAGGCTTTGATTCTCATTGTTATTGATCCTATGAAAGGTTAAATTTTATCCAGCCATCCATGAAAGGACAAATTAACCCAAAGATTTACCCTTGGACAGATCTAGCCCGAGTTTGTAGGAACATTTTTTCTGTCATTTTCATATTTACCTAGAGGACATTTATCTAGAAACTCGCCACAAGCGTAAGTGATTGTTATCTTTAAATTATTTGTGTTTGTGTGGTGTTATTCTTGTGTAAATTGTGTAAATTCTGTGCATTAGATAATTTACCCATAGGTAATTCGCGAGTTTATAGAAACCGGCCATTAGTCACTCTGAAACCAAAATATGACATTTTTAAAACGCCTTTTACAATCCATGCAATTTAACTTTGAAATTACTACCTCTATTACTGTAACTGATGCATATCTGCCTTAACAAGCCGTTGCGAATCTGCAACTTGTGGAAAATAAAGCCATACAGGAATGGTAATTAAGACACAGGCCTACTTGAACACTATGTATGATGAAAGCTTGAGTATGTAAAGTTATTGTTTTTCAGAGAAGACAGCAATTTGTTATTTAAATGGCGCTGTAAAACACATATGTGATATTCCATTCACGGCTGGGGGCAAGGGCACTATAAGGAGAGACATTGCAACAACAGATAATGAGACTTGTATTCTTGTTAATTAGAAATAAAACCACACAGCAGTTCTGTTAAGTAGCCCTAACTAATAATGTCCTTCATTCTGCTACATAATCAACATGCGACACTCACAACTTGCCCATGTAACAGATCCAACGATGTGTTTACACTATTAATTCTCTTTTCTTGTTCATATATATACCTTGCTTAGCGAAAAATGTATACTTAAGCGTCGCATACACCATCTACCATTCTATATAGGTAATAATTTTTTTAAATAAGTTATATGCCTCCACTTCCCTAAGCTCTGTCAAGATCAAATGTTATATGTTTAAAAAATTTCTTGAATCTATAAGGGGGAAAATGTAATAATAATTATTAACTTTTTAGTTTTGAAATGTCAAAGTTTTCACTGTAAGATCTGCTGTTTAAAAATTTATTCACACGATTTTGTATATAATGTAATAATATAAAATTAATAACATAAAATTAATACTTAATTGTAATAATGTTTTTATTGCAACCAGATGGTCATGTTATGATGAATGGAGCATCGGTGGTTGACACATTATGAGAAATGGAAGCACACCGAGAAAACCTGCCCCCTCCCAACTTTGTCTACCAAAAATTCCACATGGATCCACCGAGATTCGATCCCGGGTCCCAGCGGTGGAAAAATATTATAAAACAATATTAAAATTGTAGTATTGAATTTGAAAGTTTTAATTGTGAGATCTGTTCTGTACCGCTGCTTAAAAATTTATCCACCAAGATTTTATACATACATTTTATCATTATAAAATTAATATTCAATGCAACCAAATGGTCATATTATGATGAATGTAGCAACGGAGGATGACATACAGCACAAGAAACGGGAGCACACCGTGAAAACCTGTCCCGACCCTATTTTGTCCCCCACAAATTCCACATGGATCAACTGAGATTCGATCCAGGGTCCCAACGGTGGAAGGCAAGCGGTCTAACTACTCGTACTTAGCTAAGGGGGCAGTAATATCAAATTATAACAAGCTGTAGAAAATTTTTAAAGATATCTGCACTGCAAAATGAAGAAAATTAATTTTTTTATATACCCTAGACCACGTGCATAGTCTCCTGATTAGCGTTGCTGGCTACGGATCCGAAGGCTCGGGTTCGATCCTTGGTATTTTCTAGGGTAGGAAGGTCTGGAACGGGTGATTCAGCCTCGTGATTCAAACTGAGGGGAGCTACTCGTATAGGATGTACAGCTCCGGTCACGGAAACAGTACCTAGGTAATTAACGGCCGTGATTGTCGGCATGCTAACCACATACTATCCTGCTCTCTGGCTATGGTAGATGACGCACGGTTGGATGGTAGGCCTAGTCCCTTCAGGGAAGTAGAGCCATGGAGTTTAGTTTAATTTAGATACTGGTATATCCTGGTAAAGTAAGGTTAAACATTTTCGTAATTAATATACACACACACACACACACACACACACACATTAGTGTTAGAGATTTGAAAACATTGAGCTAAAGTTTGTTGGCCACACTAAAAGCCCATTAAAAACTAAATTTAGATTTTTTCAAGCATATATAGATTTCCTCCTTACTCCATATACTGTAAGTTACAAATACGATGAAATCCTGAATCATTGTTAGAAATTGAGTAATTTAGTAGTTTTTATAAATAGTAAACAATTCGGTTTTGCTTCACATTAAAACTGAAATATCGTCAGTGGAAGAAGATTACTTAAGACTCTGAATAGCTTGACTAATGTCAACTCTAATGTGATTTGACACTAATTGTGGTCCCGAATGTTATATCGGAAACCGGTAGATGTAGGTGGCTAAGTATTCAATGGATGGACAGCAATGGCTAGATTACAACTTACTTCCTTAGTAGCCTCCAGATACAACTACAGTATATTAATACAGAAACTTATGATGTCAGAATAGTCTGATGGATGACAGAAAGGTACCAGTCAAGCATTCTAAAGTAGAGTGGTTATAGTCCTGCAAGTAGAAAGAAACTTGCGCGGAACGAAGTTGTGATTGCTGCAGCAAGCGCAACTACATTCCGCGCAGGCCGCGGAGATTTCTTTCTAACTAGTCGAATTATAGGCCCAATAAGAGTGCGGGAGCCGTGAATAACATAGGGGATAGGGACATTCATTTTCACTGTTTTTTTCGCCGCTTCTCCTCCTCTGTGCTATTACAGAGTACAACAGACTTTAAGAGATTTTATATTCGGAATTCCTCGAGCTGGTAATTTTCCACAGAGCACAAGTTAGGCCAGTCTTGAACACCACTGTAGTGTTATAGCTAACCTTAAATGAAAGCAAATGTTGATTAGTGTAAGTCTGTAGAAATAATAATTTTATGGATTATAATTTACTTTTATAATGCCCGTGTGTCGTGGCCTGCGTAAATAGTTCCTATAATGGGAGAGAGAAAACTGAGCGGAAGAAGTGAATTCATAATTCACTAGTGGAAGCCCTGTAGTGTGACTTTATCCTAGAGAGTTTTCCTATTTTTGGATTCACTTAAGATTCACCTGAACCAGCAGTAGTCAGATTTAGGATCGTCATACTTTCTGGGAAATCGGCTTATTACTTCACCGAGAACTTGCATAGAAGACGAGAGTCTGTGGTCAGAAATAGCCTTTAAGCTCATGGAACTTAGGCTATAATGCGTGGAAAATAAATAAATATGGCGCCAATGGCTGGCTGGTTAGACCATTCGCATTCCACCCGGGATCAAGCTTTGGTAGATCCATTACGAAATCTTGCTGGACAAAATGGGGTGGGGCAGGTTTTCTCAGAACGCTCCCGTTTACCCTGCCATACATTATTCCACAATTGCTCCATTCACCATAGTATGAATATTTGGTTGCAATAAAGAAATTATTAAATCAAGATAACTTATATCAGAAATTAGAGGTGTGATGAAAATATAAGAGCATGATTTTATTCTCAGGTTATCATTTTTAATATAACGAATAAGACACATAAAAAAGTCGTTTATTATGTCTTATAGGCCTAATTAATTATGTAGCATTATTAGCAATGCTTGAAAAAACGATGGAGGTGATGACTGATGAAGTAACAATCAAATTAATTGGCCAATAATTCACCAGAGAAATTTGTAAATTATATTTTGACAAATTGATAGTTATATCTCAATGAAGAGGTTTTTAATAAGGAAGGAAATTGAAAAACTGATAAACCCAGCTTCCCTTTAAAAACTCAATAAACTCTTGGGAAAAGGTTTCGCTGGTCGAAAGGTAAAAATCTAAAAAGTATAATAATTATTTACATTTATAAATAAAGCGAGCATAATCATTATTTGCATGAAAAATGAAGTCAGAAATTCTTGAAATTACTACACAAAAAAAATGTCTGATACTAAACTAAGTTTAATAAAAAATATAGAGAGTAACCCATTTAACACGCTGCAGTATGAGTATAAAAAAGCACCACCAACTTAAAAGGATTGATGTAGATGAAACTTATGTCTGACATTTAATATCTTGACCTTCATTCTTACCATAGGTCTTTAACGGGACATATTTATCTGAAATGATAATGTAACTTCTAAACGTTATAAATATCTCATAAGCCTTCGAGAAGTGACTTTTCCGTTATTCAAGATTTACAACAGTGTTGGTTTTTTATCTGCGCGACCACACTTCTCATCTCAGGTTCCTCTGACTTGTCAAGCTACATGTCAATATCGAAAGGAGTATGAGTCATATAAAAACCTGAATCTTCTCTTATTGATTTTTAAAGTTTTTAAAATAATTTGGCTTTAAGCCAGTGGTAAGGAAAAATTTATGTTAGCTGTGGCTATTTGTTTATTCAATACCGTTGTATTTTGAAAGAAATGCCTTATAATTACCTCAGCACATGAAAATGCTGACGATGATAATAATACTAATATTTATTTTCCAGTGCTCATACTTATTTATATTTATTATACTGTCTTTAGGCACAAATACATGCAATTGACAGTTTAAAAATAAAACAAAAACAAGATAAATTGCAACATATTTACATGTTTTTAAGTTTAACAATTCATAAAGAGTATACAAGGGATTTCTTATTACAATTTTTAGTACGTTTGAAAATATTTGTTGCAGTAATACTTTTTATTATTTTACAAGTGAAGCAAAGTCAACATTAAATATGGTTTAAGTTAAGTCTATCATAAAACAAATCAGCCGTTGAAAGTTCTCTAAGCATTCTCTCAATCCTTCTTGACATGTAAGATATTATAAAATACAAACAAATTAAAATCCGTCAGTATTTTAAATTACATTTTAAATATGCTATTACAGAACATTAAAATCTCCAACATAAATTATATTTTCCAAAAGGATCATACAATCTTTTCTAGTAGGATTTAAGTATATCATTATGATGATGAATTTAGGGAACGGATTTTTAGGCATCTACTGGTTAGATTATCTTTGCCTATAACTAAATCAATCCTTACTTGGTCGGTGGAAAAGTCAAGTTCAAAGAGCAACCCCGAAATAGAATCTTGGACACTAACCAATACAAAATAAGAATGAAACACGCAACCTGGTCCCTAAATTGATAACAATAATTTGTGACTGATGTCATTGGAGGTAGTGGTAACATCTTCGGCTGCAGGACGCTGCTGAAATGTGTTTAAAAGGGTTTTCATAATGGTATAGATGATGATCAGACATGGCGTATAAACACGTTTGCCATTTTTATTGTTTATCAAATATTACTGCATTATTGTAATATAAATTCAGTACGATTAAAGCTGCCAGAATGTCTTAATATGCATTTTATTTGCAACATATCTTTTTTTATTTCAGACTTTGGAAGGCATAGGCCTACATTAGTTCTTTTTTATGATTTTGAAATTACATCTACAACAGAGCCTTATCGTTGAAAATTTGTCTATTGTAATATTTTCTCTACTCATGACAGATACTCTTTGGATAACATGAAAGTTGAGTATATTTAATAATGTATTATTTTTATGCCCTGGGGTTGACTCAGCCTCTAACAGAAATGAGTACCAGGAGCACTCCTGGGGGTAAAGGCGGCCGGTGCGTAAGGCTGACAACCTTACCACCTTCACGTGCCGAATGTCCAAAATCTGGGAGCCTCAACCTCCTGGAACCCTCTGGGCCTCCATGGCCTGTATAGGGATCACTTTACCTTTTTACCTTTTATTATTTTTATAGGTAGTGAATATTCCATTATTTTGTTAAAAAAAACAATTAATTTAATTTAAAAATGTTGACATTAATACGATGACAAGTAGTATTTATTTATTTATTTAACCTGGCGGAGTTAAGGTCATAAGCCCTTCTCTACCACTCAGCCAGAGCAGAAACATGAAATACACAATAATAATAATAATAATAATAATAATAATAATTAAAAACAAGAAATGATATACCTGAATACAAGAAACGTAAATTAAATATAAAGACAAAAATTCAAGCATGAAATACTTGAATGATATATAATACAAATGACTAAAATAAAGAAATGAAAAAAAGATGAAAGACTAAACAAATACGTTCTTAGTTATTACAAATAATGAAAATCTTCAAAAAAATAAATTACAATTTAGCATCAATTCCTAACTGTTATTGTTTTCTAAATTTATGTAGCAAGTTGGATATAATCTAATAGTAAACGTATGTCTGCTTAATAGTTTTTTCTCCTAATTCTTTGGCTTTATTTTTTGCTAACTTTATATGATAATTTCCCATACTTTTTCCATATTTTGGATTATTGTTTGTTCGAACATCTTATACATGTTTAGCAATTTATAGCAAAAATAAAAGAAAGGTGAGGATAGCGATGATAATGATGAAGATGAAGGCAATGAGGTCAGCGGTAATGGAAATTTAACTATAGATTGAGTTCAGCTGTTTGAGTAGTGACTTTAACCTTTGTTTTAAACATGGCTCAACTTCCGATTAGAATTGTAATTGATACTTCAGCAATTAAAATGCCTTATTCGAATCTCGGACATGCGCAGATAACACTCGTATTTCATGAGATAGAATCCCTGGTAGCTGTCAGGCGAGGCAAAGGTACATGACAGCGAGAGAAGTCTCGGAGATTGCATCTCGGCAGATTAGCATTAACATAGCTTGATCATAGTGTTGGATTCCTGACCTTTCTAATAAACACAACTCAAGAAGCTGTATCCAGCTTGCTAGGATATTATGATAATAGCTTTTCAGCTCGTTTTCTCATAATATGTGCTTGAATTATTCAAGGTAAGGGCCGGAATTATGATGTAATTGTTACAGGAAATGGAGACATAATACTCATATGTGGCTTATCGGATAGGGATGTATTCACTGAAATATATTCTTAAATTAATAGCAAAGACATGGGATCCTGCATAAGACGGGTTCATTGTATTCTCTGATAAAAATTCCCATTGATACGTGATTTTTAGTCGAAAATATGATATTCAAACTTGAAAACGTATTTGTTTTACCCTTTGGGAAATAATCGAATCATAGGAAGATGTCTGGATATATTGTAGCCTATCCAGTAAGAAGTCTAGTCTAAGATAACCAAAAATAATCTAAGGTAGTCTAAGGTATGCTAAAGCCTACTATTGTAACCTAACCTAGCCTAAACTAATATAACATGAAATAAAATAATAAAATACTTTCCTTCTCCACCTCTTTAATTTTATTTTCCTAGGTCTTTTGGTTACATTCGACCACCTTCAGGGAATCTTGCTTGTATAATTACATTTTGGTACTTTATTTTATTAATGGAGTTCAACGCTACCACTCAGCATGAGATTAAAATAATATAATGTAACATTAGTAAACTATTCAGTTTTCACTCTAAGGACAAAGCTAAAGTAGACGAAAACCAGCACGTCTATCTTACTCTTAGGTCATATGAGTGATGTGCTAGAGTGAGACAGATGTACTGGTTTTTGTTTACTTTATCTTTGTTCTTAGAATGAAAAGAATTTAACCCAACATATGCCCAACTAATGTTGCCTAACTAAGATATCTTAACTAACATAAGATAAGTCATGTTCGTCTCTAGGTTTACAAGGAAGAGTCGAAAAAGAAATATACGGAGTGTGCATGTATCCCTCAGTAGTTTCTTCGAGGATGCTTTCGTCATGATTTTTATAGAAAATATTTGATTAAGTTTACATCTTTCTATTAGTTATCTAATTTTCACTTTTTGTTTATTCATACTAAACTGATAAAATTTAGCTCTGCAAAAATATTTAAAGGGATAAATAATTATGTTTTGGTTCCTCTAATATTATAGGTAAAAAGGAAAACTACAAATTCAAAACATTTCCAGTTTTTTAACTCCTTTTCCAGGCCTTCAAGTGGGACTAACATTGAACAAGAAAGAAATTAATAAATTAATTCTGGTTGATCAAGAACGAGAGCTATAAATGGAAAGATCTGACTATAAAATTCGACCATCTTTGCATCTTGGGCTATACGAAATGAAGATCTTGTCATTAAAAGATGTTATTCAAGTATTCGGCGCCTTGCTGGAAAACAAATACGCATCATTTGTGGGCAAGTGCTAAGTTCAGAATTAAAAGTTGCCGCTATCGCACAGTACAATTTACTGTTCAAAATATCCCCCTTAATTACTTGGACCCATTTGTTTTAAAAGGCGGTGAAAATGAACTCCCTTACGTCATCACGAAGCTCCTCTGATGACGTCACGCCAATGACATGAGAAGTCCGCCGCTACAATGGTAATTCCAAATTGTTCCTCGTAAGATAATTATCCATTAAGACACCACTGTTGTATTCAAGTTAGATGGCAGCCTGAGATTAAAATAATGACAAGGACAATATATTACAGGGGAAAGGGAAACAGTAGCATTAAATACACATTCCTTTTATGGGGAGAATGATTACCTCCATCTCTTTCTAACGTCTTGCCGCCAAACTAGACAAATATAGCTGCTATTAAGATCACATTTAATCCACTGATGAATTGGTATATCGACTCTATAGCAGCAAGACTGAGTACTCTAAAAGTAATAATGTACCTAGAGGTCAGCACGGTGTTACATAATTAACGCAATGCAAGTTATTGAGTGTTCGCCTTAACTGGTCAGTTGAGTAGGTTAATGACACTCAGCCTATTTCGTGCTACAAAAAGCAAAGGTGATTTTTTATATAAGTATTGTATTATTATGAATTGTGACTATTCTGTAGCCGCATAGCAAGATTGGGGCATGCAGTCAGCATGCCGACCCTCAAAACAGTTATTGGTTGTTTTCGTTCGTGAATGGAGCAGCTACTTCTTTTTCAAGTAGTATCCCAATTGTCACCTCTCCAAACCTCCCTAACTCATAAAAATCCGAGGTGGTACCGGTTATCGAACCTGGGCCTGCGAATCCGTAGCCAGCGATGCTAACCACAAGACCATGGAGGTAGTAATAGTTATGTAATATCAAAGTAAAATGATAACTCATGATGTTACAAGTAAAAAAAAACACATACAAATGAAACAAAAGAATTAATTAAGCCACTTAAAAATCAATGTGGTAGTTACATTACTGATTACACGTTACGGGTATTAATAAGCTATATTCCAAAGCAGTATGGTAGAAAATTTAAACAGAACATTTATTAAAGAAAATAGTAGGAAAATCTTTTCACGTTAAGTTGGTGGTAAGAGAAAGTCTTCGAATTGTTTCTTGCCACATTCTTCGAAGATATCAAATTCGAATTCGAATACATGTGTATATATAAACCAAATATTATAATGTATAGTATATGTAATATATTAATACTATTAATAATATATTAATATATATACATAATATATAATATACATTAATAATATATATAATTATAATTAAGGCTGAAAGTCGATTCAAATTTCTAATCGAGTTAACGCTTGACTTTAATCGATTAATCGACAAACAGGTCAGTATTTTAAACGAAACCAAAGTGTACATTTAATATTGTTTTACACGTTTAATAACTACTACACTACAGATAATAATCAGAAGAAATCCTGAATTAATTACTACCATTATTAGTTAACTAGTGAAAAAATATATACAAAACTTACATTTCCTGTTACTTTTTCAGCCAAGACTTAAAACACACGAGTTTGTTGACTAAACTACCCTTCAGGTTTCTGAATAACGGGAATTGTTTGGACACAATAGACTGAATGACACATGATGTGCCAAGGCGAGAGAAACGACTTTGGTCATTTGACCCATTTCTCAAAAAGCGTTTTTCAGAATTCGAGTAAACCGATTAATCGGAAAATGTAATTGATCGACGATTAAATGTTTAATCGATTAATCGATATAGCCCTAATTATAATGCATATATTATATATTATAATTTTAAGCTTGAAGTATAAAATATTATTTATGAATTTGGAATCTGCTCAAGTTGATAACCCACGAAGCCTTAAAATTAATTAAGATGATTATCTGATATGCGCAATGGGTCTATACCATGGTGATGCATGTCAAGAAACAAGTTTCCGTTGGGTTAAGCTTACGCTTCAAAGATGCAATATTATTTTTCAGCTTGTATGGAGCTTTCCGTAAGCGTGTCCTAGAACATGATGAATTCAATAAGACTTGTACTTGCAGCAGAATATATTAAGCACATCAGTAAGTAGCCTCATATATAAATAATTATCCTATTTAAATAGGAAACATGTACAAAAATAAGAGACTGTTATAAATTCAACCCACGTACATAACATACAAGAGTTTTTATCTCTTTTTTACGTAAGTGAAGCCGCCAACGGGTTGTCAGAATCTACTGAATGTAGGCAGTCTACTTGCTTTCTTAGTTTCTCACATATTTTAAGGAGTAATTTAATCCGGTCAGTATTTTTTAGTTACGACATTTATATAGAAAAGATATATTGAAATGCTGAATGATAAGCCTAATTGAACACGAATGTGCAACTTCAAAAAGCAGTACTTTCTACTGAGTAAACAGATGGATAACTTGCATATACATTTCTCTCTGGTCGAAACTACTTTCTTTCTACATTTGGTTATTGATAATAACCGTAAAGAAGCTTTAAATACATCCGGCCTAGAGTGTACGTAGTAATCCAGGTACTTTTCTTTGCCCACTTTGATACAGATGTACGAAAACAGTCACGATCTGTTTTTATTTTAGCACGATGTAGTATATTTTCTTTACAGGGTTTGAATTTTTCACAAGTTTGAATAAAAAGCAAGCAATCACAATGAAACGAAGGAACAGTGATAGGAACGACAGCCTAATTAAGTTATTTATTCTATCTTAAAAACAAATTTTGTAAAATTTCTTTACACTTAACGTTCGTTTTGGTGTTGCCTCCATGGTAGAAATTATATGTTGAACTGCGATACATTTAATGTTTCATTACTGAGATGTTTTAAAGATAAGAGTAATAATGTACTGTACAGTAGCCTTTAAGGTTATCACTAAAATCAATTCCGTAATAGGCTACATAATCTACAATGTTCACCGAAGAGAGAGATTTCAACGAGTGGTCAAGAGTTGAACACGATCAACAACAAGAACAACGATAACAGTTTGTGAACTAAAGCATGAGAAACTTTGCATTATATTTTCTGTATTGTAAATAATTGTGTCTGACCAAAAACAAATACAAGAAAAATAGATTGTTTTAGTGCTTGTTAAAAGGCAATAAATATATTACATTGGTGATGCGAATTTAAAATAAATGGACAGTTTACTGTTCGCATCTTTATCTCACTAATAACCCTTTACAAATGTATTTTTAAATTTCATATAAATATTATCTTAAAAAAACATTGCCTGTAAATCAGATTTGACTCAAATTATATGTACCCCTTCAAAATGCTAAATTTCTGATTTCGAAGTGCTAACATACCACCCATGAGTATTAATAATAGACATATTAGCAATATGTTGCTCTATTGAAAATAGTTAGAAGATAACACAAGAAAAGAACGAGCGTCTTATTGACTAAAAGAACTGTAAGAGTGACACGTCCCGAAATGTATAATTTCTTTATAAAGAATCATTTAAATTGAAAATTGGAATTGAAATAACGTTAGGTTACATTAGATACATAATATTATTTTGTATTATGATTTATAATGAGAAAAGATAGGTCAAATGCGTTTACTGGGAGCGTATTGTTTATTTGGATGCCGGACTAAGTAAAATAAATAACTTTATACACACATACATTACACACACATATAGGCCCATTATAAAGAAGTTTCCCCTAATAGCACCATTATCAGATCTTCACAATGTTACTGGAAAATTTTGTAATGGAGAGTACGGCATGAGTATGTTTTGCTGAAGACATAAATTACACCTTGTTAAATTTATAATTTTCTGCACATCATGGGGACTCTTCCCCTATAGAATTTCGCACGTCCACTCTGCATGGCAATCAACGGCTCGCTAGGCGAAGGAAACGGCGCGGGAATCTGGCGAGATGATCTGAAGCTACCGGTACTAATGTTGTCACGCAGGCTTGGGCGTAACAAAGCGATGCAGAATGAAAGACGCGCAATAAATCAAAACAACCACCTTAACGAGCCCAAGCACTTCCAATTTTTAAATAGTATTTAACATCGCCTTGAATAGGCCTGAAAGGAAGGGTGTTGAAAACCATACAATGGCTACACAAACATTGTATTTACTTGTTTTGGAACGGTAATCTCTTAAGTTTGATACAGCTCAAGATCTACTTTTAATGGACCAGATAAGACTCTTTTACACTGAACCTCCTATACACTGTCTTTTTGTCCACTGCTCTCAATAAAAACTGCATATGTCTATTTCAACACCTCGTTTCAGAAGCTGAATACGATGGGGTTGACGGTTTTATTTTCAAGAAGAGGGTGGACTGAAAACCAGATCACTTGCAAGATGAAACAAATTTATCAACATTTTCTAAGGATTTAAAATCCTAACCTCACAAATAACTTAAAAGAGTACGGATTTCCGTTTTGATATTAAGATAGCTTGATAAACTTGACAACGCAAATTCTGAAATAATCTGCTCCCAGATAGGCCTATAGGCCTATGTTTTCGATGAAAGGTTGTTCGGTAACTTATTGGTAAATTGACGAGGTTCCTGGTACTGTACGTCGTATGCTTTTTATACAGAAAACGTCAATTAATGTGTACTCATCTATAATATATGCAAATAAAACCTGGATGGTGGAAATACTTGAATTAAAATTTATTCCATTTTAATAGAATTGTATAAAACTAGGGATGGGTCCTCGATACTTTCGATACCTCGATACTCTCGATACTTGCATGGTATCGGCATCGAACGATACTTCAGAAAACACGCTCGATACTTTTTCGATACTTTTGTAATTCTGCAATTAAGTGAGAATTCTAGTATTTTTTAACAAAAACTTGTTAGTGGACTGTTTAAAAAACTAATTTTAGTTTTAATGTAGAGTTTAAAAATAATTATAGGCTACTGATGATATTAAATTTTGTCTCATTAAATATGCAGACGTAATTAATTTAGTTGGTATTACACAGTTCTCTCAAATTTTAATTTTCAATGTACCTGTTTATTGAAACTGGATTGGTTGAAGGTATCGAGTATCGAGGAAAAAATCATGTATCGGTATAGAGTATCGAGAAAATCTGGTATCGACCCATCCCTATATAAAACAGTCAAGAAAGTGATCAAAAGGGTAAAAACATCTGAACAGGAAGTTTTGATCAATGAGGTTCCATAGTTTTCGCTGGAATGTTGAAAATAATTCGTTCCTCTTCTTCGTCTTATTATTTCTTCTTCTTCTACATAGTGGATTTTCCGCTTACATTTAAGCTTACAATATTTAACTCAATAATTGATTTATTTATTTTATAATGAGTGAAAACAATATTAAAATCATACCCACCCTATAGCCTACATAAGAAGTCATCATAATAAAACCGATATGTAAATACGAAGCCATATGCCATACTAAGTTTTCGGATCCACCATTCAAATTCGAATACAATAGTTATTTCGCAGATGTATAATGTCGGTTCTACAGGAAGCAGAAATAGGGAAGGCAATAAAAGGACTCTTGACCACACGACAATTGAAAAGTAGAGATTATCATAAGATGTAGATGAATATGCTTTCAGCTGTCCTTATACAACCACAACTATTATCAGTCGAAGTAATCCTTATTTTTAACAACAAGATAATTGAATTCTTTGTTCATTTGTGCTAAAACAATAATAATAATTATAATAATATAATAATAAATAATAATAATAATAATAATAATAATAATAATAATAATAATAATAATAATAATAATAATAATAATAATAATAATAATAATACACATCTGTTTTAAAACTTTTTAAACACGAATGATACGCTGTATTTTTCATATTTTTTCCTGGTTTAGTACAACAAGAAAAAACTGTATAATGCCATGGGTCTTTCCCTTGTCCACAGCAATAAGTATGGTACAACGTGAACGATTAACAAAGACACACTAATTACATGGTTTCATTATATGTCAGTGGTATACATCGACGGCACTTTCATTATCAACTTGTACCCGATAGTTTCAGTAAAGTGTACCAAAATACAAACGAATTCACTGCAGAAGGTGATAACATTAAACCTGTTTGGTGAAAGTCATTCTTAATTGCATTATCATTTATTGAAGGATTTCTTAAGTCCCATGCGACATTGTGCTATTCACACCTTCTACAGTGATCTGTGGTGAATTTTTACTTAGCTTTTCTTCAGTTGGAACCTTATAATTTCCTTGGCGAATGAATAAAAGTAATAACACTTTTCTAGGAAAGATAATCGATACAATAGAAGCTATCGTTTAATCAAAACATCCATTTTATTTAACATTAATTTATGTTTACTATTTATTCCGTGAATGCGTGACAATCCAGTATAAGAATATGTGGAATTTCAACGAAGTGTCTATCCTCACCCATAAAGTTTTCTTTTCATCACTTTCATACATATTATTTTTTAATAGGATTCTCAGATCTGAAAAAAGTAGTCTTTAAAAAATTGAAAGAAATTTCAATGAAACTTTTTTCCTTCAAAAATTGAAATCTCGATACATGAACGTGAGGTATAAATGATGTTCTACGCCCTACTAGTGTTTTTGCGCAAAACTAAAAAACAAAACTGAAACAAGTATCTGAACGCTAGCATGCAGATATCGGAAGCTGATGCAGTTTGAAAAGCTTTTTCAGTGACAGGGTCTCAATTTACATCCCTATGAGAAATAAACAAATAGTTCGGAATCAATTTACCGCAATGAAAACCTTCATACCTTAGATCAGAAGACTTTGTACATTCGCAAAGAGTCTGAGAAAAACAAAACCGTACATGTTCCTGCGGAAGTTTTGCTCTCGGAATTTGCTACAGGCAAAAGTAATCCATTTGCAGTGACTGAAGGAAGTGATAATATTAGAAAGGATTCGGTTTGCTATGTATTTTATATTCACGTTTGTAGCATTAAATATTCATTAGTTATTTAATGTTGCAGATATTCGCTAAATAGTTACAGTAAATCGAAGTCCAGATTCCCTGAAGATAGATTTTAGAGCAACGATCAATTGCAATTGCAATTTTGCAATTTCGTGGCTCAAAAAATCATCGACAAAATCCGGAACTCTCGTTATATATAAACTATGACTATGTAGCTCACGAATTGGGGTTAATCCGGTGTAAGGATGTGTTAAATTTCATTCAAACACCGCACCTACCATTTTTATCACACCTATGTTCAAATGTTTTTGTATGTGAACTCGTGCCCGCGCGGCGTATGAAATACCTTTAGGCCTATAGCTTATTTAACCTAAACTATTTATCATAAACATAATCGCAATACCAAGGTCAACATCTTCCATTTCCCATAGGTCTACATTCATAATAGCCTATCTAAAGAAGGACTTCCGCCATTTAGTTTCGATAACTGTGTTTTCAACAATAATTTATTGTTCATTAAATTAGCCTAGTATAACCATAGCCCCCTATTATTAGTAGTAGCGAAGAATTTACTCCAAAAATAAAACTTATGATTTCAATAACGAAAACTGTTGTTATAATCCATACGCAGCATGACCATCAGCAAAATATCGATTATCTCGCCATTGGCCATTCATCTTTCTAAAATATATAAATAGTCTCGTTTACAATGATGCAAATAGGACAGTTGATGGATTTTATTAATTTTTATGTTTTTAACTATTAACTAGATACTTAATTCCGTAAGTATTCGCTAAACAGTCCAATAAATTTAACCTGAGGTCCGGATTCTCTCAAATTGCTCGTGAATTTATTGATAAAATGCAATACATTACCTACGGTAATTTAACATACCGTAATAAAATCGGAACTCTCGTTACATTACCTATGATAATAATAATTAGGCCTATATTTCACCTCAGTTCAACGCCAATAAAAAAAATATGCTCAATAAGTACATCCTAATGCAAACAGGATTCGGTTAAAGGACTTGGATTTCATGATCATGTGAACAATAGACTGAAACACCTTAAGCCTCTAGAGATAGCTTGTAACTGCAAATTGAATCAAGATCCCATTGTGCTTAACACTTTAACATGTAGTAACTCACAACACCTTGTAAAGATAAAAATAATACTACAAGCTTAGTGCAAGTACAAGTCTTGATACCTTAACGAGTGGCATCACTCGGCCTCCCATAGTGCAGATACGCGATATGAAAGGATTGCACGTTAATAGCTTAATGTCAGTAGAAATTTATGTTTCTGATACGAGTCTCAAGCATTATTTATACATTTTATAGAAAATACTCTATATGTCCAGGGTCTACTTCAATATTCTTGTGCAGTTGCGTTCTGCGGTTTCATTTAAGTTATCTTTATTATGGATACATGATATTTATGTATATTTATTATAGTCTAAGGACTAAGAATAATATTCTTCCATTCTATTTTACATTAGACTCTGTAGCTTATTTTTTTATTGACATTTTCCCCTGCTATTAGGCCTAAGTATAATTTCGTCAACTTCAAAATTTATAAAAGCAGAGATATAAGATTAATAGAATCAATGCTTTATATAAAATGTGAGGGTTTTTATTCAGAAGTTAGGATTGACATTTACGGAAATCAGCTATTCCAATGAAAGTTTCCTAATTGTTTATAGCCCACTGACAATCTTGCTTGATGATTACTTATATTCATAAATAAATTCAGCTCTGAAAGGGTTGTTATTGCAGTTCTTTTAATTTTCCTTTGACCCTATACCTACAATGTTTACATTAAATAAATAATAATCTAACTAGGGATGGAACGTAGAATTGCATCTAGGCAAATAGAAAATATCAGTCTCGTTGAATATGAACTGGAGTTACTAGTGGATTTGAAGGGAACTACTGATGTCATTACTGTTATTAAGAATTTTAATCATCAGTCTACCATTATTAACAGTTTCTTTAAGAATGCATCGAGATTTATTTTAAGATACCTTCGTTTGTATTAAAAAAGGGTTTCGATTAATTTCTATGGGATTTGGACTGCCATAATATCATACATCAAGTTCATAAGTTTTTATTTAATTAGTATAAAGAGTACCCGATTTGCATATAACATTGTCCTATCTATTCATCTTACTGGTCTACTTATTAAGTAATTTCTGCGACATACAAAAGCTAAGACTAAATGTAACGAAAATAAAATTGCAGAAAATTTAATTATAGTATAATATATTAAACCGATTTTCAATTTAATATTGTAATAAAGTTTTAATATATTATATATTAAGAAATAATATATTAAAATGTTGCATGTTTAAAAATTGATATTCTTTTAACAAGTTATAAGCCAACATAACGATTTGTTTCTTCTTACTAAATAATTGTATATCTCTATGCAGACAATAACAGGCCTAATTAAACTGGAAGAAATTAAGTTTCGTTTTATTTAAGTGTAATGACTTTTTAATAGAAATTCGTAAAAATTTATTCTTAAGCATTAATTAAAAACTTAAAATATTCTGGCGAGATTATATTTTTTAAATTATGTTTATGGTGTCTTAGGTTATCGCTTAATAATAAAGAAAATACGTTAAAATTTTGACCATTGTGTCCACATTCTATATAACAACCACCAGTCAAAGGAATAATTTTTACACACTCCTAAGTTAAAAAACGGGTTAAACCATGGCATTTTGAAACAAGATTGGAAGGATGACCAGTGCCTTCACCCATGACAGTTCCTGTTCGGTTAAGCAGATTCCAGTTAATCACTAGATCACGAGTTCTTAAGCAGTTAACGCACAATGGTAGATCTTCAATTTCCTAATGAATCAGGAGCATCCATCTCCACGACATTGCTTAGAAGGTTCTCATTAAAATGGATGTGAAGTGAAGAGCTTATGAGATGCATATATATAATTTATATCAATGTTAATATCTAGTTCTTAAATAATTATCTTAACCAAATCATCTTAATACATAATTAATCAAAATCAATACTGCAAATTACTTTTAATGTGTATGCTATATTCCGTTACCCATTTTTGCTTTTACTGAGTAGGCTGCAGTATTACTGATATTTACATTTTATCTGTTTCTTTCTGAATTCTATTTGTCTTTTAACTTGCTATAATGTACTAAGTAATAACTTATGTTTGTATTCTTAAATAATGTAAAGTAAGACCATAAGGCCTTAACTCGGCCAATTAAAATAAAGCATTATTATTATTATTATTATTATTATTATTGTGAATGATGGAAGAAGAATATACCAAGGAATGATAACTTGATGAGAATTGCTCTAATGCAGGAAACTATAAATTAAACAACCCGGAAATACAACAGATATATCTTTAAAAATTACAAAAGGAAATACAAGTTCATTTATCAATCATAAATCAGTTTTGGCACTTGTCACAATGATAACTTGAAGTAAAATTTACAACAATCTACAACATTTAACATTCACACTTACTCAAAACGATTAATCAATACAAGACTTCCCGCTATAAGACAATACATTTTTTATATCGGGATGGGGGGGGGGAGGATCGAAACAGGTGTATTGTAGATGTTTAACATCCCATTCCAAAGAGAGGAGAGAACATTGGGGAAGTCTAGACTACGCACCAAGGTCGTCAACTGTTTATAAACGTCCACGTAGAAAAAAAGAAAGAAAAATCTGGATAGGAGTATAGGCAGCTCACACATTCGATTTAGTCCTTGAACGCATGAGGGGGCCAAGTCATTGTCCCTATTTTCAATGCCTTAAAGAAATTAAATTTGAGAGAATTAAGACATATAGGCTATTTCGTACCATGTGTTAGTATTGGGAACGCTAAATTATAGTCTTAACATGTGTTTTTCGTAAATCTACCATCCAAATGGAACAGAAGAGCAAAGCCCTTTGAAGTTAATTGATGATGATGATGAGTGATTTGCCTGAAGGCAGGTCCAAACCCAGGAAGAAGCGTGGGATGATGACCACGACTCGTCGGAGGTGATTCAGGCAAGGGTGATCCACTGAGATTTGCCATTGCCTCTCGCGGGATGGGAATGACAGGACAACACCCAGTCCTGAACTCAGGAAGGATCCGGCCGGGAATAGAACGTGGACCGCGAGGGTGGAAGGTAGTCATGCTATCAACTCACTCACGGCGGCGAACTGAAGTTAACTACATAGGTTAAATAAATAAATAATGAATAAGCGAAGAAACAAAGAGATGCCTTGAATATAAGTCGAAGTTATTTCTTATGGTATACCGAAAATTATTACCGATGTCTTATTTTCAGGGAATACATTTATTTTTGGCTACATATTCCTAAGAATTCCTCTACGAAAGTTTGACCTGGGTTCCGAAGTAAGGAATCTTCCCAGCCCTATATTAGTAAAGGAACCAGGGTCCTTCATTTCTGGATCCAAGTATACTAAACTTGATCCAAGAAGTTTACGGAGCAAACTAGTACTAGTACTAGTACTAGTGTGAAAGTACAGAGCACAGTTCACAAGAGTTCGTTTTTGAGACTGTTTAGTCGATTACATAGAGTAAAGTCAATTTTGGTTTAATTTTGACCGGTGACCTGACACCTCCTGTGAGATCTGTACTCTTTTAGGACTCTGAAAACCGTACTTGAAACTACTCCCTCGGATGACACCACTTTCACTCCCACATCTTGCACAGATGCTTCAGGGTTTTCTTTTTAACGTTTTGTATATATTTACTATCTGTATCTTCTCATCGCTGGACAAATCTTTTCCTCGCACGTTCTGAAGGCCCTGGTTCGCAATTTTCTTCTATAATACAAGTTATGAGGTTATTCCAATTACTTTTACTTACAATATGTGGTCTACTTCATCACAGATTATGTCAATGGAAATACAACGAATTAATTAATTATGTAATAAAATACCCCTTGTATTTAGTAACTTAAGTAACTTTTTTTTTCAGAATCAACAAATTTGCCAAGGCAATGATAAAAACAAATGAAATCTTCATTGCTAGATATACAGTATGTTGTAAAACATGTAAGCCTATGATATAAATACGAAAGCAAGAAACTCACTTAACAGAATTTATGTTTTCACAATTACATAAGATATAAATAATTTTATGATATGTGCGGAATGGAAGCCAAGATCTGACTGAGCTTTGCGCACTATCGTGAAGTATGCGCTGGTGCGATTTACCAATGAAACGACAGGACACAGTTAGTCAAGGCAAGTCTGCTGTTTACTTTTGCTCCGTACACATCGTGGATCAAGTATAGAAACAATCCTGGAGTTAAAGGTGGCCAGTGCTTGAGGTTTACTACTTGACCACTTTCACAACTTTACGTCTCTCGTGAAAAATTAAAAGTTGGTTCTGGAATCTGTAACTGCTTCTGGTTTTCAATAGCACAACTTAAAGTGGAGTGGCCTACCTCACGCTTGGAGTAGAGCGAACAGTCAACTTCTGGTTGTATGACTTATTTGGAACACGACAACACACTTGTTTTGACCGGTTAAATATCAACCTGTCTCATGTGCAACATTAATTCACTCTTTCCTCTTCTTCATGCTTCAGCCAAACGTAACATTACCATATAGAATGAAATATGGCGATTTAAAAACTACAGCAAGGAAACAACACATTGCCAAATTTGAAGAAGCGCTGAGGATTTACTGAATGAATGTCAAAGTTGAAAGGTGACTGAAATCAATAAAAGAAAATAATTTTCTTGTCTGTTTATTTGCGACTTTGGTATCACTTTACAAGGCAGTGCGGAAATTTAGAGTTAATAGCATTGCCATAGAAATAAAATTACTTTCAGTTGTACATTAGAATAAAAATAACGCAAAAATTCAATTGACACAATAAAAACCAGAATATAGTAGTTCATAAATAGAATTTAAATAAATAAATTATAAAAAATAATCGATAAAATAGTTAAAATTCATGAAAAGGGAAATATAAGAACGTGTTCTTTGCCAATGTCACTAACTTCCTCATGAAAATCTTATGTTTGAATTATAATTATTGTAATTTATTACTGTAAATATGCCATGATATACTTTTAGGTAACACACCGATTGTAAAACCTAAGCTCAAATGAAAAAAAAGTAGATTGAAACATTTAATTCCTGTTTTACGCTATCTTGTTCGTTAATAACGGTTTTTTTACTTTTTCGATTTAAATCTTTGTCACTTCACTATTATGTTTTAAATCTACACTACTCTCGTGAGATTTTCTCAATAACCATTAAAACGATACACAGTAACCATATTTATAACTGAACGATTTTCATCCGATAGATGTCATCGAGAGTTATAGAGACCTAAGGACAAGAAAGAACTTTACGACATCAGTTTAGGGATAATCTCTTGCCGAAGGTTGTATAAGGAAAATCTGTATAATATTTTAGAACGTGAAAGAAAGAAAGAAAGAAAGAAAGAAAGAAAGAAAGAAAGAAAGAATGGCAGAAAGAAGAAAAATAAATTTAGTGGAAGACGATAAGAGGCTAAAAACAATACTAACCCAAGTCCTATAACATGAATTTTCTTTTGATTCCTCATGCAGTAATTCAATTAGTTTATTCATTTATGTACAATTTTATCGCTACGCAATATTTCTGAGAAGTTCCAGTAATTATAGTAAAATAAGTAATGTCCATTTAATTAACACTCAGTATTATCGGAGGAGTTGCATAATTTTAATTCAATGCTCACATTCGTGAATTCATAGGTCCTGACTATAATCAGCGGCAATGTACTAGGACTTTTTAATAGTTGTTCAAGTTTTTAAAGCTAAAAGCCTTGATTACAATACCTGAGTGTAACAATTTCTTAGGGTTACGTATAATAGATTCAAAGTGCTAGCGTAGGCCTGTCACATTCGTGTACACATACTTAAATACCACTGACCTGGGCCAGGCTCGACCCGCGAACACAGAAATCTCTGGAACAGTAAACATGTTTTTTTTAATGTATGGTTAAATTGACTGCGGTAAAGCAAACTGACAAACGGAAGTCTTTCCTAGACCTTAGTGTTCCTGAAGGAGTATTTTCAAGAATTTCCAAACAATCGGAACTGAAGGTACAAAGGTTTCAGCTTAGGGATAACCGATAAGGACAAGGGCCGTGATAATACTAGAAGTTATGGTAAACAACAATTTCTGATACCCTGGATCGCTTGAATATGAAAAATGTATATCTTCTGGCCGTTTTTTAAGACACCGCGAGGTGTTTCAATATTCTATCGATGGTATGTGAAGTAAGCCGCTCAACATTTTTCTTTCTGAATCTAAATAAATTGTAATAATCATCTTCTTGAACCTACATTCGCTCTCTGTACACTTTGTGCTTCCTAATTCTTATAAAAGCAAGCATTTCAGATAACGCATTACAATTGCTTCCAATCTTAAGCAAATTCTGCACCACACTTGGAAATTTCACAGTATTTACTGGTAGGCCTATTGATAAGTAAATACTTGCTATTATTAATATATTTTGCAGTAGGTACTACTTTATCTAGTATGTACTGATTACTAACAAACAACAGGAACTGAAATGTTTTATTCATGGAGTAACAGCATTTACTGTCTTTTGTTCACTCTACCCATTGTTTCTTATTTCACTTTAATCCTTCACTTCATCATTTCTCAACTCAACAGCTAACACTATTTTGTACCTTAAGAATACCTTGCCAGAGGCTTCGAACTATTGAATATGTTTAGCATCTACCAAGGAATATAAACACATACGTGTGAATTGCGGCAGTTACTACAACCAATACTTTTATACAACAATCTGCTAAGTACTAAACTTTTTTTTTTTAATGGTACCTTCGATGTTCAAGCTCCAAGGCTCCTTCTAACCGCATTAAATACGATGAGTGTAAGAAAGGCACATGAGTTTTATAGTCTAAAATTAAGACATTGGCTGAAAGTACACTTGCAACTTGCAACTTCAGTATTATTTACTGTATACTAATACCTAATTGAGGAATATAACAAAGAGAGAGAGATAGAAAGATTGGGAGAGGGGGGAGAAGTATGGGAGAGGGAGAAGTATGGGAGAGGGAGATAGAAAGGGAGAGGAATAAGAGTAAGAAAGAAACCGAGTGGAAAAGACCGAGATAAATAGATTTTCATACGAGCTGATTCTGAAAATGTAGATTTACCGTATTAACGTCTTACAGTATTGCATTTGAAACTTTTGTAAAATGAAACTCAATAAAACTTAAGATAAATTTTAAGTACTCACACGAAATTGAATGGTTTTATTTGAACTAATCTTATAACTCTAGTGATGCATGTTTGGGTTGTATTTTTTGGTGGTAAAATAGAAATATATATAATTATATATGTAAATAAGCCTCATTAATCCCATAAGGGCAAAGGCCTCCCACCAACAGCAGGGTTAGCTCGGAGCGATACTCGATAGATGAGCTAGGTCTAACGAGTTGGTTAGATTATAAAATATATAATCATTTCTTTTTTTTTAAATATAGATTTTTAAAAGTAGATTTAAAATATTTTTAAAATTAAATTTTTATTAAAAATAATGCATTTTCAGTTTAATGTCCTCTTAGTGCCATACTATCACCACCAACATCGGTAAAATAGCCTTACAAAACCATTTTATTAAGATGCTAAATGGCACGTGGGTATCCATTGTAGGCCTACAGGTAGGGGGAAAAAAAGCGGACCGACTAAAATATCTAAGTTGCCGATATGAGCCACTGCGCATGCCTAGCGGCATTCACAGGATAGCAGGGAATGTATTGAAATTTATTCTAGTGTCGATAAATTGCTTGAATTGAGAAATAATTTCACGTAATTTACATTGCTTGTGAAAAATCAGTTTCCCCCCCCCCCTACCTGTACACTACTATCAGACCTGCATGCGAATATTGAAACATATGTGTTGTGTTATAGGCCTACCACTGACGTATTTTAGCGTTAAAAAGTATTCCGTAATACGAAAATATCAATTATTTCCTTTAAAAAATTAGGTATTGTAGGCTATTATATCATAAGAACAGATAATACCAGGGCATGAAAAGTGTAATCCGTTATTGACTTCACTTCAATTGATGATTTACCAAAGAATAAACTTCATTGCTTATTACTTCTACAGGGAGTTTAGGAAGATAATTGAATATGCATATATTGTTTTCAAAGATATAAAAAAGTCACTCAAAGAACATGCCAAAGCAGGGCACCAGGCAAGTTCATAGTATATGGAACATATATATATCTATAAGGTTTCTTTGTAAGTTTCAGTTTCTTTTTCTTAAACACCTAAAGGTGCGTATACATTTGCGCTCTGTACGCGTACTGTACGCGTACAGAGCGCAGATTGGGACGGCATTTGAGGTGTTCGTGTGACGACACGCGTACAGAGCGCAGACAGTACTCCGCGATCCGTCTCCTGTCGGTTTTTTCGACGAACACAAAGGATTTCTGATTTCATATTGGGACGTGTTTTTGGTAGTTGCGCTCCGTCCGCGTGTCATTTTCCTCCTTGCTCTCTCTCTGCTCAAGCATGTTGTTTTGATTTTGAACACCAGCAACAATAACATCCGGCAGCTGTGCACACAATGTTTATACAAAGTTCAATATTAATATCATTAGTGCACGGATTTTTATGTGCTTAAAAACTTACAAATATTTATTTTTTATGTGCTAAAAATGTTACAAATATATGGTAAAATTTTAAAAATATGTGCTAAAACTTTTTATTTTTTTTCTGAAAAAGGAATAAAAACACCAGAATGTTCGTAACTTACTAGAACAAATTATACTGAAAATCACCAATTGCAGCTAAATATCATATGTAAAATGCTGACTGGAGTTGCAGTGCACAACAAATGTCATCTCCAGATTATGGATCACAAATCCTTGCCTATTATACAAGAATAATGCCTTTGAGAAAAGGAACGTTCTACATCACACGATGTTAACCTTGTATATTTCAAGAGGTGTACTGTATATCACTACACACACACACGATCAAGTTCACTTATGATTTGACCTTCCAAAACTTGAGCGACTTTGCAGAGGGTTTGGTAGCCACCATTTTTCTCAAACATACCTTTAAATTTTGTTCTTAGAACTTTTATTTTCAAACCTGAGATAGTGTTAAGTTGCCTTTCAACATATTGTATTTCTTTAACTGAATTACGCAATGTTGAGATTGAGTTCTGTTCTTCCCCGACAAGCAAGTGCAAGTGAATCACTTTCACCTCATTGCAATTTCTGTTGAATTCTTTCGAGATAGATATTTGTGTTGTAAAATGTTAAAAGAGATTGAGGAAAAGTACTAAAATATTTATTTGTGGAGAATATAGCGAAAATATTTATTCACATAACTTTTTTTTGTAAATCGTGTGTTTTTATGTAAAATAAAATAGGAATTTGCGGTTGTCGGACCTTAACAAGAGCATCAGAAAAAAAAATTACATAAAAATCCGAAAAAGTAGGCTACTAAAATATATATTTATGGAGAAAATATCGAAAATATTTATTCACATGACTTTTTTTGTAAAATATGTGTTTTTATGCGAAATAAAATTTGTAATTTGCGTTTGTCGGACCTCGATTTGGATATTGAACTTTGTTTTAGGAATGTACGCATCAGGAAAAAAAACCTTTTATTACATACAAATCCGAGCCCTAATCATTATTATTATTGTTATTAATTTCATTATTATTATTAAGTTAAATCCCTATAATATAAAGCCACATGGCTGGCTGACTCACTCACTCACTCACTCACTCACTCACTGACATTAATGTTTGCCCACTTCCAGATGAGCTAGAAACTTGAAATTTGGTATACATATAGCTTTTAGGCTGTAAACTGCAGAAAAATTACAAAAAGTTTATTTTTTTTATTTTTAGCCCTAAAAACCCCTGTAAAAGGGCTCACTCACCGACATTAATGTTTTCCCACTTCCAGATGAGCTAGAAACTTGAAATTTGGTACACATATAGCTTTTAGGCTGTAAACCACAGGAAAATTCCAAAAAAGTTTTTTTCTTAATTTTTAGCCCTAAAACTCCCGAAAAAGGGCTTGGTTTCCATGGGAACGGTTTTATCAAACTGTGTTCACGTAGGGCTCTGACAGATTAAATACACGCACTCTATCTCCCATAGATCTTTTAAAAAACCTCTCCCGAGAACCTCAGTGGAGGTTTGGGGGCTCCGCCCCCCAGCGAAGCTAGTTTTAATATAAAGATGTTGTGGGCCCTATATTAGGGTTATTGGGCTGTGATATGATTTTTATCACAACAATAATAATAATAATAATAATAATAATAATAATAATTATTATTATTATTATTATTATTATTACAAAATGTTCTAGTTATTACAAATCACAAAAATACAAATTATTACAAATACAAATATAAATAACACAATAATAATAATGATGCTGGTGGTTCGCAATATGTTCGTCGCTTTCCTATGGATAATTTCAACGTACTGTTCGCGTACTGTACGCGTACTGTACGCGGACAGAGCGGAACGCGAGAGGAGCGCAAATGTATACGCAGCTTAATACTATGTACGAAATCGTAGAATGGAAAACGAAAATAAAAGTAATCTCACTTAGGGATATGAAATCTCTTATTTCTTCAACAAAGTCATAACACTTGTAAACATTTCATATAAATAAATGACAAACATATTTAACCCTACTTATTATACTTGTCATAATATGTGAATTTATGTGACCTACATTTTCCAGATTTCCTTTATTTGAACATTTCAATATGTTTTTAAACCCCCTTTACGTCCATAATTTTTTAAAAATTCCTCTGTAATTATGTGTAAACATTTTACTAATGCAAGTTTAATCTTGCAAATTTTCAAAATTTGTATTAACTTTATCGGAAGTGTATTTTATTTTCTCATATATTAGTTAAAATACATTTAGGGAGAAATCCTGTTAGGATAGCTGCCTTAAATTATGTGAGCCAATAGGACACAGCCAAATAAAAAAAATTCTAAGAACTATGTATACTGTTTTTAAGACGAGAATTTATTTTCCTAATTTTCAATGTTCATATATTTTTAAACTGAATTTTATTACGTTATTTTAGTTGTTTTTAACCAAATCAGAAAATTGTTTCTTTGGACGTCTAAACTCTGAAAAATATAGTTATACAATTTTTTCCATATTTTCATTGTGAATATGTATAACATGAAATATAGCATATTCTTTTTTCCATATCATTCCTCAAAACCAATAAATTATATTTTCTGTTCATATACATTCATGAAAATGAATTTGTATGAAGTTTAAAAAGAAATATTCTGTGTTTCTTTATATTAATGAATGGAAAAAAAATGTCTATTTTGAAAATGGAAACTTATTCGTTACCTGGAAGCCAACTAATATATGGTGCGAAAATGTATCAATAAAATCAATTAGTTTTAGCAATTAACTTATAGACAAATTATTTTGTTAAATAAGATCACATTAATACTCTGCACAAAGTAATTAGAGCCTAAATTGTTAATAGTAACGACATCTTAATTAGACATGCATAATTTTTCCAGTAACAAATTTTGGGTATGCCTCTATAAGGTTACTTGAATTATTAACTGGTATAGGGTATTTAAAATTATACCTATTATATTATCTTGTATTACTAAAATGAAAATGCGTTTTTATTTTAATATGGTATTGTTGATTTTTAAATTTGAAACACATTTAATGTTTTCATTCATCATTTTTGTATATTATAGTATTCACTACAATATTACTGTTGCTATTTATATTACATATATATACATACATATTTATTTATATATTATTATTGTTGTTGTCGTTAGGAATAGTAATAAATTGCTAATTGTCAGGAGTAATAGTTTGACTACAATATGGAAGCTTATAGACGTAGCCTATGTAGTAAACTTGTCGGCCCTATAAACTCAAAATATAGAATTATAAAAGGGTTAATTTTTAAATAGTGACAACACTTCAGTAGAATCTCGCTGAAACAGAGCAAGTTAGTTATAATACCACTCTCACCTAATATTACAGGGGTGGCAACTAACCTTAACTTTGGGAGCCGCAAATTAATGAAGCTGTTCGGAAAAAAAACACAATGTTTTTACTGTACACATGAACATTATTGTTGAATTACACAACAAGAAATAAGATTTTACTTTTGAGAAGTGCCTTTTCGAGTGTTCATTTTTGCTGTTAGTTTGAAATATGACTGCTGATCGGTAAGCGCAGTTCGCATGAGTTCACTTAAATGTTCATCAGTTAGTTCAGATCGATATTTAGATTTAATGAACTTAAGCGCTCAGTACAGAGATTCACACACACACAAGTAGTCCCAAATATCTAGATAAGTTTCTTAGCACACTCATCTGTTAGCAGGTATTCTTCTTCTGGAATTTTCTTCTATGGCCGAAGCACTACTTATAGTTTAGTTCCTTTTAGTCCTCCGTCGTCTTGCAGTTCTAGTAGCTCCAACTCTACTCCAATTGTATCCTTTGCAATTGATGAAACAGGACAGTCATCGCCCACAAAATGGATTTTCCAGGAATGAAAATGAAGGTTTAAGTGTTCTCAAATCATTAAATCTGCCATTGATTTCTTTAGCAAAACCAGACATTTCACACAAATAATCTTCTATTTCCATCTGAACGTCAAGAAAGCTTTCATTAATTTTCTTCAAACAAATGAATTGAGCGAATGTTTCAGTCTCAAGGTTTTTCAGAAAGAGTTTTAATTTGCTCTGAAAACTAAATACACTCTGCTCTAAATCAGAAATAAGTTTTTCACTTCCTCGTAATATGTTTTCATTAAATTATATTAACTATATAGGCCTACTTTTTAAAATCTGTATCATATTTGCTCTTAGCTTGGTTTCAAGAGACGCACGAGGTTGGCTCGCGAGCTTCGTTGTGGTCACCCCTGTAATATTATTTGGATAATCAGCATACCTCAATGCAAAATGGATTTTATCTAACATCAATAAACAATAATAAGAATTCAACGAGCAGTAGGCCTACCTACTTAAGCCTACCGGCACAATTTTAGGTTCGTAATTCTTTGATAAAATTTTGTACAATTTTTGGACATATTGGAAAAAATTCAAAATTTCCCAAGAGTATAACTGATGTACAGACGCTTCTCAAAAATCTGCATTCAGTAGGCCTAGTAAAATTGACTAAACTAATTTTGCTGTCCAAATGTGGTAGGACCTATGGTGAGCCGTGTAGACTTTTTAGAAGCCTTAATAGGTCAATTATCATTTTTAGATATTTGAATTTTTGTCCTACACCCCTGCTTGAAATTTTGAAACACCATCCTAGAGCGGTAGTTGCAGACCCCTCAGTTAATTGTTGTTATTGTTGAAGCTTGCGCCATGATAGAGAAATTTAATTTTTTTCCTAAGATATGCTAGGTATCCAAAGAATATCAGGTGAAATTGGCATAAACTTCCTCCGTTTCAGTGATATTCCACAAATGTGTTTAAATATCAACCCTCGTTTAAAGTTGCGAATATCATCTAATCACATAAAGGCATGAAAAAGAACAACAATTTTCTTTCCGAAAATCATAAGCTCAGAAGCTTAAGAATTTCTATTTAGGAGTATTTTTGTTTATTTTACATCTTTATTCATTCCATTCTAAAATTAGTCTTATGTTCATTCCATAATTATACAAAATTAATTTACAATCGTAGTTACCAAGATGTAATAAATGGCGGTATGGTTAATATTACAATAGGAGATCTGATTAATTAAATGATGATTTGGAGTTCCTTCGCATTATTTCATTAGTTACCGGTACTTATAGTCACAATAATAAAAAATAATATACTTATTCTTGACCGTCTGCTACCTTCAGTGACGGGTGGAGGTCTGGAAGTAAGACTTCATTAAAAAAAAAATACAATTTGATGACCAAATAAAAGCAATTTAACGTGTTTTGTGTTAGTAATCATGCAACTTACCGTAATCTACAGGAAACTCCAACAACATTGAATTTCAGGAAAGGATTTTACCTGGAGAATTCATTATGATTATCATTCTGGAAGAATTGCGCAATCTTTACATTAGATATGCAGCCATTAGTTTAAATGTTATTGAAGAAGCAACATTTGTTTCTGTGATTTCATTTCGAGATCAAAGTCACTTTTATTTTTCGGCCAGTTATAAAACACAAATAGGACAGAAAACTCCATCAATAATCTGTTCAAGTTGTAAGTCTTCGCAAAGATTGTTAAACTCAATGAAATACCGGTACTAAAGAAGTGGTTGAAGTATGAATAAAAACAGTAGATATATTTATCAACATAATCAGAACAGAAACATGTACAGGAGTCGACGCACACGCAAAGAAAGGCACACGTTATTCAGCACAACACAAGACAAAAACAGTCACAATACGAAACTTATAATTATCTTACATAACACTTGTACGGTAACAAAAAAAGAAAAGAGTAGCGTACAAAAAACTTTCAAGTTTATTTACATGGCAACGGTGTCATGAACCATATTTCTTTTTTTGTGTAGGAAACATTCATAGAAATGCTTGCGAACGATCTTACGCAACAAAAACATGAGAATGCGATGCTTTTTGTGTTGATGACGAAGGCAAGGTATGTTTTTTTGACAACACAGGCGCAATGAAGTTTGTTCTACCGTTTGATTCACTCTCCGGAATGACCATCCGCTGGCCACCAGTTGTAGGAGAAGGAGGAGTGAATACTTAGTAAGGGGTTACGTGTCCCCCTCTCTTCCCCCCTCCTCGTACCCCCGCCCACATAAGAATAAAAAAAGTGAGTTGCTTACACTCCTATTGGTCAGTTTTTGTATGTGGTTATATACAGCGTGTGTACGCAAGGAGAAGTTGCACATATTTTAATTCTCCTTACTCGAGAAACACAGTTCATTTCCAAGTTCACTGTTAATGACGAGCATACGCCCACTTACACATAGCTTCTGTTACGACGAGAATGCGTCATATTCGTTTCAGGATTAACGCACAGGGCACCTGTGGGCATAGCATTTTAATTTATGAAAGCATTTGATCATTAAAAACGATAAAATCATGGTACTGAGTAATGACGATAATAATAATAATAACAATAATAATAATAATAATAATAATAATAATAATAATAATAATAATAATAATAATAGAAAATATAAATAATAATATAGGAATTTTCTACCTTAAAATCAACACGTAAACAATATTATTACCATCTCATGCACTAACAAACAGTACACATTTTCCACTAATTCCTTGGACTAAAACTTTCCTATTTTAAATTCAATACCACACCTGGTTGAAATAATTTTATCGTGGATATTTCTGCTTACCCAGATTTAATTAAATTAGCTATTTAAATATAACTGAAAAATATTGTTAAACATTTTGGATTCAATGATTGTTGATGTTTTCATTTTGACACGACTAGAATAATATTCTATATAATTTCTCAGAGCATAATACAATATCAATTTAGAAACCTAAAATCTAGAATTGAATGGGCCGTATTAACGAGTTATCCCTTGAATAATGACTGGTAGAAACATTTCATAATAAATTAACTGTAAGTTATCTTTTAACTTAAGCAATGATTAGACGATATTTTCTTCTATAATTTATGTAGTTTATGATTTATGTATTAATTTTACATAGGGACATTTTAAGAATAAACTGAAGCATCAATTCCCATAATACTTAAAAAATGCTAAACATATTAATATAAAAGTAGAACTATGTACAGATTATGTAACAATAGTACACTTCAATACTTTTAAATTTCTTGAACAACTCGCTGATGTGATTATATAATTTTCTTCAAAGAGGAATCATTGATATCACTATTCTTTAACTTTATTTGATATCGTCAAATCAGATATAATAGGAGAGAGTATAATACTACTGTCCAGCATATGGACAATCCCTGAATTTATAGATGTAACAGACAGGTACCTGTGATCATCTAGGCTCTAGGGATTCGATAAAAACTAGGCCTTCACAACATACTGTAGGAAGAGGAAGAAATCACAGTGTGTAATATTTATGACTTCGGGGAAATCTACATAAATTCAACATATGAAGTCCAACGTGGTAAAACCAAAGATGTGCATCTTAATTCCAATGAGAAATCCACCATTGCAGGAAAACTAATTTCTGTAAATAAGTCAAACAGCTTTCTTTAACACGCTATTACACAATTTTAACAGACTATTACGCAAATTAAAACAAATATAGCCTATAATATAGCCTATGTTTTTCGTAAGAATACATTAACACTACAGTGGTCCCTATGTAATCAGTGAAAGTGTTTAGGGTGTCAGGAGGGCTCTCAGGCCTACCTAAAGGGTACTTAAATTTTATTAACAATTTTAAGAGATCCTTCATCACAGTCACTGTATTAAAATCAATGTCTCTTATCATTCATCACGCACAAAAAGCTTTAAAGAAGTATTTCGTTTTGGATCTTAACAATGAACATATCATAGCCTACACGATATTAAATAAGACTAGTTTAATTCTGAACTGGAACTTAATTTCACAATCTGTGCTTCGTCAATGACTATATGAAGCCTATGCCTCTTCTATTCATGCGATGTTAAGAAAGTCGATTATATTAAGACTTTGGTGACAAATAGAGAGATAACTTTTAAGTATAGGTATTGCTAAAAACAAACTGAAAGAAATAACAATATACAAAGGGAAAGAGAACATGACTTGAGACATTGGAAATTACAGTAGTTGTTACTGTACTTGACAGCGTTCTTAGTTCCAATGGTGCTAACTTTTTAACTTCAGTTTAGTGGAGAACATTTTGTGCAATGACTAAAACCTGCCACTGCTTCAGAGGTTTTAATTGAAAACTAAGAAAACAACTATTGCATGTAGTTTCAGTTTAGTGAAACACATTTTGAGCAATGACTGAAACCTGCCACTGCTACCGAGATTTTAATTGAAAACTATAAAGCTGAAATTACGTGTGAGCATGAACATAACCTTAAAAATATTAAAAACGTGATATACTACTCTGCGCTATAAAGCGTTCAGAAACATGATTAATAGAATTTATAATTAATCCCTCCAATCACAATTACATCAACTGACAGCAATTCATTTTTTTCTTTTTCTAAGCAGCGATTAAAGTGTTACCTCTCCTGCTGTATTCTCCTTCTTTCAAGTCTCACCTTTGATTGTACTTTGTCTACCGCCAGCGATTAAATATTTCCTTTCTCTTTCTAAGAAATCCCCTCCTCTTAATTCCTGCTCCTTCCACATCTCAGTACAAATTTACTATCTCTCCTTCCACAGCAACTTATAAACGTCATCCACAATGAAAAATAGAGAAACGTGAATTCTCGCGAAGGTCCTTCCTAGCACATTATTCTTCGCGCCAAAACTCTGTTACAAGGTGATACTAATGCCTCCTGCTGGCGGACAAATTGAACTTAAAATTTACAAGGATGATCATGACTTTAGAAGACTGAATGGTAACAACATTTAAAATGAATATGAGGTTTAAAAAAATCTATTTGCAGTATAACTTGGTAATATGCAACAGAGGAAGTAAAACATCACTCAAATTATCGACAAATTCGAAAAAAACAGTTCCCAAAATGGGTATGGGTGAATGCACTATTTATTCTGAAGCCAACAGAGTATCGTCATACAACAGACCTAATTCGTGTCTATTTGGCGAATGATTACAGAAATAAGCATGTAATGAATAATTAAAACTAGGCTACTTCTTCTTCTATGGCGTTGCAGTTCGGGATCGAACCATAGCCTCCGTTATCATCTGCCTCCATCTGGTTCTATCCTTGGCAATTGATGTCCACCGCCTGGTTTGGAGTAGGGTTTTAGCATCACTTGCCACTGCGTCAATCCAGCGGTCCCTGGGTCTTCCTATAGGCCTTCTACCTTCGATTTGGCTGAATAGTACTTTCTTGGGGATTCGATTATCTCCCATCCTGATGATGTGCCCAGCCCATTGCAGCCTGTGGCATCTGATGATGGTGGTTAACTTATTGTCTTTGTACAGATTGTATAATTCATTGTTATAGCGTATTCTCCACACACCATTATCTTGAACTGGGCCATATATCCTTCTTAAAATCCTTCTTTCGAAGGTGTCGATTAAGTTAGCGGCTTGTTTACTCATAGTCCAGGTCTCGCTGCCATATGTCAATATTGGTCTAATCATGACTTTATACAGTGTTGCTTTGGCTTGGCGATGGATGTTCCTTGATTTAATAATTGAGGACAGTGATGCATAGACTCCATTAGCCGAATGTATCCTTCTCTTTATCTCATGAATTTCGTTGTTATCTTCTGTTATCCAGCATCCCAAATATTTAAACTGGTTAACTATTTCTAGATCAAGGGGCCCAATTATAAACTGATTAGGTTTCCTAATTTTCCTTCGTGTATTGATCATGACTTTTGTTTTTTCTGTGTTTATTTGTAATCCTATCCCTTCTGCTGCATCTCTTAGTTCTTGGTAGGTCTCCTTTGCTCTTGCATTGGACCTTGCCATTATGTTGATGTCGTCCGCATATCCCACCAACTGAACCATTTTATTCTCCAATGTGGTGTTCCCTTGGACTGATAATTTCCTTATAACATACTCAAGTGCAATATTAAACAGGGTTGGTGCCAGCCCATCCCCCTGTTTCAGCCCACGTGTGACACTAAAAGGGTCTGTTACCCCTGTCTGTGCTTTGACTTTAGCAGTTGTTTGGATCATTGTTAGTCGAATTAGTTTCACTAATTTGATGGGTATGTTGAAGTGTATCAAGATCTCAAATAGTTTGGTCCTGTCTATGCAGTCATATGCTTCTTTGAAATCAACAAAGATTTGTGTTAGGTCCAGATTATTTTCCCACATCTTTTCCATCAGTAATCTGACTGTGAATATTTGGTCCGTGGTGGATCGTCCGGTTCTGAAACCACCTTGGTATTCTCCTAATATTCTGTCTACATATGGTTCCAGTCTCTTTTGTAATATCCGCGTGAATATCTTATAGCTTGTGCATAACAATGATATGCCTCTATAGTTCCTACAATCAAGCTTGTTCCCTTTTTTATAAATGGGTACTATGAGACTAGTCTTCCATTCCTCGGGCATATATTCTTTGTCCCATACTTCTTGAATCAGTTTATGTATTTGTGCCTCAATTTTGCCATATTTTATTAGTTCGTTTGGGATGGTATCGACTCCAGGGGCTTTGAAGTTTTTCATGTGTTTTATAATCTCTTCTACTTCTTTTAGACTGGGCTCTTCAACCTGATTGTTATTTATCTGTAGCTCTTCAAAATTCCCTTCATTTATCTCTATTTCCTTTGTTATCTCTGGATTCAGCAGTTCCTCAAAGACTTCTTTCCATCTCTGCGTTATTTTAGATTCATCTCCTATTATGTTGCCATCTTCATCATAGCATAGATTTGTGTTTGGTATAAATCCTTCTTTGATGCTCTTTATTTTCTGATATGCAAATTTGGTGTTGCCATCCTTTAGATCCTGTTGAATTCCATTGATTTCTTCCTTTAGTGCGATCCTTTTCTTCCTCTGACAAGTTCTGTTACTTCTTCTTCTTAGTTCCTCATATTCCTCCCTTCTCTGTCTAGTTGGTCTGGCTAAGTACTGTTTGTAGGCTTCATTCCGTTTTTGAATGCCTTCTAGGCATTCATCATCAAACCAGAGATTCCGTTCCTTCTTTTGTCTCTCTCCTATCACTTCCTTAGCTGTTTCTAGCATTCCTGTCTTAATTTTCTGCCAGTACTCTTCGATTCGATTTGCATCTGTATCTCCTGTTTGTGGTTCTAGGTTCTTTAGTTTCCTTGCTACCTCTCTTTGGTATGTGTTCCGTACCTCGGCATCCTGAAGTCTATGAACATCAAGAGGTACTGTTTTAGTGTTTGGTCTATTTAGAGTTTTCTTTATTCTGGCTCTGAAGGTTGTCTTGACTAGGAAGTGGTCTGTTCCACAGCATGCTCCTCGGAAGGATCTTACATCCATGATACTGGAGGCACACCTGGTCTCTATTAGTACATGATCTATTTGGTTTATGGTTTCTTTGTCTGGTGATATCCAAGTCCCTTTGTGGATATCCTTGTGTGGGAATTGTGTTGAGCTTATTCGCATACTCTTGCTAGCCGCAAGATCGATAAGCCTTGTTCCATTGTTATTACTTTCTTCATGTAAACTGTGGCTCCCAATGGTTCCTTTATAGACTTCCTCCTTCCCAATTTTAGCATTAGCATCTCCAACTATGATTTTTATATCATTTGATGGGAGCTTATCGTATACTTGTTCCAGTTTTTGGTAGAATTGATCTTTTACTTCGTCCACCTTCTCTTCCGTAGGTGAATAGATGTTGATGATAGCTATGTTGAAAAACAGAGTTTTTATTCTTAAAATGCATATCCTGTTATTAATAGGTTCGAAACCTAGAATGCATGACTTTAGTGTTTTCTTAACTATAAATGCCACTCCACCTTCACACTGTTTTTGTCTTCCACTACTCAATATTGTGTAGTCTTTTGTATCCCATATTTGCTGGCCAGACCATCTAGTTTCTTGAATTGCCATTATGTCAATATTATATTTCGTTATCTGCAGCAGTAAGTCTTTTAGTGCTCCTGCTTTCATTAATGATCTAACATTCCATGTGCCCAACTCATAATCCGTTTTCTTGTGCTTAGGTCGTTGCCGATAGGATCCATCCAAATTCCGAGGCTTAATGACTGGTTTCTGAACTAGGCTACTACAATTAATAAAACACAACGGCTGCCACCATAGCTGTTTGTGTCATTATAAGGGAGACTATCGATATATTACAACATATAAATAGACTATGGCAAGACAATCGATATTACAGCGATTGACACGCTGGGAGCGGTTATTAATAAAACTTTTCGTTAAAGAAATCAAGTGTTTTATTTTTAGATTGAACTCTTTACCGCTACTACTAATACTAGAGGCTGTGGCCATACTAATTGAAAGCACAATATTATTATTGAAAACACTAAACTGAACTAAACTCCCTGGTGTTACATCCCTGAAGGGACAAGGCCTACCTCCCGACCGCTGCGTCATCTACCAAAACACAGTTGTCAAAATTAAATGATGACGTAAGTCACTTTTCTTTAGATATTATGCATGTGTAAAAAATAGATAATGAAATTGTTGTTGCGATTATATTTGCAATCGTTCAAGCAAAGACCCTATAAAGATATTTCAGAACGCTGCGCTGGCTCGAATTCACACACAAAAACAATGAACCTAGGTGCGATAAAAATAAAGGATTGAAATAAGGCGATAGGCAGCGGAGATTGGTTGAAATTGTACATAGGCTAATTATTCTCACTCCAGATTGATCACTGATACTTGAGCTCAGTCATGATACTTAGACTCAAACAATATAAACACAATAACAGTTTAGTCCGGTACTATCTTTTGAGCCCTTGTGTAAATTAAAACTCCTCTACGTTGTTTGAACACAAGAAGAGAGGAGCCTCAACATGTTTTGTCCATCAATAGATCTTCTTAGCTATCGAAGGTGAAAGGGTGTCTTTCTTCACGTAGGAAGTGACATGTCAGGAAGTACGAGTAGATATTTTCTGTCTTAATCGAAATATTTTTTCTAGCCTAGAATGTCAATTAATATCTTATTATTACTGTGGCTACTTCTCCACAATCAGAAACTTATTTGCTGAAAAAACTAAACTCCATGGCGCTACATCCTTAAGCGAAACTAGGCCTGCCATCCGACCGCTGCATCTTCTACCATAGACGATGGCAGGATTGAGGGGACATGTGGTGAGCATGCCGACATCCACGGCCGTTATTGATGGCTCACTGAACCGATTTGTTGAAAATACATTCGATAAATGGGCACATTCATTTCAAATTAAATATTTAAAAAATAAGTTCTAATTAAAGATGATTTTTATACTGTTTATATAAAACATGTACGGTAACATAGGAAATTCGAACAAACAAAAATTATCATTAAAAACTTTCGAATTAGTTAAGCTTCACTGTATCTCTTTTCATTAGGCATAGACTTCAAGACTTGAGATATATAATTGGTGTCTTACACCACAGCACATAGAATTGGTCCCATACAGGTTTCACCTTTGAACTATTTCCCTTTCATGGCATTTCTCCTCTGATGCTAGTGCTTCTGTAATTAATATACAGTAACAATACTGTTCCTCAAAAGTCTCGGAGGTCGAATTGAAATTTGAAGTAGGCTATCATATGACATTTGGGCCCCAATTCGCTTTATCTCGTGGTAAAACAAAATTACTTCTGTTCAGTATTTACTATTAATGAAAACATTAAGACAACATGAAAACGCGAAAACAAACAGATGTCTTCCTTTATGACTATTCGTAAAACAAATGTGAGACTAAGCAAATAATGTAAAATTAGTCAAATACTGAGGAATGGTTCCTAAACATCATGTGGATACAAGTGTTATTTTTGTTTTTTGTTTTTTTTTTTGTCTTAGAGATGATTAGGCCTATACATAAGTCTTCGGCAGCACGTATTCGTAAAATTTACGGCATATACTATTTACGTCATAAGTTGTCGCCATTTCCAAGAATTAAACTATGACATCTAGGAAAACTAAGGGAGATCAACATAGATGCGTAAAAATTTGAAAATGAAGGACGACAGCTGTCCTTATTTTTGTTGTTCTTATTACTTATTTCTCCCTTAAAAGACAAGCAAAGACAGTTAAAAACCAGTTTCAGTTTTTAAAATAAGCAAAAAAGTAGGAAACAAAAGAAAACAACTAAAGAACAGCTGTGTAATCTTGCTGAAATTTCCAGCCAATTAAAATTTATTTTACCTTGATGGGTCAGTTCTAAAACCTGTTATAATTTCTAAGGCAGCGAGAACACTCTAGATCGCTCGTAGTGAACAGTATAAAATCGACATTGACAAGCTGCGTCACTAAATGCGCAATTCTGCTTCTCACCTGGATACCATAACTGCCAATAGCCGTTCACTTACTCGAGACTCTTCGCAGTTTTATGACGCTAACCCGATCAAAGTGATGTAAATTTCTAGCAATTAAATTAAATGAAAATCGTCGTAGTGTTTTCAGGATTTTTATGTAGTGCTAAGAAGATATTAACAACGAATCGATGCACTTTAAAAGCGGGCGAGTGCTGCCAAGTCATTAGAATGTCTTGTAAAGTAAGACTGTACAACTTATATATTGAGTTTTTTCCCCCGATGATTTGCATGCTAAATGTTATTCTACTAAAACAATTCCTTAATTACGTACAGGAAGCTCATGTCGTTTTAGATATCATTATTTAGACTATTTAGATAATACTAAGGTATCTAACAGATATTATGTATAGCACATGAGAAAACATCGAGGGGATCAGATCGCTCGCCTCAAGCAGAGGGCCCGTTCGGGACAAGTTACACACTTGGAACTTTTCCTCACCATTGAGATGAATGTGGTGTAACTTTAGGCCTTTATTGTCTCGGATATCATCTAACCATCATTAATATCTTCATCTCATCTAAGCTTTGTTCGGAATGAGTGTGTGAGCGACTGGTGTGTCTCGTCCTAGGTGTTCTCGAAGATGGCCCTGGCATGAGCTGATCACCCATCAGCACTCCATGTACTTGTATGATATTTCTGTGATCCATAGGTAATCCTCCCGGCACGTCGCTGTCCTCTAAGGTCCATGCGGAGTGAGTCGCATAATGTGCAAGGACGGGTATAAGAACTCAATGTCATATTGAAGATATTAAGGACGTGTCTTAAAGCAAGAAAAATAAACCAAGAGCTGTCAATAACATATCTGTTTCTCTAAAGACAGTGGTCTAAATTCGGGAGCTCAGGATATACTAGGCTGGCCTAATGAAATAGAAGGAAATTACTGTCATTGACTTGTTCGGTACAGAGGAGCGAGAAGAGATATCGGGAGACTGGCGTCAGCGGATGAGCAGGAAATTAAAATGAATAAGGGCATAGGCGGGTCCAAAAGATACTATCCGAAAACTTGCCCCGAGCGCATGTAAATATCAACCCAAAATATTAATCCAGTCTCCGTGCATTGCCAAGGACACGCCTCAAAAACAAACCATTAATGTGGACAAGATTTTTTTTATTTTTTATTTCCCTTCTTTGATGAAGAAGAGGTGATGCGAAATTCGGCTATTTCGAAACTTCCTGTCAAATAGCAAGAGCTGACTCTGTAGTGTAATCAAGATAATTGTATCTCGGTTTAGTTTGGTTTGCTTTAAATATTTAACAGATTTCTGTCCACGGATCTTCCCAAAGCCTAGAACAGACCAGGCCAGTCAGTTATGGTTGGAAGCGAGACTGAACTTTAACGTATGTTCTGTTATGGCATCAGTGGGCCTAATACCACTGAAACATATTTTGAAAAGGGCATCGGTCATAAAGAAAGAACTTTTAGATGTCTTAGATCGTACATGGGCATTTACTGGTTCGCGAACCACTTGTGGTTCCTTACCTTCCCGCATAAGACACAAGATGGCATTGCGGACATTCGGTGTACGTGGTGAATTATTCCCATGCCTGACTCATACTCTCTACTCAAGCAGTGACGGGTCGCGACACAGTTCCGATTGGAAAGGCGTTATGACACATTATAAGCCTTTGTTTAATGAAATAACTGCACACGTAAAAGAATAATTAAAAATGCAAAATTGCTTGTATTATTTGTTTCTTGTAGTGTACATTATAAAGTGAAATTAGTGTTTCTCTAAGAATGAGCAACCGCCACTGCACTTATTGTCTGCTTGTGTCTCCATCTACCCGTTCTTTTCGAACTATATGTAAGCTGACAAAAGTTTGCGGGTTGCGTGTCCATGGATAGGGGTTTGCCCATATCTGTCTTAGATTGACAGGATATAGGTTAATTTTATTAGCGGGTACTTACTTACTCAATGATAATAGTCAATTCCTAAGCAAGCTAGAGGAGTATTATCTATCATTGCCACGCTTACATGAACCTGCCATTCTACCCTCCTATGCTAACTCCATTCAACCCCTCGAAAATCCTACTTCCCTTAGATCTAATAATGTCCTCCCCCACGTCTAGGTCTTCCAAGTGGTCTCTTCCCTTCGGGTCTCCAAGTATTTTTACTTCCTCTGCCCGTACCATAGGTAGGCCTACTATAGGTAGAGGAAGTATTGTTTTCGACCCTAAAATTCGAAGTTGAGATTTTAGTATATATACACGTTTCAAGGCCCCCTGTGTGTCCGTGTGTGTGTGTGTGTGTGTGTGTCTGTCTGTCTGTCTGTGTGGAAGTTTGTGAACAGGCTAGCTCCAAAACGGAGAATCGTATGAAAACAAAATTTCGTATTTGGGTCAGGTACCTTCTGAAAATGTGATTCGAAGATTGGCGACAAATTTTCCTTATTTTTTCCTCTGCCCGTACCATAGGTACTATAGGTAGAGGAAGTATTGTTTTCGACTCTAAAATTCGAAGTTGAGTTTTTAGCATATATACACGTTTCAAGGCCCCCTGAATCCAAAAATACTATTTTTGGAAACATGTCTGTGTGTGTGTCTGTGTGTGTGTCTGTCTGTGTGGAAGTTTGTGAACAGGCTAGCTCCGAAACGGAGAATCGTATGAAAACAAAATTTCGTATTTGGGTCAGGTACCTTCTGAAGATGTGATTCGAAGATTTTGCGACAAATTTCTCTTATTTTTAAGGGGACTTTACATGAAGAAATTTTCGTTTTTCGCGATTTTCTCGAAAACGGCTCTAACGATTTTCTTTAAAATTTGCACATGTGTTCCTTTTACTGAGAGTTAAAACTTTTATTTGAAACTTTTTTTCGAAAAAATTCTCTGAGGGTAGTTACAAGCCACCCACTGTTCACCCACTGTTTGTAGAAATTTTGTCTTGCGTGATGAACAACTGAATACGTGCTCTTTCACGGCCTCTTATTCTATATAAGAATGTGAAGTGAGAAAGATGTATTGTTGGCCAGGTATAGAGTAAAGAAGTATCTGAGGGAAATATTCGATAAATTTCGGAAATTATTCTTTACGGCGGAAAGTTCAATAAACGTCTGCAGTCACCTGTTCTTTTTTTTAAAGTTTGTTATATAGCCTGCGCTTTTAGTCGCATCATTGAAAGAAGAGGTATTTATAGGATAATTAGCGTAAACTTGTGTCTTGCGATTCTGTAAAAGGATATGTGAATACTGCTAACTTTTTTTGGGGCAGAGGAAGTTATGTGACTTTCACATCAGATTTTTTTAAGGGGACTTTACATGAAGAAATTTTGGTTTTTCGCGATTTTCTCGAAAACGGCTCTAACGTTTTTTTTTTAAATTTTGCGCATGGATTGCTTGTACCAAGAGCTAAACCTTTTATTTGAAACATTTTTTCGAACAAATTCTCTGAAGGGTAGTTATAAATAACCGACTGTGAATACGTGCTTTTTGCAATACGGCTTCTTGTAAATCGTACCGAAACAAAATTTTGTATTTGGGTTAGATACCTTCTGAGACTGTGAAGATTGGCGACAACCTTTTCTTATATTTAAGGGGACTTTACATGAAGAATATTTTGTTTTTTGCTATTTTCTCATAAACGGCTCTAACAATTTCCTTTAAATTTTGTACATGGATTGCTTATACCATTCCAAAAACATTCTCTGAAAGGTGGTTGTAACCTACCAACTTGCCTGGTGAACAACTCAATACGCGGACATTTAAGGCATTTTATTCTATGTAAGCACGTGAAGTGAGAAAAATGTACTGTTGGCCCTGCTTACAGTAAAGAAATATCTGAGGGGAATATTTGATAAATTTCGGAAATTATTCTTAACAGCGGAAAGTTCAATAAACGTTTGCAGTCACTTGTTTTTGTTTTCCCCATAGCCTGCGTTTTTAGTCGCAATATTCAAAGAAGGGGCTATAAGATATTTATAGCATAATTAGCGTAAATGCTGCAAACTTTTATTTGGGCAGAGGAAGTTACGTGACTTTCACATCAGATTTTTTTGTCTTTCCTCCCCCATGCGCGCAACATGTCCAGCCCATTTCATCCTCCGTGATTTGATTACCCTTATTATATTCGGCGAACAGTAGGCTACAGGTTGTAAAGGTCGTAACTACGCAGTTTTCTCCACTCCACGTTAATTGTGAGTTCAGACATGCAAAATTACAGGTGATTTGAAATCTCCACATTCAATGCATTCCTTACCAGCTAGGATTTAAATGCGCTGAGCCAGTCATTTAACAATGAGGGCAACAGTGAAGAGCTTTTTATTTTTACTCTCAATTTCACTATCCTCAGAAAATAGATAACTTCCCGAAATTTATCGGCAACATTTCCTCTAAAGGTTTACAAATCCGGTTGATTTGAGGAATAATTTATTACGAAAATAGTAGCCATAATGGTCAGTAATAATTAAGATAAAACAACCATATGTTTACAAGCCGAATCAGAAAATTTTCCGGATATTATCGATGAATTTATCTTGAGAGAATCCGGACTCGAGTTACATTTATTGTTACTATTTAGCGAATACTCACACAGTAAGCATGAGTTGAATGTTATTAGATTACGAAAAAAATGTAGCGAAATCTGAAGCACAATTTCGTAGCTGTATCACAGGGAAACAAAATGTTCTCCCACTGAATTTGGTTGTTCGTTCTGTTAAAAAGATTTTCAGACAATCGGAAATTTAAAGTGGTATGCCTTACGTATCAATAGCCTTTACCTTATGATTTTTCCTCATACTCACTTCTGTTAGGGAGAGGAACGGATCCTAAGAACGTAGTGCAACTAAAGCATTAAGCCAAATGAAAAATTCTCCATAATCTATTAATTAATTTATAATTATGAATTTAGAAAGAAAATACGTAACATCAAAGTTGTGTAAAAATAATATAAAGATTCAATATATCATCGTACTTAAAATGTCAACTTAATTTTGGCTGGCAAAGGGGCGAAGCGTAGCAAGTTCACGGAGCGGGAAACGTATTCTTTCCATTCTACATTCTGTCTAAATACAGCATTTCGGAGCAGTGCTTTGTGAGAGCTGAATGACATCTGTTTTTCGTGTAGGCCTAAAAGGAGACCAACAAAACTGCGTGATAGATTTATGTTAAAGTAAAGAAGTCTTCCTATAGGCTAATAGCCGATAATTAAAGTATAATAACACTAATGTTCGTTGTAGCGTTTTGGTCTCCATTATCAATGATTCCAAACTTTTAACTGCCCAGCATATTTAATTCTTAAGCACAACATGATTGCTCTAATTATGTGAAAAAAAACTTGTACTACGAAGAAATTTTATTCCGTGGAATTTATAAAAGTTCTTAATTAAGGTAGAAAAGTACAAGGTGGAACTTAATATTCTAGAAATGGCTTTTTTAGACCATTAAACACTAATTAACCCAACCTTTCCTTACGAATGAATTTGTCACACGCGTCATAGCTTGAAATGGCCGACACTTGCATCGGATTTGCATTAATTAAATTCTTATTTTCATATTGGTTGTATTGGATATTAATTAAGTGTAGTCTATTTATTACTGCGCAAATAAAGACTTTGAAGTCTGTTCAAGGATAGCAAATCCTACCAGAATAGTTCTTGATCAGTTTAACGATAGAATAATGTAATAAAAGAAATTACAAACATAAATATCCTAATTAACATGTTTTGAATTTGTCAATGAAAAAGAAGAATTTGTTCGTGTTAATTTAAATGCTCTTCTAGACAGAGATATTCCCGCGCAAGGCCATGGGATTGGCAAGAGTGAATTCATGCAGTTGACGTTTCTTATAATCAGGGTACGATCTGAAATTTGATAAAATTTTCCAAAGTATGAAACATTTTAAACAAACCCTGTTAGTATAAGTTTAAAATTTTAAATATTAATCTTCTTTAATGGCTATAGCCTATTAAAAGCTTATAATAGGTAAGGTTAGGTTGGGTTAGGTTGGGTTAGATCAGTTCAGTTCTTTCCGGAACATGTCTAATAGAAACTCCATATTACTTTGAACAATACTAACTGTCTCACTCCATTAAACCTCCAGTCAATGCTCGATATAATGCCCCTCTTTACACCCTCGCACTGTGTCAACGAATGCGAGACTTCTCCCGTAAGATCATTTTACTTGCAAATACGTAATAAACCTCGTTAGTATGCCAATTCACTTACTGTTAGTGAATATAAGACAAGAAGATTTTTAAAAAAATATGGCAAGCAGTGATTTTTTTTCAGTTGCAGAATTCTTTTAAAACTGGCGCGAATGTTAGGAAGATCACTTAAGAAACAAACTGTACTGTATTTCCAAGAAGTGAGCGTTACCCTGCCACTAACTGTAAATGTAGTGCGGTGGAATGAGGAAGCTATGTTAAGAAGTCGGGCAGACAGCCTGCGTGAGGGTGGAGGAGGTAGAAAGAGCCCTTCATAAAATGATACATTCCAAACTTTCACTTCTTTTAGTCCATTGTCCATTCAGCTCTTAAACACTACACTACAGTTATTCGTAACTGTTACACTGTTGTTACATTTCAAGAGAAACGAGGAGTTTATGATTACAATACAGTGAAAGATTTCTAAAGTCTAGCCAGCAGGCTATTGCATCACATTTTTCATTAGTGTGGGGGAAAACTGTTAATCGGAGATGCATAAGCAATATTGAGAGTGAGAGAGGAAAATTGTTATTTGCCTTTTATTTAATTTTTCTTTCATAATACAGTGCAGTAAATTAATACAGCACTGCATTATGCAATTTCTATTATACCTAGTTAAAAATAAAATTTCGTTTTAATGACATACTCGCGTGGCACTAAATGTTAGAGAACGGATGATGGCATTATATCGAGGGTACTGATGGCAACATAACTTGCCAAATGATTCTTATAAAACAGCAAAGGGCTCAATGACTCCAGTATTTCCGAAACCTTCGTACCGATCCACTTCTGTGATTCAGGTAACGGATAACTAAAATATGACCATCCCAAAAATTCCCTGTTAAGTTAGCTATTTGAGATTAAATTACTTAAGTATACTGAATGGCCAGTTTTGATAGTTGAAGCTTGGTTCTGACATGAACGATAGGCCTACATTTTTTATTGGTCTATCCTGGACAAGGTGATACTCTCACGAACAACCACTGATTACAGTCATGATTAAATTAATAGCTCAATGAAAACGAACTTGAGAATGAATAATTTATTTACCACCTGAACCCATCATTCAATTACGGAAAAACTACTGGTCATTTATATCCCATTCTCGGCACTTTGGCTAAGTTTACCTGCGTGCAATTTTCAACCACGTAAAACTTTACAAGGCTTCACGAAAAAGAGGTCGATAAAATGAAGCAGCTTTTAAAATGTAGCTTTATTGAATGACAGGTAACCGAATAAAGTAATACTAATACAGCATCAGTGATTAAATAGTAGTTAAATAAGCGTTATATACGGTAAATTACAGTAAAATAACCTCCACCAAAATTAATCGAATAGGCCATGGACTAATAGTTGTCTAATTGTATTATTTTAATATGCAGCCTACCTGTGAAATGTTTATTTTATAAAATTTATTTAAATATCTTCACAAAATGGGTTTTCATTTTTAAGTTTTATTTATGCTTGTAAAAGTGCAATTTCACCTGAGGATATAATTCAAGAACTCTTCTACATTTTGGAACTATGAGATTTACTGTTCTGTCTGAAGTAAATGACGTAAGTTAAAAATAAATCACAAATTTTTAAGGCACATAATTGAGGACATCGTACTAGAATGGCGTATACAAATCGAAAGTTTACGTTAGAGCGTAAGCGATATGTCCTTCTAGCCTGGTAAGTATTTCAATGTTTATTTATAATTCTAAATTGAATTGATTTCCACCTCAGTGTTCAGTTGCATGATCCATTCGAACTTCTGGCATGATAGACTATACACCAGATTATTACGTAATTCCGGGACCAAAAATCATAAAATCATTAGGCCCATGTTGATTCGCCTTTCTGGTATGATGCTCTCGATATTGACTCCACAGATCAAATACCATTTTTTAATACATCAAGGATATCATGTGTGCGCAGTATGTTAGATAAACCACATAACCGAGATGATGAAATTATGATGATCACAACGGTACGATCCTAATAATAAAAACTAGCGTGGCACATCCTTTTTATGGTCTGACAGCGCCTATCTTCAGACTTTTCGTCCTATGCTACAGTAGTAAGAAAAACGTCGACGGTCATCCAATTTCAAGCAACCAGTACAACTGGTCCTGCTTCAGACCTGAAATACCTAAATAGATCTAACAAAATGTGGTACAGTTCGAATCACATTTAATTTCTATAATTGTTATGAGTGGTATTCGTAATTATCAACTTGTAAATAATTATGGTCAAATTATTCCTGCTGAGAACAGGCGATTACGTTTATTTCTTATGGTAATATAATGATGGGCATTCGTGAGGAAGGAATAATCCTAAAAGTGTTAATTTCAGGAAGAATTACGGCTATGATTGGTCTGAAGGTTATCTAACTAATTTTCATCTATTATGAGTACAAACGTCGAGATAATCAGTAAATAAAAGTTTTCAATTTTGTGAAAAAAGATTTGTAGGTTGACGCGACATATGAAGAACTGAAAGAAAATGATGAAGCGCACACATGTAGCAACTGGAAAGCGGAAATACCACCTAGAAGTGTATGATTTACATGTCGAGAGAAAATAGTACTTAAAATGCATATAAATGACAGGTACGGTAACTCCTTGCTGACCTCGTGATCGATTTCATAGATTGAAAGGAAACCGATAGCAGGAAAAAAACTCGTTAATAACATGACTGGTTCTACCAGATTTTTTCCTATCTGTTCTGTATTTTTAAACAAAAAACACCAGCATAATTCCTTAACACCAGAAGATTTTGAAATAGTGATTGAAGTATTAATTAATGAAACGTTTGACTTCTTCGATTGAGGATGGTCAAATTGATCAGGAGGTTATTTCCAGTAGAATATGAAAATAATAGACATAAATATAAAATTAATGAACTTCATACTAATCCTTTGAGGGTAATTTTATATTATCAAGTTCAAAATTACCACCTTATTCCCTCAATAAGTCAGCTCTAGGATTACATGAGAATGATATCAAGATATTTCAATAAATATATTATATTAATTAAATACAGGATATAAACTTCATTATACCTTCAAGTTATAGGCCTATATTAATGAGAGCAGAAATGTTACCACCATCAGTTACGTAACTTGTCACTCACCAGTAAGACTCGAACTCACAACTATAAATTCTGAATGGTACTATTATAGAATATCATGTTTTCATGTTTCATATTTTAATGATTCACCAATTTACTTTCATTACAGTGCAATTATAGGATATCGACAGACATTCCTCAATCATAGATAAAAATACCTAATAATTATGATATATTGCGTAAATCGAGTAGATTTACATGGCACTTGACTCGATTTATGATGACAATGTAAGATTGTTGTGAATATTGTGGCGTGGCTGTAAATGAAAAAGTCATAATAAAACCTGTCCTTTGAATGGATCTTTTGTTTCACTATCCTATAATACACTTATTATATGTGACGTAAAAGTATCTTCATGACATCCATTAAAGTACCGATTTTTATTAAAACACTGGTGTGGTATCGATTATTATCGAACACGGAACGATCTTGAAATCTTGAGAGTAGTAAATTAAACTGCGTAATAAGACAACCTGCATTTAAAATAAAATAAATAAATTTTCGTGTTGTCAAGAACCGTTGGTTTAAAAAAAAAGAATGAACAGGAAGAATCTTCGAATTGACCATACGCCAACAGCTGCCATCTGTCACAGAAGATAAGAACTAAGAGAACAGCTGATAGCGAAGGACAGCCATCTCCGTTTGTTTGAGTGAATCTAAAATCTCAAAACTTAAAAAAATTACTTATGATCTAGTAGTAGGCGACTTGCCTATAATGTTAATTAAAATACTCGTGTGGAAATTATGAAACGAACTCAGCGAGTTTCATAAACATGCTCGTATATTAATAAAATCAGGTAAACTGATGTAAAAAAGTGCCAGTATGTTTTTTTTAATCAGTTATGACTGCAATTATGATATGCAGAATATGTTTTTTTAATTGATTTACAAGTTAAGCTCCAGATTTATTCATTAAGCAGGGCTTAGGGAAGAACAAAGGTCTAGTTTTCTTTTTAATCAGATAAAAATCTTCCAGCATCAGCTGAACTGTACAGATTTTTGATATCTTGACAATCGCACACTCACATAAAAATACGAAAAAGAAAGTGAAATTGGCTGGTTTCGGGATTTGAACCATGGAACTCCATAACGTGAGGCCAAAAGTTACCATCTCGGTCACCTGGGTCAGTTTAACGGTCTAGTTGTACCAAATTCCATAAAAATCCGGTAAAGCGTATTTGAGTTACCGCGTTTTTAAAATAGACACTAAATTGGGTTTTACTCCGGTACCGGACAACCGATTTGGTCCAATATCGGTAGACGTCTTCCCATGTACATTATAAATGGGTATACAAAGTTTCAGGAAAATCCAATAAAGCATATTTGAGTTATCGCGACTTCTCATATATTAAAATAAAAGGCAATAAATTGGGCATTATTCCGGTATTGGCCAACCGATTTGGTTGAACATCAACAGACGTCTTTCCATGGATAGTATAAATGCGTATACGAAGTTTCATAAATGTCCGATAAGGCGTATTTGAGCTATTGCGCCTTTAAAATATACACTAAATTGGGGTTTACTCCGGTACCGGTCAACAGATTAGGTTCAAATTTAACAGAGTACTTTTCATGGATGTCATAAATGCGTATACCAAGTTTAATGGAAATCCGATACAGCGTATTTGAATTATGGCGCCTTTCTATTAGAAAGGCGCCATAATCTATTAAAATAGGCACTAAATTGGGCATTACTCCGGTACCGGTGAACCGATTTGGTTAAATATCAATAGGGTTCTTCCCATTGACATTATAATTGTGTTTTCCAAGTTTCATGAAAATCCGAAAAAGCGTATTTGAGTTAGAGCGCGTACAGACACACGGACGGACAGACAGACAGACGGACAGACATTTTTCGTCCCCCACACAATCTCATAAAGTACCATACTGGCACTTAATAAATGCTATTATAGGCTCGTTCCATAATGTATTATTACGAAACTATAACACAAAATAGTAAAAGCTGTCTAAGTACGATCTTTATTGCTTTTGAATGTGACAGGCTGTTTATATTAACAAGTGAATCATCGACTTCTTCTAACCATGTCTCACACCTGTTTGAATGTAGAGGTACAAGTTGGGTCACACTGCATACCTTCTTCAGCATGGGGTGAGTATATCCTTAGCCAGGTATGCTGAACAGGTCAGGGTGGTTAATTGAATATTCTAAAACGACAAAAAAATATTGTGAAGAGGGAGAGCGCAATAAATCGTGTTTGACTAACAATTTTAGTTAAAGTTAATAATCTGACGTCTAAAATGAGGTTTGTGGTAAATTTTCTATTAATAAATCAATTAGCGTAAGACAGGTTAGTCCATTTTTTGTTGTTTGTTAAATGCAGGTTGGTTTTAATCCCAGTAGTCTCGGAAAATATTTGCCCAAAGGTATGAGAGCTTACATCTTATAAAGCATATAGTGAAGATCCCATTACATTTGAAAGTATTAGAACTAAGGCGTACGTAGATGCTTTTACTACAAAAGTTATATCTTTCAATAATAATTAGGCCTATCCATGAAGATCTCCTCAGCTTAATGAGACTTGGAACGATGATCCAGGTAAACAAAAACACAATCATTAAAGTATTTTCTTTGTTTGCCTCAAGTGCGCTGTGGTATGACTGGAAGACAGAGACAAGGACGGCTTTTCAAACTACAAACTTCCCACTAGGTCTACTCTGAATATGAGTAAAGTGATAAATAAATAATAGCCACGTGATTTAAATGGGTTAATTATATTCTTAATAAGATTACTACACATCCAAAATATACACGGTTTTCCGTATTCTGGCTAACTCAGTTGGTAGAGCACAAGTACGGATAGCGAGTCCCGGTGTCAATTGAATCTTTCTCCTACTACTCTCCAGTAATATAACTTGTAGACACAAAAATATATATCTTAATCTTGTATTGATTGATTGATTATAATAAAATAATATTGTAAGTTTTTATTCTGATATAAATGCAACATTGAAAAGCAAACATTTACTTATTCCGAGCTGAACTAATAAATTGGATAGTGTGTAACCTCTAATCCAACTGGTTGTCCCGTCAAGTTGGAAGGTGTATGAAGGCCGGGTAGTGCCCGGCGCTGCTTTTTGTTAGAATATGAAAGGAATTGCTTCAACATTGATCACGCACCCTATTATAATTCTTATGGGACGTATTGCCGGGCACTATGATAGCCGCAAGCGTTTTTGTACTGTAATGTTACAGTGCTCTCGAGTCTCGTCGCCTGGTGGCAACTTGACGAAATATTTTCATGCGTTATTTTGTTTCTCTATAGTTGTGGCGCGGTAAATGTGAAGTCTTCTCTTCTTATTTTGTCTTGGCAGTCCGCCACTGCATATGAATATGTCACCTAATTTTGAATAATCCATTAACGCTAGTGTTAATTACACTAAAAATATAATTTTATTAAACCGGAATATCACTGATTTGATCCCAATTAAGACATACGAATTTTCATAATTTTTAAAATCCCTCTGTGGACCTGGATTCCCTTCTGCCTCTAAAAGCAATGAATATCACAGCAATGCCTGGGGTAAAGGCGTCCAGTGCGTCAAGCCTTTCAAACCTTCATCACTTTCATATGCATATTTTATAAAACCCGGGAGTCGAAAAAATAAATAAATAAATAAATAATAATAATAATAATAATAATAATAAATATAAATAAATAAATAAAAACCTCCAGGAAATGCTTATAGTAGAAAGGGCTTAGTTTACTTAGTTTTGCTTATTTTACTTACATTACTTTAATTTTCTTACAAGTAGGCCTTGCCAATATTTACATATTTAGATTTCCTGCCAAGTTACACAGACAATTTACGCTCTTTCTTGCTAATCCTATTAAAATCTGAAATACATAAAGCTCTAGCGTGAGGCGTTAGACAGGTGTCTATAAATTTAGCATACTCTTCGCTTAACATTCGCGACATAAATCCGCGAATCCGAGTGGTTCCAAGGAAAACGTCTTGTTGCACTGAAACCTGTTCTCTCACATGTCCGCATTTATTACACATAATATGCAAATCTGACAGATCTACTTTGTTTCTCTCGCTATTCTAGGCGCTTTATTTTCTCATTATTAATCTAAAGCGAAGTACATATTTTTTTATTCTTATATGGTTCTATACAATGTTGCATCAACTATTTTTACGTTAATAAGCTAGCTGGTGGATACATTACTAAGTGAATCGTAAATAGTTACATTTGAAGTACAGAGTGAAAACCTGTTTCCTAAAACAGACTACATCAGCTGGTACATTTATTTAAAATAACCTTAATTAGAAATATAAATTTTGAGTCTTGGTGAACACGTGCGAAAGTCGCTACCTTTGTATAGGCTAAGAAGGTCATTCATACAAAGGTTATATGTGTAAAGGTTATACAAAAACAGAAAAAGGTGATATTTGTAAAAAGTAAACCATCATTCTATGTTTTATTTTAGATAGATAATTTTTATCGTTCACTCCACTTCTGAGGTAAATTGTTATTTGCGTTATAGGTCTACTGAGTAGACGTAGTGAACATGGTCTAATATAATAAAGGTAAATGCAACCAGCTTAAAAAAACAGTTCGAAAGACTTCGAAAAAAAAAAAAACTTAGAAAAGTGGTAACTCTTTTACAAGGTCGAAATTTCTTCCAACCCTTTCAGCTGTGAATGTGGCCCTGTTGTCTTATGTGCGCAGAGATTACTGAACAAATTTAATCAGAATATTAATCATACAATTCAAAGCAGCATTCAAGGTGTGTATGAAAATTAAAGGGGAAATGTGCACTATATTCAGTTGAATAATTATAGAATAGAAAAGCCTGTTCTAATAATATGTTTGATTTCTAGGGAGGAGAGATGAGAGTTTAGGTTGAACTATAAAGACTGGTGTTCCTTTTTTTTCCCCCCTGGCAGGTAACATTAAAAAGTGCCAACATAGCGAGGATTCGTATTCACGTTTGTAGCCTAATAAATCATTATTACGGTAAAAACAAAACGTATTTTACAACAGGAAAGAATACCGGTAGTTTGGTCCACCTTTAAATTTGTTAAGAAAATTAAAAATATTATACACAAAATTGGCATGTTCTAACATGCAGCGTTTAAACGCGAGATTAAGCTCATTTGTAAAAGTATGTTTAAATAATTGAAGGGGCTAGTTCCATAAGGGCGTAAGGCACAAGAGCATAGTTTTGAGAAATCTTAATGTTTTGAAACAATGTTACCACACTCAAGCACAAGTCTTTTCTTATGACTGAGCAGAGGTTTAAGGCACAAGTATAAATTGTTCACTGAGTATTTAAGAGATATGAGGAGAAGGCATAAATGTTAAATGCTCAAAATTCAAGATGTGGCTTACGCCCTTATGGAACTAGCCCCTTCAATTGCATTATAGCAGTATACCCCCACAGCCGCCTCAGATACTGTATGAAATATTCAGTGAAGATACTACCTACCTCGCGCTTAGATTTTAATACATAAACCAGTTATAAACAGGTTATATTTATTTCTACATCATATTTCACACTTTATCATTGAGACTATTATGTGCAACATAGTAAAAGGAGGTGCATTTTATCATCGGCTGTCTGGTTTTTATAAGTTACTAATAAACTGGTGATAACAACCCGTTTTCTCATTAATATATTAACGCATTCAATGCTATTGACATATACTGCAATCTTACGGCACTAAAATTGGCTGTTGTGATATCAAAGCGATTTCGTAGAAAATGAAATCATACTTACACCGACTAGGTATAATACAGGACCCTATCTGTATCTGCCTTAAAGAGGATCAAACAGCAGAACATTTCATTTATAGATGTGGCAAACTTACCCACAAAGAGAAAAAATGATAAAAGAAATTGAATCTACACATGCTAAATGGGCAGTGAGTAAAGTGAAGCTAATCTCAAATAATTTGAGAGTCTTTAAAAAAATTATACAGAGCATAGACTTTAACGAACTAAAATAATATTATGAAGATATTGCTAAGCGATATTGTGAAGTGTTAAGTGAAGTGATAACCTAAAGAGTACCTACAGTGAATAAGTCAACAATAAGTTTTGAAGACAGTGTGCAAATAAGCACAAACTAACTCGAAGTATGTTAAGTATGGCATATGGTACTGAACACTGCAATGGGGCATGCCAACTAAAGTCAGGTAAAAAAAGGGGGGTATAAAATAAATAAACCAATTAAAAATTAATAGAACAATATAACTAATGGAGACACTTTCCAAAATTGTGTGAGTAAATGCGGGAAAAGGCGTAGCCTATATTTATAACATTAATCAATGTTTCTTCAAGTTTATTCTTATGGCATTAAAATAATAAAGTTGTAAAAATGTTAGTAAAATGAGTCATAAGGTAATAAATTACGTCTTTGAGGAGATGAACATAATATTTTTACTCTCGTAGCTTAAAAGAGTTAGGATGCACAGTGTTATTGTTTTAAATTAAACATGTTATTATCTTCGTTGTTCCTGTTGGTGAACGAAAACGAATTACATATGCCTTAGAATAAGTTTGCTATCATTAATAGTTGCAAGAAACCAAGTGTAAGCATTCACAATCGGTACTGCAGGTGTTAAGCGATCATACAATCCTTCCCTCATGTGCATAGACAAGGTGCCAGTCTTCGATAATGTAGATTATTTGTAGTTTAATTTCGGAATTATCAATCCTAGCCACTGCATGATAAAAAGTGAAAATTTAATATTAATGTAAATTATATTCCAGATAAAATTGTGTAAAGACAAAACCAAGGGTAGCAGTACAATTTATCTCACTCCTCACTTTCAAATTTATGACTGATAGATATCTTTAACTTCTATTTTGTAAGGAGAGTTAAACGAATTATCATTCTTCATTTTACCTCAAACCTCTTATAAGTATACGGATAATTCATCTAGTAATACGTGAGTAATACATAGTATGGTCTACTTAAGAGAAATACTTTACACATATTAGTGCTACACCTCTATCGATATTTAAGATTTAGAACAGATTAGATACACATTATAAACATTCTTTTCTTTCTTTATCTTAGTTTTACCTCCCCCTTTTTTAGGATTTAAGCGACCCAAGCCGCTCAGGCCTTACAGGGCCACGACCTCTCGGGATAGGGATTATCTTTGGATCACATACATTCTTTTTTGACCAGACAAGGACATGGAGGTCCTCCCCGCATGAGTGATAAGCTCAATGCCGGGGCCACCTCCGAGACAACACGAACACATAAGGACGAGACACACCATTCACACACACACTCCGAACAAGGCGAGGATGGGATGAAAATGAAAATGACGGCCAGATGTTATCCGGGGACCACAAGTTACCTGACACTTGTCTCACAGGTGAGGAAAAACCCCGGAAAAAACCTCACCCAGGTAACTTGTCCCGACCATGAATCGAACACGGGCCCGCTGCGTGAGAGGAGCGAACGCATCCCCTGCGCCACAGCGGTGGACATAAACATTCTCAATGATGTAAAATTATGTAAAATACGGGGTGTCACGGGACATAACCGACAAACTGTTAGGGATGACAGGTCATGCAGGGAGGATCTTTTTTTGCTTAAGAACCCCCCCCCCCCCCCCAGACGTGTCGTCTGTGAGTTGCACGTATGGGTCAAGGAGCTCGCCTGTAAGGTTCGAATACTAAGTAAACACAATTGTGCACATATTGCAATACATGTGACAATTGGTGTTCCAGCAGTCGACTCTCTACCTGATTACATGCTTTACACCCTCAGGCAACCATCCCCAAGCTCTGTCTGATGGAACGCTAGCACACTTTAGTTTGGATGTAACTACTAACTACTACTAACCACTAACTACGGGGTCGAGTAGGACCTGTTTAGTGGCCAGCGCATTTGCTCGAGTTAACTCCCCTTGGTGTTTTCTTTGGGGCATGTCAAGAGTATGGTGTACGTGACTCCAATTGCCACCAGAGCTCAGCTGATTGCTTGAATAAATGCTGAAACTGACCACGTCAAACATAATCCTGCCATGCTCGAAAGAGCTTGGGGATAGTTGCTGCGATGGTGTGAAGCATATAATCAGGCAGTTGACAGTTTGAACCCTATTGTGAGAACATGCCTTTCAATGTAATGTAATTTATGAACAATTGGGTATATTTAATATTCGAATCTTAGGCGAGCACCTTGTTCCATGTGCATAACTCATCAACGACGTGTTTCTGAGTAAATGTTTGTGAACAAGAAATAATCCTCTTTGCATTATCCATAACAGTTTGTCGGTGAAATGCTGTTACACCCTGTATATTTTGTTTCTCCACAAATAGTTTTATTATACTGTAGGCAGAAGCAGATTATGTGATAGCTCCTGTATAGCCTCTATAGCCTTATTCAATCGATTCCCTTAACTGAATTGGAAACACCTCGACGAATGTCAAGCACTTCAGCACTTCCGTAGAGTCCTTCCTAATGGAACTAAGATTAATGGCACCTGTACCTAAAGTCTGACCATTCGACCACATAACTAAATAAATAATATTAATTAAATAAATGATATTCTGGCGCGAGTTTCTTTGTTGTCCACCGCTGTGGCTCAGGGGATGCGTCCAATCCTCTCACGCAGCGGGCCCGGGTTCGATTCCTGGTCGGGACAAGTTACCTAGGTGAGGTTTTTTCCGGGGTTTTCCCTCACCTATGAGACAAACGTCAGGTAACTTTAGGCCCTTGTGGTCCCCGGATATCATCTGGCCGTCATTATCATCTTCATCCTCATCCTCGCCTTGTTCTGAGTGAGTGTGTGTGTGAATGGTGTGTATCGTCCTATGTGTTCGTGTTGTCTCGGAGGTGGCCCCGGCATTGGGCTGATCACTCATCCGGGGAGGCCCTCCATGTCCTTGTCTGGTCAAAAAAGTATGTATGTGATCCAAAGGTAATCCCTCTCCCGACAGGTCGCGGCCCTGTAAGGCCCGGGCGGCTTGGGTCGCTTAAATCCTAAAAGGGAGAGGTAAAACTACGATAAAGAAAGAAAGAGTTTCTTTGTTAATTCTTCACTAATTTCAACTTTTCCGCAATATCTGTAGGCCTACAAATCGCCTTGGGAAAAGTGAAACCACTGTTTCTGAACACCGTTTATTTCTTGAACAAATTATCTGTTCCACATTAGGTGGTGTGGCAAAGTTCTCAACAGGTGCTTTTATTCCCAAGATCTTATATGCTTAAATTTATTAGCCTGTTTCAACTAAACAGCTTGGACACTTAACCTGATACTATTATTTTATCAGCGCAGACCAAAACCAAATCCTCTGTAAAATAAACAGGGTCAGCATGGAGATTAGCCTCCATTGTAGATCTTAGAACATTGGGGGGGGGGGGACTAGTTTTCTGAATAAATGGTCATAATTCACTCGCTCATAACACCACGGCGCAGTTCTAATGCGAGTTCTAACAGAATCAAAGCGTACATACTTTGTGTGAAAACCGATTTCTACGAAGATAATATGAAATCTGAAAAATATTAGACTCAGGCTAGAAGAAAGTGGCAGGGCGATTTGAAATTTGAGATATATCTATATATCTGCTTTTGGGGGGCTAACATTGTTTGCACACTGGTCATATTGAGAGTAAACTGTGTAATATGCCTAATTGAGCTTACCAGGGTCCAGCTAATACATATCAACCCAGAATACATTCCTTGCTTTATCTTAGTTATATGCATGCTTATTTCAAGCGTTTTAAGTGTTCATATAAGCAAGAAACATATTTCTTTTAAAATATGATATATTGTTTGAATGCATCTTATATCTTAAGCCATCAAAAAGAGAAAGTTTTAAAACGCATACCAATAAGTTGAATAAAACCAGAAAGAATAGTAATGGCGTATAAAAAGAGAACAGAAGCTAACATCAACGAAATTGTCACTAATGAGGTATATTTCCCGTTCTCCTCGATCCAGCCACCTAAATCCAGGTAGCTACATATTTTAAACGTTGAAACCCGCGCGGCAACACATGGAGATTGTAGGTCATTGCTACTGGACAACTTGCTACCTCTCTTACACACGACAGTTTTCGTGGGCCGTCAAGTGTAGGCTATAGGTCCGAACAAGGTGGTGCGTAAAATGACCACATGCATCACATAATATCAACTCCTCACTCTAATCGGCTCATCTAAGCGGGAATCTGGTTAAAAAAATAATATATAAATAAATAAAAATTCAACTGTTAATCAAGTTTTTAATTAATTTTTTTATTTTTCTTGACCTTTCATGACATAACACCATCTTCAGATAATCTTCTGTTGTTATAGTTATTAACTTATTACTGATTTTTATAATTAAAATTCCCTAAAATATTCTAAAGATCTATTATATATATATATTAGGGATGAGTCCTCGATACTTTCGATACCTCGATACTCTCGATACTTGCGTGGTATCGGCATCGAGCGATACTTCAGAAAACTCGCTCGGTACTTTTTCGATACTTTGGTAACTCTGCTATTCTTCAATTAAGTGTGAATGCTAGTATTTATGAACAAAAACTTGTAAGTTGCCTGTTTCAAAAACTAATTTTAGTTTTAATGTAGAGTTTAAAAATAATTATAGGCTACTGATGATATTAAATTTTGTCTCATTAAATATGCACACTTAATAAATTTAGTTGGTATTACAAAGTTCTCTCAACTTTTAATTTTTAATGTCGGTCAAATAAAAAACGTCGGGCGGTATTTGATTAAGTATCACGAACGAGCATATGCGCATGTACAGGAAGACTTAAGGTTAGGTTCACACACGCCTCTTGTCTATCCATGTATTTTCTTGATTATTTAGTCAGTTTTGTTCCAAAACAAACATGTATAGAAGGCTGTGGCTATATGCCTCAAATCCGCCATATTCTTGGTTGCAAATTCTTATAATATTAATAATTGATAAATTCGCAAGGAATATGATTATTCAAGGAGCATTTTTTAAAGATTTTATTTTATAACACCGGTATTTGTAGTGCAAAATCAATAACTTACGTTCAACTTTTGCAACCATCTAGCATCGAAATACGCGGCCGGCCAGATCCCTGTGAAAACTTCCGGTCGCATTATAGTGAAGTTCCCACATCCGAGCTGCTCTTTCATAAATATGGAACGTTCTCGCTGCTTCAGAGGCCGAAAAATGCAGGTCAATTACAGCCCTAACTACACTTTCTATCACTTTAGCATTTGTATGTGGCGATGACACAAAGCAAAATGAATTATGACAATACATTAAGTCGAATATCGTGTGTTGCGGTTTTGGCGTTGTTCAATTTTTTCCCTTAGTTCTCCATTTTTTCCCTCCTGTCGCATGGCCTCATATGTTCCGAGAATGGCCTGTATTTAATGTTTTTATAGGAAACTTGTGAACTAATGCGTGAAAACTTTAATTTTAACTGCATACGAGTCCCGACGTTTTTTATTTGACCGACAGGCCTAGGAAAAAATATAAGTCTAACAAACTAGGTATTAACCTACATTTAAGTATATCAATTGACTTCAAAGGCATCTACTAACGTGTTATAAAAATGCATTAGCCTAAAGCTTCAGGCTTCATACGCATAAGTTAGTTTTTTAAATTTTCGACCAGCAATTAAAATGAACCGAAAAAATAGGAAATAGTTAATCATTTAATGTAAATACCTGAGTAAAAGCAAATTTTTAATGCATTTCTGTTTATTTAACTATTTACTTTAATTTATTTTTATGTGAGTATTTTATTGCAGTTTCACGAACTCTTCAACTGAAAAAATTCGTAATTTAATTACAAAGTACATAAAGAGCGTTTGTAAATAATAAAAAAATCGTAATATATTCCTCGTCATCTAATGACGGTCTAATAGGATCACTTCGTTTGGTAAACATAGAGAATTAGTGGTTAAGGCACGCATTTCCATACAATATGCATACTATGTGTGATATTCTACTTTTATGCGAGGAATTTGGAGATGAGAGTTGTTAAGCTCTATCCACAATGTGCAGTCGGCAGTTGGTAGTCGGTAGTCGGCAGTTTGCAGTTGCAATCGGCCGCTTGGGAGCAGCACTCGAGCCGTCTACAATATGCAGTCGACATTGAGGTTAGGGAAACATTTTACAGTAGGCCTATAAAAAAAGGTGGAGGAATCGCTTTATAGTTGCATAATATATGTTATAAACGCATGTTGCTTTCTCGTAGTATGCTAATTTGTGTATTTGCACTAGTAAATGATTTTCAATCTCGTAATACGTTACTTGCAGTCGTGCAGTTGGTAGTCAGAGATGCATTTCTCGACTGCCGACTACTGACTACCAACTGCCGACTGCCTGCTGTCGACAGCAACTGCACATTGTGATTGACGTCCATTACTCACCACACGTTATACTTCCACTACCGACTACCAGCTACCAACTACCGACAGCCGACTGCACATTGTGGATGGAGCTTTAGGCTCCTGATGAGAACTCGTGAACTGGAGTGATTATTTCTTCCTCAAATGAAGTTAAAGTAATCAAATTTACTAAGGAGACACGAGAAAAGGGAACAGGTGGCGTGACATGGCCGAAATTATCCACGGACACACTCTATAAGGGTAGAGGAGTTGCATGATGCGTCATAAACCAACGATTTCCTCAGAAAAGAATGCATAGGCGCAGTGAATTGTTATGTATAGTCATTCAATGTATAGATCATACCTTCAGGTTGCAAAATAAAATCACAATCTTAGGGTTACATCCAATTTTATTTAGATTTATGAAGAAAACTATAATCAAGTATTATCTACAAATTTTTAGATAAGGTTCGTTTTGCTTAGATCCGTAACTCCGCCCAACACCAGTCTAAAACGACGAGGAAAAAAAAAGAAATAATAATAATACTAATAATAAAATTATTAATAAAAGCTATAAAACAATCGATTCATCACAACCAATGTAAATCGAAAGGACACCACTAATATTAGTCAGAGTCTTAGCAAAATGGATAGTAGCAATTTACAAGTTTCCATTTATAACCGTTTCTAAGGAAAAGTTCTTCGACTACAGTTGCTAGTGTCCGTAATTTACAAGTCGTTCCGCTTCAGTTGCAAAACACGAGTGTTCTTCGCTATTACTTTTTCCTACAAAAAGCTGGATGCACATGCATTTAGAAGAGTTAACACGTTCTAACTACTAGCTCTGGTCAGAAATTACATACGATATCCTCAAGTTGAACTCACTATACACACTTTTTTCTTTCGTTCATACTTTTTAATAGCGTTTTTACAGAGATAATATTCCATGTTTTCCAGTTACGTGAGCATTGCTTGTGCACCTTGTTTGGTCTTGCTTTACACGAATTTCTAGAAATGTTATATACCCACTAAGATCTTTAATCTTTAAAATGTTTCACCACGTAGTTTGTCCTGAAAAAGATAAAGATCTGTGAAGTAGATTCGCATGATCATTAAAGAGACGTATCGATATCTCAAGCACGTCAATATATATCGATTATTACTTTTTAGCAACTACTTTGAGAACTTCTTTGAAAGTAAAATTCTTACTAAGAATTCAAAATGTTAACATTTTTAATATCAGCATAGGCAATACCACGACGAAGATGGAATTACGTTCGATAATTAATATTGCACAAATAAGATCTAAATACATACAGTGAGTCCATTTTATGAGGAAACCTCGCATCACTGCCGCACTAGCATCTCATTGCATCGCAGTTGTACAAAGCATACAAGCGGATAGTTGCTTCGGTGTGTTGTAGTGAGACGCTTGTCTATTGTTGTCGTGTGTTACATAAGACAATAATCGAAAATGTATACAGTTGAACAGCGAATTTATTTGGTGGAAATCTAGTTATTGAGAAATAACCATAGAAGGCGTGTTCGGAGATTTTCTCGTAAATATCCTGACTGTACCATCCCTACAAAATCGTGTCTTTCGAAATTGATGAAAAAGTGGCGTACAACAGGTTCAGTTTGTGACATACCGAAGCGTGATTCTAAAGTCTTGATTTGCCGGTAGTAACGGAACACGGTCCCCGCCGGTGCAAGCACAACAGAGGGGAAAGTGTGAGCAGGAGCAACGCTGTTAAAAAGTTTCCGCATAAAATGGCCTCCCTGTACAATCGGTATATTTGTTTTCAGTAATGAAACTACCATATTTCGATTGAAGTAACGATATCCCAAACTTAATATTATGGAAAATGGCATTTTGTAATTAGACAATGATACAAGTACTTCAAATCAAGTTACGATTTGAAAAAATAGCAATCACCTGCTGGACTATTTTTCCTGAATACGTCAGCGAATACGTTATCCAGAACGAGAAACCACCAACGATAATACAGGGTGCGGCAGAAACAATGACCCATTTTAAATTGCGCGCCATTCTTGAACACGACTTCCCAGAGAGCTGATGTTGGTACCAGTGTGCAGTGCAGTTCAAAGCATTGCCAGTCAGTATGGAGTGTTGGTCAAATAAACATCGTGCATTTGTAATTGAAACGTTTTTCAAAAGTGGTGATAGTGTCATATGTTTGTTTAAGCAACATTTTGACATTGGTCGGAATGATCAAGTTCCGTACCGGAAGTCAATTACGAGATGCAGAGCAACAGCATCTGCAGCAAACAAGAAGCCCCCTGGTAGGCCATGTACGGTTCGCACCCCGGACAGCATTGCAAGAGGAACAGCTGCTTTAGAGCAGAGTCCAATGCGATCAGTTCGTCAGCATTCTCAAGTTCTTAACATCTCTGAAAGAAGTGCACGACGGATGTTGCATCTGGATATGAAGTTCCATCCCTACGAACTCCAAGCACCACTTGGACCAATGTCAAAATGTTGCCTAAAAAAACGTGTGACACTATCACCACTTTTGAAAAACGTTTCAATTACAAATGCACGATGTTCATTTGACCAACGCTTCATACTGATTGGCAATGCTTTGAACTGCACTGCGCACTGGTACCAACATCAACTTTCTAGGAAGTCGTGTCCAAAAATGGCACGCAATTTAAAATGGGTCATTGTTTCTGCCGCACCCTGTATTATCGAAAAATACGTCTCTAACTTATTTACTTCGGATGTGCTCTTAATCGTGATTTCTTGTGGACTAGTGGTCGTAGTACAGTACTTCTAAACGTGATCGCCGGATTAAGCTGTGCCAGCCCTGGTGGGAACGTGGATGAGTGATCGCTGCTTTCACCTTTGACAAAATTAATGATAAGTGGAGCATATAGGAGCTTATATTAAGGTGTAATATAATAACAGATTCAGTACTCGTCAACCCACAAATAATCTAGGGGCTCGACTATCCCTCACGATTATTCGTAAAATGGCTCATAATTTGCCACCTCATAATTTGCCACATTTTATGACGCCATAGGCACGGAAATAACAGGAAAAAGAAGACCATTGTTAAACCTGAATGGTGAGTGATAATGTACACAGTAGAGTACCGCAAACTCGGCACTGATAACCCGGCAGTTTGGATTACTCGTCAACCATGACGGTAAAAACAAACCATTTTTGACAAGGTAAATTAATTTGTTGTAATTTATTGACGCATATAATGTTTCACAGAAGAGTAATAAATAAACACATTTTTAATTTTCGCAGTAAAATTTTAATTTTTAAGCCCTTACTCCCGACAACTCCATATTTCGGAAACTCGGTCCATATTTGGCCGAGTTTGCGGACTCTACTGTAGTAAAATACAGTATAATAACCGTTTTCCCCTTATATGTCCTTATTACCAGCAATTTACACCAGGAAAACCTGCATTGTTTCTAGTAAAAAATTGTTTAATAATGATGTTCCGAAATGATTAGATTACCTCTATTTGAGAAAAATACAATGTTAAGCAATGAGAAATACAGACTATTATAGAAATATTCAACTGTATGATTGTCACGGAAAGAGAGGAAAGTGCGTCATGAACAAAATAATTATGCACAACCGGAAGTTTCAATAACAGAATTTCGTGTCCACACCTGGAAGTACATTGTTTATGTCACCATTCCATGTTTAAGGGGATTCCTAGAATTACAAAAAAGTTGTCCTTGAAGTTATTTGGGCGTGAATGTTGTACATGTAGATCTACAAATGGACAAAGGACGCTCTTCCTTATGGATGTGCGCACGTTAACACAATTCTAGTATTTGAGGTGTATTCGACTCAAAGGCATAAGTAATCAATTACAAAGTCCATTACTAATAAAATCAGGTAAACTGATGTAAAAAAGTGCCAGTATGTTTTTGTTTAATCAGTTATGACTGCAATTATGATATGCAGAATATGTTTTTTTTTTAAATTGATTTCCAAGTTAAGCTCCAGATTTATTCATTAAGCAGGGCTTACGGAAGAAGAAAGGTCTACCATCTCGGCCACCTGGGTCATTTTAACGGTCTAGTTGGATAAGCGCATGTAAAACAGTAGTGTTTTTTGTCATAGCTACCTGTATTTTAATTTCCAAGGCCTTATAAGATCACAGTAAAACAATAGGCTATGTTGTCAAGATAACTGATTTTCATTTTTTTTATAAATTCTTTCGAATACGTATATTGCCATAAAATAGGCACTAAATTTATGACGGGCTTTTCTTACTTTATGCTATAAAGTTCCTTAACTTCTTGGATTAAATCTTCGCCAAAATTCTTCGCCAAAATCTGTGACGACTAATATGTGATTATTCTCAATCGTAGTATATAAGTTTACTGAACTCCTACAAAACAAGGTCACTCATACACCTGTCGTGTCATCACAACACTGCCTGCATAGTCCACATTCCAACGTTCAGTACAACTACCTTTGACACCGGGTGATTGCAAACTTCCTACTCTCAGTCTACTTTCTCTCTCTTTTAACAATTTACCCAGTCTTGATAATATTGATGAAAATTTATATTAACGGGCGCCATCATCAATACGCTTCCTCTTTTCTTTTTGTTATGTATCAGCCCAGACACAAATTAAATTATAGATACACAGGCTATGTACCTACATGCCCCTCGACTAGCTTTTAAATTAACAGTGGAGACGGGAGTTGGGTTCGGATTTACCTTTCTTTTTTTTTATTCTGCTTCTTCTTTTTCTCCTTTTTCAATACTCACTACCAAAGTATGTAACTTAGCACAAAAACCAGCTACTCTCAAACCATTACAAGGATAAGGGTCAAAAATCTGAACTTCACGTTAATTTACTTTGCATAACAATAACCATAATTTATTTAATATATTATTTTTTTTTCTTTTTAACAATAACAATCTTACATACAATAAATTACATTTACCCAACGTTAACCATTCAACACTTTTATTGGTAGGATAATATTTGATTATTCAAGGTTAGTATACCCAATTTTAACTATATAAGTACGTTCTCTGTTCAACAATAACAAATCCTTAATTAATTACTTTAATTTTCTTTCTTTGTTTTTCAGGTATCTACTAGAACGTCTTGTATTATTCTTCTAATTTACTACTGACTTGTGTAGTCATTTACATTTGCAACTTCAGGATAGTTCAATATATATATTATACTGGGTTTTTTTTTTCTTGAATAAATAAAGGTTTTCAATTCATAATCCAGTCCTTACTCTACAGATTACACTCAATAATCCCACCTATGTCTCCTATATTAGTCTATTTGTCAGCTTAGTCCATGAAGAATTGTATTTAAAGATAGATAGAAAAGACAGTCTCACGAAGAAAGAAATAGAAGTTTAGGCCTATACCCACAGAGTGACTGTGGCGATAGACCACCGATACAGGAGCGACGTCTAGATCTTGAGTTACAAACAATCTGACTCCTCTCCTGCAACCGGGAAAATATTAATGGGCCGCAAACAAAAATAAAATTTTGTAAATCGACGTCAGAGGTCCCTGACACTCTCTCCTAGAGGCACGTGGGGCCGTTGTTCGCCTCCAACATCGATGGCTTTCACAATCTCTCATAAATTTCTTTTCTTTATATGTTACTGGTATAGGCCTTGTCTACTACCAGATTTTATTTGTTTGATTCGGGATACTTCCGGCGTTCCCTCACCTCACCCTTACAATCTCTAGTACTTGCTAATAAACTACTTATCATCAGTACACTACTCGCAATTACCTATTCTCCTCTTTCTAACCTAACCAATCATGTGTTGTTATCTTTCAACTCACTCTCCTCTTTCTAACCTGACCAGTCATCAGCTATTATCTTTTAACCCCTTTCTTTCTTTAAGTAGAGTTCCCTTCAGCTTATACCATTGATTTAATTCACTCGGTGGTTATTCTAGTTTTCCTACTTCTTACGTTACTACTCTTTAGCATGGGCACCCAATCTTCTTTTGTCTCTAAATTCCCTAGAATTCTAACTGAAACTAATTCACGCCCAGATTAGTAAGCTTCTCTATAACCCCTTTAGTGACTTCTACTTCTACCCTAACATGTAAATTTTCCAATGGTACACACCTAATGCACTACCACTCGTAGGCCTTCTTTTGCCCTTCAATCTTTCCACTTCTTATCCCCCTCTACCATGTTCCATACACCTTCGCTTGTAGATAAATCTCTATAAAAAAACATAACTTAACATTACAGGCCAGCATGAAATCTATTTATAGATAGTCACCCGTCACCTGAAAGAAACCCAAGTGGGAGGGGCCCTCGTAAGAAGTACTAAGCATGCCCCTTAATTACTTTTCTTCCTTACTCCCCTCGCGTCCTGTCTCAAAAATAACAAAGTTTCTATGAGCATCACCAATTGCCCCTAGCTATGTATTCATTCGTGGAACAATCACCCATGAAACCCAAAAGTGAAGAGATCTATCTGTAGCCTTCAGCGGTTAGGCTCTTGACTGCTCTTTTATAATTAACTTAGACCAGAAATAGAAAGTAGTTGGATTACTGGATTTCATCACTTTACTTCTAGAATTCTCACTTCTATATTTCTATTCTATTCTTCTATCATACCCTACGGCGTCTGATTGCCATACATGACTTAGAAACCATCCTTAAAAAAGGAATATCTCAGTTTTCTCACTCCCCAAACAATAAGAAAAAGTCTAGACTATTATACTCAACCAGTGATGTCCAACTTATCCTCCGATCCTGAGTTGTCTCCCATTACTTCCTGATGTCCATATCTGCTCTTATTCAGAGCGAGCAGTCACGACTCACTCTCACAGCTGATGTTCGCTGTAGCGGTGTCTCGTACTGGCCGACTTGGTGTGTTCTTCTGATTAATGACTATCTCCATATAGTCGGGTCAAGGAAGTTCACAACCAGAATTTCCTTAGATGGAAGTCTGACACATCATCATGCCAGAACGTCGCTACCGCTGTCACACATCCCAATCTCGTCTTCTCCCTTCTGCCTTTTCAACTTCTCTCACTCGTAGTCAGGCACGTACTCCTTACTGTCTTTTTCGGATCAGCTCTTCTCCCGTCGACTCACCGTCGGCGCATGCGCACTTCTCTTTTTTCTGTAATTCAAAATAAATTCAGGGCAGTATCGATAGTCATAACAGGGTTCAATATCGATTAATCGAAGTCTCCCCAACCCTTCCTTTGTTTAGAAATGGTTTCTTATCGTCTATTATGCACGCAGCCATTCGCTACGTGACATTCTTCCCCCACTCACCATAAAAAAAAATAATGTTAACACTGTTCACATTTTTTTTTTTTTTTTTTTTGTTTAGTTTACCAGCCTTAAAGAATGTTTATCCAGGAACAAAGGGTTTCAAGTCTTTGACGTGCCACTTCCCCAACTTTTTACCAAAACGGTTTGTCAGTTCGTAGCTATTTTCACTGAACTTTTTCTTTATAATATAGGGCCCGACAAACTTTGCACTTAAACCTGCTGTATAAGCTTGTGAGGCATCACTTAATTTAAAGTTTCTTCTTAACACTAGATCTCCTGGACGAAATTTCACCTCTCTCCTCCGAAGATTATAATAATGACTCGAATTCTTATAGGCGGTTTCTAAGTTATGTCTAACCATCAAACGTACCGTTTTCAATTTATCGAGTTTTTCCACCCAAAGTTTTGGGATTTCTTTATGAATCGGTTGGTTTTCCACCCTTTCAATCCTACTGATAATTTCAGGCTCCTTCCCATAATTTAGCATATAAGGAGTGCATCCAGTGGAACTATGCTTAGCCGTATTTATAGCAAAATTAAATTCTCTCAAATACACGTCCCAAACTGTTTGATCCTTTTGAATATAACTAGAAATCATTGTCTTCAATACTCTATTGACTCTTTCTACTGGATTTCCTTGTGGCGAATATACAGGTAAATAACAAGGAGTTATATTAAAAGCTTTAGCTATCTCTCGCATTAATTTACTAGTATATTGCGGTCCATTATCCATCAGCAAATATCCCGGAATTCCCCATTTAAGGATAATCAATTCATAAAATGCTTCCGTAACTGCTCTACTGGTTGCTTTCCTTAACGCTTTACATTCTACATATTTGGTAAAGGTGTCCTGAAATACTACAATGTATCGGTTCCCTTTTTTGGAACGTGGGTAAGGTCCCAACAAATCAGTAGCTACAGTCATCCAAGGTTTCTCTTTCTGGTAAAAATGCATTGGTCCTGCTTGAGCCGTTTGTAACACCTTCTGTCTCTGACATATTTCACAAGCAGTAACATACTTAGCAACATCTCTAAACATTCCCGGCCAATAATACTTGTTTGCTATTCTAAAGAAAGTTTTAGCTATCCCCATATGTCCTGCAGTAGGTGCATCATGACATTCCTGCAATACTTTAATCCTAAAATCTTGCGGAATAACTAATTTCCACCTATTCACTGTTCCCTCTAAAGTTTGTTCTAACTGATCTAATCTTAAATGGTACAACTTCTCATCTACGACCTTCCAATCTGGCCAAAATTTAGGTTTACTTTGTACTTGCTCCTTCCGCTTAATATACCAAGCATCTTGTATATTTTCCCATTCCACTACTTCAGAGTTATCAGTCAACAAGAGGCAAAATTCTTCCTCTACCGTTTTCTCTTGAACTTTCCCTTCGTGTATTCTAGATAAAGCATCCGGAACTTTTTGTAATCTACCAGGCCTATGTATTACTTCAAAATCATACTCCTGGAGCAATAAACTCCACCTAGCTAATCGTCCGGTCGGATTCTGTAATGTATTTAACCATTTCAGAGCAAAATGATCAGTATATACTTTAAAATGATAACCTTCCAAATAAGGACGAAACTTTTGAACTGCCCACAATATAGCTAACAATTCCTTCTCAACTATTGCCCACTTTTGCTCACCTACCGTTAAAGTTCTACTAGCATAAGCTATTACTTTTTCCTCTCCTTCCTCTCCTGTCTGAATTAATGCTGCTCCTAGTCCTGAAAAACTAGCGTCGGTCTGTAACACTAGGGGTTTAGTATAATCTGGACAAGTTAATATAGGACTACTAGATAATTTCGATTTTAATTCATCAAAAGATTCCTGACATTCCTTAGTCCAACGCCATTTCTGATTCTTTTTCAGAAGTGCAGTGAGGGGCTTTACAACTTCAGAAAAAAATGGAATGAATCGTCGGTACCAAGAAGCCAATCCTAAAAATGCTCGTACTTCCTTGACTTTTGTAGGGGCTGGATACTCAAGGATACACGAGATTTTATCTGAATCTACAGCAATTCCTAATGGAGTAATGATATGACCCAAATATTTTAATTCACTTCTACAAAATTTTGATTTTTCCCTATTAATTTTCAGGTTAGCTTTTCTTAATTTCTCTAAGACTTTTTCTAACAAGGACAAATGTTCTTCAAATGTCTCGCTAATAAGTACTATATCATCCAAATAACAAAAGCATTTCTCTCCTATCTCTTCTCTTAATATAGTATCAACTAATCTTTGAAACGAGGCTGGTGCGTTATGGATTCCAAAAGGCATAACTCGAAACTGATACAATCCTCTACCAGGTACGGTAAATGCTGTTTTTTCTTTACTTGCTTCATCTAATGGAACTTGCCAATACCCATTTTTCAAATCTATTGTACTGATATACCTAGCATGTCGTAATTTACTCAAAACATGTTCAATGTATGGCAAAGGATAACTATCTCTTTTAGTACAATTGTTTACTTTTCTGAAATCTACGCAGAACCTCCATGTTCTATCTGGTTTCTTTACCATAACTACCGGAGACGACCAAGGTGAATTTGAAGGCTCTATAACTTTTTCCAATAACATTTTATCTATTTCCGCGTGTATAACTTTTTCCAAAATGGGTGATACTGGATAATATCTTTGTTTTATAGGTTTTGCATCGCCTGTATCAATAACATGAGAAATCAGATCGGTAAGTCCAGTACACTGATCAAATTTCTGTAACTGATTTTCCAAAAACATATTCAATCTGTCCCTTTCCTGAGGTGTAGGTAAAGTAAGAATATTATGTAGTTGATCTTCTTCTTTTAAATCTATAGCCTTAACAAATTGAAAAATTTTTGCTGGTTCATCTTTGAAATACCAAGTCCCATCTTGCAAATCTACTACTAACCCAATTTGTTTCAAAACGTCCATGCCCAGAATCATATCTACTGCTAAATTTGGCATAATTTTACATTTTATCGGAAAAATCCTGTCCTGCAATTTCATCTCAAAAGTTCTCTCTCCTGTTATAGAACTATAAGTTTTATCTGCTAGTTGCACCACCCTAACTTCAGATTCTTCTACTGCTAAATCTAACATTTTACACAAAAAATCACCCTTCTCTCCCACATAAGTTTTATCTGAACCTGAATCTATTAAAGCAATAAATGTAATATCCTCCAGCAAAATTTCAACAAAACATCTATCTCCATTAACTAAATCTGTAGGATTTATATTTAACATCACGCAAGCCTGATTTTTAGTTAATTGTCGTAAAGAATTTGTAGGCCTAACTTTTCTTTCTTGGGGCATCCTACAATCAATAGACCTATGTCCAAGCTTATTACAATTATAACATTTAATCGTAGCGCGTGGAGTAACTCTACGAGGTGCTTTACACTCGAACTGCCTATGTCCTGTTTTATCACAATTCCAACATCGCTGATTATTTGAAAAACGTAAGGTGGTGTTTTTACCATTATCCCTCGACTCATCCTGTCTCTCTTTATTTTCTATTACTTTAACCATTCTAGAATCATTTACAGGACTTGAATTCCGTTCCTTATCCCACGTCTTTGCAGAAAAACTAACATTGGGTTTCTTTTGTAACTCGGACGATGGAAGTTCCTGTTTTCCCTGAATTCCTAGCGCTGTATGAACTGAAGGTATAACAACTTGTCTCTGAGGTTTATAAGCCGTTTCTTTAATTGTAGCTCTAACCTGCGTTGGAGGAGGAATATATCTCTCAGAATCTAACAATATTTGTTCATACTGTCTACCTACACGTATTAAATCTGTTATAGTTTGAATCTCTGCAGGTCTAAGGTACAATTTTACATCAGGACGCAAATTTTTGATAACAGTCTTCATCATTTGTTGAGGACTCATTGGAGTACTCAGCCTCCTCATTAACGTTTGAATAGCATTAACATAATCAAAAATCGATTCTTTGGGACCTTGCGTTCTCTGTCTAATTTCATCCAAAAGCGAGTCTTCCTCATCAATAGGCAAATAATATTCTCTAAATTCTTTCAAAAAAGCTTCCCATGTAGGCCAATCTGTTAATCTGTTCCTGTACCAAAGTAAAGCTGAATCTTGTAAAATTTCGGGTAATACTGACAATAACTCTACACCCTGTAACTTAGAACTTTGTTTTAAATCTTCCAATCTCTCCAAAAATAAGTAAATACTATCCCCAGGTTTGAATTTAATGTTCCATTTACGAACCAGATCCAAAGTATTTGGTTTATGCTGCTCTAACTGAATTGTAAACGATGGTATTACTGGTACAACTTCTTCTGAATCAGCTACCGCCATGGCCTTCCTACGCATTGACTTAACCCATGTATACACTACATCTCCATATGAATCTTGTGGAACCGTTATATTATGTTCAACTAAATCTTCTTCCAAAACTTCCTGACTCAGCGCAAAAGCCGTAATTAACACTTGAAATGACTGAGGGTTCTTACGGGCATAATCTAACAAGCGTTGTCTTAACTCATCCCTTGTACCTGTGGTCGGTAACTTTACTCTATCACATTCTGCCTCTAAATCCGCCTTCCTCAACTTCCTAATAGCTTGGGTTAGCTCAGCTGCTCTTATTTGTGCATACGGATCAACATAAGTAGCCATATTTATATATTAACAATACCACTGGAAAAAAAAGATTAGAACACACAATAGTTCAGTCGTCTGTCTTAGTCATCTATAGAAGTCCTTACTTGTCAATAGTCATTATTCTTTTCCCAAAAATATGTTATTATTATTATTATTATTATTATTTGTTTTTGAGAATAAATTTCAGTTATACTAACCTAACTCCCAAAATTCTTTTAACCCTATCTCGCCTCACGTTAGGATATCAAACTATCACTGCCTCACGCTATGGGCTATCATAATATGGAACTTCAACTGAATAAAGGTTTCTTTTTTTTTTTTTAACAATTTTAACTAAATTAAGTTGCAACAATTAGCAATACTGTTTTGTTTTAACACTACTCGGCCCCACGTTGGGCGCCAAAACTATATGACGGGCTTTTCTTACTTTATGCTATAAAGTTCCTTAACTTCTTGGATTAAATCTTCGCCAAAATTCTTCGCCAAAATCTGTGACGACTAATATGTGATTATTCTCAATCGTAGTATATAAGTTTACTGAACTCCTACAAAACAAGGTCACTCATACACCTGTCGTGTCATCACAACACTGCCTGCATAGTCCACATTCCAACGTTCAGTACAACTACCTTTGACACCGGGTGATTGCAAACTTCCTACTCTCAGTCTACTTTCTCTCTCTTTTAACAATTTACCCAGTCTTGATAATATTGATGAAAATTTATATTAACGGGCGCCATCATCAATACGCTTCCTCTTTTCTTTTTGTTATGTATCAGCCCAGACACAAATTAAATTATAGATACACAGGCTATGTACCTACATGCCCCTCGACTAGCTTTTAAATTAACAGTGGAGACGGGAGTTGGGTTCGGATTTACCTTTCTTTTTTTTTATTCTGCTTCTTCTTTTTCTCCTTTTTCAATACTCACTACCAAAGTATGTAACTTAGCACAAAAACCAGCTACTCTCAAACCATTACAAGGATAAGGGTCAAAAATCTGAACTTCACGTTAATTTACTTTGCATAACAATAACCATAATTTATTTAATATATTATTTTTTTTTCTTTTTAACAATAACAATCTTACATACAATAAATTACATTTACCCAACGTTAACCATTCAACACTTTTATTGGTAGGATAATATTTGATTATTCAAGGTTAGTATACCCAATTTTAACTATATAAGTACGTTCTCTGTTCAACAATAACAAATCCTTAATTAATTACTTTAATTTTCTTTCTTTGTTTTTCAGGTATCTACTAGAACGTCTTGTATTATTCTTCTAATTTACTACTGACTTGTGTAGTCATTTACATTTGCAACTTCAGGATAGTTCAATATATATATTATACTGGGTTTTTTTTTTCTTGAATAAATAAAGGTTTTCAATTCATAATCCAGTCCTTACTCTACAGATTACACTCAATAATCCCACCTATGTCTCCTATATTAGTCTATTTGTCAGCTTAGTCCATGAAGAATTGTATTTAAAGATAGATAGAAAAGACAGTCTCACGAAGAAAGAAATAGAAGTTTAGGCCTATACCCACAGAGTGACTGTGGCGATAGACCACCGATACAGGAGCGACGTCTAGATCTTGAGTTACAAACAATCTGACTCCTCTCCTGCAACCGGGAAAATATTAATGGGCCGCAAACAAAAATAAAATTTTGTAAATCGACGTCAGAGGTCCCTGACACTCTCTCCTAGAGGCACGTGGGGCCGTTGTTCGCCTCCAACATCGATGGCTTTCACAATCTCTCATAAATTTCTTTTCTTTATATGTTACTGGTATAGGCCTTGTCTACTACCAGATTTTATTTGTTTGATTCGGGATACTTCCGGCGTTCCCTCACCTCACCCTTACAATCTCTAGTACTTGCTAATAAACTACTTATCATCAGTACACTACTCGCAATTACCTATTCTCCTCTTTCTAACCTAACCAATCATGTGTTGTTATCTTTCAACTCACTCTCCTCTTTCTAACCTGACCAGTCATCAGCTATTATCTTTTAACCCCTTTCTTTCTTTAAGTAGAGTTCCCTTCAGCTTATACCATTGATTTAATTCACTCGGTGGTTATTCTAGTTTTCCTACTTCTTACGTTACTACTCTTTAGCATGGGCACCCAATCTTCTTTTGTCTCTAAATTCCCTAGAATTCTAACTGAAACTAATTCACGCCCAGATTAGTAAGCTTCTCTATAACCCCTTTAGTGACTTCTACTTCTACCCTAACATGTAAATTTTCCAATGGTACACACCTAATGCACTACCACTCGTAGGCCTTCTTTTGCCCTTCAATCTTTCCACTTCTTATCCCCCTCTACCATGTTCCATACACCTTCGCTTGTAGATAAATCTCTATAAAAAAACATAACTTAACATTACAGGCCAGCATGAAATCTATTTATAGATAGTCACCCGTCACCTGAAAGAAACCCAAGTGGGAGGGGCCCTCGTAAGAAGTACTAAGCATGCCCCTTAATTACTTTTCTTCCTTACTCCCCTCGCGTCCTGTCTCAAAAATAACAAAGTTTCTATGAGCATCACCAATTGCCCCTAGCTATGTATTCATTCGTGGAACAATCACCCATGAAACCCAAAAGTGAAGAGATCTATCTGTAGCCTTCAGCGGTTAGGCTCTTGACTGCTCTTTTATAATTAACTTAGACCAGAAATAGAAAGTAGTTGGATTACTGGATTTCATCACTTTACTTCTAGAATTCTCACTTCTATATTTCTATTCTATTCTTCTATCATACCCTACGGCGTCTGATTGCCATACATGACTTAGAAACCATCCTTAAAAAAGGAATATCTCAGTTTTCTCACTCCCCAAACAATAAGAAAAAGTCTAGACTATTATACTCAACCAGTGATGTCCAACTTATCCTCCGATCCTGAGTTGTCTCCCATTACTTCCTGATGTCCATATCTGCTCTTATTCAGAGCGAGCAGTCACGACTCACTCTCACAGCTGATGTTCGCTGTAGCGGTGTCTCGTACTGGCCGACTTGGTGTGTTCTTCTGATTAATGACTATCTCCATATAGTCGGGTCAAGGAAGTTCACAACCAGAATTTCCTTAGATGGAAGTCTGACACATCATCATGCCAGAACGTCGCTACCGCTGTCACACATCCCAATCTCGTCTTCTCCCTTCTGCCTTTTCAACTTCTCTCACTCGTAGTCAGGCACGTACTCCTTACTGTCTTTTTCGGATCAGCTCTTCTCCCGTCGACTCACCGTCGGCGCATGCGCACTTCTCTTTTTTCTGTAATTCAAAATAAATTCAGGGCAGTATCGATAGTCATAACAGGGTTCAATATCGATTAATCGAAGTCTCCCCAACCCTTCCTTTGTTTAGAAATGGTTTCTTATCGTCTATTATGCACGCAGCCATTCGCTACGTGACAAATTGAGCATTACTCCGAAACAGATCAACCGATTTTATCCATTATGAATAGACGTCTTCTCATGGACATTGTAAATGTGTATACCAAGTTTCATAAAAATCCGGTAAAGCGTATTTGAGTTACCGCGTCTTTAAAATATACACTAAATTGGGTTTTACTCCGGTACCGATCAACAGATTAGGTTCAAATTCAATAGGGCACTTCTCATGGACGTCATAAATGGGTATACCAAGTTTCATGGAAATCCGTTACAGCGTATTTGAATGACGGCGCCTTTCTATAAGAAAGGCGCCATAATCTATTAAAATAGGCACTAAATTGGGCATTACTCCGGTACCGGTGAACCGATTTGGTTCAATATCAATAGGGTTCTTCCCATCGACATTATGAATGTTTATACTAAGTTTCATGAAAATCCGAAAAAGCGTACTTGAGTTATGGTGCGTACAGACGCACGGACAGACGGACGGACGGACGGACGGACAGACAGACAGACAGACAGACAGACAGACGGACAGACATTTTTTCGTCCCCCACACAATCTCATAAAGTACCATACTGGCACTTAATAATTTTTCTAATGTTCTTACGTAATTTTTATTCGAAGGTTACACATATCAGTGTGTGTGTGTGTGTATGTATATGTATATGTATAATCACTGTCAAGCTATTCCCACCTTAGATTTGCAATACAACATTAAAAATATAGGCCTATAAGAATTTCGTGGATTTCTCGTTTACTTAAAGTGATATTTTATAAAGCCAGAAGTATTTTACTCAAATCCTTAAAAATACGAAATTGTAACTTCAGAAAAACACTAGTATATATAACATGTCATTTATGGAGTTTTTATTACTTCCAATAAAGCTAAGATGTAATTTTTTTGGATTATAAAGCACGCACAGCGTAAAACCGGGTGACTAGTAATTTTATTTACAACTCTTCTTCGCAAGTAACTGAAGAGAAAATATAAACAAGAATACATGAAATATACAATAAATCAATGTAGCTGAAGGAAAACTTAATTGAAGTGTTTAGCATATCTTCTAGTTTTATATCCTGTTATAATAAAATTGTTCCTTATAACACTCAGCTTACGTGGTAGCGGAAATACGAATGCGCGAATAGGAATGGAGCTTGTTGCAACCTGTCCAATTAAGTGTGGATCTGATATTGAAAACTTGAGTCCATTACGGGAGTCGTACTCTATCATGGCATACCAGCTTTGTCTATTACACAAAAGTCAATTTGCCGAATCTGGGAGCTTGTGCAAGGATGTGACACTTCCCGGACTAATGAACTCAAATGACCCACGCCAGATTATCATCAAGAATCGGCAGGATGTCTCCTGTCACCACTACTTAGCTGATGGATCAGATCACACTCAAAGCTGGAAACCGAGAGACCTTGTTCCCAATTTTTCATGCCGAAACTGGTTCATGCAATTATCATGCAATTAAATTCACTTACCTTTCTGCATGGATTGGTCTGAAGAATTCATTTTCGCCTGTAAAAGAGAAACAAATGTCATTAGATTTCTAGGACAATGTATTGAGAAATGAGACATTTCTCTTTAACATAAGGACATTCTCTCGATATTGACCATGATTCTTACTGAATGACACAAAATTTTAAACTCCAGCTTTAATCCTCGAACGGTATAAAGCGGTACTAATCGAAAACTATACGAGATTATTAATACTATTATTATTATTATTATTAATATTATTATTATTATATAAGTATATGCAATAATTTTTTACATACTAAATAAAAATAACTAATTTACATTAATAAAATAGTTAATAAAGTAATACAAAGTAAAAGGCAAATTTGAAGTAGGCCTAGCTGTTTTGAACTGTGCAAATACTATCGATTATAAGTTGAATCGAAAGGGATGCAGACTGGAAGTTAAGCTGACAGCTTACAATCGTCACAATGTGTTTATTAGCTGAACTGATGGGGAAGGCTGGTGGATTTTCTAACTAAACTAAACTCCGTGGCGCTACACCCCTGGAGGGACTTGGCCTACCACCCGACCACTGCATCATCTACCACAGGCAGATGGCAGGGGGCTGGGGGCATGTGGTCAGCATGCCGACATCCACGGCCGTTAATGGTGGTTTCTATGACCGGAGCCGCTACTTCGGTGGATTTTCTAGGTTGATTGTTTTTAGAGATAAATAATTGGATAGTGTATCACATACCAACTTGATTAATTGTGTTCCGTATATTTCGAGTGCGCATTCAGTGATTTCACCCTAATGCAAACGTGTATTATTCGCTACGCAAGACTTAATCCTGAGTTTAAACTGACGAAGAGTGGGTTATAACCCAGTAATGTTCGATTTTATCTTTTAATTTCATAACAAAACAAAGCAATATATTGTAGGTGCCACTTCTTAAAGACTTTTTCCCCCCAAGAACTGCCTCTACTTGCTGCCGCCCTAATCCTCTTAGGATTGTCAGTCAGTGAATAGAAAGGTAATCAGGCGTATTCACACTTGTCTGCAGTCCGGTACAATGTTGCTAAATACGTACCACATCACTTGAGAAGTGATGAATGACAACGGCAACACTGGAGAAATCCACGCGACTACAAGAGCACCTGTTCTTTGTCGGTGCAGTTTTTCGGATTACGGAACAATGCTATTATATTCTTTTGTAGATAGAAGATGCTTTGGGACGAGGTCTTCTTAAAATGGCACGAACAGTACAGAATGTCTTCAGTAATGACAATAAGGTGCAACTGCAGAAAACGACAAATATTACTTGTTACTTTCTTCAACAGAAAAACAAAGGCCTACTATTCGCTTGATGCTTTTTTATTTGACCATAATTAACCAATAGTCCCTCAGTCGTAGGCTACACTCCTGGGCAGAGAAAATACTTTGTTTACACTTTGTAGTACTATGGGATAAATTAAGTAATTATTGGGCTTTATCAAGCCTCTCATGGATGCAGAACTCAACAAATCCTCATATTACCGCATGAGCTAATAAAATTAGTACCCTAATGTACATTATGCGCTTAGCCTCTTTTCAAACGCAATCAACGTGTAACATTTTCAATGTACATTTTAAAATATATCCTTTGTTTTCGTAATCGGCAACGGGTATTGTATATTAAATTGTATTTTGTATATTGAAATGCACAGAAAAAAAGAGACAAAAGCAATGTTTTGTCTTCCAAGTGCAGTACTCTGTTGATTTTTTTATTTTACTTCACACAATAACCTTCATAGAGTGCACACAGTAGTCTTATGGACACACTAACCCTATTAAAACGAAGTCATAAAGCATTACAGTACACGATGAAAGAAAACAGTAATGCCACGTTGTGTTAGGACTAAAGAAATAAATTATTTTATAATATTTACCTTATAAATAATATATTACAGGACCTGAGGGAATTTTAACACGCTACTCGTTGAAGGAACATTAATTTTTCGAGCACCTCTGAGACCTGACACATTGCGTTCTGTCCTTCTCTATCACGTTCTTCCTCTATCTCTCTCTCTAACAGAAACGCTAAAGAGACTACTAATAATTCCGGTTCTTAACTTGGTGAAGTCAGATGTTCATTTCTTTTGTTTTTGTTCACTGCGTACAGACCCAGATTAGTTAGCTTTTTGTGAGATGTGAATAACAAGAATGGTTAACCTAAGCAGCGTACTGTATACTATTTAGTTAAAACTAAAAAATAACTTGTAAGCGACAAAGAAGTAAGAAGTTATGACACTATGGATATATATTAAATGCACTTAGCTTCAATATTCGTGATTCATTTTTCGAACTTCAAGGTATAAAAAAAAAAAATCCTGTTTTGTAGTAGCATTCCAAATAGAGAAACCAGACCAACACAAGCTAATTTAAAAATTAATTACAAATACCATAGCTAATCCTAATGTGTAAATTAAGCTTATTAAGGAAACTATTATATGTGACGATATAAAAGCTGAGCTTTTAAAGCAAAATAAAAGCTTTTTTACAGCACAAGGTTTGTTTCCGTACTGGACTTCGAATTCAAGGATTGGAAGTTCAAATTCGGCAAGTCTTCAGTAAAATCCCGTGTGAAGGATTTTAATCCATGAATCCTATGACTGAGAATTCAGACTTCATAAGGAAACTCAAATCTTGTAGAACATTTAAAACAAGCTGGGAGGGGGGGAAACACTGGTGAGAAAGATCAAAAGCAACAGGAAGAAAATATGTGCATGTCAAGATAAAATAGTAACAAGAAAACAATATTAGATTCCATATGACAGGACCAATCCCCAAATACTGACATCTGCCTACGGTTGATGAAGAAGCTTTAGGATGGTAGACCAAGTCCCATAAGGGATGCAGTGCCTTCCAGTTCAGTTTAGTGTAATTCAAATCAGATTTCGTATTTTTAGATTGGGTAAAGCTAAGGGATTTTTGTTCATGGTCTGGTTATGTTGTTGAATATAATTATATGATTGACAAGTGAGTTCATAATATCACGCATTAGTAATCACTAAAGACTACCGAAGAGGATGACTACAAATTTTGCGTAGGCAAAAGGGCAGAATCACAACACTAAATATTTACTGCTGCTAATAAAGTGTACCGTAAAAGATTGAACGAACAGATAAGATTATTATCGGGATTAATTATAAACACAAGCACGATTTAAATAAAATACGGGTTGAAATTATAGAGGAACAACATAACTGAATTAATACGAAATGTTGCTGAATCCCCGTAAGCTATGTCAACACCAACCAGCTGAGAAATAGAAGAGAACGTCTGACCAGCATCAATTCAATCGCATGAAAACTCTTCGTGAAAAGAACCACTCTCTTGAGACCTGCTTTTAGAGAGTACACAAAGAATTATTTATAACGTATAGAATTACTTCGTCAATATAAATATTTTATTTTTATACATTACACACGGACTTACTAATTTCCTTTGCTTACAAGAAGGATCAATGAGAGGTAATTACTTCCTACACTGGTCTTGAACTACATCCCTTCAATATAGCGATTATGCTGTTATCTTACTGCCTGAAATACCTATTGCGATGACAGAAAGCATAAGCTCTCTGAAAAATCCCCAAGAGAGATAGGGTTTTGCATAGGGACTTCTCTTCAGGTGGATGGCATTTTTTATGAAATTGAATTGAAATTTTTGTCATGAATTTATCTTTCACATTTATAATAAGAGTTTTGAGAAGAAGAAAAAAAACTCTGAAGGGGACCTTGAATACGCACTCTTTGCAATACGGCCTCTTGTAACGGAAAATCGTACACAAACAAAGTTTTGTATTTGAGTTAGGTGCCTTCTGGGATGTGACACAAAGACTGGTGACGACCTTCTCTTATTTTTAAGGGGACTTTACATGAATAAAATTTCGTTTGTCGCCAATTTCTCGAAAACAGATCTTAAGATTTTGTTTAAATTTTACACATGGGGTGCTTATACTAAGAGTTGAAACTATTGTTTAAAACATTTTTTCGAAAAAAAATTATCTGAAGAGTAGTTGTGTCACCACTATGAATACATGCTCTTTGCAATACGGCTTCTTGTTCTCTAATGAATGTAAAATGAGGAAAATGTATTGGCCATGGTACGAGAAAGCATTAGAAAGCTACGAGAGTACATTAATCAGATTTTATTTGGGTTATGTACCCTTCGGGGATGAGATGTGATGTAACGACATTATCTTAATTTTTACAACCAATTTATATGACTAAAATGTCATGCATAATAATTATATTTTACTAAGAGGCTAACTTTTATTTGGGCAGAGGAAGCTATGTGAATTTCACATCCGATTTTTTTTTTCTATACAGATGTTTGATTCAAATAAAAGTAGTAAATTTATGTAATGTAATCAAGCTTGTAAATTTAATGTAAATAAATTATTTTATGCCAAAATGCAAAATCGTTCATATAGGCCTAATAGTTTTGTGTGTAGCCTACTGTGGAAGTATAGACGCACTACGCACTGGAAAATCATTTTTAAAATAATCATACCAGCATTATAAATCTAACTAAATTTTAGGTAGCACGATTGCTAGTAGCCTATGTATATATAGTTCTATATACATTCATACTTGTAATTCACCCCTCGACGGAAGAAATAAATAAATAAATAAACATAGATATCAAGATAATAGTGAAATGATTAGAACAGGCCATTGGTCTACCATAAACAAATGTCTTAATTTAATGAATAAATAAGTCGTATAAACTTCAGTGGTAAGTGAGATAGTTTTAGTAATTTCCCCCTAGATTGCTAATTAGAGTTTACTGACGTAAAAATAACTAAGAATACACTCTTGCTGTTACTATGGCTTGATTCGCTACGGTAGCAATATTTTCTGAGAAATCTTTACAAAATAAGAGCTAATAGTTTTAAGTTGCCTAGGTGCATAGGGTTCAACAACGAAATCAAATATGAAACCTTTAATGATTATTCTTTTTACTGATCTCCGTAAAATGATATTCGCAGAATTGAACATCACCACGAAAAGATGTGGCAAAAACCGGTTAGAAGAATACATCCTCCAGGTTGAATAACCTTTTCCCTCTTTCTTTTATTGGAATTTTTGTATTAGGCAACCCCAAAAATAAAAAAATAAATCACACATATTTCGAACAGACGTTTACTTGTAATAATTTTATACAGGAAGTCTTTTAACGTTTTATAATTTAAAGGAACATAGCTTTCAGGTATTTAATAAAGTCATATATTAACAATGTGAACCGAAATTTATGGAAGAAAATAGTTGGCATCAGACACATAGATTGCACGTTATAATTCATTATTCTTGGTTTAATGCTTCGGTAGCAATTAATGGTGACTGGTGAGTTGCATCCATAAATAGCGAACGGGTTTGGTTTATAACACACTCCTAAACTCATGTCACCAACGAAGGCCGTATTTTCCCGATCTTCTATAAATAATGGAAATTGTATAGCATGCTCTCGAAGGCAATATTTCCTCTGTACATCATGAATTAACAGTCCAGGAATGGAAGTTTAATATAATTCAGTAGCACGTAGTTCCTACCGAATGGATGATTTCTCTACATTAGTTTAATTGCAGTTTTCACAGATAAATTTATTCAGTGAGTAGTTACTAATTTCTTTCTTGCACACTCTTAGTACAACACAAATGAAAAATATTAATCTCAAGGTAAATAAGTTAACAAATAAATAAATATAAATAAGCTATTGACTCCATTATTCCTTGGTCGGTTACAACGAACAGATGTATGCCATGTGCGCCACGATTAAGGTTTGAATCCTAAAATTTGCATTTATAAAGAATCCAGTAACCTCACGCGACGAAAGCAGGTTCACAATCGAAATGCGCTACTTAACCGATAATTGGAAAATAGTTGATTTCAACATAACTTTACACGAAGGAAATATCACTTTTCGCGACTTTCTAAAAAACTAACGATTTTTTAAATTGTACACGAGATGTTTATACAAAGAGCTAAACCTTTAATATATGATGTAATATTTTTTTCCCAAAAATTCTCTGAAAACTTGTTTTAAGGCAGCCAACATTGTCACGAGCTTTTGCTGGTGAACAATACACCTTTGCATGAAGCTGAAACAACTGAACACGCACTCCCTGCAATACGGCCTCTTATTCTAAGACAGTAAGACAATAAGGCATTCGCACTCTCATTTTTGAATTTATTGCATCAACAATACAAAACTTTCAATTACCACATTTTTCAATAATTCTCTTGATCAAGGCTTTCCTCACGCCCTCAGAGAAAAAGTTTTTCGGCTGAGTAGCAAGCCACGTATGCACAGCTTCCTTCAATTCTTGGTCTGTAGTGAATAGACAAGTGGGCCAAAAGATGGGAATCTGACGGAGAGAAATCAGGGCTGTATATTCTTACCACCTCAAAATCCAATAGTTTGATCACTATAGGGGCAGTATGTGGGCACACATTATCATGTAACAAAACGACTCCTTTCGACAATTGACCTCGATGTTTGGTTAGAATTGCAGGCTTCAGCTCGTTGCTTAACATCTCACCGTAATGGGCACTGTTTATTGTTGAGCCCTTATCCAAGTAATGTAGCCGTATTGGCCTTTGTGAGTCCCAGAAAAGTGTGAGCATCACTTTTCCTGCGGAGAGTTGACTCTTGCATTTCTTTTTGATTGGAGATGCAGGGTGTTTCCATTCCGTGATTTGGAGTTTCCTTTCAGGTTGAAAGTGATGGATCAAAGTTTCGTCTACAGTGACCATTCATTTCAAAAGAGCTTCTCCTTCTTTAGCATGGCGATCCAGTAACCGTTGGCAGATGGACACACGATTGTGCGAAGCTGTTTTGGAACCCACCTTGCACAGACTTTATGAAAGTTAAGCTTGTTATGAATACTGTCAAATACAGAACCTTGGCTAATTTGCATATGGTTTGCCTCTTCATCGACAGCCACTCTTCGCACAAGTCATGATACGCACTTGCTCAATGTTGGCGTTACTAGTGGATGTAGATGGGCATCCTGTTCACTCCTCGTCCTTCTCACTTGTCCGACCATTTTTGAACTTTTCAGTCCATTCTTACACGCTTTCCCGTGGTAAAATATTGCCCCATATTTTGGGGAGGTCTTCGATGGATTTTTCTGCTCCTGGTACACCTCCAGACGATAAAAAACGGATCACTGCACGCTGTTCTTCTTTGGTGCAAACGCTGAGCGGTGCAACCATCTTTAATGTACAAAAAGTCTAAAACAGCTTCTTGTGTTCTTCATAAACCACAGAAAACATACAGTAATTTAGTTTTTCTGGAAATTGTCGGAAACACTGGAAAAATGAGAATGAAGATAATCACTTTTCTAACCTATAAATGGTAGACTATGAACAGAAAATGTCTGTTGGCGAGAATTAGGACTGGCCGTAAGTTGCGCATGGGTGACGTGATTCAGAGGCTAGGATTGTGAACTTGATGGCTATCAACACTAATATCACTGTTTCTAACCTAACGTCACTAACTTCTTCTTCTTCTAGAGGCACTACAACTTCAGGTTTTGAATGTCTTGGCCTTCTCAACAATTTCTTTCCATATTTTCATATTCTTGACTACTGTCGGCCAATTTTGGATTTTCATCTTTCTTAAGTCCTCTATTATATCATCCTCCCATCTGCTTTTCGATCTTCCTTGTGATCTTGTTTCTATTGGGTTCCATTTGTATACCTTTCTTACTAATCTATCATCTGTCATTCTGTTAACATGCCCAAACCAACTCATTCTCTGTGCTTTTATGTAATTAACTATTGTTCTATTTTTAATTAATGTATTTAACTCAGAATTTGCTCTAACTCTCCATATCCCGTTTACATCTTTTATGGGACCATATATCCTTCGTAGTATCTTCCTTTCCATCACTAGCAACCTCTGTTTGTCATTTTCATGAAGTGTCGAAGTCTCACATGAATAAGTGATGACTGGTCTAATGATTGTATGATAAAATTTCAGTTTAGCACTCTTTTATATAAGTTTACTTCTAAACAGCGTTGCGTTTGCATAGTATGCCCTATTTTCCATCATTATTCTATTTTTAATTTCTTCTATTGTGTTTGTGTTATTTATTATAGTATCTAAACACTAACACTAATATCAATATTCCTAATCTAACTTCAAAAAATCTAACTCTACATTTCACTACTACTAATATCACTATTCCTAACCTAACTGCCACTTACCTAGAATCAAAAGTAGGTATGTACTGCGTGGCGAAAGTGTGCGGAGGGCCTACGCTAATGAGGGAAACTAAACCCGTTTCTTGTATTGTTTTAGAGTTCAGAGATTTGTTTTTTTGTTGTTAATGACTATGTATATATTTTGTACACAAACTTTAGTATACATGTTTTGTTATATTTTACTTTCTCTCAAACCAGCATGTCCCTATCGTGAGTGTACTGCATTGTATGCTAGATCATTTTTTGTTTTCTTTCTGTTTATTTGTTTACTCTTAATACTTGTATTTTCGAGTCAGTATACAATTTATTACAAATTTAAGTTATGTATATACTGTGTAAAATTGTGAATTATAATTCTGAATTGTTTGTAAAATATTGTAAAAATACCGTAAAATACTGAAATATGTAAATAACTAGGCCTAATTGAATGTTATGTCTGTTACTATGAGTAAATATTACTAAAATAATTATATTTCATCGTTCTGGGGTCTCCAATCTCATATAAACCAGAGATCCGGTCTTACCAAAACCGTACCGGTAAATAAAGATATTGGAGACAATATAGAGTTTTTTCGATATCTGAAAACTGAATAATGGGGCCTACAAACCATGTAGTTTGGAATTTTTTAAAAATATGTCTTTCGCCATACATTAATTACCCGACTTATACCTCTAGCAAATAAGGAGGGCGGCTGGAAGCGTGGAGAGTGCGTGAGTGTAAGGGGATTTACCTGGCTTCCAGCCGCCCTCCTTCTTTGCCAGAGGTATAATAATGAATTTTGTTAATGTAACAAATATATTTCATAAAACTCATTAAAAGCAGAGAGAATAATGACAGCTAAAAAATCTGTGATTAGTTAACATACAGAATAACGAGGTATTAAAAGTATTGCTTTCCTCCTAGAAAGAATATAAACTTTATTAAATATATTATAATTAAGTTCAGCCTTAACCCTTAATTATAATATATATATTATAACCCTTAACGGAAGAAAATGAATTTTATTAACTAATATAAGCTTTAATTCTTTCCTTATTAGCAAATGCATCTATGTTTTCGATCACCCTATACGCTCATACAAGTTGCAAACGGTGAATTGCTGTAAATCTCGAGCTTGCTGTCAGCAGATTTCGAAGAGACAACAGGAAGAGCAAACTACTTTTCCAACTGGAATTACTAGCTTCCCAGGTGCTGGTTCAAAGTCACCGCACCACCCACATCGGGATGGGATGGCAATGTCGGCATGGCAATTGCTATCCATACATCATCTTCCACTAATCAACATACGTCATCCCACGTCTCATTTCAGTCACATGACGTATGCCCTGTCAATTGGAATTTTAATTCGCGTAAATAAGCACGCTTGACATACACACTGATTAGACATCCCGTCTATACAAACACGCTTTCGCAAGCTCCCGAAAACCGTCACCAAAATATATAAACAACCTGACACTCGTATCAAACTTTGATGACACACAGTAAGTCAGGGTGTAGGTTATAAGCAGGGCCCTGATTTTGATGAGCTAAAACTATTTTAAAATATTGAAAAATGAGCTATAACATGACTAAGAAAATAAAAAAAGGCCCAAAACTAAAACAAATTACCCCAAAATTTGTATGAAAGTACTCGTTTATTGATAATATTTCTGTATATTCTACATTTATGTTATTGACCCAGTTATAGGCTTGTAATTAGTGAATTAGTACATACTGTTCAATGGAAACAGATAATACCGTTCCGATAATATTCAATGTACGTAAATGCACAAAACCTCTACATAATACGAGGAACAACACAAAATAATAAAATAATGACTTTATATTTAAAAAAATTACCTAAAAATATGAAATGTAGAAAAAAGACCACAAAATTACCCAAAAAGGACCAAATAATGAAATTAAATACTAAAAATGACCTACAAATAAAAAAAATGTGGAATGACCAAAAAATGACCGTAAAAACTACAATTTTTATAATCTAGGAGTCACGATCAGAATATCTGCACTAGTGGACAAAGTCCATGACGTTCCAGTTAAAAGATGGCATGTCGCCAAAATCCTGGCCCTGGTTATAAGAAGCTATATGATGTTTAATTGTTTTCTTATCTGCAAGAGAGTGAATCCTAAAGTGTGGAAACATAGAAATTCTAGTGCTTCAGGTTTAAATTAATGTCGATAATATACTTCCTCCGTTTCGCAATATGATATGGAAACCGGTATTTTCTGTTGTTCAATACAGTGTAGGTCTATATATGTTAAATTTTAAATAATTGGATGGGTTGGCTGTATGTAGGTCTATGCTGCATTGTGTTTTACAATTTGATGCTCAAAATAATGCATATTGTTCCACATTATTCTGTCCATATTGAGAATTTCATTTCAGCTGTCCTAATGGCAACCTTCTTTATAGTACCATTTTCCTTGATTTGGAATAGGAATTGTAGAATTGGAGTTTCTACTCACATTTGGCTCGGTTATGGGTGTGCTTAGTCCTCCTGGAACGCCACAACGGGTACCATTTTGATTGACGTCCATACCACGCCATACTCAGCTTCGTATCTGTTTACTTTGCACAGCCTGCAGTACGCTATGCACTGTGAACGTTGGCTGGTTGAAGGATCGCTTCACTACTGCACACGCAATATCAGACCACTACTCAGATGCGCACGCGCAATTAAGCCGAACATTATTCCAATGTCTACATCATACATGGGCATTTACTGGTTCGCGAACCACTTGTGGTTCTCGACCTTCCCGCATAAGACACAAGATGGCATTGCGGACATTCGGTGTACGTGGTGGATTATTCCCGTGCATGAATCATATCTCTTTGCAAGCAGTGACGGGTTGCCACACAGTTCCGATTGGAAAGACGTTATGGCACATTCTAAGCCTTTGTATGATGAAACAATTGCACACGTAAAAGAATAATTAAAAATACAAAATTGTTTGTGTTATTTGTTTCTTGTAGTGTACATTATAAGGTGAAATTAGTGTTTCCCTAAGAATGAGCAACCGCCACTGCACTTATTGTCTGTTTGTGTCTCCATCTACCCGTTCTTTTCGAACTATGTGTAAGTTGACCACGTTTGCGGGTTGCGTGTCAATGGATAGGGGTTTGCCCATGATTGGTCTACGTCATATTAAGGAACGGAGGGTGTATAAGATTTGTCATTTAAAAAAATCGCATACCGACAGTACCTTTCGGTGTTCTGTAGTTTCAACTTTATATTATTGTTTTGTGTTTAAATCCTTATATTTAACACCATATCGACTGAGTCCATGCCAAATGGAATAACCCTCAAAAGTTAAATATTAGAGGAGAGATAAAAATAGTCTACAATCTATATTAAAATATGGTCAAAGTGGAGAAATTACGAAATGCTGTAACTTGGATAGTTACTCCAATTGGCTTACTAGTCTTAAGATATAGGTGGGTTACTTCCTAATACTTCTGATTAGTATGCTCAGGTGTTATACAGTAATATGATTACACTTATTGGCCAGTTCGAATTTGAGACTTTTCAAAAATAGCGTATAATGATTATCAAGATATTTACGCATCAAAGAATTTTTGTAGAGTTATCAACGTCAACCAGCGTGTTTACTGTAATACAAGCTATCTGTCTATAACATAAACTTATTTTCGATGGGAAAGAAACAGTGAGGGTTATGCAATTGTGTGCAAATTAAAATGTTTCATAGTTCGATTTTATCTGTGACTACGGAAAGAAAACTGGCATAGTCCTAGATGCGGTGAGCCACAAAATGCAGGTTTCTGAGTAAGAAGATTTCGAACTAATTCGAAGCGTCACTACCAGCGATCCTTGAGGCTAGCTTAATTTGCACCGAGACCACCTTGTGGTTTATCAAGGTGCGAAGCTGTATACCTTTTGTACCTATTGCAATGACAGTTAATTCTAGGTTTTGACAGGTAGTTCTAGGTTAGTGACGGGTAGGTACAGGTTCTATCTATTTTGTGCCCTTTAAGGCGGGGAAGCGGGGTGGGAACGACGCCTAAGCACCGCAGCCGCTACCGTAGGTACAGGTTAGTGACAGTAGTTATAGGCTAGTTCTACTTTCTAGGTATTTATTGTAATTGTACTCAATACAGTATATAAATTTTAGAAATCATTTTTAAAAATTGAATGAATTATAATTTGAATATTTGACGAGTCTTTGTAAGACAAATATTTTTAGAATGACATAATGTCCTTTTATCAATATAAACAATCAAATTTATACTAAGATATTTTTTAAACTTTGAATCTAACTCAATAGGAAGTGTAAAAATTTTAAACTACAATTTTGAGTAAAGAAGGGATATAATAAATTATGTAAATTTATTAAACTATGTACAAGAATCTATAATAAATTTGATATATTTACATCACAAATCTTGGCAAATTCGGACTTAGATTCGTTAATGTGGTAAGATAACACTAGTATATAGGCGGAAAACCTTCTAAGGATTGATTTCTAGGTTAAGTTTCGTTAGGTTCAGGTCAGTGATATTAATGTATAGTTCCCGCACGATATCTGTGCCGATTGCCTAAGTCATTGCATTACGTTTTCGTGGGGACTGTAGCATCGATTGGCCTGCTAACAATCTCTCTCGCACAACAATACCTCCCTTTCTATTTGTAAAGGCCAAGCTACCTCTCTCTATCGCACAATAGCACGTCTCTCTCTAGAAGAGAGTAACGGTCTCATCGGCACAGATTTCGTGCGAGATCTTTAGCAATGCCATATTGAATCGGGCGCGAGTATCCTTATGTTGGTCATTCTGTGTCTTGTCTTTGGAAGATGTGATCGTCAGCTGTGAGATTTTAATGGATACGTCAAAGTACCAGTATGCAGTATGAACAAAATAAAAACACTAAGTCCTAGTTTTTGGAAATCGAAATAATTTAAATCTGCATTTATTAAAAACACAATTTCGATTCAGTGCAAGCCAGTTCGTGTGCTTTAATCTGTTCTGATTTCAGCTTATCTTATTCTTGATGTTCTCACTTGCAAACCTATCAGTAAACTCATAGATTCTCGTGGGTTACCTATGAAAACTTATTTCCTCATACGTTCATTTTATATTTCAGTAAGTGAAACCATTATCTCTTCTTTCGTTTTACACCTGTTATTTTATTGTATAAACACAACCAGTAGTTCGATGAAAGATAGGCCTCGAGTAGCCCAGAAAAATTCTAAGATATGCTCTTCATCAGTTAAAACGGCCATCATATTGAAACGAAAGAAAAAATAACAATTCTTTACACGTAAGTCGTTTTTTAATTACAACAAGGAACATTCATGCAAAATTGGAAGAAAATCGCACAACGCGCTTAGTCGGGACTGCGTAATAAAACAAATTTACAGTAAACAGTCGAAATGCTGGTAAACCCGTAGAATTACGTAAAAAATATACTTGAACGGAGTTTTAGAAAATTTTACACTCGAGACTGCAGGCAGTCTTCAGTTCTTTACAACAGTATAACCATTTGGCTAGAAACATTGAAAAACATCACATGAAACTGAACCATCAAAACGGTCACCATTTTGGAACAGAATAAAAAAAAATCCTTACACATATGAGTAGTTTTTAATGACTTCAAGGAACATCCGTGACAAATTGGAAGAAAATCGGAAACACCTTTTTTCGTAAGTGCGTATCACACGAATTTGCAGACGAACTTAAGAAATGCCAAACGGTTGAGTTAAAACATGACTTCGCTTCGCTGGGTCAGTTACAATTCAATACAAAATATGCATCTGAATGATTATTTATATTTAGGTATGAAAAATATGTATTCATAATTACTATAATTACTTTATTGCAAACAAAAATTCATAATATGATGAATGGAGCAACGGGAACACCCTGAGAAAAACTATCAGGCCCCATTTTTTCCACCACAAATTCCACAAGTATCCATCAAGATTCAATCCCGGGTCCCAGCGATGGAAGGTGAGCAATCAGCCTTGGGGGCGGCCATAATTAATTATGATCATCTATTATTTTATTGTGTAAAAAATTACTTGCAACAATCTGAGAAAGTATAGGCCTACATCTGCTAGTAATAGCAAAAAATCAAAGCCGTTAAACAATAATATAGAGTATAAAATTGCATGTAATGCACAACAGTTGTAGGCTATAATAGAATTCCTTTAATAAGGTTCTTCATTAGCAGTAAGAAAACATAATCGGTGTACTTTTCCTCATTACACCAGCCACTTCCAAAGATAACAACTGTGTCTTTCATTTTTCTTCAGAACATTTTGTCGTCTCATTCAGTTCTGATAATTCTTAATGTGTTATAATTTAGTTTTGGCAATAGTTTTTATATCATATTTTTAAAATCACGCTACAAAAGTCATTCTATAATTAGTCATATAATATAAGTGTACCAAAAATTAGCAATTTTAAATAAATATATAGCAATTTGTGCATTAAAAACTCCTAGTTGATTTTAATGTCATTAAATGCAATGGATTACAAACTTCCACGTAATTAAATAATAGTTTCAAAGCTATATTAACAACCTGGATAATTATATTGTATATAATGCAGCTTCAAGGGGTACACTTCGTTATGAAAATTACCTGAGGGTAGACTCATCAATTTTACAAGTAATTATATTCCTTTGTGCGAAATGAACGACACGAAAATTAGAAAATGCCACAGGGATGCTACACTTGAAAAATTCCACTGTTTGTTTTCAACATAACATGAAATGATTTTCAACACTGATGTTAAAAATTGTCATTTGGTTCAAAGCGGAACTGAAATAGCTTATTAGTTTATTTCAGTCGATTTAATACCGTATTTAAACAAAAAACGAGGCCTTCTGGCTGTGATTCCTCTGTTAATAGCATTTATAAATGTATGTTCTCACTCAATTGCTGCCAAACATTTAAAATATTATAAAGCATTCACTGAAACAAATTTTCATTTAGTCTACATACTTATATATGATAATAAATAGCTGAAAAGCCAGGTTCAAGATCTCTATTTTACTCTGTACAAATGCATGACTTTATAAACAGTAGAGACCTTCCAAACCGTTACTATTGATAATAATTTTCTAGATCGATGTAATATGTACTAAAGTATAGGTTAAATATGGTATTTTCATAATACTGTTCAACAGAAACAATATTCTATGGTTTCATGAATATATATCTGCGTCTTAAATGGTTATGTTGGTAAAAATGAATTATTTTATTTTTAAAACATCCGCCCGGCATTCCGAGTGACCATAAAGGTTCAGAAAAAGAAATACATGGACAATTTTAATTAATGAGTTAATAAATAGCATAAGAAAACAATTGAAACTGAAAATTAAAATATGTCATTATAGGTCTAAATGATTGTGTAATATGTTTCAGGAGTCCAGTACGCTGACACTATAAGAAAATGCTGCTCCCGCTCTCCACCCATTCATTTTGAGGTAAGCTTCATCTTTCACTTTAATTTTGTTTTTATTTACCCGCAATGCATGCTCAATATTTTGTTCCATTAGAACAGTTGGGTCCAGTACCAATCTTCGACGTTCTGCTCTATTAATGACACTAATTTCTGCTCGAGGTTGATTTTCGTCCTCCGAAATGCAATGGATCTCCTCATCTATTTCCCATTGCAGTTTTCGTAATGCTGTGGCTATTGAAGATCTGAGTAATTCCCCTTTTGAAAATGTTCCGAATACATGATCTAGTGTCTCCGGTTCTTCGAAACCTAGAGTTCGGCAATCATATGATATCCCAATTATTTCGTTCACATCTGATCGTGAAATTTTATCGACATTTACTAGAAGGAATTTTTAAGGGAGTACCTTCAATATGATAAATCAAACTGTGTCATATATAATAATTAATGATGTTCAACTTTTGGTCTGGTTTAAGTAAGCAAAAATTGGTCAGGTAATTCAAGACCTTTGCCAAATTGTTTAACAGTTTAGTCACGTCAAGTACAATTTCAAGAGTTTCACCACTTCTTATACAATTCAAAGCAGAATCCCAAAGTGTAATTTTAATCAAGTAACTAACGGCTCCATCATTAATATTCATCATTTTACATTTTGAAGGATTAGTACTAATACCTATATTAGCTAAACATTATCGGAAATATTCAGAAATGACTAAGCAACTGATTCATCTTTTGCAACTAGTACAATATCATCAGCAAAAGCCAAAGTTCTACATTTACTTGTTTTATTGATACCATATTGATCTGTAATATCATTTCCTGAAATTAGGTCAGTATCTAAGTCTCGTAGGTTGTTTGGCATATTGACACTACTAAGACATATTTTAAGACTTTCGTGACCAATGTTAATTATTTAAGCTGTAGTATTATCACTGAAGTATGGTTTTAATGTATTGATTAAAAATAGTTTAGAGATATATTATAGAAAACAGCTATCTACAGGTTTATACCACTTAATGACATTCGCAATTACGTCCCAGTATGCATTGGTTATGTACAAAAGAGAGTAAGATAAAGAAAGTAGGAGTGAAGACTGTATGTGAGCGAGTGAGTGAGAACGTGCTTGCATATTGGAAAATTACTGGGGATGTTTGTATGTATAGGAGTGTAAGTTTGTGAGAGGGGAAAGGAGTAATAGGGAGGGGTGAAAGATAAAAAGGGATGAAAAGAGAAAGAAAAAATCCACATATACATAGCAACTTTCATAGAAGTACGGAAAATTTGATCAGAGTATGTACTGCAATTTTCTAATCTAAAAGATTAAGGAGCTGATTTTAAAAAAAAGGTACAGTACGGAATAGGAAAACGAACAAGGATGTACAGCCAAATTAAAAAGTACAGAAAAAATATAGACTCGAGAGATAATACAAGAAGGAAACATACAGAAAGAAAAATCGAAAGAAAACAAATAGGCTACTGTATGAAGAAGGCAATCAGATTCTGGGACAGACGTAAACAGACAGAAAAATAAGGCCAAGAGAAACAATACTGTACAGACACAGTTCTTACCTCATAACCCTGTTTCGCTACCATAGACTGTCTCGGCCACGCATAATCCACTTCTTTGCCATGTGGACCGCATTGCTGCAAAAATGAAAAAAGAATAAACTATTAGAGCCATCGATAAGATTTTGTTTAGTACTATCTGCATTCAGTTGAAATTGCATTTCTGCAAGATGTACTGTTCTTATATAATTTCCGCAATGTCTGCTCCTGTTTCGAACTCTAGTTCTCATCCTGTTTCCATAGTTACGTGCAAGAGAATTACTCAGTTTTCCTCCTTACGTGTCGCCGTCTAGACTGCTAGTTAGACGTTTATTCGCTACATACCTTTCTTTGTCTATTGTTATCATAGTGCTAGAACAAAGCTATCGGAGCTGATGGAATATATGAACATTACTAAATTGAAGCAGCCAAGTATACAATGAATAGAATGCTTTTAGTTCAGAAAGACGATTCTGTGAAATACACATATATCTTTTCCTTTCACTGATGTTTTGTTTACGTTACACGGAAAAGGAATACGAGTATGATGCTGAATTTTGTTCTGCAAGTTTAAATGGAAAAAATACATTAATTAAATAGGGGCTTCCAATTATGTTTGAATTTACAGGTCTATAATAATATCAGCTCATTTTGTCTATAACGCAATCACTATCCCAAAGATACAGAGTCTTTTACTGTCATAATCAAAAGTTTGTTGATATGGACATTGTCGTACGGTAATACATTGCACTTTTTTTTAGCTTTATTTATACACGTTTCAGTTGCTTCCAAATATTAGAATCTTTGGGGTACACTATTAGGCCGTGTAATTCTCGATGGGCATTTTTGTTATTAATATGTTAATTTTAACTGATATTCAGTTTTGATTATGATAGTCTACTCTATAGAGTGAAATAATAAATCCGGCATTTGCCTTTACGGCTGGAAAACGACGAAAAACCCAAAGTCAATGGCCGGCCTCGCGGTTTGAACCCGGGGCCTCCCAAGACGCTACCGTCACGGCGACCACACTTGGCACAGTACAATTTAAGTACATTATTATCAATAATTAAAATTACAACGCTTAAAAATGTTATATACATTACTTTAAAATAATATTTTTTCATCTTAATAGTTTGTCAATAAGCCACTTATCCTATATAAACATTTTTTTTAACGTTAAAATGAGAACTCTGTGCATTTAATGAAAGCTTGATTTAAACTATCTCTTAGACTTCGTCAGTCTGACGCGGAGTTCCATTAGAAACTGGTATGATGATTTTAAATTCTTTGTTATATATACGGAAAACAATAATGTGTACACATTTACAAAAGTCAAGATCCTCTCATTTATGAAGGAGAGGTTTGCAGTGTGTCTTAACAGGATCCTGATAAAAGATAATATCCTTTTCTTTATGGAGGAGGTTATTAAAATTTTGGTTATGGCAGTTTAATTACCCAATTAGAAAATGCCGGAAACTAATACGATATTAAAAAAACATAAGAGGCGCTCTTTAGGTAGTCTTTGGGTACAAGCCATTTTAGGTGTCTCAATTGATAGATCACGCGAGGCAATCTACACTCAATATACAAGAAGTCCTCCAAGAAGGTCCACAACTAAGTAGTCCAGTCAATAAGGCCTCAAGTCGAAATATCCAAAAGGCCTTATACAAACGCCGAGAAGTATAAAAATCCAATGTAAGTTTTTTTTTCCTACGAAGAAAAATCTTATTAATCATAAACGTTTCCTTGAGTGGTCAGCATAATTGAACGATGTTATGCAAAAATAGATTAACTCACAAACATAAAAAAATGACATACCTAGATAGGTAAAATTACACTCTATAATAAGCAAAAATGATTTGCCCAACATTCTGTCTTATATGCCATCTAGAGGCCAAACTGTCAACCCATTGTCACGATACCAGCCACTGTGTGTTAAACAAGAACCAGTTAACCCACATGCAAGTATTGTATTGTTCGGCGGTAAGGCGAAGGGTTTCGAAGGTGTGCTCAAATTAGTTCCAATAAATGCACAATCTTTTATAACTTCTTGAAGAGTGTACAACAAAGAGACTTTGAAAGTTTTGCAATGAGGTGAACACGGATGATGGTGACAATGAGATCCAGAAATTAATAGATCTGCTGAATAATTTCAGAGTTTTCCTCATGAAAAACATTTCGACATGTAGCGTACTTTCCTGTTTTGGTTACTTTTCATATTTCATTCAATTTTTAGTCTCTAAAAAACTCTTCAACATTTGAATTTCTTTTGTCAGTGTTTGTGTATGTGTTTGAAAGTTTCGCCAATATTACAGCTTGTAATACACATTTATTTACTTTGTTATGCCATGTTAGTGTACTTTTAAGCTTCGTATTATATCATAACAACATGTACAACAGAGGCTTAACACGTTTCTTTAATTCATGATCATTAAAATGACGTTATGCAAAAACCAGCCAACCCTCATTTTATGCCCCTGCTCCTGTGAAATATTGAGAGTTGCAGTGAAAACACATGTAACATGTATTTATTCCATACTTTGATATAGTGTATTTGAAAATGTATAGCCACATGTTTCTTATTTTTGAGAATGGGCTCGATTTTGAACTCGATTTACTCCAAACCAATGCTTGGTGGGTTGACACATTTTTGCATAACTCTGTCCAATTATGGTTGTAGTGTGTTTCCTTGATTATTAAAATGTCGTGTAATAAGTTTCGGAAGCTAATTAAAGGGATTGGTTATAATAGGCATATGGTGACACAACCAATGTAAGGACAACAATAACGTGAAGTAGCCTATTATTGGCTAAAACGTTCAACTCTCATGAAAGTGCATACTGACTCCTAAAATAATTTTAGAAAATGAAATTCACCTAAGTTAGATAATATTAGTACTTTAGCTTTCATTATTATTAAATTATTAATTTATATGAAACAAATTTCCCTGGACATCTTAAGTTACTACAAGTATGTATGTTATAGGGGTGAAATATAACATGTTACGTAAATTTAATTTGGACAAGCAATTGGTTATGGTACTGGAAGACACCGGAAGGCCGTGATTTCGATTCCTTACGAAGCCAATGAGATTTTAATTCTTCTTTCACCTGAGTTTTACCTCCCATTTATACATCTTTCACCCGAACATTGTGCATATACTAATGCACTAAGTTCGACCATTCTATCGGATCTGGACGAGCGAGTTTATGTATAATAGGCCTCCATCGTGCCAGTGAGTTTATGTTATTTATGAAATTATTTACAGAATGCTAGAAGGCCTACTAGCTACGCAGAGGGAGCTTTCCCACCACTACTGGCTCCGAATTTGCGGATTCAAATCTGATCTAGGTCCATTAATTATCCAGGGCATACAAATCCTGTGCATGAAGACCTCGGAGGGACATTTTAAGCCATGAGGCTCGTTTCGTACTTTTACGGCATTTTAAAGAATGACAAAACACAATTAGTACTTCTGGACAAAATTTCCTATTGTCCAATCCAGATGTGTTGAGAAAAGTAAACTCTGGTTGTAACTGGAGAAAAGCGCGATTCACCAGCTAGCAAAACTTACGTTGAAATTTATAAAAATAAATAATACTACAATGCTACTTTCGAAATTAACTGAACACACCATGGACACAATACTTTCAAAATTACGTTCACCAGTCTTCGATCTTATAGACATTCACTTATTCACATAGGAACTGTCGACTTGTGAAGCGAAATAATGTGAATTGGGCTTAGGGTTGCTATGGGTGTGTCTGAACAAGGTTGGCCGCTTCCCAATAGGCTGTATGCATTCAAATCAATACCTACGTAGCATACCTATGTTATTGATACGCTTTTTCTCTCTCAAGATATCCGGAATGGACAGTAGCCCTTTCACGTTCAATTAATTCCTTAGTTTCCTACTAGATGACCGACGAGGCGATAGCTTACCACCTGACAATCTGTCCTGTACAGGAAAATAAACGTAACTGAATTAGCTTTAAGAAAATGAAACCTCCAGCTTCGTGTGCGAAGTGAAAAGGATTTGATTGATCGATCGATCTTTGGAGTAATAATAAATAACTATCCAGCTGTTTTCCAACAAGAAGCGTCTGAAAAGTGGAAACAAAATATATAAAAGCCAGGCTTGATGCAGAAGTAATTAGATATGAACGAGGAGGTGGGACGTATGTACTCATGTCTGCAGATATGGGAGACGTTGTCATGGCGATGACAAGGTCGTCCGCCAGCTCTTTGAGCTCGCTCTGCCAGACACCCCCCAGACAGTTCAACCCTTTACTCCCCACACACCCCCATGCATACAGCATCCATTATCCCGCAGAGGTAGGTACTCGGCTCATGTTGTCATTAATAGGTCGCGTATTCAGATCTGTTTTCATAAAGCCACTTGCTCCTCCGGGAAAAATATAAACATCCTCCCGCTGTTGCTGCAGACGGCATCCCATTCCGACATTTTGAATCGACAAGAATGAAATATATTACAGCACTGAAAAAATGGAAAACATGTAACGGAACCTCAGCAACGGAGCTATTATTAGACGAAAATAAAGTACGCAATTTCTGGTTATTTTTCCGCTATTGTAGTAAAGTAAAGTGTTCCCTATTACAGGCCATGGAGGCTCAGAGAGTTCCAGGAGGTTGAGGCTCCCAAATTATGGACATTTGGCACGTGGAGGTGGTAAGGTTGTAAGCCTTACGCACCGGACGCCTTTACCCCAGGATTGCTCCTGGTACTCATTTCTGGTAGAGGCTGAGTCGACCTCAGGGCCATAGTGCCACCAGAAGGATTAGGCCACTTGAAAAACACCGACCTCATCGGGAATCGAACCCACGACTTTCCGGTTTGTAGCGCACCACCTCAACCACTATGCTACGGCGTACCCCACCGCTTTTTGTAGTCTACGATTGAATCTTGCGATTAGGAGAAGTAAAACTATTAACTTATTCTTCTCAGGTGTATTGCAAGTTTGTAGATTCATGAATAGCCCGTACTTTTGACTTGAAAGCTAATATCAACTGTAATTTCACGAGTGCTAAAGTTTTAATGGTAATTTAGGAAAGCTTAAAGAATGTTTCCTGTCGTAATAATTATTTCGCTTTGCTTGTTTTTTCAACAGACTCGTATTTTAATAAACGCCATTGTAGGCATGTTGCATAATGTCGCAACTTCTGGTGAAACTGTAACTACAAATATCATGAAGCCCTGGGTGAGAAAGGGAAGTATCTGTTTTGGAAATGAAGAAAAAATAAGTACTTTTCTGTGTAATTGGTCGGTTTAATACAAACTATTCATAGGCTACTCTTATTGGGTTTACTCTAAAGATTTTGACGTGTTTTTTTTTTTCTGAATAACAATAATAATAACAATTATAAGCGTTAATAATAACAAGAATGTAGCAACAGGTCGGTTAATCAGCGTGTAGCTTTTCCCCCACTCACAGGCGAAAACTGGATTGGAATTTACTCATCGTTGATTTCAATATAAACAAGTACAATTTAATGAAATTAGTCCCAACTCATTTAACGCTGTTTTCGGGCCTTTAAACATAATAAGCTAGCCTGGGTGAAGAAAAAATAAGTACTTTTCTGGGTAATTGGTCGGTTTAATACAAACTATTCCTGGGATTCTCTTATTGGGTTTACTCTAAAGATTTTGACGTGTTTTTTGTTTCCTGAATAACAACAATAATAATTATTAGCGTTAATAATAACAATAATATAGCAACGGGTCGGTTAATCAGAGTGTAGCTTTTCCCCCACTCAAAGGCGAATGCTGGATTGGAATTTACTCATCGTAAATTTCAATATAAACAAGTACAATTTAATGGAATTAGTCTAAACTAATTTAACGCTGTTTTCGAGCCTCTAAACATATTATGCTAGCCTGGGTGGAGCAATCTAGAAGAAACAAGGATTTATGTACCCAAGTTGGCGAGTTTGATCCCTGCCCAGGTCTAATAAGGGTTTATGAACGTGTCATTGTGTATTTATGTGTCTCTAGAACATGGGTGCCCAACTGTGGCACATCGTGTCACTGTGCGGTAGGGGAATTTCTCCCACTACCGTCGCGCTTGACGTCAGTATAAAGCAGTTTCGACGTGACACTGAACATGAAGAACAGGTTTCTTACGTCACAGGAGGATGGGGACTAAAACGTTTCCCCTCAGTTGCTCACCTATGCTCTAGAAGAACTTCTTCGGGACAAAATTCCGACACACACATCGGCGATGGTATTCAGGTCTACATCATTATCAGTAAATAACCAATCATTAGATAATCAAAGTAAATAAACATGTAGATCTTCTTGATGTATGTTTAGATAAGAAATGCTGAATCGTCATCTACACAAAGAAGAAGTTCTCAAATTAAGCTTTAGCTACTTCATAAATAAAAATAAAACATTTTCACAGACCCTCTAGGATGTTCGTATATCTCGGGACATTTACGAATACCACTGGGCAGAGAGCGCTGTTGTTGATGTTTACGTCTGCATATAGGTTCTTGCAGGGAATGAGAGGAGGAAAGAAGTACGATCTGTGATAGAATGTCATTCACACTAGTGTGCCATGTCTTAGAAATACTTGCAGCATTGGCTTACCTTTTCATCCTGAATTGGAACAACTGATCCCATGAGTTACGTACACTAACAATTATGCACGATACAATGACAATTCACCTGGCTATAGGCGGCTGATATTTCGTGCAGAGTGTACTCCACAGTTCGAACTGTTGAGGAAGATAGTTTGTAAACGCGACACCGGCAGAGATATTTGTCCTGAGTTATATTTTAAATTATTTATAGATGCTGCGTTATATTTTGCTTTCTGTAGATGTTACAGTTTTTTTTGTTAAATATGTAATATTTAAGCGAGAAGTGCCGACTTGTTTGAGCTCTCCTGCTGAGTCGGAGGAAAAGGGAATAGTTTAGTTAGTACAGTGTGTTGCACAAGCGAATTTCTTCTTCCAGGATTATGCTTCCTCTGATGTGAAGCACCGAACCCTTTGCCAGTGACAAGGCTAATTTCAACTAAGACAAACATCCTGAATACTGTAGTTACCCAACCGTTGCTTCCAGTACTTACCAAGAGATACTACAATGGCAATTAATAAACTATGAGCAGATAAACTGGGAAAATGTACAAAACACCGGTGATCTGTAATTCATAAAACATTCTATCTGTTTCAAACTCAATGTGACCTTTTGCACAAAGATTAAAGATAAGTCTGAAGTAGAATAGAAATTAATTTCTTTCGTGCTGTAGTTTGCTGAAACCAGCTATACTTTTGAGTATTGCCAAGTACATAACTATGAAGGCGATTCCTCGATCGAAGAAAATTAACCGTGAATCACTTGTGGTTGAATTGAGCTGGTAGTGCACTTTCTGTTGTCTTTCTTCTGACATCCTAATAGAGTATAGACGAAAAATATAAAAAATCCCTTTAGGCAGGCCTACAGGCGGAGGTAGATTTCGAAGTGCTTTTGGTTTAATTTATTGTCGCTGCATAGCACTCTTCTTCTTTAGCCTTGGCATGCCAAACCTGCAGTAAACCTGCCTACAATAAATTGTTTTGACAACAATAATAGGATATAATATTCTGGGAGGCCGTGCGCAAGATCAGCAATGAATAAAATTAGCAAAGCCGCTAAACAAGACAAAATTATGATATTATAATAATTCTTTCAAGTGTTATTATTTTTAAACATTAAAATCTCGCGTCATATGAGAGCTATCAAGAAACTATTTATTGATTTGTAGAGTACTCATCAAGAGCTTTTCAACGATACCCAACAAGACGTGGTTTCAAAAGTTTCGAATTTTCATCCCCCACCCCCACCCCCACCCTCACTCGAACCCCCGAATCGTTGGTGTCACTGTGAACTCCATAGGGAGTACTCTAATTTATTCAAACAAAGTTTCCCTCTATACTTCATAGGGGCCGAGATATACATTTTTAAAAATTTCAACCCCCTCCCCCGACCACCCCCTTGGGCCAATTTTGCTCATTAACGAACTTGTCCGAACTATTGGGCCTAGAAATAACATATTAAAATTTGGTTCAAATATCTTCAAAATTACGGCCGCTATCGTGTAAAGATATATATATATATCACCAAATTTTTTTTTGAACGGGCGGTGGTTTCGTACTTAGGGGAGCATGAAACGTAAAGATATGAAAGAATTTTTCGAAAAACATAAAGTGGTATCCATTGCAATAGGTAGATTTTTCTTCGAAAATCTACCTAAAATGTAACGCAGAGAAATTAAAAAAAAAATCAACTTCTTGAAAGAAAGAAAAAATCACCTGCAAGGTCTCGAGTTTAGCGTCGCTGGCTATGGATCCGCAGCCTCGGGTATGATTCTCGGTACCTCTTTTGATTTTTCTTAGAGGTTCGAGGTTTGGACCGGGATATACTCAAACTCGTGATTCAAATTGAGAAGCTACTGGATTAAGAAGTAGCGGCTCCGATCACGGAAACCAACATTAACGGCCTTGGGTGTCAATATGCCAACCACATGGCCCCAATCATGCCTATGCCATCTGCCTATGATAAATGATGCAGCAGGCGGTTAGTAGGCCCAATCCCTTCAGAAGTGCAGCGCCAAGGTGTTTACTTTCTTTTAGGGTGATTTATTTGATGGCAATATGTATATACAGTATTGTATAAATATTATACTCGTATAAACTGTACGATTTGCTAGATAGAGATTATAATCTTCAGATAAACGCTATAATAATAATAATAATAATAATAATAATAATAATAATAATAATAATAATAATAACAACAACAGTGGTAAGAACAATAATAATAATAATAATAATAATAATAATAATAGCGTTGATGAGTGCATGACAGTAGTAAAAAAATAACGTTGAAAGAGAATAAAATGTTCAAGATGGTAAATTTAAAATGCCATTTCCTTTGATGCCTTTCCTTGTAAGTTAATGGAACAACTTTCCAGCGTGAAGATTTTTTCCCCCCCTCATTATTTTCGTATAATTTTAAAACTACTCCAATGACTAATTGAAAGTGATTTCATTGGAAGAATATAATACACTAATTATAAAAAGGCCCTACAAATGATCTCTATACAGAAAATTGAGTACCTAAATCTGTACTAACATGATGACCTACACTCAAATCGACTTTGTATTCATGTCAAGACATTCTTCCAATTAATGACTGTCCCTTGAGAAACAGATCTGTCAACATACAACTGTCTTTTGAGATTGTAGCAAGTCGCAATAGTCATTATTCAGGGGACCAATTTAATGTAAACAAGAAGTTTGTTGTTACTGAATGCTATATTAATCAGTTCCGTTGTTGCTGAATTGTATTCTGATAAACGAGAAAACGTCTGCTAACAAAACAAGCAATGATGGCGCATTAGTTACTGCTCCAGTCAAATCAGTGATTCCAGATTGAAAACAGACACGCAGGCTCTACAAATAATCTATACTTCATTCATAATGTCAATCGAATCTGTAAACATTGGTTGCTATTTCTAACATTAATAATGATTAGGGCAAGGCATTTAATGACCATAAAATAGTGGAAAAATACAAAATAAAAGTGCATTTATGACATAAAAATAGTGACAAAATGATACAATATTTTAAAAAAAAATACTAATAAATTATTAATTATTACTTATAATTAGTTTTATACGTAATGAATTGCTAAAATCAATTTAATGGATGACAGTGCGTTATTTATATGAATTTACAACATAAAACACACTTATTTTGTTACGAAAGAAGTAAGTACATTTATACTTCTTGGACACCCTTAGCGAAAAATAAATCTTTCTGAACTGGCATGCCCATCAAATTGCCCCTAGCAAATATAATAATAATAATAATAAGGTTTTATTTTGCCTGGCAGAGTTAAGGCCATAGGGCCTTATCTTCCACTCAACCAGGATAAATACAAAATACATTAAAGTAATACCTACAAAAAACAAATACACTAGATACCATATATAATAGTAACGAAATGCTAGCAATAGAATAGTAAAATATAAGAAAATAACGAGTCCAATAATGAAAAGAGAAAACAAAGTGAATTAAGAATTACATATACTCGTAATTGGGTGTGTGTATATAATCCTAATATAATAATATAATATACACTAAAACTGGAACCTAAAACAAAGAAATTAACAAATTTAGGCAATATATGCTAAGTGATATAAAATATTGAACAATGTAAATTAACCTAGGTTGTGTAACGAAGATACCTCAGTAACTTAGACTTAAAAATCTGTAGACTCCGACTACCCCTGATGTCCGGCGGAAGGGAGTTCCAGGTGCGGGTCATGGCTATAGTGAACGAGGCAGAGTACAGAGATGTCTGATGGCGTGGAATTGAAAGTAGGCTGTTATTCTGAGATCGCGTGTCGCGGTTATGTTGGGAAGACAACAGTGAGAAACGGGAGACTAAATAATTAGGTGCAGATTTATTAAGTATTTTGTCTTTGATAGAGAAGAGTTAGGGAGTGTAGTTGGCGTCTGTCCTTTAGTCGAAGCCAGGATAATTGCTCAAAATAACCTGAGACATGAGAATTCTGAACACGTTGTAGCTTACAGGATAATTCAACACTTAGGTCGGTGAACAAGACGTCACAATAGTCGAAGTGTGGCATCACTAGTGACTGTACTAACGTCTGTTTTAGTTTAGTAGGTAGGAAATTTTTTAGTCTATTTAGCGCATGCATAATAGAAAATACTTTTTTACATATACGTTTAATTTGTGTATTCCAGGTCATGTCAGAGTCAAAGTACACCCCAAGATTTTTTACTGTTTTACTGTAAGGAATAATCACGTTGTTCAAGGTCACAGGCAAAAGTTCCGTGTGGTTAATATAAGATAGTAATCTGTTTTTTCCAATCAGAATGGCTTGTGTCTTGTCTGGGTTCAAATTTAGTCCAAATTTTGCTGACCATTTAAAAGAACCATTTAAAAAGAAAGAAAAATAAATAATTCTTTATTGATACAAAACAAACTGCTATGGTGGAGATTCTCAAATAAAAACTATTGTCTGGTGTCTGAAAGTAACGATTTGTAGGCCTACATGGAAAAGTTCCTTTCTGCCTCAATTTAATCAATTATTTCATGATGCACATTTATATATTCCAGCTATTTTTTAACCTTCATATAAAAAAGATGCAAAATCATCAAATGCTTTGCCCTAATAATGATCATTAAGGTGACTCAAAGCATCATGTTACGCCTACGTTCAGTACTTCAGGAAATCGTGGTCTTGAAAACTTTTAGAAACCTTAAGGTTCAGATGCCAGTATTCAACCTGCTGAGTCACCAATTTAACATATTAAATTTTGAAAATATTGTTACAGAAATAATACCGTAATTACGATAAAGCTAAAACAGGGCATGGTAGAGAAGGAGAAAGAAAGCCTCCAACTAAGGACAGGCAGAAAAAATAATGGAAAAGGGTCGAAACGATAACTCTTGGGTGTATTAAAAAAATGAAAGAGCCCACGAGGCTGAGCAAATAGACAGTCGTGAATACGTACGTATGGAGTCAGCCAGTGCGAGAATAAGTGGGCATATAATTCATCGATAGTAGTCCTAAATTTGAGGATTGAAAAATTAGTGTGCGAGAGTCAGTCGGCGGTTCTAACATATACCGTACGGTGTACCATATCCGTGAATTGGCGAGTTCAGGTTTTATATTGTTGTATGATTATTTATGATGGTAAGTATGCTATTATGTTTACCGAGAGCATTTTTACTTGCGGTGGGCAGAATCGAATGATTTTAAGAATCCAGTAATCTGTTGTCGAGAATATAAAGGATCGAATGAGAAAGTTCTCGGATGAATACAAGGATCCGAGAACTCGCGATGCGAGATATGAGAGCTCGAGTCGATATCCGAGAACTACTAGGACCAACTCGATTGATCTCAAATCGTCATTTGAATGTTTAGCTCGGAAATTTCATAATTTACATAATCTACTGTAACGGGTGTGGTTCACCCATACAATGAAACATAAAACATTCACGCAGCGCTGTCAGATATTGCATTGACGTTACTCTACTATAAGCGTTCACATAGTAAAAATCCATTAGATAAAACTGCCTCGTTGCCGTCCGATGATATGTTAAAAATTCGTAGTCTGACAACTCTGAACTGCCCTATATATATATATATATATATATATATAATATATATATTATATGTATATTTCTTGCCTATCATGCTCACTTCAAGCTTCTCCTAGCGTTAAATCGTTCGAATGATCATTCGAATACTTTTTATACGATTCTTGATATTTCGAAGACTTTCAGGAAACGAGTAATTCCGATTTTCTCATTCCAGAACTCCCATCACTAATTTTTACGTCCTGAAAAAATTGACCTCCGAACCCACGACCTTTGGATCCAAAGGCAGGCACGCTACCTCTGTACCACCGAGGCCAGCAGAATATCTTCAATCCCTAGTGACTGTACATTTTAAATGCATTCATTTTAATTGCATATTTTTTTTTATGCCGAAAGCAATCTTTTGCAAATGCATGCTGTAAGGGACGTCATAGATGTCCTGACCGATATATAGGATGAGCAACAACCATATTAACTCTGGAGTCAGATCCCTGATTACAGATTGGAAACAGTAATCAGGATGGTGGTTGTGCTCCCCATTCAATGAAATAATTCTGACACAGAATCTGTCAATCTGAATCGATCACGGCAAAATGTCACTTAACGTTTCTTTTCATGGGAATGGATAATTGGTACAGCAATCAAGCTATCGACAAATCAATTTTCCTAACAAACTCGTTACATTAAGCTATATAACCAACAATAAATTTAGATATTTAGAATGACATCGTACCTTCATCTAAAATAAGCGATTTATTATTTCTAAAACACACGATTCTTCACAGACAAGATGAATATTTTCTTGAAAGCCGATATTTTAGACTATAATGTTGAAAATTTTAATTACTAGGTTTTTACAGTTCAAGTACATAGAAGCTTTATAACGTAGCAATATTCAGAAAATAATTAAGTTTGTTACGTATTATAAAAGTTTATTTTGCATGTTTCTTTTTTTTTAATTGCCTTCCTATTATTGTAAATAATTGTAATTGATTGTATTTTTATTTAAGTTTTGTATTTAATGTATTTATATCCATTTCTAAATTACCTCCGACCATGAGCATGCATTCATTAAAAATGGGGAAAATTCTAAACAAATCTTTCATATTTTGTAACATATATTCAAGACAGTAACCCGACTTTTAATTTTTTTAACATTGCTAGAAAATATACTCGCCTAGTATATACAACAGTTGATAAAAACTGTTATTATAAATATAATACAAGTTATTATCATTATATTATTATTATTATTATCATCGGGATACGCCGTAGCGTAGTGGTTGAGGCACTGCGCTATAAACCGGAAAATCGCGGGTTCGATCCCCGATGAGGTCGGTGAATTTTTCAATTGGCGTAATACTTCTGGTGGTACCATGACCCTGGGGTCGAATCAACCTCTAACAGAAATGAGTACCAGGAGCAATCCTGGGGGTAAAGGCGGCCTGTGCGTAAGGTTGAAACCTTATCACCTTCGAGTGCCGAAAGTCTAAACCCTTAGGGCCCCCATGGCCTGTATAGGGAACACTATATTATTATTATTATTATTATTATTATTATTAGGTCGTTTTTTTAGTTCTGAAGTGGGCAAATGTTTTTATACGTATCTCCATATTAATCTTTTCAATTATTGGTTTGTGTTCTACACTGGCTTTTTTACATGAAATGCATTGTAGTTATGTAACTTAGACTAACACACATGCACATCGTCACAAGCAATAACAATTATTATCTAAGGAGAGAGAATACAACGTGAAACAGGGACTTGCATGCAGTTTGAATTGATTTTCACAATATTACGTAACTCCCCCATTATTAGAATACGGGATAAAACGAACTATTTTTTCACCATACCTTCCTTTGTTGGTCAATGTTATCTGCAGCCTATTTTCTGTCAAATGGGATGAATTTGATTGCTGGAAAGAAGTTGTCCAAAAAATTGAAAAATTTTGCACTGGGATTTATATAATTAGGATGGTTCTCTTCAAATGAAGCTTATCATCTGTTTAAAAATTCTAGTAGCGGTGGAAATGATTTTAATTCTTGAATAAGAGGTCTTTTGTTTAGATATCTGTCTAAGTATTTTTGAACTTCTAATTTTCTCACATTAGCCTATAAAGTTTGTTCTTATAACTTTTGAGTGGCCAGCTGATATATTATGGCACACGGACTTTGTATGTAATTCTTTAATTTTTTAGATGACGGCCAAACGAAGTGCAAAATTATTTTGCATTCATTAGCCGATATACATATGAAGCACTCCGTATACAAGTGGTGTAAATCCATGAATTGCAAAATTGTTAAATTAAGCTGTTTCATCAGTGTACGTTGTTTTCAGAGAACGAGTGCAATAAGTTCAGACTTCAACTATTTCACTCGAGGTTAGATAATATTCATGTACAAACATAGGTTTATGGAGTTAGAAGCCAAATATCTCAGTATCTGTTTCTATGGACTTGTATTCTGAGTGCCTCATATGTAAATAAATATAACATTCTGCAAAATCTAAGCTAAATTGTGGTGAAATTGACTGCTCATAAAGGATAAAGTTGTCTTTATCAATAATTAGCTCCAATCTTTTGGTTATTACGTTTTAAATGCACATTGCCCTGGGTATAGGAAATTCCAGTTACCACCTTGATAGCAAGAACGGGAAATTAAAATTTATTAATTCGTTAAGTTTGTGTAATTCTGGATATCGAATGCAAGGTACCTTAAAAAAAAGACAGCCTACTTACATCGACTATCGCCAGTTGCCAATGGATGTTAACGCCTAGGATTCACACAACTATGGAGGCCTAGTTAGGATTTCAATCTTAACTTATGTTAGGAAGTTAGCACTCAATAAATTCCAGTCTTGAGGCAAGATTGTAGTTCTCCTAAGGTATAAATGCCCTGCGCAGATGCACTTCTCTACTCCGCACATATTTGCCAAATCCAGTCCCGAAGATCACGCTAGCCACATTGGTTTTTAAAGGCAACTTTATCAGCTGAGGAATTATGCTCCGTCCATACAAGTAAGTGCCTGCGCTAATACAAGGGATATATTAATTTGGAGAGCTATAGTAGAGGGATAATGCTGAATTGGCTATGGTTCAAAAGCACTGACAGGCGGGGAGGTAACAACAATGAAGTATTCTCAGTCAGGAAACAACTGATCCAAGCCGATTTCGAACCACTGCCTACTGCTATGCCTATGTATACAATGTGCTAAAATATAATCATGAGCTATTGTTGGTTGGTATATGGTTATTTAACGATGGGGATATGCTGCAACTAGGTCTGTGGCTGTCGCCGGTGTGCCGGAATTTTGTTCCGCAGGAGTTCTTCTACATGCTAGTAAAACTACTGACATAAGCCTGTCAGATTTATGCGCAGATAAATGCCATCGACCTGGGCCTGGATCGAACCCGCAACCTTGGGCAACGAAACCCAGCGCGATACTAACTGCGCCACCAGGACGACATGAGCTATTGTGATGGACTGAATTATATTTAATAAGATGCTTGTATGAGAATATATTTCTTTTCCTGACGTCAACATACAGGAAGTAATTTTATTTTTTTAATTTGCAGCATACGGAATGTCCATATTGAAAAGAACCCACGCACTGTCTGGCTCTTTGCACCGGGTCAGGGATGCCCTTTGAAAACTACGGCACAGACGCTGCGGGGAGCGGTATGAAGGAGAGGCAATAGCAAGGGGAGGGGGTGATAAAACCTCAGCATCATGGATAAGAGGTGAGGAGGGGATCGGAAAGGAAACACAAAAATCAATAGGACACATAGATAGTAGAGGGGATAGTGCCGTATATGTCTGGGCGCATGCTCAAAACTCGTCTAGTTTCCAGACAAGAACTTCCAGAATTTTAAAAAAGGATGAAAAAAGAATGTTGGCTGCAACTTGCATTACTTCAGGAAATGCACGGATTCGCTTTAGTCTGGAAAATTTAAGCTTGTGCACAGAGATGGATCTAGCCCGGGGCATCCTACAGTACTCCATTTAAAATATGTGGTTAAAATACCAGTATATGATTAAATCGAAGAAAACCTATAGATAATGTATTCATTCTTAATAGACAAGGTATATTTTCAGCTAAACCTGAAATAGGATTAACCTGTATAAGTAATATAGCAGGAAAGGGTTAAGACGGTGTAATTCAAATGAGAAGCTGATTGAAGGAATGATTAAACGACAAGTATGCTGTCCTTATGCCATCACTTTCAAACCTAAACCTTACACCATTAGAAGACATAAAATTCGGACAATATAGTGGGGGTATTTCACGTTAAAATGATTTTCTTAGTGATGTCTATTCAATCTAAACATTTCACAATTAAAGTATTTTATACAACTTTGAATACAAATAACTTCTCACAGACTAAACCCAGCTAATAACGACAGAAGAGAAATTCAGCAACAACACTAATAGAGATATCAGGTTTCGACTAATTAGTAATAAAATCGTTATTCCTTAACTTGACCAATTAATAGATATTGCATTTATACACAGAACCAAAATAATTTGAAGTTGTTTAATACCTCTCCAAATCTGGAAAAAAAAAAATACTTATGAAGCTAATAAACAATATTTTCTTTGAAAATAACAAGATACATGTTTCTGTTTACATTTTAACTTGTAACAGTGAAATCTTGAAATAAGATGCAAAGATGATGTAAAATATCAGCACCCTAGGAGAATTGTTATAAAAGTGGATGCAAGCTCATTTTTATAGCTATATTGTTAAATTTGTATAAAATGAAATAAAATGAATTTAATATAGATTTCTACAATAATAACAATTAGACACAATATGCAGATGCAGTCTCTCTTTAAAAATGCGCTATTTTTAAGTCGATAGCCCTATGACAACATACTTTGTTATTCAGTCTTAAGTTATATTAGGGAATACGGTGGCACGAAATTGAATATAGGCCTATTTACTTCATTCAGCTGAAGGTGAAGCTAAAAATTATTAATCTATATGATTTTTCGTTACTAGAAAAGGGGTGACAATATGGAATTACTTTATCAAGCTGCTAAGTGAATATGTTTTGATGGGTAAGAAATTATTTCAGTTCTTCAGAACAGAAATGCGATAAAAAATAAATTAGAGTTATAGTCAGAAGTCGATGACTCTGAAACTACTATTGTACGTTTTGATGTAATCTCTGTTCAAAAGTTGCTCATTATCCCGAACAAATAAAGGAGTATTGCATTTTAAGTGCAGACTGACGCAGACGAGTCTATTGCCATGGAAACCATATGGAACTGATACCAACTCTATTGGTATAAAGATTTATGATTTCCAGGTGATAAGGGTGACGCTGTCTATATGTACATATGATGTACTGCGGCTTATTTCTCCTTAGGGCAATTCCGGGAGATTTGCCGCGCCGGTAGAGATGCCGCATATACGAAAAGTATAGGTTCCCGATATTTCTAACAGATGGCAATAAGTACTCTTCCTCATTGTTGCGAGAGAGCTATTGTGAGCTGAAGTTGTAGAATTTAGCGGCATTTCTTACATTTTTACTGATTGTTTTGTCTTGTAAGTACCAATATTTTACGTACAAAGTTTTTGCACAGTTTCATTAGATGTACTTGAAATGTTTTTTTACTGTAAAAAATCCACATTTAGTGCACAGTGGGTGTTACAAGAATCACTGTTCATGCCATTGGATGTGATTTCATCCATCTTTGTCATTCGATGTTGTACTAATTAGCTGCGGCATCTCCACCGGAAGATTGGTAGAGTTGCCGCACAAAAGTCAGGTGGAGACGCCGCATGCAAAATTTCCGTGTTCAACTAATTTGAACAGAAAATTTCACTCGGAAAATTCTTTTTAGTAATCGTAATGAACGATAGTATTTAATTCTTTAATTCAAATAATTATATTTACTGGTTTCAGAATATTTAATTAGAATATGATTTTATTTTAATATTTCATACCATCAGGACTTCTAACTGAAGCTGCACATGTAGAAGAACTAAAAATGCAGAAGGGAAACCAGAACACAGTGAGGAAGGAACAGTCTACTAAAAACAGTCTACTAGTAGTTCTGTAGGTCGAGCAATCGTGAAAAGGAAATCCACTACTACGCCTGATGTTCTGATTCAAATCGTTGCTGGGAGAACTACTTCCTAATGACCAAGAATGGATCCAGTTCGTTGTATGTCAAAAGTGGCTACATGAATCCTGTACGATGTTTGAGGATATGTGCATTGACTGTGACCGAAAACTTTTAAGGAAAGAAAGTGACAAAAATGAAAGAAAGAAAAATAGCGGCCATAACTACAAACACGAACGCAAGCTGAATTGCTTTCGAAGTTCCTATAGCCTGTTTTTTAATTTAATTTTTTCCAAATACAGTAATAATATACTAAGGTATTAAATTCTTGCAGTGAATTAATTTTTGTATGAATTATGATATGAATTATGATCATTTCCTTCTGCGGCAAATCTCCCTGACTAGGAGCGGCATCTCTACCGGTATGCCCGGGAGAGACGCCGCAGTGACAACTTTTTTTTGTCACTCTGTAACACACTCGATTTTCATTTTTTAGCTATTGTGCTTTAAATTTAGTGAAGTAGACATAATGAATTTTCAACCTCTAAGTTTTCAGCTAAATTGAAGAATTTAGAAGGAGATGGTAATAACAAACGCAAAATATGCGGCATCTCTCCCTGACTTACGCCTATGTATTCGGGATCCGCACTGGAGGACAGATTATAGGAATGTTGTTCGATTATTGAGCTAACTTGTCCATGCCCACTATTCCCAAACAGAGAAACAAATTATGTGTTCTGTAGGTATTAACATATTAATTATTTCCTGATGATAGCTTATTTTCTTAATTTATACATTTTTATATGAAATAAAATGAAAATATAATTCCAGGAATAATTTTTAATTATGTACTTTTCATCTAATGATTTTTTCTTTTTATCGACTTAGTGCTTATCCTTCCTATCTTTTACCGCAGACAATAACACCCTACTGATCGAGACTAAAACCTACGATATTCCAAGTTCCACTCATCCATGCCAGGAGTGGCATTACTGGCATGTAAAAATCACTACAGTGGGCCACATTATTTGATGTTTGGTAACTATTCTGGACTGAAATAAGAGAAATGAGTAGGTACTGGGATATTGGTGCATATTTATAACGATAGAGCGAGAAAGAATTTGGATGGGTGATTGCTGCACTCACATCTGATTAGTCCTGTTAAGCCAATCACACAAAAGGCCCTTCATGATTTGGAGGCTACGATGCGCAGTGGGTTCTCTATTCGTCACAAATGTTTTCATCATATCATCTTCCTCTTCTGCTTCTTTTTCGTCATCACATAGAATTTACCTAAGCGATAAGAAGTATATTCTTAAATCACAGCCCAGAAAGTTCTAATCCAGCGTTTTTCAACCTATGGTCGGCGGACCACGTAAAATTAGGGGTCCATAAAATTGTTTACACATTTTAGAGGTCCTCGGGTTCAAGAAGGTTGAGTAACGCTGTAATCTAATCGATCATATCTACAAGTTTTTTTTTTAAATGGCGAAAAAACCTTTTCCCCCTTAGTACAGTAGGTAGTTTATTATTAGATTTTACAATCCATGTCAGCTGTTCCAGCTTGTCCTATTTTAGCCTACAGAAACAGACTGTTAGTACCACTAATTTCTTAACTACAGAGTAAAGAGCGAAAAGGGGAAGAGAGGGAAAGAGAGGGTGAAAGACGAGAGAGAAAGACGTATCAGGCCAAATGTATAAGATATGTGCTCTCATATATATAATGCAGTACATGAGAGAACTGGAGCTAGATTTTCCGGTCCTCTGCTTGTATTTTCGAGTCCTAATTATATCTAGGGTGAGAATTATAAGGGTGCGGAATTTCTCTGCTACTGCATCTTTATTCCCATTAAATAAACTACTGATGATAAATTAGCTTTGGAGGGGTTCGGGTCGGAGAATTTTAATGCTGACCTGCACAATAACCGCTATTGTGTTCGGTACATTTGACACTCTTTTCGTCCACGTAAAACGTACTCAATCCAAGAACTGGTTTGAACTACATTTCGTTACAGCATAATGCTGAGATTCCGTTTACTTATATAGTAAGTATCTTATATGTAGTATCTGTTGCAAATAATTTAAATTGGTAAATTAATCTTAAACTTTATAAACAAAAATAGCAAATATAAATGTTCACCAGTATTTCAAATAACCGACGAGGGAGGCAATTATTTTACTGGGATCAGTCCGCCTTCAAGAAATAAAAGAATAACTAGAAAATAGTTTTATTTGATAATAATCCCATAATATAAGTTCAGTAGCCTATAAATTTTCGTGTTAACCGAAGTAATATGATAGTTTAACAGAAAAATTAATTATATACGAGGATCGTCAGAAAGTACAGAACGATTTGGCATAACTAAATAACAACGAAAGATACCACAAAACTTCATTTACAAAAATACAGTACCTTACTCTATTTCTCAACGTAATCACCATTGCTGTCAAGGCATTTATGTAACGTTTAGGCTACCAGTTTTTCAATGCCGATATTATACTCTTCTACCGCCAAAGTCCTGAGCCTGGAGTTTCTCCCAAGAAGACAAGGAATAAATGCAGAGGCGTATTGTACAAGTCTTCAACGACTTTGACACGCTATCCAAAACAAGAGACTTGGAAAGTTGTCAGAAAAGGTGCTTTGGCTCAGGTCTTGAAAAAATTGGTGCCACGATACAATAAATGTGACAGCTTTGACGATTATGTTGATAAATAGAGTAAGTTACTGGTACCTTTGTAAATAAAGTTTTGTGTTGATATCTTTCGTTATTAGCCTATTTAGTTATGCCAAATCGAAATTTTACTTTACTTTTTTAAATTCTAATACCATTTAGATAAACCTAAGCAGTGCCCTTGAGAAGATGCAATTGGTGAGATAAATAATTAATTATACATTTTCTGAAACAGTCTGAAATATAACAAAAACAAATTGTAAGACATCATGACGAATGACATGTTGAACCCTGATAAACTCCCTGTTATCCATCATCATCATCATCATCATAACCAACATCAGCATATAAATTGTCAACTTTAGAGACATATTCTTTCATTGAACGAGTACTAATCTCGCAAGTTCACTAATTCACAATACTTTTTTTTAAAGAATTAGATAGCCCTAAGACGCCTTTAACCCAATGACAAGCCCGCAGAATCTACCCAAATAAAATGAAAACCTATCTGATCATCTTAGGGAATCTCTTTCGCTACTTTTAAACTAGCAAGACATTACCCGATTTAATGATCAGGGTCTTGCACTTCGTATGTGGCTCATTTTGTTCCAATATTTGTGCCCAAGGACTAAATACATATTCCAGAGACTTGTGCCAAATTAGTCACGATACATGTGCCCACGCACACATCCCAGCGATAAATCCCTCAATGTGAAAGTCGCATTACAGTGCTGTTATATAAGCCAGAGGCTTTAATTCCCTTCTTAAGCGATTTGATGTGCGGAATATCTAGACACTAGCTGGATATCTTCCATTAACATAATCCTCTTCACTGCCATCGTCTCCTTGCCGTTGTTGCTGGGGAAAATGTTTCCTTTGATTGAGGCTGTTTATCCCAGCGATTTCACACTTCACTAATAATAATCAATGAACTCCGCGAAAGGGACGTTGGTATATGTACCGCACCAGACCAACTGCAAACCTATTCTGTGTTCTGTGTATTATTATTAATGGAGAATTGTTTACGTGTGATATAGGGCTATTAACTAATTTTCATGTGAATACGCTTTCAAAAAATTGTATAAAGTGTTCTTCTGGTTATAAGGTAAATAGGAACTTCTAAAAAAACATGAGAATGAAAATTTTGTTGTACTCTTATGTCTTTAATGTTTGCAACTCCAGCGTTTAATTCATGTATTGGTAAAATCAATCACAAAGTAAAGTCGTCACTGGGCTATAAGTTGGAAATCAATTAAGAAAATGCCAGTGAAATAGCTGGACTTTCGTAACATGTGGATAAAAAATCTCACCTTTTACGAGCACTTACACGCATTTTAAAGTTCTACTTTATTAGACTTATATGTCTGCTTTTATAAATTATTTTAAGGCTACCCATTTATATGACATTAGCAGTGAGTAGGTTAAGGGAAAAGTTATATTTTTTCAACAATAAGCCACTGAATAGCTTTAAAATATCCCCCTCAAACTCACACGCCATCCTTTTATTCCATTCTTTTTATTTTCTCATATTTTTTTCACGCCATGCCATAGATAGGCCTATTATAGATAGAGGAAGTATTACGTTTGCTCCTAAAATTCGATGACAGGGTTTTTTTTTTCATAAATACATGCTTTGAGGTCCCTCGAGTCTAAATATCCAACCTACAGAAACATGTCTCTCTCTCTGCCTGTATGTGTGTCTATGAACAGCAATAATCAGAAATCGTGCTATAACTGAATTTATTTAAGTAACATATTTCCTGGAGAATGTGACACGAAGATTGTCGACGACATTCTTCTACTTTTACTGTACCACTTTATATGAAGAAAATGTGTTTTTCATGATTTTCTCGAAAACGATTTTGACTAAACATTATACACGAAATGTTCATACTAAGAGCTGTAACTTTAATTTGAAACATTCTTTCGTAAAAAAATTTCTGAAGAGTATTTATAATCCACAGAACGTACTGTACAAACTCAGGCATTAAATCTTGCATGCAGCATTTTATACTATATTAAAATTTGAAGTGAAAAAAGTTGTGTGAATGGTAACAGATTTCTTTAAGGGGTGTTGTAAATTAATCTCCACGTATAATGGCAGTAACAAGGAGTTTGCTAAACCAGTAGCTAAAATTACTTTTAGGAAATAAATTACTTTTAGGAAATAAATTACTTTTAGGATATAAATTACTTTTAGAAAATAATAATCTTAGTCAAATAAAATGTCTGATTTCGGTGTTAACTATCTTCTGTTTCGGTGAATATTTCGCGAAATACGTTATAGACTATTTGGAGGTTGCATAAGTTTACTTCTTTATTTACAGGAATATTTACTTCTTTATTTATTTATTTATTTACTTCTTAATTTAGCGGTCAGAAATACAATCAAAATTATTATAAAACATTATTAGGAAATGAAACTACATTTTAGTTTGAGGGTTGAAAAACAAAACATAATTAATTACAGTAGAGTTTTTTTTTATTATTATTGGATCATTATAGAAGCTGTTCCATTACAGTGAAACATGTCCAAGAAATATCCCGCGGGACAGGGAGAGAGGATGACTTTTGTACTTAGTATATTCAGCAGTAGAAAACACGTGGTTTAGAATATCAATAAGTTATACTCTCCCTTATAATGATGAACTTGTGCGGTAAGTAGTGCCGTAAATAGCTATAAAATGCAGGTAGGTTAGGTTACCGGCACTAGGTGCAGGGAGTTCTAGCTGCCACCAAGATAGCAAGAACGGGAAGTGGATAAAAAACACTATCTTAGAAGCGTTTTGACTGGGAGACCCGAAGGGAAGAGACCACTTGGAAGACCTAGACTTAGGTTGGAGAACAAGATTAGGATAGATTTAAGGGAAGTAGGGTTTGCGAGGGATGGTTGGAGTTAGCACAGAATAGGGCTGAATGGCGGGCTAAGGTAAGCGGCAATGAACCTCCGGGTTCCATAAAATAGAGAATGTTCCTTTAACTTGCTTAGGAATTGTCTATATATATATATATGTATATATAAACTCTCTCTTTAACACATTCAGCTTTGGAGCATTCATGGTAAGAACCTCCAGCTAGTTTACATAGGATTTGTTCACTGTTACGCGATGATTCACTGAACCTTTCTCTTGTATGATTTAACGAAAATATCTGGTCATATTGAAAATAGCATAGTTGGCGTTCTACGTATGGGAAGAGGATTTTTCATGGACGCGAGTGTGGAATATTCCGGGTTATATATTGATTCGGATATCAGCTAAGCATGGATTCACAACTCCTGCATCTGCTACCTTTGGTATCTTTTAGCTCGGGGCATAAGCTCGTCTGAGGAGAAATAATGCGGAAGTATAGATAAATCTTCCTCTTTCAGCTTTAATGAAGTCTACAGTGTTGTCTCTCTTGCCCCCACCGCTGTCTCGTTCGCTCCCTATACTGCCGGGTAGAGTACCCTCCACATGCATCCAACCCCCTTTCCCCACCACCACACTCCAGCAGCCCACCGTCATGACGCTACGACACTAGGTCAAACTTTGCTCGCACGAAACAAGGTCAAGGGCAATCAAGGTCATATACTGTGGTGGAAATTAGTACGAATGTGAAGTAAAAGTTTTGTTGCATCTCTCCATTAGCCTCCAGAGTTGTAAACTGACTCAGACACAACACCATTCCCTGACGTATCACAGGAAAACCCCATGCGTTGTTTCCGGTAAAAATATAAATAATTTACGGAAGTCAGAAACCTACACTACATTATAAAGTAGAACTATGTCTGTTATATGGCTATTAGCGGTCTAAGAACGGCATATATCTGTACTGTAACGAATTTAGGACATTTATTTAATCCGAAATTATTTTAATGTCTTATAAGTAAACCGGTAAACAGAAAGGGCTCGCTGAGGTATCTCATTAACAAACAAACAAAATTTACGTCATCTTACGAAGTAGACCCAAGTTTCTCGACCTATGAGACGAATGTAGAGAAACTTTAGGCTCTTGTGGTCCCGGATATCTTCTGGCAGCCATTATCGCTTTCTACCCATCGGAATGAGTGTTCGCGCGATTGATGTATTTCGTCCTGTGTGTTGTCTCGGAGGTGGCCTCGACATTGGGCTGATCACTCATCCGGGGATGCCTTGTCTGGTCAAAGATCAATAGGAAAATTTTCTTCCGACAGGTCGCGGTCCTATACGATCCGTGCAGCGTGGACCGCTACCGCTGAGTAGCTACCAGGAACATTCCTGGGAGTAAAGGAGGCAGATGCGTTAGGCTGACAACCTTACCACCTTAACCGCCGAACGTCTAAAAACTGGGAGCCTCAACCTCCTGGAACCTTCAGCAAAGGCTTTACTCCCTCAACCTCCTGGAACCCTCAGCAAACTCTTTACTTTTTTTTTAATACTTCATCTTCAGCCTAATGGATGTCTTGATTCTGTACACAAAAATCTATCATCTTCGTCAATAGGCATATAGCCCAACTGCAACCTTATATGCGGATGGTTTTTTGACATTCTAGCATCTGCGAAATAGTTCAAAGCGTCCGTCGTTCGGTAATAGTTTCTTCCAGTCATAAATACTTAACATATTTTTCTTCTCAATACTTTTACAAATTAGTTAAATTTGTAGCTCAGTTAATTTGTTTTAGTTATTTGTTAGGGAATATTAAATTATTTCTTCTGACGCTATATAACAATGTAATTTTCTGGATTTCTTTTTGCTCCAAAAGTAAACAATATTAAGACGCTTCATTTAAACTATCTTATGTGAAGATCGATGACTCCATTCTTTTTGGTCCAAATATTTTCCTTAAAACTTTGTTTTCAAATACTTTTAACTTGTGTTCCTCCTGCAATGTAATTGGCCATATTTCACATTTTAAAAATTTTCTGGTAGGGTTACAGTATTATAAACTCTTATAAATACAAGTGAACTTAATTTTTTTAGTTTTTTGTCCTCTCTTCAAATCCCACCCGAAAGAAAATTCTGCATCAGCCACTGTCAGCAATAATAGTTATCATTTGCCCAAAGTTAAAACATCTAACAGTGTCAATCTTCTTCAAACCCTAAAGAACTCAAAGGCACGTTTACGGAATATTTTATAATATAACCTACATATTATAAGCCAGTGACCGGCATGTTCCGTGCTCTGTGACGTCATACTACAGAGCAACCGCGCTCTTTGCTCGGCAATATCTCCGTACTGAGCGTGGAGGAAGGGTTCAACTGGCCAGTGGCGGAACGACGCCTATGCATTGGCAGAGTGCGCTCCGATCTTCGTAGATAGTATGGGAATAGCACAATTACAATGCATTTGTACGAAAACAAAATAGTACAACTGTGATAAATCAATGTAACAGAACAGTTTTGTTTGTAATGAAATTTAATATAGGCCCTACTTACACTAATCTGAAATGCATCCAGGTGCGGATGCGTCAGGTTATTTAAATGAGGCTCCGAAACTACTATAAACATACAAATACATAAAACATAAGAATACTTTAAGGAGTACTGCAAAACTTTGTCTACTCGGAAACTGAAAAATGTTAAAGTATACAAAATATACAAAATACACAAAATATACAAATTAAACTATACACCTTTGTGAGCACTATGCCAAGTATAGGCCTATTCAGACTTTTGATACACACCCTTACTTTGTGTCACTATCGTGCCCAAGCTCAAGGCATTGTCGAGATTTTTTCCCTCTTTTCTCGCGCACTAATTTTGCAATATTAGGAGACATAGTCTGGCTAACACACAAACGAGAACATTTTTCATGTTCTGATCAGATAGGCGGTTTCCATGTTGTGGTTTGCAGATCTTCATACAAGAAAAGAACTATTCACATACATACGTCGATACAAATACCTAATACTCAACATTCTAGCAGCAAATATATTATGTAGTTGCCTGGGGAAATCTTCTATAAAATATAGATAGATCCTTTTTGTTTTGAAAGCAGTCTTTCATTTCAATATTCTTTTGCAAATCAATGACTTCTAGTTGCAATGACGTTGGAACACTGTCAACATCCACAGAAAATGGTGTCGCAAATATGCAAATATCGGATTGGTGTTTTGCAAAATCTTGAAATCTGTAATAAAATATCCTGATCCAGTTCTTCTAATATTTGTACATAATTATTAATGTCTGTAATTGAATGACATACTGTAGACAACTTTGGAAAAATGTGGCGTGTCTCCGAGGGTGACCTGACGTTTCCGTAAGTCTAGTATTAATCTGAATGCACTAAATTTACCATACATTTCACTGATTAACTGACCTCTGCACCCTTGCCATGGTTAATGCACGCAATTCAATGTACCATCACGGCTCACCTTAACCCTACTGCTGCACTGAACGCCACTGCGCTAGTGCGTATTAACAGGAATGCATCTCAACTGCTCGCTCTCTCAAGCTCTTGCGAGATGATCGGCTCTTACGTCACAACTGCAGCATCTGCCGGACACTGTTATAAGCTATTCTGTTACCGGTAGGCCTACATTAAATGTTTATATTTATACTTTATGCAGCAACTCAAATGAAGGTCTTAAAATAGAAGTAGTTTAATGACCATTAACTTCACTAGTGTTTAAGGATATCAGTCAAAGAGGGTGCATAACTTCAGCTGAAGGGGAGGGAAACAGGAAGAAAGGAACGGTAAGATACCTATTAATGCCAAGAAATGTGCTACATAACTTTTATTAACGACTAGGGAATGATAGTAGCCAACCCAACTCAATGAGGCGTTAAAGTATTGTTGCATCACCTCTAAGGGAGATTCTCCTATAGTACAAAAGGTATCATATTTCTCCTAGTTATTTGCTCAGTATATTTATTTAGGGTTAACGAATAGTGTTGTATAAGATAAATGCTAAATAAATCGACCGTAAATTCAACTGTCTTTAAATGAATTCCCTTGTCATAAATTTCCACCAATTCTTTGATACAAGCGACTAATAGGGTTAGAGCTACTAATGAATTCTATCCAAGGCGATTCCAGAGTATTGTTTTAATGCAGTTTAGGCTATAATGAAACCGGCATGTATTTAGTAGCCTTTCAGCACGCTGAGATAGCTGTGCACTTATTCTTATCTTTATACAACATTGTAGTTCTACTGAAAATAGGCCCTTCGGGAGGTCCTAGGTTCAAATCCCGTGTCCGGTCAATTTGACATGGGTTTTTTCATGGTTTTCCCAGTCGTAAAGACATATTTCATATTGGATATTTACATACCGTGAATCATCCTCACCATTTCATCCTGCATCATATCCTCTTCCTCTCAAGGAATGCTACTATGATTTCTTTTTCGAGAAGGGAATTGTAAGAAGGATATTTCTTTAGGCAACTTCTTTTGCCTACTCTGTTGATTTGTAAGTTACTAGCAGGTTACCGCGGCTTCGCCCACGATAATTCATTGAAAAAATAAAAATTAATAGTATATTAAAGCATTATATTTATTAACACTTGCACGCGAATCATTCTTAAACTAAACCATTAATAATTAATGAAACAGCTAAAATTCCGGCTTTAGAGTACATTCCACGATTTGAAAGTACCGCCTGGGAAAACGATCTCAGATCCAATTATGCAGTACAAAGCTAACCGTGAACCACTGCCTTCTAGACTGTATAATTCTCGTGCGTAATTCTCGAGATGGCGGTGGATAATACGTATCGTTTATCAACTGTTTGTTGACAGATGAATATGTTGTGAATTTTATTTGATAAATTCAGTGTAATTTTCAGAATTTATATAATTTTTCAAGGGAAGGAGTGATTGGTTTGGATTGTTATTGTCCGTGATACTTCGAGGATTAAGCTATCAATATATTAAAGTTGATGCCCGCGGCTTCACCCGCCATTATTAATTGACTCCAGGATTTTTAAGAAATTTACGCTGGCAATGTATTAAAAATGTTTGTGGTTCAGAGCTATGAAAATTGTAAGTAAAAATAAAATTGGAATATTTGTTCATTGTGTTCATTTCACTTAGGCCTTATATAATAAAGAAACGGTTTTCATAATTTTGTAGTCGTCATGAAAGTTTACACTGCGAGAGACGAACATCGCCGAGTATACCCGATGTCTCACGAAGCGGGCGAGCGAGCAAGCACGCTATTTAGGGCCGTTAATTGTATAAGAGTAGATTATTGTTTTAAATTGTTCTGAGTTTCACGAAGTATCACTGGAACCATTCAATGGCCTGAACATTTTGGGAGAGATTCTTTATAATATCTGTTGTGAAGCTGTTACAGCACTTGAAATAGACCACCTCCAAAGAATACAGGTTTCAGAAGTCCATAAGTATAGTATTGTGGGTGCCATTTCTTAAAGACTTATTTTCCAAGAACTGCCTCTACCCGCTGCCACTCTAATCCTCTTCGACCTGTCAGTCAGTGAATAGAAAGGTAATTAGGCTTATTCACACGTCTTGTCTGCAGTCCTGTACAATATTGCCAAATACGTACCACAGCGCTACTTCACTTGAAAAGTGGTGAATGACAGCGGCAACACTGGGGAAACCCATGCGACTACAAGAACACCTGTTCTTTGTCGGTGTTGGTGTCGGTGCAGATTTTCGGATTAGCGAACAGTGCTATTATGTTATTTTGTAGAAAGCCGATGGTTTGGGACGAGGTCTTCTTAAAATGGCACGAACAGTAAGTATGGTTGTAGCCTATAATAGTCATGGTAAGAATTAAAAAAACTATAAACTCCATGGCGCTACATCCCTTTCGAGGGACTGCTACTGCTTCATCTACCCAAGGCAGGTAGCAGGATCGGGAGGGGATATGGTTAGCATGCCGACTCCCACGGCCGTTATTGATGGCATTGATAGCATTTTGACAAATCATATTATTATTACCTCTTATGAGCACAATTGAAAAAAAACTTTTAAACTTAGGCATATATGGTTTCAGATTTGTAAAATATTACTAACTTTTTAAATGACTAACAAAAATGTGTCTTCAAGTAATAGGTTACTTACATAACATTACATACATAATATTTATGTAATATCTTTACATAATTTTGTTGTTGCATACATTATAAAAGACGAGGTTGGGTTTCAGTGGTGAATTTAATATTTGACGGGAGCCCAGGAAAATTTGTCCCTCGGGCCCTTGCTTTCTCTCCACTGCCCTGCCTATTGGACACAGTAAAGTGAAGTGTTCCCTATTACAGGCAATGTAGGCCCACAGGGTTCCAGGAGGTTGAGGCTCCCAGATTTTTAGACATTCGGCACAAGAAGGTGGTAAGGTTGTCAGCCTTACGCACCGGCCGCCTTTACCCCCAGGATTGCTCCTGGTACTCATTTCTGTTAGAGGCTGAGTCGACCCCAGGGCCATAGTGCCACCAGAAGCATTAGGCCAAATGAAAAACTCCAATGACCTCATCGGGAATCGAACCCACGACCTTCCGGTTTGTAGCGCAGCGCCTCAACCACTACGCTACGGATTGGACACAGTAGTTTTCTCAATTTGTAATAAAACGATGAAAAATAAATGCAAAGAAATGTTTAAATTTAATGTAGGCCTATATTTGCAGAATAAGGTACCGGTGTAAGTAATAAACTATGGGTCTAATAATATAGTTGAATGTTTTCTCTGTGTGTGAAATTGAGTCTCACCTAGCTCTAGGATTAATTGAAAATTTCAAATTGACTACAGTGCATACTGAGTTGTATTGAACAAACTGAGCACAACCTAAGGCTACTTCATTGTTCTTGACTTTTCTACTGTGTAGTCATGGACAGGTGACAAACGATGTTAACCCTTTCGAGCATCGTAATTCTGAAAATTTCCATGCTTGCAACCTGCGTAGTAGTAGCTACTCATAATTAGACATACTAAAAAATAAAGTATTCTGGTGCAATAGCAATGGGTGTAATCTCAGTTATGACTAGACCTGGGATTTTAAGGTAAATGCCTATTTTGTTCCTTATGAAATAACATGAAAATTTTTAAATATGTGGATGTTTCATGATAAATCCCTTACATTTATAGAGTTTTATAGTGCCCTAAAATGCCTATTTGGACCTTTTTGAGCCTATTTTTACTATTTTAGTGCCTAAAATGTCTATTTTGTACATTTAAAATAAAATTCAACTTCTGTAATTTTTACAATGTTATAATGGACATCCTTCAATGAAAATCAGAACAGCAGAGGTGGGTTTTTCACAGAAACATGATTATTCCAAACAATTGCCGCTAAAGGAATGCTGACTGACGGGGGAGGGGGAAGATTAAGGGGGAAGGACTACTGTGTCAAGTCACCAGAGAAAGAACATCTGTTTAAGTGAATATAAAATTCGTGATGGCTAATTTTGCAGTTAATTCTATTAAGAATAATTATACCACGTTTCTTGCAGTAAAAAAAACGACCATGTTTCAGTTTAAGTGTATATTGTAATATTTTAAAGTCCATTTTCTATCTATTTACACATTTTTAAAGCATATTTTAAGTGCCTATTTTCTCTTTTAAAAGCCTATTTACTTGTTTCAAAAGCCTATTTTAGGTGCCTAAAACTAATTTTTTTAGAGCCTAAAATCCCAGGTCTAGCTTATGACTTCCTCTGCCCATACCATGGGTAGGCCTACTATAGGTAGAGGAGTATTGTTTTCGACCCCCACATTCGAAGTTGAGTTTTTAACATAAATACTGTCCGTGCATTTAGACGAGAGCACTGTAAACACAATGCGCAGTGGAATCAGTCAATACGTGATTCATACTAGCAACACATTCCCCTTCCGTCCCGACCTATCTCTGCGGCGCACGCAAGTGCTCACGTCTAAATGCACAGGCTGTACGCGTTTCGAGGTCCCCTGAATCCAAAAATACTATTTTTGTAAACATGTATGTGTGTGTGTGTGTGTGTGTGTGTGTCTGTGATCGGCCTAGCTCCAGAACGGAAAATTGTATGAAAAAAAAATTGTATTTGGGTTAGGTACCTTCTGAGGATATGAAGGGAAGATTGGCGACACCTTTCTCTTATGTTTAAGGTGATTTTACACACACACAAAATTTCGTTTTTCGCGATTTTCTCGAAAACAACTCTACCGATTTTCATTAAATCATGTATAAGAGGTGCTTATACCAAGAGCTAATACCCTTTTTGAAACATTTTTTCGAAAAAATTCTCTGAAGGGTAATTATAAGCCAACCACTGTTTATAGAAACTCTTGTCTTACCTGATGAACAATAAAGCTTTGCGTCAGGTTTGAAACAACTGAATATACGCTCTTTCAAGGCCTCTTATTCTTTATCAGAAAATGAAGTGAGAAAGATGTATTGTTGGCCATGCTTAGAGTAAAAGAAATTACGTGAGTGTATTAATCAGATTTTATCTGGGTTATGTATCCTTCGGAGATGCGATTCGATGTGGTAACCATATTCTCTTCATTTTTATAACCAATTTACATGAAGAGAATGTCATATATAATATAAGCCCTATTATACAAAAGGTAAACTTTATTTGGGAAGAGGAAGTTATATGAAATCACATCAGATTTTTTATGTATATTAATTAAATCAAATATGCTAGATTTTGATATAATCGAAATATTCAGGTGGTAAGCTTGCCAGACTTACGCATCAGTCGCTTTTACCCTCAGAAATGCTGCCAATGTTAATTTATGTTAGAGACTGACTCGATACGAAGGCTAAGATACCAATACAAGGTTAGCCCAACAACAAAAAATTTCAGTGACATTATCGGAAATAGAATAATCGACTTCATATTTGTACTGAAGTACCAAAATCCATTGCATTATAGCGTATTATTATTATTATTTTTTTGTTTTATTAATATTTTATTATTCTATTGTTGTTACTATTATTATCATCAACACCATATTCATCATATCGTTGTTATTATTATAATTATAATAATAATTATTACTGTTATATTATTATTGTTATTTTTATTATTATTATCATCATCATCATCATCAAAAACATTACAGGAACTGTACGGTCTAAACTCAAAGACATCATGCTTTGGGATATCGTATCGATATCCATATGGACAGCTGATGTTTATCGTCTCTGGAGGAAATACTTTCTCAAGAGACTAGTCAAAATATGGAGCGCGCTTTTCACTTCAAGTTAAGCATGAAGTAATATAACTCGAATTGTTAACTTAAGCACCGATCGACTTTACCTACAGGATTCCTGCTGGTGTTCATTTCTCTTAGAGGCTGAATCGATCCCAAGGCCATAGTATCAGGAGGATTAGGCCAATTAAAAAATCCCAATCACAATCTTCCGATTTGTAGAGCTGTGCCAAGGTAGCTGTTAATAGGAACAACATATTAATAATAATAATAATAATAATAATTATTATTATTATGCAAATTATGATAATGTCAAAATAATGACGAGGATGATTATGATAATGATGGTAATTTTATTCTCTTCTCGAATCCTATGCCTCCATGTTGGGGCTAAGGGCCTCCAAGTGGATGTTTCTTTTTACCTATGTGAATTTTGTTACGCTTATTGTCCTTAACCCCCCTCCGGGCACTAAGGTATTACTTGGACGTGAAAGGGCCGAGAAATTTTGTCCAGAGGCTTGGAGTTATTTTACCTGCCGTAAATTTACGACACAGGCCCCCCCAGCTTAAAGTCCCTCCCGGAGGACTCCGTGCCCAGGATTTTTACGTCTTGAAAAACCCATCGACTGCGGCCGGGTTTGATCCCGCGACCTCTAGACCACCGCAGCCGACGGTAATTTTATTGATAACCAATAATAATAATAATAATAATAATAATAATAATAATAATAATAATAATAAACTCTTTTACGACCAATCAATCAAATGTTCCAAAAAGTCTAACCATACATGCATTTCTTTTGGTCAAATTCCTGAAACGAAATGTTAATCAAACAAATTTATCATATTAGGCCTAGCTTTAGACCTAAACATTTCCGGAAGCTAAGCGGGTTGAGCCAGGAGCAATTTATGCAATTACGCTGCAATGCAACCTTCTAAATGAGTGACATGTATAATGGCTAACTTAACAGCGTCAGACGGCTTTGCTGTATCGACAAACTGTTCAACTTGTATTTAGTTGGGAAAACTGTGTCAACTTAGTTCTACTAGTAGCTAAAAACTATTATTATTGTGTGCTTTGTATTGATTTTTCTAGTGACACTGTCATGCACTTAGATTTCATGTGAGACTACTGCACTTGTCTGATAATAACTAATGACGACTGACCTTGCTTTGTATTTAATAAATGTCCTACTTTTCTATGCCATTCTCTGGCATATTATAATATGTACTATACAGTAGCCCTGATTTTCTCTGCTTTGGAAAACGAGAGTAGATTAGGCTTATAAATAATTAGGGATGGGTCGATACCAGATTTTCTCGATACTCGATACCGATACATGATTTTTTCCTCGATACTCGATACTTCGATACTCGATACCGTCAACATTTCCAGTTTCAATAAATAGGTACATTAAAAATTAAAAGTTGAGAGAACTGTGTAATACCAACTAAATTAATTAAGTCTGCATATTTAATGAGACAAAATTTAATATCATCAGTAGCCTATAATTATTTTTAAACTCTATATTAAAACTGAAATTAGTTTTTGAAACAGTTCACTTACAAGTTTTTGTTCAAACATACTAGCATTCATTGCAGAATTGCAGAATTACAAAAGTATCGAAAAGTATCGAGCGAGTATTCTGAAGTATCGTTCGATGCCGATACCATGCAAGTATCGAGAGTATCGAGGTATCGAAAGTATCGAGGATCCATCCCTATAAATAATACATTAGCCTAACATGATTGCATTATGTTCGCTCTTTGTTTAAATCACACTTTCTTTCTAGCTCAGTGGTAGAGCATCGACCATGGAAAGCCGAAAGTCATGGGTTCGAATACCAGTGACGGAGGAATTTTTCTCTTATTTGAACATACAATAACATAGGCTAAGTGAACTAAGTTACCGGTAAATCAGAAAAATGCATAGGCCCATACACTCAAGTGCTTTTTATTTATTTATATTTGTTTAATCATGTACACCGATTAAGCATGTTCTTACTATAGAGACAGCATACCAAACAACTATCTCTAATTAGTTGTTTGTACTAATGAAACGAACTCTGTTGTCTTATAATCTATAAAGAAAAGTACGTTATAACCAGGGCTAGGATTTATATGTACTAAAAAATGTCAAAATATGTACATATATATGTACTTAAAAATGTCAAAATATGTACATATATATGTACTAAAAATGTCAAAATACGTACATATATATGCAAATATATTTTGTAAAATATGGGCATCAAAACCAATTTAACCACTAGACACCACATTTTGTTACTTTTAGAACCTATAAAAATACATTACAAATACTGGATTCTTAAATTAAATTATTCAATTTTTTTTCAGATCACTTACTTTATTTGTATTCATTCATTGATAATTTCTGCACCATAACAGTATGCCACAAAATGTTGTTTTAAATTTTCAAAAGTGATTTGTATTGGCTGAAGCTTCGTTCTACTGCACATGAAGTGATTGGCGCGTGTTTAAAATTCTCTGATTCTAGTTTTACATTTGACGAGCTACTTAAGATTGCACTCATTTTACACATTTCTTCAAAGCCTGGATTTCTTGAAAACACATTGTCCACTTTACATTTAATAAGATCGGCTAAATGTCCACGTATACATTTGAGTTCATGAATCATGTTTTTCACAATGTCAATATTACCAGATAATGTCAGATTATTATTTTGTAGTTTCTGAATTATTTTTGTTATATTACAGAAATTTGATTCAATGTAACACAAATCATTTTTCACACATTAACTTCTGTACATAACTGTAAACTTATCCTGTGCTGCCATATATTCTGTCACTGAAAACGACAATTTTATATAGTTTTACTCTTAAGAATGAAATATGTACGAATATTGCATTAAAATCACTAAATATGGACAAATATTTATTTTACATATAAATATGTGCTATTGTTAGAAATATGGAAAAATATGTAAAATAAATTTGTTTAATTTGAATAGAGGACAACATAATAGATGGAGATAAGTGAAAAAAATGTGTCTATATGTGAAATTAAGAAATATGTAATTACATATAAATCCTAGCCCTGGTTATAACTCGAGAATCAAACCCAAGTCCTCCTCCTTAGGAAGCAGATGCTTTATCTTTGCACTGTCAAGGATCTACACCCAAGACCCATTCACACATTGCGTTATCTGTGTATTAAGCTGGCGAACATAATTTGTATCTAGAAAATATTTTAGGAGAATAATTCCTCTGCATTCGAACCCATGACCTTCTACTTTCTATACTGATGCTCTACCAACTGAGCTAGCCAAGAGTTAGATTCACACCGCCGGATGGAATCTCTCTCCTATGACTGATTACTCGTAATGGTCTACCTCACTGAAAGATATTCACGATGAGGGGAGGCACACTAATTAATCGATTTTGTGATTCAGTAGTACAGTTACATTTAAGATGTAAATATATTGAATATTGTTTCCGTTGAACTTACATGAGAAAAATTACTCTGACACTGGGATTGTACTCTGACTAGGCCAGCTGGTAGAGCATAGACATGGAAGCCGAAAGTCATGGGTTCAAAAACCAGTGACTGAGGAATTTTTCTCATGTCATGTCATGTCATGTCATGTCATGTAATGTCCATTAGAAACAACATTCTGTGGTTTCAAGAATACATATCGTATCTAAAATAACGCAGCGCGTGGTTTAGAAGTCTGGTCTAGGAAAGTTTCTGGGCAATGTAACTATCTTCTGCATGCGTTCTAAGCAGGACCGCCGGGGTTTGTAATCTTTCTCCAAAGATTGTAACATATGTAACTTTTTGTATATTATAATTTTGAGTGTGGTACAGCGAAGCATAGATCTACTGATGTAAAAATATGTATTTAATTTTAGTTTATTCATAGTCCAGTGAGAATAATGGGTCGTAACATTTTTTCCTGAAGGGATTTTGGGTCTTTTCCTGGCTTCTATCTACTGAATTTGTTTGATTTACCTTGTACGGCCCATTTATTTCAACACTTCCTTTTTATATGTCTAGATACACAGACTATATTGTACCTGCGAGAGAATTCTTCATAATGAAACCATTATTTAGATTGTTTCTGTGGGTTGTAAATGTAATAAGTCTCGATACAAAGATGCCTTCATTTCATTGTACATTAGTTTAATTAACTGTGGGAAGCACAGAAAACCACAAAGGTGTTCTTGTGCCAATACTTTTGCCTACAAAATGCTTTTATTAATTAGCCTATAGTCTAAACACTGCATTGAAAGGGCCTATGTTTATAACAGACGTGATTTTATAACAGAAGTGCTAAATACACTTTCTTGGGTAATTTCTTTCTCACAATGCGGGCAATTGATATTGCTAATAGCCTAATAGAAACGATATCAACTTTCAAGCATAGATAGTGACCAAAGTTGTTATAAAGCAAACTAAATAAATAAATTTAAAAAAAATTAAAAGTCAACTTTCCCAGGTTTGATTTATATAGAAACAGAGATGTCTATTAAAATTTTTGGTAATGGAAAGATTTTACCTAGTAGACTATGATCACAAAAATATTTGAATTTGAAACGTTAGTAGATACGTAAATAAGCTAAAATTTAATTTAAGATAAAATCTCGGATGTCCGTACCTCTTTTTTATGTAAGCTGATAGCACTCTGAGCCTCAAGTGCTGATGAGTAACAGCTACTGATATGTTTCTTGTGGCAGGAAAAGCTTAGTAATTAGTTTCTCAGAATTTAATCCTAGGTTTTAGAGCCATTTTGCTGGAAATAAGAAGTAAATATTTAAAATATTTCGAAACCTTTAAATTATAATAATGTTCTAACTCAAAATTTAAAAACTTTGCCGAAAGTTCGTCTTAGATATCTTGAGCTTTCCTGATGAAGTCTACTGAGCCATAGATGGCCGAAAGCTCAACTTTAATAATGTTGACACGACTGACAAACAATGAGACCATAATCACTAAACACTGTCTTGATCACTTCATGTCTTATATCGTTAAGGTTTTACACCAGCAGATGTAGTCTATGCATTGAAATATTATTACCGTCATCACCATCATCATCATCATCTTCATCATCATTATCTACACCAAAGAGATTATCATCAACAGACATGGAAATCGGTCTGCAGATCACACTTCTTCTCAAACTTTCCTTCTAATTTATCGAAAGACGGCTGCAGATAGCATATGGGTCACAGTTCGTCCTGGGACGCTGCACCCAAGTTTTGATAAGTTATTATTACAGGACAGTAACAAGACGTTGAATAATATTGAAAATCGTACTTAAAAATTGAGATGTAGCGAGGCGGAAGTATTTAAGGATATTATAATATAATAACTTTTCGCAAAAATAAATAAGTATCATACAACCTAGATCTGAGATTTTAGGGATTTTGAGAAACATTTGGATTTTCTTTAAAACGTTATCTTATACATAAGATATGATAAAGTAGGGGTATTTATTTTAAAAATATATAATTTCTAGGACTATTCAGAAACAGATTATGTAGTCTAATAATTGCCATACTGATAGGTGATTTTAGGCTATTTAAACATGAGCTATGCTCAATACAAATAAATTGCAATAAATGGAATATTACTGTAATTTTGATACAAGTGACGACACTTAAATCTTATTTATTTCGTGACCCCCGTGATTCATTTGGAAAAGATTGTTGTTTCCAGTCGAATGATTAAGAATTCGCTTTGAATATTAAAGCTGCGTACAGAAAAGGTAAAATGTGAACACCGATTAGCATACTAAGTATTACCGTGTCAAGACATTTTACATCTCAATAAACCATCACTAAACTGTGACAGTGACTGAATTAAGATCAGCATCCATTAAGTTTAAAAAATCGAGACTGCTAAATAATGGGGATCTGGGGGTCGTTATTTCTAGAAAAAATATTTTCAGTGTCCGCACCCAAGGAAGAGGAAGATGAAGTAATGCCCTGCTCTGCTATGCAAAACACGTAATACCCGCTAAGCATATAAACACAGGACCTCCTGTGGTTCCGCGCTTCGGCAAGAGAGACTGAAGAACATTTTCCCACCGCTCAGCCACCACCTTTACTATTATGCTATCTCTCAACCCTTTTCTCTTAATCCATTAACAGGACACATATGCAAAGTACCCAAGACATCCAGCATCCTTTCAAGAAGTGGCATATGGAACACTCAGAGGCCACGAACGTCAAATAGATGCTATCCCAAAGTACTTCCACATCTGTGAGAAATAACATTTCACAGTTTCACTGTTAATGTCATTACGTCAACTAATCTACTGCTTTTCTTAGAGGGCGTTCAATTAATAAAATAAAAATGAAATTATTAATGTGCATATCTTACTAAATTCCGACAATTTCATGCTGTTCGTTAGGATAATTCGCTGAGATTAAGGCATTTTCATATTTACAAACAGATTTTTGGTGTGATCCACTGACCCGATAACTCGCAAAAAGTAAATCTGCTTAAACTGAAATACATTGATCTTCCATTTCCACATTGGCTACCATTTAACACTATTCCCAACTGGAAATAATGATCACTTCTACTAGAAAACAGACGGATAAATATAGTTCTGTCTCATGGAAATACAGCACTAAGTTACTAATATAGCCTACGCCTAGACTTATCAAGTTCCGGCATATAGCACATATTAATTTGAAAATACACATTTCATATAGAAAGACAACATAATAATAATAATAACAAAAAAGGCAAAATTTCTGCAGAAACAACATACAAAAAATTGAACTTGTTACTGGAGTATTTTAAATGTTAATACAGTAATCTAGATTATATCTAAACCTAATCCTTCAATACGAATAATATTATAAATACAAATAGAAATTGTAAAGCTGCAGTTAAATTTTTGAGAATTCTATGGTTATTTAACGACGGGGATGTACTACAACTTAAGCCTGTGACCGTGTGTCTTACAGGAGTTTTTTTTTAATCCTGTCACATTAATGCACACATAAATGCCAATGATATGGGCCGTGATCGAACTCGCAACCTTGGGCACGGAAAGCAGCAAGATAATGACTGCACCACCCAGGCCGACACGAATACCGAGATGTATATAAAATGAAACTACAGTGTACATACAATAATAGCTGTGGATTAATTCCATATTGTCATTAATATATTTCTGTTTATGTTTTGGAATTTACAATTGAATACATAAGAGTAAAAATGTGTTCATGTGCAAACGAAAAGTGAAGTTTCTATTATCTTTTCTAAGTACAAAATACCCTCGAAAATATATAGATTGCGAGTATTTGTTAGCAACTCAAAACAGCTTAAAATGCCGCGGAGTTTTTTTGTTTGTTTGTTTGTTTATTTCTTATGAGATGTGCAAATCTTAACATTTACTTAATACACTCTTCCTCTTAAACATTAAACATGCAGATGTGCCCAGCTAAAAATCCTTTAAAACCAAGACCAGAATACTAAATACAAAAAAGCCTTTTGAACCCATCCTTATCATAAAAAATGTACACTCATCTCTACCACCACCTTTGTCTTCTTTTCACTTGCTACCCTTCCATAGACACCTTCACGGGTGTTCAGTGAAGGACATAACCCTTTCCTTACTATGCAGTTGGTGGCCGTAAAGGACCAGGAAATCCTCTTGTAAAAAAAAAAAAGGCGAGGGGTAAAGGATCCACATTTGGGATGCTGAAGTAGTTAACAATTAATTTGCCACGGAAACTCCAAGTCATAATGAGTGGAAGAGTTAGGAGCTATGAAACAAGACTTTCTCAGGCTAGGATCAGAGGAAGAATGCCCCAGGAATCAAAAGAAGGGACGACAGATTACAAAGAAATGTTAAACAGATGAATCTAACCGCGCTCTCATTTGAATATGAGGAAGAATGTTTATTATGATAGAGAAAATAAGTCCATGAGATCTTTAGAACAGCAAACACTTTCACTAGGTTCTCCACAGAATCAAGAGGAGGGAGTATTTTTAAATCTCGCTGAGAAATTCTAGAAGTAATACATGTGAAAGCCGCATTATCTACTTCATTTCCTGAGAAACAAATAAATACTCTTCATTTCAAATAATTTATTTATTTACTTGCTCAATAGCAATAGACAATTCCTAAGCAAGCTAAAGGAATATTATCTATTTTATCAAACTTGGAGGTTCATTACCTGAGTCCGCCATTCAACTCAATTCTGTGCTAACTCTATCCAATCATCCCTCGCAAATCAAACTATGATGCATTGATTAAAGTTAATTTGTTGTGAACATTGATTTGTTCCATGTGTATTCTCTCTGTACAAAAAGAACTGAATATTGAAATTATTGCTATAAAAACACCGATTTTTTTTTTTTGTATTTCGTCTTATGATTTTAGAAATTTCACTAAATTCTACCACTGATTCGTTTCGACACATATTGTTTCTTGACAGTACCTTGCCGCAGGCTCTACTCGCTCTTTAAAGATTCCATCCCACGTTCGGAACAGTTTTTATCTGTAGGTCTACTGCAGAAAAAGCACCCGCATTGAAAATGAAAACGACAGGCCTTGAACACAATAAACTTATACTTGGCCTACCCTATCAATCAAACAAATAAAAACTTAACACCTGTTTGTATAGCCTAGAGAACAATTAATTTATACGCACTAAGTGAAATTTATATTGAAAATGCATACATCTAGCATATGGTATACGTACCAAGACCATAACGAATGCAGTCATTCTCAACACATTCTCTTCATCAGAGTATCTTTCTCACGAATCAGGGTCTGCTGGCTCGAATGAAAGATTGCAAGTTTTGTGTATTAATTTGGGATGTCGAATCTTAATAACCATACCTTGAAGTACAAAGAACGTCGAATGACGAAATCTTTTTTTGTATTAAAAAAATTGTGATATCTTTTTGGTGCTTTTCTGCTACACATGTGAACGTAGGCGTTAAATGAGCATTGTAAATGTGCTCAAAACTGCCATATTAGCAAAAAAGTGCTTAAATTACTATCGGTATTTTGGGATATGAATATATGATGATTAAAGTAGGCCTACCTATTTTTATGCATTAGAAAACTATTTTGAAGTAATAACTAGGCTACAATATTTCCCCGGAAGAACCCCGGGATAAAAATTGAGATTGACCAGTTATGACGTTTGAAACAGTGACTTTCCGATGATGAGACCACGACGTATCTGCACGGCTAACGCCTGGGGTGACAGGGTAATATGGAACTCATTTCATGTGAGCAGCGAAAAGTTATGTTTTTAAAAAATTGTATGAAGTGATCATAGCTGCAGTGAGCAGTGATTTATGGTAACTATTTGAAATATTACTAATTCTATAGATCTTATGTATGACTATTATTATTTATATTAGTTTCTTTTATTCGTGAAATATTCCTCATAACAAAATATATAAATCGTAATTTCAACTTCTCTTGATATCGATCATTTGAAGTAATCGTGCACTGCCTTCTTTAAAAATAAAGAAGGCAGTGACTCGTGGCATTAGGCTACGCATTATTTTGTTTTCTCTGCTACCATATTCCAATTAACTTTTTCACTGCTACTGACTTATGAATTTTCAACTTAAAAAACTGAATAAAATAAAATAATCACAAGATTTATAGGATAATTCTAAATGTAAAATATGAGGATTTTTATCATCCTGTTATGACTGTCATTTATAGAAACCAGCTGTTCTACAGAAATTTTTCTCGTTGATTTTAAACTTAGTTCCCACTGATGATTTTACTTGATGATTGCTTATATTATTGTATAAAATTAGCTAAGTATAGGTAGGTTAAACACTTTAACTCTGGGTAGTAATATCCTTCATGCCATGGGAGATTAAAACAAGACGTATAAATATAGGAGGGGACACAGAAGTCTGAACAATGGTATCAATGTATCAGAAACAACTTTTACAATGGGACAGAAAGTTAATATTAATAATAAAAACCTGACACGAGACCAAACACCCTTTGTCATGCCCGCAGTACGTACCCCTATTTACTATATTTCAAGCTCCAATAGGTTATTGAAAGTAGGGAGGGTGAATGAAGTTATTGAGAGGATTGTAACCCGACACCCGCCAGTCAAACCTCTGATCACGCGTACCCAGTATCACGGGGTGAGACTTGGTGCATAGTTGTACTCCAGTCTTCAAACTTGTTTCGTTTAGCACTAATGACATGTCTTCTCTCAACCATCTTTATCGGTATTGTTTCTTTCTTACTTTGCACGTCCACATAATTCAGCATAGGTCTATTATAAGTTACATATAACATTATACACCGTGTCCGGGAAAGACCTGACGAAAAAGAAATAATTATATATCAGAAGCTATTACAGTTACTACCTCAGTATTTTCACAGTTAGAAAGACAAACTCAAAAAGTTTTGTTTTGTAGGATCCCGTAATGCGCATGAGCATGCACATTGTTGTTGCACGACTGGAAACGAGAAAAAGCTCATTCTGCTCAGCTTGTGTAGTCAGTCTTATTCTGAGAACTGGGAATGCAAGTTGTGCGTAGGCTATAACGTCGTTTCCAAACAGACAACGGCCGAAATCCTCCCGTCCGAAACAGCATCCTTCATTGGCACAAGCAATTTCTGGAGATAGGTAATGTTGAGAATGTCCAACAGAGACAATAATCTGTGGTTCTTAAATGCTTATATATCTATAGGTAATGTTGAGTCACAGCAGGGAAAGACAAAGAAATCGCGCATAAACGACAATGACATTGAAAGGGTACGGACTGCTTTTGTAAGAAGCCCGAGGAAATCCATTCGTGAGGCGGCAAGACAACTTGCAAATGCCAAAATCCACAGTCCATGGGAGAGAAGGACCTACACCATGGCCACCAAGGTCACCTGACATGACCCCACTGGATTTCTTTCTCTGGAGTTTTGTGAAAGACAAAGTGTATCGCCTGTGACCGATAATGCATATTTGCGTGGCCGAATCTACGATGCAATAGCACTAGTCACACTGGAGATGCTTTCACGTGTGTGGCACGAAATTGAGTATCGGGCCACAATTGGTGCTCACATAGAGGCTTATTAAAACTCATCGTGTTTCTCTTTGTAACCATGAAAACATCACGTCAATAAATGCAATAGTTTCAGATATATAATTATTTATTTTTTGTCAGGTCTTTCCCGGACACCCTGTACTCTATGGGCAGGGGGACGTGTCAATTCCGAATAATTTTTCGTGTCATCTCTAATGTCAATGTTACCAATGTTTTATGTCCTCTGCAATGCTAAATCTATTTTGAATAAGTAGGGACCGTAGCCTATTTTTTGGTAATAGCGATAAGCGAGAAATTTTACAAAACAGCTTTCCTTAGCTATATTTATATTTAGCTTTGTACATGTGTAAAACATGTGTAAAACAGCAAATATTAAGCAAACTGAATCCACGAAATATCGCGAAAATGTTTCGATTGTGATTAATATCTAAATAAGCGCGAAACACGTGCATAATTTGAGAAATGTATTAACAAAATTATTCTAAATAGTAGACCTAATATTCAGTTTAAATGTGATTTTTTTCCTTAATTTCGTATAACATGCTTTCTTTTCTGCTAATTCCATGACTGCCGAGAAGTTATCGATACTTGTGATCGATTACGGCCAAGACGAGGAATGTACGATATTCAATGATCACTCCAATTTCTGCTATATCTGTGCCGAGTTTTGGACGCCTATGTTAGATTGCGGCAAAGGGTGTAGATTTAACCGATTTCTTATTTTATTCACAGTAGTTGGCACATTAGTGCGTATAAATTACGCCACTTTAAGTTATATAGGCCTAAATGCCCATTTCTTCGAGATTTTTCTTACATTTAACATATTAGTTTTAGTAACGAGTTGAATTTATATATTAATTCTGTAAGTTTTAAGAACATTAGGCCTATAACCTCAAATATGACTATTTTTCGTGTTTATAAAAAAGAACAGCTTGGAGTGTGTCATAGCTTCCCCATAAGGACGAAATATTTTATTTCGCGAAATACCCATGAAGTAGAAGGAAGTTAACATTGAAATCAGCCAACGTCTATACCAAAAAATACGGTCTCTATAAATTTCTCACATTCTTAAATATTAACTAAAAAATTAATAAAAAATACATTAATGACATTTTATAGCATGTATAAATATTGCAAGAGGAATAAGTTTGCTAAAACCGAAACATTTAGTTAAAAAATAATGAAATATATAAATCTCACTCCTCCCTTCCTAAACAACCACACTACGTGTCTTCAGTTAGCAGTTTTGGCAAATATAAGAAAAATTAATACATAAAGTAGGCTACAGCACATAACATGACCTTCTCCAGTGATTGCCTTTTAACTGTAGCCTCATAACATGTAACACGACTTGTTTATATCTGGATTTTCTCGACAAATGAATATGAAGAGAATACCTTAAGTGCCTCCCCCAAAGCATGACATTAACATCTGAACTCTCCCCAAAATGATGGAAATGTCTCTCAAATGATCCAACATCATTCAAGAAAGACATAACCCCTTCACCCCCAAAATATGTCAAGAATAACAACTCTTCTAAAATACATCGAAACTGTCTTAACACTTCTCAATACAGGTAATCTATCTATCTATCTTCCTGTATATCCCCAGTGTCGGGGGGATTAGGGCCTGCTACCATTAGGTAGGTTACCGATGCGAATTTTGTTGCGCTTGTTTTCTGAGAGAGGACAGAGGGACAGGTGGTAAGCCCATCGCCTCACATACCCTTCAGGAAACCAAGGTATTACGTGGACGTGAAATGGCCAAGAAATTTTGTCCAGAGGCTTTAATTTAGGCTTTACGTGCTGTATATCTACGACACGGCCCCCCCTCCAGCTTAAAGTCCCTCCCAGAAGACTCCGTGCCCAGTAATTTTACATCCTGAAAAATCGATCGACCGCGGCCGGGTTTGATGTCGCGACCTTCGGATCTAGAAGTGGGCACGCTACCTCTACACCACCTCAGCCGACCAATACAGGTATTTATTTAATAGGAAAAGTCACAATAAATTAGCCCATACATATTTCATAATGCTTAAATTTGAATCCTGTGATAATAATTTGTTTATCCTATAGTCTCTTTTCAAATATTGCAACAGTTTATAGCCTAAACTGCAACATAGACTATACTTTGCAGCCTAGGTATGAAGGAGGTGACTTAAAATCGATAACGATAATACCGATAATTAAAATTATGATTATTTATTGATTATGATGATAATAAATTAACAATAATAGTAAAAATAGCCTATGCCTAGTACTTATTGTAATAAAATTTAAGGATTAAGTTACCTGTCAAGATGTTTAACACAAAAAATTGGGTTATCTAAAGCATTATTACGTTAAGGCAGGAAAAACGTTAAGACAGGAAAAACGTTAAGACAGGAAAAAGTAGGTAAAAAATGAAATGAATAATGAACATTTTTTTTACTTAAACTATGATATGATCCAATACATATGCCAACCTGTACCGAATACGCCGTTTAAAGTATGTGCAAAAACAAATACGTTACTCAAGGAAAGGTAATATTTATAAAAAGAAGTGTAAAAAAGAGGTTAGGCCTATGTACTCCCATAAGAAGCCACCATTGAGCGTTAAAATAAAAAAATTGTCCGAGGAAAAAAGATACTCATAAAATGGAGATCCCAGAACTAAAAAAGCTACTCTGCATAGAAGATCCAGCGTGGTATTCAAATAAGGTCACATTTTTTTTACCACGGCCTTCATTACTTTGTTCTTAAGCCATCCTCACTATGCTCTCATGCGAGATGGAATAAAGTAGGAGGGAGGGAGGGATAGGGTGAGAGGAGAGAGGTTCCAGCGTATGCAAGGTAGTTGGACCGATTCATCAATGTCTCCAAGAAGAAAAGAACCATCCGTCTAATTATTTTCCTTAACCCCCTTCTCTCTCACTCTCTCAGAGGATAAAAATTACCTCAACGGATTTTCACTAAGGCAATGTGTAATGTCCTTAGGATACCCTGGAGCTATGTGTAAAAATACAAGAACAAAAACATTAGAAGCTGGGTTCTCAGGGTGACTGAGACAAACCATCCATTTATGTCCTCTGGAGTCTTCAAGTGAAAGCGGTGTATGTCTCCGGATGTTAAGAGCTTACTTATCCGCAGGGCACAGAATATTATTCTATTACATTAATCTAATGTATACGAGGCTGCGAAGACAGGCAGAGATATCTATAACTTACTACTTCTTCCACTTATTGCAGGCTTTATTCATATTAACTTCAACATACTCGTGATGAACTACAAACAATGTCAAAGTGACTGGTTCGTGGAGGTAGGGGCTAGTTGGTTTTAAGGTAATACAGAAGTTTCACTAGTGTGAGTTAACGACGGAACTGTTAGTGCAGGAACGGGGACTTATTGTCGAAAGTGGAATCCACATTATGGTTGGGCAATTATGTTTAAATGCCAAAGTAAAAATAATAGGCATGTTTGGTTCAAAAGTTCACATTATATTTTAATTTCGTAACCTCCAGTTGAGAAAACTATAATCTAAACGATCTGTTAATTCCTAAAGCATTTTAGATAATGTCCTTAAAGCATTTTGTTAGTAAAGACCTGTACTAACCGATTTATTTTACTGCTTGTATGTTCCAGAAATGAAGCAGAAATGTTATAACGATACAGTAAAATTTTTAAATTGCTTTTTATTCAAGGATACAAAATAACATCTGCTTTAACAAACATATAAATGGGTTTTTAATTAAACGAACAGAACTACGGTTGTTAAATTAGGTTTTTTGAGCTTATAAAACACACTAACGTAAGTATTATTATTGACTTTTGAAACTGTATAGGTCAAAAGACCTTCCAAAGCAACACATTTTACTGGCAAGACTTTAGGGCAAAGCACACAGATTCATTGTATTACCTTTAACTAATGGTTGTAATTTGCGAATTGTATATATATAAAGCACATACATATACACTACTCTCAGATTGATATAAGCCCAGTCAGTAAATAACATTGATCTCATTCTCAGTGAATTTCAGTAACTTTAAGAATACATAATATTATGTCATACAGCTCGAAATAAGCTTATATGAAGTTCTTTTACGAAAGAAATATAAACTCATGACAGTATCATTGTTTAGATCAGGGCTGTCCAACATGAGGCCCGCGGGCCACATGCGGCCCAAAACCTCACTTTTTCAGAGCGGGCCTCTCTAAATGCATAAATTACCCTCAAATACGAAATATGCTTTTTATCAATAACAAATATTAAAGTTAATATTGATGCATTATCATTCATTCATTCAGTTAGTGAAAACCAACGTTCTCAAATTTCCCACGAAATTTTTTTTGTAATTTAATATTTTTAAAATAAATTAAATAATAATACAAACGCCTTTTTTCTTTGTATACCACACCTACTAAAACGGCCTACGGATAAAGTTGCATACGAAGTATTTTATAATGCGGCCCTCCAAACAGCATTTTTTTTAAAGCGGCCCTTGGGGCACTTGCAGTTGGCAGCCCTGGTTTAGATATAGGAAGATATAAGGATTGTTCCTGCAGCCATGTCATGGACTGTCATGTAGGCCTACTATGACGCACGCGCACATTGTCAGCTAGCTGAAAAATAACATTGTACGCATTCGCGTAAATTAAAAAGTGTACATGCAAGAAATAAATTTAAATTAAGTTCCTAATAAGAACCTAAATATTATAAATGCAACCACGGCGATTAACAAAAGGAAGATGAGAGCGAGAAAAGAAAAAAATGATCTAATATAACATAGAGAGGAAGGATAAAACAAAGATGAAGGGAATAAAAATAAGAGAGATGTTGGTAACCTAGAGAAGGTACTAAAAAAATTAGCCAGTTACGATAACACGGCAAAAGATGACTATTATGTCTATATTAATGACGTTAACGATACCAACGATGGTTAAAATAATATTTGGAAGTGTTTATGGTAATGGTGATAATGAAAGTGATGGCGGTGCAGACGACGACGACATGGAGATAATAACTTGACGTGAAAATGATGAAAGGAACTATAGGGTCGACAGTAATAATACGATGATGATAAGAAAATGATTATGAAACAAGAATTACACAGGCTGACACACATAAGTCGTTCTTGGTGCGAATATTAGACTGTGCTTAAGAAGGGTCAGATGCAAATCCGTGGCCCCATCGGACATCAGAACGCGCGACAAAACGCTGTTGTAAACCCTCCAGTACGTGCTAAGGATGCGCAATCAGGGCTGTTGCAAATAATAGCCATAGTCTGCTCTACTGGGAGTAGCCTTTATTCTCTTTCTCACCTGGCTCACTGGTTCTCATATGCAAGTTAACCTTATTGGCAATGGGTAAAGAGAAAGAAATTTGATAATTTGATAATCTAAGATAGAATATACATATCTTGGATGGATAGGACATATCACTAAAAGCCATATCATCACTTTCAGTTAGCCATTACAGCAGAGGAAGTTCATAGATCAGGCAGAGGTTTTCGATTTTAACAAAATGTAAATACCTGAGTTCGGTTTTAAGCATTAATAAATTTGGATAGAGAATGGCATTAAGAAGATAAATTAATTAAAAACCGATGTGCGACATGCACATGGTAAAAAGTAAACTGTGAAATCGCTCAGTATGTAGCCTAGGCCTAGTCCAAAGTTTGTCATGAAAGTTTTATTTAAGCCTCCAGTAGTGTTGGGTAGGGTCAACTACCGTCAGACAAAATGTACGAATAATGGTATAGCAAACATGCCTAATTTCGCAGTACCCCTAATTTCGCAGTAACTTTTTGTTTTATTTATTGAAAAATTGGGAACAGTAGTAGAAATATTTCATCTTATTCATCAAAGAGGGCATCTTCTCTTCTATTTAATAATTTTTTTAATTTTTCCATTACTGTTCCTGATTTTGCAGTAAATAAAATAAAAATATACTGCGAAATTAGGGGTACTGCGAAATTAGGCATGTTTGCCCCCTAAATAAGAAATTGATCTGAATACAGTTACTGTATTAAGAAAAATACTTGCAGGAATTTTAGAGAAATTCGCCAAATCCAATTCTTTCATGCAAAGTGTTTCGTGATATATCCTAGGAATATGCCTAACGAGGACATAATATTAAATTTTGATACTATTTTTAGTTTTCGAGCTATTTTGTGTACAGGCAGTCGGACGTCGGACGTAGGTAGATTTTCAGAACCTTGGATAGAAGGTTAGATGGATGGATGGACCTACATTCAGACTGCCAGGCAGACAGACAAAGGGGCACAGAGAGAGAGAGATGGAGAGAACTTGTCGAGAAAATTATTACTTTAATAATTATTTCTTATTATTGTTATTACTTTGAGGACCTCAAAGCAAGTGTTGTAAGAACTAGGATTTGGATTTCGGGGTTGAGTAGACTTACAATGCTCCCTCCACTTTCAGCCAAAATGGCATAGTTGGTGAAAGTAAAAGGGAAAAGGCGTGTCAAGACGAAATACCGGACGAGAGTATTCTTTTAAAAAAGTTTTCCCGATTTAAAATCGGAGTGTGTTGCTGAGGGCTAGAAATTACACACAATCGATCTAGTACAATCCCAAGAATACGGTATATTCAGAAAATATGCATTCTTCTTTATATTGCACCTTCTTTTTCCTCTTTCTTTATCCCTCTTTTTCGGTTTGTTGACAATAGTCTTTCTGTTCTATGTCTTGTAAATTATCCTTAGATTTTTTTTTTTTTTTTACACAAGCCTCCAATGCACGGTAAATAAATAGGCCTACCTCCCATAACGTTCAGATACATCTGAGCTTAGGCTAGCAATTCAAAGTACATTAGACAATATATTGCATACTACAGTACACACAAAGCACTTTGAATTATGTGTCGACAAAGGGGATTGATTTGTTAATTAGATTTATTATATATTTTTTGTTGATTTAATTAAAAAGATAAGTTGTAGTAATAAGTCTACGACTTGTAGTAATAATGTATTTATAAGGTATTCAGTCTCTTGGAGTAGATTTATAATAAAAATAAATCCAACTTTTATTAAATAATTTTATGAAGCAGTTTCATAGTGAACTAATTTAACGTATTTTAAAGTGGCCTATCGAAATTTCATAAAACTATCAACTACTATAGGAAGCAGTGATACGTTTGCAGATAATTATATGTGCTTTTTGAATAGGCCTATGCATAATATTAAGATAAAATGAATTAGGCAAATACATTCTAACATTACCCATTCAATTATTATTTACTGTAATCAGAATAGAGTCGGTCCAATTTTTAAAAATGATATAAACACTAGGTAGCATGTACTTAGTGTGTGAACAGCAATTTACTTTCTTCTTAAAACCTATTAACGTGAACACGAGAAACTAACTACTTATTTTAGAAATCTACATTATAAATCTTTTAAGGCTTCAGAAGTAGAGATTTGTAAAATGACATATACTATTAGAGTAGCGTCATAGGTTTATCTGTTTCGCTGGTAGCTATACATGAAGTAATAACGCTTTGTACTACAAGCCTAACGACTGTACTGGATAAAAACACAAATACTTGTATAATTCTAGGAAAGCTAGTCTGTTTCAAGTTCTTCGAGAAAATTTAAAGAGCTAATTAGAACATTTATCAGAGAGCGGCATATTTTACAACTTCAAAGGAATTCTTGTGTACATATTGAGTTAGATACCGGTACTCATACCTGATAGGCAATTTCTCATGTGACTTTATTAGCCTGCCATCCTTCTAGCCTTAGGAAATTAAAATCAGTCATTTTATAAAAAGATATGCTCCTGATTATGTTATTTTATTATTTATTATTTTATACCTATCCATCTGTCAATCTCTATCCAATCTAGATACATTTGGCAAAATTGGTGGACTGTTACAAGCAATGTTGAAAGTTTTTTTTACAAGGTTTATGGTTAATCACCTTATATTACAGTGCTTAATGTATAGTCTAGCCAGCAACTTTCTAATCCAAGATAAAGTCATCAGCGACGTCGTAAGTGTGATTTATTTTCAGAGTCAAGTTTCATCGTCGTATACATGTTTCAGCCGACGTTGTTTAACGTGAAGGTATGCATATTATTATTATTATTATTATTATTATTATTATTAATTTATTATTATTATTATTATTATTATTATTATTATAGACGATACAGACTGCATTCCATATATTTCATATATTGTATGAAAGTTTAGTTTAGTGATAGTGTTATTATTTTTATGTTTAATATCACAACTGCTTATTACTTCTTATTGCTATATCTAGATTTCCTTACAACTATGATATGCCTACTTATCATTAACAGTGAAATCGTTACTGTCTGGGATTTATGCCTAATAAGACCTTTTTCTTTATTGTTTCACCACTTTGCCCACACTTAAAAAAGGCTCATTCGACTACTTCGTATTTGGGATTGTGATTGTTTGAATTGCACACAAAGCCCTATTATTAACAAAATAAGCTATATGGCTACATTATTTTCCTCCTAAAGATTTTAAACAATTCTTAAACAATTATTGTATTTACTTCAGCTTTTTAAAATTTAATTTGGAAGACCTTTCCTTATATGTACATTTTCTAGAGTACATTCACGCATATAAGTTACTACTTGAAAACCAGTTGAGGGTAGAAGTTACTAAGTATTTCGAAGCAACTCTAAAGAAGTATAAATAATGAAAAAATATTTCATTTAATGACAATATTTTACACATTTTCAGATAAAACTGGTTCTTGTTCGAATTAAAGTGGTATGATTTGTAATCTAATCCCTACCAGAACTATTCTGATAAAAGGCTGCAAAATATCAATAATACCGACTTTTGTGTCCTTTACGAAAGTGCAAACATCCCTTTACTAACTCCCGTCTATAATTTTAACCATTAGGCGCAAGAAAACGGATTGGGTGAGCAGAACCAAAAACTTAAGGCGTCTTTTTGAACCCAGCCATTTGTAATTTGGAAACCTCAAAATGTTTATTATACAGATTAAAGGATACAATAGATAATGTTAAAATAAATTTAAAATATATTCTACGTTTTTCATTAAGTCCATTGTTAAAATTATAATAGGTTAATAATCTCCGCAGAGTTGGCAGTAGCGCACAACCAGATCGCTCCTTTGGAGGAAATGACCTGTCTGTTACTAGTATGGAAAAATCCACGGCGTGACGATACACCTTGTCTTGACATTGCTACATTAATTAATTAATTACAGCTGCAGGTATGAATCCTTGTATGTAAATTGCGTAAAAATTGCCATTGGAAACCGCAAAGGGAAAATTTATTCTTTATTCTTTCTTCTGTTAAGACAAAAATTGGAACAGTTCGGATAATACTTATCAAGAAATCAGAGTTATAATTTAGGAAATCACTTACTTAGGATAGGCCTAAACGCATTTTATTTTTTGTTTGTTTCTACTGAAGGAACCTGCTGTTGAAATCTGTATTGTTATACTATTTCCATTCTGCATATTAATATCTCTGGTTAGTGGAAGAGAAGGCCTTAAGGCCTTAAGGCCTTAACTACACCAGAGGGAAATATAAATGAAATAAATAAATAATATCCCATTAGATGATTATCATTTTGTTTGGCACAAGATTATTATAAAAATATCTGTGTACCTAATTTTTCCGTTGAGGGGACATTTAAAAGAATGAATTTATACATGCCAACTTGTTCCTTCAATAATAATTATAAATAAAGAATTCTAACCTAACCTACTAGTTAAGGATATACATGGTAATGGTCAAGGTGGCCCATATATATATATATATATATATATATATATATGTACATATATATGTACAAGAATATATATATATATATATGTACATATATATGTACAAGAATATATATATATATATATATATATGTAAAATCCTAATTTAAAAAACTTACTTAAATTTATTTTAATCATGGGTCTTGATATTTTCTAGATTCTCATTGTAAATTGGACATATTGGAGTGCGCATTCCGATATATCATTCTCCAAGTCTAAGTTACGTACTAAAACCTAAGTTTGTGGGAGGGTTGACCTTCATGTAGTTTCTACGAAGAAATGTTTCAAATAAAACATTTGTAAGTTCTTAGCTCGGAGTACAAAATATAAATAGAATCGTTAAAACTAATTTCGAGAACAACCTTTCCCGAAAAATAATTCATGTACAATGGTGATGACTATGAGAGTGGGAGAATGTCGTCTCATCCCGGGAATATACCCCAACTCTAATAAAATATTTTGTTTTGGTGCAATTGTTCATATTCAAATACGATGTAGGGTTGAGCATCTATGACCGATATTTTCATGTCGATGATCAATGTTTTCTACATGGATGGAAAACAACCAATGTTTTTTGTAGGCCTACATCATGTTTCTCCCAGACATCGATGTTTTAATAATAGAAAAGATTAATAGGCCTACCTTGGTTCTAAGATATAATTTTATTTGCAGGAGCCTAATTTCCCTTAATATCGATTTTTACATCGATAGCTTTCATGGAAATATTTCAGCTTATTTTGCCTAATTTTCTGAAACCATTACCTTTTTTTAAATATACATCGGTGATTTTTGTCTAAATACATAGATGTTTTCAGGTCGATATTATCGTCACATCGATGGCTACCGCCGACTTTAACATCGATGTTTTAACTATCGATGATCATCTTCTTTCTCTGTACAAGAATTCCGCGGGCCATTTGCAAGAAAACAGCGGATGTCTAATAATTACAAAAGTTCATATAATTGCAGTAGCAAGTACTGTAACTATAGTTTGAACAAAATGGAAGTGGTTGGCAATGTTATATCTATCTTAGCCAATTATGATAAAATTTCTATATAAGTGAGGTTCCCCGTTATGTGGCACCTCGTATTACACTTCTCAGATGTCAAATGATAAAAACAAGCACGTCCAGTATTCGATTTAATTCTGTTCGTGTAGAAACACCTGCTGGGAAATAATAATCGCGACAGCTTCTTACAGCCATTATAACATGTTTACAGAATTTTTTTCTTTATGCCTTTAAGTTTACACGTTATTTTCGAATAGTGAGATACAGTAAAAGGATTAATGAAGAGTGATAGGGATTTTATTTCTCCATCCCGCTTAGGCTCACAGAAAATATACTTAAAAATATAAAACTGTGCACCGGTTTTATAAAAAAAATCGTGTGCATTTTATTCTGACACGTTCAAGTTCTATCCAACTTTTGAAACCATCTAATTAAAACCATTATAACGCCAAAAAATAATTTTATGAACCCTCGCCTTTAGTTTTGTAACTATGCACATTTATTAAATATATTTTTTTATGCATGTACAGAAAATTATTGAATATTTTATCACTATATTACTCCCTTTTCGTGAAACTTCGGTAGGAGTTAAATTCATTCAGCATTCATTAATGCTGAAAAAACGAGAAAACCCACTCTCATATTGACCAAGACCTTCCGAATATATGCCTGGTTACTGAATTCACATTCATAAAAAAAATAAACTACGTATTTCTGGAATGTTTTTATATTATTCCTGAATCAATAACTAGGAAAATAAAAACATAATTAACTGATCACCTTCAACAAGAGTTGGATTTATTTCTATTTTTATGCATGAATGTGAACAGATTTCAGTTTTACAAATATAAACTCATTTGGCAAGACACTTGTAATCATTTAAGAACAGTTAAGAAAATCCTCACTTAATTCTGGATCTAAAATGGTGATCATATTGATGATGAATCTCTGAGGACCATCGGACGTGACAAACATCCTAACCTGCATACTTAGAAGAATCCCCTCCCCCCCAAGTTAATGGTTAACGACTATAAGTATGCGCGCGAAAGACGGTTCCCGGGAACATCCATGGTCCGTCTCTTTTACTTTGAGTGTCATTTTTTCTTTATCTTAAAAAAGCATTAGTAAAGCCTCACCTCTACATCTTTAACACTAGTAAAAAAAAGGCACCCTTATTCTTAGTTTGCATGCGTAATAAACGATGGGAATCTGCAGTACTCCTTTTAAACATACATGCCCGTTTCATCCCAGCATCTTTCCCTCTTTTTATTCATTTATCCTTTCGCTGATTGGGGGTAGTAGTAGACAGGGTCCACCACTAATCCACCCCTTCAGGTTTTTATCCTTTACTACACAGCGCTTTTATCTTAAAGTCCCTTCAAGCTTTTCTCTTTATAAAAAGCACCTCTAAAGAACCAACACACTATTTGCATATCTAACCCCGCTTTTGTCCGACAAGGACCATCTTTACACTGAACAGGAAGAGTGACATACACCGCAGACAGTCTTGTGTAATATATTCTGTATATTATGCAATACTTAGGATTTTTAGATATACTAAACAGGCTGAAGCATTCTAGACGTTCCCAGAACTTTCTGTATTATGCTCACAAGAATAGCTTTTGAGTTTTTGGATTTGCCGATATCAATTTTTATAGTAAATTCGGATAGGCCTACTCGTATGGGAAATTTGTTTTAAGAGAATCGAGGAAACGTTGGAAAAAAGGAAGAAAGTCGATCTTTTTCTCTATTTCCGAGATTCGTTTATACATTTCTTACACATGCATCCTATGTGATCTTTTTCTACAATAAAGGAAAATACGTAAAAATTCTTGTATAAAAATAGTATCAGTACAAACAACTGTTTGAGATAGTGGCCAACCTTACAAACAATAAGTATTTTACTCTGGGTGGCGATTGATTAATCGATTACTTGGGAGCGTGTGGAATGATGCATCATACCAAGAACATCTACGTTCTATGGCAGTCCATCATTTAGTCAGTGTGATCATGAGATTCGTTCTAATGAAATGCATCAGTCAGAAATTTTGAAATATGGGCAACATATTAAGCGTTATAAATGGCTGATTCGAAGGCTGAGTTTGTGTTATAATATATGACCGTTCAATTTTAGAAGAATATTTCGAAATCAATTAAAAGTGTACATTGATCTTTATTAAAACTGATAATAAAAATAAAAGTTTTTGTATGATTTATGTACGATTGTATACTATATATATATATATATATAATAGTTTAATACCATTATTATTATTATTATTATTATTATTATTATTTAATATGACAAAAAAGTGATCATTTGAATATCAATCTCCTCAACTGGAATAATTTTACTCCATGGAGAATTCTATTTGTTTAGAAACAAACCGTGTCATTCTAGGATGAAAAAGTTAGACTGAACAATGTAAATATTTATTTATTTATTTATTTATATAGATAATGGGAACAATCTCTGAGCATAATGTTTTTAAGGGGACATGACTACATGATGACTACAAATATCTGAAAGCTTTGAACGGGCTTGTTGACAGGGGGGTCGAGGAATAGGCCCATTCCCTAATTATAATTTTATTTGAAGATTTAGTTTTCCGAGACAGCAAATCGATGACTTTACTTTTTAAAAGTGACATACTCAATCTATATTTGGTGTTGAAATCTTTATTACTCAGAAAGCAAAAAATTAAATTTCATGTGTTATTTCTCGTTTTTCTTTCATCGTTCTAATGTTATATGATATTTAATTTTTGTTTGTATGTTTGTGTTTGCTTTTGTTAATAATTTCACAAGGAAAACAAGCCAAATTAAAAAAAAAACTTAATAGAAGTTAAAAAATTGCATGGAAATTTCGTACTTCATATTCTTCTTGATTAATTTACTCCTCGCATACAAACCACTTGTTGCCTATTAATTTTTGTACGTAGAATTTCAAATTGATCTTTTTTTTTTAAAAAAGTAACGTTATTAATATTACCCAAGATACTACACAAGGTTGCTATGATGTAAAAAGTTTATAACAAACAAATTTAAAAGAGAATGAAAAGTGGAAAATTTCAAAGATCAATCTAAATCTTACCAATACCATCCTCTATTCGAGTTTTATGTAAATGTAAGAAGTACATCAATTTAAAATACAACTTTTCAGAACTGATATAGTGTTGAGTTGTGTTACTTAAAAGTTAGATGTTTTAATTACTAGCTGTTTTATGGTACCGTATAATTTATATATAACCACTACAAACCAAACCAACAGGCAAAATAATTGATTTTTTTATAGGCCACGATAACTGTAAAATTTATTGAGAACACATTTTATGGATGAATGGCCTTACAGAATTATGAAAACTCGTTTGGCCCGAAGAACAAAACAAACAACTTTCAAGAATATGGTGTTTGGGTGTAGCTTAATACTTAAACAAATTACTGTACAGCGTTGAAGTAGTAGGACTGGGCAAATTTAAATAACTTATGCCTTCGATTGAAACAAGCAAAAATTCCCAATATCAAATATGTCCGAAATGACTAGCCTACTTATATCAGAAAAAATCCCTAACCTTTAAGTGTGTTTTCTCAATTAGTATTATTCATACTGTTCTTCGTTTTTCCATCAGTTCATATCACAATCGATTACAGCGCAAAAATCGATCGTTTTCTGCAAACAAGAAATATAAGAAACATATTTTTAACCAAAATATTTAATAATTATAACTTAATACGGTGTATTTCGGTGAATTGATGTCTCTTTCCTTAAACCTGTGAAATCCTTGTTGTGCCTAGCCTCGTATCTGGCAGTATTGCACTGATTTATTATTAATTTAAAATTTTCAGCTTGGATTTATGAGAAAATCGAGCTATCGAGACTCAAAAGTACGTAACAACTATACTCCTTATAAAAATTCAGCTTCATAATGAATATATCCGCACATAGGCCACTTCTTTCATTTCATATGTTTTCTTACTTAATGGTTACAGCTTCTTCACACAGTATTCGAGACAGGTTCGATGGTGCTACCTCACATTTGCATATACCTGAGAGAAAAAACCTGTGCACCCTTCTTTAATACATGCATATCCCCTTCCTCACAAACAGAAAAAAAACACCGCTTATGTTCTTAAAGTTCATCTCTGTGGAGTGAAAAACAAAAAAATTACCCTGAGGGGGTTATTTTTTATATTTAAATAAAAGAGCGTCTTACATTGGAAGACAAAAAAGAATGATAGTGCATGGCCATATATATTTAAATGCAAGGAGATGTCCTTTCATTTTGAAATGTATGTGTGTGTGTGTATATATGTTGGGGTGAGGAATGTATGTTTATGGTTACTCAGTAAAAGGGTTAATAAAAACCCATAGACCTATGAGTAAAGAGAAGGGGTAGGAAGAAAAGAAGCCAAGAGGAGAATTATTTCTCCTTCCGTTTTAAAAAACACATCACACATGACCAAGTTGCTTTATTTTCACTCTCATCTACTTCCCCGACTCTATGGTCTTTCCTTTATTTAAAGTTTTTTTTGCATCTTTAAATAGGAATCATCCTCGCTACACCCAACCTTCGTCACAGCAAAACTATGGGTACTCTTAATCTCAGCTACGAGAAAGATGACTCGGGAAAATTTACTGGTTTCAATCAAGAAGGACTCAAGTCCATACAGATCTAATATTTACTATTACACAGAATAAAACAAATGAAAGAGACTTTAACTGATGTAAGCAAACAATTCCATGCCAATCGTACCGAGTCATCCTTCCAATCAAGGACTATATTGTGTGCACGCTTCAAATACAGTTAAATTAATGGCAAACACTTCTAAGAAGTACATCTCTATCTGGAGATAAGGCCGTCTTGATTTGAGAAGGTCGTTATTTAGAGATCGCAATGTTTTTTTAAAGGTATTTTTTGTTTTACTTTTTCCCGTGTTCCCACAGGTTAGTAAGTATTTCAGATACAAGTCAGAAACGCAACGTTCATTTACGACCCCAGCAAAACGCTAACGAAAAAATTGTGGTGTTAATAAAAAAAATGTTCGTTAGCTATAGTGTCCGTTACTGAAACGTATTTAAAAAATATATTTTAACACTTTGCATTTGTTTAAACGAACAATAAACAAAACGGTCTTCATAACGATTTTGTACTTAATGATAGTCCTAAACATCAAAAGTTGCATTCCAAAGTAGAATTTTGGAAAAGTGTGTTGAAGGGATTTAACTTATTAAAGTTAAAAATTCTACTTTTATTGTACGGTTACGTCATAATCCTGAAAGCATAAAAATCAACCATGAAATGAAATGGTATAAGACGCAGAAAATTATAAATTATATTGGCCCCATGGTCCCAGGTTAAAAATTGAATAATAATAATAATAATAATAATAATAATAATAATAATAATAATAATAGCCATGAAGAATCCCATATGGGCAATGGCCTCTCACAGTGGAGGATAGCTCTAGAACATGGGTGCGCATCTGTGGCACATCGTGTCGCTGTGCGGTAGGGGAATTTCTCCCACTACAGTCGCCCTTGACGTCAGCATAATGCAGTTTCGACGTGACACTGAACATGAAGAACAGGTTTCTTACGTCACAGCAAGGGATGGGGACTAAAACGTTTCCCCTCAGTTGCTCACCTATGCTCTAGAATAACCCCACAGATGAGCTAGTTCTGTGGGATTTGGAATTAGCCTATCTTTGAATCTTGTGAAACATATTGAGCAAACATTTTATATACACCTACACACACACATATACCAAGGCTTATTAAAAAAAAATGAATACCAGGGCTTAATAGCCCAGAAGATGATTCACTTATGACACCGGCCTTGAAAGTTAATGTATTTTCTTATCGAACTAGTAAAATTTTCAAAAAACTTCTTAGTGGACCTTCATAAAGTATAGATGCAAGAATGAATATACGAGTACTGAAGCTGTTGTCACCTTTCCTTTGACTAAACATGCAGCCTTGACGCATTATTGTCACGGGATTTCACTCCCTCATCAATTCTGCATGAGTATAAAGGACAGCATGCGCAACGAAAAATCTAAAACATAAGTCACTCTTATGGGAAGGCGAAGAACATTAATAACTTTGTTAGCACCATCTAAGATTTAGCCAACATCAGAAGAGTTGTTTCTTTAATGAATGCGAACTGCTGTGAAGACTTCAGTGAGGGTAAACCTTCCATATTAGGGAAGAATCCCAACATCGGCTATGACGAAATGTTGCATTCCCATATTAATTTCTGGAAACTTTATGCAGACTTGTTCACTTTAATGTGAGGAATTTTTCGGAAAATTAGAGACTGCCATTATCAAATAAAGCTATTAAATTACTCGATAAGTAGATGGTGCTATTTAAAAGATTCAGTCGATGGGGTCACTGGGGATTTTCAATTGGCCAAATCCTTCTGGTGGCATCGACTCAGCCTCTAACAGAAATCAGTACCAGGAGCAATCCTGGGGGTAAAGGCGGCCGGTGTGTAATGCTAACAACCTTACCACCTTCAACCTTACCACCTTCATGTGCCGATTGTCTAAAATCTGAGGGCCTCAACCTCCTGGAACCCTCTTCACTTTTTACTTTACTTTTTACTTTTTGTAAACGGTACGGCCTACTTATTTCCACTGGGTAAGTGAAATTTCGGTAATCGGAATACCCAGAAATTCGAATCAGACGGCGATATGTAATATGAACCCATGACCTCCTGATAGTAGACTTATCACATGTCACTGCGGCCTCCCGAAGAGAAACGGAAGACCCCGAGGACCTATTATGTATCAATAATTCAGCATTATTGCTTGGATTTTATCCGCGGTCCCCGTAACAGAAGACGGCCGGTCTAGTATTTCAGAGTTGCGAAAGGAGACTGAACTTATGAAAATAACCTACAATAGTTCGGAAGAAGCAAGAGAGAAATTAAAACGCCGTGAAAATGCAGCATTGGAAATGGAGAGGAGTGCAGGGTCAGTTGCCCCTGGAAGCTGGCCATTTTATCCATTAAATAGATTGAAAGCCGTCAGAGAGAGCATCGCAAAGTAGCAAAGATTAACAAGTAGATGAGGCCATGATAAATAACTTGCAACCTACACACACGATTTGGCACTCAAGGATATTCGCAAACTTGTACTCGGTATGAGCGCGGAATTTGCTTCTTCTGGTAGACGCCCAGGATGTAAACGATAACAAATTCCCCGCTCCAAACTCACTTTACAGTGAAAATTCTTTAATGATCTCTACGCCTGAGTTTAGGTAATAATATAAATTCCTCAGCCATAAAATATATTAGTACCAACAATGTTGAAGAATATGGAGTCTTTTTATATAAATTATCTCGTCAGGCATAAAAACGAAAGGAATTTTCCATGATGCACTTTTCATAGGTAACAAACTTCATATGTAGCAATACTTAATAAATTTATAAGTAAATATAAATAATACACTCCTATATTAAAAATAATGCAATGTGTTTCTGAATTTTATGAAATTTTCAACCATTCGTAGAGGCGAAGGGTATTTTTTTTTAAAATATATAGACCAATGTTGATCAACCTATGGTCCGCGAAGATGGTGCAGATGGTCCGCAGACGTAATTAAAAAATATCACAAAGCAAGTGGAAAGTAAAGAAGTAAAATTTTTTCATATACTTCGTTTTTATGACCTATAATTTATACCCCGAATATTAAGAATATAGGCCTTGTTTTAAAAGTGTGTTGTTAAATTAGGGGTCCGTAAATTTTTTTAGACATTTTAGAGGTCCTCTGGTTCAAAAAGGTTGAGAAACGCTGATATATACTATTTTTCATACAGAATAAAGCTGTTCTGAAAAGTTTTAATGCGTATAGCACTACTTAATTATTCGCTGGTACACATCTCATAATAATACAGCTACCGAAAATAAGTCCTGAAGAAAAAGTAATGGTAAATAATATGAAATAAATGAACGAAGCGCCTAATAGAGGAGGAAATATCCTAACTTCGACGACAATGCCCAATATCGAAAAGTCTTCTGTTAAATACGACTCATACTCACAACATAGGCTACTGCCTGTTTACATAATATTTACAATCGCAGATAGTTTTTAGTCCTTCCTGGTTATGCACATTAATCTGATGACATGTTAGTAATTATTCTTTCTGTAAGGAAGTCTAGGAGAGAAGAATAAAAAATTCAGCAAGCCTGAGAAAGGCAATTAAGAAAGTTGGTGCATATGGCCTATGGAGGAAGAAGCCTTTTTCAACTGAACGAGAAAAGGTGAATAAGAATAAGAAGGCACTATTTATGGACCGCCGGCGTGGTCTTTTGGTTAGCGTCGCTGACTACAAATTCGTCGGCCCGGGTTCGATCCCCGGTACCTCCTGGATTTTCCCGAGGTAGGGTGATCTGCAACGGGTTACACTCAGCCTCGTGATTCAAATTGAGGAGCTTCTTGATAGAGAAGTAGGGCTTCGGGCATGGAAACCGTCATTGACGACCGTGGGTGTCGGCATGCTGACCACATGCCCCCAATTCTGCCATCTGCCTATGGTGGATGACGCAGCGGTCGGGTGTTAGGCCTTGTCCCTTCATGGCTGTACCGCCACGGAGTTTGGTTTTAGGCACTATTTATGAGGATGATCATTTGATAATAAATAATAGTAATCGTAACAATAACGCCTATTATCTTGAATAAGAATATAGCACATTGTTATGAACAATGTCATTCATTATGAAGTTTGAAGTTGAAAGTAATGAAATAACCTACAGTCTGTAGTAGAACAACACCTAGCCCTATACCAGTATTTACTAACTATCTCACTCCTTGGCTCCGCATCCCTGAAGGAACTAAACCTACCATCCGACCACTGCGTCATCTACGATAGGCTAATTGTAGGATGGGGCCATGTAGTGAGCATGCAGACATCCACAGCTGTTAATGATAGTTTCCGTGACCGGAGTCACTTAATCAAGTAGCTCCTCAGTTTTGAATCACGAGGCTGAGTGCCCGTTCCAGTCATCCTTAACTCATAAAAATCCGAGGAGGTGCCGGGGATCGAAGGGGCCTGCGGATCCATAGCCAGAAATTGTAACCACGAGACCACACAGTTAAGTCACATTATATTTACTGCCGTCAGAAAATACTGGAAAAAGACATCTAGCTCGTTGCTTCATGAGGAAAGGCAAATAGAAAGAGAGGGATATAATGACAAAAGACAGAAAATGAGGCCCGGGCGGCTTGGGTCGCTTAAATCCTAAAAGGGAGAGGTTAAACTACGAGAAAGAAAGAAAGAAAGAAAGAAAGACAGTAAATGATGTTGCAGGTAATGTTACTTTTATCTAATGTAACCTACTAATTTATTTAAATTTATTATTTCACTGTTATTGTCAGATCGTCTTATTTGAATGGAATGATAAAAACTTACTACACCAGAAGAAAAGCACAGATGTCGTTAGAAAATGCAAAGATGTAGAAGAAAAGAGAGTTAAATGCACGGAGATAATAATGGAAACAAGTAATAATAATAATAATAAAAAAGAGAGAAAAAACTAATGTCGATCTCGATGATGATTGTTATAATTACGAAAACTATGAAGCATTATGATAATAGAAACAAGAAGGTAAAATAGAAATAGTTACTTTGACGACGAAGTCAAGTAAGCGGAGTAAATAACTGATTTTTGATTGTTCTACATTAAGTTACATTTTATTAAATCTAATCAAAGAATAACATTGTACACCTTGTCTAAAGTCTATATAGGCCTATCATACTTCAAAATCGACATAATTAATAAGGAAAAATCTCTCTTGATTCCATAGTCAGTGAAATGTGAAGAATCACATTGTTATTCTCGTTATCCAATGCAGTGATTTAAGACGTGCTAGTGGAAACTGTGTGGTTGATATATAACTGATGTTACATAAACCCTGAGAAAATACACTAATTGGTTTGATTCTTACCAATGAAATGTTGCTTAATGAAATAACAGTGTCATTAGAAATCACGTCATGTCCAGTATTAACTTCTTTCATAATTACAACGTGAAATACAAGTTCATACGAGTTGGCGATGGAGCATGAATGAGAATTGTCATCAATGAAGAATGTTAGAAACATAACAATTAAGCGTCAATTATATAGCGAACTGACAGCCTACGTGATCTTCAAAGAACGCAGTCTGTCTTAAAGATTGTGATCTTGCAGGATGTTTCAAGGGATGTAAATCACGTTAATTATTTATACCACTGATTGCCTGTACTCTTTCAAACTGACCGAATACTGTTATAAAATATCATTACGCTGAAAAATGTTGATGCTGATATTATAAATAGATGTAAGCAGGAAATCACGCAAGAATAAAAGGACTGTCCGAATACCGCTCCGTCTGAGGATTAAGTTAACTGTCAAGGTTTATGTCGTATAGTGAAAGCAAACGCAGTTTCATAGGACATGTTATAGGGACATATTATATAAGTAACATATTATTTCAGGATTCTTTTATTTTGCTGTTTATATAGGTGCCAAATCGGCTGGGATAGGACATTTTTCTGTGGAGTTAGCCTACTTGTAAAGGTATACCAACTTCTTGAAAAGGCGTAAATACGAGGCGCATCCATAAAGTAAGTTTCCCTGAGGCCTTTTACAGAAAAAAAAACACAATTTCAAGGAAATATTTGTTGCAACAGACACAGTCAGTGTCCAGCTATTTTTCAACATATTCGCCACCGGAATTGAAACATTTGTCTTACTGTGGCACCAACTTTTGAACACCTGTGTCGTAGAAGTGTGCCGCCTCGAATTTGAACCACCGTGTGACAACCACCTTCGCTTCTCTGTCATTCTCTGCCATTCTTTGTCATTTCGTGAGGTGTAGGAAAAGATGGAAATCACTGGGAGCGAGGTCCGGGCTTTAGTGTGAATGTTTAAACACCTCCCAGCTGAACTTCTGCAGGAGACTTGCTAGGAGGTGTTTAAACATCCACCCTACAGCCCGGACTTCGCTCCCAGTGATTTACATCTTTTTCTACACCTAAAGAAAATGACAGGAAATGACAGAGAATGACAGAGAGGCGGAGATGTTTGTCACACAGTAGTTCAAATCCCTGGCGGCAGACTTCTACGATACAGGTGATCAAAAGTTGGTTCCACAGTATGACAAATGTTTCAGTTCCGATGGCGATATGTTGAAAATTAGCTGAACACCTGCGGTATCTGTTGGAATACATATGGTCATGAAATTGTGTTTTGTCTCTGTAAACGGCCCCAGGGAAACTTACTTTATGGACGGGCCGCCTACAGTTCCTGTCAAATTCTGTTTGGGTGAAAAGAATCTTGAATAAATAGACAGAAATATGATTCCTGAAATTTTTGACAGGATCGAAAGTAATATTTTCACCTTTTAGAGGTAAATCGGATTTGACCTGATCTGAGCAATAAGTAATTAAGCCATTTCTCATTGTAAAAAATCTTAGTAAGAAAAGCAATATCAAAACGTAGGATGATTAAAAAATAACAAGATAGCAGTAGCCTAAGAAATGAGTGATTTCTTTTCCCAAAACCATCTCGAAATGATAAAGATAATGTAGTGCCAAGCACAAGTGTTGAGCTTACTAGGATTATTAATCTGGACTTGTTAATCAAAAGACAGCCTTCTGAAGATGTTAATTTTTACATCTTTCATCTAGAAAGACGGCGAATCCAAAACAATATCAGGTCTTCATTTCTTTTATTAAAGCTCTAACACGGGACAAAGAGTCATTCGTCGCCGTACTTCCAATACAATTCGCCTGCAGTTTTGTGATTAAGTTATTTCATCACACTGCAGTCCCCAGTTCATCACACTATTTATATCATGGCAGAAAACACGGTGAGCCTCCGGTAGAAGTGTTGAAGATGTTATACAAGAAAATCATGGACATTCAGGAATTGAATAACAGCTGTAGTTTTACTCCTCGGGTACTCGGGTTTGGAATTTGCTTAGTTGAAAAGGAAACTCCATCCTTTATTTGTGCTGGCATCTTTTTGTTTCTGATAAATTACCTGTTTGGATGTGCAATTTTTTTCGAATGGATTAATATTTTTAGATTGGTACATACATCAATTTTTGTGCCTTTTTTCCTCCAAGACTGTCCACTATTTCATTTCCATTCATTCTACAATGAGATGGAATCCACTGGAATTTTACTTGTTTGTTTTTATTTTGGAGTTTATGTACCGAGGTTTGTATACTACGGATTTTGGAGGAAGAAGGTTGTGGGGACGCTAAGACTAATAAAGGCTGCCTGATAGTCACATACTCGTAGTATAAATACATTTTCGAAACTGTTAGTCCGTAAGGCCAGTTGTCTAATTGCTTCCAGTTCACCATCTTTGGAATAAAAAAGTGCTCAGTAGCCATTCATGTTCAAGACTTGCGAAGATAATTGGTTTCTGCTATATGCCATATAGGCACTGATGAGCGGATCTGAAGAAAAAAGAATGTAGAATTAAGAAGATAGGCAAGCATTGTTGAAAGTGTTCACAAAAAGTAGGATTAGAAATCTTCGGGTAACAACTCAAGCTCTGCGTTGTACAGAAGCAATAGCCATAAGAAAATGATAGTCTTTTCAGGGCGTACAGAATAAGAAACAAGGAATGCACAATCCGCTGAAGTCATACTCAAACTGAGACTGGTATCGTGATGGATATGCAAACATCTTACCATTTGAATTTGGAGGACCATAAAAAGGAGAAAAAGGAGAACAAAACTGGTTCAATTATGACTACAGCTATTTCAGGAAGTATCTAATTAAGATCAATTAAATAAAGTGAAGAAGGCGGCATGCATATTGAATATCACGTAAATAACTGAAATATAAGTCTTCAATTGAAGATATCTACAAAAGCTTTGTCTTTTGTTAGCACTACTTGTGACAGTAAAGCCCGTGTTTGGATCTGAAGGGAATTATCAATCATCAGTGTAGCAGGGTTAAAAAGGAGGAATACAACCAATTGAAGACTCGCCCAATGTAAACCCGAAAACCGGAATGAAAAATTCCATGTTTCATTCAGTGTATATACGCGTAATATCCTTCAATCTGAGCTGAATACATTTTGAGCACCAGAAATTGACATACAAACCTAAAGCATCCCAAACAAAAGCAACTGAAAATTATAGCATCTGAAAAATATATAGAGGCCAATTTTCGTTTTGCTATTATAAACAGCAGAAGTAGTCCATAATGAAAAATCAAACAAAGAAGCAAAAACAATGTGGGCCAGGCATCTCTTTGTTGATCTAGCCCACGTGTATAAGAAGCTGTTTTCCATCTGATGGCATAGTAGAACATGGCTAATGTGGTACTTCATGCTCTAAAATGTTAGTCTAATGCAAAATTCGAAGTATGCGCTAATTTAGAACATTAATTGGATACAAACGTACCCAACATTACGTCACTGTGTACGGACAGTCACTCCAGAGCATAATCAGTGCGCGCCTCGAGTGCATCTACTGCAGTCTACACGAAGATTATAAATGACAATTTATTTAAATCCATAAATATCACTGGTACCAGTTATGTGTAGAATGTAAATCGGAGATAATTTATTTGATCATGCCTTCATTATAAAAGTAATATTGAACGTGTTCACTTTTTATCTCTATCTAAATATGTCTGAGCTCATTCTTGTTATCGCGTGATGCACTCCCCCATCTCTTCATGCTTAGTGAACCTAACCGTTCCTTGTATGACCATTCGAAGCTTGGCAATAAGCAACTTATCAATTAGTACGTTTACATGCAGGATTCAGATCGATCTGAGTCCGATCCTCGTATTGAGATCGCCATGTAAACGCGGACTCAATCCGGAATGAATTTTCGATCCGATCCTCTGCAAATGGAGGAATGGATCGGATTCAAATCGTATTCAATTCCATGTAAACGCTAGCGAACTCAATCCTGGTGCGCGCGCATACACTCGCATGGCGTTCGTCATTTTGTTCTGTCAGCTGATAGCCAATTTAATAAAAAACACTCACTCACACTATAATATTAATATCGTTGTTACTCTTTTATGTCATAATTTGTTTATGATGACTAGAAATTATTGATAGAACACACTTTTTATTTATATTTTTATCACGGAATAAATGCGGCATTTGTTTAAACAGGTTAGCCACAACAATAGCCACACATAACCAAGTTAGCCAATAGTCCAACAAATCTCAATCCACTCCTAGAACTTGCCATGTAAACAGGGAACGTATTGAGTTGGGATCGGATTCAGATAGATTTCAATCCCGCATGTAAACGTACTATATAGCTGTTTAGGGCAATGTAGGAACTATACAGAATATAATTGGCGCCGTTTAAACATTGTATTACATCATTATTAGTAATAGTGTCATGCTTATTTGCTGCAGAATTTACGCTAAGTTATGAATTCTCTCCCAGTTATGAATTCTCTCCCAGGTAATATAGTAGAAGCTACGAAGAAGTTCTTCAGCATGTCTTCAATTTGTGAACCATGACTTAAACCTAAAAAAGCTATTATTCTTGTCCAGGTTTGAAATGACGACTCTTTCAGTCCAGAAGTCAATATGAGTACTGAAGTGGGGGAGGGGACTTTGCAATATTGTAGGATGAAATTGTGTAGAAATGGTATATTATTAGCAGGGCCCGGATTTTGACTGGTACGTCATGGACGTTGCCCACTAGTGCAGATATTCTGATCGTGACTCCTAGACTATAAAAATATGTTTTTAGAGTTTTCCCCAAACTTTTATTTTTAGGTAATTTAAAAAATCTAATGTCATTAATTGGTCATTTTTGGACATTTATGGTCTTTTTCCTCATTTCATATTTTTAGGTAATTTTTAAATAATATAAAGTCTTTATTTTCTTATTTTATGTTGTTTCTCGCATTATATAGAGCTTTAGTGCATTTACTTATATTGAATATTATCGGAACTCTAAATATGCATAAAAAATAATCCTTGTTATAATTTTCATTTCGATATAGAAAAGCTGTTCCTATTTGCATTTAACCGTATATAGCCTACCAGTTAACAAATTACAAGTGGGCCAAAAACACAGATGTAGAATAGACACAAAACTAATGAATAAACTAGGATTTTCATACAATTTTTTGAGCCATTTTGTTAATTTTCAGGTCATTTTTTGTAATTTCGTAGTGACTTTATAGCTTATATTTTAAGTAGTTTTAGGTCATGAAAATCCGGGCCCTGATTATTAGTATTATCAGAAGAACAATATTCGTCTGTCAACAACGGCTGTACTTTTGTCCATGTGTGTTGTCAGATTACATAGCTCAGAGATTTGATATCTTCTTTACATACCTCCATGATAATTTTCAAGCAGTTAAAAGCGTTTGTGCAAATTGAACTAATTTAATGAAACGCTAATTTGTTTACGACATGCACTTCCGGCTTGAAGGTGGCAGGCATGTCAAAGGTGAGAACCACAATTCTACCAAACAATATTATATTTCCAGAAAGTGAGAAGGAAAGAAAGGTACCTCGACGCCGTTCCATGTCATGTAATGCACAGCTGCTGCTGCGGGATCGTGGTGAGGGTTGCCGGCTGCCCCTGCGGCGGCTGCACTGTTCATATGCTCTGCCATCACAGACATCCAGTGCACTAGCCCCTGCGTGGGGTTGCCCTGGTGCCCCCCCGGGCCTCCTGGTGCCCCACCTCCGCCCGATTTGCTTCCTGCTGACACGGCCACTGCCCCGGGCCCACCGGGGTGACCGCCACCCCCTCCGGGGTGGTGAACGTGTGGAGGGTGCGGCGAGGGCTCGGCCGGCGACGACCAAACGAAAGCAGCTTTCTGAAACAATAAAAACAAATATATTAATTATAGTGATATCATTGTTAGGTTTCTGTCGTAATAAATTAGGGATGACAGATCTCCAGGCACTACCCGGTTTTATGACTCAATCTGCGGGCAACAGGAATCTCTTGTCCGGGGAAGATGATTTTGGAAATTTAAATTCATTTAAGGGGATGGTTTCAGTGATTAAGCAATATGCTTATTCACATACACAAAAAAGGTGAAAACGGTGATTTTTAGCTTCTTGTGTTCTTTATAAACCATAGAAACCGTACAGAATTTTACTTCTTGTGGAAAATGTCCGAAACACTCTAAAAATGAGAGTGATTATGTCACTCCTCTAACGTATAAATGGGAGTATGTAAACAGAAAAGGCTGTTGGAAGGCAGTAAGTTTCGCATGGGTCACGTAAGTCAGAAACAAGGCTGTAAACTTGATGGCGATCAACTCTAATATCACTGTTCTTAACCTAACCTCCAACCAACCTAGACATGTCACTAACAATAACATCAATATTTCTAATCTAACTGCCACAAACCTAGCTCTACATTTCACTAACACTAATATCGCTATTTCTAACCTAACTATCACTTATCACTATCTCGGGTCAATAGCGCGGGAAATGTGCGCACAAAATGCAGTGTCAGCGCTGATAACGGGACACCGATGAGTTACCGGATCTGTGTCAGTCAATCAAAGTAATTTACGCCAAGCATAGCTCCGATGCAACTTGGTATGTAGGCTAGTGTGATGTGAAGTGCGTAATGAACAAAACTAGACTGCAATTTAATGTCCTCTCCCTCAAACGAGGGCACAGTAAGCGAGAGCCTGTGTTGAAATAACTGTTTCAAAATATGCCTAAATCTCTATTATTAAAACTTCCTAAATTACGTGAACAAAATAACTCTTCAGCCTCTTGGCATGAGATTAAATTACAGCATCCAGAAATTCCAATTGGACACAATTATATTTCACTACTAGGGCCTAGAGAATAAGGACTTAATGCTGTGAATGTTGATAGATAGTGAGAAAAGTTTCCCAACATTTTCCTATATTTGAACTTTATTCCTTAGGGTGGGAATCAATCACCTACTCCTTTTGCACATTAGGAAAAATATATTTTGGAAGTTAGTGTCGACAGTATGTTCAAAAGGGGGGAAAAACTTTAGTGGATTCGGAGAAAGGAATAGTCAAATAACAATAGGTTTAAAAATACTGGAGTACTTTCCCAAGTTTGATAATCGCTACGTGCAGCAAGTGTTATGCACAAGCGGCACCCTCTCAAATGTTTTGATGCTGGTACCCACAGATTATAGCGTAGAGTATTAACTCATAATCCAAAACGGTAATTAATATGCTTGTCATAGGAGTTCTAGCAGCAATAATACACATTTTAATTTGAAGATGTACGAGCTCAGTAAATCCAACATCCAGAGGGTGTGCATTTTACATTTTCTCAAGTGTTGGCGGAACTATCAAATGGACACGAGACTGATTATTACTGATTTTCCGCTAACAGCAAATTATAACACTATAACTTCAGAAAACTGAAATAACCCCTTAAAATCCAAGTTGTGTCGGAACAAGTAGCCAAAGGGGACAGCAGACCAGAAGGGGAATGGGGGGAAGATGAAGACGATTGCTTCAAGGGGGGAATGTACAGTGTCAAGGGCAAATATGCCCCATGGGCCTCGGGGGGGCTCAGAATATAACCTGAGAGGCCCTCGGGGGGATCCAGCGGTGCAAGTGACGGTGCGGAGGGGGAGGGGAAGTTACAGGGAGTTTCATCACGCCCACAGCTTGAGGGGACAGGCCCGCTCGCTCGTCTTGACAAGGCTACCTACTGCCACTACTTCGTATTCAAATAAGCAAGAGTGAACTATGTCAGACATAATGTGTATGCACAGGTGTATCGGCAGCAAAATGCTCTGCAGTCAAGACGGGGGAGACGAGCAAAACATGGGATCACAGATGTCCAACCTCTCTATGAAGATCTTTGATCACCAACGCTTCTCTAGTTATTTTGCTTAATTTAGAAAAATGTCCCGCGTTTGAAGAGTATGATTTCAAAATGTTCATAATTAAACTGCAATTGGAACAGGTTGGGAGCAAAAGTCAAACGCGTATAAAAGCGTAGGCCTATAAGTGTTATAAATAACAAGAACGGGATCACAGGAACAATTTAATAACAACGAAGCAGTCATTAAGTTCTGATCGAAATATAGTTATTTCGATGAATTTTGAAGGGCATCCAAAGTTTGAAGAGTTGATGATTGCGTTGAGATTGATGATTGGTCATTTATTAATCAATGCTATCGTCTCTTGATGTACCTTTCAAAGCATAGCAGAACTAGATGAGCCTCCTGAATCCGAAGAATAATCGCTTAATTGGCTTATAGCAGAGTTTGGACCCATTCCACCCCCAATTTTCGCACCCAAGTTGACCTGAATGAGGGGAAAAAATCGCTGAGAATATTTCAAACCGGAAATTAGATTAATATTTACCATTCATTACAAAGTATAAAGGGAGTAAATCAGGATACTCCTTCCATGTGAACAGATATCAACGCAATTAATCTCGTCTCAAATATAAATGTTTATTAATTTGCTTTGAAGAGATCACCATTTTTCCCAAACAAACATACATAAATTATCGGGCATCAATTTTATTACGCTATATTCTAATCCTGTTTTCAGGCTTATTCTAGACATTGAAAGCATGATCACCCCAAAAATCAGGTTAAAAACTTGGATACTTCTTTAGGCTACATGCTCAAAATATTCATAAAGACATTGTTTTTCTAACGGACAATAATAATTGGGAACTATTGGGGGGGGGGGGTTCTTCATTACCTGAATGAAAAGTGTAGCCTAAAGTGGTCTATACAGAGAACCAACGTATGGTATTATCTCCTCGAAGGATAATACCACCAAGCCTTCTTCTAATGTGAAATGTGAGCTCACAAAAAGTTATCGTAACAATTTTCTAGCATTGGGTAGAGTCTTCATCCAGATTGGTACCGGCACTTAACGGTTTCAAGCTTCTTGGTGATTTAACCAAAGTGATGGTGAAAACTCACGTTTTGTGCTTATTTCAACTAGTATTCTTCTTTTATTTTCGTTGTAATCAAAGGAGACTGATACCAATACCCACTTAACTACACTGTAAGGTACTGGTTAATAACAAACTACAAATATTTTTAATTTACCAAGAGGAAAATAACAAAATATCTTTCAAAGGATTGGCTAGTAAAAACGATAAGCCTATATATAAATTATATATAAATTTAAAGTTACCGATAGAAGGAAGAGGAAAATAACAAAATATCTTTCAAAGGATTGGCTAGTAAAAACGATAAGCCTATATATAAATTATATATAAATTTAAAGTTACCGATAGAAGTACCATAGAAATCTCTGGCCTGATGGAATAATGTCCAAGATTTTAAGGAAGACATAGTATATAATGCTTTTCCTTGTTATTATAATTATATAGTATAGGCTATATTATAAGGAATTTTTAAAATTAGAATATAAAATCTTTAGAACAGAAAAATTGATTCTTGGTAATTTAATTTATGTCTTTAAAGTAGCCTATAAATAACTATAGAGGAAGCAATCATTAAGATACATTTAATATATAGAATTATAAAACACTGACCAGCAAATTACTGTTTAATACTAGAACTTACCCTAGGCTTTGTAATTTGGATTTTTATGATACAGCTTACATGATTTTTTATGATAAAGCAGCGGTTCTTTTGTTCACATGATCTCCAAAATATAATTGACCCTTATCCAATGATTGAATTCTGAATTCTGATGTATACAAAGCTACATGATATAGAATACAACACAGAAAAGAGAAGGGTTTAATTTAATAAAGGAATTTTCGTAAACAAAGCACCAAGGATTGAATAGAATAAGGGGATGGAGAAAGTCACATGGAAATTAGATGTTAAAAAGCATTAGTATTTTTTGAATGCTGAAACAAGATGGTGATGATGATGATAATGATAATAATGAGAATAAAATCAATTAATGTAATATGCAGAGAAAGTAAGCTCCGCAATTAATAAGCGGCGCATTTATGGATTTAAAAGGAAAGTGAAAATTGATCAAAATGTTATAGAAAGGAATTATAATTTAACCAGTAAACCCGTGCGAAGCTGTCCTATTTGACAGGAGCCCAGGAAGACTGGACAATTAGCTAAGTAGTAAATAGGCCTACCTTTTATACAGTCGTATACAGACACAAATAAAATGCTTAAAAATTGTTTACAAAACCTCCCATTACATTTTTTGGGTTGTAAAGATCCCTTAATCCATGAGGTGTCAATCGAAATACTGTATATCTGCAGATATATTTGACTACCGTATTGATGAACTAACCTTAATGTTAATTTGAGCATTGTATTTAAGGTTAAAAAAACAACAACAACAACAACATTGAAAGGTACAATCCAAAGATCATTCAACGAATGAACCTATAGAAATAACGTCATCCCTTCTGTAATTTAGTTATTCATCTTCATTAAGATTACTTTAGTGCACTTAACATCTTCCACACATTTGCTGTTAAGATTAACTGTTCACACAAGCCATGGACCAGGCATTATTGCTTATGTATAAGATATAAAATGTATTAAGTTACTATTAATTAATTAATTTTTCATGAGGAAGTTATATTTTGTAACTCTTGCTAATAGATATAATTTGCGTAAAAGCTCAAAATGGAATATACAAAACCCCTTGGTATATCAAATGAAGAAATTTCAATCAAAATACAATTAACAAAACAGTATGAACATATTTCGAACCTGACAGAAAAATATTTTGATTGACGCTTCATCCTTCCGTACTGACATAGTTTTCGTTTATAAAAAGGAAAAATGAGAACTGACTACTAAATACTAGTAAGCTTCTGACAGGTGGTAGGTAAATTGGTACACTCATAAACGTATATAATGACAAATCAAGTATTTTAACATATTTCGTTTATGCAAACACAGCAATGTTCTGAAAAGAGTTCACAAAAATTCTTTATTGGCTATATAATAATTTTTTTTATGTGAAGATCCGCTAAAACTGAGAATTAGGTATGAAGGACGCATCGATCAAAATGAATATTTTGTAGAAATATTCTTTCGGTGAACTAATTGATGCACTTATCTCGACATTCAGGGATGTTGCGCCAGGGAGTTAGTTAGTTAATGAATCGAAAGAAATAATCGTATCGTTATCCCTTCCCTAATATCCGTTTCCATCAATATTACGATTAGTTACGGAACAAAATTGATCAATTTTAGTGCACTTACCATTACCACACATGAAATGTTAGGCCAAGAACCATGGAACATTGCTTGTATATAATGTAAAATATATATATTGCTATTACTATAATAACTTTCTCTTTATGAAACTAATGAGTTTGTAACTCATGTAGCTATAATAGTGGTATTTATTTGTTTCATAGTCTACTTTATATATCCAAAGCTCCTTGATACATCAAAATAACTTACATAAAAAACTCAACATTATACAAATTCCTCAAAGCGGAGTGAAAAAATCTTTCGATTGATGCCTTACTCGTACATATTGACCCAGCATTCGCTTTGAAAAGTGTAAAATCACAACATTTTACAAATACTTTTAAAAAATTTGACCGAGCTATTCCTCATCCTGTATTTCTCTATATGCTATAATACAGTATAAAGGCATTTGGCTGAAAAATAAGTTGCATTTCTAATCTTGCAGACGCTGAATCAAGCGGAAACACTTCTCTGGTGTCATAGAATGAAAGAGTATTATTAGTTCAACGAGCTTGTTATGCTGCTATAATAGAGCTAATTCTGGGATAACAATGGAACTTCGGTAGAAAGATAATTAGCGCTGTGGGATCGATCCCGGCCTCATCACATCAGCCGCATGAGCTAAGGTACGACTAAGCGTAAAATTGTTTCTCCATATGAATACATCAGCATTATCCAACGCTCTTTTGGCATAATCTCAAGTTGTACAGTATATAATAGGTTACCTTCAGTATTTAAAATATATATGTCGATGACTACTTCAATTTAAGAAATAAATTATTTTAATTCTGGTTAAATACCGAATACCGTTAAGGGTAAAAAAAAAAATCGGCTTTTATTTATCACTTTAGAATGTACCTCGTATCACTTTTAACGTACTACACAGAATGGTCTTGTTCAGGATTATATTCAATGACTAGCATGTGCCCGCGGCTTCGCCCGCGATAATTATTTCAAAAATTAAAAATTAAGAGCATAATAGTTAAATCATTATATTTATTAACACCTAAATCACGTGGACTACATACCACGATTAGATAGCGTCGCCTGGTAAAAGCGACCTAATATTAGAGTTCCTTGGCCCAGAATACCCCTGTACAGTGAGTTTCGTCCAAATCAAACAATGTTTGACCATATTTAGGCCTATATTGATTATCCCTCTTCCGTGTAGGTTGAAAATTTCATATGTCTTCGGGCCTTGATATTCTAAACAAATGAATCGTCCAGGATGGACTTACAAAATCAAGCGATCGCCCGCGATAATTATTTCAAGAATTAAAAATTAAGAGCATAATAGTTAAATCATTATATTTATTAACACCTAAATCACGTGAATTATATACCACGATTAGATAGCGTCGCCTGGTAAAAGCGATCTGAGATTCGAGTTCCTTGGCCCAGAAAATCCCTGTATAGTGAGTTTCGTCCAAATCGAACGATGTTTAACCATATTTAGGTCTATGTTGATTATCCCTCTTCCGTGTAGGTTGAAAATTTCATATGTCTACGGGCCTTGACATTCTAAACAAATGAATCGACCAGCGTGGGCGAACAACATTCAAGCGATCGCGATGCTTTTATTTCCACGGTATGACAAAAATAGCCAAAGCCAACTGCAATTGATTTGACATTGAAATGTATTACTGAAATCTGATGCTTCGACAGCGCTAAAATCACGTTTTCTGCCAGTTTTTCACTCATAACTCGCGATCGAAAGCTAAAATTAAAAATTCGGCTTCGAGGTGCATTCGCCCACCTTTCAGTGAATCTATGTTTAAAATTTCAGATCTCTGCGTTCAGTAGATTTCGATGGGCATCGTGAACAGACAGACAAACAGCATGTGCCCGCATGTGCCCGCGGCTTCCCCCGCGATAATTATTTCAAATTATAATTATTAACACCTAAATCACGTGGAGTGTATTCCACGATTAGGTAGCGTCCCCTGGTAAAAGCTACCTCAGATTCGAGTTCCTTGGCCCAGAAAACCCCTGTATAGTGAGTTTCGTTCAAATCGAACAATGTTTGACCATATTTAGGGTTGATTATCCTTCTTCCGTGTAGGTTGAAAATGTCATATGTATGTGGGCCCTGACACTCTAAACAATTGAATCGTCTAGGATGGACTAACAAAATCAAGCGAACGCGTTGCTTTTATTTCCAAGGTATGAGGTATGATGACAAAAATAGCCAAAGCCATCTGCCAGTGATTTGATATTGAAATTTATTACTGAACTGATGCTTCTAAAACGCAAAAAAATGCACGTTTTCTGCCAGTTTTTCACTCATAACTCACAAACGAAAGCGAAAATTAAAATTCCGGCTTCGAGGTGCACATTCCGACCCTTTAGTCCGCCTATGTATAAAATTTCAGATCTCTGCGTTGAGTAGATTTCGCTGGGCATCGCGGACAGACGGAGGACAGACACTTCCTTTTATTAATATAGAAGTTGCATTTGACTTGTACAGTATATCATCTATATTTGCTAGAGGCATTGGAAAATGCCAGGTGACGCCACTGGTGAAGCCGCGGGCATCGAAGAGGTGTAAGATTACACATATGAAAGTAATGGAAAATAAATTCAAATTCAATCCTGTATAGGCTATAGGCCTAGTAAAATTAAAACATTTTAGTCGCAGTTTAAATGTAAGACTATGCAGGCCTACTCCAAAACCATGGAGCCGTGCTGCACTTTTTATATCTAGATGATTATTTAACTTATGAAAACATAATAGGCCTAGCGCCTGAATCAAGATTATACCTAATAATGATATATTCTTATTTAGGTGCTCTTGTTTATTAAAATAAACATTAAGCCATGGAAGGAAGATTACTTTTCTCTGCACGATCAATGAGCAAACGTAATAGTAACAAATTGGTTTAGATATTTAAAGATAAACAGCCAAACTTTATGCAGTTCTGTATAACGGAGCTAGGGTTGGGACTTGACATGTAAAAGAAAGAAAATAATAAGAATAAAAAAGTTCATGACGTGTAAAATGTGTGTAAAAAACGCGCAATTAAGGCAATAAACGTAAAATACGTAACAAAACTTATTATTACGTTTAACTTGGATCCATTCTTAACATTTTACATTCAGTTCAAAACTATACTTGCTATACTATACTATACTATACATTTAGGAATTGATGCTAATTAGTAATATATTTTAATTTTCATTATATTTTGTAATAACTAAGAATGTATTTGTTTAGACTTTCATCATTTTTTTTTCTTTATTTTTAGTCATTTGTATTACTTATGTTCTATTTTTTTTCTTCTTTGTATTTAATGTTCGTTTCTTGTATTCATGTATATCAGTTCTATGTTTTATTATTAATCATTATTATTATTATTATCATTATGTATTTCATGTTTTTGCCCTGGCTGAGTGGTAGAGAAGGCCTTATGGCCTTAACTCCGCCAGGTTAAATAAATAAATAAATAAATAAAAAATAAATACTTGCAGAACAACAATGAAAGTTACAAACCTGCAAAACTAAAATAGAAATGATAAATGATAAATGATAAACACTGCAAATAGATCTGCGTTCTTAGTCTTTTTTGCATAATATATTGGCAATAACTTTTAGTACAGTAAAATACTTTTCTACCTGAACCTGCTCAGAAAGATGCTCAGTAGTCTGGACGAGTCCCCTATCGAAATATTGTCGTTTGAAGGGGTGATGTTTCTTGTGTACGCCAGTTTTCAAGGGAATCACATCGCACTAACTACGGTACAGTGGTATTAATAAGAGGTGACAGTGGTATTAATAAGAGGTGACAGTCCAAGCATGGATGCGCAGTAGATACAGACGAATATTCGTAATGCATGGAGGGGTGTATAAATATGTGGTTTAGTTGTGTCGTTTCTAGTGCGGTAAGACCGTATCATGTAGTTAAGAAACAAGAGATCTCGTTACACTCGCTTCTCCTTTCGTTAATGCATTTCAACACTCTTACCCCTCCCCTTGCTTCCTCCCACATGTGTCACTTCCCCTCACGCGCATTTGGCTCTCGCCTGTGATTAATACCACTGTATACGGCTACGACTGTCATGACTGGAGAGAGGGGAAGATGGCTTGTCTCTCTAAGAGTCCGTCTGCTCTATCTTGTCACAAACAAAATGAAAGAGATGGATATAGTCAAGAACTACCCCTACTGTAACACAATGCGAAATCCTCGTCAAGGTTAACGGTACACCCACTCTGTTGCAGAAATTCCTGGTGTCCGCCCCCTTCCTTCAACACCATAAACAAGTTTTGATGAACGTTATGGCAGCACTGGTGCGAGAGAGATGGTGAGTACTTCCATCCCTTTCTTAAATGTTTGTGACAGGATAGAGCAGACGAACTCTAAATTCAACTCCCACTTCTGAATGCCCTTCCCCTCACACGCATGTCACTAGTGTCATGAAGAAAAAAGTTAGTTCACATATAGTTTTCAACACTAGTCGCAATTAAGTGCCAAACACTAATGTTTAAAAGTCTAATTTCTTAAATATGTAATTTATATTTTTGAAAGTAACTTTTGCTTAAAGTAGCGTTTTAAGACCATTGCACATGTCAAGTGTTGTAAGTAACATATATAATCAGCAACAGCGAAAATACATACACGCATTGACTAACTACAACGGGTACTGTTAGCAGATGAGATGAATGCAAGCAGCAGGAATGCAGCGAGCTCCCCATTTCTCTACCTGCACGCGGGCTTGTCCTAATCTTACCTTTTTCAGTCGCTGAGCGGGCGTGCCAGTTCCGAGTCATCAGATTCCTGCCCTTCATTGGTGTCATCATCGATAAACAATATAGCTTCAGTACTATTTATAATGATATAACTAAAAACGATATCGCTTAAATACGATTTTGAACTATATACGGTAACAATAACAATTCACAAAGACAATCACTGCGCGCCAGAACAAACTACTACTAAACACGTGTCGCTCTAGAGCAGGGGAAGTCAACTACGTCTTGTGATGACGTTTGTGGAGCAAGAGCATGCGAATCCCTTGTGTGTGACGTCAGCAAGAGCGCACGGTAGTAGGGGTGTTTAGAGTACGCTAGAGCTAGGTACTAGAGGACCTATTCACTTTAGCTCTGTGGGTAGAACAACTTCTGGTTGGAAATACGGAGCATTTTTCAAAGTTATTGCAAGTACGCGATCCTGATAGTGTTCCCTCTGCAGAACATGTGTTAGTTCTGCAAAACATTCTTCTTCAGTTCGAATCGAGGTTTCAGGATGTGGAAAACCTTTCTCCAATGTTTAAACTTTTTGCTACCCCATATTCAGTTAATGTCAAAGACGTTCCTTGTCGGTATCAATTGGAACTGCTAAACTTACAATGCGACGATCTGTTAAAGGACAAATACGAACGTAAAGTGGTCTTGGGTAACTTTTACAGAAATTTCTCTGAAACCAGATTCCCGAGACTTGCCGCACGAATATTATGTAATTTTGGATCGACATATGTGGCCGAACAATTTTTTTCACTAATGAAATGTGCAAAGCTCAAATCAAGAAGTACATTGTTAAATCATAACCTAAATGTAGTCTTCGATTAAATATTGCTCAAACATTACGTCCCAACATTGATACACTTGTTAAAGAAAAAGAGACAGGAAAGTCAGAATATTGTTACTGTAATCTTGTATCATCTAAAGTGCAGACGAGCTTGTATGGTAATTAATTCAGTTCATTTTTTTTTATCATTTTTACTGTAGTGAATTATATTAATTCAAATGATAGTAGCCTATTGTCTATTTTTGTCAAAGAGCATAGATTTTGTGGAAAGGCAATTGTTCTCACAGCATATAAAAATAGAATTATTTATAATATGTTAAACTGCTGCGTTGTAATTAACCGATAAACTATCAAAAAAATCTGTTGATGTTTCATTAACTCGGAAACACGTATTACGTAAGTTCTAACCCCCTAAATTCCCGCTGCCCGCAATACTAAAGCCCCTCTCTTCCCCCCTGTTCACTGATGCCTACATTTCACATGCTCCTCGCAGAGATATAACGCGAGCAGTAGAGCAGTAGGCAGTGACGTCACAGAGCAAGCTTCTGTCTTCCCCTGCTCTAGAGAGACTGTTGCTATGACATCACTACCTCCCTTCCTCTTCACCCCGAACTTGCATTCATCTCATCTGTTGACAGTACCTCGCAAGAGTAACTCGAGGCTTAAACAGGTTCCAGATTGTTATAGAACATTACTAAGTTAACTTTATGTTATTGGGCTTACTTATATACAAAATGCTACTTTGTGCATGTTTCTCGTGCATAACAACTTTCTGGACTGCACATGTAACTGCTGACAAGTTGAAATAAAAATACCGAGAGAAACAACTTGTTAATGATTCTCTGTCTTCACACCACATTTGCATAATAAAGCATACACTTCATTGCATGAGATTAAAGGTAAGTACGATGCTAATCAAATTCATATTAATTTTATAACTAGTCGTTGCTTTCATTTACTACCAATACATATAAAAAATACAATGCTTGCTGTCGCAATTTGCAAAAACTTATCTGCATCAAATGTGGCTGGAAGAAATTTAATTTAAAGATTTATTAGCGTACATTAATACACATTTAAATAAACTAAAGCTGCTAAAGGCAAGTCTATCTAATTATAGAACTGTTTCACCGGGATAAACAAAGAGTAGCCGTAAAATGTTCTTAAATATGTTCTTATTTCAAGGTCAGAGACATAATATGCAGAAATGTGTCTTTGACAACTTTTAAGACCATTTAAACCTCCTCTTTATTGGAATCTCATTTTAGTCTTTCGTGGAACTCAATAAGTTTTTCTTCCTTTGAAGTGAAATAACCAGTTAACGTTTCTGTTTTCGAAAAATCTACATTGTTCACAGCTTTTTTCCAGAGAAAAGACATATTAAAATATAACATGGCAAAACTGTAATTAGGAGGAAAAATTTAAATATTCTTTTAAGGCAGGGGTCGTAAAAGGTTAAGAAAATAACTAAAACACTGGGGTCTATGGCAAAAAAACGCGGATTAGTGATAGGCTTGTGAAAATAATGTGCGAGATGAAAGTTAAATGAATTACAGAAAATGGAAGAGTAATAAGTACATAACATATTATCATATTAAATCATTTATATATCAACATAATAGAGAAATGGACTTCATTGCCAAAGTAATCTAAAAGCATTTAAGAGAGAAATAGGGCGCCATCCCCAAATTATTCGCACCATCTCTTTACCCAAACACGAAATAATTTTTGTGTCCCAATTGCATGTTCTTATACCTTTACAACATTAATCCTGAAGTAATTTCGTTGTGTTCTTATTCATTTAATAATGGTCTTACATGAAAGAGGCTTTATTTTCATATCCGATTTACAATTATTACTGTTTATAGCTAAAATATATTTTTTTCCGTGGCGCTACATCCCTGGAGGGACTTGGCCTACCACCCGACCGCTGCGTCATCTCCCGTAGGTAGATGGCAGGATTGGGGGGCATGTGGTCAGCACACCGTCACCCACGGCCGTTAATGGTGGTTTTCTTGACCGGAGCCGCTACTTCTCAATCAAGTAGCTCCTCAATTTGAATCACGAGGCTGAGTGCACCCCTACCAGACCTCCCTACCTCAGAAAAATCCGAGGAGGTACCGGGAATCGAACCTGGGCCGACGGATCTGTAGTCAGCGACGCTAACCACAAGACCACACCGCGGACCGGCGGACGCTAAAATAATTAGTGATGATTAAATATATGCATGATTATGAATGAATTAAGGAATAATAGTCAAAATATCATCTATTTTTTTATTTATTTACTATTTGATGAATAGGTCTCATCAAAGAATCTTCAATATTTCCACACACGTAAGCACCAAAGCTTGAGCTGAACGGTCAACATACTGTTGTCCCATAGCACAACTGTTGTCCCATAGATCGTGAATTTTAAATTCACGAATTTTCTAATAGGCCTACATGATATTATAAGAAGCTTGACAACTTTGAAAGTGCTTTTACAGTCATATTAATAAATAAAGATCAGAAATGACGATGAGCTTTGAATAAACTACCTCAAGAGTGTTATAATAGCAGCTTTTTAGATAAACATATAATATATAACTTATAAGCTCTTCTTAAATTACTTTTAATCAACTGACTTTGCACTTATTTTTTCAATTACAGCAAGTCAAGGCCTATGATGTACTGTTCTTATGAGTGTAATAACGTATTTGAATGTTGCATTCTTTTATGTCCTACTGTCAAAATTGTATGTCTACTTTCTATATCACGCCCCCAATAATGACGGAAGTTTGTAAGATAATAATTATGGTAATAATAACAACAATTATCATCATCATCCTATTTCGTACAACTCTTTAGGAAATTATCCGAATAAATATCTTATGAAAAGGAAATACATGATACCATCAAAGCACAAGTTGTACATAATTCAATGTATTATATTTCTGTATAATGTTTATGTAGCTTACAAAATACGATTTATATACTATAGGCCTGTACTTAAGACTTACGACTTTTATACAGTACATATTACACAATTCACATTATGTATTACACATATAATATATTCTTATTAAGTATTATATATTATTTACGTAACGTAAAACCAATATTTCATTTGTTATGTATTTTTTTTATTTTCAACAGCTATTGAGAAAGAGGTTAAACCACCAATAAAAAACATTTTCACGTCGAAATTGCAGAATTACACCAACAAGAGGAAAATTAAAAATTAAAACCTAATAGATCATTGTTTCGTTCGAAATCTATGGTTATACCGCAGAAGTGCTCTGTATTGCGTATCATAAGTCAAACTTCAAGTACCCTTAAGGATCAATTACCCAGGTTTTTAATCAAACCAGTGATATTAATTTTTCAACCATCATATTTTGTTTTATTTTATTTGATGCCCACAGCAAGTTTACAAAGCTGACAATCATCTTGTATTCTTTGTTCTCTGTAAAAAAAACAAAACCTCATCCCTTTCCCCACAGTTCGGACCAAGTACCGTACCAGACATTTTCAGGCTGACGAAGTGGATAATTTCGATCTGCCTGGATCCACTCATCATCGTCAAAAATATTGAAAAATGTACAGCTCTCACAAAAATATGTTTGAAAAATAAAAATGCTTATTATGACAGGTTTTGACACTTGAGAGTCCTTACAAAAATGCTTTTTTATTTCCCCGTTACGAAACACTTGCACATCCACGTCTGCATACGACACAAATTGATTTTCGAAAAACATTTTTCTATAATCAGATTTTTTTTTAAATGACTGGCTGGTAGTGAAGTTATAAGCGTTGAACATCTCTCAATCATTTACATCACTAGATACCACTTAACGATTAACACCAGTATATTATATCTTTGATTGGCTTTAAAAAATGCCTGCGCAGGGTTTTAACAGATGAATGTTTGGGGGGTGAGAGAATCACACTAGACTTTACCATATTGGAATGACAGGACTTTTGCTGTGCTTCTAAGTATAGTAGAATATTTACAAATGCACCAAATATCCTACTATAGGATGACATTACAGAATAACATCTATTAATAGAAAGAAATAAAATCAGGTAAACTGGTATAACAAAATGCTAGAATGCATTTGTTTAATCAGTGATAATTGCAATTATGATATGTAGAAATAAGTTATTTTTGTTAATCGATTTCCGAGTTAAGCTCCAGATCGATTCATTAAGAGCTTACGGAAGAACAAAGGTCTAAAGTTTGATAAGCATATGTGAAGGAATAATAATTATATAGATAGTGTTATTTGTCAAAGCTAACTGTATTGCAACTTTCAAAGTTCTGTATGAACACTGTAAAACAATATGTTGTCATGAGAACATTTGATAAATTTGATAAATTCTGTATAATATATTGCCATAAAATAGACACTAAATTGGGCATTACTCCGGTACCGTTCAACTGATTTGGTCCATGGACGTTGTAAAAGCGTATACTAAGTTTAATGAAAATCCTATAAAGCGTATTTCAGTTATCGCGCGTACGGCCACACAGACAGACAGACGGACATATTTTCCCGTCCACCACATAATTTCAGAAAGTACCATTCTGGCACTTAATAAACATAATAAACAAGGCTTTTCACAAATTAATTAATCTCTCGTCTGAATACCAACTGGGGATAGAGTAGACAGTAAACATTAATATTAGACTCACTGCATACATACGCGTATAATTTAACCATTGAACTGGCTATACTTTGTTTAAAAGTCATGAAGTATACCTAATATATTTTCTTATTCACATTGCTTCAATAAGGTAATTATTTTTCGTTTTAAGAAAAATATTTCTCAGGCATGACCATGAAAATAAATTGACTGTTCTATAATTTGAAATGTTCTATCTTGTAAATATTTGTTACCGGTATTAAATCATTTAGAGAGGCAATTCTGAATACACTAGGTTATCTGAAGAATTAAATAACATCGTTGAGCAACTTAACATCCCTTGAAGCCAATATTTAAAAGCATTAAACTTTGTACCCTAAAACATATTTACATACTATTCTGTTAATAATTATTAATAACTATCATGTTACTGAAAAAAAAACATGGAGTAAATATTGCGTTCCGTACTATGTTATTCATATTAGTACATACTATTGCGCAATAAATTATATACAGTTAGTTAACATAGAACATGAAAAAATACACTACAGGTACTGACAAAGTAAGACAATAATTATTTACATAATTCGTTACATTTTATTCATGGGGCAGTCTTAATAAATTCCACTCGAGATTACGATATTCATCAGATAAACTCGTAATCTCGTGGGATTGCCTATGAAAATAATTTCTTGGTAATCACCTGAACCGGAGTTTTTTTTTTTTAATCTTTCTAATTAGAAATCTTTTGTATCGTCATAGTATCATCATCGTCCTTTATCAATCATAACAGATTAATAATAATTATAATAATATTAACAATAATAATAATAATTGTAATTAATATAACGTCAGATGTACCCTAAGAAGAAATATTGTTCTTGAAAGCATGGACGAGCGAATGTAGTAGCCAAGACCAGGTAAAATAATTACATTTCCTTAACAAACAGCAGGGAGTCGATTACCATGAATTACTTACATTCGGAACGAACTGAATAATGAACTATTTACTCGATAGCGCCGTATATCATAGTAATTTTTATTAAATAAAATGAGTATAATTAATAGTCAGTCAAGTCGTATTAAAAACGAGGTTAGAATATGAAAGTAATGATACTTGGATTACGTATTAAAAGCAGGTGAATTCTCTGTACCTTGCGAACGTTACACATTTGTTTAGGTTGCCAGGTTGAACAGGTTGCAATCACCAACTGATTCTCAAAGTTCTGTGTTTATCAAACCATGGCCCGTAAACCAGTTTAATGGCAGGTGCGGACACTTGTTGGATTGTGAAGTCGAACAGGTTGTAAACAACAAATTAAGGTCCCTGAATTCCCCTATTTCTGCAGGAGTATTCCAGGAGTTTATGGTACCGGGTCTGGACCTGACTTCATCATTCAAGAAGCCCAGATGCGTGACCATTTGGACACCCAATATAGTGAAAATGTTTTTATAAAAGTTTATGTAAGGCATTTTCCAACTTTTATACCAGTTACGTAATCTTATGGACCAGGTAAGTGCAGTGTATATTTTTAATCGCTGTATGTAGAACCCCATGCTTTTTAACGACTATTCAACTCACACGCCGCGTGTTTGATATTGACCAATAACGTTTAGCAATTCCTCAGACATAGACCAATCATGGCCATTTATCTTGCAATATTCTTGTGGAATCGCGAGGATGGTGTTTTACCGTGATAAAACCGTCTGCTCGTTACTGGAGACGCAAGTATCTTTGTGCAGTGATTAACAGTCAGATGCTGCCACTAAGCGGCACGAAAACAGATTATTTTATACAACACAACTTGTTTAGAAATCGAAATAATAGAAGTGTACATTGATTAAGAACACAATTTCGATTCGGTGCAAGCCAGTTCGTGTGCTTTTATTCTGTTCTGCTGTTAGCTTACCTGAATGAAGTTAACTATGTCTTATATGCTCATTTGGTAGCACTGATTACACCAAGGTAGCTCGAATCGATTCATGGATGGTTGAATCACAGTATGCCGTGATCTCACAACTTTTAGTTTTGTTTTTATACAACGAAGCACGAAAGTAATTATTATTTATATAATCCGTTACATTTTATTCATGGAATAGTCTTAATAAATCCAACTCGAGTTGACGAGTTGCATCAGATAAATTCGCTCCTGTTGCGCAGTCGCGAATCTATCGATAAACTCGTCAACTCTCGTTGGATTACCTATGAAAAAATGGGCTACAAGATATGTCGTGGTGGTCCTACTTTACGGTAACAATTGCTTTAAGGTTGATGTTCTGGTCCAACAGAACAAAATGTAGTTAGCTAGCATTACAGAAGTTTTAGCACTGCACATAGCGAGGTAACATTGGCAGAAGAGGCGGGATATTGTACACTCTTGTGTAAAGAAACACAATTTCCGGTGCAGACAACACAATGTTCTGATATTGAAATCGTCTAACAAGTACTGGTTATTCACTGAGAAAGTTTTTATCCTTTTTTTTTTAAATGAATCTTACGTTTTCCACATTACATCGTGCTATGTATTTATTTATTTATTTATACAGTCTATATAACCAAACAACTTTAAAATTTTTATACTTGAACTTAAACACAAAGAGGATAAGCCTATATTTTAATATCAGGATTCATTCGTTATCTAATTTAAATTTCTAAAATGTTTTTCATGTTCTTCCCTCTCGATACGGTTGTTATTGTTAATTTTAAAATAATTCAATATTTTTAGTAAAATGTTTAATTAGTTTTACTGGATATTAACATAAATTATAATTACCTCGTTGTTAATAAGTAACTAACCTATGATATGCGTTTCATTAATAATATTTTTATTCCCATTATTATTTATTATTATACCGATAACAATAAGAAGAATATGCATCTTCATTATCATCGCAGTTTTCGTCGTCATTAAATATTTTTGCTCTAGAAATTGTTAATTTAGGCCTATGTTTGATTTCCTTATTCCTTTCTTGAGATCTATTTTTTACAAGGGTAAAACTATAAAAATATTTTCCCCAACCTTCCTACATCTTAGTTTCAGTTTTCATAGGCCTACTGCTATATACGTAGACTCAAGATTTTAATCTACGAACTGATGTATGGTTAACGATACAAAACATCTTTGTGATTAAAATTCAAAATCTATTTTTTAAATCCTGTCCGGATTACCCAGGTGTCCGAGTTCCGGATTAGCGGGACTCTTATAATTGCTGAAATGTTACTTCATTTTCTCATAAAGTTTGTTCTGATTAACAATAATTTGCCTTAAAATAATAATACTGTATTCATTAGCTGTACCGTTCTAAAGTTTATCATAATAGGTCTATTTGGGGTTATTTTCAGTTAGCCAGTTTCGCAAAAAAACTGCCCTCAATTGTATGCAAAGAGAATTCTAATTTTTCGGACACCCTATTTGTTATTTGGGAAGACTAATGCAGAGAGACATGCGAGTTTCGGGTTTCATATAATATTGTGAATCATGTAGCTGAGTGCACAAATTCCAGCGACAGTAGGATCCGAGGCGATGGCATGGAAACGCATTGGAAAATGATCTCCTGGACAGATGAGGGCTCTTCACACCGCCGGCTCCCTCCGAACAACGAATTAACATCCTGCTTTTATAAAATTACTTGTTTTCCCAACTTGCCAGTGTTCCTAGAATATACATACTTCAACATACAGGGATTTTATGATAACATAGAAATTTCAAAGTATATTAAAGTTATCAATTTTAAATTTAAAATAAGGATACTACAGTGGTTATTCATGATCTAATTGGTAAAAACTGGATTTTTTTTTGCTTCGAGTCGGTATGTTTCGCAAGCCCGTGAGGGAGAGTGTGGCAATCCTAGGAACAAAATAAAATCCAAATTAAGGCCAACTCTTTTCACCCACCAAGTAGGAAGATTTTTGCAATCAGTCAGAAATTTAACATTTAAAACGGCGTAGTTAATTTTAAATTTTTCCCATTTTTATCAAACTGAGTCTATTTAATAATCACATGCAAATATGTTTAACGAAAAGAGTATTTTGCAAGTATTATGATATTCACTTATACTGCTATTTGAGTCCAATGTTAGTAAGGATTTCCTCACATTTCCTCGTATAAGCAATAGTCACAAATGATCTATTTTATTTGTAAAAATGCCTCCTAATCAATAAACTCCTTATAGATTAGGAAAAAATGTTACAGAATCTAAGCCAGCGCTCAACAATCAAAACAATCAACACATAAATGATTGCAGTCGTAACGTACATAAAAATACTTGGGAGCTGAAGAAAGTTATTTCTCACATTTCCGAAGCTTGTGAAGCTGAAATCGAAAGACAATAAAACGCACTGAATGCATATAAAAACCGTCTGCAATGTTTCTTATGAATTTTAATAGGTCTATACAAAACTTCATAGTCTAAAAAATCGTTCGTTTTAAACGATCGCATTGTCTTTTATGGGCTTTAAACCACCAGTTTCTAGACACCATAACATAAAAAATTGCAGACAAACAAGTTCAATACTACTGTCACTTTTGTTACAGAATGTCGCTTTACGACATGAAAATAACTGTGTCTATAACCCTTTTGCTTTCTTATTTCAATTTTACTAATGCAAACTATCAATTGCCACAAAAGTCTATCTGAAAGAATAAATTCCTAAGATAATCTGGTATTAAGAAATAATATTCATTGCAGGAATAAATTATGTTATCTTAGGAGTAAATACCAATGATTTTCGTACTTTAAATCCCGGTAAAGTGTTCGTCGGTGAATCTTGAAAGAATACTTGAAGTAAAGTGTTTAAAAGGTTAGAAAGGTTTCACCTTAACGTAGACTTGTAATAATGTCTTCTAAGTTATGACTCCATTGTAATCGTTGTCTAACTGAATGGAAGTAATACAACTCTGCAGATTTTAACAGACTGTTCATTCGACAAGAACAAAATTGCAATATCGTTTCTGTCCTATGTGAGTTCTGTTCTCAGAAAACATATCTATCCCTAACCGTTAACCGTCATTTACTTTGTGAACATTATCAGCACTGTTTGTAATTATATATATATATTTACATCAGCAGAGGAAGCAATAACCAATAAATTACCCTTTTCTGTTTTTCAATAAAGTTGGCAGTTTTCGTGCAAATTGAACACAAAGATTAGCCTAATGCATGGACGACAGTCCAAGAAACTTGGCAGGTATATTCGTCATGCAATGAGTTTGTTTTCGAACTAGTGACAGACAGGTCATTGCCACTGAAAAAGCGATCTAGCTGTGCACTGCTGCCGTTCTGCGGGGACTAAAGTAATAAAGGTTGGATCCAATCACAAAACCCAAAATGGATTCATATTTGTCTTAATATTATCCACTGCCACTTTAATTTTCTCACAACTCCCTCTCTGTATTTTAATAATATTTTGGATGCTGAATTTTATAAACAGAGACAGTACATTTATAAATCATTGTTGAAGCTAAGGCTTTCAAATATCGTATATTCTGCACAAAGCATGTCTGCATCGTTGCAGCGAGCTATAAAAATATTTCATCGCCTGAATTTATTAAGCGTCGTATCATGTGGCAGACACTGTTAAACCCTACTTTTTATATCATACAGCCAAAAAGCAATCAATACAGAAGTCTGTAAATACGGTAACTGCAGTCCGTGCAAGAATAGAACAAGGCACTAATATTAAAATCTTATTGAAATACTCATGTTATGATTGGTTTCTACCTTAGGCACGGATCTTGCGATATTCTTGCTCTACATTTCGACATTGAGTTCAAGTAAAGAGTGTGCGTAACTTCCTCTTCTGTTAAGGTGTTAAGCAATGTAAATAGTCGCTGAGTGTTGGGACCGAAACTATTACAACTCGTGCTCATTCACCCTTTTCAAGAACATGTACCATGAACCTAGAGGATCGCGATTGGAGGATCTACTTTCAATGGATAAAGGCGCACGTAGGATATTATGGTAATGAAAAAGCAGATCAACTGGTGAAAGAGGCAGCGACTTCTAGTGAATTAACATCTTGCTACAATAAAATTCCTAAGAATGAAATAAACAGCTATCTCAAGACGTTAAGCTATGAAAAATGGGAACAAGAATGGGAAACAACAAAGGCACAGCCAACAAAATCATTCTTCCCTACACTGAAAGAGAGAATGCGAATAAAATTGAAGTTAACACCGAATCTGACAACAATCTTAACAGGTAACGGGAAAATAAGAAAATATTATAGTCGTTTTAGAATCAGTGAAAATCCTAATTGTAAGTACAACCAAACAGTACAAACGGTGTTACATTTAATATTTGAATGTCACCTACTAAACAACGAAAGACAGGAAATTAAGAACGCAGTGTTAGAAGCAAAGTGTGTTTGACCACCTGAAAAAACAGATCTATTAAGTAAAATATAAAAAGACGATTTATAAACTTTGTAAATAAAAATAATTTTGATAATTTATAAAGGTCAATATAAACTAGGTGAGCACAAGAGTTTATAGATATAAATCAGAAAGTACAGATTTATAGAGTATTATATAATAAAAAGAGCAAGTAAAAGATATCATTATATGTACACAGCAGAACATAAGACATGTAGTATTGCACTAGTGTAACGGAACATGTTGTATTACTAAGGTCAATAAAATAAAATTAAAACTAAAAAATGTACCATGAACATATTCTTAATTAACTCCAAATTCTTACCCTACTTCATTTAAACTAATCTTACCTAACCTGAACCGAAAAGCATACGATTAAGAAATAATAAAAAAAAAGTCAGGTACGTACACGACTTTCCCTCCCTTCAGAGCAAGCGGCACAATTGCGGGAGTGCGCATCTAAACCTCATTTGAAGTCTCATTATTCACGACAAAGCCCAAGTTCGTGGATGAGACAAATATGGAAAAATGTTTGAATAAATGTTTTATCTCCTTGTATAAGCAAAAGTTAAAACAAAATTGTAGGAGCAGTTTTCGTAAAAATAGTAGAAAACAAAATTTTCTTCATGCAAAATGATAATATAAGTAATAATTATAACATCGCCGAAATGATTAGTGTAACATCCCTAAGAGATACTTAACCAGAAAATAAATTATATAAACAGGATTTAGTTTTAAGAAACCAATAACGAATGAGGCAGAGGGAATTCTAATTTATAAGTGGGCATATGTAGTTATTTTTTTACAATAACAATAGCAAGATTTTCGAGGAAGTATACTGATACTTAACATACACTTCATACATTCAGTTACGTGCAATTTACTATACTGTTAATAAACATTCCAGAGAAGTTTTGTTTTTAAAAATAACTAGATCGTCAAGTCTAAAAAAATGTTTACGACTTAAAGAAGGTGGGTAGTAGTCAAGACAACACTCATTACCAGCCCAATCAATCATAAGAGAAGCACTCATTGAAATAAATGTACCAATTAAGCCATTCTCAAGTGATGTAACAAAAATATCAATACAAGATGACCTCCAACATTTCCTGCTATTTGAAAGGCAACTGGCAGGAAAAATCAACCTGACCGTTTCAGATTAATTAGAGACATATCTCCTAGAGACATGTAATTTGAGATATTCAGGTGTTCTTTAAAAATCATCTGCGCGAAGGTCGAAGAGAATGCAGCAAGGAAATAATAATTATGCGGCGCTAAGCACTTATTTGTTAGTAACATAGGATTGATTTCAATGGTGTGCCGCGCAAATTACTAGTTCTTGAGCTGTGAAAAGTATGTTAGCAAAAATAGCATGATATTTTATATGAATTTTCCACGCTTAACGTTTGGGATTCCCTTCGATCAATTAAGTATATCCAAAATATATGATTATTTTTATATTATTAAAGTTTTATACGTGGTGACCTAGTTGAGGCTGTGAAATTGAGAACTCACACACATATGCCAGTTCAAATCCTGGCAAATCGGTGTTCTTATTTGTGCTATGTACACTTTAAATACACTTTTTTTTGTGGAAAGTTTTTTATTTTCACTAAGAAAAGTTTAATATTGTGATACTTTAATGAGCCTGGGAAATGGAACCCTCTCTAAGCTCTATAATACATCGTATTCTGGTGATCTGCGATTGTATTTTCTTTCTAACTTACTAAAATTTGTTCGGTTTATCCCTATAATATAAAGCCACATGGCTGACTGACTGACTCACTCACTCACTGACATTAATGTTTGATCACTTCCAGATGAGCTAGAAACTTGAAATTTGGTACACGTATAGCTTTTAGGCTGGAAACCACAGAAAAATTCCAAAAAGTTTTTTTTTTTAATTTTTAGCCCTAAAAAACCCCCGAGAAAGGGCTCGGCTCGGCACACCGATATTAAAGTTTGCCCACTTCCAGATGAGGTAGAAACTTGAAATTTGGTACACATATAGCTTTTAGGCTGCAAACCACAGGGAAATTCCAAAAAGTTACTTTTTTAATTTTTAGCTCTAAAAACCTCGCGAAAAAGGGCTCGGCTCACCGATATTAATGTTTGCCTAATTCCAGATGAGCTAGAAACTTGAAGTTTGGTACACGTATAGCTTTTAGGCTGTAAACCACAGGAAAATTCCAAAAAAGTTATTTTTTAAAATTTGTAGCCCTAAAAACCCCCGAAAAAGGGCTCGGCTCGGCTCACCGAAATTAATGTTTGCCCACTTCCAGATGAGCTAGAAACTTGAAATTTGGTATACATATAGCTTTTAGGTTATAAATCACAGGAAAATTCCAGAAAGTTAATTTTTTCAATTTTTAGCCCTAAAAACACCGAAAAAGGGCTCGGCACGGCTCACTGACATTAATGTTTGCCCACTTCCATATGAGCTAGAAACTTGAAATTTGGTACACATATAGCTTTTAAGTTGTAAACCAGAGGAAAATTCCAAAAGTAATTTTTTTTTTAATTTTTAGCCCTAAAAACCCCCGCAAAATGGCTCGGTTTCCATGACCACGGTATTATCAAACAGTGTTCACATAGGGCTCTGAAAGTTTAGAAATAATTATTTCCGTAAACCCAATGGGGTGGGCGAGATAGTAACGTCTTGGACTCGCATTCTGAAGTCTCAGGTTCATAATAATTAAATCCAATTAACATATTTTTGTCCAGAACTAACAACATTTTCTTCTATCTGTTAAAGAAATTTCATAATTTATATTCTTTAATTATAACTCGTAGATGAAGTCTCGTATTCTTTACAACATATTATAACCAATTTTACTTGTGTTTTTCTATGATTTCCCTGGTCGTAAAGGCAAATGCCAATTTGAATATTTACATACCATGAATCTTAGTCGCTGTTTCATCTTGTATCATGTCCATTTAAATTAATATCAGTTGAAATTTACTCTATAAAATACACCATAAATGTATGTACACTGCCAGTTCATCTAGAAAACTTAGACTTGGCAAACTGATACCTTTTAGCTTGCAACCGACGGGAAAATTCCGAAAAAAAAACCCCAAAGTCTTCCCACATAAATTTTTTCAGGTTTATTATGGCATAAAGATAATAGCCAATACAGCAGACTAAATACACGCATTCTATCTCCATTGATTTTTTAAAAAACCTTTCCCGAAAACATCAGCGGGGGTTTGGGGGCGGAGCCCCCAATGAGCGAAGCGAGTCTACCTACACAATAAGACTACCAGTAATATACTGAGAAATAATGATTTACATAAAAGTCAATAGCGGAATTACTACCTTATTGTAAATTAAACATTCCGCACCACATTATACCCATTCCTTTGTTTGGTTTCTATTCGGGTACGAATGCACTAACCTTTCAGTAAAACTTATCAGTTGATGTGGGAAAATTAAAACAATTTAACCCTTCAGTGACATTAGCCGTGACCTATGGGCCCATAGGACCCCAAATTCTTTTTGATATTGAAAAGAATAGGACCTATAAATAAATTATAAACATTCTGTCACTAATCATTTATTCCACCTTCCTGAAACGTGGAGAATGGACATAAGTAGCCTTATTGCAATTTACCTTCAAAATTGCACTATTTGTAAATACTCTTTGAGTTTAATAGATTTTTCCAGCAGTTTTATGAAAAATAATTAACTATTGTAAGATTCTAAATGTAACTAAATGTAACTACTGTAAGATTCTAAATGTACAGCAAATATCAGAATAATTAATTTGAACATAATTAAATTAAGAATGATTTAATGGCTGTACGAGGAATATAGGAATGTGCAACACCTCTAATTATACTATGTAAGATTCACAATTTTTACAGAATTTCTGTATACATGCATTAAATAATCATAGGTTTTGACACATTTTGTATTGGATTTATGCTATTATTTCTCCTGAAGTCGACATACGTAACATCTTCTTGGATTAGGCCTACCTTTAATCAATGCCTCAGATCTGCCTTCTTCAGGGCGTCCGCATTTCTTAGGAAGAGGTATATTTTGTAATCTTCAGAGTCCAATACTCCGGACTAGATTTAGTTTTCCATTTGTTCTAATTACAATTTAATTCAACATATTATGGGCAAATAGGTAGCCTCAAATTTGAATGACATCAGGCAGGTTTCCCAAAGACTTGTACTGGAAATTTCATGTCAGGTAATTTCATAAAAAGAACTAACTTCTATTATGAGACAGTGGTCTGCCTCCTCGTTTCGGCTCCCGAAAGGCCATTTGAAACAATTTTTACTCCAGTAATATTGTTTATCAGACCAACTTAACTCTGGTCTTCTGGTCCTTCCTGTTGGTGATTTACTTTTTGTAAGAACCTAGGTTTACCCTGATGTTTTTCTTCCACTTCTTCTACATGCTCACTTGTTGAGATCGGCCCACCAACATAGCTAGCTTACTTAATTCATGTAAAGTCTCAAGAATAAATTGATCTAAATCAACAGAACCTAAACGATAAATGTTTGCATTTAGTCTATACATACTTCACACTGAAACTACTGAAACTACAGAAAAGATAAGAACTTGATGAAATAAAACTATTTCACTATCCGTGAACTCTGGGTCCCAAGGACCAAAACAAGCAGCTTGCAGCCAAACATAAAACACCTGACACCAGAAAACCAGTGCACAACAATGACCATAGTTTCAAATGAGATTACATGAAATGTCTAAAGACCAGGGTAACAAATGCAAAAATTACCGATCTTTATTTCCGAGGTCCTCATTTCCGATAGGTCACGACTCAAGGGGTTAACTTAGTTATAGTGAGAATATTATTAAATATACCGGAAGATCTAAGAAATACTGAATAGTTATTAGAGAAAAAGTGATAAATAAACAATTCAAAGGACAATTCAGAGGGCAAAAAGTGTAAAAGTATAAATATATAGACAACATAGACTTTCAACGCAGAGGTAAAAGGGGAATGATAGAAATCCTGGACAATTTGAAAAGGGAACTCAAATATGGATAGAAACGTACAAAGAACAAGTTAAGATAATTTATGAATGTGTTTCGATTAACCATTCCAGAGCTGAATTTATTTAAGCAATAAAAATCTGAAATCATCAGTGGGCTCTAAGCTCAGAATCGATTAAGACAATTTTAATAGAAGAGTTGATATCCACGATTGAAAATCATAACAAGAGGAAACAAATTCTCACATTTTACATAAAATAATAGACTATTTATCTTATATATTTCCCTTCAAGCAAAATTAAGATGACGAAATTATAATGTCAGTAGCAGTGAAAAGTTCATGTGAATAAACAAGGACACAATAATTACGCTAATAAACAAGAGAAAATAAAATAATTAGGTAGGTAAGTAAGTAAATAAAATAAGTACGTAAGTAAATAAGTAGGCTAAGTATGCCTAAGCAAAGAAAAAAAGAAAAGAAAGAGAGAGAGAGAAGTATTACAATAAATGCAGCGAGTTTAAAAATACATCACAATCCATTTAATATTAACATACGAGAATACATGGAAATATTACATGATGCAATATTCGGATCGAACCAATGCCGCTCAGGTCGGAGCCAGACGTCTGCCGACGGTAAACTGACTTCCATTTCATTCATGTGACATTTTAACACGTACTAAGCTAAATATTTTATTTGGGTACATAGTGACATTTGTGATATTTTATTAAAGCTTGTAACTTATAGACTATTTTCAAAGACTCTAGAACATGAATAAATTAGAAAATAGAGCAATACATAATCTCATGTGCCTTCATACTGGTGCAGTTGCTTATTATGTGAGTGGAGTCTAACACACACCTGGCTGAGTAGGCAGAGTTCGCACGTCATGTCAGGCTTTGGGCGAAGTGGCGATCAGGTAAGTCCATGACTTACGACAGGGATCCACTATGACATTCCAATGATTTGCTTAGAAGCAAATTCTATTAAGAATTACCAGGAAATAAATCAAACTCAGAACTTAATATCATAAATTTCTTGAGATACGAGTATCCAAACTATTATAGTCTATTATGCAAACCAATATACTGTACCTTCAGTTATATGCAATAGAAATTACATAAAAAAACCAGAAGAATAAAATTATGTCTCACACCATAAGCTAGCTCAATTATCCAATTTATGCTACATTAACCATATTTTTCCATGTATATAAGTTATATATATATATATATATATATACACACACACACATACATATCCATTTTTGAAAAAAAAATTTAAATCTTCTATGAGACAGAAGGGAGTTTTACAGCTGACACCGTTTGGCGAGATCTCTTTTAATACTACGGTTCGGCTATACTCTAAAGACCAGTAGAGATTGGAGGTTGTGCGAAGCGGTTAGGTTTGTCTTCGGTATAGTCTGACCAATCTAAGAAAGAAACGTCAATGTTCTAGAGTGAGACCGGCATAATGGTTTTTGCTTTCTTGAGGATTCTTACTTAGAATGGTGGGGCTTTAGGTAGGACTATGTATTCAATCCTCGATGTTAACCAATCTAATTGAAGTTTATCCCAGATTTTCTCTAAGAATTTGGCAGGATTGACTTATCATTTCACGTCTTTCTCATAATTTCCTCATTCTCCACCACCTCTTCCTCTTCCACCTCCTCCTGCTCCTCCTCTTCCTAATTCATATTGAACTCGTGTTCTCATAGGTCGTCCATTTTATTGTCTATTGTCTTATCTATTATCTTTATCTTTTATGGTCTTAGATGAATTTTAGTATTTCACTTCTGAGGTACTGCTTCAGTTACTTCGTATAGATACGTAGCCTATGTACTCTACATTTTCTCTTTTAAGTTATTACTGCTTATTGTCATAATTGTTATCAATGTTTCTTTCATTAAAACAATATTGTTATTATCTGTAACGCACAATGCAGACTATTAACTTAACATAGCAGCTCTCATTGTAAACGACTGGTGAGTGCCATTAAGATGGCAGAGTTGGAATATAAATCATTATACTTGTGGGTCCATTAACATCGGAATAAACTAGGGGAAAATATTGCATTAACCTGAACATAAAAGAAAATTAACCTTAAATTAATACAACTTTTTACCACCCCTGAAACTCCTGCCAAATGCATCCAACAATACACGTGGATTAGGTTTCGGAGACACGATTTACAGTTGGAGGCTTACTCTGACGTATTATTCCCTGGTTCACATGACTTGAACTTATCCAGTATTAATAGCAGCGCTGGAAGGGGTGGTTGTGATGAAAGAGTTGGTAACTTTATCCACATAATAGATGTTAAACATTTTAATGTTAAAGAGGTTATAAGCTGTGCATAGGCCTAGGGATGTTGTAGTAATAGAAATAACAGTATAGGATTAAACTTTTAAGCTTCAATGCCGTTGACGTCTTATTAGAGTAGGATTACCTCCACAACGTCTCTGGGTTTTTACGTATATACCTTAGGAGCGAGTCTCACCGCTCGTAGAGTTCCGGGCTAGGGGAGGTAGCTGCACCCTGATTGGCTCAGCTCTCCTATCCCACTCCACGTGTTGTCTGTCTCTCTCGCAGCGGCATTATCCTTCCACTCAACTATTATAGTATTTTCTACGACTGGCGACACGGTGCATGATGTTCACTCTCTGCCCAGCGGTAGCTTACTGATCTTACGCGCACCGAATTCGCGCATCTTGGTAACGAGACGTAACGAGAAGCTCGCTGGCTGGGTTTGTCTTCAAGGCCAGAGACTTTGTGGGAATAATCCAACTCTACTAGGGCCCGGATTCATAGATTTTAAAGTATTTTGTTCCTTGCTAGCTAACTGTGATATTTTAACATAATAAAATTATCCATTTTATAGTCATGGTAGTCACATAGCCCAATCTTATAAAACCTAAAAATGTCTAAATAAGACATTAAAAACTAAAAATGGCTAAAACTGCTTTTCAAGTAATGTACGAAAATAACAATAATTATTATAATAATTAATCTAATTATTATTGATCTACTAAAGATTACTTTTTAAATATCTGCCTAGATTTTGTATCTTGCTCATTGTTGACAATATATTATTTTTTAAGATAAAATATAGCATTGCGTTTTGTAATTTTGTCATTTTGTAACTCCATTGTCCCTGTAAAGGAAATCTTAAGTGAACCGAAATCCCCGGTTTCATTAAAAGCAAATTAATGGCATACTTAAGAAACTTATACTTGCAGTTTATTCACAGTGTTTTCTCCAGCAAGATGCCAAAAGTAAAGTATTCTAAAAGTTGATTGATTAATTAAGTTGATTGATTATTTTGTGTTTGTGGTAGAGTTGGAAATGACAGGGGTAGTTCTAAAACTAAGCAAAAAATATTCCTAAAGTTTTGTGGTTCAGAGCCATTAGAAATTTAAGTAAAAATAAAATAAATTAATATATTTTGTCAAAGTGTTAATTGTATTTATTAAAGTGAAACTAAACAAAATCGTCTAAAAATGGTAAAAAAAATTAAATTTTAATTATTTTAATATTTTTAAAGACTAAAACAGTATTTATAAAAACCTAAAAATCCGGGCCCTACTTATAACTTACCCTAAACGCAAAGATCTGTTTTCCTGAAACTCCTTACAGGTTTAATTAATCTAAAATTAGGCAAGGTTAGTCTAACAAATTTAAAAAAAACTCTTATATCGTTATTTAGTGGAAACATTTTTCAATCCCTCTAGACTCCAGCGTAGGCTAAAAGTGGAAGTGTGTCGTGCACAAACGAACTTGAATTACAAAATGGTATCTAGAGACCCTATTTATTCGGAAGCAATTGTTGTGGAATATTTAATACCAAATGCCAAAAAATAGCTAAATAATCACTGAAAACTTTTTGGGCCAAATTAAACACTGTTTTATGGCAAAGAATATCCTATTTGATATCTGAAATAATCCTCGTTTAAAATTTTCAAAAATACCGATAGACCATAGATTTTTTTTTTTCGTTTGTCTAGTTCGACATTCTCTTAAAAGTTGAGCAACGGCGTTTGATTCTGAAATAGGTATTCATCTTCTCACTGCTGCTAACGAATAAATGGGTCGCGTCAAAAACAGTATAAAAACAGATATTAAGATTAATAACAGTATGCTTTATGTAGAATCTGAGGATTTTTATCATTATGTAAGGATTGTCATCTATGGAAAAACACTAGGCCTATTGCACGGAAATTTTCCATATCCATTTCATTCTTAGTACCCTGTGGGGACTTCAGTTGGTGAATGCCTTAATACAAGTGTATAGAGTTAAATCCGAAACGCTGTTCGCAATAACGCAATAACGCAATAATGCAGTAGGCCTATACCAAGTCGAGTTATAACTATGTAACGGTAAGTGCACAAGTTAATGAAATACGAAATGACTAATCGATTTGCTAGAACTATTTTATACTAGGGATGAGCATCGATGGTTAAAACTGTTCAAATCGGAGGTAACCATCAATGTGACGATAATATCGACCCAAAAACATCGTATATTGCCGGAAACCATCGATACATATGTATTTAAATGTAAAAGTTTCAGAAAATTAGGCAGAAATTATAAATAAACTGAAATATTTCCATATAAACTATTGATATAAAAATCGATGTTTCGAGACACTATGCTGCTGTAAATAAAATTATATGTTAGATCCAAGGTAGGCCTATTAATCTTATTTTTATTAAAAAACATCGATATCGGGGAGAAATATCGATGTAGCAAAAACATAGGTTGTTTTCTATCGATGTAGAAAACATCGATCATCGTCACGAAAACAGCAAAACATCGGCCATCAATGCTCAACCCTATTTTATACGTATAAAAGCAAACAAAAAATACTTAAAAACTAACATGCAGAACATTGTAGAAGCGCACTCACTAAACGTGAACATGAACAACATAAATGTAAAAACGAGAAACATTATAACTTTACACCCCCCTTATAAATTTCTGTGTTAAAACTTCTCTAAAATTGTTTTAAATTTTAAAGTATTTAATTTTCTTAGTCCTGGATTTACTGCACAATCTTGGACCAATATTAATGCCGTGTTAATTCCAACAATTTTGCATATGCAACTCCATGGTGGCCTCCATTTAAATGCAAATTTGTTGTGAAGAGCAAAGAACGTTAATGAACATTAACATCTTAATTTAATATGCATTTATACAATGAGCGTAACAAATCCGAGCTAAATGAAATGTAAGTACCTCATCTGCTGTTTCCGGTGGCGTGGAGAACAGTAGGTTCCGGGGAAAAGCAGGTACTGATGAAACACTACTTTGAACTGGTGGTGTGAAGTGCATGGTCTCTGTTTTCCCTAAAACAGCATTCGCTAGGAGGTTCTTGTATAGTTCAGTAGGTAACACAAAGTGTTTATTGTTGTTATTGAGATTGACATTTCTGTTTTCGTCACCGTTATCCGCCAGAGATGAATTTGATGACGAATCACTAACATTCTCCGGTGTTGAAGACATGAATGATTGAAATAAGGAACTTCTGTACCGTTGTAAAAGCTAACTGGTAGATCCGAATAGCTTATATATGTGTGCTATGTGCTTGGTTTCAGACCTTGTGCTTGAAGACATAATGATGTTGACTTTGTGTATAAGATGATAAAATTCATGCCCAAAAGAAAGTACGATATAAACTTCACAACATATTCGAACACACAGCCTTGATAATGTTCTTAATTCTTTTTGTGAAATCTGATTGTTTAAAAGTATTGTATAACTTCTAGAAACACACTGAAGCATGAGATGTTTTAATTATTAAAATTTCGTTTTAATCCATCTTTACCCCTAGCTTTAACTAGTTCCCAGTAATTTTATTCTAGAATTCAATTACTGTTAGATCTCTCAGTGGCTGATTAAGGCATAGAATAAAACAATTTATCTTAAATTGAAAATAGTGGAAGTTATGAGGAGAAAAAAATCACATCAACCAACAGCGTAATACTGGAACTGGTTTCATGGACGATTACCAACGCAAACACGTCGTCTTATAAAAATTAGTTCAAGACCATTAAAGAACTGAATCAATCAAGGCCCCTGCCAACACAGATGGGTAATATCATCTCATAAATTCCGCTTGATAATCTCTGTGATGGAACCTATAAATCTAAAGGAGATGAATCCATACTGCACTTTCATCATTTGTTTTTGTCTTCAAGTACACTCGTGGCTTTAATAAATTTGCAACACAGTCACTCTGTCTTCACGCGATTTGTTTTCACTTGTTTCACGTTAGCACGAACAGGTTAGGAAACGTGATTAAAAAAAAAATCCCTTCCACTTAGCAGAGAATCGTTTAAAGGCAACGCCCCCCTTTTAGTTAGAGCAGCTGATGAGATGGAGTACCTTGAAGAACACCAAACTTGTTGAACGTAAACAATATCGTAGCAAAAATATCCTTAGTGATTAATTTAAATAGTTCACTATTGTATTTTTTCCTATTGAAGACTACACGACACAAAATTCAGATACACATTTCACATAGATTCGTTCTCCTTTAAGAGAAGTAGGGCAATACATAGACTTCAAGAGGAATATTGATTTCTTTAAGAAAAAATGAATTTTAAAAGTTTTTATAAATATTTCTTAATGTAAGGCTAGAACATACAAAGGCTGGACGAATTGGGTCCAAGCGAGTATAGGCAAAGACTGAAAGGAGACACCACAAGAATGAAAGAAAAAGAGATGGGATGGGACGGGATAGCCCGACAGGGTGGTGGGAGCAGAATCGTAAGGGGGTGGAAAAAGGGGGTTAGACAGAAAAGAGGTGGGTAAAAAGGAGTCTTGTAAGGGATGCGGAGGAAAGAGAGGAGTACATATGGGAAACTCTTAAGAGAGAGGGTGTTGGGTTAGCAGGGAAAGGGGAAATGGTGTATGGTAGGTTGAAAGTGGTGGGGGGCACTTGGACGTCTCGCTACCAACGCAAGCGCACTCCAAGTGCAGTAATAAAAGCAAATATATATAGGCATATTGGTAAAAAGTATCCAAAAGAGTCCTACAAATAATGCAGTCGTAGTATCGTCTTTCATTTGTTTCAATTGCCTGCAAAATCGATCGTGTAAAGCAGGCAGGCTTGGAATGAGATGGACATATAACATGCACGCACGCAAGAATGAGCTAGAAGTGGGGCGAATTCAACAATGCACTTCTGTTCATTCATTTGGTGGAAATTCCAGCGTCTTTCTCAATGCAGGCAATCTTTCGTAAGAATTGCAATGGCAACGAGAGCCGGTTAATTACAATGAACTCCTAGTGTTGCCATATATTACTTCCTCTGCCCGTACCATAGGTACTATAGGTAGAGGAAGTATTGTTTTCGACCCTAAAATTCGAAGTTGAGTTTTTAGCATATATACACGTTTCAAGGCCCCCTGAATCCAAAAATACTATTTTTGGAAACATGTCTGTGTGTGTGTCTGTGTGTCTGTCTGTGTGGAAGTTTGTGAACAGGCTAGCTCCGAAACGGAGAATCGTATGAAAACAAAATTTCGTATTTGGGTCAGGCACCTTCTGAAGATGTGATTCGAAGATTGGCGACAAATTTCTCTTATTTTTAAGGGGACTTTACATGAAGAAATTTTCGTTTTTCGCGACTTTCTCGAAAACGGCTCTAACGATTTTCTTTAAAATTTGCACATGTGTTCCTTTTACTGAGAGCTAAACCTTTTATTTGAAACTTCTTTTCGAAAAAATTCTCTGATGGTAGTTACAAGCCACCCACTGTTTGTAGAAATTTTGTCTTGCGTGATGAACAACTGAATACGCGCTCTTTCACGGCCTCTTATTCTATATAAGAATGTGAAGTGAGAAAGATGTATTGTTGGCCAGGTATAGAGTAAAGAAGTATCTGAGGGAAATATTCGATAAATTTCGGAAATTATTCTTTACAGCGGAAAGTTCAATAAACGTCTGCAGTCACCTGTTCTTTTTTTTTAAGTTTGTTATATAGCCTGCGCTTTTAGTCGCATCATTGAAAGAAGAGGTATTTATAGGATAATTAGCGTAAAATTTTGTCTTGCGATTCTGTAAAAGGATAGCCTATGTGAGTACTGCTAACTTTTTTGAGGGCAGAGGAAGTTATGTGACTTTCACATCAGATTTTTTTTACTTCCTCTGCCCGTACCATAGGTACTATAGGTAGAGGAAGTATTGTTTTCGACCCCAAAATTCGAAGTTGAGTTTTAGCATATATACACGTTTCAAGGCCCCCTGAATCCAAAAATACTATTTTTGGAAACATGTCTGTGTGTCAGTGTGTGTGTGTGTGTGTCTGTCCGTGTGGAAGTTTGTGAACAGGCTAGCTCCGAAACGGAGAATCGTATGAAAACAAAATTTCGTATTTGTGTCAGGTACCTTCTGAAGATGTGATTCGTAGATTGGCGACACATTTCCCTTGTTTTTAAGGGTACTTTACATGAAGAAATTTTCGTTTTTCGCGATTTTCTCGAAAACGGCTCTAACGATTTTCTTTAAATTTTGCACATGGGTTGCTTATACTAAGAGCTAAAACTTTTATTTGAAACATTTTTTTCGAGAAAATTCTCTGAGGGTAGTTACAAGCCACCCACTGTTTGTAGAAAGTTTGTCTTACGTGGTGAACAACTGAATTCGCGCTCTTTCACGGCCTCTTATTCTATATAAGAATGTGAAGTGAGAAAGATGTGTTGTTGGCCATGCATAGAGTAAAGATGTATTTGAGGGAAATATTCGATAAATTTCGGAAATTATATTTTACGGCAGAAAGTTCAATAAACGTCTGCAGTCATTTGTTATTTTTTTTTAAGTTTGTTATATAGACTGCACTTTTAGTCGCATCATTGAAAGAAGTATTTATAGGATAATCAGCGTAAAATTGTGTCTTGCGATTCTGTACAAGGATATGTGAATACTGCTAACTTTTATTTGGGCAGAGGAAGTTATGTGACTTTCACATCAGATTTTTTTAAATGAAAAGATCTTCCTTGCTGCTTATATGTTGGAAGGTACATTTAGAAATACAAATATGGGAGATGAAGAACTAGTGCCCTACTGTAATACTAATTACTTTAAAGTAAAAAATGAACCTTCTATGGTTAAGGACTTAATTATATCTCATCTTATTTCTCAGGCCAATTGACTCATTACATTTAACAATATCTAATGGAAAAGTTAACCCCTTAAAGGGGAAAGGTTCGTATGATATGAATTATTGATTTGGCAAAATATACTGTCAGGTAATTGTTGCGTTTACAAGGGATCCTCGCTACATATCCAACTAATGTTCTATCTGCGTATCCGTATATTGATTTCTAGGGAATACAAATTGACGTAAAAACAGTTCTATCAATTAACGCGAAAGAAAGTAGGGCTATAACAATGAAATATAATTAAATTATATATTCATGTCCTAATCGAAACAAATCGAATCTTTTCGACTCAATGCAGGGAGCAAAGGGCCTCCTCGTTGGGGGTATTATTAATAGAATATTAATAGAATTTAGTTACACGTATTGTGCTATAGGGAACAGAGTGAAGGGTGATAACCCCATAGCTTCGATGGAGGAAAGTGGCATTACTAGGACGTGTAAAGACAGGAGATTTCGGTCCAGAGGCTCTAATTTAGGATTGGAGTTCTTAAACATCCGTATCACAACCAAAGGAAGTGAAAATAAATTATAATGAGTCTATTTTTCGGTAGTTGCCTATTTAGTTATTTTCAAAATTACTTTTCTTCAGAGGCCTGTACGGTAACATCTCCAACATTTTGTTATATTTTTATGTTAACTGTTTGACTTCTGAAATAGTTCTTCACGCCTAAGAGGTGTTGCCAATTAAGTAGGTAGATATAGGATACAGCTCACTTCGTAAAATGTTAAGGGCCATACTGTAAGACTATAAGAACTTCTAACATTTAATTGGTTAGGATGCAAAACGCTAAGAATCATATATAGGGCCAATTTCATAAATATATTATATTTCAGGCCAATCTTGCCAAATCCGAGCGATCTAGTGAATCATTTGTCTAACACCCGGAAATCAAATCCCTGTTAATTGGGGTGCACATTTTGTGGCTATCAATCCTTTCTCACACCTCCTGGTCTCCTGGACGTACTATGATACATGCTGAGATTTCATGTAGAACTGTAAGATAAGCTACTGCAAGAGTAACTTCTTGGCCTAGTCATTAATCCAAAAAAAGGGAAGTTCGGTGAAGAGGACTATTGTCCCACAGTAGTACGTTCAGGCTGAGACAACTGGATAGACTACGCTGTCCCTGCAATACGACCTCAAAACCATCAAAATATGAAGTGAGAAAATGATATTCACCATGTCCAAGGTAGAGAAAGTTATGTGACTGCATCACACTGTGCGTTAAAATCGTGGATTTCATTCTTTATTATTTATTTACACCAATGAATTACATCGATAGTCTCAGAATTTGTCTAAGCTCTGTATCATGCACTTGTAAAGCCTCCTGCGAACACTGCAAATAATAGGCCTACTGTTGTCATGAGAACTGTACATTCAATGTGATTTGCATTTGGTGAATTCACTGTAATATTTTCATAAATTATATAATTTTTCAAGGGTTGGGGTAGTCTGTTTGAATTTTAATGACTGACCGCGTTTCTTTCATAGTTAAGGGGTAGGCTATGTGTGCAAAATTTTGAGCAAATTGGTAAAAGCATGTAAATACATACAGGGAACATGCAAACATAGGCTACATACGCACTTTCGATTTTATAATTAGATTTCTTCATTTCACTTTATTAAGTGCCAGAATGGTACTTTGTGAGAATGTGTGGTGAACGGGAAAATGTCTGTCCGTCTGTTGTGTCTGTTCGTGTGTTGTATTTGATTTTCCGAAACTAGGTATACACATTTATAATGTCCATGGGACAACGCTCATTGATTTTGGACCCATTCGGTAAACTATTACCGGAGAAATGCCCAATTTAGTGCCTATTTATGGTAATACGAGTAATTATGTTAGAAGAATATAATTATTTATGAAATGCAAATCAACTATCACGATAACATACAGGTACTGTTTTGTAGTGTTCATATACGGCTTTGGAAGTTGCAATACAGCAGCTTTGACAAATAACACTACCCACGTATTCCTTCACATACTCTTATAAAATTTTAGACCTTTGCTCTTCCGTAAGCCCTGCTTAGTGAATCGATCTGGAGCTTAACTCGGATATCGATTACAAAAATAACTTATTTTCTGCATACATAATTAAAATTATTACTGACTAGCTTAAATGGCCCGGCGTCGGCCGGGTTTTGTATTTTGTAATATGAAATTAACTTATGGAGGACTTTCGATGTTGAAACTCTAGGACCTTATATAATATGTATGTAGAATTCGAAATGAGGAAGAACGACATATGACACTCAGACTACTCCCTCAGAAAATACTAGATATAGCTTTTTATGGCTCATAGAGGATGTCGAATGTTGCATTCCATTGCTTCTACACACCATGCCTGGGAGGAGTGCAAATAAGAAGAAAAAGGCATTCCGGTTACATAGCATTGTATTGTCTTGACAGAAAATTGTATTTCTCACTCTCATATTACCATACAACCGTTTCGGGGCTGAAGTAAAAAAGGAATTCAATATCACTTTCATACTTTCCTTCCCAAAAACCTGGGACATAATATACTGCGCGCGTAGGACTGAAAATGTTCCATCCCATTTTGTCTTCTTTTAGATGCTTATGGCCTCTGATAAACATCCCTAGGCGTATTTCTCAACTAATAGCCTACTCCTTCAGTTATGAGTGACGTATCAGTGGATAGGATTTGTTACCGACTTCCGATATAGCATAATCACTGGCACACACTTAAGTTGTCCCTGCAATACGACCGCTTATTCTACATCAAAATGTGAAGTGAGAAAAGTATATTTTCCATGTCGAGGGTAGAGAAAGTTATGTGACTGCTTTATTTTCGTGGATTTTATTCTTAAAGAATTATTTTCACATAATGTATTAATTACATCGATAGTATCAGAATTTGTTAAAGCCCAGCATTATAATATAGTTTCCAAAGCCCTATGTGAACACCGTAAACAATACTTTCGTTATGTAAACAATTAAGAGCAGAACTCTCTAACTGTGCCTCATTTCACATTTTCAACTTTTCCCGTGGATTTTCCAAAAATTTTCTTTCATACAAACCTTGTCCTGACAATTACGAACACAACAAAAGAAAAATCAGCCAGATCGGTCGAGCCGTTCTCAAGTGATGCGGCAACAACCATTTGGTAGGCCTAGTTCATTTTTATTAATATAGATTAAACAAAAGCATTCTGGCACTTTGTTATATTAGTTTACCTGATTTTATATATTTCATCATCAAGTTCTCGTACTTATAACTTACTAATTTCTTGTTCCCGCTGTGCTGAAATATTACCAAGGCTATCGAGTTACAGTTTTTCAGTATACACACAGACTTCAGACGTCTTCCATAGGCTAATTGGAAAATGTTTGGCCAAGAAAGGCACATAGAAAAGCAAAACCCATATTTATAAAAACAAACGATAGATTCAACAAAATATGTTGGGAACTGGGAAGCAAGAAAATACCGGAGAAAGGAAGGAACAAAATTTTAACGCAGCGGAAACTAATGAGTGACAAGGGAAACTCATTCTTCGTATTACTACCAATAAATTTAAATATTTCCATTGGGATACTAGGTTTGAAATGTTGAATAGGCATTCGGATGAGAAATTTACGCCTTTACCATTCTCAAACTAGCTGTATCATAAACAGGTACCAAACACACAAAAACAAACTCACAAAAACAGTTTAGATATTGTAGTACAAGGAACCAATTGAAAAACTACATAAACCCTTCAACTGCATATGAAAAAAATAAAAGGAGCCAGCTATCCTAGTGTCGTATAACCCTTTTTTGCTTAAGAAACTATGTGTATAAATGCCTGTGTTCGGTTAAATTGGCCATATAAAAACTAATGTGACACAAAGGCGTACGAAGCATGACAAAAAGCCAGCTATTCTACACCCCATATTACATGGGTCACAAAAACACAGTGTAAGAAAACACCCCATCTCCACCCACTTAACCTCACTGGGAAAAATATTAACCGACACGTTCATAAATATAAAAGAAGTTCTCTACTAAATGAAAACATTCAAGTGCTACGTCAAAGAATTTGGAGAAGACATGCTCTGCTCCACCTATACGATATACTGTTAATAATTATTGTTTAATTACAGACACACGTAAGTTATAATAAGCACAACAATAAAAATAACTAGAGGTGGGTCGATACAATTTTTTGTTGATACTAGACATTCTATAAAATAAGTTTTTATCTCGATACCCCGATACCTTCATTCTGCAATAAAATATGCTAGTAAAATATATTTTTAAATACGTCATATTTATTAAATACACATTTTTATGTTAACATTTCAATATTTGTACATTATCTGTATACTTTTTAATGAAAATAAGATTGTGGTATGTAGATGTAGTTGGTAGTTAGTTCCTATACATCATTCCACAAAGCAAATATTAACAAAAGTATCTGACACTATTTAAAAAAATAATAATAATGAAATTAATAATAAAAGAGTAACACTATTGCTAAATGATACAAGATTCATAATTCAGTCAGGGTTGAGATTATTTCTATTTCCTGCCACATATGACTTGCCGCCCACTTTAAAATCTGTTACTTCTGGCAGTTGAGAATATTAATTTAAAATGTTAGCATTCTATTAACATAGTATCGAGAAAGTACCGAGAGAACAAATCACTATAATAATAGTAATAATATAGTAGGTATAATAATAATAACAACAATAGATAGCCATTTTTCCAAGCTTTTAGGATATGGGATCTCGAGCGTTGCGTGTGTCTCCAAAATGGGACCAACTGGTCTTCTTCACTCTCAAAAGGATGCGCACGCCGTGGGCTTTATAGTAGAAGAAACTAGGTCTACATTTTTATTTGGTTCTGAACTCGCAGAACCATTCCAATTATCCTTTGCGTAAAATATTAAGAAGTTGAGTAGTAAAGGACGGAAGTTAATGCTGTATCAGAAGAAGAAATATGAAGGTAAATATGCTCTGAACTTTGTAAACTATGCGCCGTAACCAATGAAGTACCCATGCTGTATCATTTACGTCTTTTTAATCATTTACGTTCTCTTGTGAGCTGAATTACATTAAAAATGAATTATACAATTAGCAAAAGTTGGGTAAATTACATTACAGAACTTTTGAATAAACATGGTCAATGCAACAAATTTTAGTAGGCCCTAAATTAAACCAGAGAAATGAAACGTGGCTTTATTATTATAGAATCAGTTCTGAAAACTTTAGGCTATGTTGGATATTAATAAAAGTGATCCCTATACAGGCCATGGAGGGTTCCAGCAATTTGAGGCTCCCAGATTTTTAAAATTCGGCACGTGAAGGTGGTAAGATTGTCAGCCTTACGCACCGGCCGCCTTTACCCCCAGGATTGATCCTGGTACTCATTTCTGTTAGAGGCTGAGTCGACCCCAGGACCAAAGTGCCACCAGAAGGATTAGACCAATTGAAAAACTCCAACGACCTCATCGGGAATCAAACCCGCGACCTTCCGCTTTGTAGCGCAGCGCCTCAACCACTGCGCTACGGCGTACCCCCGAATATTAATAAATTGTGCGCAAATATTTTAATATCAAGAAAATATGATCCATTATCGCAAAACTAATAAAATCTGCAACAATATGAAAAATGAAATCGTAAATTTTCTGTTCTTTCATGTTTTGTACACATTGTAACAATAGCAGAGTGTAATAGAGTGCATTATCAAAAACATGATTTTTCATAAACTTCCGGGCACTAGTGAAGATGGTGACGAGGACGAGGATGATGATGATGATGATAATGATAATGATAATGATGATGATGATAATAATAATAATAATAATAATAATAATAATAATAATAATAATAATAATAATAATAATAATAATAATATAACAAGAACGATGACGAAACTTGTGAACTGTATCGTAGATTTATGAATACTGTGGGCGGTTCGCGGTTGATGGTATTGGAACTGGTATACGAAAAAACTGAACTAGTTGCCGCGTGCCATCTCGTTTAATGGCGGACGTGCGCACCTCAAGATGGTGTAATTAACTAAATTTTCTATATTTTGGAAGATGGCCGGTAGGACATAAATCGTGAAAGCTGAGAGGAAGTGAACCATGCTTGAGCTGTCGCCGGGTCCACAGAACAGGTCTATCAACTATTAAACTTGATACTCTAGGATCATAATTATGAATGCCGTCAGAAATTTCTGAGCAATTTCCGCAGCAACCGATTTAAATTAGCCACTCTACTTTACCGTGCCTCTAATTGCGTTCCACTCAAGAATAACACACAGGTTCTCTTTTTCTGTTCAGTCAAAATCAATTCTTATCAACACATTCTGTATGGTTAAAAAACCCCGGCTTTAAAGAAAAATGTATTGTTTCTTCTCCTGAAGAAGCTTTACTATTTAAATTCTTAGCATTATTACTAAAACTAAAAACTAAACTCCGTAGCACTACATCCCTGGAGGGACTTGGCCTACCACCCGACCGCTGCATCATCTCCCATAGGCAGATGGCAGGATTGGGGGCATGTGGTCAGCATGCCGACACCCACGGCCGTTAATGGTGGTTTTCTGGTTATTACTACTTCCAGTATTATTATTATTATTATTATTATTATTATTATTATTATTATTAGTCTATAATATAAGAAAGTTTTTCCTTCAAGTAATATGCAATTTGTATTTGTAGGCCTATGTGGCATTGATTTAGTAATACAGTGAACTCCGTTTAATGTAATCGCGGATAAATTTATCAATCAGGTACTTAATGTTATTTTTATGAAGTTAGTTAGTTAGTTAGTTAGTTAGTTAGTTAGTTTATTTTCTTACACAGTACAGTGTTTTTCATTAACCTACTTATAAGTTTACATATACTTATAAACTACATTTCTTAAAGTTTGACAAAAGAAAGGATTTGAGCATTCTCTTAAATGAAATTTCTGTTTTTTGTGATGTGATATGAGAAGGGAGTGAATTAAATACCTTAGAGCATAAGTAGTATGGAGAAGATTCGAATAGATGGGTAGAGTGTTTCGTCAGTGCTGTGCTGTTTTTATGTCGGGTGTTGTAAGAGTGGTAGTCAGAATTAACTTTGAAAAGGAGTCTATGAGAATAAGCAAACAGGGCGGCTTCAAAAATAATGATACATGGTAGTGGGAGGATCTTGTGGGTTTTAAATAAAGGTTTGCAGGAATCGAGAGGCTTGGCATTATAAATGGTACGTATTATGCGTTTTTGCAGGACAAAGATTCTATTTATGTGGAATTGATCCGCTGATCCCCAAGCAATAATGTTATATTTTATTTTAGAATAAATATAGCTGTAATAGTCCCGTACGGATTAATATTGATACATTGTGATCAAAGATTCGGTTAATGTTATCACATTTTCCTTTCTGCGGCTTTATTTCCAAATACTGCAAGTCATTCAAAATTTCGTTTTTAATGGTCTCTAACTTAACTGAATCGTGTTGTACTGGAGGGAGCAATTCTGTTTCCAGCTAACAGGATGACCACTTCGAGGGGGTGGCATTACCTAACTTTCTCTTTTAAGCAATAAAACATGTTTCACCCCACAGTTAAGCTGCAGCTTTTGATTGATAAAGAAAACAGTGTTGACATGGAGTGATGGCTAGTGTAAAATGAAAAGACTTAAACAGACAGGTGTTAGATGTAGGCTATTGCTACGTGGTGTTCATCACAGATCAGTATAGACTTCCAAAAACACTCGTAACTCGTAACTGAGTATGGAGTAGGCTACTGTTATCAATCGGTTAATATTATTAGTTTAGCTGCATCCCGAAGTGATCACATTAAGCGGCGTGCACTGTTACATAAATGTTTCTATTAATCCTGAATTACACTTAGGCCTATTGTTCATATCCTAATGAAAAAGATTGCATGTATTTAATAAGGTATTTATTATATGAGAGTAAATATCCATAACAAGCCTTGGAAAATCGGCTTTAGTTGGATGGGAGCAATCCTTGCTTGATCATTGATACTGTTTTTATCATTCTATTGGCAGTGACGGCTGAGTGACCTGTGAGAGGGAAATAGGTGAGTGAAAGAATTATTAGCTTACCTATCTTAGCAATCTACCGTTGAGTATTAAAAACCTAAGTGAACATGAAAATAATTAAAATTGGACTTCAGAAGTAAAGTAAAGTATCCGATACATTCTACATTTTGGTGATAGATTCATTGAGTATAATGCAAAATGACTTTGTATTAGAAATATATAGTCATATGAATATGAAATATAGATATATGAAGTATACAAATATATTTGTATTGATGGGTCCTTATTAATTACGTAATTAATATATTATAGGCCTTCATTACTCCACCCAATGCTGTAGTCCAATTTTAAAACTTTACGGAACACGAATAAAATAATTAAATTAAAGGCAGACATTTTTTATGTAGGCCTATTCTTCCTGAGTTATGAGAAACCTTTAAGCTCTAAGCGGTTTAAAAGGATAATTTTATGATTTAGAAAAACGGATGTTTGTTTACACATAATGTTACATGCTACAATTATTTTATATGAAACGTCTTCCTTCAAGGCAGAAACTGTAAAAAAAAAAATAAAAAAAAAAAAATAAAAAAAAAAAAAAAACTTGTGATGGACGTATAATTATATGTATCAAGAAATTATTGTACTTTTGAACTGTAAATGCAATGCAAGCAGTGGTGTGACACGGTATACTTTTCATTATCATATTTTATTTTAACTTTGTCCTACATAGATGTGGCTAATATGACACATTTATACTGTTTTATTAGTATTTCTTTAGTTTCTACAATAAATAAGGTAGTCTTTCGGTGGTTTCAAATTGAGAAAATAACAACGAATTATAGGCTAACATAATTTGGAATAAAAGAGGCAAGTCATTTTATGATTTTAAAAAGTTAAATAAATTTTTACAATCACAAGTTGTACACTCGGATTACAGTAACACTCGGATTACAGTAAAACTCAGATTGAAACCCGCATTATTTCAATTCGATATACTATCTAAAATTTCATGCTATCTAAAAAAAATGTCCAGGTAAGCAAATGTTATTAGTCCGACTGCTAAAGTATAAAATGAACAAGAATTATAAATCAAGAAATAAGTAATCATTATTCAATTCTTCTTCTAAATTTTATGAAGATTATATTAAACTACTCAAAATCCCAAGAAATACAATGGTTACTATTCACTATGTATTTATCTTTATGCTTTACTTCCGCCCTTGTACATGATAAAGCACCAGATCCTGAGAATTGCGTTCACTGTCCATTCGCCTACAATTTGAATAGCAATAGGGATTGAAGTCTCGTATTGCATCATATTGCTCAAGGCCCTCAAGGGTTTGTAACAGCTGCGATACGCTCACAATAATTGTTCCCCATCCTTTGAATACCACTCTAAGCTCTACTAAGAGAAATTTGAATTCCATTATTAGGTAAGCCAAATAAATAAAATTACCACCTTCGGGGAAGAAGAAATTTTTATCACAGAATTGGTATGAAACTTAGGCATCGATTAAATATGCAACAAGTTGAAAAAATATCGGTGCAGTAAATGTAAAAATAATAATCTTTTATACGATTATAGGCCTACAGTAAATCACCAGTGCGGTCCTGTTAGATACTGTATCAACTACTTTCATATTTCACACAAGTAGACCAGTTAACTGGTGGCCTCGTGGCAATAGATCCGCAGGCCGAGTTCGATCCCCGGTACCTTCTCGGATTTTTCTGAGGTAGAGAAGTCTGGAAAGGTGAGGAGCTACTCGATAAAGAAGTATCGACTCCGGTCATGGAAACCACCATTAACGGCCGTGGGTGTCGGCATGCTGACCACATGCACCCAATCCTGCCATCTGCCTATGGTAGATGCCGCAGCGGTCGGGTGGTAGACCTAGTACCTTCAGGGTTGTAGCGCCATGGATTTTAGTTTTTTTTAGACCTGTTAACTGGCTTGCCTGAAAAATACTGATATTGTACACACTACTGTTCACACCTGAAGAATAATAATGCTTTACCAGAAGTCCGTTAATGTTCAAATTACAGTTGAGTCCCGTTAATCCCGACTAGATGGGACTGGACATTGTGCGGATTTCGGAAAGTTCACTTTAAACGGAATTCACCTTAAAAAAATAAATAATGCACTACAGTACAAGATGTAGATGGGCAAAACAATAAAAATCTGTTTTTTTTTTTTTTTTTAATATAACTTTTCTTAAAAATTAATTTTAGTTTTAATACCACTGTAAGCGCTGACCTAAGTACTTAACTTACAAACTGCTGTAGGATTAACAAAACAAAACATCTTTGTGATTAAAAGTCAAAATCTATTTGTTTAAATCCCGTCTGTATTAACCGGATGCCTGGACAAGCGGGATCCGGATTAGCGGGACTCTACTTTATATGTAGTGCGGTCATTTAGACTAGCTTAATACTTTAATTTAAGTTAAATGAACTTGGAGAAATTTGAATTTAAATATTAGGCTACATGACACGTAAATATAATGAGCTTCCAGTCTTAAAAATATGCTATTAATCAATGAACAAAATATCATGCAGAATACACATTTTAAAACTAAAACTTTAGACAGTGAAACGTACTTTTAAAAGAAAAATTTAAAATATAGGGACAATGGATACATTAAGAGCCGTAAATATAATTAGACTACTTAACTAGACATTTTATTCAGAGTACTTAGGTCTTAGACCTACATATTGTATACCGTATAATGTATTGAACAACTTAAACGGCAACAATAACAACACCCGATTGCCATTTGAGACCTTACAGTTTCCTTAATTTAAACTTCGCTTTGAAATACGGTGTAGGGCGACTTACAGAGTAGGCGTGTTTACACGCGAGATTCAGCTTTGGAACATTTGCAAAAATCAGTTGTTAGAGAGTGGAAGAAATACTGCAGTAGACGCCCACACAGTAAACAGACGTGACCCAGTAAACATTGTAGAGGGCTGACCAGTCAAAACCACTTGTTGAATATGCCTCCAGAGGACCCTCAAGGCAAGAGGGACGTAAATAATACTCTCCTTGATTTTAATTTGTTAGTGTCAAGACTCTTCAGTAGTTGTTTTGTCTTTTGTGCTCTTATTCTAATTCATGTTTATCAACAATGACATGACTACGTGAATGCATAAAATGTTTGTATCTGTTTGTGTATTGTGCATAATTTTCATCATGAGTATGTATTCACCATCACACCTACCCAAAGGAGTTTCAATAAAATCAGGTAAACTGATATAACAGAATGCTTTTGTTTAATCAATGATAATTGCAATTATGATATGCAGAAAAGAAGTTATTTTTGTAATCTGTCTCCGAATTAAGCTCGCTAAAGGAATATTGTCTATTTTATGGAGCCTGGTAGTTCATTGCCGTGCTTACCTGACCTTGCCATTCAACCCTATTCTAAGCTACCATCCAACCATGCCTGCAAATCCAACTTGCATCAGATCTATTCTAACATTGTCCTTCCACCTTCGTCTAGGCCTTCCAAGTGGTCTCTTCCTTTCGGGTCTCCCAGTCAATATTTTTGAGAGATGTCGTCTCTCCCCCATGCGTGCAACATGTCCAGCCAATTTCATCCTTAAATACCCTTATTATATTCGGTGAAGAGTACAGGTCGTGAAGCTCATTATGCAGTTTTCTCCAGTCCCCGTTTTCATCTCTCTCAGGTCCGAAAATCTTCCTAAGCACTCTGTTGTCGAATACTCTCAGATTATGTTCTTCCAGAAGAGTAAGGGACCATACCTTACTATATAATACAATACGACCGAATACAACCGAAAGGATAATTGTCTTATAAATTTTTATTTTTATATTTATAAATCCAATCCTTACGTAAGTTGCTATTTTCTGTTTTGAGTAGCTCACTTATGTTTATTATTCACTGAAAATTATTACGTCTAAGACTATCTGTATATCAAACCACTTGGTACAGAATTCAGTAATGTAAATAGGCCTAGAACGTAACAAAATGTTTAAATTTTACATTTTTATAAGTAAGGAAGTCTTTTGAGATTCTGCAGCTTCGATGATTTTAGGCCAATGATAAGGTAATTTGTCCCGTCTTAAAGCCGTTATTTGCTTATATTCGTTTTCGTTTTTGTCATTTGTCTTGTCTTAGAAAATTATAAAAACCTCCTTAAATTCCCATTTTCTGTTCTCATACGCTTGCTAGCATTTAGGGTGGAACTGTATTCATTCTATCATTAGATCATTATTTCAAAATATTACATTTAATGTAAATTAATAAGAAAAAATTAAATAATGTGTTATTTCCAGTCATATTAATTACAATATTACAATATTAAGAAAAATACGTTCAGTTAAATTGTACTCCAGAGAACAATACAGAATTCAATTCTATTATTCATTTGTAGAAAAATTCACTGAGTTACAGTAGCCTATCCGTACATTTAAATAAATAAATTTAATGTGGTCAAATTTGAGAGTTGAGAGAATTGCAATTGTATCGATGCTAGAAAAATTAATGATTAATTTAAATGTTTTAAAATCGGACGTCAGCACATGACATGAGTCTGCCGGAATTTTATTTTTCTTCTAATTTACTTGCAGGTTTTGAAAGGACATTTGGTATAGACATAATGATGCAAGGGGGATTTCTTTATAGCCAACTGCGGTAGGTCTACCCACTTAAGAATCCTTAATAAACATTCTTGAAACAAAATTCAGTGCACTAAAGGAGTATCATCTTACAAAGCACATTTTCTAAATTACATGCAAAATTGGATATTGTTAAATGATTATCTGGATACGGAAAGTATTCGTTTAACGCTGTGAATGATATAATATTCTTAAGCGCTTATAAAACCGACGAAATTAAAACAGAGCCTATCAAAGTTAATGAAGAAATTACATTTCAATATATCCGTCAACACAAGTTGGGTACAAATTTACCTAAACCTCTCTTAGTAAATCTTTTTGTTCACAGTTTTATATGCTGAAACGTATTAAATATAATGTGATGTATACTTGAAAAATACTTTAAAGTAATTTCTTTACACCGGAGACACATTTTACATAATTTGATCTTATTTTACGATTGTGATTTTCTTCTAATCCTAATTGGCGCATTATTAACTGTAGCAATCCCAAGTAATTTTTGTTATTTACTTTATAAAGATCCACAAAAAGATATTCTGTTCAATGTTATTTTGACCCAAATTTGTTTATATTGTTATTATAGGCTTTAATAATAGATTTAAAATATTTTTGTTTCAAGTCAGTTATCTCATATAATTATAATAACATTTGGCCTGTATATACTCGTAGAATTATTTAAAATAATGGTGTGCTTTTGTGAACTAAAGTTTCATCTTCACTTGTAATTTAATTGTAATTTAATTTTTTTTTTTAACTTGACACTTCTCACCTTTCCTATTGGTACTATGGAACCCTAGAAGATGGCAGCAGAGTAAGTTCCCGAAATTTCGGAATCAATCCTCCTACTCATCCGAATATAAGCCCAAGAAACCTTATCCATCTTCAATACCGGGAAAGCATCAGATCACTCATCAGAACTGAAAGATTTTTTAAACATATGATAGTAGTTCTGAGAACAGTAGACCTTTCATCTAAAAAAAGAACAAGTCTAGATCTGCTATTCATTGCAGGCATCGCAATGTTCTCATTCATTGTGAAACTGAATCCAAAAATAAAAATCCTTACACATAGGCCAACGACATGCCGAACGGTCGAGTCAAAAAAGGACCACACTTCGCTCGGTTAAAATGTGTAAAAGTCATTGATAGCTAGTAAATCACTCTTAAATGTGAAAAAAAAAAAAAAAAAAAGCTGGCAAATGTCTCTTAACAATCGAAGATAAGATTTAAAATACATTTTGAATATAAATAAAAACAGACAGGCTAATTGTTCGATTCCTTAATTTGCCAAAGGGGCTCTCAGGTCCCCATTACAGTTCGGAAAGTGCTTATTCCATAATTGGAAACATTTTAAAGTTTTATATATATATATGTAAGTTATATAAAACAATAACATAATTATAATGTACCAACTACAGTACATAACAATGTTTTTCCTCTCGTAACCAAATATTATATAATTATATTATTTAAATATTAGGCTATATATATAGAGTAAACCTGCCAAATATGGGCCCCGGCTTAATATGGGCCCCGGCTTAATATGGGCCCCTATGATATTCGGCGTGATTTGTATTGCCATCTTCAAATTCAAGTCAGATATCCTTCAACACGACTCAAACAGTGTCACGGTGTGTTTAGTCTGTGTGAGAACCTACCGCGAGAGCTCACACAACATCATTTTTAATTTCGTTGGTTTTGAAGTTTTTGCAGCGTTTGACGTCACTCCATATTATTCATCAGAGGTAAGATATATTAATATTTAAGTTAGTATTTCTTAAGCAGCTGTAACTGAGGTATAGAAACATTATGATACATAAAGATTTCAGACTCAAGTTGCTTGTAGAAAAATGGATGACCGCTGTACATTATACCTGCCTTTTATGGGCCAGGGGCCCATATTAGGAAGGTCATCCATTGTAAATCCAAGTAAGTGAAATAGATCCATTCTGACTGTACACAAAATTCAGTCCAAGTGAATTTAATTTGTGAGAAATGCCTGAATGGCTAAAGAAAGCATTAGCAATATTGTGTCTTAATTTTTAATAATTTTTTGTAGGGGCCCATAATAGGACATATACCTTCCTAATATGGGCCCCTCTTACTATTTAAATAATCTATTATATTTGCAATTACTGTGTAACAAAAACTCTTTTTTTGGTCTCATCATCTATAATAAATGCTATTGAATACATTTGGTGCTTTATAAAGTCTTGAAAAAATTATGAACCGGAAATATCAGCAACTTAAAAAAAGGGGCCCATATTTGGCTGGTTTTCTCTACGTTATATATTTATAAATATATATGTATTCAAAGAGTTACGATAAATAAACAAATCTTTGCTGAAGTAAATACTTTGATTGTTTGGTTTAATGGTTATTAAATGACAGGGGTTTAATGTTAAACTACCAGGCCTGTGACCGTCGCCCATGTGCCGGAAGTTTGTCCAGAAGGAGTTTTTTCCTTCTTTTTAATGCTTGTAAGCCTACAGACAAGGATAGGGCACTGTGCGTAGCCGCGTATTGGGAGAACACAAAGGTGGTAGTGGATATGCATATCCTTCTCTTGCTGCTCACCTTTTGCCATAACTATTCTGCCCGCATACATACTTCATGCCCTGATGTCATTATATCGGCAGTTGGCGAACGGTGAACTAGCGTATGCGGATGAAGATAGATGGAGATGGTGCTGCTGATACTGATGGTTAATTTTATGAGGATAATTAAAGCAACGAGGTCGAAAACGATGAAGATGATAATTACAGTAACATACTAACAATAATAAACAATTAATGATTAGGGGGCGGATTTCTATGACCTAAGAAATATGATATATGCATGCATTTATGACCTAAAAATATTAAAATATGACCAATAAAATTTAAAATATGACCAATAAAATTTAAAATATGACTTTACCACTTACACATTGTGTATTTTTTTTAAGTTTCGTTACAACAGTTACAATAGTTGAAAATTGCCTAAATATGCAGTTATATGCACAATAAAAGCCATTCCATTTTCACCAGGATGCTTGGAATTGGGTTTAAATTGGTCGGAAACCTGAAATAATGCAAAGGGGAGAAATATGACATGTCATAGAAATCCGCTCCTATTAATGATAAATAAATAAATGCACTTACGGACACCAGTCAATGATTAACTGATCCTCCGCTTACCTGCAACAATGCAAAAATATAACATTAGATCGTAGGAATGAAAATTTATCACAGATAACTGCCTACAAATGACCAACGTGAATCGTCCAGAACATAAAAACTAGACTTTACGAACAAATTATAGTCTTTATATTTTAGCAGCTAAACGCTATTGTATACAATACGTACAGTAACGCTTTGACGCACTGTTGTAAGTACCTCAAAAAATCACTAAAACTAAACTAAACTCCGTGGCGCTACATCCCCGAAGGGACAAGGCCTACCACCCGACCGCTGCATCATCTACCAAAATAATCACTAGTGGCTGTTAAGAAGGGGCAATTTCCTTTATTCTGTCCACTATGGGTACAGTTTTTCTTTTGACATATACAGGAAACAATTTTAATCTCAAGTATTACCTATTAGGCCTATGTTTCCTTAAGGCACAATAATGGATATAGTAATAACTAGGGTTCGGACGTTTATGGCCTAAAAAAGTGGAAAATATGACTCCAAATAGGACCTTAAAAATGGCTAAATATGACCCAAAAATGCTAAATATGACCTCATAAAAGAACGCATTTTCTAACAATTAATGTTCCAATTTAGAACTTTTAATGACAGTAAATGATTACATTACATTTATTAGATCAGATAATTATCTTTTAATAACTTTACAGGTGATTTTACAGTTTTACAGTTGTAAAGAACTTTTAATATGTTAATGTTTCCAGATACCACTGCAAATGTGAACTGAAAATATTTTAAAAACATGTATATTGGAAGTTATCAACAAGGGGGAAGAGGTAGTTCTTATTGTACCTTCAAATTTCAGTTAAAATAAAACCAAAATATTCATTACTCTTTCTCGGAAAAGATTTAAGTCGACAATTTAGTGGATATACTGCATAATTGTGCTCTTTAACCGAATTTATAACTGAAATATGACCGAAATATGACCAAGACCACGAAAATGACCAAAATATGACTTTATATGCAAATTAAAAACGGTCCGATTAGGATAACAAATGTCCAATTCATGTTTAATTTGTGATTGCGGTAAGAATGTAGGTCAGGATGAAAACATGACACGTCATAAACATCCGAACCCTAGTAATAACCGATAAACATACTCTTAAATTATGACGAAATCTGTGGACAACATATTATGGAGTTTAAACATGATCCATTTGTTGTGTCGATGATACAAATTATAATAAGCATGAATAAATTAGCAAATAATTCTAGATTTTTATTCTTATTTAAATCATATAAGGCCAAACAAGCCGTCGAAAATTCCTTATGTAAATCATGGACGATAAAAACAAAGATTTTTCAAAAGTTCAAATATCTTTTCTATGAGGATGTGTCATACTCCCACCGAAAAAGGTAACACAGTCGTGGGAAATCGCTTAAGGAAGTTTCCAGCACTCTAAGCGTATCATTAGTTTACATTGAATTCATGCAAAACGTGTGTCTTGCCAATTACAAAAAGACACCCGCGAGTTAAATTGTACCTCTGAGGAAAACAGAGTTATTTTCATTTTTAAGGAACAGTGACAAAAAATTTTAAATAACATAACAGATTTGTTATATTCGCTTAAATGCAGTATCTTCTCGGATTTAGTGCACTCCACACAAAATGCACTAAGGTGGTGGTGTGTTTCGCAAAGGTAGTGGATGTTAATCATAGTGTTCGTGTGCAAATATATATATTTTTTACTTTCATTGTTCTTACTGTATCCAATGTAGACTTAAGTACAATGGTTTGAAAGATTTTTTATAAGTGAAGTGTAAGCAAGAAAAAGGCAAAAGAAAAATCCATCCAAAGTTGTTGACGCAAGCAGTTATCAGTTACTATAACTATATATATATATATAAGTTATATGTATATATTAGGGCTGAAAATCTATTAAAATTTCTAATCGAGTTAACGCTTGACTTTAATCGATTAATCGACCGATTAATCGACTGATTAATCGACAAACAGGTCGGTATTTTAAACGAAACCAAAGTGTACATTTAATATTGTTTTACACGTTTAATAACTACTACACTACAGATAACCAGAAGAAATCCTGAATTAATGAATACCATTATTAGTTAACTACTGAAAAAATATATACAAACTTACATTTCCGGTTACTTTTTCAGTCAAGACTTGAGACACACGAGTTTCTTGACATTTGAATGTTCAAGAGACAATCTTAGTTTGTTTACAGCAATACCGGCAGCACTAAAAACTCTCTCACTCGGCACTGAGAAAGGAGTTTGGTTATTTGACCCGTTTCTCGAAAAACGTTTTTCAGAATTCGACTAAACCCATTAATCGGAAAATGTAATTGATCGACGATTAAATGTTTAATCGATTAATCGGTACAGCCCTGGTATATATATATGTTACTATATATATATACATTATATATAATATATACATATACACAATATAGCTTTGTTTGTATTGACAACGTTCGGCAATAACACAACAGCCGTATGCTATTATTATTCCCTAGTGGTAGGCTATATCTCTACAAAAAAGTAGGCCTACTAAATGATTAACGTATTGACCTTAATACGGGCATTTTTTGTGCGCAATTTACCACTCTGATTTTTAATAAAATGTATATTGCCTTTATTTTAATAACTTCTCGATTTATTTACATTTTTTCTCATATTCAAAATTTTCTTCATTTCTAAATCTTCGGGCAAATAAAATGTACATTTAGAAATAAGATATCAACTTCATTCATGCACCAAAACGTTGCTAGATAATGCAGTTGGCAGAATGTCACAAATAAATTGAAAAGAACTGGCCCCCTCAGGAGAAGAATTTTGTAGCGAAACATTTTTAAATATATTTATTTAACACTTTTATAACGAATGCATCTAGATTCATAATTCTGATTCGCTATATTCTATGTACTTTTAATTATTATACAATATTATATTTTAGTTCAGTATTGTAAGTTTAAAAACATTTTGTGAACAATAGGTTTTTAATTTTCTTCTCGATATGTCAGCGATAGTAATCGCTGTGGAGTGTATCGATGTACTAGGCTTAGGTATCGTGAGATGGATGAGTTGGTTATTTTCTTGCCGTACCTGCTTGCTCGTTATTGCAGAGTTAAGCTTGCCTAAAGAGTTAATGTTTACTTTTTTGTTCATGTATATGATTTTCTCTTATTAAACCTAAAGATATGTTACAAAAAATGAATTGGATTGAATCTGAGTTTAGATTTTTACATCCAGAGTCGAAGAATACCCTAATGCAATTACTGTACATTTAAATATTCGTGCCATAAATCTTTTGCAAAGAACTTGTCAGAGATATTAGGTTTAACGATCCATTGAGTTTTTACATTTTCAAAATGTTAAAAATAACTTTCATTAAAAATAAATATATCATATAATTTTATAGCATGTAACTGAGTTCATTTAATGAGATATTTCAATACATTTCATGTGAATTGTGAAATAAGTCGTGCAGGTAATAAAACAATAACATAATTATAATGTACCAATTACATAACAATGTTTTTCTTCTCGTTACCAAATATTATATATTATTTAATATATACTTAACAAACTTTTCAACTTTGCAGATTCTGTAAATCCATTTCAAATGTACTAGTTTAGCATGTGCTTACAACGTTGCCTAAGCGATATTTGCTTAGTCTCAATTAACGAAATTCTCAAAGGTTAGTCTGTTGTTGCAGGCATAACAAGACAAAATATTTCTGTTTCCAGAATACTTTATGCATATACCCGAGATTTTTTCCTCTAAAATGGGATATTACCAGAAACTAGGAATTATAAAAAATCAAATATCATAATGTAGCGGGCTATTAATAAGAATAAATTTAAATATAGACTCCTTCAAAATAGTGCAAATTTATATAAAAATAAATGCTACATTATCTTAATTCCCTGAAATAACCCTTTGAAAGTCATGTAATTGTATTGACAGATATGACAAGCACGATTTTTAATTCGTAGAATTAGTCACAACAAAGGTTAGTGCGAAATTTCATACTTCTACGTCCAGATTTAATTTTCTCGGAAAAGCTTTAGTAGATGCACCTTCTCACCTGAGTTAGCAGTGCATAAAATCACGTGTAAAGAAACGCCGCTGCAAGGGGAAGCTTCATTAATATAATACACATAGGCAAAGAGAAGAATATTAAATGAAGAGAACGAGACGAAAAATTAATAATACACATATACCGTACATATATATATTTACATTATGTTGTGTCTACCGACTTTGTGTGGGGAGGGATGGTGGGGGTTTTCATAAGCCAGACGTTTCTCTACGAAAGGCAGACAGATCTGGGGGGTGACAGAGGGGCTCGGTCGATATTGTACGACCTCACGCAGAACTACAAAATACAGGCAAGTAGGTAGAAACAGCAGACAGAGACGAGACAGGTACAACGAAACATGTCACATGGTATTGATCCGAACCAAATATCTTGTACTTTCAATAATGTATCGTGTTCGAGAATTCCATTGTTCCACTTAATATTGCACTCTTCACATCTGCTAAAGCTTCACACTTCCCACAGAAAGACTTTCTGTTAAATAATGCACTCTGTTCTGGACAAAGTTCAAAGAGTTACTTTTTCTTGCATCTCTCTCTCTCTACTCGCACCTTCTTTACATTCTACTTTTATCCGCCCGTTTGAAGTCCTATCCAAGATGTTTCATTGTTTCTATTCTCTCCCTTCTATGACATATGGATTATATTTTACTTTTTTTACTCAGATCTAAAAATGTTTATGGATTTTAAGAAACTGATATCCCTCAAAGGGAGATGTAAAACTAAGGTAAAGAAGAAGAAGAAACCGATAATTAACATAAATAGTTGTTTAATCAAGCATTTAAGTTAGGTGCGGTTTGAATAGATAAAAAAAAGTTGAATTTTCTCACGCAGCGGGCCCGGGTTCGATTCCTGGTCGGGTCAAGTTACCTAGGTGGGGTTTCTTCTGGGGTTTTCCTCATCTGTGAGACAAATGTCGGGTAACTTTAGGCCCTTGTGGTCCCCAGACATCATCTGGCCGTCATTATTATCTTCATCCCATCCTCGCCTTGTTTGGAGTGAGTGTGTGTGTTAATGGTGTGTCTCGTCCTATGTGTTCGTGTTGTCTCGGAGGTGGCCCCGGCATTGGGCTGATCACTCATCCGGGGAGGCCCTCCATGGCCTTGTCTGGTCAAAAAAGTATATATGTGATCCAAAGATAACCCCTCTCCCGACAGGTCGCGGCCCTGTAAGGCCCGGGCGGCTTGGGTCGCTTAAATCCTAAAAGGGAGAGGTAAAACTCAGATAAAGAAAGAAGAAAAAATAAGATAGTGGAATTAGTGAGCATTAAGCGTACCAAGTTAGGTGGAAATTATTTTTTATCTTTTGAAAATGTGGGGCCTTTTTAAAATTTTGAAACATACAAACAAAAGGGCAGAGTAAGGAATGTATGTCTAATGCAGATTATGGGTTCTAGATGTAGGATAGTGAAAGAAAGATACTCGATTGCATCGTGCCACTCTAATGTATTGCAGTAGTTGGAAGCATGAAAGCACATATACCCACTCATGATACCTTAAAGGTATATGTACCACAAAAATATTTAAAAAATGCTGGTTCTAAAATATTAAAATTTTACAAGAAAATGAACTCAAAAGTGGACAAAAATTACAGGATCCTTTAACAAGGCTTACTAGAACATAACTAGCTGATAAAAGTATAAAAATTTGACCAAGTTATTTTTAAATTACATGTTTTATAGGAGCATGAAAAAAATTAATTCAGATGCACTTATCACTTCCTGTAGAGATAGCATTTTTCTGGTTTCTCTGACACCTTTTATTTTTTTAATGCATATAATGAACATATTTTTCTACAAAGTAGACTACTTTCATGCAGATAAAGTTATTAATTTTAATGCAGTTAATTTTTGGAATTTCTTCCTCGGATAGTGACTATTTTGACGTAAGAATGCTGTTTACATCTTGTCATATCCATTTGCATGGCGGATGACTCACAACTAAATTACCATCTCCTCTGTTCGTATAACCGTACACCACAATGAGCTACCAAGTTATGTGTCCATATACTAGAGATGCCACGCTCTCCCGTGGCATACAACATTCCATGGTAACATCGCCTTACTTTGAGAGAAAAATAGTTGTCATGACTTATGCTCCATTCCTCATATATAAGTCATGACAACTATATATGTGTGTGTGTGTATGTAGCCTATGTGTACCATAAATTACTCATTTTTACCCCTGAAACCTGTATTTTCCCTCCCTTAAGATGGAGAAAGTTATGTGAGTATAATAATAGTATTTTTTTTATTCGAATGTAATATCTTAAGGTTTTCATGTTTATTCAGGTTTAATGCGGAGTCCAGAAAATATTTTGTAATAAATATACAATGCCCTACAGTTTCATATTTCAGACTATTTCGAGTATCTTTAACAAATTATTTGTTTATCTTTGAAGATTTCATCTTTATTTAATGTAACCTATCACTTACAGAGTACAAAAATAAGTAAATTAAGTACTATTATATCATAATTTTAACAAGACTCTTGAGGTATTTGGAATCTGAGAAATATTAATGAAATAATTATCTTAGCAAGCAATGACTTGGTCAAAACAAATACTATTGTACTCGTATACTAAAATACAAAGCATGTATATTATATTTTACTTGTATTCAGTAGAGAATAAGAAGGATGGAATATTGTTCCTAGACATTTCATGAGAATGAGGCACTTTTTGTGTGTATTAGCATAGGATATTACATTGTTAGAAGTGAAGGAAAGCACAGACGCAGACATACCTCCCGGGCTGTAGAAAGAAGCTTCGTTACAAGAGACTGGAAATCAAATACCGCCCCTTCTTCCGTTAAATATTTCAAGCTAGTCTTGACATACTACACGTCTTGTAGTGCACAATATTTTCCTGATGAAATGCACAGTCAATTCAGGATAAAATTTCAACTAAGAACGCGAATTATGATGAAGCTTGTAGTCTAACGAACAAGGATGTTATTCTTCACATATCATCGGCATTTTATTATTTAATGCTTTAGGGTTTGCATATTTTGGTTCTTATGACTTAAGATGCCGCTGTGGCTCAGGGGATGCGTTCAATCCTCTCACGCAGCGGGCCCGGGTTCGATTCCTGGTCGGGACAAGTTACCTAGGTGGGGTTTTTTCTGGGGTTTTTCCTCACCTTTGAGACAAATGTCGGGTAACTTTAGGCCCTTGTGGTCCCCAGATATCATCTGGCCGTCATTATCATCTTCATCCCATCCTCGCCTTGTTTCGGGTGAGTGTGTGTGTGAATGGTGTGTCTCGTCCTATATGTTCGTGTTGTCTCGGAGGTGGCCCCGGCATTGGGCTGATCACTCATCCGGGGAGGCCCTCCATGTCCTTGTCTGGTCAAAAAAGTATGTATGTGATCCACAGATAATCCCTCTCCCGACAGGTCGCGGCCCTGTAAGGCCCGGGCGGCTTGGGTCGCTTAAATCCTAAAAGGGAGAGGTGAAACTACGGGAAAGAATGAATGAGAATGACTTAAGATGCACCAAACCGTAACTATAATTCTTCTTCTGTGTTTGTAAGGGTCCAAGGTTCAACACCAGCTTAATTCGTCATATCTTACCAGCATAAATGAGTAAAATCTAATCAGGGCTTCTCAGACAATAAAATTTGATACCGCTGCAAAGGATAAGCTACATAATTCTCCGCGACTTGCATCGATAATACTTGTGCCCCTGTAACATCCAAGCTCTCGTTCCCAATGATCTCGGGAGCTGTACCTTGTTATTTTTTTTTAAATATTTTTGTAAAGACAGGAAGAGGAGACCGTACCGTTACTGCAGAGTAATATTCCATGCAGAAGTGCATTATGACTAGCCGGCGCAGTCTGCGCAATAAAAATACACAGACCTGGATAATGGTTTTTGTCTCTTGCGCTCGTTCGCTGCCTGTGTCGACGACGAAAGAGCATGTTTATTTTGTTTTTGTAATCGGGACAAAATGCAAACAAAAGAACAATGATGCACTGGTACGAGTGTTCATGCATTGCAAAAAAACAGATCATAACTAATGTCATTATTCATTTCGTAATTTCATTCACTATTTTGGTTTTCTACGAAATATTTAATATCTTCCTACACCAGACTAGTATGTAGGATGTAGGTCAGCTTCTGTATTTCATGGTCTATTAGAAAAATTTTCTTCTACATCCTGCAATCAGGATTTTTTCCTAAAAGTAGGTATTCAGTACAAAAAATATATACCGGTAGACCTATATAAAAAATATGGATACACTGTTTAGGCCTAACGGAAAAGGCATCAAATTTTGTACGTTGGAAAAGAGAAGGCTATTTATCAATAAATATATTTTTCATTCCTCTTATTTCTCTTACCTACCCTTGCATTTCTAAAACAGGAAACCTTAATATGAGTAACCTAATACAAATAAATGTTAACTTTTACTTCCTAACAGTTTTTTGTGGAATAAGATGTGACTTCCATGGCATAAATTATCAAATAGATAAGGAAATGCATTACCCATGCCATATGCACTTTTAAAACATCACAGTATTTATCAGCTAAAGAAATTACAAATTTGACCTACTACTATACAAAAAAAAAATTAAGCAAGAAAAAAGGAATTCTACTGTCCGCGTTATTGAAACCTCTAACAACAAATCGAAAGCAATTTGATCCTTGGTTAAAGGTAAATGTTTTTCTTCAAACATTTGTTATTCTGAAATTCCGTCAATGACTTTAATGATTTTTTATTCAACAACCTGGTAAAATTAATGAATTTATGGCTGATTCGGAACTTCATTCATCTGCTATTGAATATCTGCCTAAATCGTAGGGCTCTGCTACTAGCCTACATTTAATTGGAATGTGATTAATAAGTACTTGATGTTGTTCTGAAAATGAAGAATTCTGACTCCAAATATTACTATGGAATGTCTAATAATTTTCTTAAGAAAATAACTCCTTCGATTTTGGATCCTCTTGCAAAATGCATAAATCATATTTTATTAAATGACATTATTCCCTGATTTACTGGAAACAGTCAATGTTACATCGGTATTTAAAAAAGTAATAAATCACAACTGTCCAACTACAGACCCATTTCCATTGTAGGCCTACCAGCTCTCGAACACATTATGAAAAACAACATTTGTTTTTATCTTGAATACAATAACTTGTTCTATTTTAATCAGCACGGTTTTAGGTCTGGTCATAGTACAATTAGTGTTGTTCATTACTTAGTAAAGAGGCTCTCGATACTTTTGAAAACTGTGGATTTTTGCATGTAAGTTTCTGTGCCCTGAGGCTTTTGATTGTGTGGAATATGAGCTCTTGTTAGCCAAGCTTTGTTACTTAGGCGTTAGAGATTCTGTATAATCGTAAACAGTGTATAGTCATCCAACTTAAGTGATATACACTATGGAGTTCCACAAAGTTCTGTATTGGGACCCATTTTGCTTCTAGTGACAACAAATGATCTAGCTTTTAATCTTTTATCAGAAAGTATGATGAGCTATTATTACGTACCAATAATAGCTTGGAACAATTGATTAATGAAGTTGACTCCAATATGCTGGTTTCATGCAAATGAATTCCCTCTGATTTAATCGAAGACAGATCTTATGTTATTAACATTAATGAAATTTCAACTAAGATAGTTTTAATATTCTTGGTAATGTAATAGAATCAACTCTTTCCTAGAAAGAAAATCTGTGTAACGCTATTAAGTATTATATTTATTTTAAGGAGATTAGTCGGCGAGTTCCTTCAGATTTATATTGGAATTATTTATTTTGGTTATTTCAACAGTAGGCCTATTATTTCATACGGTGTTACGCTATGGGGTTACTCTACTGACGTTAATGAAGTACTTATCCTTCAGAATAGGGCAGTCAGAATTTTCACCAATTCTTCTAACGCAGAACATCGGAATCCTTTATTTGTGAGTGAAAGTTCATGACTGTTACTTCACTGTGCATTCTAGAACTGTTACTATATGGTAAAGATAATATACATTTGTATAAAACTAGAAAAACCAATAGGGATGATTTTAACATTCTGACTTGTAGGGTGACTCTAACAATGTCTAATTTTGAGATTATGTCTACTAAAGTTGCAAACACGTTTCCACCCGATTTATTAAAAAGAGTATACCCAATTTGAAAGAACTATCTCTGAAGGCATTTTATAACATAAAAGATTTGTTGAAATTGTGATCTAATTGACTTAATTTTATAGTTTTTATCTTTTATCTTATGAACACTCTGTGTTCCATGACAATTATGTAATTAATTAAACTATTTAAATATCACCGATTTTGCAATAATACCATCACGTAAATGGTGCTTGCAATTAAATAAACACTAATTCAGTAATCGATACATCCCTTTCTGCATCAACTTTCGTTTCGTAACTTCACTGGCAGATTATATGTTTGGAGCTGGGTGCCGAAAACCACGGCTTTCTTGATCAGAGCTATTTTTTATATATTCGCATACTTCTTCAGTCGACGTCATGAAGCTTAGGTAAATTTTACTTCTGAAAATCGAGAAAGTACCAAAAGCTTCATGAATAAATTGTAGTTGGCGTAGTTTCGAAAGTAAGGGTTGTAGAGTACATCATCATGGATTATACACTATATACAGTTATATACAGTATATGTGTGAGGATGAAGAAGATACATGAGTGATTCGTAATAAATACTGTTGGGTCCCGATTAATTTAACAAGACAAAGTAAAACCTAAGTCAAACTGAATGGAATATATAAAATTTCACTAACAAAGCCTATGTAATGGTTTTAATGATAAATCAAACTCCAGAAGAGCATTTTGAAGTGACAGCGAATTATGCCAAAAACTACTTCTTACAATAACAATAAAAGCAACAAGTTATTTCTCATACCAAAGGTTCAAAGAAGTACAAATTAATAATAATAATAACAATAATAATAAATTGATAATAACTATAATTTGGTTTATCTAAAAGCTAAGAAATATAGCCTATATGGAATACAAACGATGTTATTAAAAATAATGCAACAAGATTAATAGTACTTTTACTGTATAAGTTTTAAGCAGTGTGACAATGATGACGATAATGGTAATAATAATAATAATAATAATAATTATAATAATAATAATAATAATAATCAGGGCCCGGATTTTGATGACATAAAGATGTTTGAAAAATGACCAATAAAATGACCCTAAATTTTAAAGAAAATAACTTAATAATTATAAAAAATGACCTAAAAACAGATATTTCATTTATAAAAAAATTATTATTGTACACAAAAGTTATAGACTAGTTTGTACATAATATGTACATGAAAATGACTAAATAAGGAAGCAAATAACAAGAAAATGACAAAATAATGACCTAAAATTGAAATAAATGTCCTAAAAATATAAAATTGCATAAAATGACAAAAAATGACCTAATAAAAATGCATTTCTATAATCTAGAGGTCATGATTAGGATTTATCCACAAGTTGGCAATGTCTTATGCAGCATCAATAAAAAGATGACATGTCATTAGAATCCGGGCCCTGATACTAATAAATGCTGTTTAATATTCTTCCATCCTATACGAAATCTATAAGTCCAGTAAATTATGAGTTATTAACATGAGATGCAACAGCTGTGCTAGTTCCCGTAACCTGTATACGATTTATTTCGTATTGCGGTTAAGAATGCCCAATAATTTTCTTGCATTCGCATTAATTATAAAGAAGTAAATAAGCTTTTAAACTTAACTTAATTAAACTGTCATTTTGTTTCCGAAGCACCTTGTAATTAGACGAATGTTCGCTGATTAAAGACTCTTTTATTAATCTCTAATTTCCATTTGCACTCCAGGCTTTCGCAATTTCGATATTAAGGTCAAGGCTAAGCTGTAAGTATGTGGATCAGTTCATATGACGAGGACAGGTTACTGTGATATAATGGAATCAGGTGCAAGGTTTCATGGTCTGTAACAATTTGTGAAAATTATGAACACTTTCCCTCAAATAATTAGGTACTAGGGTTAAGACTGACGTTTCTATTCTAGTTTCAAAGGGTTCTAGAATCTAGAATTATGAAATTCTCATGTTATTTTTATTTTAATTGGCTAATATTTTGTTTAGAAAGAAAAATTTCCAGTTTTCCACAACCTGCGGGATTAGGCTACCTTAAAAGGCAATACATATAACTTTTATTAAAACAGTAATAGTTATTTAGGCAGTGGCGGCGCTGGCATTCTTAAAGAGGCAATCTGTTGGATCTGAAAGGGTGTGTTTTACATTTTGAAAGGGTATGTTTTACATTTTAAGAAGGTGTTTTACGTTTTGAAAGGGTGTGTTTTACGTTTTGAAAGGGTTTGTTTTACGTTTTGAAAGGGTGTGTTTTACGTTTTGAAAGGGTGTGTTTTACGTTTTGAAAGGGTGTGTTTTACGTTTTGAAAGGGTGTGTTTTACGTTTTGAAAGGGTGTGTTTTACGTTTTGAAAGGTTGTGTTTTACGTTTTGACAGGGTGTGTTTTACGTTTTGAAAGGGTGTGTTTTACGTTTTGAAAGGGTGTGTTTTATGTTTTGAAGGCATTTTATGTATTTCATGTATTATGAAGATTAGCTTATGTTACCTGGTAACTGTAAACTAAACCTTCAATTTCATAACCATAGTAGATAAAAACAGTATTCCTAATTACATAGATAAAATGGTTGAACAAAGACCATCACATTTGAATCTCTGAAAGGAATATTTTGGGAACCCCTGTTAGCACTTGTCGGTGGAAAGTGGAAATTGCGCCGCTTTTCCCCAAAGTCTGATATATTTACATTGTACGGTACACCAGAAACCCACGTAAAAGGGTTTTTTAAACTCCACTACGGGTCCTCGATTGCTTAGAGTCTAGCCAATAGACTGGCACACTATGCAAATAGCTGCACCGATGTTAATTTCGCCTTTAAAATATTGATGCTTCAAAGGAGCACTAAAGTTCTTTACAGGCTAATTTATCTGCGGCTCTGGAAAAAAAGCGGCGTGCAGCGAAATCGAATATCAGGTTCGGAAATATCAGCTCACCCTTGGCAACATCGGTTTGATTGGTCTCGCATATCAGTTGCTCCTGCAGCGATATAAAAATAATGTTGAACCCAGATAATAAAATTAATACAACACCATCCGACAAGCAATGGGAACTGCAAAGACTGTGAGGCAGACAGAAATAAAAGTACTGAAAGTAAGACTAAGACAGTTGTAAAAGTTTTAGTGCCATAAATATGTTCATAAAACCTTAATCAACTACAGAAAAAGGAAAAGTAAATATTAAAACCGGGATAAGCTGAGACAAAACAGAGAATAGATGCATAAAAATAAAACACTTAAGACTTGGTATAATTTGAATCATGGGCAAACAGCTAGTACTAGTTTCTTGATATCTGTAATCAACCAATCAGGTAGTTTGGTAAAATAACAACATAACAACAATAACGACGTCTTTTCGATGCCTACAGGAATGTTGGATTGGAAATTACTCGTAATACAGAAAGAACTAAGTTAAGAAAAAAAAAACAACAATAACAAAATACGTCAAAATAATGCGCTACAAAATAAGTAAAAAGTCAAGAAAGAAAAAAACAACAACAACAAAATACGTCAAAATAATGCGCTACAAAATATTAGAATAGCCGATGAAACATTAAAAAAAGAAGAGAAATACAAATATCTGGGAGCAATAATTACAGATATTAAGGCAGAAATTAAATGTCAACTAAAATCATGAAATGCTTGTTTTTATGCAATTAAAAAACTTTCACCTTCATTTTTGTCCAGAAATTTAAAAATAAAAATTTATAAGACAATTATCCTGTCGTTTACTATATGGATGTGAGGCATGGTCCTTTACACTTCGGTAAGAACATAATTTTGAGAGTGAAACAGGGTGCTTAGGAAAATATTCGGACCTAAGAGAAATTAAAACTGCATAGTAAGAGCATTCTGTGCTCTTCACCGAATATGGTAAGTGTTATTAAATCACGGAGGCTGAAATGGGCTGAACATGTTGCACGCATGGGGAAGGAAAGATACCTCAGAAATATTGACTGGGAGACCCAAAGGGAAGAGACCACTTGGAACACCCAGACGTAGGTGGGAAGATGAGGAGTTATGGGCAATTCAGATAGAAAATTAACCGTAAACGTAACGTAAACTTAAAAGTTTGGGGCCATGTTTTTCAATGTGACCATTCACAATGCATCAAGTAAACGTGAAACTTAACGTAAAATTAAACGTAACTTAGAACCTTGCAAACACCAAGCTTCTGCGTTACGTTTATGCGAAAAATAACGATACAACCAATCAAAGAACAGAAAAGGAGACGGAAGTGGAAGTAGCCAAGAGATGGCGTCTATGAATGAGAAACTCGTCATTATGATAAATGGCATCCATTATATAAAGATGCGGTATTGAAGGAAAATATATGAACATTAGTTCCCCAAGAAATGAACTACAGTGGTAAATACAGCCCATATAATATTCTGTTAATTTTTATATGTCTGCATACGCTTGTATGATTTCAATTTTTAATGGCCTACACATGTTTAATAGAAACATGAAAGTATTTTCGTCTGCTGCAGCCATTTTATCAGCTGTTCACGTTCTCGTTTGTGATTGGTTGTTGTTATCTACGTTTAAGTTTTCATTGATAATGCTCAATGCCGTGCTAAAGTTTGCGTTTAAGTTTACGTTCTTATGTTTACGGTTAAGTTTCTATCTGAATGGCCCATTAGGATTTGCGAGGGATGATTGGATGGACCTAGCACAGAATAGGGTTGAATGGGGGTCTCAGGTAAGCGCGGCAATGAGACTCTGGGTTCCATAAAATAGATAAAATTCCTTTAACTTGCTTAGGCATTGTCTATTGCCATTGAGCAAATAAGTAAATGAACAACAACTAGGCCTCATGTTTCCCGAGTTTTGTGATACGACATATTCAGTATAAAACGGCCCTACAGTGTTCTTCACTCCTTACCGCAGGTAACTGATTCTTTTACATAAATCGACCATACTAGCTATTTAAGGTTACTGTATTTTTTCAAGAGGTGAGGATGCCCTGACATCTCACGACAGATCTCAATCCCTACTTCCAATTTCTTTTTGGAGGGTAGATGGCGGGGTCCACAACCCTTCTTTTATTTGCAGTCGTTTGCCACCAGAGATCTGCACATGCTGCGATTATCAAATAACGTATTCAACAGCATGTAAGTACGATGTCCTTAGCGTCTCGATAAAGTGAAAAGGGACGTTGCAACTGGTAAATAAGTTACCCTACATGTTAAATGTATTTATTTATTTTACTCTGGCAGAGTTAAGGCCTTCAGGTGTTCTCTTCTACTCGGCTAGAGAGGCACAATACACACTACATAATTATTACATACTTATATGTTGCAGAGGACAAGCAAAAATAAGCAGACCATTTAAACGAGAGAGAATCAAATGAAAACCGCAATAAATTTTTTTTCCACTATTTTACTGCTGGAAGAATGCTTGCTTGTACATTATTTTTTCCACATAGTCCCCTCCCAGTTCAATGCACTTGCGCCATCGGATAGGAAGTGCTTTTAGTGCATGGCGCATGTGCATGTGCGCATGGCTCATGTGCATGAGAAAAATTATTTTGGTTGACGCTGTAGCCACTCGTGCACCGCCTATTGGACGTCTTCATCAGACTTGAACTTCTGCCCTCCAAGGTGCTCCTTTAATGGACCAAAGATGTGGAAATCTGATGGTAACAAATCTGGCGAGATGTCGGATGTGGGAGGCACTTGAAGCTAATGTCATCGATGGTTTTCATGGTTGCCGGAGCAGAATGCGGACGGGTGTTATCATGTTGAAGCAAAACACCTGCACTCAGCAATCCCCTTCGTTTTGGCACCATCAGTCTTCCTCATCTTTGGTCCATTAAAGGAGCACCTTGGTGGCATAATCCCAAGTCTGATGATGACCGTCCAATCGGCAGTGCACGAGTGGCTACAGGGTCAACCAAAATATATTGTTTTCACGCGGTATCGAAGCACTTCCTATCAGATGGCGTAAGTGCAATGAACTGGGAAGGGACTATATGGAAAGTAATGTACAAGCAAGTAGGGATGGGTCGATACCAGATTTTCTCGATACTCGATACCGATACATGATTTTTTCCCTCGATACTCGATACTTCGATACACGATACCTTTAACATTTCCAGTTTCAATAAATAGGTACATTAAAAATTAAAATTTGAGAGAACTGTGTAATACCAACTAAATTAATTAAGTCTGCATATTTAATGAGACAAAATTTAATATCATCAGTAGCCTATAATTATTTTAAAACTCTACATTAAAACTAAAATTAGTTTTTTAAACAGTCCACTTACAAGTTTTTGTTAAAAAATACTAGCATTCTCACTTAATTGCAGAATTGCAGAATTACAAAAGTATCGAAAAAGTATCGAGCGAGTTTTCTGAAGTATCGTTCGATGCCGATACCATGCAAGTATCGAGAGTATCGAGGTATCGAAAGTATCGAGGACCCATCCCTACAAGCAAGCATTCTTCCTGCAGTAAAATAGTGGGACAAATTAATTGCTGTTTTCATTTGATTCTCCCTCGTATATAACCATAAGTTAAATGTGTGTAATAATCGTAAATCAAATTTTTTTTTAAATAATCGAAGCAACTATCTTAAAATGAGGCAAGATGAATTATATTCCAAAACGTATTTGCACTACATAACTCCTTAACTTCCCAGTGGTACTCAGTGTAACAATGATTACACGTTTAGTAAGAAGGTTAAAATGAATTGAAAATACTTTGTATTTTGTGTTTACTTTTATAGATTATGGGATAATTTAGTTTGAAAGGTTCCGCTGAATTGCAACAGCGCACTGCCAGATATCTATTCTCGGTGGCAATGACCTCTGTCACGCGTATAAAGCACCCTCGCCTTATGTTGTACTTTATGTGGTTCGCCGGTTCACGTAATAATCTTTGGATTTAATTTGCACTAAAACTACCTGATATAATGAAAAAATACGAGAAAATTAATTTTATTCGATATTCATTCATCTGCTGATGTGAAAAAAGAGCAATAAGGATAATATTTATCGACTAGAGCACGGATAAAGTGCAGACAATAGTACACACTTGGAATAAATATGAAATTGGGAAATTTCATTTGTTTCTACTGAAGAAATAGACTGTTAAGATCTGAACAATTATGCTGCTTCCATTGTTTATTCTGTCCATACAATTATCCACTCCACACACACACTTGTAAGAAAAATGAGAAATTACACACTCTATTCATTACTACGTTTCTTTGTAAGACAGAAACCAGATGTGAAACGCACAACTTCCTCTACCCAAATAAAAGTTTTGGCACTTAGGATAATATAATACTGAATGCATAATATACCGTGCAATGTTTTATGCATATTATGGCATTCGTATGGTATAGGAATCAACTCTTATACAATTCAACGGCCCTAAATAGCGTGCTCACTCGCTCGCCCACTTCGTAAAACATCGGGTATACTCGGCGATGTTCGTCTCTCGCAGTCTAAACTTTCACGAAGAGTACAAAAATAGGAAAACCGTTTCTTTATTATATAAAGCCTAAGTGAAATGAACACAATGAACAAATATTCTAATTTAATTTTTACTTACAATTTTTATAGCTCTGAACCACAAACATTTTTAATATACTGCCAGTGTAAATTTCTTTAAAATTCTGGAGTCAATTAATAATGGCGGGCGAAGCCGCGGGCAGTATCGCGGACAGTAAAAATCCAAACAAAATAACTCATTCCCTTGAAAAATTATATAATTTCTGAAAATTACACTGAATTTATCAAATAAAATTCACATCATATTCATCTGTCAACGAATAGTTGAGAAACAATATGTATTATCAGTGTTAACAGGTCGCTTTGGAACTGCATAATCGAATCTGAGATCGTTTTCCCAGGCGGCGCTTTCATATCGTGGAATGTACTCTAAAGCAGGAATTTTAGCTGTTTCATTAATTATTAATGGCTTAGTTTATGAATGATTCGCGTGCAAGTGTTAATAAATATAATGCTTTAATAATTATTATACTCTTAATTTTTAATTTTTCAATTAATTATCGTGGGCGAAGCCGCGGGCACCTGCTAGTTTAAAACAAAACTGTTATGACGTTTTCCAGAAAATATACGAAACTGTAAGGGGGTTCAGAAAGTGATCTAAACAGCGGCTTATAAGTATTCAAAGATGCCAATATAATGAATGTAAAGCGAACGCCACTTAATGTAATCGCGGATAATGTTATCAATCGGGTAATGTTATCACTTTTATTAAGTCCCGTACGGATTAATACTGGTACTTTGAAAAAATGCTGTTTATGGTGATTAAACATTCGGTTTATGTTATCACATTTTTCTTTTTGCGGCTTTATTTTCAAGTACTGCACGTCATTCAAAATTTCCTTTTTAAGGGTTTCGTTTCTAACTCAACTGCATTGTGTTGACTGGAGGTAGCGATTCTGTTCCCAGCTCACAGGATGTTTCATAGGAGCTTTTGATTTATGAAGATAACAGTGTTGATATAGCCTACATTCGTTAGATGTTTTGCTACGCGGTGTTCACCACCGATCAGTATAGACTTCCAAAAATGCTCGTAACTCGTAACTGAGTATGGAGTATTGGTTAATGGACTCCTAAATGAAAGTAAAAAAAAAAAAAAAAAAAAATTTTGTTACTGGTTGAAAAATAGCTGCTTGCAGTATATTACCGGTACTGTATTAGCCTATGAGGGTTCAATGTTTCACAGTTACGTATTATTTTATGAATAAATATTTTTAATTCTGTTTTGTAATGTATTATCTTATATAAGAATAAATAACCAATTAAGTCCTTCGGCTATTGTTATCAATCGGTTAATATTATCAGATTAGCTGCGTCCCGAAGTGATAACAATAAGCGGCGTGCACTGTATATGTTTTATTTGCATAAATAATTGTCTCAAATAGTATGGGGTGAGCCTAGTTACGGTATTTACTGTCATACCTGCGCCCCTTAATTTGATTTGTTGTTTGTTTTGTATGTACTGTCAGATCTGATAACAATTTCCCTTCATGAAGTTTTCACAGCCTACTCTGCCATCTATGATTTGTTCAGTGAACTCATTTGCTTTCAGGACAAAAGAAAGGAAGAAAGCGGGAAAGCGGGAATTGTAGGACAGTCGCGTCGTTTCCCTAGTTCAGTAAGGATGTTTTAGTGTTATTCGGAAGTTAACTGCTACAGATTGCAAACACAAGACAAAAACAACGTTTCTTAGCTCCTTTTTCCTATCGGGGAGTCCCCTTGCGTCCCGAAATGTTCCCGAGAGTAGGAGATACTCCCTATGATGGGGAAGGAAAAGATGAAAAGATGGAAGGGAAGTGGAGGTGGGGAGAGAGTCTGGCGCCAGTCGGGACGGGGTCGGGAGATGTCTGGAACATTGAGGAGGAACTTAAGATAGTAAGGAACTATAGTCCCTGGAGATCAAAGATGATGCCCACGTCATATCCGGACTAGCAGTCGATAAAGAACATGTTCACAAATCGAAACAACTATTTTTTCACTTTGCCATGGTAACGAAGCCAGGGCTATTTCCCAGGGATGCCTTATATTCAAACAGATTACAAGGGACGTGAATTCTTGATCACAGACTAAAATGACTAATAAGAAGTTCTCTTATGATTTTTAAACTATATTAGCGGAAGATATTTGTGTTTCGATTCATTCATTAGATGTTAAAATTAGTCCTCTACTATAATATTAGTCTCACTACTGTTGAGAAATCCAAAATAGAACTACTGACTTTAGGCTTGGTGACACGTTGTACTCATTTTCTTCTTTATCTATCTATCTTTATATGAGTTTCACCTCTCCCTTTTAGGGACATTAAGCGACCCAAGCCGCCCGGTCCTTACAGGGCCGCGACCTGTCGGGAGGGGGATTATCTTTGGATCATATAGGCCTACATACTTTTTTGATCAGACAAGGACATGGAGGGCCTTCCCGGATGAGTGATCAGCCCAATGCCGGGGCCACCTCCGAGACAACACGAACACATAGGACGAGACACACCATTCATACACACACACTCATTCCAAACAAGACGAGGATGGGATGAAGATGATAACGACGGCCAGATGATATCCGGGGACCACAAGGGCCTAAAGTTACCCGACATTTTGTCTCACAGGTGAGGAAAAAACCCGGAAAAAACTCCACCAAGGTAACTTCTCCCGACCACGATGTGAATCCGGACCCGCTGTGTGAGAGGAGCGAACGCATCCCCCACGCCACGGCGGTGGACATTTTCTTCTTTAACTAACCCAAATAGAAAGAAAGGTAAAAACACTTAGATAACAGACTTTTTATTAATTAAAATCAGATCAATTATTTGGTTTCTCGTTTCACATTTTCAGATTATCGTTTTTACAGTAATAAATCACTGAAAATTGGGGCCGAGATTTTAAATAAACCCATTTTCCACGTCCAGCGAATTACCTTATGATAATTATAAGTCTTTAAGAAAAACTTACGTATCTAAGGAACTTTAAAAAAATCAACCAAATTAAGAAGAGGACATGTTTATTGTGTAAATAAACAATCAAGCATTACTGATAAAAAAAGACGAAAGAGTTCAACAACTCTTATCGTTAAAATAATACTGTATACGCAAGTTCTAGGGCCGATTCCTTCCTGTTCTAGGGTTTACTTGTAAGTGGTAAGCTTTTCCTTCATCACTGTGGGCCTTGAGGGAATGTACCGAAGAATCACTTCGAGTCTCGAGAGAAACAGTTAAGTTATGAGGCTCTTTCATAAACGCACACTAATGTGGCTGATGTCTAAAAATTTGTATATGCGAAGAGGTAAACCACCTCTCCAAAGCAAACTAACGTTCTTGGTATAGGAATTCCAAGCATTCGTCGACGTTTCGAGCAAAGTTAATAAGTGAATAACATTATATAATTTTACTATGGACATCATAATTATTACATATTCAGATCAGACATATGTAAAAAGGGCGTAAAAGGACATATTTTATAATATATATTTTCTGGATAAAACAATACTTAGGCTACACCCATTGTAAAGGGTTTCATTCTGTTAATGCCAGTGCTATTGTCATCTTTATAATATATTTGAAGTAAATAAATCATTAACACAGGCTTTCAACGACATGTAATCGTTACTAATGTGATTATCTCAAAACATGGGTTTCTGATATACCGTACGCTCCTTGTACATATACTGTAACTCCTCAATTGTAATATTGTAATATCGTCGTAGTCAGAAACCCAAGATTTTAATATGCGGCTCGACAATAAGATTTGTTCTACAAGCGGCAGCCACAGGAACCATGTAGGCTTAATGTATTTATTGTGGTTTGGGTCCTATTTTTGATTAAAGCATTGTAAGAGTAAGGTGTGATGACCTTTGCAAGGGTTGCAAAGTAGTGACATTACCAAAAAAAAAAGTCTGAAGTTAATCAAATCGTTCATTAGTTGGCATATTAGGTTTATCTGCATATTCATCAGTAATAGGCCTAACTGCGATCGTTTTAATTAATATTAGAAATTTTATTATTTTAAATTAGTCTATCCTCAGTTTTCTGACACCCTAAAAGTTATTGTAGGGGAGCCGCAAGAAAATAATTTATTGTGGGAGGCTCCAAAGTTGTTGGCGCCTCCACTGTTGTCAACAGAAAGCAACAGTGAACTTAAATAGCAGTTCCGGCGAAAAAATGTTGATAATCATGTGTTGAAACCGCCTTAAGAGGGGTTTTTGTTTGAAGTTGCATCGAACAGGGGATATACAGTAACGAAAGATCAGGTCACTGCCTCATCTGTCTATTATCCCAATACGATGGACCCTTCCGACAGCTGTCACTGTACATGGTTAACACGCGTTCTAAAGTAATAAACTTTAGTTTAAAAAATGTCAAGTCATTCCCTATACTTTTAGAAGCTATTTAGAATAAATCACTGTAACAAGAAATTATTATATCAGCATGTCTCGTGTAGCAAGAACAGTAAGTATTCATAAAATGATCTGCTATATAAACAATTTTAAATATCTGCATTTAGAGAATGGTAGCAGAAAATAAATTAAAATAAAAAATGGGTCTCACTTGAATGGTAGGGTCCGTGAGAAGTTTCTAAAATTACTACAAATAACCTGAAAATATTACATTATGCCCCTAAAATGGATTAAAATAACCATAAAAACAAAAAAATACTTGAAAAAGACACACGGTTTATGAAAAATTGAAATGCACATGCAGAAAGAATTTACGGCAGTACTAGCATGTAAATGACCTTTGAATAGAATACAGCAGGTCGCTGGCAGACCGGTGACCTCAAAATTTATTTAAAATATCAATTAAAAAACTTAGAATGATACTTAATTTCAACAGAGTATTGAATTAGTATAGTTATAAAAAAGATGCAAAGTCATTGAAGTCTGGGTCCTAGCCATTAGCTTTATGGATTTACACAAGTTCCGCATACTTTGGAATTCTGATACACACGAGTAATAATATCCGCCATAAATGACAAATAAATCAAAAGCGAAATGACATTAATGTGCCCTCTTCAGGAGGTATTAGGCCTATAATATTTCATCATTAATTGCACTCACTAAAAACATGGTAATAGCATAAGTATGATTGGTTTTTAGTACTAAAATACAAACCACTAAGATTCCATTCTTTTATGTAAAATGAAGAATACCCATTTTCCACAGTACACAATAGTGCATAATTGAAACTTCCATGGTACCAGTACTCGATTTACTAACTCATAGTATCTTACATTGTTTTTGTTGATCTACTAAGTTATAATACAACAAATTACAGTGTATTATGATAAAATAAGTTACTTTTCGATTTCGAAATTCGAATATACAAAATATTCCTCAAGTTTATTTTTCTGATTACTAACTTCGACAAACAAATCCATCGAGTTTATTTTTCTTACTTTCAATTTCAAGAAAATATGCGTTTCTACAAAATATTCTTTGAGTTTACATTTCGATATTTAGGTTGAAAAAATTGACCTCTTCTGCAAAATATCCCTCAAGTTTAGGCCTACTTTTCCGATTTCATACTTCGATAAAATCTCTCTCAAGTTTACTTTTCATATTTCGAATTTAAACTTTGAAAAAATGCTCTTGTATAAAATATCCCTCAAATCTACTTTTCATATTTAGAAATTCAACGACATATGTTCTTCTACAACATATCCCTGAAGTTTACTTTTCCGAATTCGAAACTTGACAACATATGCTTTTCAACAAATCTCTAATTTTACCTTTCCTATTTCGAAATATCAAAAAAATACATTTTTCTACAAGCTTATATTGCATACCTTATACCCTAGCTGTTTGAATGATGAAACTCGGAATCAAAATTGATGTTAAAAATGATAGTGGAGTACTTCTAAACTTTTGAAAATCTGTCCTGTACGGGAGTCAGACATTTGCTTTTATCTGTTTAGCACGCAAATGCTTGAACCACTCCGCCAGCAACGGAATGAATGATCTCAGCATCTCCATTCTAAACAGAATAATGTATTGTTTTTCTAAAGATTATTTACAAATCTCATTAGTTAGGTACAACTGAATAATTGATACTAACATTTCGAGAAATATACACAAAGAATCACGGAAGTCTAGAATCCGTGCAGTTTATGAATGTCGTGTTTTTTTTACATAGGCTATAGATATACCATAGGCATAATAATTCCACCTTTAGCCTGCAAAGTAGGAAGCCAATATAGTAAAGTATGAAACCAAGGCAATAAACATTTTGCAAGCAGGAGGTTACTTATACAGGGTGCGGCATTTACATCGTTTACCATTTTCAAAACCTTGTAACACATTTATTTAACAAATAAATAAGCTATATTGAACATTTTTAAATGTCTTACGGTCTTGGATTTGCAATTCTGGTCTTACTTTTTGAATATGATGTCCTTGAGATGCCCTCCATTAACTTCAACACATTGCTGCAATCTCCCTCGTACACTGGCCATTACGCGATGTTGGTGTCTTGCGTAACATTTGCATTTTCCTGCATATCCACGCATAATCCACGAGCGGCCACTTCCACAGTTCTAAGGTCGTGGTGTGGTGTGCCATTGTAGCACAGGGTACTTTTGGCCCTTATTTCTTTGAGAGCGATAATGGTGCTTCGGTGACTGTCAACTCTGAACGTTACAATCACATGCTGCACACTTTCTTCCTACCAGAATTGACACATCCTAACTTGAATATTGAGAGATTGTGGTTTCAACAGGATGGTGTTGTAGCACATACTGCACATCTTTCAATGGACACCCTACATGCTGCTTTCCCCGGCCGAATTCTTTCCAGTTTAGTGATATCCAATGGCCCTCCAAATCTCGCGACCTTACTGCCCCAGATATTTTTTTTCTGTGGGACTATCTAAAGTCTAAAGTTTCCGCTCATGCCCTCCCTGACATAACAGTCTTAAAAATGCAATTCAGCAGGAAATTGCAAATCTTACGCAAGACACCACACACCGCGTAATGGCCAGTGTACGAGGGAGATTGCAGCAATGTGTTAATAGAGGGCATCTCAAGGAAATCATATTCAAAAAGTAAGGCCAGAATTGTAAATCCAAGACCCTAAGACATTTAAAAATGTTCAATGTAGTTTATTTCTTTGTTAAATAAAGGCGTTAAATGGTATTGAAACTGGGAAACTTTAAATGCAGCACCCTGTAGCCTACAAGTAAAAAAAAAGTGTGCGTGGAACGCCACGCGACAGAAATGTAACTTGTTTTAATTTTTGAATTTTTTCAATTTTGGATTATTGGATTTATAAATTTTGGATTGTTGGACTTTTTAATATTGGGTTTTCGACTTTTTAAATTTTGGATTGTTAGACTTTTTAATATTGGGTTTTCGAGTTTTTAAATTTTGGCTTTTTAAAATTTTAGATCTTTGAATTTTTATTTTTTTGGTTTTTTTAATTTTCATTTTTTTAATTTTGGATTTTTTATTTTTAAATTTTGGATTTTAGACTTTTTAATTTTTAATGTTTTTTATTTTTGGATTTTTTAATTTTTGGATTTTTTAATTTTTTAATTTTAGATAGGCCTATTTGGATTTTTAATTTTGGATTTTTTAATTTTTTAAATTTTGGATTTTTTAAGTTTTAAATTTTTGATCTTTAAATTTTTTAAATTTAAATTTTGAATTTTTGAATTTTGAGTTTTTTAATTTGGAATCTTTGATTTTTTATTTTTTGAATATTGGAGTTTTAATTTTTTAATTTTGTATTTTTAGATTTTTTAAATTTTGAATTTCGATTTTTTAATTTTGAATTTTTGGACTTTTAAAATTTTGGATAAGCCTAATCATTGAGTTGATTGTTTTCTGTGCAGTCCGTTCCGTCACACCTCATTCGTGACGATTTTGAGCGTTACACAAGCTCTCGATTTACCCCTACCGCGGCTAAAGAAGTTTCACTTCAAAAAGTGTACAAATTACTCTAGGACTAGTTTGCCTATTGAATGTGGACAATAGAATCTTGGCTAGCTAGGTCGCCAGGATTTGAACTGATTACTAGCATGCAACGTTCCGGGCATGTTCATTATCAACTTGTACGGTGTGTGCTTTTTATTCTGTTTGCGTAACTTAATTACTCTTCAATTGAAAATAAATAAAGTATTTTCCCATCTAATGGCTCTAAAAGTAATTAAATTATTCAAACGCAATATATTTGGATTTACTTTTTTTGTAACAGCCAGTGAAACGAGCATCGAATTTAGTAAGATTTTTTTGTAATTTAGGCCTACCAGCACATAGGTTAAAGCCCATATTACGGATAATACGTTCAGGATATCTACAATCTTTTGAAATAAACTTTAGACTAAATAGATGTTATGCTACAAATGAGAACAAACAATAAAGAAAGTAACTTATTGCTATTAATCCCTGTATACGTACTTAAACATGTTTCGATGCTTAACTCAACACAGATACGTTACACATACATTGCTTGTATATAGAAGGAAATAGTAAGTAAGAAAGAGGAGAAGGGTAGAGTGTAAGAGAGGGTGAATATGGTAAAGAGAGGCAGAGAGGATAAATAAATGAATAAATAAAGATATGTATAACCAATATAGATTGACGAAAACCAAAAAGGAAAAAAAGATCAAAGAGAAGAATGAATTCACAAGAAATAAACCAGATAAAAAGCAACAGCTAAGTCTATATAGGTATTGGGTTACATCAATTTAAAAACCAAGATAAAGAGACAAGAGAAAGTGAGCGAGTAGAAACCAGGAAGAAGTGAATTGAATTGAATTGATTTTATATTAAGGATTTTAAGCGTAGAACTTAAAAGTTCCTTTTATGCATACGATCCACTCACAATGACAGAAAAAATTGCAAATATAATAATAATTACACACACATTGTCAATACAACCTATTTTTGCGTAATTTATTAGGTAATGTGGTAATGTGAGAGTGTGTGTGTGAGAAAGAGAGGAAAGGAGGAATAAAAAAGGGAAGGATGAATGGCAATTCGCACAGTTTCATCTAGTGGGACCAGAACATCTGACTTGGACTATTTGATGGACAATCAATCACTAAACAGGTTTCCTTATGGAATAATTGTAGCAACACCGGTAAAAATATCAACATTTTCCACGCTTTTTTTAGTGCATTAATACGAAACTGTTCACAGCAATATAGTAAATAGTACACTGACTAAATACAGGGGTGCCCACCCCCCAAAACTTCATGACTCACCCCCCAACTTCATTGCTCACCCCCAACCTGATTGGCTGTCGACAAGGGCGCCCATATGATATTTTCTAGGGGAGCAATTTTTTAAATTAATTAATGTTTTTCTCTTTAACTTCTTGGGCCACTTTGTAACATTATATTAATAATATAATAAGTGCAACAATGACGTAACCAGAAAATAATTGCGGGGAGGGTCGAAAGTGCCGGGGGGTCGGGGGTCAATCCCCAGAAAATTTTTAAATATTGAACTAATGAAAATCACATTTTATGCTATTTTAGCACAGAAAAACTAGTTAGGAAATTTGTTTGCCATACTCTAAGACATACCAATATAAACAAGAAATTGTTACTTAAGTCGGGTGTCCACCCCCGGGAAATTTTTAAATATGGAACTAATGAAAATCACATTTTACGCTATTTAGCACTAAAAAACTAGTTAGCTTGGCAGTTTTTAATTTTAGCATATAAAACGCTAATTTTGCAACAATTTTCAACCCCCCAGAAAATTCATAAAACGCTAATATTTTGCCCCCCTCAGAAATTTCAATGACGCAGTCTGCGTCTTAACCCCCCCTGTGGGCACCCCTGCTAAATATCTACCGGTATATCATTTATCCAGTTTTGTACCGTTTAGGAATGCATTTTCATCACGAGATTGTCACATATTATCCAACATGTAAGTTAAAAAGGAAAAGGCTAGTATTATATTCCGGATGTTTAGTTTAGTTGCTTCTCAAGCAAAAGGTTAGTTTGGTAATATGACAAATTATTACTTCACAAAATAAAAAAGTTTGATCGATTAAAGCTGCAATATTAAGATTTCTTTTCTAACTATTAGCAGAGATAAATGCAAGAAACATCCATATCCTAATTCATGAATGATAATGATAAGATGAAGAGTACTTGCTTCGAACCAATTAGTTAGGATAATCTATTTTACATTATATCTTCTCGTGTTATCACACTATACTGCTTTCACATTCGCCAGAGGTTTCAAGGCCACAACTTCTCACGTCTAATATGCCCCCACTGATCAGCAGTCAACAGTATTCCCCTTTGCGCAGAGGAGCTGCGCTGTCGCACACAATCATACGACACCAAGGGAGAACTCCCTACTGGCTTGTCATGTGACTGGCATTGGAGGGGTATGATGTCATATGAGCACGGTAAGTGGGGGTATCATAGGCGTGCTACGTTTGGCCTTGAAACCTCTGGCGAATGTGAAAGGACTATAGCCTACATTGTTCCTGATGCCATAACAATTACCAAACGTGCAAAAAACTGAACAGTATTTGCCTAATAATTCTGGTAGCATTATGCTCCTGGAATAGGCTCAGCTTCTAACAGAAGTGAGTACCAGGAGCAATTCTGTGGGCAATAGCATTCATGGGCCGAATATCTAAAAATCTGGTAGCATCAACCTCCTATGTACTGAGGGTTCCAAGGCAACTGTAAAGGTACACTTTATTTTAATATAATATATTTATTCCTTGTGCTGGTCTACGATTGTGTTTCACTGCATGTAAAAGCTTATTATGTAAGCACGCAAATGGTACTACAGTACTTCAAAAGATAATAACCAAAATTTGTATTAAAAAATTTACTGACTAAGATACTGTACATTAAGATTCAATAAAAATAATAATTATATTGACATAATCATTAATTTCTGCACGACTCTTCTTGGGCAACCTATACGCATTTTTCGTTCAATTTCACAAAGGAGGAATGTTCAATAACTTGAACAAATTCAGTATCCTCTATTAGGTTGTGTATGACATTCTCTTAAGTAAATTTGTTGTAAAATTAAGATAATGTAGGTATCACATCAAATCGTATCCCCGGAGGATACAAAACCCAAATAAAATATTATTAATGCACTCTCATAACTTTTTTACTTTAAACATGACCAATACATCTTTCTCACCTGACAATCTGATATAGAATAAAAGGTCATATTGCAAAAAGCGCGAATTCAGAGTGGGTGGCTTATAAGTTATAACTACCATTCAGATAATTTTTTTTTTCCAAAAAATGTTTCATATAAAAGTTTTAACTCTTGATATACGCACTCCATGAACAAAATTTATATAAAATCGTTAGAGCCGTTTTTTTAGAAAATAGCAACAACAATTTTGTTTCTTAATGTAAAAAAATAACTAAACTCCGTGGCGCTACATCCCTGGAGGGACTTGGTCTACCACCCGACCGCTGCGTCATCTACCACAGGCAGATGGCAGGCTTGGGGGTCTTAATGAAAAGTCCACTCAAAAGTAAGAGAAAGTTATTACCAATCTTCATGCCATATCCTCAGAAGGTAGGCCTACCTAACCCAAATACAAAATTTTGTTTTCGTACGATTTTCCGTTCTGGAGTTAGGCTGTTCACAGACACACACATACACACAGACACACCCAGACACACACATAAACATGTTTCCGAAAATAGTATTTTTGGATTCAGGAGACCTGAAAACGTGCGTTTACCTTAAATTTGAGGGTCGAAAACAAAATTTCCTATACCTATAGTACCTATGGTACGGGCAGAGGAAGTAAAATGCTATGATAGGCCTATGTAGTTTGTTTAGAAACTAAAATACGTAAATTTTTAATATGCTTAGTTCAATAAAGAAAACGTAATAGCAAAATTCAACACGGTAAGTTGGAATATAATACAACAAATTTAAAATAAGTTATGTGATGAAGTAAAACATAACAAGACAAAAAGACTGGAACAATCCATTCGTACTATCCAGATATATCTCATTGTTCTCCATTTGATTACGTGAATTGTGTGAATATGTATGTACTGGATGTGTTCTACTGGTCATCTGGAAATGTGTAGAGGTTGAACATGTGCTGGTACAAGCTAGTAGTGCTCGGCATAATGCCTCTGGCAAGGCTCAAAGCAAACACCTTGCATTGTATATGCATCTGACAGGTTCTGCTCTTTCTTTCTATTTTTTTATATCTCTCCGGTCTCCCAGCTAGCATCGAGTAAGAACGTTGCTGCACATTTTCAAATAAACCTGTCGCCCAAATAAAGCTGGCATCTCTATTATAGTACTGTTCTTACAACTCCCCTGCCTTCCTATTTCCATCGTTCCTGGTATTTCCTCTTTTTCTCTGGGCCAAGCAAAACTAGACTTGGGTGCTACTACATGACCCAGTTTCGTGTGTTTGGGTCCAGTGCACCTCTTGCTACTTCTATCCTCTTCTTTCGTCCTCTTTCACCCTTTCTGCCACCCGCTGTTTCATCAGTTGAGACTGGGGCAGAGCTGACGAAAAATAAAATCGATGTCGAATTTTTTTCACGAAGGCAGGAGGCAAGGCTTGTGGTTGCAAGAAATAGGATCGACTCAGGTGGAAGCTGAACAAAATAGTAGCTTTAATAATTTAAAATGTTATCCTAAATAATTACTGTAATATGTTTCCTAGAGGTTACTACAAAAGTGAATACTTGGTTTATGGAATTGCATTTAGGAGTAAGTTTCTAGTTTTTTTATAATTAATAGAGGGAAGCAATGAAATCGTTAGAGCATACACCACAGAACACAATATTTGAAAAATTACCGAATAAGGAATTAGCCGGGCTTTCACCGAAGACAACATACACACACACACACACACACACACACACACATACATACATACATACATAAAAAAAAAGAATTCCTTTGGATCGGGATTACCTAAATTCTGTCCATGTCGAGAATCGAATCAGAAACCTTCAATTTATTAACCAAACATTTGTCTTGGATAAGCTAATGATGAAAGCACCTTACACTGCACAAACAGCCTTATAATTTTAGAATCATAGGCCCTAACATAAAATGAAAATAGAATACTGTACTGGTATTATTATCGCCGTTGACGGGCGGCTCGCTTTGTTCTCATATTACAATGCTTGTTGTTACTGTAAAAGGTTTTCTCAAAAGAAACAGCTGACTGAATTCGTGTTGCCAATTCTCTCATTGCTCAATGTCATTGCCACGTAAGTGTTTTGCTGCATCTACATCTTCCCGCTCTGTTTACTAACACTGTGCAGTATGGCAACTACTCCAAGCGGCGGCGACTTCTTTGATGTTAACTGTCAACGAATTGAGTGCGGCGATAATAAAAGGTAAACTAGGAAGTAAAACAGACAAACTATAGAATGCAGTATAACATACGAAATTAAAGAAAACAAACATATTAGCATAATATAAAATAAAAATAAAACAACTGTAAGTACAAAGTGGGGCACGGCGTAACGTGGTAGTTGAGACACTGCGCTACAAACCGGAAGCCCGCGGGTTCGATTCCCGAAGAGCTGGTGGGGAGTTTTCAATTGGCCTAATCCTTCTGGTGGGGCTATGGCCCTCGACTCAGTCGCTAACAGAAATGAGTACCAGGAACAATACTGAGGGTAAAGGCGGCCGATGCGTACGGTTGACAATCTTACCACCTTCACGTACCGAATGTCTAAAAACCTGGAAGCCTTAACCTTCTGGAAACCTTCGGGCACCCATGTCCTATATATATGGAATATTTTAATTTTTATAAGGGAAAAATAATCATAGGCAATGAGACGGGAATTAAGTAAAATAATAGCTAATGGAAGTAAATACAAAAAGAGCAAAAGTAGAAAGAAATAAGAAGGAAGACAAAAAGGAAGAAAGCTTGTAAAAAACAGATAAAAGAAATAAATGAATTAATGAATGAAAGAGGACAATTGAGAAATATAAAAACATGCAAGAATTATAAAAATATTCCCAAGGCATCGCCTACAACTTACCACACCTCTTAGTTCTGGCATAAACAAATTTAAAGATTACAATAAGCTTCAATGCATACGGTAAAGATTGCTTGATATCTTTAAGTAAATTAACCACAAAAATGCTCGCAAATTTGTAATATTGTACGCATCCTGACAGGATAATGGTTACGCAGAACTAAAGATAATAAATTTTATACTTTTATAAAAAGTGGTGTGTATTTTGTTCATTTATAAAAAGGTTGTCTCTCCTAAGTTGTACTGAAAAGAAGAACATTCCCATTAAAGTGTGAATTATTTTTTCGTTTAAAACAATAACGTATATTTATTTTGTTTCAGGGTTGGCAGGGATATCGACATCTTTCACTTGTTTATATCTCGCTGATGTGTATAAAATGTAGATAAAACAATTTACAAACACGTTATTTGCCGCCTCAAGTTGATTCATATATGTGTGTGCTGTATGGTTATATCTGCTTTTAATTTTGCAAAAACGTGTATTTTTCTATGGCATTTAAGCTGAGTCCACAAAATAAAACAATCCTTGCCGGAGGCTTGGATGTTTGTATTTTGACATGAAACCTATGTTTATCTATAAAATACGTTGTGTTAGATTGCCGTGTGACATCATCCTCGTCCCTGGTATTACTGTGAAAAATTTTCAGTTTACTGAGTTAACTGTGTATTAAATTGCGATGGTTATCGTTTTTATTAAATGTTTCACTATTATTATTCTTTTACTCTCTTATTTGAAAGACTGTAATTATAACAATTTTCACACCTACCCTACGATAAATTTCACTGACGTGATATAATATCACGCCAGTGAAATTTGTCGGGACAGCTCGTCTGAATTATTCTTACCCTGCCTACCCTGAAGATATAAAAAGCTGCCGAACCCTCAGAACGTTCAAGCTTATGTTAGTTGACCACTTTACCAAAAACCATTAAAATTTTGTATCATTTAATGCTTTCATATTAAAAATTGTGGATCTTTTTGTATTGTTTCATTTAATTTTCGTTGTTATGTTTCTTATGTCATGTCTTGTCATGTTGAATTTTTATTGTTATAGTTTAATATAGTAATAATCACAATTCTAATTCTGTTTTCAATCAATTAAGTTTTCATTAAAATAATTTATATTTATATATAATCATATGTTTCGCTTATTTATTCTTAATTAGATTATTTGGCAATGTCTTAATGTATCCACCTCTGGTTAGTGGCTGGAAAGACCTTAAAGCCTTTACTATACCAGAGGGAAATAGAGAAAAAAATTAACTTGTGTATTACGGGCTGCAAACATGATCTCTTTCATCAGAATGTACTTCATGGTAAGTAGGTTTTTAAAATAAAAGTACAAGAAAGCTGTTATATTAACTATTTACATATTATATTCCCGGCCATTAGCTAATTTGTTAGCTGGTTGTCATTCGTTATAAGTATATTGCTCAAATAAATGTACATATGTAAATTAATTAAGATTAGAATGGATACATTCGGTCAGTCCTCCGACGTGACTATAGAGGCCTCCTGCTGTAGGTTTCAGTACCGAAGACTAATCCAGTTCACTTATTTTATTGTAGCGGACAGACGGACTGGTGGTAGGTCCATCCCCTCGACGACCTGCTGAAGGAAACCAAGGGCTTAAGTTCTTGAAAGAGCCGAGGTATTGGTCTAGAGCAGCGTTTCTCAACTTATGGTCCGCGAAGATGGTGCAGATGGTCCGCAGACATAATTTAAAAAATATCATAAAGCAAGTAAAGAAGTAAACATTTTTCACATAAAATGGACACTAGATGTCAACGTTTTTAAAATCTTCGAAAATACAGGTCCTATTGCAAGTTTCCTTGCTTTTGCAGTTACAAACCACAGTTTGAAACCCCTGATGCACTGACGTTTATGGTTCTTTCATTCAAAACCCTGAAAAATAAGACTTTGTCGGAATTTGTTATTAGAGGCGCTCACTTAACAAGGGTTTTCTTCTTTTATGTGCCCGAGTGTCTGATACCGGTAAACCTGTGTTATAATTCCTAATTATTTATTAAATTGGTAATAAATATTAAAGTTTGTTCGAAATATAATTTTACTGTTAATACAGTAGTTTACTTCCAATTCAATAAATGTGTTTCTGTCGAATTAAAAAAATGTATTTAGAATTATTCCGTTATAATGACCTATAATTAATACCTCAAATATTAAGAATACAGGCCTACATATAGCCTACCTTTAAAAATAGGATGTAAAATTAGGGGTCCGTAAAAAAATTTAGACATTTTAGAGGTCCTCGGGTTCTAAAAGGTTGAGAAACGCTGGTCTAGAGGCTCAGATTTAAGATTGGAGGTCTTGAACGTGTCGTAATTCTACAAGAGATCCACGGATTTGGCTATAGTCCCTCTCGGAGAGGACTTCCTTCCCCTTATCTTTACCACCTTGTAAGAAATTCATCGACGCTGCCAGATTCGAACTCGCGACCTATTTTAATTAAGAGTTTGTACATATTTCATTGTAAGGTCACATTCAAGGTCACATCCAGAAATAGTACATATGAACAACAAAAAATTCAATAAGTTTATCAAAAATCTTATTTCATAGTTCAAAGTTACTTCACTCTGTACTTAGTAGACAATTAAGGAACTATTTTATTTGTAATAACTCAGGGTTTCAATTTTTGTTCTTACTACTTTTCCTTTTTTCTTTTTACTATTCTGTTCTTTCTTTTTTATTATTATTTTTAGGTATTGATTTAATATTATATTTTCTTTATATATTTGTAATTTGTATTTTGTAACGTAAATGGCTGAACTGTGCCCGAGCACGAGCGCTTGCTCATTCGGGTGGTCTTGTTTTGTTTTGTATATTTGTATAAATTTGTATAAATAAATAAAATAAATAAATTAATAAAAAAAATAATAAAAAATAGATTATTCAAATAAATATACTGGTTAGCTTACAGATGTTAAGTATTTACACATGTTACCTACCATTAGAATCAATAGTTGGGTATCACTTATTGTAAAATATTCAGCGTTTAAGCATATTATGTCTATCGGGCATTGACTTTTGTGATGACCCGATCTTAAACCTTTATAAATGGGCCTACATTATTCAAATACATGTACCTGAATTAAAATGTTACACTAATTGCTAGTCATTGACATCTAAGTTAGTTGGGATTCAATCTTAAAGATCAGATCATTCAGAGAAGTGCATCTATCAATGGTTTGTGAGTTAGTTCCAAATAAATATACAGTATCTGAAATATTAAGTAGGCCTATTTACAAATTTTACCTGTAGCTGGCATGTGTTTTAGAGGATTTCATAAATAACTTATTTTATTAAAATAAATATGCCGGAAAGAATCGATATTTATACGTTGAGCTAACACGAGGTAAAAAATCGATATTTAATAAACTTTCTGACAGATTACATACACTTCAGGAGGAAAGGTTTCTTGATTTATTTAAGTCCATAAGGCTAAGGCTGTACAAATTGGCAAAAATTGTGTAATGTTTTCACCAGCATCATTTTTCGAGTGTATTGTTAGGCCTAGTAAGAGGACTAATTTTTAATAAAAGATTTGTCATCGAAACTTAAATTTCTGAAAAAAAAAAAAATGGAATGGAATTTTAAAAAGGCCTCCACAGAGAGTTATACTGATCCCTTAAAAGTAAGCAGGTCAACTTACAGAGTGATCCATTAAATAGTTTTCTTAGAAAAGGTACCTCAGCGTGGCGATTATATATATTAATTTGTTTTGTTTAATTAAAAAATCATAATCGAAATACTAATAGCACAAAAATCTCTCATAATATTATGTATTATTAACATAGCATATCAAATATGAGTAAAAAAAAAGTAATACCTATTGCTCCAATATTTGAGGAAATATGAGCGATTTTCTAAAACTCTGCATTCTGACCTACATCTACCCTTAGCTCCAAAAATTAAGAGACTACAAGAAATCTGGTTGAAGTTAATTTTGACTGATGAAAATGCTTCAGCTGCCAAGCAATGGGCTTCGTCTGCTAAGAAACTAATTACTGTATATTAGAATCTTCGGGTTTGTGAAAACATTCATTCGTATAAGATTACAGTGAAAAACAGATAGTCAAGTATCAGCTTTCTCTCGGGGGGGAAAAAAGTCGAGGCATAACAGTCAGCATAAAGCAGGTTGCTCTGACGCCTGAGAACAGGTAAGTGCAATCCTATGTGTCAAAACATGGTTTCGCCAAACCATGCTTTCATTTACCAGTGAACGAACTATAGTTCATTATTTTAGAACCTGAAAATAGTTGTATTAAGCAGTATATTTTAATGCATGAATTAATGAAGTCAGTAACTTTTATATCTGAGAGACCCACATAGTGAAAATATTGTAGGTCAATATTTTCCAATACTAATTCTGCATTAATGGCCATAAGAATCACCCACTTGTGTTACACATCCGTAAGTTATTTTAAAACCGATTGCAATTGGCTACACAGACAAAACTTTTGGTCTAAAAGTAAAACTCTGAACCCAGTCACAATAATAATGAAATGGAATGGATGAAAAGAAAAGAAAAAGTAAACCCACTGAGTCAATAGTAAAACACCCAACAGAATGGAGTTACTGAAACAAGAAAATCGAATTGAGAAATATAGCCCGAGGGCTAAGGACAGAAAAAGAAAATTCACATCCAAATCATTCTGAAATAGAATTAAAGAGGGCATCGAAAAGCAAAATGGCAGTTGTATCATTGTTACCTTGAAGCAAACCAATTGATATATAAGACCTTAAAAAAGCAAAAACGAAAATTGGGGGAAGAAAGAAAAACAGTTTTCCCGATCCACTCGAATGTTTTTCTTGCTCGCTAGATGAAAGAATAACAGTAGTGGGAAAATGGCAGCGTTCCCTCTGCAGTGGCATATCCTGCATAAAGTAGCGATAGGGAGAGAGAGGTAAACTGTATGTGTGTGTAGGAGAAAGAGAGAATGAGAGCGCAAGAGAGGAAGAAATGAAGGCAGAGAGAGATAAAGGGAGGAGAATCATTCATTAGGATACAAAATGAGAGAGCTCGGGCAGAAAATTTCACTTCAACGTCAAAAGAAAACTGCGAAGAAACACTCAATAATGCTGCATTACCACCTTTACAATAAAACGGATGATATGCATAACGCAAGAATAATAAATAAAGGGAAATGAATGTACTTAATTCTGAAATCAAATGAAAAACAATGTTTTTGCGCAACATTGCGAAATTAACAACTCGTCAGTACATCGCAATAAATTGCATTTCGCGTACTCCCTAAAAATCAAATAACAATACAAATAAGAACAACAACAGCAATATTATTATTATTACGTAATTGGATATAATGAAATAATAATTAACTGACCCACAAAAAATTTAGCTTCCTTGTGCAGGAAACATTTTCATTTATTAGATTAAGCTTATTCACTTGAATGACATTTTTGGCTAAACTTTCAAGTTTTTAATTCTAATGTAATATTGTGAGATCTATTAAATCCAAATCCAGAAAATGTATAAATTATCATGATTCTCTTCTTAACGGTAGACTATTAGACTCAAGTCTGACTGCCCCTCTACTGACTCGCGAATTTTGTTGATAGCAAATTTGAAAATGGGTAATAACCGCGATATTAATTACAAAACCTAAAAATGTTAATTCATGTAAATAAATGCATAAAATAATAATAGAAATACTACACTGCTGTAAATATATATTGAAAATGAAGTCTTAGACCTAACTTAACGTATACCAGTGAAGTAAATACTTTTTTTTATCTCCCTTCTCAAAACTAATATTTTATTAATTTCTTTGCTTCATACCCAAGAATATAATATTCAGAATTAAACTATGAACTCCGTTCCTGAACAGAGTTAAAAAGAGTATTAATAACATAATTTAAAAAAAAAAACAGATTTGAGTTTTGGAGAACATTTAATGAAACACTGAATCTTAATTCAAAGAAAAAAGAGATTGAAGGAGGTAGCCTACTGGGTACCTATTGATTCTACGTTCCACGGAAAAATGCAATCACTCGTTCAGATGGCATTTTTTCACGAAATTTGCATTTTAAACTTATTGGTAGCATTTTCATCTAAAAATGTGTTGTTCATTACTCATTAGTATTGCAATTCTTTTATCTGAATGCTAATAAAAATGCTATGACATTTGAAATAAATTGTGTTGAAGCATATATTACCTCTTTTAAAAATGTTAATTCAAGAAAAATTGCCCCATTTCATTCAGGTTAATGGAGTTTTGGTTATAGGCTACAAAGGCAATTTTTAGATTTATCGAATTAACCACTTTCCTATTTTTTATTCCGGAAATTTGCCTTTCTTAGATGTCCGTCTAATGCTATTTAAAAACATAGGTATTATTCGCACTTATCAAAATAAATTACAGTAGCTTTAAATTATGTACTGACATAAAAACAATAATGTGGGTAAGATCGCTGAGGGGAAAATAAATAAACACTGCCTCAAAACACATACATTAGGTGATTATTTAAAAAACCTCTCCGAACCTTTCTTCTTTATTTTTAGGTAGGTAGGTCTGTTTATCGATGAAAAAATTAATTTAATTCCTTATTTCAAGATTTCAATGGAATTCTTTGTTAATAACAGTCTAAAAAACTAAACTCCGTGGCGCTACATCTCTGGGGGGACTTTGCCTACCATCCGACCACTTCGTCATCTACCATAGGCAGATGGCAGGATGGGGGGCATGTGGTCAGCAAACCGACACCCACGGTCGTTAATGGTGGTTTTCATGACCGGAGCCGCTACATCTCTATCAAGTAGCTCCTCAATTTGAATCACGAGGCAGAGTGCACCCCGTTCCACACCTCCATACCTCATAAAAATCCGAGGTACCGGGGATCGAACCTGGGCCGACGGATTCCCACAAAAACACGTTGGCAGTCGTAAATAACAGTCTTTTAATAATATCTACCTTAGCCAACTACTCTGACTAGGAACTATTTAATTTTATTTATTTTTAATCTTCATGCTGGAGGCATTCTTAAGTTTTTAGAACGCAATACATCTACTTGTATTAATTCATATGTATCTTAAATTGTAAAAGATCATAATGTATGAAGATATATTGTTGACTGAACTAACTTAAATATTCTCACATTCCCAAAACTTCGAATATATTTCTTTATACCGTAAGGTAAATTTAGCGAAATTGATTTACACTGATGTGAATTGGAATGAATGGCTGTGGTAAGGACGCTTTATAAAACGTGTCACAACGTCCAATGCTCGCTTCTCAGTGAAAAAAAAAAATTCACCGCATCGGCCCAAGTCTAGAAGCTGGGAGTTAAAGCGTACGGGTTATAAATAAACGCCTACCGGAAATATGGAATTAATAAAAAAAAAAGTGTAGCATATGTGGCATGCTTTCCCCTTCTTAACGCTAGACAATCATTACCATCCTTATGGAATTAGAATAAATGTTAAAATACTCTTATATCAGATTTTACGTTGATCAACAATGTAGTTCATTTCCTCAGAAATGCTGAAATATTTTTACATAGTTAACTAATTAAATTATTAATATTAAATTATTTATATTTATATTGTGATTTAAATATTTGTTTATGAAAATCCCATCCCAAAGCTCGACCGCTCTATTTCATCTTTGGATATTGGCAGACGGCAGGATTGGGAGGCATGATGTCAGCATGCCGAAATATCACTGACGTAATTGGTCTTCCTTGCCGGAAATGTCAGCTTCTGGTCGTAAAAATGACCATATATGGAAGTACCAAGAATATCAAAAAAATTGGTGTAAGAACTAGGACTACAGTAAAATATAATGCATGAAGCATGTTCACTGGAGTTTGTCTGTGGAGCGACTGAAAGCACAGGTCAATAAGACTAAGCTTAAACAGCTAACCTAATAACCTAATGTTAGTTTATATAAATGAATACATTTAAATTTAAATTCTTGTATAGAAAGGTCTAGGTCGATTTTATTTTGATAACTGTGGAAATTATCACGGATAGACTACGGTATTTCAGTGCACGAAACGTGACTGTATTTTATAACGAATTAGCCTACCAGTAACCGTAGCAGTTTAATTGGTCCTGCAAAAAGTAAACAATTGTGGAAATCTATATTAATAAAAGGAAGTGTCTGTCCTCCGTCTGTCTGTCCGCGATGCCCAGCGAAATCTACTCAACGCAGAGATCTGAAATTTTATAAGTAGGCGGACTAAAGGGTCGGAATGTGCACCTCGAAGCCGGAATTTTAATTTTCGCCTCCGTTCGTGAGTTATGAGTGAAAAACTGGCAGAAAACGTGCATTTTTTTGCGTTTTAGAAGCATCAGTTTCATTCAATATCAAATAACTTACAGATGGCTTTGGCTATTTTTGTCAACATACCTCATAGCCTACCTTGAAAATAAAAGCAACGCGATCGCTTGATTTTGTAAGTCCATCCTAGACGATTCATTTGTTTAGAGTGTCAAGGCCCACAGACATATGACATTTTCAACCTACACGGAAGAAGGATAATCAACCCTAAATATGGTCAAACATTGTTCGATTTGAACGAAACTCACTATACAGGGGTTTTCTGGGCCAAGGAACTCGAATCTGAGGTCGCTTTTACCAGGGGACGCTACCTAATCGTGGAATGCACTCCACGTGATTTAGGTGTTAATAATTATAATTTGAAATAATTATCGCGGGGGAAGCCGCGGGCACATGCGGGCACATGCTGTTTGTCTGTCTGTCCACGATGCCCATCGAAATCTACTGAACGCAAAGATCTGAAAATTTAAAGATAGATGGACTGAAAGGTGGGCGAATGCACCTCGAAGCCGAATTTTTAATTTTAGCTTTCGTTCGCGAGTTATGAGTGAAAAACTGGCAGAAAACGTGATTTTAGCGCTGTCGAAGCATCAGATTTCAGTAATACATTTCAATGTCAAATCAATTGCAGTTGGCTTTGGCTATTTTTGTCATACCGTGGAAATAAAAGCATCGCGATCGCTAGATTGTTGTAAGCCCACGCTGGTCGATTCATTTATTTAGAATGTCAAGGCCCGTAGACATATGAAATTTTCAACCTACACGGAAGAGGGATAGGCCTAAATATGGTCAAACATTGTTAGATTTGGACGAAACTCACTATACAGGGGTATTCTGGGCCAAGGAAATCGAATCTGAGGTCGCTTTTACCAGGCGACGCTATCTAATCGTGGTATGCAGTCCACGTGATTTAGGTGTTAATAAATATAATGATTTAACTATTATGCTCTTAATTTTTAATTTTTGAAATAATTATCGCGGGCGAAGCCGCGGGCACATGCTAGTCTATATTAATAAAAGGAAGTGTCTGTCCTCCGTCTGTCTGTCTTCCGTCTGTCTGTCCGCGATGCACAGCGAAATCTACTCAACGCAGAGATCTGAAATTTTATAAGTAGGCGGACTAAAGGGTCGGAATGTGCACCTCGAAGCCGGAATTTTAATTTTCGCCTCCGTTCGTGAGTTATGAGTGAAAAACTGGCAGAAAACGTGCATTTTTTTGCGTTTTAGAAGCATCAGTTTCATTCAATATCAAATAACTTACAGATGGCTTTGGCTATTTTTGTCAACATACCTCATAGCCTACCTTGAAAATAAAAGCAACGCGATCGCTTGATTTTGTAAGTCCTTCCTAGACGATTCATTTGTTTAGAGTGTCAAGGCCCACAGACATATGACATTTTCAACCTACACGGAAGAAGGATAATCAACCCTAAATATGGTCAAACATTGTTCGATTTGAACGAAACTCACTATACAGGGGTTTTCTGGGCCAAGGAACTCGAATCTGAGGTCGCTTTTACCAGGGGACGCTACCTAATCGTGGAATGCACTCCACGTGATTTAGGTGTTAATAATTATAATTTGAAATAATTATCGCGGGGGAAGCCGCGGGCACATGCGGGCACATGCTGTTTGTCTGTCTGTCCACGATGCCCATCGAAATCTACTGAACGCAAAGATCTGAAAATTTAAAGATAGATGGACTGAAAGGTGGGCGAATGCACCTCGAAGCCGAATTTTTAATTTTAGCTTTCGTTCGCGAGTTATGAGTGAAAAACTGGCAGAAAACGTGATTTTAGCGCTGTCGAAGCATCAGATTTCAGTAATACATTTCAATGTCAAATCAATTGCAGTTGGCTTTGGCTATTTTTGTCATACCGTGGAAATAAAAGCATCGCGATCGCTTGAATGTTGTAAGCCCACGCTGGTCGATTCATTTGTTTAGAATGTCAAGGCCCGTAGACATATGAAATTTTCAACCTACACGGAAGAGGGATAATCAACATAGACCTAAATATGGTTAAACATCGTTCGATTTGGACGAAACTCACTATACAGGGATTTTCTGGGCCAAGGAACTCGAATCTGAGATAGCTTTTACCAGGCAACGATATCTAATCGTGGTATGTAATTCACGTGATTTAGGTGTTAATAAAATAATGATTTAACTATTATGCTCTTAATTTTTAATTCTTGAAATAATTATCGCGGGTGATCGCTTGATTTTGTAAGTCCATCCTGGACGATTCATTTGTTTAGAATATCAAGGCCCGAAGACATATGAAATTTTCAACCTACACGGAAGAGGGATAATCAATATAGGCCTAAATATGGTCAAACATTGTTCGATTTGGACGAAACTCACTGTACAGGGGTTTTCTGGGCCAAGGAACTCGAATCTGAGGTCGCTTTTACCAGGCGACGCTATCTAATCGTGGTATGTAGTCCACGTGATTTAGGTGTTAATAAATATAATGATTTAACTATTATGCCCTTAATTTTTAATTTTTGAAATAATTATCGCGGGCGAAGCCGCGGGCACATGCTAGTAGTCAATAAAGAGCACGTCAGATTACAAGGTTTACAGGGCAATTTCATTGTTGAGAAAACAAATAATGAATTTCATCTACTTCTCAGTTCCAAACCTGTATGTCCCCTCTTAATCTGAAAGCAATGAAATTAATTTTGAAACCACCCGGAGATAACGTAATTTTGTTTTAATGCCTAGCAGGTGGGGCTACATGTAGCATGAGTCACATGAGTCACAGAAACTTATATTCTTAGCGAACTAAATAATTTTACTCCAGTTAATTCAGGATCTCCTTTACCGTTACTCAATACCATTGAATAAATAAAACCAGAAAAGAAGTAAAAACTAAATTCTGACATAGGCTATGGAAAACAGTACCAGATGGGAGACCTCTGCTTTCCCGATGAAATTCCCATCTATAGGGAACGCGGAGATCTCCCATCTATATTCTGTCATTGGGAAAGCAAATATCTCCCCATCTGAATTCTGTCATAGGAAAAGCAGAGGTATCCCACGTGAATTCTATCATAAGGAAAACAGAGGTCTCCTGTCTGAATTTTCACAAGAAAAGCAAAGGTCTTTCATATGAATTATTTCATAGGGAAATCAGAGATCTTTCATCTGAATTCTGTCATAGGGAAAGCAAAGTTCTCCGAATCGGATTTCTGTCATAGGGAAAGCAGAGGTCTCCCACCTGAATTATATCATACGGAAAGCAGAGATCTACCATCTGAATTTTATCATAGGGAAAGCAGAGATCTACCACCTGAATTCTATCATAGGGAAAGCAGAGATCTACCATCTGAATTTTATCATAGGGAAAGCAGAGGTCTCCCGTCTGAATTCTGTCATAGGGAAAGCAGAGATCTACCATCTGAATTTTATCATAGGGAAAGCAGAGGTCTTCCGTCTGAATTCTGTCATAAGGAAAGCAGAGATCTACCATCTGAATTTTATCATAGGGAAAGCAGAGGTCTTCCGTCTGAATTCTGTCATAAGGAAAGCAGAGATCTCCCATCTGAATACTATTATGAGGAAAGCAGAAATCTCCCATCTGAATTCTGTCACAGAGAAAGTAAAGGTCTCCCATCCGAATAGTCACAGGAAAAACAGAAGTCATCCCTCTAATTTTGTCACAGGGAAAGCAGTGGTCTCTCATGTTAATTCTGCTCCAAGCTAATGAGACTTAACTCCCCGATCTGTTTGAAAATGGTCTGACCAGTAATCCACAGGAGAACATTACTTGTTTAGCGACATGCTATTGTGATGTGTTTTGGGTGCGAAGTTGTGTAAAGCAGAATGTAGTACGGCAGTTGAAATTAACGGAGGACTCACAATTACGCCCGATGAAGCAAGCAGACAGCGTTGTAATGAATGAGGAGCGAGCGGATCGGCATGCACTTTCAACCATCCAATCAATTGACTAAAAATTATTTGACCTGTCAAAATGTCATCCACAGTCTCGTCCCGTAGCCACGTGCACAAGGGAGGGGTACACGCTTGTTTTGTTAGCTTTTTTAAACCCTCTTTTGTTATTTAAAATCTGTTGGCTCAAATTTACTAAATAGAACAACCACTCTTTTCGAGTGGGCACCGCCGTTTAGGACTTAAATTTTTTATTTTGTATAAGGCCTACTTATATTTTGTTAGTATATTAATTTCAGCCCTGGATTACTGACTCATTACTTTTTTTATTTTGCATTGAAGAAAAGCATAGTGGTCCTGTTATTCCTTGCTGTCGATATGAGACTACAGACCTCATTTGGGAATAGCAATAGTAAAACGAATTACTTTCTGTCAACCTTTTAAAAAAGTTACTGTGCTCAGGTGACATGTTTTTTAATCATAGTGAAAATTATTAAAATTTGTTCAAAGGAGCTTTTTTCAGGAGTGGAAAATGCTCGCTTCCCTTGTGAATATCCATGTTTGGTAAATTTTATAATCATGATTAGAACATCAGATATACAGTTAAGCACTTGCCATTTCGTGTCTTTTCAGAAATTTGCAAGACCACACATCGGATGATAAACGCAGTCACATTACGTAAATCCATTATCCGCATCCATTGTCTTCTGTTATAGGCTACCAGATAGTTTAAAACCTATTAACTCTCCCCTCTCTTAAACTATTCCAATGGAAGGCTCCAAATGAATATGAAATATTAGGATGGGGAATCATTTTTCTAATTTCTATAATCCGTTATTTCAAATCCAGAGGAATATAATTACAATTTTCCTTTAACAAACAAAATTTTTGTTTACTGAGTTCTTATTTAAGTAATTAAATATTTCAAGATTTATTAGATTTATTACAGTGTTGTACTAAATTAACTAAATTTTTTCTGTTCTTTCTTTTTTATTTTTCTAGGTATTTATTTCAAATTAGAGTTATATTTTCTTTTATTTATTTGTACTTATTAGTGTATTTAATTGTGTACTAATTCTGTATTGTAAATAACTGAACGGGTAATCTTGTGTTATATAAAATTTATATTTAAAAATAAAGGATTAGAAAAAAAATTAAATACAGTATATCCAAGCATTATTATCTTAACCATGAAACTAATGTCTTGTATATAACACATCTGCTTTGAAACAAAAAAATGCCAAGAGCCTTTCCTGTGATCACGCACTTGAATTAGGGCCCATTTTAATTTATATCAAATTTTAATTTATAGCCAACTAAATAGAGAATGTTCCCACATTAAAAACATTTTAAAAATTAATAGTAAAAATTGTTACATATTTTGTAATTTTTAAGTAAGTAAATTATTACTGGATAATATTTTTTAATTATAAGTCACACCGAGTATGCAAATTTTCTCATTCGGAATTGGGCGAAGCATTTTAATAAATACAGTATACATTTATAAAATAATCTACATAATGTTTGTGTAGCAATAAACAATTAACGGGAATTAAATATTAGGCTATATAACAGTACTTATATAGCTTATAGTACTTATAACAGTACTTCTTCAATTCGAATTATATTATATATATATATATATACACACACGAAAGTACCACCTTTTTCATAGAATTTACGTAATATATTAAACAGTAAATAAATAAATAAACATTAAATCAATGAAATCGGAATTAAATTTACAGGGTACGTATTCGAAAGTTAGGTTACGAGAATTTCTATGGAATATAGAATAGAGTTAAAAATATTATTCGAGTAATTTAATTTTTATAACTGTCATCATTACTTAGTGCAGCCTAAGGCTAGCATTTAGTATTCCGATTCTCAAAATTTAATGAACGAACCGCTGTATCCTATCCCTTCATAACAAACAGTTACATTGGTATTTCTTGTAACCATCGCCACCTCTACCCTGGTAGGGTTTATGGTATTCCCCCTTTCTTGGGGGAAGTGTATTCCCATTTCTCTATTTGGGATACCTTGATGGCGGAGCTATATTATCCCTATGTGATATAAATTCCAGGTCCTTGCCTAAAGCTTTACTAACGAATTAGACCATGTCGGCCAGGGGAACCTATCTAAGTTAAGAAAGATAAAACTCCCGAAGCGGGAATCGAACCCAAAACCTCATGATCAATAGTTAGAAGCTCTGGCCACTAGACCACGAGATCACTCAATAGGTTTATGGGAGTGAGTGATAATCATTTCTCGAATGTTTAGCATTTCTCTGACCATAGGCGTAACCAGGCCGACCATATGGGGGGGGGTTATAACGTCTGGGGGGTATGGAATACCCCCCAGGGAGAGGGGGGTCCGGGGGTCCTCCCCCGGAAAATTTAAAAAATTATGATGCAAAATAACGAGTTTTAAGCTTCCGGGGGCCCTCCCCCGGAGAATTTTAAAAATTAAGACTCAAAATAACGAGTTTTAAGCTTCTGGGGGTCCTCCCCCGGAAAATTTTAAAAATTAAGACTCAAAATAACGAGTTTTAAGCTTCCGGGGCCCCCCCCCGGAAATTTTTAAAAATTAAGACGCAAAATAACAAGTTTTAAGCTTCCGGGGGTTCACCCCCGGAAAATTTTAATTATTAAGACGCAAAATAACGAGTTTTAAGCTTCCCACGCTTTATACTTGTATTAAGTAATTTATGAGCAGACTTAAAAAAATTATACAATTTTCCTTTTTTTAATCAATGGGGGGGGGGGTTCAAACCCCCAAACCCCCCCCCCCTCGGTACGCCTATGTCTCTGACCATCTGTTTGTGTATCATTATCAATAACGCTCAAATTGCTGCTGTCCGTGAAGTAAAGAAGATGAATTTGTACTATTTTGGGAAGATTGTAGGGTGTAATTCGTTTGTATAGCACCAAGTTATGGAATGAATAAAAGGTGGTACAGACCAGTGATCCTGATCGGTATGCTACGAAAAACAAGCTTGATTTACGCTGTGCAGATTTTTCCTTTCTCAAACCTCACCTTTTTATTCAATCTTCTCCCCGGGTGTCTGCAGTTTTGAATTATAGCTACTATGTTGGAACAATTTGCATTTTTGATAAGCTGCTTTTTTTTAATTGGTCGATATCCTACTCTTCTTGCTTCTTCCTTTTTCGTTAACTTGAGAGAGAGATAGAGAGAGAGAGATAGAGAGACAGAGAGAGAGAGAGAGAGAGTAATCAGAACCAATTTTTAATTTTTTTCCCCCCGGTTTGATGCTTAATATTTTTCTGTACAAAGAATTCTACATGGTTCGATTCTAACATTTACATAAGGACGGTTGGGGCTGTGACACTGCCCAGTGGATTTAATGTTCATCATATTTCTCTTCTATCCACAGAGATTTAATCCTAAAACTTTTCATCAGCTTTCCCTTAGCCTACTAGCACGTCCAACGTCTTTCATAGGCCATTTGAAATTAATTAATTATTTTAATAATAATAATAATAATAATAATAATAACAACAACATTATTTAAAGAACATAACTAAGTTTACAGTAAAACAAATAATTATCCTGGCAATAATTTCTATTAGAGACTGAGAGGCTACCCAAGAGTCATAGTGCCACAAAGGAGGATTAGGTCAATTAAAAATTGAAGTGACCTCACCGAGAATCGGGCCCGGAGCCTTCTGATTTACAGCGTAATACCTCAATCAACTGCATCAGTAGATCCCCATTGTTGAGTTTTACATAAAAATGTAGGCTATATCAAAAATATTCCCCACAAGAAGAAGAGAAAGACCAGTGATTGTTCTCCCAGCAGAATTTAACAATTAATGCCGTCTCTGGATACCTGGTCATAATGTGAATACCTATTCGAAAAATCATTGCCTATTCATCCATTAACCATATTGGATAAATTTTAGCCGCAATGTCATTTGGAAGTAACTGCTGATGGTTAGGCTCTTTTATTTTGTATATCGACTAAAGTTATTATTGCATTTTTCTTTTGTATGCATCCAAAACCTGTGAAAGGAAGTATATTCAGGAGGAAATTAAAATAAAAGCAAATATGAATGCAGTGTCTGTCGCACCTCATTTTAACCTATAGTAACTCCCATTCATATCTAATATAATCGTCTCGTAAATAACAAAAAGATGTAAACAATGTTCCGAGTATTGAGTAGTAGTCTAATAAATGGGTTTTAATTTTAGTTGTAGAGTTTCAATACTAATTACTATTTTGGGTTTTCAATTCTTTGCAAATGATAAATTTTTACTAATTTCAAGGAGACTCTTTACTTTTTATAAAATTGGTAGTTTATTTGTACTTCTGGAAGTCATTTGCATCATTTCATTGCCATTATTATTGCAGTTCAGAATTTTTTTACCTTTATGTTACTTGTATAAGCGACATTGCAAGTAAACGATGTAATTAGATAATTAATCTGTGGATTAAATAAATCTGAATATATTTAAATTAACTTATTTCGAATATACAAAGGATCATTTCTTTAAGTACCCTTTTCATCTTATAAGCGATTGGATGTGTGCAAGTTTGTAAGGTAAAATAATAACTATAAAAGCCTTGAAGGCCCTTGGGATTCCTGGAGATTCCCCGAGTATTTGAAGGTAGTAAAATTATAATTATCAGGTTGTCTTTACTCTCAGGATTGCTCTTGGCACTTATTTCTGTTAGAGGGTGAATCGATCTCAGGCTACAGTGCCACCAGAAGAGTAGGTCAAGAGAAAAATCTCAACGATCTCAACAGGAATCGAACCCAGAACTTTTCAGTTTTTTGTACCAACCTAAACCAGCTGACCCAAGACGTATTCCTTGGATTAATCTGTGTTAAACAATTATTTAACAGTATATGTTTCTGATAGTTTAATCCGTAGAGGGATAGTGCAATGCCGTACAATAATGTAATAATGAGAATCAGGCTCGACGATGAAGTTAAAAACTTTGAATTACATATGGTAATAATAAATACGAATAATTGCAATATCATGTAAGTTTTATTATGTAATTATACTTCTTTCACTGCATGTTTCAAAATTCGTCCAATTGAATAACATAAGATAAATAATATAAATATTTATTACATTTTTTTTACTCACAACATAATAATTGGACCTGAGATTTTAGGACAACTGCCTACTCCGTTTGTTAAGTATTCATGCAAAATAATAAATTAAATATCCAAAATTCACGGATAATCAAGATAATTTACAGCTTATTTCATGTATTTATTGCCTACATTTAAATAAAATTTTGTATTTAAATAATGATATTTGCAAGAATAATGAACAAAAAGTTGATTATTTTAAATTAAATTATGAACAGCTTTTTTCCCAAGCTTTCGAGTTTGTGAAATACGAATAGTGTGCAGTAATGCCAGTACCATAATAATTATGCGCCTAAACATAACTTTTTAAATTACCTTAAATCCCAGGCCTAGTAATAATTATATAGTGTATAAAATAATTCCATCTATTCCCTCGTATAAAATGTTTTTGTTAAAATATCAGCTCATAGCTTTGTCATATCTAAAATTTATACTTGTCAATATTATTAAACATAATTAAAATTTTTAGCTATCAATTTTATAAGACAATTATCGTATTTTGTGGACAATATATTTCGGCTATTCAGCCATCTTCAGGTCCTAAAAAAGTTATAAAAATACATTAACTGATTGTTAATTAACTATGTGTATACAATCTTATGTACAAATAATTGTTGTGATATTGTAAGTTCTATTCCCTAAAAACATATCCAAGAAAAAATATATAGGCCTACAGTAGAAATACTTCACAAGACCCTACCTGTAAGCACAAAGTAACTAGAAAATGCAGGAGAATTATGGGTAGTTTTTTGCTGACATTGCAATCCAATACGAGGAGATTTCGTCTACATTAGCTTCGCCAACTGATCCAAATAAAACAAACATGTGGCGCTCCATGCGCGGTTCGAGACATCTGAGGATCGTCTTCAGTTCCGCGTGACTGCTGGACCATCTCAGACCACATTACCAGTCACTGTTCCGTTGTAAAAGTTCGAACTGAAAACAAAATACCTTACCGGATATTTTCGTAAAATACTAGTGCAAAAAATGCGTTTTCGAATACTGGTAACCTACTTGTCAACTAAATTTCCAGTTCACAAAACAATTATACTTAAGATTCTTTAACTAATAAAAAAATAAAATAAACAGTGAATTGTTCATGTTGAAGAGGTACGAACTTTGTTTACGCAGTTCATTCAATCCATTATAAGCATTATCAATATTTAAATATACTTGGCGACACTTAGTATGTAAACAAATGTGTGAGCTTCAGAACAAAATACACCATGTCAATGAATAAATATGAAGGTATAATATTTGTTTTTACGTTTACGAAAAGAAATCATAATGCCATTCGCGTCTATTTTTTTCACAAGAAGAGATACATTTATGTAAACTCTGTTTTAAAAAAATACCGTGCTAAGTGTTTTAAAATTTAATAAATCTGTTAAGTTTTTTACTTTAGTAACAAACTTCTTTAAGTTATTAGGTTTCGAGTTTTCTTTAATAATAGTTAAAAATGTAAAAGAAAATAATAACAAATAAATAAATATAGTATTCAATAATAAATATTATATGGATATTAAATAAGAATATAATATCAATCCAAAAACAGGACCCGACAAATTATTACTTAATTTTAGATTTCAATACATCAAATGAAATGAAGGATTCAATTAAGATTGTTTAAAGATATTTATTGCTAAAAAAAAGTTAACCCAGGGATATTGTAATAAAACACAAATAGCTACTGTCATTGTTATTTTCATGTATATTTCCATTATATTTTTATTTAAAAGTATTTCTTTTTTCATATATGATGAAACAACGATTATAAAATTGTGATGTCACGTTTACTATCAAGAGATGAAAACAAACACCGCATGACATGTGTGAAAACACTGCATGCCCCTCCCCCTTTCAGAACTCAATACCTTTTTTCTACCTTCGCCCGACTCTCTCAAGTGAAGATTCATACTGTCCCCGCTAGGAGTATACGGCGCGAAGGGTAAAAGCAGAAAAACAAACTTTTTTTGTTTGACATAAAATAATATTTTAACTCACCTTACATTTCTGCCACTCGTCATTTCATAAGAAACACACTTCATAAAACCAATAAAACAAGATTGGAAAAGAAAATACAAGTCAAGAATAAAATAAATCCATTATTCCTTCAAAACAAAATAAGAAAAAAAATCTACTCGAACATGAACACACGGTCTCACACACACTCACACTCGCTGATAAAGATAAAGAGATAGGGGGACTTGAGTCTTGGTTTGTATGTGCCGACTGTCTACTGTCTCCCGCTTAGAAACTGTTTTCTGCTGTTCTCTGTTGCGACTAACTACCGCTCTCAGCCGCTAGATAGCAGCATAAGTCTTAGCGACGTGAGCGCTGCGACAGCTCTCGCAAACTCACCAAATCGATAAAAATGCCAGTACTTTTTTCTTTTTTATTCTCGCCTTTTTTAAAGGGGGTGCACTATCTCCTACAATGTGCATGGCTACCGACAGGATTTGTATCTTTTTCCAAACTGTGATAGATTACCTACTACAGTACGAACTCTCTGCACGTGGTAAACTGGGGTACTAATAAAACACGCTCCAGTGGCCTATGTGTTGAATGGAATATAAACTTCCGTCTTTCATTCATTGTAAAATGTTTATTACCATAATAATAGCTTACGGAAACATTAAAACTTTTCAAAAAAGCTAAACTTAGCAGCAATTCTTGAAACAGAAATCCAAAAACTTTGTAAAAGAAATTAATGTAGCTAAACATGCCGAGACCTATGCACATAGGAAATTTAAAACTAGTTCTTTAATAGGCGGAAAATGCATCATCAGCCCTTGCATTTCATTTTAGTTTTAAAAAATCTGCCTTATATGGCAAGTTAAATAGAGCGTGAACTTTTGTTATAATAGTAAGTTTAATAAGTTATGTTTCTAACTCTTAATATGATATATCAGCATCATACTCAATGCGCAGACAAAAGCAAGCTAAAATTCGTATGAATAAAATCAAATATTGCAGATTATTATTCACAGAAGTGTAAGAAGCCTTAATATTGTGGTGTGGTATTATTAAATAAAATTAATTACATAAATTTATATATAATTCTATTATACCGCAAATATGAAGGCTTAAAATTGTTTTTCTGTTTCATGAATACATAAATCACTATGAACGTTTGTTTATCTAATTGACTATGAATTATTATAATGACTGAAAATGATACACCGTAAGAGAAAAAAGTATACTTAGCGAGAGATTATGTTCGAGACAAATTATCTAAATCATTCTTTCTTGGTTTCTTCTGTAAAGCTAAAAATAATGTTTCATTTCTTACGAATTCTTTCCCTTGATACTATTTCGTTCATTTTCTTTTACCCGTTACGATTTAAATGTACCATGTACAGCTAAAGGGAACATCGGCTAGAAATAACAATTAAGATGAATAACTCAGATAGAAAATTAATGTATTGGGACTTTTAATGGCCATTGAAGCACACTTATTTATTTAGTTCTTTGTTTACAATATAAACGAAAATCATTTTTAAATAAATTAGGCATCTGTGAACTATTTATTTTCCGTGATAAAGTGTTTATATATATATACACACACACACCCTTTACAATGCATTTATCAACAGCGTATTCAAAATAACATTTGTGATACAGAAAGATACATATTCAGGTTACAATTTAGAAATGACGTCATGCTCCTTTAAAATCTATTCTTTTCCACTTCCAGTCAGTAACTTGCATGAAAGCAAGACGTTTAATGTGTAATAAGAACTACAGGAATAATATAAATACTTATATTTGGATATCTTGCAAAATAAGACTTAATTTTAAAATTAAATTAAACAATATATTTAACCTGAGAAAAATAATATAAAATAATACAATATTTTAACAAAAAAATATCCCTCAACTAAAGGGCTTAGAACAAAAATGTGGGAAAAGCGACAACAGCAGAAAATATAATTTCTTATGGTAGGCTACGATACACATTTTAGTTATGTGAAGAGCTTAGGGAAAAAAGTGTGTGTTTTTTTTGTAATAATTAATTTCAAAATAAAAACACATTTAATCATCAACTAATCATATAACTATTAGTAACTTACTTTTACCAAATGAAATAAAATTTTCAGAGTATGTTACTTGTAACACTTTTTCTCTGAGTCAAGCAACTAGTATTGTATAAAAATCCACAAAAATAACTTACATTATCAAAACTCTAATTACCAGGCAAGCCAATGTACAGAATTTAATAAAAAAATAATGCAGACTAGCAGACTATACGTACATGTAGCCTACTGTTTTCAAGAACACCTATTAGCTATTACCTCTAGCAAGCTAGTTTAAATCCTCATTCATGTATCTTCCCATAGAATAAATTGGTTCGCATTTACATTTTTCGTGAATTTCCCGCATACTCGGCATTCATCACGTGATATTTTCTAAGCGAGTCTTAGCCTTCCTATACATTAAATTTATTCTTTCATCGATTAGTATTAATGGGGTTTTTTGATCTAAGTTTTACGTTAAGTGTTAAAGAAAGATTGCAGCTCCAAAATTGTGAATGGTTTAAGAAATATAATTTCAGTCACTCCAAAGACCAAGCTTGGTCATTTCCATTGTAAGATTAATTATGTGACCAAGAGCGTGCAATAGATACAGAAGGCTATATACATACGAGTTTGGGTGTCGGCGGAAGAGAGGCTCAATGTTTTGACTCATGAGGAGGATCTTACCTAAAAAAGAAAGAGGAGTATGTTTAAGTTACAGACACAATATTAAACGGTATACACTAACCAATGTAGAAAAGTAATACAACACAATGATAATGATAAAAATATTGTTATTACCTTCTACTAAGATATTAGATACAACTGGCAATGATACTAATGCTGATAATAATAATAATAACAATAGCAATAACCGGTAAAAAGAGCACGGTAATGTGCAATATTTTTGAAATGCCGAAAGATACCAAAATACGAGGGTAAGTCAATAAGAAACCGCACTTTTTGTTTAATATTTTGTAGGATGGCAGTACCGCATTGTGCTCGCGCACTTCGACATGTTCATTTATCTTCGCTTGTGGAATGTTTGACCGTTAAGACTCCACTGCGTGTTGCGCTATTGCACATGGCTGCACCGCTCAGCGTTTGCACCAAACGCCATACGCAGAACCATGGCTAATTTGCATATGATTTACCACTTCATCGACAGTCACTCTTCGGTTTGTTTGAACGCACTTGCTCAATGTTGGCGTCACTAGTGGATGTGGATGGGCGTCCTGTTAATTCCTCGTTCTTCACACTTTTCCGAACAATTTTTAACTTCTCAATCAATTCGTACACGCTTTGCCCCCATATTGTTCGAAAAGTCTTCGAGGAATTCGGTTCCTGGTACACTTTCAGAAAAAAAAGCGGATCACTGCACGATATTCTTCTTTTGGTGAAACGCTGAGTGGTGCAGCCATGTTTAATGTGCAACAGTGCAGCACTCAGTGGAGTCATAACGGTCAAACATTCTACAAACGGAGACAAAGGAACATCATGCACGAGCACAAAGCGATACAGCCAACCTACAGATGATTAAACAAGATACTTATTGACTTACCCTGGTATATAGTTCACTGGTCATTAGTACTATGAAATGAGGGCCATACTAACCTACCAAAAATAAGACTGTTTGTGTTCACTTGAAAATTATTTTCTTCCGAAGAAAGAATGGATTTGCGGGTCGGTATCGCATGGATTACTACAAGTTGACAACACGATAGTATAACCTATAAAGCTAAACCTATTTAGTTAAAGGGCCATTTTATTTTGAGTGGAAGACTAGCGGGCCGCATTGATTTATTGATTAATAACATGATACCAGATACAAATATATCAATTATATTACAATATCTGTAGTGTGTACTGATTACTTAACATTATACCGGTACATCTTAAGTGCGTTTTATTGTTTGTCTTCCACTTCGAAATGTAAGCAAATAACACAAAGTGCAGTAACATTCTTGAAATAATGCGAGACCTGACAATGTTTCTTTGTTACTAATTGACAATATTGGAATTATAGTTAAAATTAGTATTTGTGAGCGGGCCGCCAGTTGAAGATCACGGCTATAAAGGCATGATTAGTTTTAATGCATTTCATTTACATTAGAGACGAGGCATAATTTTATCCAGTCAATCGCCCAATCCTTTCTCTTGTCATTTAAAGTTCACATATAAACTAAGGGCCAGTTATATAAACATGCAATCTGTGGTTAGCATGCTAAATTAACTTTCAGTTACATTTAACTGTCTTTTTTTCAATTATTATTTTCACATCATTTAGATTCAGTTTGCTTTCATTTTATCTAATTATATTAAAAATACAGATACCAGTATCTTAGCTTTTTGTTGATTATGGTAGCTCTATAACTTATTACAAAATAGCAACATTTATTTCTATTTCGTCGAGCCTGATTCTCATTATTGCATTATTGTACGGCATTTCAATATCCCTCTACGGAATAAACTATCAGAAAGATTTACTGTTCAACATACTTGTTGAACACGGATGAGTCCAAGGAATACGTCGTGGGTCAGCTGGTTTAGGTGGGTACTACAAAGTTAAAAAATTCTGGGTTCGATTCCTGTTGAGATCATTGAGATTTTCTCTTGACCTACTCTTCTGGTGGAACTGTAACCTGAGATCGCATATACGTATTTTACATGTGTATACATATGCTGTACTTACATATATTATATGTACACTTATACAAGTAACATAAAGGTGAAACAATTCTGAACTGCAATAATAATGCCAATGCAATGATGCAAATTACTTCCAGAATTACAAATAAACTCCCAGATTTATAAAAAGTAAAGAGTCTCCTTAAAATTAGTAAAAATTACATTCTGTCGCCCCGTGGCCAGAAGTACAGGATTTGCTGGTGGTTCATTGCCAAAGACTTATTTAGTAATCTTGTGTTCTTATACAGGACAGAGGGTAACATGGCAAACCCATCGCCTCGACTACCAGTTAGGGGAAATTAGCGTATTATTACGATTAGAAAGTGCCGTGGAATTTGATCCAGAGGCTCTAATATAAGTTTAGGCTTGGAATTCTTTAACGTGTCGTGAATCTACGACATGGGACCATAGGCGTAACGAGGGGGGGGGTTTGGGGGTTTGAACCCCCCCCCCATTGATTAAAAAAAGGAAAATTCTATAATTTTTTTAAGTCTGCCCATAAATTACTTAATACAAGTATAAAGTGTGGGAAGCTTAAAACTCGTTATTTTGCGTGTTAATTTTAAAAATTTTCCGGGGATGGACCCCGGAAGCTTAAAACTCGTTATTTTGCGTCTTAATTTTTAACATTTTCCGGGGACCCCCGGAAGCTTAAAACTCGTTATTTTGCATCTTAATTTTTAAGATTTTTCGGGGGAGGACCCCCGGAAGCTTAAAACTCGTTATTTTGCATCTTAATTTTTAAAATTTTCCGGGGGAGGACCCCCAGACCCCCTCTCCCTGGGGGATATTCCATACCCCTCAGACCCCGCGGATGTTATAACCCCCCCCATATGGTCGGCCTGGTTACGCCTATGCATGGGACCCATAATTTAGAATCCCTCCCGGCACCGCGGCCGACAAATTTGGATTACTCTGTACATATAAGTTATTCCTTACTTTTAATAGGCACATTCAGTAGTAAGCAATAGAAACAAATACAATATGAAGTTCAGTAAGTTGTGAGAAATTATTCTTAATGCGCCCACTGTAGCAACTATTTAGGTGACTATAAAAACAGGTTGTTAGAAAGGAAGGTGTGTAAAAGTTAAGTTAGGTGTAACACATTTCTTATTCTAACACAGAAGGCCGCATCGATTGAAGCTAATGGAACTGACTTTTTAAAAGGTAATCTAATAGCCTTCAGTGCTTAATGATATCAAATGTGAAGGCTTTCGAGATCTGAAACAGCGAAGCAAATAGAAGCATAACTGTACACCTGTTAAACTAATTGAATGCATTAATGGTGTTACTCGGGAATTAAATGAGATAATGCACACGCATTATGCAGGAAATAACTAATTTAGCATGATGTAATAAAATAAAATATATTTTACTATACCCTAAACCAAACTACGTAACATGTAAAATAGTGACACAAATTATTGAAAATCTGTATAATTGTAGTGTCGCAAAGTAATAACATTAAATGTTATGTCTCATAACTAGAATGTATTTGTAAATTCCACATCAGCTTGTAATTTTGCATTTCAAATTGCTCTTAAAATTTGTTTTAGAAGCCGACAGACTATCCAACTGATCTTATTTTTTGTTTTCTTTTGTTTGTTTCTCTTTGTTTCTAATATTTATCAGAAATATTAGTCTTCAATGAAGCACTGAAATAAATTAACAAAAATAGAAATGACTTAAACTGTTGTTTGTATTAATAAAACGAAATTTAAGAAAAGATGTGAACCATGCTATGTAGTGCATACCCCGTCGGTATGACCCAGGAATACACAAATGCAAAGTAGGCCTAGCCCGAATAAAAAAAAAGTTAAACATTATTTCTGTAGTCCCCCACAAGAACTTTATCTTTCAGGAGTGACTATCAGAATTAAATTTCGTGGAACAATTTGCCTTTGGCATTTTACTCTGCTATAAAACGAAATATTTAAAATTATTAGAACATTAAAAGAAATAATTATTACTCTATAAACTTAGTCAACTTTCAAAACGTGAAGAAATATCTTTCAGGAGTGACTATTAGAATTAAATTTCGTGAAACAATTAGTCTTTGATATCTTTCTTTGCTTTAAAACGAAATAATTAATTTTATTACAGCATTCAATTAATGAATTATCACTCTATAAACTTAGTCAACTTTCAAAACGTGAAGAAATACCACCATATCAAGAACACGAGCATATTGTTAACACTATAAGATCGAGTTTAAAAACATTCTTTACAAATTGTATGGGAACTCGTAAATATGAAAGTTACAGTATTTATACTCATTACTTTAAAGGAAAATGTTAGATAGGGGAAATTCCTATAACATTTAATTTTCTATGCCTTCATAGGTCTACATTTCACAGAACAGACTAAATCCTAATTTTAGTTTTGGAAAGACAAATTTTGTAGTATAAAAGCTCCAGATTATGTATATATATACTATATATATATGTGTATTTTATATATATATATATATACACACACACATATACATATAAAATTAACTCTTAAACGCCGAAACAAAACTCAGAATTATGTAAATGGCGGTTGTAATTCTTTAAATCTCAAAATGTTATAATCATTTTGTAATATTTTTTTAGTCTAAAGGTGCTTAAAATCCTCGAATTCTGCAGATAATTTTTGTTCAGTTGGAAGAAAAGTGAATGACGTCAAGTCTCATTGTTTACTGCAATGCTTTTTTTTCGGTTTTGTTAAATTCCTTTTCCAGAACAGTCACATGAGGATTACAATAATGGCGTTGAATATTTCAAGTCCAGCCCTTAATTCCGTAGCTTGGGGAACACATAATCTGATTCCCAAGCTCACACAAATGCTTCTGTTTGGTCATATTTTTCTACCTCAAGTTGTGTAACGCATCCAAAAACTAAATCCTATCAAACTGTGCTGCTTTATGAGGATTTAGATTCACATGCCTAAATTTAAAGCATAAGGGATTTCTAATCATGTAGCAGTCTCTCCTCGTAGTATTTCACGTTATTTGTGTACTCATAGTCAGTGAAGAGCATAAAATTAATAAGGAGATGGGGAAAGTAAAACAATGATTATATTGATGATGATAATCATGATCATGATGAACTGATTTACCAACTAGAATGCTTAACCATCAAACTATTCGAACTACTAGATCAAATCAGATCAGACGGTGACGGCCGGAGGGTAAATATACAATTACATAGCCTACATACAATTTATTGTTCCAAATTACACGAAAAATACATACAAAAGTTGATATAACACCTGAAGAAGCAGAGCTTGTGTTCGGGGGTGGTTCATGTATTTTTTAAGAACTGAAGATGATACAGTCAAATGCCGAAATGCATTCCATTCCAATCTGATTTTTAGAAGTTGAAAGACTGCAGCACCATAAGAAATTTGTTATGAAACACTGTTAGCTGCTTTTGCAGTACTGTTAACATTGTTCCTTGTTTGCAAAAGCGAATGCCGGATTGGAGTTGTCTAAATGCTTGTGTTGTCCTGTCCTGTCATTAGAGTGTAAGGCCCTTGAAACGATAGAACAATAGGTTAAAAGGAGAAAGAAATAAAGAAAGAAAGAAAGAAAGAAAGAGAGAGAGAGAGAAAGAAAGAAAGAAAGAAGGGTATCCGACATGAGGGCATTTATGACCGTACAGTGACTAGAAAGTATATTTTATTTCTCCGAATGAATAATAACTCCCGCACATATAATTAATAATAATGCTTTATACAAAACATGTGTTAATAAATGCAAAAAAAAGTTATAAATCCTAAAACCAAAATTGTCATTAGGCCTATTAATCCCAAATGACTAAAGGCAGATAATGCAATAATTTTCTTTAAATCAAAGTAAAAATATACTCCTAAACAAGCCATGAATATTGTTAAGTCCGCAATTAACAATGAAATATTATTTAATCAATCATAAAATCCAACACTAAAACGAATTAGCAAATAAATGCTAGCCGTAACCAAAGGATCCAAATCGAGGATATTTCATGTAAAGTGATCAAACATGACAGAACAGCATTTCTTCAACTCCCTCGTTTTCCTCTGCCATTATTTATTTCAGAATCTGCTTCATCATCGTTCATCACACTCTGCTTCTATAGTAGTCATGCTGATATAAAAAAGTTGTAAACTAGAACTTATTGCTCCATATAGTTAATATAATAAAAAGGACACTTATTTACTTGACAATACAGTAGCAATTTGCATTAATGTAAAATCAATCTTACTTTTAAATCGTTTTTGTGTTTAAAATTTGTTGAATTGCTCAGACACACTTTTTTTTATGTTCGCTCTTCTGTTTTCTCACTTTCCTTCATCTCTTTATCTTGGGCATCTATTTTCTTCCTTCTTCCCCACTGGCATTTCTCTCGATCATTCTCAACCACGAGGATGGTATGAGACACAAGTCATCAATTACACGGGAATGACACGTCCCACAACTGCCCCAAGAAACTTCTTTCTCCCCCCTTCAGCATAAAAAAGTAGAGCTCTCGCTGGTTCACTTTTTTTTCTGTTGGCAAGCATCCCAGGATGTGAGAGAAATCAGCAGGGCTACATCAAAACAACACACAAGTCGGTCCCATTCAAATAATATTCGTTAGATTAATGTTTCCCACCCCTTTTATATTCTTTCCCTTTCCAAGTTTCATTCTCAATTTAAATTGCTACTCAAACTTCATGTTGAGCAAGATTTCTTGGATCGGTGTGCATACTTACGTCTATACAGGCCTACGAAAAAGTTTTATTACATTAAACAGATCGAATTGACTACGTGAAGAGTACGGAGTATGGTGGTAAAAGTACGGTAGAGAAAATCGGAGAGAGAAATGGAGAAGAAAGAATGAAGCGAGAGAAAGGGTAGGAATAGGGAAAGGTAGAATGAAGATGCCAGATAGAAAATATAAAATACAGGAAAATAATTTAAGGAAATGAAAAAGTAATAGAAAGCAGGAAGGAAAATGGTAATAAATAAATAAATAAACAAATAACTTAAGTAAAGAAGATCTTAAACAAAAGAAAAAGAGAAATGAAAAAATGAATAAGAAACTAGAAATGTAAAAAAAATAGAAGTAAAATGTCTAATGGGCAAAGAAAAAAGGAAGAAAATTTGCCTGCCCGCTACATATTTCAAGATTTGGAAAGGAGAGGATAAGAGTAAGAAAGAATGAGAAGGAAAGGAAAAGAAGTCAAAATATTCTCAGCAAAAATGGCTGCACAATAGGTTGAATTCTTCAGCTAAAAAAGAAATTAACAAACGATTAGTTAAACAACGAAAACAAAATTGAGAGAAAAATCGGAAAATAATTAGTCTTAAAGAAGTCAGGAACAAGGAGGAAGGAAAATTAGGAACGGAACAAAGAAAAGAAAAGAAAGGAAAACCGCCAAAAGTTGAGAAAACAATGATTAAGACGTGGAAGAATGAAATACTTCCCAAAAATATGTGAATAGATGAACTGGAATAGAAAAGAAGCACACAAAGTAACAAAGGAATATTTTTGTTAATTTATTATAAATGAAGAACATAATGCATATTTAATGTGAAGTGAAATATTGATTTTGAGATGAAAAATAATAAAAAAATAGCGGTAAATCCAGGAGAAAATGAGAGATGGAGGGAAAATGGTAAACAAGAACAGGGATGGAACGGAAGTTTTAATAAAGGGGAATATTTTTAAGATGCCTATATAAAATGCTTAAGTAGGGGGGACTTACCAATATATTAATAAGTAACGTACAGATTTAGGAAATATACCACGCTAATACATAAAAAAACTTCACCAAAAAAAGAACCAACAATGAATTATCATTTTAAATCTTCATAGGCCTATATACTGATGAAATTGTAGTAAAGATCGGTATGCCTGTTTCTCAACCAATATTACAATTATTAAAGTTATTTATATTTCATGTGTCTGAAAGTATCATAAGTTATATTAATTCGATATAGACAAGACAAGAGTACGTGGGAGTATTCAAACTTCTCACAAGGAAATAATACTCTGTTAAGCTAGGAGTAATGAAGTTGCAAGTGAATTTAACTTGAGAGAATCCATCCCGTAGGCCTACAGTAACTATTTAACGAATACTTGCACTAAAAACCAAATAATTTAAACCATAAAAATGAATAAATCATAGAGTTATTTCATATTTTTGCCATTGTAAGCGGAATATCCGATGGCAAGACAATCGATAAGTCGCGATAGTCGCGCCGCGTACAGGTATTAACAACACTTCCCATTAAGATCAGCTGTTTTATTTTTTTAGATTAAACTCTCTAGTGGTACCATTAATAAGAGGGATGGCGCATTAAGTCATGGCAATACTTATTTTGAAATTGTGGGACCATTTAATTTTAAAAAAATATACAGATGAAAGGGCAGGGTATGGGATGTATGTATAATGTAGATTATGGGTACTAGATGTGGGATGCTTAAGGAAACAGACCCCATAAACATCCATACGCGACTGCATCTTGCTTTCTAATGTGTTGCGGTAGTTGGCAGCCTGAAAGCACATATAGCCTACCCACTCCATAATTCCAAGTTCGGTACGGATGGGAATTATTCCCTAAAGCTTAAATCAGTTCCTTATGGTATTCTCTGGCATTTCTCCCTCGGATAGTGACTATTTTGACGTAAGAATGCTGTTCACATCTTTTCATATCCAATCTACACTGCGGCTGACTCAAAACTAAATTACCATCGTTTCTATTCGTATTAACTGTTCATCACAATGCTATCAAACGATGTTTCCACATACTAGAGATGCCACACTCTCCCGTGGCATAGAACATCTGATGGTATCATCGTCTTAATTGGAGAAAAAATAATTGCCGTGACTTATGCTCCAGATGTGCTCTCGTAGATGTGTGTGTGTGTGTGTATATATATATATATATATATATATATATAACGAAATAATTATTTACTGAAAATTTATTACTATAAACCTCGTTTCTTAACTCCATACTCATAAAAAGAAATTATACTTGGGAACTCGTATAGTAAATACCCTATAACTATTTTCTTTTCTCTTCACATTAGCAATGTTGTATTGACAACTAAATGCCATTGGGCAATAAAAAGTAACAGGAGTAAAATCAAACCATAATGTTTTAAGACACCATATTTGTTCAACTGCCCAAGAAAGCTCCTCTGAGTTCTAAGAAGCATGAACAACTAGTCCGATATATCAAAGACCACCTCCCGCGGAGGAACCCCTAGTGGGGACCAAAATTACCGCCATGGTAGTAAACCAGATTTAAATTCAATCGTAACAGCCTTACTGATATATATTACAGACTAATGTCAGCAGGTATCAGAAAAAAAAGCAGCGACGATATTTGATGTTTACTAAGTAGAAGAGGTTTATATGCAAAGCACCACATGTCTTAGAGCCCATTTTAATAAATTCTTCTACCGGACCAACATAACTTATTAAGATATACCTCTTAAATCTATTAGGTAAACTAGGTGTATTTTATTTGACTTTTAGTCCCATAAAGTAATAAACTGTTGCTGTTTTTACACATAAAATATAATACCCTGATTAATGGTAGAAACAAATTTAACACTTGTATTTTTGCTTAGCCACATTCATCTGCTCTTGATATTCTCTTATTACTAAATCTTCTTTTAACGATGACAATAACAATCCAAATCATTACGCTTATCTTCATTATCATAGTCCACAGCTATTTCTTTCTCCTACTCGTAACTGTATTGCTATATGCATCACTAGGGCCCGGATTCTTAGGTTTTCCAGCTAATGTATTATTTTGACAGAATTATTATTCGTTTCAAAGTCATGGCAGTTCACTTAGTCCAATCTTATAAAACTTAAAAATAGCTAAATAAGATGTTAAAAGTAAAAATAACTAAAACAGTTTTTAAAATTAAAATACGATAAAATATTTACACTAATAATCTGTAGGCTAATTCATCTAATTATTAAAAATTACTTTCTACATATCAGCTTGCTCACTGTTTGCCAGTACATATGTGAGAGAAAAAATTATAGCATTGCATGAAACTACAATATGTAATTCCGTAGTCCCAGTAAAGGGAATTGTTAATGAACCGAAATCCCCGGTTTCTTTAGCAGCAAATTAAAGACATTCTTAAGAAGCTTACAGTTGTAGTTTATCCACAGTGTTTGCTACAGCAAGGCACCGAAAGTAAAGTATTCAAAGAGTTGGTTGATTATTTGAAAAATGTTCTTGTTGAGTTTATGATGTGGAGTTGGTAATGACAGGGGTAATTTTAAATTAATTGTGTTTTTTAAACTATAAACTGTTGAAAATTAAGCAAAAGTGTTCCTATAGTTTTGTGGTTCAAAGCCAAGGAAATTTTAGTAAAAATAAAATTAATTAATACATGTACTCGTTACAATGAAACTTGATTGAAAATGGTAAAAACTAAAATAAAACTATTTTCAGATGTTTGAAAACTAATACAGGGTTGATAAATACCTAAAAATCCGGGCCCTAATTATCACCATTATCATTCTCTCAATCATTTTCGTCACTACTGGTCCACGGCGACTATAGTAGTAATTCCAGGTTATAACATTCATTAACTTTTTAAATAAATTATTGATAGTCTATAGCTGAAGTTTTAACCATAGGGGTTCTTGAACCACAAGAACATACACTATCTCAGATGCCAAGGAAATATTACGCGGATGAGATTATGTAACAATTTACCTTACCACTGCGTCCAAACGTCTTATCCTCCCGTCACAGATAATTCATCCAATAATGCTATTAGCTTCAGCATTGCAGTACTCAAGCGTCAAATCATCTGAAATGATATCTTGCCATTCCTATTTTCATATTTAAAGAAGCAAGACTGATGTTTATAATAATATTTTCATATTGGACATCTTGAATTACGGATGCTAGAAGTAGGAATATCTTGTCACCTTTAAATCACAATATAATATCACGACATTTTAAACTTTACATTTCAGTTTAGTAGAGTACGACCAGCAGGGGAACTTAATGTAAAACATAATATTCCCTTTAAGTCGAGACTGTGAATTAAGGGATGTTATGGGAATGAGAGGGGCTGGGGGAAGGGAGGTAACGTTAACGACGCGGGACGTCAAAAAGTGGAGGTGGAGTAGACGGAGGAAGCTGCATATAGGAGCTAAATACTAAAAGAAATGTATAAAAAACATATTCTTCTTTTCTTCCTTCTTTTTAGTCTAAAACGACTCCATTGGAAAATGCATGGAACATTTTATAATGTGTAATTTCCGGAAAATGAAAGTTGTTTGGCATATGACAATATTGTCAAAACAGCGGAATTAGGCATGTACAGTTCAAGCCCAAAGTCAATCTGAAATAGTTCCTGATAAGGATAACTGCTGTACTACCGCTCAACTGTCAATCAGGCAACCACTAATTACCAGAGAAGTTTATTTCATATATTTGAAAAACAAATAAAATATCTTAGGACTGCTTCTTCTAAGCAAAATAAATATAATATATAACATATAAATTTATTATTATTATTATTGAATTTCTAAGAGTACAGAACCCTATTAGGGTTATAGATTAAACAAATATATATATATATAATTAATATTATTTTATTACTTGAGTTATGCCATTACTTTTAGCTTTTGCCTACTTCTAGTTTTAAAATAATTTAGGATTACAATACACTTCAGTTGTAAAACATAGGCCTATATAAATGTAACACCTGAAGTTCCCCGCCCCAGCACAAGTTTTGACTCTTTCGGCGTTACAGGATTAATCTATGTATTATTTTGTACTATTTACGTAATTATGAATAAAATAAATAAATAAATGTGTAAATTAATTAATAAAGAATGTATAAGACATACGTAAATAGTTAAAGACCTTACATATTCATAGGGTTTCGTGCCTTCACATTGTGATTAAACATAGGCTTTAAGAACAGTAAAGGTTAGGGGATTTTTTCACATAAGCGAATCCTCCCTCCCTCCCTTCCACCCATATGAAGGAAACTGCTCTTTAGATTAAATCGTAATAACGAATTCTTAGTAACTGTCTTTCGAAGTCTTCGTGTTGAGCTTATTTTAATTTAATATGAAGTAATAATTTATATTGCGCACGTTTTCTTTATGGTTCTCAGCAGATTATTATTTCGTAACCACTTTCATGGTCCTGTGTTCAGCTATCGTGAATGAATTTGGAGTCCGGGTCCATCCTCTGAACTTCTTCCGAGTTGTCAAAGGTAAAGAAGGAAGGCGGGAATGGGTGCATTCAGCTACCTGGGGATAACTGGCGATTTGTTTTAGAAATAAGTACTTGACCTAGTCAAGAAGACAGTCTTATTCTGGTGTGCATGCCGATCAAATATTCCCAAACCTTTCGCTTTTAAAAGGTGAATAAGAGGTAGATGAGGTAGATCGGACAGTTAGACATATGTTTAATACTCGTAAGATTTCATATTTGGAATTATATTATGTTAAGAATGGGAAATAAGTCATGGCTATTGTTTTTTTCTTTTGAAAATTTGGGACCAATTTAACATTTTGAAATAGGCCTATGCAATGAAAGGGCAGGGTATGGAATGTATGTACAATGTCTATGGATACTAGATGTAGGATAGTGAAGGAAACAAGACACCCATAAACATTACACATGCGACTGCATGGTGCCACTCTACTGTATTGCGGAAGTTGAATCATGAACGCATACATACACACTCCATGATCCCTTAAAACTTCGGTAAAGCTTTCATCAGCTCCTTGTGGTATTCTCTGGCATTTCTCCTCCGATAGTGACTATTTTGACGGAAGAATGCTGTTCACATCTTGTCGTATACATTCTGCACGGCGATTGACTTAAAATATCATTGCCTCTATCCGTATAATCACAATACTGCCAAATTATATATCCATACCGTGCTCTACCGTGACCTACAACATCTGAAGGTACCATCGCCTTATTCTGAGAAAAAAATATTTGCCATGATTTATGCGCAATCCCTCGATTTATAGTAGGCCTACTCTAATTTTGTTAGTGTTTTATAAACATAAATATATATTCTATTCCATTTATTTTTGCAATTGCAATATTCTGTTTCACTATTACAAAGAACATCCGGTCACGAAATATCAATCAATAACGGCCGTGTTGAGTTATGTTGACACGTCTGCTCACAGCCTTGCCACCTGCCCATAGTTGATGATGCAGCGATCGGATGGTAGGGTAATCCAAAATTTAAAAATCCAAATTTTCAAAATTAAAAAATTAAAATTCAAAAAATCTAAAATTAAAAAAAATATATAAAGTCCAGAATTTTAAAAAATCCTAAAAATCAAAGATCAAAAATTTAAAAAAATCCAAAATTAAAAAATTCAAGGAACCAAAATTAAAAAATCCAATATCCAAAATTAAAAAGTCCAAAAACCCAATATTAAAAAGTCTAATAATGCAAAATTGAAAAAACCAATAATCAATAATGTAAAAAATTAAAACTAAAGCAAGTTTCACTTCTGTCGCGTGGCGTTCCATGCACACTTTTTTCTTTTCGTTACAAAAATCGTCCTTAAGGATAAATTCTCCGTGCGTCTCTCTTTTCCTTATATAACGTTTTTCGGAAGTTTTTCGTTTAGCCTAATAATGTTGAAATTATTTGTTCTTCGAGTTCATCTGACTATGATTCTGAACTTTGTAATGATTCTATGTACATGGCAGACATTGTGCACATTGCTTACTATCTCATAGACACGCAGTTGTGATAGAACTACCTCCCAACTTTCGCTCTCCCTGCGCGCAGTTGACTGAATCCTGCTTCCCTGCGTCATCCTGCGTCACCTCACCTCACCTCACCCAACTTGCGCCCAGCCTAAAAGACATGGCGAGTTACAATCAGATGGCAACCGCCTGTTTTTTTCTTTTTTTCGAGATTTCTTCAATGGCAACGAGAATGTCGGATTGGATTTTACTTTTTACTATTTAATATTATCTACGCATTTCTATATGCATGTTCGTGATAACTATAAGCCGGATTTATAAGCAAAATAAAACGATAAAATAAGCAAGCAATTTAGCACGAAAAATGTACGAAATAAACACTAAAATAGGCAAAAACAAATTTCACGAAAATCAAATTAATTGTTATTAGTTTCGTAGAAATCTTATCTTATTCACGGCTGATATAGTATGTTCTTACATAAGAACATCCGCATCATAAGGTCATCCGCAAATTTTCTTGTGTGAAGTCCTGCGTCAGTCAGTGAAGAAGGATTTGTAAACTGAAAATGTTTTTTCAACTTCGCTAGGACGTTACAGGGGCATGAGAAAAGCAGTTCTTCTTAGGGGAATTCCTCTTCAATAAAATGTTTCTTCACCGCAAAGCTTACTGACAAGAGTTTTATAACGCGGATTTTTAAATAATGCTATTAGCCGACAAATGAAAAGAACCGGCGATAATGACGTCTAGGAGTGAAATTAGTACTTTTAAATGTGACCATAGGCGTAACCAGGCCGACCATATGGGGGGGGTTATAACATCCGCGGGGTCTGGCGAGTATGGAAGGAGAGGGGGGGTCCGGGGGCCCTCCCCCGGAGAATTTTAAAAATTAAGATGCAAAATAACGAGTTTTAAGCTTCCGGGGGTTCTCCCACGGAAAATTTTAAAAATTAAGATGCAAAATAACAAGTTTTAAGCTTCCGGGGGTCCTTCCCCGGAAAATTTTAAAAATTAAGACGCAAAATAACGAGTTTTAAACTTCCCACGCTTTATACTTGTATTAAGCAATTTATGGGCAGACTTAAAAAAATTATACAATTTTCCTTTTTTTAATCAATGGGGGGGTTCAAACCCCCAAAACCCTCCCTCGCTACGCCTATGAATGTGACAGTTTTGAAGAAAATGTGATATATGAAAGAAATATAAAGTAAGCGAGCAAAATAGTTCTCTTCTCAGAATAAGCAAAGTGAGCACTATGAAATAGTCAGAATTGTTTGTTAAAGAGTGCCTTATGTCATACAAAATTTCGGTTTATGTTTAGAGTTGGCCAATCTAATTAACTAGCCTTACACATAGAAACTCAACCGAACAAAATGTACTGAATTTTTAGCCGTTTTCTCAGCATGCCTAATGCTTTCTTGATTTATAATCCTGGAGGTACAACGTCGAAACATTCAACTATTAGATATACCTGTACAAACCTACCACTAGCAAACACAGGGCCGTAACCAATATTTTTGGTTCGTGAGGGGCCCACAGGGGGAGGCGTGGGGGGATGTTTATATTTTTTTAACGCCTTTTTGAGTTAAAAACAAAACAACTTTGAAAAACACATACCATAGCCTATGTTTAACCATCCCAAAAAATATCATTTTGAAATTTAACCCATTAAAATGAAATTTGAAGACTTAATTTTAATACTGTTAATAAGTACTATTAGTCTAATATAAAATGCCTTAAGGGTAATAAGAATATTACATGAGAAGTACATTTTAATTTAGTGTAATAAAACGGGGTTACACAATTATGCATTTATATTAATTTAGCTTAAGTAATACTTTACTCAAAAGTGAAACAGTGTATTCATAGTGACTAAATAAGAATAACGTTTAACTCTTAAACTATTTTACTTATCTAAAATAGAATTATACAAAACGGAGAAAAAAGTTTTGAGCTAAGCTTATAAATTAAGAACGACAGTTTCGTTTGGCAAAATAAACACATTTTAAAAATAACTTGCCTTAATGGGAGTAACTAATGATCCATTTTAACGCCAAAAATACTAATTAAATAACATTCCTATTTTAAAGCTTAAATATTTACCGCGCTTCCTCCTTGGCTTCGACCCTATGCAGACATAAAAAGAACCAGTCTCAATATTTTTAACTTAATATAAAATATATCCTAGTTGCCTTCAGGAGAGTTTAACATCAACAAAATGAAACAAAGAGACACTCTCAATTGAAGGGCAAAGTTTGGCAGACCATAGCACTTTGTTACAGTAACGTGAAAGCAGAACAAGATTAACCTGAGACTCCATTCAGACTGATACTGTACTTCCTTGGTGTTAATTATGGAGGCTGTACTACTCCCAGCTCGGGGCACACCTATAAGATTACGCCAGTAATCAGGGTCTAAACATACACTTTATAATATTTTTGATATATTATCGAGACTCGAAACCTATGTTAACCTTTCATAAAAATAAACTTCAGTAGAGAACAACAAAAGGTGTTCATTTGCATTTCTGCAGGTAACGCTATTGCGTCAGAAACGGAGCCAATGCTAATATCTGACTGATTGGCTAATTACAAAAACGGACTAAGTCTCATCTTGTGAATGCTGACACCTTGACATCTGAATGAAAGAGAAAGGAAAGATTCACAGAATAATATCAATAATTAAAATGTTGAAAGACATGACTAAAGATTAATTAATACCAAGCAATTCGCTGGTAGAATTGTGTAAGAAAGAGAAGCAGAGGTGAGTAAATTAGTATAGTTTAGCCTAATCTATTGGACGTTTCAGCATGAATTTTCTTTGGTTACTCTAAGTTGGAGACTAAACATACAAAGTGGACCTTTAAATTTGAAGTAAAATGAGCATGTAAAACTGTAAATATTTAATAACCATAGTTTTTAGAAACCCAGGAACATTTGTGGGAGCATTTTGATAAAGGCATATTAATCATTGCTAAATTTTCTGTTTCAAATAAAGACACTGTATTTTAAAATTGAAAAAAAAAAAAAAAAAAAAAAAATTAATACAAAATTATAAAAAAAAAACAAGCCTGCAAAAACATTCGAAAGGCCCCTGCTAATGCTAAAAAAGCATACGAGAAGAGTGGGTATTATATAGGTGTTTATTTTTTATATATTTGGGCTAGGCCTATATGAACAGTTTTAATTGTACAGCGTAATTTGAGTTTGACCGCCTGCCTCGTCTAGTGGTTAGCGTTGCTGACTACGGATCCGGTCTGGGGTCGATCCCCGGTACCTTCTCGTATAATTCCGAGGTAGGAAAGTCTGGAACGGGGTGCACTCACCCTCGTGATCTCAACTGAGCCTTGGGTGTAGGCATTCTCACCACATGACCCCAATCCTGCCATCAGTCCATGGTAAATGATACAGCGGTCGGATGGTAGGCCTTGTCCCACAAGGGATGTATGCCAAGGAGTTTAGTTCTAGTTTTACTTAGGAGTTAATTGGTTTGTATTGCTGTTAGTCTGTTTATAATAGTAATTAATTATTGTAGGCGTTGCTATACTTGTAGTTTTAACAACATTGTTTGGATAATATTCTCGTACAAAGTATGTGTGTGTGTGTGCATGTTTGGAATATTTGTATGGAATTTATTTATGTGTATTGGATTTAAGGGTTTCTTATTTATCTGTTGCTGTCAGCATCATCGTTGCAGGGAAAACCTTGGTTGGAGTATGTAAATAAGTAATTGAAGATATGACTTGTAGTTACTACTGCCAAATTAAGGGGCAAGCAGAGAAGCATCAGGAGTGGAGAGCCGCTGCCAGCCAGCCAGCTAGAAGAAGACTAAAACAACTCCGTGGCGCGACATCCCCGAAGGGACAAGGCCTACCACCCGACCGCTGCGTCATCTACCTATAGGCATTGGATTGGGGGCATGTGGTCAGCATGCCGACACCCACGGCCGTTAATGGTGGTTTCCATGACCGCAGCTACTTCTCTATCAAGTAGCTCCTCAATTTGAATCACGAGACTGAGTGCACCCCTACCAGACCTCCCTACCTCAGAAAAATCCGAGGAGGTACCGGGGATCGAACCCGGGCCGACGGATCCGTAGTCAGCGACGCTAAATAGAAGAAGACACCATATCTTTACAATTATCTTGTTTTTCTTTTATTAATATATTCTTTTAATCATTTATTTTATTTGTGTTATATGAGCATTGTAATGGGGTGTTTAACTAAAATGTTAATTATTGATTAAATAATTAAAAATAAGTGTTATTGTTATTATTATTTTTATTATAATTAATGATAAGTACCATGTGTTAGGTTATATATTAGCATGCTTTTAGAACGAGAAATATAATAGGTATTGCCGAATATATTCTTTACTGCAACACTCAATTTATTTTCCATAAAGCGAACGGTTGTGATTATTTATATGACCCGCAACTAGTTCAATATATTCCTTTATAACTGTATAAATCTGAACAAGGAGGAATAAATTAACGTAATATAACGATAGTAACGCAGAAAGATAGCTCTCCTATATTTTAAATGCATTGTGATTAGCTGCATATAAATTTAAAAATGTTCCTTAATGTTCCTATGTTTCAGTCTCACCCAATGTTATAAAATAACATAGATACTTATTTATTGGATTGATTCAATGTTAATATACGCAATAAGACAGTATACTGACATACTTCACGTAGTTCTTAGTTCCTACTAGAAAGCAGTCACTTTCCGTTTTTTGTTCTTTATTTCTTAAAAGCCCTTTCTACGAGTGCAAAGAAAACATGCCAGTTGTACTTGTTATTACACTAAGTACCCAACAGAACAGTAATGCTATGATACTGATGGTGACATGATTATTGGTATCCGAAGAGTCGTAAAGACAAACACGAAACGTAATGAAGGCTATTATTTGCCCACAATGTTACAAAGTGTCTCTAAATCATTGTGGTGGGGTGATTATCCAGATAAGAGAGGTCATAAATAGAAAATTTTAAATTCAGTTGATGATTAATGCAATCTCTCCAGGAAGCAACAGACAACGACCTGATGAACTTGTGCCCTCTTTGCTCTAAATCAATTTCTGAATCATGTGATCAGACTGGCATTGTTAGGACATTTTATTATTTCGCAACACCGAATATTCAAATGCATTCAACTCCTCGCTGTATACCCTGCATATTTATGTCGCTCATTAAAGCATCACTCAGACACATTGTTCTTGGATACAATATTTTTCTGATGATCAGCAACTAGATATCTGTCATAATCAGCATCATCATTAGGGGCGGATTTCTATGACCTAAAAAATAGGATATATGCATGCATTTATGACCTAAAAACATTAAAATATGATCAATAAAATTTAAAATACGACTTGACCACTTACACATTGTGTATATATTTTTAAGTTTCATTACAATACATTTTATTAAAGTATAGTTTTAATTATTTAAAAATCTGTAAATTCTCAAAAAGTATCATTATAATGCAAAATTTACAAAATATGATATGAAACTTCAAAATTTCTTTAATATGCACACAAATATGCAAAAAATTCGACCTAAATATGCATATTCATACTAAATATGCTACAATAGTTAAAAATTTCCTAAATATGCAGTTATATGCACAATCAAAGCTGTTCCATTTTCACCAGGATGCTTGGGATCGAGTTTAAATTAGTCGGAAACCTGAAATAATGCAAAGGGGAAAAATATGACATGTCATAGAAATCCGCCCCCTAATCATCATCATTAAATTCATTTTTATTTTCTCATGGTTCGCACCCCAAAGGGACGAATTACTGAACTACCAAATCAGGGAATTACTTGACAGGCACTCCTGGCAAAATAATAATTTTAGGTTTCTTCTGCCACCCAAAAGAGTTAATTCTACAATATGATAATACAATAACAAAGATGAGCTAATCATAGTTATTAAATGATTATACTGCAAGATTATGATTATTATTATTTTATTTATTTATTATTATTTTTTTACATAAGGCAGTGGTTCATAGAAATACTGCCAGAAATGAATTATTCCGATATTTAAGGCGAAAGATTGAGGTTCTATTTCGTAACTAGGGAGACCGGACAAAGAGATATTAACAAAACTTACGCTTTGAATAATTTATTAAATATATCGGTTTATTTTATAGAACTTATAGCTCACCCCCCAAAAATGCTGACCTAATGTATGACCCACTATCGCTACATAAAAAAAATAATGATGAAAGATTAGAGAATAAAAAAAACTGAAGATGAATTTTATTGAAGTCTTTCTTGTTTTACAAGTGTGGTCTTTGTACTTCTCAAGACTTACATCTGGTATATCGAATCGAAAAAAGGCTAGCATTGGCGCTGGCGTCCAGTTCCAGTGACGTTTTATATTTAGAAATTTGAAAGATATGAATAGTTACTGGGAATTAAATTGAATCCGAGCAATCCCAGGCACTAGTGTTCATGTAAATATTTTGAAATGCTTATCCGACCATATTACAATGCGAAATAATTAACTTATATCAGGATGACATAAACTTAATTCCATTATTTATCAGTTTAGAGGCAATTTGATTTCAAACACATACCGTCACGTCCCACCTTTACATTCTTTTGGCCCACCTGCAGAACAAATTTTGGCGCAGCAATTGACTAATGGTAGTAAAATGAACGAGACATCTTCATCGGACAGCGTCAAGGAGTTTGGTCTTCTAATTTGTTTCGTAAATATTGGTTAGGTTTATGAAAAACAAATCATTCATAAGAAGCCTATTCTCATTGGCAATGTGGCTTTAGCAACACAGAATATACAAATAGAGCAGGGCTTATTGTATGACATTTTGAGATATTTATCTGATATTTTGTAAATCTCCGGTCAATATCTGGTCAATCGTTTAGGATCTTTCAAATTAATCCCAGTAGAATTACTAACCAAACAAACAGAATGCGTATAAAATAAAAATAATAAAAAAAAGCAATGAAACGGCAGACGAAATGCTGATGTTGGCCCATTGCAGCTATCAATCAAACTCAGCATGATCATCGAAACAAAGGATAACCGTATGGCGTACACGGTGTTTTACAATGGCATGCATCAACTCTGCGTGCATCAATGTCCAACATTGCTTTACTCAATTCGTTTACCCAAGTTCAAACCATTAACAGCATGCTAGTTACATACATTCAACCTGTCCACTAAAATGGATTGTCACTACCGAGCTACTGATAGAGTTGACATCTGTAACCCCTCAAGTTTAACTGCAATAAACATTGCCTTTGGATATAATGTTTCTGAGATACCTATTTCTAGACGTAAGCTATTTGTGCATTATGAATGTCCTATGAATAGGGTTCGGATTGGTTATGAAATGTCATATTTTTATCCTGACCTCCGTTTTCGCCGGAAACACAAATTAAACTCAAACTGCACATTTGTTATCCTAATCGGACCGTTTTTATTTTGCATATAAAGTCATATTTTAGTCATTTTCATAGTCTTGGTCATATTTCGGTCATATTCGTAATTTAACGTCATATTTCAGCTATAAATTCGGTAAAAGAGCACAGTGACGCAGTATGTGCACTAAATTGTCGACTTAATTTTTTTTTTTCGGAAAAGAAGTCACGAATATTTTGGTTTTACTTTAACTGAAATGTGAAGGGACAATAACAAGTAATTAATTACCTTATCCTCCTTGCTGTTATCAACTTCCAATAGGCATGTTTTTAAAAGATTTTCAGTTCACAGTTACAGTGGTGTCTGGAAACATTAACAGATTAGAAATTCTTTACAAATAAACCTGTAAATCACCTGTAAAATTGTTAAAGAGTGAATTAATGTGACGTAATAATTTAGTGTCATAAAAGTTTTAAATTGGAACATTTATTTTTAGATAATAAGTTCTTTTATTTTAAGTTTATTTAGGATTTTTGGGTCATATTTTGTCATTTTTAAGGTCATATTTACAGCCATTCCACTTTTTTAGGTCACAAACATCCGAACCCTACTTATGAACTTTTTTTTTCTATAAGTATGGTTGCCAAATCACCCGTTTTAGTCGGACACCTTCCGCTTTTGAATGTATTTTTTTCAATCCTTGGCTAAACATTAAGAAAACAGGAGCATAGGCTTATATATTTCTGTATTTATTTGTCATGTAGGCTACTAGAGTAAGAAAGTGTTGCTATAAATGACAATGCAATGTTTGATGAAATTACACATGAAAGACCGTTTCAGATAGATGATATAATTACATGAAAGGCACTCTGAAGACAAATTCACTGGATTGCTGAAAATCATAAAATTCTTTATTTGCCACTCCGACCCCTAATGTTGGCCGCGAAAATAATATTTCCTTTCTTAAATGTTCATTACACAGATGAAAGAAGTAGGATGTCTATACTCTGTAGAACGCCTCAACAAATTGCTGCTTGAGTTCAATAATCATAGCCTAAATGTATCTCTTGCTCTGAGTACTTTGACATCATTATATCGAGATTTTTTTTTTTTTTAGGAAAGGACGAGGGAGTAAGAAATGCCCTTTTCCGAAAAAGATAAATTAATGCTTATTATTTTTGTTACAATAAAGCCAATACTCAGCTGACGATATGTTACGGACAGAATCTTAGGAGAGGGAAAAATAATTTGGAGGTGAGGGAGTAGCAGCTTAGTAATAGTAACAGTAGACTAATATAATATTCAAGTATCTGGGAGCAATAATTACATATAAAATAATATTAAGGCCGAAGTTAAGTGTAATCTCAAATCAGGAAATACCTGCTTTTATGCAGTTCACAAACTCTTATTTTCTCGTCTTCTGTTCAGAAAAATAAAAATAAAAATTTATAATTATCATGCCGGTTGTATTATATGGATGTGAGACATGGTCGCTTACTCTTCGGGGATAACATAATCTGAGAGTGTTCGAAAACACTTGGGCCTAAGAGAGATGAAAATGGGGACTGGAGAAAACTCCATAACTGCATAAACTGCATAGTATTAAAAACCTGTACTCGTCACCGGATGTATAAGGGTTATTAAATCACGGAGGAATAAATGGGCTTAGTCATGTTGCGCGCATGGGGGAGGAAAGACATCTAAAAAATATTGATGGGGAGACCCGAAGGGAAAAGACCACTTGGAAGTCCTAGACGCAGATGGGAGGACAATATTAGGATAGATTTAAGGGAAGTCGGATTTGCGAGGGATGGTTGGATGGAGTTAGCACAGAATAGGGTTGAATGGCGGGCTCAGGTAAACGCGGCAATATTCCTTTAGTTTGCTTAGGAATTGTCTATTGCCATTGAGTAAGTAAGACTAATGTAATATTAAAAGGACTGCAAAAAAAGTGATAATGGAGAATGAGCAGGAAAAATGAAGAACGATGAATATTAAAGACCAATCAAAGAGTAAAAGAAATAGAATCCCTGCATTCGAAGTGGCAGAGAACGAAAATTCCAAATCAAATACAGAGCAAAAGGAGAAGGAATTTAGTGTATAGGCCTACTATAAATTTTTTTTACCGTTAATACTATCTGAGACGGTAGAATCTTAGATTTACAAACAGTATAGTGAACATTCCAGTGAAAGAGGAGATTCTTTATGGTTTGATGTAACAAAGGCAAATTCCTGTACACCCCCAAACGTGTCCGATAAAAATGTACCGAAGAGGAACAGAAAGCAAAGAGTAAGATAACAGTTGCCTTAGTCTACTTTCCTTGTGCCTTTAATGGCTATGCGGAAACTAGAAGACGATAACAACATTATGTTTCATCCTTGTGTATCGCCTGATTAAATTAGTATCGTTGTTTTAACTAAGTTACATACAATATCAAAAGAATTACAGGGTTTATACTACACAAGAGCGAGAGAGAGAGAAAAAAAGAAAGGAAGAAAGAAAGAAAGAAAGAAAGAAAGAAAGAAAGAAAGAAGAAGGAAAGAAACCGATGCATCTCTGCGTGTACGTTTTTCTACATATTTCATTGTAGTTCTTAGGCTACCTTAGGTATGTTAGGATAAATTAGAGTAATTTATTTTTTATAGTTATCTATTAGCAACTGGTTACTGCTGGTTGGGCCTGCTATTTAGAGTTGGATTACTCCCACAAAGTCTCTGGCCTTGAAGACTAACCCAGCCAGCGAGCTTCTCGTTACGTCTCGTTACCAAGATGCGCGAATTCGCTGCGCGTAAGATCAATAAGCTACGGCTAGGCAGAGAGTAAAGATCATGCTGCATGTTGGCAATAGTAGAAAAGACTGTAATAGTTGAGTGGAGGAATAATGCCGCAGACACAGAGACAGACAACACGTGGAGTGGGATAGCCAATCAGGGTGCAGCTACCTACCCTACGCAGGAACTCTATGAACGGTGAGACTCGCTCCTAAGGTATATACGTAAAAACCCAGAGACTTTGTAGAGGTAATCCTACTCTAAGTAGGCCTACACGTAAGTTAAATGCCATCGACCTTCCCCGGGATTGAACACACTTACGTGGAACTTAAAACCAACACGGTATCTATTTGGAATGCAAAGAGAGAAAATCGCATTATATATGCTGAGGGTAGAAAAATCATGCGAGTATATCACATTACATTTTTTTATGTTTTAGGTGCATTTGTGGGAAAATCGTAACAATATCCTACACTTTAAACACTTGCACTACGTACGAACAACAAACCTTGGCTAGTCATATTAGACTAAATATATCTTGATGATCGAGAAATAAGATAAATATGCAGGCTATATAAAAGTAGGCCTATAACTGTTACCACTCCTAAGCTTGTTAATCTGTTGGTACATTCAGTTCAAAGGAATCCGGAACGTTCGATAGATTATCTGACTAAAGTACTTTTCAAATGAGAAGCCATTTCCTTCACCGCCAATCACGTGTACGAGCTAACGAAGCGCCGCTAGCAGAAAGAGTCTTCCCTCCGTCTCGCCGTCTCTGATTGGACCGCGTATCTAAGCAGGAGAAGGATAAAACGGCTTGTCATCTGCAAAACACTGTAATGCATAGTTCGTAATTTCAAGAGTTTGTTGATTGTCCAGAATAATTTATTATGCAACGAGCCAATAATGGAATATACTAAGATACGAATATGTTTATGACATGAACAAGGCTAGTTGAATAATTTTCATTCGAATACCTTAATTACTATTATAGGCAAGTTGCATACGGCAGTTTTCTTTCAACCATAAATAAATGTTGAAGTTTTGAGATTTTAGATTCATAAAAAAAAATACAAAAAAGAAATCGACTGACCATTGCAATAAGCTATCAGGAAGTTCTTTTAGTTCTTCCCTTCTGCGATAAATGGCAGCTGATCTTATACGGTGAAGTCGAAGCTTGTTCTTGGTCGCCTTCTTGAAACGAACGGAATTTCTTAGAACACAAAACTCAATTTAGTGTAATATTAACACGAACAGAATTTATTTTAAATAACGCAGTTTCATTTGCTGCTCTCAAAGTTTCAACATCTTTCCGTGTTCGATAATAATCCATACCACACCAATGTTTTAATTGAAATCTGTCCTTTAAAGGATGTCATTAAGATACTGTTAGGTCACATGCGTATTATAGTATGGTTGAACAAAGAATATTTTGTTTTGATTGGACTTGGTAGGGCACACACATCCTACATCATATCATGTTGACTCGTTTAATCTTCTAACTGCTGAAGCCGTCAATGTAACGGCGGAAAATACGAGTAATTTGTTAATATTTCAGGAAAATTTCAATAAAACTGCTGTGTTTTTACGATAATGTTTGTAACACGAGGATACGGATCTGCACTTTCTAACAACAAATCAGTACTGTAAAGAATACTCACATTTTATAATTGTCGACTTTATGTGGGCACATTTAAGCAAATTTTCATCACTGTCACGTTCACAGCAGTTAAAAGGTTATCCTAATTGACGTGCATGGAGCTTTTTCTTAGAATAGTGTTCCATGCAATCCTCAAAATTTTCATAAATCCTAGTTCCTTTCCTTCTGCATTCCATCTGTGATCTTAAATAATCATTTCAAAAATGTCCCTTCTCGTTGTGGTTGTTTCATTATTTTGTTCCTTTATAAAATTCACATTACAAATATTGTATTATATTTATACAAATTATATTTATATAAATTTATCAACATCTAGTCCCATACAGACCGAAGCTTGAAACGGGGACCATGAGCGGAATCATAGCATGGAAGCCACATCCCGCCCATGGCCTTTTCAGGAAAGGTAATGCCGCAGGAGATTCCAATTACTATACGCGCAAAGTTGAAACCCCATCAGGATTTAAACTCGGGACCGCTTGCACCGTGGTAACAGGTGCAAGTGATTTAAAAATAACGTGATTCACGAACTTCAGAAGTGATTTTAGAATAAGATTCATATTATGATCTCTAGGCCCACCTTTTTAAAATCCTACAAATATTCTCCTTTTACGAGATTAATTTGTCCTGCATGTTCTACTAAAATATCGTCAACTAATTAAAATACAGGATGTTTTAAATATTTATTCTACTTTTTAAAGTGAAGATAATTTCTGAATTTTTAAATTTTGATATATTTTTAAATCTATTGCGTTTTTAATAAATAGGCTCTTCGTCGTTTTTATAAATGCGGTATATAGAAGGTATTGAAAAAGAATTATCATAGATAAAGTATTTTAAATTTTTACGAGGAGATAGCTTTAGAAAATGTTTCCATTTTTCTTACATAACATTGCAAGACAATCGTAATACATGATTGAACATGACATTATTGAAGTTTTTTAGCATGTAGCATTCAAGAAAAAGGGTTTTCAGCAAAAATGAGCTAACTATGTAAAAAGGGGTGAAATGGGGTCTTAGTTTAGTTATACATAATTTGCATAGGCCGATACTTTCCCCGTAAACATTATTATCTGGGATTTTATGATATAGTTACGAAAAGAAACATGAAGGAATTTCTTTGATCTATAAGATGCTTCTACTCATGTATTTTAAAAGGAGCATTTCCATTTTATACAAACTTGACTTTGTTGACTGGATTACTGTATTTTAAATCAGACCAAACAATACAAATTATTATATCTACTCCATGCTTTGATTTGACAAGCTATAAATATTTCTCCAATAAAAGGGGATGGAATGCTTTTAGCTGTTCGATAGCTTTACACTGGTGTTGTGTTAGAAGGGTGCCCTGATTAAACTAGCCCCCCAGCTGGCGACGGATTGTGTGGTTTTGTTGGGCCCAGTCCGTCATCCCTATGTCCACTCCGTGACGTTAATACGACTCTTTAAGAGCGGAATTCGCGGCTTTCTTCCAAGTTTATTTCTCACGCCCCATTTGTTTGGTTTATATCGTCGCAGGTCGTTATTTTCAACATGTATTTATTTATTAACTTTATGTGCTTCTTTCATACCACTATTACAGAATGTAAAGAAGCACATAAATAATAGCGGGAAAATTTCAAATTTCTCCTCTTCGTCACAATGCTGGTGGATGTAGTCTTTTGTATTCCTGAATTCATAAGCAAAGAAGCTTTGTTAATGTTTCTTAGACATATTTATAAACAAAGCTTTTCCATCTATCGTAAATTAGTATACTGGCAGGTCGTAAATAATAATGTTGGTGATTATAAAGATTCTCATTGAGGTGATTTCCTTTTCCTGGCCCTCCGCAGACGATATTGCTGGTGACATGATAAGAACAGTAAGCTATGGACGTTCAGGTAGAGCTGACGCTACCAGCTTAGGTTAAGGGGAAAAAGAGCCACGTTTCATGTACTGAAATGCCGTTTCCATGATAACTTCCGCAAATATCAATATTTCTGAGTGGTTATTTTTCTGTGTATTTGTTAAAATCATATGAACAACACTATCTACAATCATTCATTTAACATGAATAGTTTATGTTTTAAAAATACATATATTTTAATAAAAAAAATTGATTTAAAAAAATACTTATACTGTAGATACTCCAAAGATTGTACATGATGTTGTTCATAACATGTTTGCAAATAGATAGAAAAAAGAATCACTAAAAAATATTGCTGTTTCTGGAAATTATCACGGAAACGGCATTTAGTGCACGAAACATGGCTGCCATGATAATTACCCATAACTGTAACAGTTTGAATAATTTTGAAAATAGTATGCAATTGTAGAAGTAGTCAATAAAAAGTATGTCAGATTGCAAGATTATATCGCAATTCATTTCTGAGGAAAAAAAATAATGAAATTCACCTATTTCTCACCCATGAATTTTACCGGAAGCTGTATGTCCCCCTTAACTTTTTTTCAGATCTGATCTGTAAGCTTCTAATTGCACAAGATGACCAATGTTCCTTCCTCTGATGTCTTCTGGTAACAACTCAAATACTCCAGTTTCTCAACGCTCCACTTCCTTCTTCTGCTTAGCACAATTGAATTACAAAACCGTTTCTGGTTAAATCAAGCTGGTGAACCATACTTATTACTAACACGTTGAATATATAATTGTCTCAGTTCGAATTATGGTGTTTTCAAAGCCAGCTTTGTTAATTACGTAATTATTGCAATAAGGGTGACAATAATGACGTCAATAATGAAGTTGATCGTGATGATGATTACGATACTAATATGAGGCTTTTAGAGGGATTAGACCAGATGAAAGATCCCAATGATTACATAGGGATTGAATCTCAGACCTTCCAGCTTAAAGTGCAGTAGGACTACATCTACCAACTGCATACCCCTCTAAGATCCGATTAAAGCAAATGGAAGTTGGAGACTCAGAAAGTTCGGTCGTACAGTAATTGCATACTATGGTGGCAAACTTTTTTTGACTTTAGAGATTTCTCTGAAGAAAGGACAGCATAAGATTGGAAAAATAAGTATATATACCCTTGTTAAAATATTCTAAATTAGAACTGGAGTAATATAACGAATTAAAGAACTTAATAAAAGGTCACTACAAGACATCTTGGGGAACAGTTAGAGATATCAAACTAGCAATTTCATTTCACTCCTTCTAATGAACTGAAATAGTAAGACAGCCTTTAGGTGAATAAACTTGGAAGTGGGCAGTATTTTTCTCAGTTTACGGCCGTGTTGGTGTTAATGTCATTAATTTCAAAAAACAAGTAATAAAGGGGCTATCAGCCAAATGAGTTTTAACTACCCAACCACATTTCATCCAATTTCCCAGCCTACTTTACTTGATCGCAGGACTTCTTTTGCTAAGGGCAGGAACCAAATAAAAATACTTTTTGTTATTGAGGGATTGACTTTTTAACTTTGCAATTTACGATTTAGAAAATAAAAATTATTCGCTTTACTTTTTTTTCATATTCTTTATGTATCTTTACAATTAATATATTCTCCACATTCCATATGAAAATTGGATACACACTCCCTCCATTCATGCACGAACCCCTGCAGGCGAGCCAAGACTAACAAGGGAAAGGGTTACATTAGGCCTACATTTGTACGGTTTTCATGATGCGGAAACTAGCCTTTTAAATTCTTATTTCACTGACCATAATCGGTGTATGTTTACATAAAGGTAGTGAGCTATATCTGAACCCATATCCCTCGGTATATCCCAAGGCTAGGTTTTCTATCCTACTCTTTTAATAATGGATATAATGACTAGGACCCAGATTTTTAGGCTCTTATAGTTTAGAAAGCACCAAGCTATAATTGTCTGTTTACATTCTCATTTTGTCTTTGCTAGTGTCCAAGGTTCAATTTCAGGGTAGTTCTTTGTACTTAACTTATCCATCGATTGAATTTCGGTACACCGAAGCTGGTTATAGACCTAAGAAGCAATACAAAACCTTCGTACATCAAGCTAATGATGAAGAAAAAATATATGACATTATTAATGAAGAAAAATCTACCTATTGCAATGGATACCACTTTATGATTTTCGAAAAATTCTTTCATATCTTTACGTTTCATGCTCCCCTAAGTACGAAACCACCGCCCGTTCAAAAAAAAATTTTGTGATATTTATATATATATATATATTTATTTATATATATATATATATATATATATATATATATATATATATATATATATATTTATATATATATATCTTTACACGATAGCGGCCGTAATTTTGAAGATATTTGAACCAAATTTTATTATACTATTTCTAGGCCCAATAGTACGGACAAGTTCGTTAATGGGCAAAATTGGCCCAAGGGGGTGGTCGGGGGAGGGGGTTGAAATTTTGAAAACTTTATATCTCGGCCCCTATGAAGTATAGAGGGAAACTTTGTTTGAATAAATTAGAGTACTCCCTATGGAGTTCACAGTGACACCAACGATTCGGGGGTTCGAGTGAGGGTGGGGGTGGAGGTGGGGGTGGGGGATGAAAATTCGAAACTTTTGAAACCACGTCTTGTGGGGTATCGTTGAAAAGCTCTTGATGAGTACTCTACAAGATATGAAAGAATTTTTCGAAAATCATAAAGTGGTATCCATTGCAATAGGTAGATTTTTCTTCGAAAATCTACCTAAAAAGGAGCGATAAAATTACTATTGGGGTTAAAAGTAATCAGCGAAAACAAAACGAACCTTATTTTACGGACCATAAGACGCACTTTTTTTTACCATCAAAACACAGCTTTGAATGTTGGGTGCGTCTAATGGTCCGAAGTACATTAAAAAAATTAAATATTGCCGGAATTCCATAGTTATAAAGAAGGTGATGTAAACGATAAAATATTTACAAATTTTGGCATGTTGAGTACTTTTATGTAAAAGGAGTTGTCTCTGCCGGGTGGTTTAAATGAAGGCAATGACCTCTAAAGAGCCTTGTCCCGTTATACTTACCAAAATTATGCTGAATTGAGGGTTAGAAGGTGTAAAAGTATTTTCAGTCTTTCATGAGAAATCAGTTCAGTGGTTAAAATTTGCGCGATGCCACCTGTACAGAAAAGATTTTCGTACAATGCAGGTCTTAAGTTAGAAGTTTGTTACAATGATTCAATTGTAGAAGGTTGTAATTTGTTTATGCAAATTTTTCGTTTAGAATCACATTAAATTTATTTTCCTTTAAATTTCCATCCTAAAACCAAGGTGCGTCTTATGGTCCGGAGCGTCTTATAGTCCGTAAAAAACGGTAATTCAATAAAATAATTGTAGAAACAAATGTACTCTTGCTCCAATCATAAAACGAAAAATAAATGAATGCATAGCACAAGTAGATCATATGATATCACTTCCTCAAATTTAGGTTTGATTTAAAACATGGTATTATGACTTGTACTGTCGTAGAGAATGTGCATTGCGTGACCGAGATTGTGTTCTGATCGACTTTCTTGCATAATTTTTCTAGAGGATCTGCAAAATTCCAGAGGCGATACCTTCCAGGAGTTTTCAGTTACACAAACTGGATGTGAATACTCTATTAACACGCAGAGAGTCTGTCCATAGCTTCAAGATTATTTGCTATGTGTTCAATAGTTAAGCTGGTTTAGTTATAGCCTACGCATATTTTATGGAATTATATTTTTTTAAACTACCAGCAATCCACTTAATAAACACAATAGCCTTAATAGCATAATCATGTGACAAAACTTTGGTGCAGAGAGGACGTCATGCTGCTGTTATTACTTTTATTCTATTTACCATGATCGATAGCCTATTTATTATTTTTTCAAACGCCAAGTTACAAGTTTTTATTACTTTTATTGGTATCGAAGTTCCGCTTTCATAGATTGTGGGAATTTCGGAAAGCAGGAAATGTCTCGTGGGCTATTTTTCATTCTTTTGATGGACCGTTTGTCAAGTTTGTCAATTATTTAGACAAACTCTACTTGTAATCTAAAATTATTACCGGTAAATAAAAGCCTCAGAACATACCCTACCTCGGTGACTTGTCCTGACCAGGAATCGAACCCGGGCCCGCTGCATAGGTGACACAGCGGTGAACTTAGAACAGCCTTATTTTACATAATTAAGTCTCTCGAAGATGAATTTAAAATATTTCAAAGGAACAGTTGAGCTATGTAATATAGCTCGCTTCGTCCATTGGGGGCTCCGCCCCCAAACCCCCTCTGAGGTTCTCGGGAAAGGTTTTTTAAATGGTCTGTGGGAGATGGAGTGCGTGTATTTAGTCTGCTGTATTGGCCATTACCTTTTTGCCACAATAAACCTGAAAAATTAACAGATAGAAGAAAATTTTATTTCTAGACAAAAAATGTTAATTGAATTTAATTAATTATGAACCTGGGACCTCCAGGAAGCGAGGCCAAGAGTTACACTCTCAACCACCCCGTTAGGTTTACGGAAATAATTATTTCTAAACTTTCAGAGCCCTATGTGAAAACTGTTTGATAATACCGTTGCCGTGGAAACAGAGCCCTTTTTCGGGTGGGGGGGGGGGGGTTTAGGGCTAAAAATTAAAAAAAATAATAAACTTTTTGGAATTTTCCTGTGCACCAAATTTCAAGTTTCTAGCTCATCTGGAAGTGGGCAAACAATAATGTCAGTGAGTGAGTGAGTGAGCCACGCGGCTTTATATTATAGGGATACCTTTTTATAGTTAACACATTCTCTGACAAACAGAATCACTTTTGTCATTGATTAATGCTCTAATACAGAGAGAAAGCTCTATTTATCATTACCGATATGAGAAACAGAGGTAAGCATAATAGTTTTACTACTTTGGATGTTTTGGATATTGACGGTTGTTGCTATGAAGTGGAGAGGAGTATCAAGACCATATCTTTCAGCAGGTTCTCGTCTGTTACAGTTACTTATACTAGCGTTGTCGGAGCAAGTGTTCTGGTTTTATTTATTGCTAGGGAAATTGATGCAGGTGCCAGGACTTCAAGTTATAATTTCAACAACCAAGGAAACGGACGTCGCAAATAAACTACACTTCAATGTTAATCTTGACGTGTTGCTTCAGGCAAAATGTGATTTTAAACTGCTTTTTGATTCGAAACTTCATCACAGAAAAGTGGATCAACAAAAGTCCATGGCCAATATTATACATGAATTTAATTTCTTCAGGCAATGCCAATGCTCCACATTTTTTGCCAATACTGTTATACATGGATTTATGGAAAAATTCAATAGAATAAAACTAACGAATTACTTCAAATATTCTCCATTCTATGGTAGCAGGGTTAAACTATTGGAGCAATTTTGATAAACTTCATTATGTGTCCAATGAGGGATTAAGTATTATGTAATAGATATTCCCACCTTATATCCTCATATAAAATAAATATAACCAAGAAATCTTGCCATTAATTACAACCAATTTTTTATGTTTCAATAAACGAGATATAAAAATGTTTCAGCTGTATGTCTGTAAAATTTTCAATAGGCCTAAAATAAATAGGTTTTGTACAGTTTAAACGTTGCTGAACTATAGAATAAATTCACTATAGAATGTTTATATAATGTTACAGCGCTGATTCCTGAACAGATGTGAACGTAATATTCAGTGTATTTCCAGAATAAATCTTAAACTGCTGATACAATGGTGACATATGCATAAGTCACTGCCTACAAAGTCTCCGAACTGTAAGGACGACTTTACATTAGTTGTTGTGAAGTCTTATGACAAGATTTTAAAATGTGCCTTTGAATTTCGGTTATGAAGGTATCATTCTTCTCTTTCAAACAATCTGGGGTGAATTAATGAATTTAATATCGACGATAGAACAATAGAAAAGTGGTGGGCTGGGGCTATTTATATGCGTTAAGTAAGTACATGCTCTCACCTTTTGTCTCGTATAGCAAGTGTAATTAATACCTCTAAGCATTTATCCAGCATACAAATGCGGACTACACGGCCAAACATAATCTACCTTAGATATAAGTTTTCATGAACCACAGATTATTGTCTCTGTTGGACACTACATGAGAATATTATAGGAGAAAAATTCCTCCGACACTGGGACTTAAACCCAGGACCTTTGGCTATTCGCGCCAATGCTCTACCAACTGAGCTAAGCCGGAGTTCAATTCACAGCGCCGGAAGGAACCTCTCTCCTATGACTGATTGCCCTAATGGTCTACCTCACAGACAGACAAGTTATGTCATATGCAGTACTGTGAGGCACACTAATTAGTGATTTTTGTGACCGGGCTCCCACTGTTATTGTACAGTAGACATTCAAGATAGATATAAGTTTTCATGAACCACAGATTATTGTCTCTGTTGGACACTACATGAGAATATTATTCTCGGGAGATGATGCAGCGGTCGGGTGGTAGGCCAAGTCCCTCCAGGGATGTAGCGCCACGGAGTTTAGTTTAGTTTAGTGTCCAACAGAGACAATAATCTGTGGTTCATGAAAACTTATATCTATCTTGAATGTCAACTGTACAATAACAGTGGGAGCCCGGTCACAAAAATCACTAATTAGTGTGCCTCACAGTGCTGCATATGACATAACTTGTCTGCTGTGAGGTAGACCATTAGGGCAATCAGTCATAGGAGAGAGGTTCCTTCCGGCGCTGTGAATTGAACTCCGGCTTAGCTCAGTTGGTAGAGCATTGGCGCGAATAGCCAAAGGTCCTGGGTTCAAGTCCCAGTGTCGGAGGAATTTTTCTCCTATAATATTCTCATAATCTACCTTGTCACACTTATTAATTGATAAACTAACACTTTGAATAAAACAGAAAACAATTTGAATATCACATTAACAATAAACAGATTGCGCCACTATCTTCTTATAGGCGTAATCTGGATTCAGGAAGTTCTTTTTTTGCACAACATTCTAGCGGATCCGTGAAATATAGCCATATTGTAGATTGTTCAAAAATTTACAGTTTTGAATGTTAAAACATACCGAAACTCTCGTAGCGTTCATTAAAAAAGTCTTATGAAGATCAAACAATGAAAAGAAGAGTAAAAAATTGAATATATGTTAATAATTATGATCTTCTAGGGTATTTCATATGGTGATGTGATCTGTATAATTAAAAAAGGGTACGTCGCGCGATTTTTAAACATCTTTGCATGGGTAGGCATGACACTGAGGCGCAGATTTCCATTGTTTTTATTAGTTGATTTAAAAATTAGTACCGAAGCCTTTCAAAAACAGATCTGACTGAACTATGAAGAAAAGTGATGGTCCCACATAAAGTGCAGTCCAGGATAGCATTACGTATTCAAACTTTAAAATTAGTTTTTCTCTGTACTAAAATCTTCCAGATATGTGTCCCGTCATTTTTAAAATGTCAGACGACGTTTCAACCATTTTGCCGTGGTCTTTATCAAGGCTACTTTTTCAAAGCAGTAAACATATTTAGGGTTTATTATGACTATTTAAAGATAAGATTTATTTAAAATACAACCTGAAATATTAGCAGCTACTAGTTTTTTCTTTCTTTAAGAGTGTCAAAGTAAAAGAAAAATACAAAATATTGAGGGCATAAAGAGGTTTGTTTATCCAGTAAAAATACATGAACTGATATTTATTTAACCGGAGTTGTCCCGCAGGAGTTCTATTACATGCCTCTAATTCTGGGGGGAAAAAAGGGATTGGCGCGTTTACCCACCCATAAAGGCCATTAACCCTCTAACCTGGGAACAGAAAGCCAGTGTCTAGTGAACTGTACCCCAGGCCGATTATCCTATTTTTTTTTTCTGATTCTACTAGAAGTTAGATGGCTTTTGGCATTGATGAATAACACTATGTACTTGTTCATCTGTATTTAGGTATTTTAATTTGAAACACATCCTGTAGAGCAGAAAGACACATATCTAGGTTGGCATTGAGTAATCATGTTCGGAGAAATGCAATGCACCTCATGAAGGTAATTGTATCCAAAGAGACTTCACAAGACAAATTAGAGTACAGAGTGTTTCCACCAACTAATTAATTATAACACATCTGTATTAATTATGCTATACGAAGAGTAAAACTTCATTCTCTTAATGGAAGAACACTTCGTGACATGGCATTAAATCTATGCTATGCTATGCTATGAGACAGATCATTTACAGTATGCCAATGTAATCAAAATAATATATTTTTTTAATAAAAGAAAGGACTCTACTCGTAGGTTTATCATAAATGGAAATTACTTTCTTTTCCCAGGAAACGAAAGTCTGAGTGAAGAAAAGTTTCCATGTTTGAAATATCATATGTAAAGCTAGTAGCCAATCTTTCTCTACCGGTTTATTGTGGCTAGAGGTCATATTTGTTTAGTCTGAGTCTGGAAATGCAATCTGTGTAAAAGGGCGATTGCCAGTAAGGGTTTCGGTCACATTGACATCCTTCCAGTATCACAATAAAACAAGTTTTAAAAAGCATCATAATAGTAGTAATAATAAAATAATATGAAATAAAAAATGAAAAACAATTATATGTACTTACGGCATAGACAGAATGTGTAAGTCACAATGGCGTATCTAACCAAATGGATCAGCAAACTCACTTACCTGGAAAATAAAAGGGAAAATATTACACAACTGATCTAAACTGTTTATTAGTGAGTGGAATTTATCACGAATATCCTTATTCCCAAACGTTATGAATATACTGATAATGAGAAATAATTGAAATAAATATCATATGTATTAGTATTGGTCTCAACAATTTCAATATGAGAGCGTTTCTCAACCTATGGTCCGCGGACCACCAGTGGTCCGCGAAGATGGTACAGATGGTTCCGCAGACATAATTAAAAAATGTCATAAAGCAAGTTGAAAGTAAATAAGTACAATTTTTTCACATATTTCGTTATAATGACCTATAATTAATACCCCAGATATTAAGAATATAGGCCTTCTTTTAAAAATGGTATGTAAAATTAGGGGTCCGTAACATTGTTTAGACATTTTAGAGGTCCTCGGGTTAAAAAAGGTTGAGAAACGCTGCAATATGACAAAGACCTTTTGATGTCACCAAGGACAAGTAAGTTAATCTGTATATAACGAAAAATTATGTAAATTCTATTTTAAAGTTAAAAAATTGATAAACTAATCCTAATTTAAGTAACTATTATAACAGAATCCTTAATAATTCACAATGGTCTTCCAGTCATTTTAAAAGAAATGACTCTACTCGTAGCTTTTATTTAAAAAAAAAAAAAAAAAAAAAAAAAACTTTCTTTTCGCAGGAAACAAAAGTCTGAATGTGGAAAGGTTTCCATGTTTTAAATATCATATGTAAATCTAGTAGCCAATCTTTATCTTCCGGTTTATTGTGGTTTTTCTATGAACAAGTTCCTCGGTATACACTTAAAATCATCTCGCTACCGTCATTTCTGCCTCCCAACACTTCTTTTACCAGTCCTGGGTTCCCAAATTGTGCGGATCCATCGAATCAAATTTCATTTTCAAATATATAACTCAGGCAAATAAATAAACACTTGTTAGGTTTGCTGAACGAAAAGAGCAATAGGTAATTCTGAATTTTAATCAAGATCCTGAATTACAAGTTGTATTTGAATACTTTAAATAGAACAAATAAAACTAACTCTAATTCTAAGAAAAAAGTTAAATTTATTCATTTTTTCTGACGATGGAAAACAGCTAAAGTATAAAAACCTGAAGTTGAATAATATAGGATCTGAACTGTTTTAATATTTGGCATTTTCGCAGATGAATGTATTACTCAAGTACAAATAGTAATTCAGGATCTTCATTAAAATTTAGAATTATCTATTGGTCTTTTCGTTCAGCAAACGATTCAGAAACCCTAATGAGTGTTTATTTATTTGCTTGAGTCATATATTTTAAAATATAAAGTATTGTGATAATTTACTCATTTATGAAGACGATAATGTTTATGATGGCAAAATATAGAAGTGACTGGATAAGGTTCAGGATCCCGTAAATGACGTAAAAGTAATATTCGCTGGCAGTATTACCTTTCACGCATGTAGGATCTTGTAGGTTACATGGCTGAACTTTAATAGAACATAATGTTAACAATCTGTACAGGAATATAGGTTCTGTAATAAACCCAGTTTATGTAAACTGGCGAGAGCTTGCTTGTATTAATTAACTGATCCAATAAAAGTAAACGATAAACGTCAGCAGACATAAAATAAAATAACTCGCTCGGAGATCAGATTCCAGTGTTTAGTGTTTGAAACTGGATATGTCAAGCTGAAAGTAAATAATTATTATATTGAATTAATAATGATATAATTTTATTTAAGTTTAGATTAATACAGGCTTAAGAAACTTATGCTTGTAAAACAAATATTTAGTAGTTTTAAATTGCTTTTGATATCAAATAGTTCAGAGGTAGGCCTGCTTAAATATCTAGGAAAGAGCAAAGTAAATTTTTGACAGCTTATGTCAAATATGAACAAAATAGAGATCAATGGGGAAAAAAATCTTATCTCGAATCTTACATCGTCTGGTATCTCCATTAAATGGAATATGTCGTACACCATCAATATTTTAATATTATTAAAAATATATGAACCATTTGGTATCTTGGGATGAGGCTTTGCTGAAACAGAATCTTGAAAATACATTATTCGGCATTCAGCTGATTTTTTGTTCTTTTGTTGATTGATACTTTTGCAGAGTGTATTTTCAAAGCAAAAATGGTAATATTATAAAGATTTAGTTTAATTTATTTTCCTTTAGCCTACATATTTACCAGGGGTACAATAACAATACACAGATACACACAATTAACTACGCAAAATTTCGCAAAACTCACACGATGGAGTCTCGTTTTCAGATAACTGATATATTATTTGAGGTTAGAGGAGGCATAATCTATTGAAGATTGTTTAAGTTTTGTTCTACAATAGAGTAAGTTAATTTATCAGAAAAGAATTTTCTTGTAAGCTACTTAAACTTGTGTTAGACTATCACAGAACAGCGGTTCAGAAAGTGCGTGTTATGTTAAAGAGCCTAAATTGTTACCCGGTCTAAATTAAAACCAATTATGTGATTTTTTTAAGTTCTGAGAGGCAAAAAATTGTTTACTCGAAACATATGAGGTACATTTTCTAATACTGTAGCACGTAAGTTAAAAAATTAAATATCTAAGAAAATATTTTTTTTTGTAAAAACTATTTACCTGAAAGATAATCAGAAATTAAATGACACATGATGCGAAGTTAATAATTTAATTCAAAAGCACGAGATACTGGGATGCAGTTTAATACAGCAAACTGTCGCTTATTTTTAATAAAAACGTCTAACTGGTAGTTTGTTAGCAGAATAATAGTCTACAAAATTTCGATTGTAATATGCCTATCTTATCATGCGGCCGTTTTTCATATGTGGTATTATTCTAACAAAATTCTACCAAAGAGTCATGCTAAACTTCAAATTGGAAAAATTGGAAGATACGTGTAGGTCTGTTATAAGATGTACTAAGTAGTTTATTTTTTATCTAAGAATCTATCAACTAAACAATGTCTAGTAATTGACCAAGCAAAAAGCGGCTTGTATATGTAATTCTGGCAGAGATTTTCTGATGTTTCCTAACAGTGTAACAAGAGTTATAACGTACAATTTAAATATACTCTACATCCATACAATTGTTTGTTCAATCAAGCACTGTATAACCAGCGTTTTAGTTGGGGGAGATATAGATTATCACCGTTCCCCAAATATTTCTCTCTCTTTCTCTCTCACTCTCTTTTTTTTTTAAGATTTGAAAATCATGTCTCCAATTAGTTGAGGTTGATGGAACTATTTAATTGAAAGCTTGTCGAAAGCAAAAACTAAGGAAACTTCCATTAGTAACCAGAATTCCGTACGGATACTTCCATAGGCCTAATAAAGTTACTGAATGTCCCCCAAATATTTTGTTTAATAAAGCACTGTGCACAGGCCTGACTAGGTCTGTAAATCAGCTTGATTTCGTAGGGAGATCTACAGCTCTTTCCACATACACTACTACAAAGTTACAGATGTTCTGTCATTTAAAAGGTAACGAAATGGAACAGAAGCGTCCAAGAGATGTTTCACGAGCTTAGCCTAATTGAGGACCGTTTTGGCAAAACTAATCAGCTCCGATTTTTGCCAAATTCGTTCTTTAATGGTTTTAGGTGCTTTGAAATGAGATCTTTAAGATGGTGAGAAAAGAACACAAGAAATACAACATAACCAATACATTTTGAAGCCTCAATATGCAAGGTTTCTATCTTCTATATGTTAATAAAAACTAAAGAAACCTTCTCCTGAAAAATTTATGTTTTGGCATATGTTGAGTTTTGTCAAAACGGTGCTCAGTTGTGTTAATGAGAACTAGTACATTTGCACGGCATTCTTCGTGGAGATTTGTCAAAATACCTTGTGTTATTATCATTAGTAACACTATTATTACTAATTTGCATAATTCCAAAGTTCGTAAAATAATGCAAATATAATGACTTAAATAACTACATCACAATGTCAAAAGCCAACCTTCAATTTCAAGTCATTTAAAATCCGCTACAACAACAACATTCGCAATTGACGTCTGCCCAAGATTCTGCGAAGGAGCACAAAAAACCACTGAGCTTGAAGGCATCACAAGTCAACTGCATGTTTTTATACGGAATGCAATGCAGGTACCAAGGAAGTATTCAGGTGTGGAGATTGAACACCTGATCAACTGGGAGTTTCAAAATAAAGTTAAAAAAACTGCAACTTTTTAATTTCCGCCTTATGCCACTCTTCAATGAAACTACTTAATTCAACGCTACGCACGCGCTGTAGTAAGAGCTATTATCCAAACACGTGACCTGATGACCCTACCTCTCTTATTACGTCTCCTGACATGGTGGGGTCAAAATGTTGACAGTCAATCATTTTTACTCACCTTCCTCTCTATCGGGTAATATATAGGTGTAATCTGTGGCAAAGGTAAACACAGGCATAAAATTAATACTTGCATAATAGATTTAATAATCGAAATGATTGTCTAGGTTTATTATCATATTTGAAGGTGAAAGAATTTCCTACGCAAGAAGGCCCTTCTGCTCTATGAAGACATAACTTATGCGCTTAAATAACATCTTAATTACTTTTTTTCTGCTGCTTTTTCACTTTCTCCATAAGAAACAAAAAGCTCAGGAATTTTAATATTGTGATTTTTATCGGAAATTGTTGCTTTAAGATATTCCACTCTGATTCAAAATTCAAATTTTGAATACACCCTTCTATGCTTGGGTAATTTACAATGTGGATGGTTTCAGTGATTTTGTTTTTTTTTTTTACTTTTCATATTGTTTTCCTTCGTGGGAGATCCTCTGTTATAGTATCATATTCATAAGTGTACTCAGTTCGGAAGTTCAGTTACATCAAGGGACTGATGATGCTCGATAAATGACCGAAATGCGCATATCCCAAAGAAATATCCACAGAAAGTTCAACTGATACAACGGATTGCTACAACAAACCATCACTAGAGCTTTTAAGCTAATCTACATCTAATGGCATCCTATATACTTATTATACGCTATTTTATATAATATGACGTTGATCTGTTGATATAAATACATAAATTTTAATTAAACCACATCTACAACGAACACAATAATAATAAAATCAACAGGCAATAGTGTAAAATTATATAACAATTTTTAATCCAACTAACAAAGTTGCTTATTACGTGGTATTTGATTATTTATGTAATTTTTTTTTTACTTTTAATGATTTTATGCCATTATATGCTAACATATATTAACATTAGTACATAAATGACGACAATGAGATACGATAATTGAACAAAATTATTATGTACAAAGTGATAAAATTAAAATATGTTTACTGATATGATTATTTGCTAGCGTTGCAGAACTGGTGCATTGGTGAAGATATTGTAATACATGGCAGTTTTTATAGAGATGTGTTACATACAGGTGAATATGTTATATAAGTTGTAAGGCTGTAATAATATAGTAAACGTCATACCATTTTAAACTTTTTTGGATTATTTCATACATTTGTGGTATAGGTGGACCTTTCATCATACAAAATCCTCTATTATAGGCCTATATAGTGGTCGGATAAATTTATGACAAACTTTCAGGGGTGACACGCATTTGAACCAATATTACAGGAACAAGTTTGACAAAATTACAAAATAAAGAAAACGGAATTGATTAAAGCATCGCTCAAATCCTGAGCCTTGAAAGGTTGAAAGAAAGACGCTGCTCTAGCCAGTGGTCGGCTTGATGGGTACAATGGCATAGTCAGCATTCTCATAATATTTCGGTTAAAGGTTCCAGCATGAAGATACATTCCACTGGAAATATAAGACTTGGAAATACTTGCTACTGTTTATCTTAGCAGCTCCACAAATATTTCAGTAGCATCTTCCAGAAACGAGTTTAGTTGAACCTCGTATTCTTCTTAAGTTATGGATGAAATCTTCATAAGATATGTTACAGCAAACTGATGTTAAATACCGAATTATGAAGAATGGTTATGAGGGTGATCAATTTAAAAAGAAGTATTTATTAACTCGTATAAAGATATTGTCTTAAAATAGCCTATAGCTTCTTTATAAAGCAGCAATGAAATCAATGGTCATCTATGTAATGTGGGTCAATGCTGTGAGCCCCGGTTTATAATATGAACAATTTCAAATTACAAATTTTTCAACAGGCCTATAAAAAATCTCTACTTCACTAGCAAGATAGTAAAATGAAGTATAGAAGGTTCAAAACGGTGGTTCTGATTCCACGTTAACTTGCAGGTCCTGACGACTGAAATAATCCCTATAACATATCTTTCTCATGGAACCGGTATTCACACATATTCTTACGGACTTGGACAATAACCATAAATTGATCAGGAAATTCGAGTTCAAAATCAAATTTTATTAAATGAGATACAAATTGAAACAAGATATATTTACAATTTTACGTTCAATTTGCAGCACAAACGAGACACTCCTGAACAAGCTACTGAGAGTGGCCAGGAATTATGTTAACAAAAATATCTTTAAATATTGTTTAGAAAAAAAAAGGTATGTAATTTTTAAATTCATGTACGATATACTATTTGTTTAACATTTAGTATGACAAGTTAATGGAGTATCTTAAGGAATTTTAATAATTTTATGTGCTTGTTTTTAATATAATTTATTATAACGATTTGTATTGGTTCGTATATTTAATTTAGATTTTATTTTCTCTGCCCGTACCGTAGGTACTACAGTATAGGTAGAAGAAGTATTGTTTTCGATCCCCAAATTCGAAGTTGAGATTTTAACATAAATACAAGTTTTCAGATCCCTGAATAAAAAATACTATTTTCAAACACATGTCTGCCTGTGTCTTGAACACCCTAGCTCCAGAATGGAAAATCGTATGAAAACTAAATTTTGTATTTATGTTAGGTACTTTCTGAGATGTGACACAAAGATTGACGATGACTTACTCTTATTTTTAAGGGTATATTAATTTTTTTTTTCGTGTTTTTCTCGAAAACGACCCAAACGATTTTCTTTAAATTTTGTACATGGGGGCTTATACAAAGATCTAAAACTTTGATTTGAAACCTTTTTTCGAAAAAAAAAAATTATGAACGGTAGTTATAAGCCACTTACTGTTTGTAGAAACTCAGTCTTGCCTGGTGAACAATGAAGCTATGCATCACGTTCAAACAACTGAATACGCGCTCTTTGCAATATGACCTCTATATCAGAATGTGAAGTGAGAAAGATGTATTGGACATGCTTAGACTAAAGAAAGTTACTTGAGTGCATTAATTGGATTTTCTTGAGGTTATGTATCCTTCAGAGATGCGCTGCGATGTGGTAACAACATTCTCTTCATTTTTACAATGAATTTACATGAAGAGAATGTCATATAGTACAATATATTATATTAAGAGGCGAACTTTATTTGGGTAAAGGAAGTTATTTGAGTTTCATATAAGATTTTTTCCATGTAGTTTTCCTAGAATATTGTTCTTTCAGTCTTTCCAGCAGTTCTACACCCTGTGGCCGTACTAGTTGTCTGAAGTAATCTGTCCATCTGATTCTTGGTCTGCCTCGGTTTCTTCTTCCAATGTAGGGGTCCATCTTCTACGTCCATCTTCTACGTCCATCTTCGTGGTGAATCCTGGCAACTTTCCCTGTACACTTCCATTTGATTTTTGTAGCTTGCTGCGCGACGTTCTTGGATGACTGATTTCTTGTAGTCGTATGTTCGAATCTATCTCTCATGATGAAATGCTCAATATTTTCATTTTCATCTTTCTTTTACAAAAATATCTAGTGAGCTCTTTTGTGTGTAAGTTAGGGAACAGGTCTGGCAAGCGAAGAGTAATACTGGAGTGATGCATGCTTTGATTCTGAATTTCCTGTTTAATTATTTGTCCAGGAGTATGAATTTAAGCGCCCAGAAGTATGCATGCAGAGAGTTAAAATTCCGAGACCAACCAATCTGAGGATAGAGGTTTCAGAGTTTCCCCACTCGCAAAAGCGAATTCTGGAGTGGAATTATTTATCGACCTCATAGTCTACAAGTTAAACGTTTATGAGGTCTTAAATAAAAGTACCAGATTCTGCTAATCACATACCAGAAAACTCTAATGTTATTTATAATGAATATATCCATGTGCGTTTGTGTTCCCTCGATTTGTCCCCTTTCCAATGAAGATTGCCTCAGACATGAGAAAGAAAGAAAAAAGAAAATAGGGAAGGAAAAATACTCGGTTTCCAAGATATATTTTCATCATTACCGAGACAACTTTATATTATTAAACTATAAATTTTTCCACTTCCGCCACAACGCCAAGAAATTCCGCAGCAGGTAGGCTTATGTTATAATGAGCTTACCCATTGAAATGATTATATAATGTTCTATATAATTCGTTTGAATGCTTTTAGTTTAACCTTCATAAATTATTGATTTTATTACGCCTAATCAGTTATTAGTATAAGTGTGTACGAACTGAAAGCAGTTGTTAATTCATATCGTAATTATAAGTTGTGCTTGCTGGGAGATCGCTGCTGACCTTTTCGGCGTTTAAGTAATCTCCTTGACTTGGCACAAACAGGTCGCACAAGCAAGGTTTGCACGTAACCGAAGGTTTGTCATAACCATGATTAAAGACAGGAGAGATGTAATTATGTATAAATATTTTAATGCATCGATCAAATGAAATGACTGCATCGACTCCGTTTAGACTACGTCAGAGCTTAACAACTACAGCGATGGGTTCTCAGGGACAAAATAAGACGAATAATATCCATTATGACTTTTAAGTCTGTGCGATAACACTTAATTTAGAGCTTGGACCCTCATTAAGTTAAAAATAAAAGAATAAGATTATGCCTCAAAGCACAATTTAAATGTAATAAACTAATTTGAGACTTCCTTGAGTTAATTTATTAAATTAGTTTGTCACTTAACAATAGTAATAACCTGCTCTAATAAAAAAGGGATAAATATATTGTTCGAATCATCAGTCCAACTAAGTAGATAGATCCTGCTACACGAGAGTAGTAGATAATAATTACTAAAAATCTCAATAATTATATAGAGATATGTCAGTTCTTTAAGCAATGCTGCTATTTCTGTTAAGAGAAAGAAAATAAATGTGGTCAACATAGGCCTACTCCTTTTTTCATTGACCATCAACATATAAACAGACGGTTACCTATTATTATGCTAGGGATAAAACGAAAAATAGTTCAGTTAAACTTATTGATTATATGGGCTTTCAAAGTTATATTCGTTACTAACACCTATCTTATGATGTTACAATATATTCTCTCCTCAGTTTTCTCGTAAATATATCACAGGCGTTATATAAACAAAAGTTATTTGGTTAAGTGAGCAAATACATTTTTTCAAATAATGACGGTCTTTTATCCTATAAAGACGATAACTAATAATGACGTAATTTTATTTATTTATAGTTTTTCAAAGTAACTTTGAAAGCTAAATAAAGTTTATTGTAATTATAACCTGAATCATCGATTCCAGAACAAGAAGGAATATTTATTGTTTTTCAATGGATGAATAAACAATGCATGGCGCAAGTGTACGTGGTATTGTCCATAAGGAAGTGTATGACAAACAATGAAAACCATTGGCCTACTGTTCCTAGACCGAGAAAGTGAAAATTAACTGTAAATAATTGTCTGTCTAAAGTAAATTAATACAAAGAAATCCAGGTAACTGCAAATAATATCGGATTGATCCAGTGTCCAAATAATAGTTAAGTGTTTTATCTCCTTTCCAATTAGGCCTAAATGTTTAACCCTGATCTAGTTACTTGTACCAGCTCTCAAATATAGCCCGTGCAGAATAAAATTACTTTTATGTAAGTTAGTTAACATATAAAGCTATCTTAGCCTATCCACTTAGAATATTTTAAGAGTAAAATAAACTTTCGAATTTCATTTAGAACTGAAGTTTCTCTAATAATCATGATCCGTGCAAAGCGTTCTTTCCAGTAACTCAATTTGGTTCTTTCTTGACATTCTAAAGTAATAGGCCTAAATTTGACTTATTCTATGTATTCATAGTATCAGCTGCATGAATTTTAAGTTTTTAGCTGTCTATTGCAGTATGGATTAAAATTTTAAGTTTTTTTCGCACGAGGTTCATTTTTATCAAGAGCCAAGTAGAGTGCACACTTTTATTTTAGGCTCTCAGTAAAATTGTACTAGTGTAGTTTCTGGGGAACGATTTCCTTTATCTTGTACATATTCCAAAATTTTAATTGCACAGTGTAGGCCTACAACTTTAAAAAAATATTTTCTCTTTCTTTTTCAATATCATAAAAATAAATTGTTGTCCATACCAAAAAATATACCATCCTTTATATTTCAGGCGTCATTAAGAGGTAGACTTTCAATATTTCAGAACAGTATTAAAAAATTGCGGATCACCCAAAAGTAACGAAAGAAATTGCATAATTCTCGTGGAATACTGGAGATAAAAATTCATTTTAGAGAAAAAGAGTTTAAAAATAGAATTTTGAACAGCTAAAGGTAACAGTCATTATGTATTTATTTGTTTTTATAAAACCAGATATTAACACAGAGCCATGAGCATACAGTAAAGTCATTAAAGTCACATTGAATTACCTTAAAAAGTGCGAACTTATTAATGAACTTAGCTTAGTTTTATGTTCACCTACTTCAAGATTGAGTCATTAAATGTCAGAAAATCTTATACAGTTGAAGAGAAAGCTAAAACACAACTGACAAGCAAATTAAATTATTACCCATTGACAAGAAAATCGCTACAATTATCAGATATTATTAAAATATAAATCTATCGTTTATAAGAAGCCTGAAGACAAGCTTTGGCCTTATTCCGAGAGCTGAAATGTGTACAGTTTAACTTACCCGGTAGTATGCAGAATCGATGTAGAAATATTTTTTTAGCACTGAAGAAGTCTAATTATATTTATCAATGTTATTGGAAGTACAAAATCTTTCTTTCTTTACCTTAGTTTTACCTTTCCCTGTTAGAGACATTTAAGTACAAAATCTCCCTCTACAATTCTCCCCAATGAAGTTCATCCTACTAACAAGTATTCCTGTTAGAAATATTGTGAAAGCTATCTTCAGGATGCAATCTCAACCAACATTTTGTTTATCTTGAGTGAACTGCTCTTTTGCTTCAGCTGAGCTTATGGGATAAGCGATAGGCCTAAAGCTGCAGCTACAACTAGGGGAATTCTTAGAAAACATCCATTACCCTAATTATACAGAAAAATTCACGACGGCCAAGAAGAGCTCAATTTTGTAAAACATGATAACAGCCCTACAAATTGAAAGAAGAATCGTTAGTAAGTTCATGAGCTGAAATGAGCTGTAAGAGTGGCAATTGTCACTGAGTTATGGAAAATTACGAAGATTGGAAGTTAACACATCTACAAAATCAAGGTGCATTACAGGAAGTTCAAATAGCTTTTGTTGGATGTTGGTTGGATATCCAGCATACTTCAGAGCAAATAGGAGCCTTCCATCACTACGAATGCCTTCCCAGTAATTAGAAGAAACTGAGCTGGCTCTGTCAACCGGTCTAAAATGAATTTTAGATCTGACAGAAAGCCAATGATTAAAAATAATTCAATACCTTAAAATTATGCTTGATTGACAATAATTCCATACCGGAAAGTAGCAAGATGGGTAAAAGCCTGTCGCTTGTTCTTCACTTCCTTCCGGCGGAGGTTCAATCATGAGTCAAGTTACACTCAATCATTCATCATAATGAGTACAATGTTTTAATCAATCTTGAAACAGTTCTTTATGTTATTGCATATTATTGTGGATGAAGTATAATTGTTCCCTCGTTAGGGCTGATGTTGGCATAACCTACGCCGAAATTCTTACCCTGCAAGTGAATAAAAAGTTTTTTACACTTTAACTATAATAGTACCTTTATGTTACTGACGCCATAAGCTGATTTTATTTACATGACACTGTACATTACTACATTTTTTTTTACCATTGACTATCACGAAAGCTAATGTATAATATAACACACGTAATAAATTTTATGTAATGTAAAAGTACAGAGCGATTATTTTTTCGATGTGTCGAGAACGCACGGTCCGGCGGCCTGGAAGCAAGTCGTCGGCCGATAAAGGCGCTTTAGCGGCAGCGGCACATCGCAAAAATAATATCTCTTTAGCTTGTAAATTTTATTAAGACAATTTTTATGTACGAGGATGTAAGGTTTTATATGAAAATAATAATTCTACGTGGATTAATACCTAAATAAGATAGTTTTCTTACTCTCTTATAAAGATAAAATTAAGAATTCATTGTATTTAAAGGGACCCATATAACCACTTAAGGCCTGGTCAAGCCCGATATTTTTAGCAATTGGTTTAGCGACATTATTTTACGTTATTATTTCACAAAAAAATAATCATCTCTCTAAAAATGCTTGCTCAATTAACCAGTATCAATTTGCATTAGAAGCTAAACATTTATTTCAATAATACTTTGTTAACATAACAATATGAAAGGCTTGTACTAATAAAAAAAAAAGTAAAGTGATCCCTATACAGGCCATGGAGGCCCAGAGGGTTCCAGGAGGTAGAGACTCCAAGATTTTGGACATTCGGCACATGAAGGTGGTAAGCTGGCCGCCATTACCCCCAGGATTGCTCCTAGTACTAATTTCCGTTAGAGGCGGATTCGACCCCAGGGCCATAGTGCCACCAGAAGGATTAGGCCAATTGAAAAATCTCAACGACCTCATCGGGAATCGAACCCGCGACCTTCCGGTTTGTAGCGCAGCTAGGCTTATACTAATAGAAATATAAAATAATCATGAACACCATGAACTAACAACCGGCTACTCTAATGATCTAAACGGTGCTTAATTCTATCAAACGAAGGAAATTCTTGTTTCTTGAAACAGAAGAATTCGAATAGAGGTTTCTGAGCTGTTCTTGCACGGTATGTAGTTAAAGACGTGAAAATTCCAGTAGCAAGGAAAGAAAAAGCATGAGACTAGTTTCACGGGCGGAAAATAATAACTAGAATGAGTGCAATTCCAATGCAAACAAGCCATGTTATGTACAAGAAACTGGCCTTCTGTAATCACACACATGTTCCTAATTGCTACTTGCGACAGATATTAATACTGAAATCGACGCTGAGCCCCCGTCACACCACTCCCGTCCGCTTCCTCCTATCCAGACAAGCACTCTCTGATCTCAGCTCTATATGGAATGGGGAAGCTATTTTTCGTCATCAACGCTAATTACTTTTTTTTTACATTAATTAATTTCATTCCGAAGAGGGGATATCTAAATAAAGTACGCCTAAAAACCACTACCAAAACTTAGAAAAGGAATAGATAACTAAAAAAGAGATCCTTATGTAACATACAGTGCCAGTATATTGTGACAAGCATTACAGTTATATTTTATAAAAGTTGTCCCCTAAAATATTTATACACAAATAAGTGTGGATTTCATACACCATATACATATGTATATATATACATTATTTCAAACACATTAACAAACAATATAGACATTGATGACAAATTTTATCATTCTGTTTTATAGAGTATGACAACAATAGAAATATATAATTCTAGTTTTTTAATGTATGTAGTTAATTATTGAACTGAGGCCTGTTCCTTTTGAATATTTTGACTGGTGCAAACCTATAACCAATGCAATCAATTTTGTGTATAATTTTAAATGGAATATAGTTCATATTATATGTGTACCTTTTATTCTTTTAACCTTTTAGAATATTGATAATTCTAATTGCACACACACACACATAAAGTGTATACATATATACACATGTACACATACACACACACACACGCATATATCTCCACTTGTTTGTGTATAAATATTTTAGGGGACAACTTTTATAAAATATAATTGTAAGTATAATTTAATGTTTTTCACAATAAACTGGCACTACATGTTACATAAGGATCTCATTTTCAGTTATGTAATCCTTGTCTAAGTTTTGATAGTGATTTTAGGTGGTCTTTACTTCGTACTTCATTTTTTTTTCAGCCAGAGGAATAATTTACAGCAGGGAAGTTCCAATCTAATAGTTAGACTATGTGTCATATTTGCTGCAATGATTATCTCTGATCCATAGGCAATATCCTAAACAATAATCACAAGAACTCACAGTCAGTAAGCATCATTTTTGTGACCCTGCCAGGGAAACCCGACCATAAGGTAGTAAACACGTTTCCGCTTAACTGTAGAAAACTGTTGTCAGGTTGTAAAATGTCGAGTTTTAGATTTTGGTTTCATTTTTGTATTACTTCATATGATCACAACAAACATAAAGACAGCATGGCCAACCACAGTATTTGCAATGTGGAAAAAAATATATATATATATCTCAAACGTTTGCTGAGGGAGTAGTTTGAGTGTGATAAATCGTTCTTCCTATTTCAAATTCTAAGGACCTATAATTTAAAAATCGAAAGTCCTTCATAAGTTAATTTCCAATTACAAAATACAAAACCCGGGCGATGCCGGGCCTTTTAAGCTAGTATTTCATATAGGCTATCCCTTCTATTACAAGTCCCCATTGCAGTTTAAAATAGATCCAATTTGATTTTTGAATTTCACAAACGCCTTCTTTTAATTTTAATATAGCCTATCTCTACACCTTTGGATACCTCCAGAAAATAAAAATTTGCTGCATACAATTTACTTTTCTATCTTGAAATGATATTGCAAATTATATAGCTTATGTATATAGCGTGCACGATGTACAGGAGACAGAAATACAATGTACAGTATAAATAGTTTATAGAGACAGCAAAACATCAAATACGTTTAATAACGGATGTTCAGAGGTTGATTAACAGGACACTAAATGATACCAGGAAGACATAGCCGTCACTACCATCAGCAGGTTCGGGTATTTATTGAGTTTGTGATAATCACATGTTAAGGATTATGATTAACAATATGTGAATAAAATAATCGCGACATATCTCGAAATAGGATACAAAAAAGCGAAATCTGAACACATTCTCAAATTATCACTATTGTGTTGTTTTATAGCGAATTTCAAATTTTTGAGGATATTCGTTGTGTAAAGTTGAGTTGTTCATTTGGATTTGTTAAGATATATCCTGAAATATTTAAGATGAAGTTCTTACATGTAGGTACGGTACCTATTGATTGTGGTATACCTGGGGAAAAGAAAGAGGTAAGTTTTCGCAGTGATCATTTAACAAAAAAATATTTACAGTAGTGCAATTAGGAATCTTTTCTTTATATTATCACACCTTTCCAAGAATGCAATAAACGTTTCATGTTAATTATGGTCCAGGTTTATGACGAACCCCTGGAAAATAGTATTAATACTGTCTTAAGTTAATTCTTCCATTCCGAAATAATTAAATCTTTTACAATTTCCATCCACGTCCGCCAAGATTACAGAACAACTATCATCTCCAACAATCTCCGCTGACGCCAATAATAAAGTGTGCAAATGATACATCAATCTACCCCGATATAAATTAGTATAATCGTAGTCTAAAATAAAATATTAAACAAAATGAACATGCAAAAAATAAGAAAGGCATGACTATAGGGCGAAATTGCATACGATACAACAATGAAAAATCGAGGAAGAGTTCGAAAGATGAAACGATGGCTAGTATATTTTTAATTTTCGAGATAGTTTAACGCACTTAACGCATGTGTATTGCATACTATTTTTTCAACGATAGCGAATAATAAAAATGTTACTTACGATAAATAATTAATCACTAATAGTTGTTAAAAATAGTGATCAAGATGCAAGGGTACTAACCTTAAAATGTAGTGACTATTTTAATCTTAGTGGCGTTCTACAAATCATTACTTTAGGGCAGGCGCAACTACAAGTAATTTTCAAATGGGAAGCGTTTTCCTTCACCGCCAATCACGTGTACGAGCTAAAGGAGTACCGCTATCAGGAAGGGTCTTCCTTCCGTCTCGCCGTCTCTGATTGGAACGCGTATCTAAGCAAGAGGAAGAACAAAACGCTTCCCATTTGAAAAATACTGTAGTCGCATTGCAATCAGCTGCTGGATGAATTAAACCGTAACTTAAGCAAAATGAAGTCAAGACACAGGTACGATTTAAATGATAAAATTCAATTCTGGAATATGATTTCATTCATGTCTGAAATAATAAATAAATAAATAAATAAATATGTGATAGGGTAGATGGTTTGATATAATGACACACGTGGGTTGCAAATAAGGAAAAGGCCGCAGGTAGGTTAAGCTAACGTACCGGGTGCAGAAAATTCGAGATTCCACCTTGATAGCATGAACGAGAAATAGATGAAAAAATCACTATCGTCGAAAAATATTTTGGGATGCGGTAGATATAGTCTAGTCTAGAGCTTCCCTCAGAATATACTGCCTAGCGCTTAAATTTACATGCTTGCCATTTATACTGACTACCCCGGAAGTGATCTTTTAAAGAATGTTGTACACAATACAGTCTAGAGAAGTCATTATTCAGAAAATAAATTTTCGTGCTTAGATCATACAAAGTGATATCCGATAGATTCACGGTCGATGGATATTTCAGGACGTAGGACTTCGGATTCATCCATCATCACCTCATTCAGACTCGCTGAAGGCAACGTAAACAATCACCAGTATTCAGTAAATCCAAACTGAAACCAATCACCAATAAATTCGTTGGCGCTAGACCCTAACTTCCGATCGCTGCGTCTTCTCCCTCCAACTTCCGTCTTCTTCGGAATTAAACAGACTCAAAACAGAATTTTAAATATTTATTCATAAAATAATACGTAACTGTGAATCATCGAACTCATAGGCTTATACAATAATAGACTGCAAGTAACCATATTTGAACCAGTAACCAAGTTTTTAATTGTTTTTACTTTTCTTTAGGAGTCCATTAACCAATACTCCATACTCAGTTACGTGTTACGAGTGTATTTGGAAGTCTATACTGATCTGTGGTGAACACCGCGTAGCAAAACATCTAACGCCTGTCTTTTCAAGTCTTCATATTACATTAGCCATCACTGTATGACAACAATGTTATCTTTATAAATCAAAAGCTGCAGCTTAACTGAAGGCTGAAAAGTGTTTTATTGGATAAAAGAGAAAGTTAGGTAATGCCACCCCCTCGAACTGGTAATCCTGTGAGCTGGGAAAGGAATTGCTACCTCCAGTACAACACAATACAGTTAAGTTAGAAACGAAATTCTTAAAAACGAAATTTTGAATGACGTACAGTACTTGGAAATGAAGCCGCAAAAAGGAAAATGCGATAACATAAACCGAATCTTTGATCATAATAAACATAATTTTTTCAAAGTATCAGTATTAATCCGTACGGGACTTCATAAACGTGATAACATTACCTGATAAATATATAAGCATTCATGAACCACAGATTATTTTGTCTGTTGGACATTACATGAGAATATTATAGGAGAAAAATTAATCCGGCACTGGGACTTGAACCCAGGACCTTTGGCTAAGGTCCTGGGTTCAAGTCCCAGTGCCGGAGGAATTTTTCTCCTATAATATTCTCATTACCCGATAACATTATCCGCGATTGCATTAAGCGGCGTTCATTGTATTCACAATTATATTTTTTACTATGATTTCTATCGTTCTGCAGATTTACTTGAAAGAAACAAATGGGCAACAGCCCAAATTTTATACTGTTATACTGCATATTGCAAATTAATTAGAACGAAGGTAAGGAAAATGGGCTTAGTTGCAACATTTCGTTTACGCCGTTTCAGAGTCACTCTATCAATTTATGCAAGCAGATCGCTGAAATTCTCCACGCTCACTTCGCTGTCAGCTGCACAAACTTTTCAGTTTGCTGGCTTCATGCTGAGAAGTTAATGGAGACCCACTGGATTAGGGATGATGAATTGCAAAACGGTTGCGTCGAGCATCCCCGATATATTACTTACCGGTACTATTCCGGTTATTAGTAAATGAATTCGTGGGAAATACAGTAACACTGATAAAACTGTATCTTCTGTTTTTTATACTTCATTTCTAAGGTGGTCTATGATTTAAGGCGACATAATGCTGAATCTTCATTACTTTCGACTGAAAATGAAAATTAATTTTTGTAACAAACAATTTTAATTGCATCTGTATTAAAATGGTTCAGTTTTACCTTTTGGCTTTTTTAAACGTCGCACGTCGTTTCTTTTACCTACCTATTGCAATCGATACGATGTCATGACTTTCGAAAAAATCTTTCATACCTTTACGTTACATGCCTCCCTAAGTACGAAACCACTGCCCGTTAAAAAAAAAAAAAGTGATATTTATATATACTTTTACACGCTAGTGGCCGTAATTTTGAAGATAATTTATTGAACCAAATTTTATTATGTTATTTCTTGGCCCAATAGTTCGGACAAGTTCCTTATTAATGAGAAAAATTGGTGATAGGCCTATTTATATATTTTTTTACACGCTAGTGGCCGTAATTTTGAAGATATTTGAACCAAATTTTATTATGTTATTTCTAGGCCCAATAGTTCGGACAAGTTCGTTAATGAGAAAAATTGGTCCAAGAGGGGGGTTGGGGAGGGGGTTGAAATTTTGAAAAATTTATATCTCGGCCCCTATGAAGTATAGAGGGAAACTTTGTTTGAATAAATTAGAGCACTCCCTGTGAAGTTTACAGTGACACCAACGATTTGGAGGTTTTGGGAGTACGAGTGGAGGTGGGGGTGGGGGGGATGGAAATTCGAAATTTTTGAAACCACGTCTTGTGGGGTATCGTTGAAAAGCTCTTGACGAGTACTCTACAAATCAATAACTAGTTTTTCGATAGCTCTCATATAAGGCGAGATTTTAATGTTTGAAAAAGTGGTCTTTCCTCTTTTTAGCAGCTATTATTGCGGATTTGTCATGTCAAGGCTAAAGAAGAAGAGTGCTGCGCAGCAACAATAAATTAAACCAAAAGCACTTCGAAATCTACCTCAGCCTGTAGGTATGCCTAAAGGGATTTTTTACATCTTCTCTTTATACTTAGTTATGTGTATATATATCCAAAGTCAATATCTTTAAAAAGTTCCAGAAATAATATATTTTATCAGAAAATAAATCCCAGACAAAAGTACATAATTATATGTCTGGGTAAAGTATCTTCCTACCAAATATCAGAATAATTGAAAAATGAAAATTGTATCGCAAGGGGCATTTTATACAAAGCGATAAAAATAGTTATAATGTTAATAAACTGAAACTATACCTTGCATGAATCTAGGTAGAACTGTCAGAGAAGAAACGTAACGCGATGTTTATGATTATCAGCATAATATCCCCTAATTCGAAAAATTCGTAGCGATTTAAATTTTAAGTAAATAGTCGACGTTTAAACAAGATCAATTTCAAGAAGAGAAAAATATATTTTAAATAAAGTGGCCGACAGAGAGGAAGACTAAGTGAATCCAACAACGAATTTTCTCAAAACTGTAAAAAAGTTTGTTTGTTTGTTTTACTTCTCTCTTTTTTAAAACGAAATTTGAAACTTCTTAGGCCTATTTCGGTAAACTAAACTCCAATCTCTATGTAAAGAGGAGATAAAGCAAGAATACTTTCAAATAATATTTACATATTTTATTAAAAGTTCATAAAACTCTATAAGTTATTACTACACAGTGTCTAATGTACATAGCACCTATAAAAGTAATTAAAATTATGTTAAAATGAAGCTAATGATTAAATTGATAATTGTGCAATTATATTTTAATTATAATTGTCATTATTAATCACGGTATCAGATTTATATTTTACTACGCGTGTAGGCCTACTGTAGCTAATAACACTTTGATACTACACACGGAAGATAGTGACAGAAAGTGCAACACAATGGCTAATGGAATCACCAGTAAAGAGTAACCACATGAAGGGTTAATAATATAAATTCAAATTCCCTCTGGTTGCTGGAAGTGCATTATGACATAAACAGTGATCTCTATTCGTGTTAAAAGCATGAAGTATCAACAGGTAAAACTGAAATTTTCATTTTCTTTATATTCGTTTTGTGTCTGCAATAGAAACCACATAAAATCTAGGACAATACGACATAATCTATTACTATACTTTATGTTCGATATTGCATTAAGCGAAAAAATACTGTAAACCACATCAAAGAGATTGCAAAACGTCATGTGGCTTTCATCTCATGAATACATTTTCCATGCTTAAATCTCATCACGAGGGTAGTAGCTGGCTATCCAAAGCGCTCTGGTGATCCCTCATGCACCTGTTATTCCGTTCTAATCCCCTATCCTGTGTCTCTGTTATCGGATATTGTGTAATGAAAATAAATTTTATATAAAAAGGCTGGTATTTTTATATCAATTCCATCAGCAATTACTCCCGGAATTGCAACATTTTATCCTTCTGTGAGATACTACAATTCACTGATAAATTCTCAAATTGTTAGCCAGTTAGCCTATAGCTGTATAAAATTATTTTAATCGCATCAGCTTTGGAATTACTATGTTATCCGTAACAAAAAGGATGAATGTAACACTAAATTACGTGATACATGTATATTCACGGCATACTTAACAAATGAACGATGTGTGAAATTTTAAAAACAAAAATCGCCATGGATAATGCATTCATGGCGAACAATAGGGGAGAAATGGAGATGGTGTTTCAACTGTTGGCTATAGGCCTAGAATGTGTATATAGGTTTACACCTAAACAATGAACAATTTATCAAAGGCTATGTAATGAGAGGTCCTAATTATATTATCGATAAATTCTTTTTGCACGACTTAACTAATTAGTGGTACTTACGAATATTGTTTCCGTGGATCGTAAGTTGACATTCCCGCACGCAATCTTGTTGCTATGTGCGGTAAGAGTTTCCGTGCGGTAAGAATTTACTTACGGCACATCATAATACAAGCCTTTATGGATAAGGCCCCCCAGGACAAGTAGGCTATTCGGTTCTCATAACAACAAACACATGCGAATCACTTTCTGAAATAAACATCTATCTTCAATAATGTATATACATAATATTTTCAGGTAATATCTTAATTAATATAATTAAATTGATATGAATAATCATCGTGCAAAAAATAGCATGCAATACTCGTGCCGTAAGCGCATAACGGATCTCGGAAAATTGAAAAAACTCGGCGCGAGCGCCTCGTTTTTTCAAACTATATCCTCGATCCGTAAGCATCGCTTACGGCACTTGTATCGCAATATACTATATTAAATTTGTCTTGAAAGGATCCGTACGACGAGTCATACAGACTGAAAAAAAAGTTTATCCATACGTTTATTTTCATGTTCTTACTTTTTTATGTTCTTTATCTCTTTCAATATGTCTTTCTTTCTTCCGTCGCTTACTTCTTCATCTCGTTTTACAATTCCTTCCCTCCTTTATTTTCTTCCATTCCTTCAACTTCTCCTTGCTTCCTTTATCCTTCTTTATTTCTTACATTCTTTCTCCATTCCTCGCTTTCTCCTACTCTTTTTACATCATTCCCTCCAATCCGTACATCTTTCTCCATTTACTTCGATACCTCCTTTCTTTCTTTCTTTCTTTCTTTCTTTCTTTCTTTCTTTCTTTCTTTCTTTCTTTCTTTCTTTCCTTCCATCCTACATTCCTTCCTTTTGTTCATACCCCCATCTCACCTTCAATTCTTCTCTCTATTATCTTTCGTTCCCTTCATCCTTCTAGCCACTCTTTCTTTTTCCCTTCTTCCTTCCCTTGTTCTTTTCTTCGTTCCGTCTCTCTTGCTTTTACCCTTCCTTCTCTCAGTCCTTAATTCCTTCCAAAGGACTATCCCCTGCCTTTCTTATTTTTCTTCAAAATCTTCAAGAGTGTAAGTTATAAATTACAATTGCGATTATCGATGAACAAAAGAGGAAATTCAGATATTGTTAAAGTGAGCAATCAAATTTAACAAATCTTATCTCTCTAACCCATCCCACGGGGGAACTTTTAGTATAAATATAATCGTCATTCTGTTTCAGGGTAAACTAACTTACGCGCCACTCTGTTTTTACTGTGACAATTATGCAAATGACTTTAAAATTCATTAAAAAAATGCATAATTAAGGTAACAAAAGTGAATGGATATAACACGAATTGAATACCCATATCTTACATATAACACAATCAGGGAGAGAGAGAGAGAGAGAGAGAGAGAGAGAGAGAGAGAGAGAGAAGGGCAGAGGGAAGCAGACAGACAGACAGAGAAATATAGAGAGAGGAAGTGAGAGAGAATGTGATACAATCATCATACTGGCGTGTGCATCATACGTTTCCCGGCCTATGTAAAACCCAATGAACTGACGACATAGTCCCCATACATTTCCTTAAATGAAAACCAGCCTTTAATAAACCTACAAGAGCATAGATATGGAAGGAATATTTTTGTATAAGGGATGTATCGCCATTTTACGACATATCAATGCTGTCACTTGTTTAGGCTATACCACACAGCATAAGGTCATCATACTTAAATTTCATTTATGTCTATCTTCATGCATGTCATTTATAGCATCGAGTTATTAAACACTTGCTTTTAAAAATTATGTGACAAAGTAATTTAGATTTTTTTTTCTTTTATTAATTACATTTCAGTAAAAAGACTGCCATTATGTTGAAATTCCGCGTTTAATATCTTGATGTCTTTAAATGTCTTCTTTATCATCTGATCTCAAAGACACTGCGTAATAATATTGTTAATTTACGCGTAAGTAATCATACAAATAATTGCTACTTGTATATGCAAAGGACGAACTCTTGTTTTACTGCAATCGTAAATCAGCAAATAATAGTGATTTCTCAGAAGGAAGAAAAGACATGGTAAATACTCGGTCCTTGGAAATATCGTAGGTTTAAAAAAGTACAGAACTAAGAAAATATCAAAGTCAGTACAGATAGACTAATCTAGTTTTATGTTTACCTTAGACCTAATTGATTATGGTCATTTAAAGAGTGTAGTATACTTCGGAGGAAACTATGTGTTTCAGAGTATATTAATTGTATGAGAAATGCTATGAGAATAATCACAATGAATTTTGTAGTCGTGGACATTACTGAGCAATGGTCTTGATAAAAACAGTGGAACCAAATTTGACAAACAACGTTTACCACTGAAGTCAGAAAACGTATAAGCTAACATCTGGCTATTGTATAGAGAGTGTTTCAGAATCCCGCATTAGTTTTGCTTTTTCGAATGCTACGAAAAGTTCTGAGACAGGAATTAAAATAAATAATTCCTTGTGTTCCATAGTCTTTTACGTTATTAAATTATTTCAGTCAATTTAAAGCCAGCGTTACATTAGTGCCAACTATCGCCTTATACTTTTAAAATTTATTTTTTATATTTATTAATGAAAGAACTTTATGGACCAGGGCTCATTAACAAAACCCACATAAATACAAATTACTTACTGCCAAATGCATACCAAATGATGATAAAGCTATTTAATCTAACTGGCTAAACATTGCACAAAGAAATAAATTTCCACATCTTTAAAGAGACATTTAAAATAGATTACTCATATTTATATTTGTTCCAGAGCAAGCGACAAATATTATCTTTATATGATTTAAAATGGTTAACTGTTGAATATGGATAGGAAATTCATTATAATTATTATTAAATAAATTATAATTAATTATTTCTATTCCATATTTAATAGACCTAATTTTCAGGCTGTGTACATGTTTCTATTTTCTTGTAAAATGATATGATAATCACGGTTAAACACTATGTCCAAATTATTAAAATTAAATTTTTATTTTCCGCTTGGTCTGCTCAATTTTTCTGGCACTATTATCGTAATAATTATTGTTTATTTTTAATTATTACAATTGTTATTACTTGTACCAGTTGAATCATGCGAATCCTCTCAGGTTTTGCCCTTCTGCCCGGGTACTTTTCATGACATTATTCTGATTATTTCTTAGTTTTTAAAACAGTTAGGTTAACATGATTAACGTTATACTTAAATTGTAAGACGTCTATATATAAAAGCCAATGTTAGTATGTGTGTTCTTTATAGAGTAAAAAACTATTGGATCGATTTACCGATTTATAAAAATGATAGCGTTGTCCAGAGAAGGTTTAAAGCTATTGAAATCCTCGATGTGAACAGCAGAAAGAAAGATAGAAAAAAAGAAAGAAAGAAAGAAAGAAGGAAAGAAAGGAAGAAAGAAAGACAGAAAGAAAGAAAGAAAGAAAGAAAAAAGAAAGAAAGAAAGAAAGAAAGAAAGAAAGAAAGAAAGGGCCAAATTTCTGAAAATATTACACTGAATTCATCAAATGCTTATCAGTTCTCATGACAACAATATTTTTTGCAGTGTTCACATTTTGCTGGGCTTTGACAAATAAGTAATATTAGAGATGCTATCGGTATAATCCATTTCTGTAAATCAATAACGGACTATGGAATCCACGGGATCGTATGTCATGCATCACATAACGTACTCTATCCTAGGAATGGAAAATAGAATTTTCTCATTTCACATTTTGAAGTAGAATAAGAGGTAGTATTACAGGGACAGCATTTTCAGTTGTCTCAGCCTGAGTTTGTGCCAACGATGGGTAGCGAGTAATGCTATATGAGAAATCTAAAAAAAAATCTATCAACTGATACGTTATTCATCGTTGTAGGCTTTGTATTAGTTGATAATTAGGGATGTTTATTGTAAGCCTTAAGCAGTAAATTATTGTGTCCTAGACTTTTGGGCAGGAGTGTATGAAAGTGACATTGGTTTTCTTTTGATTTAGCCCCAAAAGGGTTATATGGCTACATGAAAGTGGGAAATAAAATATCTCGTAATGACAGTAAAATGTTATGTTACCTGAATTTCTGTTTCTTATTTTTTCAACCCCTATCAGGCGTGGTGTATAAAAGCAATGGGTTGCAAAATTCTATGTCGTGTATGAGTGATAAAAGACATAGCTAGCGTTTTCTGAGGGAATACTTTAAGTAAAATAAGTCCTTTTTCTTTGCTTCAAACTCTAGGTCCCTATAAATAAGGGCTTATAGCTTGTCCTCCATAATTTAATTTTGGATTACAGGCAAAATACAAAACCGGGAAACTCCGGGTTTCTTTAAGCTAGTATTATATAAATGTAACACTGGAACTGCCTCAAGCACAATCTCCTGCTCTTTCCCCCCCCCCCCCGTCCTTCTCCCCCGGAGCAACCTCGGCCAATGGGCCATAGCTTCGGTCACATTTGCCTATTTACTCTCGAGCAGTCTGGGAAATGTGGGTATGTCGTTTATGACTCAGTTCGAGGTAGTTCGTCTTTCCTTGTGGGATATTATTCTTTTCATTTTTTCAGTTTTTCTTTATATCTATTAACAGTGTAGTGAAGTTAATTTATAAATTTAGCGATTCCTTATAGGCCTAAGGGAAATACAGGGGGTATTTCCAATCCGATATTCACTTATGAGCGAGGGAAAAACCCCTATCTCTTCCGGGGTTACAATGTATCACTTCTGTAATTATTATAATTGTAAAATAGTAAATCGTAAATATTGTGTAAAATATAAAAATATGTAAAAGTGAACCTGTTTTGCGGCACCAGTACAAACTTCGATCCGAGAAACCTGACCACGAGAAATTCATAAAGTTCTATGGCATCAGTAGTCGCTACAACCAAAATGTTAATGGATAGGCCTACCTGCCTTCTCATCGCCGTGAAAACACGGTACGCCTATTGCAGAATAAGTGTGCGAATTAGGGGAAATTCTTTATAATCCTAAAGACTTCTACCAGATGATGTCGAAATGTATTGGTATTGGTAGTTACCGGTAGGCAATAAGACTGGCTGACCTTAGCAAAGACCTAGGTTCCATTTCTCATTCAAGGAAAAGATTGTAACAGGGAATATACGAAGGTGCTTGAAGAAACAGATGAAAATATGTTGACTTTTATAGTCAAGTTTGCTTTAGGTTACATACAATACAGTGTGTCCAGAAATTAAGTACCGGTACCTATTTTACAGAAAAAGTTTTTACAGTAGGTGTAAGGTGTATATGGTAGCTCTTTGCAGACACGATGTGTATATTTTCTGTGTGATTTCTTCTGGAGTTGGTGCACTGAATTTGTGACAGCAGTTAAACAAATATTTTTTTGTTACACTTAAGTCAATCAACATAATTTTCAGTATCTCGGAGAGGGTGCCTATTGTAATGTGGAAGGTGCAGGAGTCATCTGATGAAATTTAATTGCGATTCCATCAAGATGGACTCATAGACAAAGCAACTTGCATGTTGGATGCATATACCCTAGAAGTAGATGGCGCTTTCCCAGGCCCTCGTGCTTAGGGACTGCTTTGTTTGGGATTTTTTCAAAAAAGTGTGTATACCCGACCATTTATCACATTGTGAGGGCTCTGAAACAGATGCCGCTGCCATAACATCCTGAATGCTTCAGAACTACTTTCGAGTCACTATCGAAAGATGGGAAGTGAATTACGAAGTAAGGTGATGAACATGTTGAAGGTAATGTATTTCAAAACATATTCCATGAGAAATGTTGCCAGTAAAATCACTTTTTCAACAAAATAGATATTTCAACTAGAGCTGGAATTGTCCGGATAAAAGTTAACTGGATAACTGAGCAAATAATTGTTCAAATAAGCATTATCTCTTGTCCAGTTAACCAAATAACAGTTAACCATATAACTGGATAATGACGTTTTATCCAGATAATTGTTAAACTAATCAACTGCAGTGGAATTAATTGTCTGGATAATCGACATAAAAATCCAGATAATTACAAATAATATCCAGTTAACTATGTGTCCAGTAACACTTAACTGTTTTATATTCTCTGCAATTAATTGTCTTTGCAATTACCGTTATTCGGTTATTTGTCCCCGCACTGATTTAAACAAAATAGGTACTTTTTACAACAAATTAAATATGAACCCTCTGTATAGGTCTAATATTTGAATGAGTAGTAATTAGGATTGAGCTGGTAGAGTAGGAATGCAGACCGCAGTAGAAGGAACGGTCGGCAGAAATAAGCAAACAAATAAGGAGAACAAGTAGTCGCACTCCATCCAACAGGTGAATGATCACGTGGTTCAGTGTGGGTAATGATACATAATCGTTTACGCCTCCAGCACTTTGCTTGGTTTGCTCCACCTTACAATTCATTTTGTTCGATACACTTGTTGCAAATTCAAGTCGGTTTACTCTTTGGAAAGTGAATTATGACTTCATTTCATTAATACCCATGTACAGTGTGTGTGTGTGAATGTTGTGGATTAAGTAAATAACACCGAAGATGTTGAATAAAGATACAGAAACAAGGCACTCGAATAAACAAACCGAAACTGAAGACACATTTTAAATAAGCTAATCACATAAGCTATAGAAGTATCGCTTAGTCTGAATTTTTGTTATGAAGTTGTAATCTATATTTCCATTAACTGCTGCATACCAATAAAATAACTTAAAAACACATATAAAACGCTTCTTTTGTTTACTACTGTGATCTGACTGTCGGAATAATAATCTGCACTTCCTCATAATATAAAGCCACATGGCTGGCTGACTCTCTCACTCACTCACTCACTCACTCACTCACTCACTCACTCACTCACTCACTCTCTAACTCACTCACTCACTCACTGACATTAATGTTTGCCCACTTCCAGATGAGCTAGAAACTTGAAATTTGGTACACATATAGCTTTTAGGCTTTAAACCATAGGAAAATTCCAAAAAGTTTTTTTTTTAATTTTTAGCCATAAAACCCCCCCGGTTTCCATGGCAACGGTATGCTTTGTAATGCTTACATGGGACTTCGGAAGTTGCAATACACTTTGACAAATCATTAGACATGCTAGGGATAGAAATAATTTTTGTAAATCGAGCAAAGTGACCGAGATGGTAACATCTTGGACCTGGGGGCAAGCCCCCAATGATCAAAGCTAATTTTAATATAAAGCTCTATGCGGGAAAATTTAAGAAAAATTTTCTGAAGGTCATGACCTCAGTATAGGTTAAACTCACATATAAGGAAGTAAACGGGCTTTTAGAAGGTTTTTTTTTGCTTATTATTGCATATATTTTTCCGTTTTCTTGATATAGCAACAATAAATCTTCACAGAAGTAGGCCTTTCTCGTGTGAGTAGGCTACTTGTAAAAAGCGCTCAATGAGCACTATTCGAAAACAAAAATATATTGGGTGTTCCATTCAAAATAATACAGTTGAAGTTACTTCCGGTTAAACCGGAAGTCCGCAAAATTCAGTAAAGAGATTTTTGGAGCTCTCCGAATACGGTTATCCCAACACAACGAATTTTGTATCATTTAACCACATGCTTCAGAAGCTTGCGCAGTGGTTCATGTCGGCAACTTAGATATTTCAGTCGGTCCGCTTTTTTTCCCGTACCTGTACATAGTCCTACATTAGATAGAACGTGTAGAACTCCCTGATATATAACCACTATGCGGAACCTTCTTACATGCATACACTGTGAACAGGGAATGTCTAAAGGTGGAGTAAGGAAATTCTAATCCGGCATACTGCAGTATTTTTAAGATGTGAACACACGATTACCTGAAAGCGAGTCCTCGACATTACCGCCCCGGACAACCCAATCGGTTAAAGTGTTCGTTTCTTGCTAAGTAATATTGTATTGTAGGTGTTATATTAACAGTACCTGTTTATATAGTGGTTATATATCAGGGAGTTCTACACGTTCTATCTAATGTAGGATAGCAGGGATTGTATTGAAATTTGTTCTAGTGTGGACTGTTGACTTATTTCACGTAAATTGCATTGCTTGTGAAAAAAAAGTTTCCGTTACATCTCTTACATTTATTTACGTATCACAAGGCTCTGAAATCAGGTCCGAAATCGGGTCCGAGACCGTAGTATGTTTTAACGAGCAAAACGTAATTTGGTTACTGAAATGTGTATTTGTGTACAACAAGTTTAACTTTTTATGAGGGTGACGATTAGCCAACTTTTAATAACGAAGATTTCTCGTCATGGAATGCTTATAGGCCTTCTGATGAATAAACGAGATGCTGATTGTAAATATGTAGTGGCTCCTGGCCAACTTGTGTTTATTCAAGGTCATCGCCAGAGAGGAAAAAAAAAAGGCTGAATACGTCAACTTTCATACTAGAAGTACTGAATAAAATGCGTTAAAAGTAGTCTGCCTTTGCAATTTCTGGAGCATGCTATTAATTATGTAAAGATTAAATCTGAATGCTTCGACGTTGTGAGAGATTTTTTCTAACTTACATAACAATGAATTCCAATGCAAATATCAAAAACTATTTTCATGACCTTAACTGAAAATATAATAGGCAATAGTTGACAAATTTGTTAAAAACTAAGAATGGAAACATAATTTATATTACGGTATATTATAATTCACAAAACAACCATGTAGCAATCAAGAAATCAAGATTTCAGTAACGCAGCAACGATAGCTCTCCATAAATACGTATCTATATTTAGAATATTATTTCCAAGACTTTGTCTTATTATGATCTCTTAAAAACCAAATTAAATATCGACTTTCCATATTCTTCTCCTATTTTTACAGTCTCAATTTTAATGAACACAAAGATTTTAACCTAAATACATACGCCTATTCATCATTCCAATGCAAGGTGAATACAAGTTCTCTCCCCCCCCCGAGAGAGTATGACACTATTAACTCGAGACTTTGTTCGCCAGCAAAGTAATGTGTTGGACCTTGGAATATGAACAGGTAGGTATACAGTACATTACATTTTTAATGCAATCTTTTTAATGTACCAGTAATCTGATGAATATAGGCATTTTTTCTTACCCTTTTATTTGCAAACTGTAACATGACTTTGAGATTATAAATACAATTAATAATATATCTGTGCAGCGTTTTAATAATTCAACCAATAAATTTACCTAAAGACTTCCGATGTATGAGAACAGAATGTTTATATGTTTATACTTTCCTCCCTTAAACCACAAATTAGAATCCCAACTATAATATTCGTAATGAACTTCAAATCAGATCAACATGTCTTGCAATTTATCTTTCTCATAGTATTACTAGAATTGTTCATTCTGAGTATTTTAAGTCATTAATTGGTATAAACATTATAAATAAACGTATTATACATCTACTACTAAAATACACTTTCCTAAATTTATAACAAAAGTGCAATTTTCGTTTCGGAATGATTATCACTTCTAGGATTTTCAGCTGTCGGGTATACTTATCTTATAGTTTAATTCACACAGAGAAGGCTGCATTAATTTAAATTCCTTATATTTCTGCATAAATACAATACAACACAATAAAATTTATCCATAGTAATATAAAATGTAATAAATTAAATGCTACAATAATTGAAAGCCAAATGAGACAGTCTCTAAGTTAGTACTTTTGGCCGGGAGTGGAGTAAGCGAAACTCGATATTTATTATTCAAATTATTATTTAATTTATGTAGGCCTATGCCATTGAAAATAATTTGATATTTTGGTTAACAAGCTAACAGAGCATCATAATATAATTTGTAATAAAGTTGATACATTTTTTTTTTAAATTACTTATATGCGACAATTTTGAATGGCAGCTTACATTCTTGGGTTTGATTAAGAGCTATGCCTTAGACCTGTTTAGTTGCACTTGGTTTAAAAAAAAAAAAGGCACAATATTATGTGATTTCTTGTAGTAAAGCCACGGTCCACTAGATTTATAGATACGGTATTATAACTTTAGTCATACAGCTTTAATAAGATAAATCAATAAACCTGTTCTACGTTTAACACTCGAAACACTTTGTCGGGTAATTAATTTTCCCTCTATAAAGAAATTTAACTAAGTTCTGGGGGTTTATAAATAGTACTGAATGTAAAGAAAAATATCACTAACATATAACTCGCGTAATGTTGATTTTAAAAAAATCCATGAATAAATTGCGTTAAATATTTCCGATACGTTTTATCCACTGCAATATTTTGAGAGAATAAACATTTAACGAAATAAAGATTTTTGTAAATTAATTAGTGGTTAGAAATGTTGTCCCAAATCATATTATTTTTGTCTAAATATATTTTTTTGATGAGCAACATAAAACCATTCCTTATATTGAAAGATCTAAGAGAGGTTGTTAAATAGTTACAAGAAACATATCCATAATTTTTTCTGTCAATTCACAAATACGGAACAACTTCTTCAGATAAAAAATCGCTAGCATCCGTGTGATGAACGATCTCTTTCGCTAATATATTAATAAATTGACGGCTTCAGCTCATAAATAACAGTGGCGAGTCCTTCAAAATTAAAACTGACTTACACTGTTTTACTTAACACGTGTAAGGATTGAAGTTGCGTGCGGTGATTTTTTGTGAATGCATAAATGAATCATATCCTATTTTAATCTTTGTAAAAATTGTTTGATTGGTTTTAGTTTACGTATTTACTTTTGTGTGTATATGTGCAAATTTCTCTGTTCTCTTTTATATAAAAGTAGGGCTGTACCAATTAATCGATTAAAAATTTAATCGTCGATCAATTACATTTTTCGATTAATCGGTTTGGTCGAATTCTAAAAAACTTTTTCGAGAAATGGGTCAAATGACCAAACTCCTTTCTCTCGCTTCTCCGGCCTTGGCACATCATGTGTTATTCAGCCTATTGTGTCCAAACAATTCCCGTTATTCGGAAACCTGAAGGGCAGTTTAGTCAACAAACTCTTGGCTGATAAAGTAACCGGAAATGTAAGTTCTGTATATATTTTTTTCACTAGTTAACTATTAATAGTATTCATTAATTCAGGATTTCTTCTGATTATCTGTGGTGTAGTGTAAAAAATAGTAAATGTACACTTTGGTTTCGTTTAAAACACTGACCTGTTTGTCGATTAATCAGTCGATTAATCGGTCGATTAATCGATTAAAGTTAAGCGTTAACTCGATTAAAATTTTAATCGATTTTCAGCCCTATATAAAAGATATGATAATTGCAACCCTAAACTCGAGCTTTGCTCACCTGAGGGCTTTCGAAGAAGTAGACCCTTCTCTATTCAAAGGAGCTTCGTATATACTGTCCGAATCTCAGTGTATATCTTCCTTCACTGAACGGGCATTAACAGTAGCACTTAATAATCTTTCATATTAGATCTATCAGTAGCAGCCATAGTACTATATTTTTATACAATAAATATTCCATCGCAATTATTTTCTGTTCCCATCCCCAACAGAGTTAGAAAATAATAAACATGTTGAAACAGTGAACAACTGCATATTGTGATAAAAGTTAAATTAAAATTGGTTTATAACGGAATGTTGAAGTGAGATGAGCTATTGTTGTTCTAAATTACTCAATTGCATGTTATTACTAATGGTTATTCAGTAAACGAGTTGGGTGTATATCGATTAGTCGAAACACAAGGTGCAATTAATCAACGGCTTTGTGTAGCCACACGGGTAAACAAAGAGCACGACAATAATTAGGTCTACATGGTGTGTAAAAATACCAGAGTGAATGGAAGGGAAGGGGGTGGTAGAGTTACAAAAATGCATTTAATTTTCTCTATGTATAGGAATTCGCGGCTAACGTTATTTTTCCCGGATAATTGTCTCTCCGGTCATTTCCCAATGTCGAGACAGATAGCCATAAGCACAGCAATATTTAGATCGATACTGGTACTCTCTACATTCAATGCAGACATGGATCTTTATAGTAGGAATTTCCTTCTCAATGGAAAATATGCAATTTTGGTTATAGGATCGGTAAATAAATGAACTTTAAAAATTTATATCTTTAAAAATTATTGTTGATATTATTAATAATAAGTGCCAGAATGATACTTTCTAATTGTATGGTGGAGTAATCTGTCCGTCCGTCTGTCTGCCTGTCCATGTGTCTGTACGTGCGATAACTCGAATACGCTTTATCGGATATTCATGTAACTTGGTATACGTATTTATAACGTCCGTGGAAAGAAGCCCATTCAGTTTGGACCACATCGGTTGGCTGGTACCGGAGTAATGCCCAATTTAACGCCTATTCAATGGCAATATATTAGGCTACATTTATCAAATGGACGTTGCAATAGACTGGGCTTTGATAAAAAACAAAAACACTACCCATATATTCCTTCACATACGCTTATAACCTTTAGACCTTTATTCTTCCGTAAGCCCTGCTAAGTGAATCGATCTGGAACTTAACTCGGGAATCGATTACAAAAATAACTCAGCATATTTTTTGCATATCATAATTGTAATTATCACTGATTAAACAAAAGCATTCTGGTACTTTGTTATATCAGTTTACCTGATTTTATTAGTATTATTATTAGGCCTGTGTTATTAAGTGCCAGTATGGTACTTTATGAGATTGTATGGTGGACGGGAAATGTCTGTCCGTCTGCCCATGTGTCTGTATGCGCGATAACTCCAATACGCTTTATCGGATTTTCATGTTACTTGCTATACGCATTTATAAAGTCCATGGGTAGAGGCCTAATGATTTTGGACCAAATCGGTTGACCGATACCAGAGTAACGACTAATTAAAGATCACATGCTTCTTCAAATGACAAATCGCGACTATACTACAAACCCGCGTTGCTAATCACTGAGTACCTCGAATACAATGTAGTCAGATGTTTGTAAATGTATTATATCACGCCTTGCTTTATTGTGAGGCTTTTGTTGAAATTTTGTTCTGTTGTTATCCCACATACTCCTTCACATACGCTTACCAAATAAATAAATAAATAAATACAATTATAAATAAAAGATTTAAAGCACATCTAGCCGTTGAATAATTAACGCAGCTCCTGTTGATATAATATTGTGCATTCTATCGAAATGTACAGCTACCGATATCTACATTATATTTTAATGTATTTTTTAATTTAAACGTTCCTGTGCAAGCAATAGACTAATGTAATATGCTTATCAAATTTTATTGCTCTTCCGTAAGCCCTGCTTAACGAATCTATCTGGAGATTAACTCTGAAATGGATTACAAAAATTACTTATTTTCTTCATAACATTTGTGCTATTATCACTGGTTAAACAAAAGCATTCTGGTACTTTTTTACATATGTTTACCTGATTTTATAATAATAATAATAATAATTATTATTAAGGAATCATAATCATAATTACCATACCTTTATTTACTATTAGAATTAGCAATAGGATTGTAAAATTACGACAATTACATGGACATAACATTTCAATTATTGTTTAAATATGAAAATAATAATATTCATCCTAGTTCGTATGAGCCTAAGTGAGTCCCCCTTCGATTACAAAGTATTTGTCAGGATCCCCTACATAATTAACCTATTATATTGTTTAGGTATAGGTTTATATCTCATCTTCAGGCTAGTTCAAGAACCAAGTATTTATGATACAAGTGGTAAAAGAGAGATTTTATTTCGCTAATAGAAGTTTGCCCTTAAGGGCAACGATATGAATCCTACGAGCATGATAAAATGATTTTGCCATTTGTATCAAACATTATTTTTACACAGCCGTTAATATTTGTGGAATAATTAAATATTTGATTTATTCTAATGAATTACGTTCCGTGGAGCCATATTGGAGCTCGAGATGCCCTGCCACCTACTTTCGCATATACACATGCATATGCGCAGAAAGAGGTTATGAATTTCCAGTGCAAGGCTACCAACATAAGGAATCTGAGTTGGCAACGCTTTTCAGCCACCAATTATGACGAGTTCTGCAACCACCGTGAGATGTTTAACATTTAAGAAGGCGAATTTAAGTTTAAATTTAATTTTTTATCAAACTAAATCTATTTAATAATCATATAGCCTACAAATATTAACTAAAAGAATATTCTCTATGTAACAAATTAAAGGTGATTACAATGGATATTTTAGCACTAATGCAACAATGTGCTAATTTTAATTCGTGTGACTTGAGTTAGAAGTTCTATTTTTAATTCAAGCCGTCTGAAAACGTTATTTGAAGAAGTTATGTAGCTACAGGCTATAACAAAGCGCAGTAAAACAGATTAAAATGATTTGCAAATCGCAATGTTGCTGAATGTCAATTTCCCTGTTTTAGTTATAGATAAGGTGGTATAAGCCTATATAGTACGTGATGTTTCGGATATGCCTGAGTTATCGGTTGCTATATCAACCGTACTTTCCCACAGAATATTGTCATTTAATTTGCTCTCACCAATCTCCATTATTAATTGCCTAATAATGAATTTATTACTTCCAATAATTTCATTACAGTCCCCAATAATTCATTATCTTCGATCCTCGGAACTTTCAGGGCGTTTTTCTTTATAACAGTGCAGTAATTCTATAATGCTGCTGTTATTCCTATGCTATTGGCGATGGTGATTGTGATCACGATGATATAGGTTTTAGCCTCTATTTATACTATTTTATGTAACATATTTTTTATTGTTTGTAAAAATCTGGATTGTAACTATATTTTTCATTACGTATAGAACTACCCACGGATGATTACTCATTACGATATACAGTATCTGTCTGGAATCCTATACCGCCTATGTTGGGGTGAAGGGCCTCCAAGTGGAGGTTTCTGTTTACCTATGTGAATTTTGTTACGCTTATTTTCCGAGAGATGGCAGAGGGACAGGTGGTAAGCCCATCGCCTCTCAACCCTCCTCTGGAAACTAAGGTATTACTTGGACGTGAAAGGGCCGAGAAATTTAGTCCAGAGGCTCTAATTTAGGCTTGGAGATATTTTACGTGTCGTAAATCTAAAACACGGGCCCCCAGCTTGAAGAGCCGGAGGACTCCGTGCCCAGGATTTTTACTTCCTGACAACCCCATCGACCGCGGCCGGGTGTGATCCCGCGACCTTCGGATCTAGAGGCGGGCACGCAACCCTAGACCACCGTGGCCGAACATTACGTTATATAAGCATTAAAAATTATCAAGCAGTGGATAAGACTGATGTTTTAAACACTATCTTCTAATTGCTTATTCCTAGAAATGTTTATGTTATATAAAGTCCCCCTATATCTACTTGTTTAATATGAAAAATAAGTGAGCAATTTATTTAGCCATTATATTGGGATCTTCAGATTAGATGCCTTGTCGAAAAATGTTATCTACTTACTGGTTGATCAAGCGATGTGCTAGCTTACTTATATAAAAGCATCTGAGATGATGATTCCATTCTAATTGCGAAATCAACATTCAATAAAAGTTATAGTACTTTGTGTCATAAACATGCATTTTAATTATTGATCAATTGCTTATTCTTTTGAATATCAAATGAGAGAATGGTCATAAATAAGATGCGATAATTTTTTCGTACATTCTTACTCATGTTAGCCTAAAAAAGCATATCTTTCTAGTCTTAGCTTAAAATGATATAATGGGCCATTGTGAAAATTCTCAGTGGCAAAAATAATTAAGATTAAACTACTTAAAAGTACATTATGGAGCCTGTAATGTCATTTATTAAGACAAGAGTATGTTTTTTATGAACCGAGAGCATTATTCAGCCATAGTTAAATATAGAAGTTTTTAGTTTTAGAATATCTTATATTTTATCAAACGACTCGGCTGCCTTGGGTGATCAGCTGTTCGTAAGTTCTCATTTTTAAGAATATATGGCAAGTGAGGGAGTAAAGGGAACTCAAGGCCTCTATTGGCGTTTTAAACTCAAAGCAATGCACATTAAAACACACGAAATTAACTCAATTTAGTATATATAATATTAAAATTAACAGGAATTTTGTTTTAAATACATGTTGTTTGAATTGCTGCTTTCAAGCTTGAAGAATTTTTTATGTTCTACTTTAATCGTTACAACAGTGTTATATTGAAGTTCTGTATCTTAATGGATATCATTATGGTATTGTTATGTCACATGTAATAAGCATGACATTACACGCAGAAACAATTCGAACAGAAATAGCAAAAGTCCCACATTACTAGGTCATCCCGTTAATTTTCTAGACGAACACGTACCAATTTCATGTTGTATTTTTTTACTCTATTCGTTTTTCTGCATTCTCTTTTCTTATTAGAAGCTATAAGAATATTACATATATAAAGTGATAAAATCAAACTAAACTCCGTGAAGGTCCATGTCTGGAGGGAATAGGCCTCCCATTCGACCGCTGGGTCATCTACCAAAGGCAATTGAGGGCCATGCTGCCACCCATGGCCGTTAATGATGGCTTCCATGACCGGAGCCGCTATTTTTCAATCAATTAGCTACTCAATTTGTATCACGAGTCTGAGTACACCCCTTTCCAGACCTCCATATCTTAGACAAATATGAGGAAGTACCGGGGATCAAACCCGGGCCTGCAGATCCGAACGCTAAACACATGACCAGGAAAGCCGGTCGTATAAAGTGATAGCGGTATTCGAATGAGGTCAAGTATAAAATCTATTACCATACTATATCTCAGGCTAGTTTGAGCCTGTTCAAAACAAAGGGGAGGAGAACTCACAAAGAGTTCGCGGAAAATTCGCATCATGTGACAAAACGTGATTGGTTAATGTCATTCGCATGCGCCATTACCAGGGTGTGGCTTGCTAATGGAATAGGAGTGTTCGTAAGTTCATGCAACAATAATAACATTTACACATGAAATAAAAACTCTCACTGGCATAATCATCATTATAGTATATCAACTAGCAAACAAGACATAAAGGATTCGTTGTTCAAGACAGAGAAGAAGTGAGTTATACTGAGAATAAACAAACTACCCATTACCACGGTGATGACATGCGTTCTCATGTGCGGAGCTGTACAATAGCTGCCACTATGACAGCCACTCCCCTTTGTTTTGAACAGGATCAAACTTATTTGAGACATATTATAGATGAAGAGGCCCTTGAGAGACTCCACGACAAAGACTCATATGAAAAAATTAAGTAAATAATATAATAAATAAATACATAAATAATACCTGCTGATGGAAGGAAATTGGTAAAATAAGTCTATTAGAGATAGTCTCTTATTGGCTAAAAAATTACGATAAGATAAACAAGTTTCTCGTTTTAATTGATTATATCCGTACCTTGGAAATATACTCTATAATGGAACAATATGCGGCTGAAATGTTAATGAAGTAGCTAATCAACATGTAAATAACCATAACATAATTTCGTATGAAACGAACAATGTGGTTATAGGTCAGGCAGGGTGTGCGGCGGTCATTCGCCGGTATCTCAATTCGTATGCTGACCAGCTCTGAATCTAGCGGTCCAGATCAAATTACCAGCCGAGCGGGTGGGAGGAGGCAAGGAAATGGCAAGTACGCACCGCACAGTCGTGGTCAACTTGAACTGCGCCCATATCAACCAGTTTGTTAATTAGAGTTTATGCTCGAGTTAATTCCACGTTTTGACTCTTTGTACACAGTCACCACACACTTCTTTATTTGACCGTACAAGTTTTCATTCAGTGTCATTTTACGATAACCTGCAACATTTCTACCTAAGAGTTTAATATACAAAACAAATTTGTATAGCTTAGGCCTATCAGGCGTAATCCTCATTTTGTTTCTTCCTTTTATTATTATTATTATTATTATTATTATTATTATTATTATTATTATTATTAGCACTATCATTATTATTATTATTATTGTTATTATTATTATTATTATTATTATTATTATTATTATTATTATTATTATTATTATTATTATTATTGCTAGTAATGTTATAATGTCCATCAATGTGGCGTCTCGGCGGTGACCCCGGCGTTGGGCTGATCACCCATCCGGGGACTTATCTGGTCAAACGTAGGCCTATGTCTGTGATCCAAAGGTAATCCTTCTCCCGACAGATCGCAGTCCCATCATGTCCGAGCGGCCGCATAAGCATCCCTATAAAGGAAGAGGTTAAATAAACTAAGAGAAAGAAAGAATTATTCTTGTTGTTATTGTTATTATTATTAGTATTATTATTAGTATTATTATTATTATTATTATTATTATTATTATTATTATTATTATTATTATTATTATTATTATTATTATTATTATTATTATTAGCAGTTGTAGCAGCGCATTCGACCTCGTGACGTCAATGTATTTCAATGAGGTTGACAATACAAGGGTAATCATAGAATATAGATTCCAACTGGCGCCATGAGTCGAACTCTGGCAAGCTCAGTTATTAGAGCATCGGCATTGAAAGCCGACGGTCACGAGTTAGAATCGGGTTCAGAGGAATTTTTCTCCTAAAATCTTATAAGGTAATTGTAGCCTAAAATATATCAGGGCTACCTTTGGCTACCTTAAGTTTGTTGTATGTTATGGGCACTTAACGACAGTTGTTTTCTGTTACTTAGATCTATAGTTGTCGCCGATATACGCAATTCTGTCCCGCAGAAGTTTTTCGCATGGCTATAAATTTACAAAGACGGGTCTGCAGCATTTACGCACATATAAATACCATCGTCCTGAGCCAGAATCAAACCCATGAACTTGGGAACAGAAGGTTAAGTTACGATTTAGATCCTGATCGCGTGCTTGGCACATTCAGGAACGTTACCATAAAAACTAAATGTAGTCTACAAATAAAAGATACTTTTCATAAGTAGCCATGATATTTGTGTGTGATTTTAACGGAAATGCAATTCATAAAGCTAAGTTTCTGAAAGGAAAATTTTATTGTAGGCTATGTAATAATTAGGGGGCGGATTTCTATGACATGTCATATTTTTTCCCTTTTGCATTATTTCAGGTTTCCGACTAATTTAAACCCGATCCCAAGCATCCTGGTGAAAATGGAACGGCTTTTATTGTGCATATAACTGCATATTTAGGAAATTTTCAACTATTGTAGCATATTTAGTATGAATATGCATATTTAGGTCATATTTTTTGCATATTTGTGTGCATATTAAAGACATTTTGAAGTTTCATATCATATTTTGTAAATTTTGCATTATAATGATACTTTTTGAGAATTTACAGATATTTTAAATAATTAACATTATATTTTAATAAAATGAATTGTAATAAAACTTAAAAAATAGGCTATATACACAATGTGTAAGTGGTAAAGTCATATTTTAAATTTTATTGGTCATATTTTAATGTTTTTATGTTATAAATGCATGCATATATCCTTTTTTTTTGGTCATAGAAATCCGCCCCCTAGTAATAATTATTAAAAGATAGAATTTGCGAAGGATTCTGCATCATGAGACAATAAATGATTGCATAATAATTATGGTTTACTTACACTTGCATGAAGGAGAGTTTATTCCACCATCCAGCGGCTATCTCATTATGTGAAAAAACACTACTTACCTGAAATAAAAATAACTACGTTTAGCTTTATCTTCCTATTAAATATGGTATTCTCTATCTACTCATAAAAAACAAATGCTACAAAATTACTCTCATAGACAACATAATTACGTGTTATTAGTAGAAAACTCAACATTCAACGTTAAGTACTATTTTGTATTTTATTTCTGTTTTCTTCTGGCTAGATTACAGAACTAATGACGTTTCAGTTGGCTATTTATCACCAATCTTTGGAATTATTAACTTTTGACTTACTAATATTTGATGAAAGGTAATGAATTTTTAAATTAGCATTTAATCTTTCCTCAGAACAATTTTTTTTTTTAGATTTATGATCAGCTACAATAAATAGATGCCAGAAGATATCTACTAGGCATAGCCTAGTTTGCACAGAAAGTAGACGTTTGATAAAACTTTTTATCCACTGATGCTTTAGCCACTGGGGAAGGGGTAAGCGACACTTTTATTAGATTATGAATTGTTTTCCAGTGTAAATTCCAAGTGTAGGTGCATACGCATTTATAACGTCCATGGGAAGACCCTATTGATATTGGACAAAATCGGTTGACCGGTACCGGAGTAATACCCAATTTAGTGCCTATTTTATGGTAATGTATTAGAAAGAATTTATCAAATGAAAATAAGTTACCATAACAACATATTGTTTTAGAATATCCATATACGGCTTTGGAAGTTGCAATACAGTTAGCTATGACAAATAACACCATTCCTTTACATACGCTTATCAAACTAGACCGTTAAACTGAGCGAGGTCCCCGAGATGGTAACGTCTTGGACTCGCATTCTCGAGGGCCTTAGTTCAAATCCAGGAGCCGACCAATTTGACTCTTTTTTCTATCTTTTTTTTTTCTGTGAGTGTACGATTGTCATTATATCACAAATCTGTAGACTATAGTTCAGCTGTTGCTGGATGACTTTAATCTGATTTCTTTAAAACTAGACCTTTGTTCTTCAGCAATCCCTGCTTATCTGGAGCTTAACTTGGAAATCAATTTTTTTAAACTTATTTTTTGCATATCATAATTGCAATTATATCTGATTAAACAAAAACATTCTGACACTGCAGGGATTTACTGCAGAAAATTTCGTTTTTCGCGATTTACACGAAAACGGCTATAACGATTTTGTTTAAATAAGTATATTATTACATAAAATAAAAGTATTGTAAAAACAGAACTGTATTACAAGATATTATACGAGTAATAACTTGCATGAATCACAGGAAAGATGACAACTTCAAAACAATAAAAACAATACAATAATAAATAAATTCCCTTGGGATGCTCGCACACAGATTGCAAATTCACTTGCATCAAGTCCGGCTGATTTTAGCATTATTTTAGAGTCCTTCGGTAAGGTAAGGCTTCTGTGACTGTTGTGTCTGTTGATTACGAGATTGCATGTCACTGGGGCCTTGTGGTCATCAAAACATCACGAACAGACAGGCAGCGAGACAGATGGACATTTGGTTTGTTAAAATAGATCCCAAGATAATTAGTAAAACCGCTGATCCTCACTATAGCATCGATTGTTTCATTTCGTTATATTATTATGGAACCCGGTTTTTCAATATTGTGAAAATAAGGTTTCTTTAACTTACCGGGGAAAAACAAAGAGTGAAAGGAAATAGGGAAAAAAAAATCTTCCATCGCCTACATCAAAGGAATGTAAAACTCCTTTTCAGCATAATGAACATCTTAGTATGTATAATTTTTAAATAATACTATTGACTACTGTCAAAGAATCTATATCAAGGTACAGTACTATCTGAGGCTGAAAACAGTTACTTGCTTTATGCAAGATATTATCCAGTTATTATTATAATTTATTAATACTTCACTTACACTAAAATTATATAATTAACACTTGTATTGTGTTCTGATATTTATTGCGAAATTGTTAGTACTAAAAGGAAAATTTAGTTGATGGTCTCAATGGAATAAGAAAAATTGGTTCACATTAATTATGATGAAATCGTAGATGAATGGGACGATGTAATTGTGTGCATTGTTTCAAAATCAGTAGAAAGAGCCCTTCATACAATGAGACATTCCAGATTTTCACGTCTTTTAGTCCAGTGTCCATTCCGGTGCAGCACTTTAACGCAAAAGTAGGCTACGTTGCATTTACGAAAATGGGCATGGTTACAGTACCGCAAAAGTTAACATATCATTAGCGCAAATGAGCATTAAGGCTTGCCTTACACTACAAGTGTGGCGTCCACTGCATTCTCCAAAGGATTCGTCATAGCACTCATTTTCTTCAGAGCTGCTGTGGTTGGTGAAGATGTCCTAAAGTTTTGGTGTACTGTAGTAACGATATTGTACCAGCTGAATAACTTTTCCAGAGATCCATATTGTATGTGTGTTTCTGTATGATATGTTTCCTAACTTTTCTCTTCTGCAAAGAAGTGATAGAGGTGTATATTTCGCTCTGGAATTCCGTAAGCATTGCAGTCAACACATGAACAGATGGATGTGATTCATGAAATTGTAAGTTATTTTTAAATATCTATGGAAAGACTCAGCCCCATTTGTCGTTCGGGGATCGCTTGATGAACAACTAGCCCATAACACCGGTGGAAATTTATCTACTGTTCAGCAGTAGGCCTACTGCCACACTAGCGCCATATAGGCCGTGTTCGTAATACTGTTCATGAGTGCTGCCACACCAGTAGGCCTACTATTATTATTATTATTATTATTATTATTATTATTATTATTATTATTATTATTATTATTATTATTACTACTACATGGGCGTGTTCGTAAATTCAGAAATTAAAAGTTAGAGCTTAGAGCCATGTATTTAAAAAATATTGCGGCAAAGTAGATTGCCTAAATTTATGTAGTTGCTGTGTGATTAATTTGTCACATTCGTTTTGCGGTAATGTAACAGTATCCCACGGGCAGTTTTGCGCAAATGGCATGCACCCGTCCATTCGGGTCTAAACACTACACTACAGTTGCTCAGTTACAGTTAATCGCTTACATGGCCCCACAAGATTTTCAACCCCTTTGTGTACTGTAGCACTGGACATATACTGAAATAAATTGAGTTACTGTACAGTATTTTATTTTGTACCAAAGTTATCTATTTGCATTTTAATTAATTTTCCTTCATAATACAGTACAATAAATTAATACAGCACTCTATTATATCGTTTTTATTTTAAAAACTAAATTTCGTTATAGTGCCACCCTCGCTTTGTGCCACTAAATGTGCCACGGATGGTGCCACTATATCGAGGGTTACCTGTATCTGGAAGTTAAGTGTCGGGAGGTGGCTAACGCAGGCTAAATCATTTAGAAATGATATAGCATAAAAATGATTAGCCTGTAATATTAATACTAGTATTGCTAATAAATTTCAAATTACTGATAAATTAGACAGTTATATTATGTACTGTTACATACTGTATTATTGCTATTACGTACTAATGCATAATATAAACTATAGGTTAATGTGTGTTTGAATCAAAACACAATTTTGATAAACAGTTGCATCCATTAAAAAAATTATATGATTCTTCGTATTGCTTCTTTAAGTTACTGGTAAACGTGTGAAAACATTTGCATGCTAGAACAAAAATGTTAAGTGTGGTTGATCAAAAGAAACCTAATGTGAACTTAAATAACAAAAAACGCAGCAAGTATATACACTACTAGGTATCTAGTATGTTTATGTGCTGTTAACTGTGATAGGTTTGTGAATTCGCTATCAGTTTACTTAGCAGAGTGTTTTTGGCTCAAATAAAATAAAGCATGTTGTACAACGTACACAAGCAGGTTGTACAGAATGAATTCCCTAGCGGTATATTTCCTGGAAACAAACTCGTATGATTGTACAGACTATCATGTTTCACTAATAACTTTTGTTTGCATTTAGTTAATTAGCGTTCAAAACACCTTAAATTACGACTCACAGCCGTTTTCACCTTCTGACCAGTGATTTTATGTCACTTATGTCAAATTGATGTTTGAGAGAGTCGAGGAAAGTTGCCAACTTGTGCAGGGAATCAGACTCAAGTCCTAAAATGTATCAAAGGTCCGCGTTTCACTTTAGGGAAGATACACATTCTCTTCACCTTTGAATTCCTGTTATAGTTTAAGGAACTATTTTATACATCTTAAAAACGGACATACATAATTGAGGCACCACACTGATAATTACACTGACTATTTAGTTCGTGAATCAGAAAACAATCCATTAGAAGAATATGTGGACTTCAACCAATCTCATGTTTCTGTAGACTTAATTTTATCATTTTATCATTTTACAGCATCTACTTGCACTTGTTTTTTTACGTAAATTCACATCTTCATACCTGTAAGATCTTTGATAAAAAAAATCATTCTTGAACATATATTCTCATATAGGCTGTAGGCCTATATGAGCAAAAGAATAAATGAAAATAATGTATTATTATCTATAGTGTGACGATGCATTTTAAAATTTGAGTATGTAGGCCTATATACATATTATTATTATTATTATTATTATTATTATTATTATTATTATTAATGAATTTCCAGAATAGAAAATAGAACCCTATTGTGCATTAGCATATTAGGTTTATAGTTTAACAATTACATTCAATTTACAACAGATTGAACATTATGATTGAAGTTGCGGTGTATGAATGTTAGAAAATTAGAATAATAACATTGTTTTTTTTTTAAATATGAAACAGAGGTTTTGCCAGTTCATTGTCACAAAAATTCAGATTATATACATATATACGATATTACTCGTATTATAGCAATGAGGTTAATCTGAAAAATAAAATAGCTAATGGAAAGTCGCGCCATAGGCTTTCCCGATTACAATGATACAATTTGCGATGTGTTTTTATTCATTTTCGAGATTTTAATTATTCATTATATCGATGGCTATCTGCAAAATTTTCAATTTTGGGATTTTTGCATAAACAGACTCACAATAAAATTATCTGTAAGTTCCCAATGTTTCAAACTGATATGTTTAAAAATGGAGCCACTAACCAACCAAAGTACCAAAGTAGTTATGTGAAAAATGTTGATTTGATATTTATTTCTGAACTTTATTTTGCTTGTACTGAAAAATTATGTTTTTGCAGATAACCATATTTGGAACCAAGCCATCGATATGCCTAATTCTGTGAATATTCGCTAAATAGTCGCAATAAATATCACTCGAGGTCCGGATTCTCCAAAGATAGATTAATTTATCAATAAAATCGAGACCTCTCGTTATATTGCCTTTGATAAATTATGACGCATTGTTAAATACAGCTACCATCAGTTCTTAGGTGATTGTAGACAGCAGTAGTATAATGATAACTTCAAAGCTAGTGAAATAATAACGGTTAATAATTAATCTGGTATAGCTGTAGGCCTACGTCAAACATGGCGAGCGAATTAACCTACAAATACAGTCTTACTGCTCACCCAGGAAAACATTCCGACTTTTTTAATAAACTTATTGCACGCATATAACCTGGCTCTGGATTAATTTGAATATTACAAGAGTATTCATGAGGATTATAGGACAGCAAAAAGTTATTGCAGGTGGTGAGTGTTTGTCACTCTTCATAGTTTGAGTAGCCTATTCCATTAATTTCTTATGAATATGCAAGGAGTAATGGTGAAACGCCCTGGAAGCCTTAAATCTGACAAATTGCTACAAAATGATTTAACATCGTGTTGAAAATTGAAATTCTTTTTGTGAATAACATTATAGGCGTTATTGCTATGTGATGAATTAGTCTACATAACGAGCAGTAGATACCACAAGTTAAAATTGGGTGTATAATGTTAATGTACTTGGGTGTGAATGGAAAATCACTCTAATTGAAGATTTATTATTTATAATAGATTTATTATTTACATTTGAGAATATAGTAGTATGGTTAATTTTACAATTCTGTTTCACTGAAAAACTAAAGCAACGACGGTCCTTCCAGGCACTTGTTTATAATAATATTGGTAACAGGTGTTGGTAAAGAAAATGTGCTTTGATACAGTAGACAGTAATATGTAATTACAAAACAAAAGATGGTTAAGAAGATAGGGTCCAGTCATTCTATTAGCAATATTCCTGTGCGTGGCTTTGTAGAAAATGCCAATAGTAAATGTACCCGTTAAAAAGTAGTACAGTCCCACGCAAGAGTTGGCCAATGACGCGGGTTTCTGTGACGCGGCGGGCACAGCTCCAACTCCCGGGCGATCGGTGTAATGATTCAGGTTCTCACATTTACAGTTAAAATTACAATGAAAATAACCACGTACCTCATCGTAAGAGATATTGGAAATGTTCTTCTCTTGCATCCACACAATACTGGCACCTTTTTAGGAAATTTTCTTTCACGCGCATTAAGTTCAGCTTTCGAGACAGAGTTAATTTCTCTTGTGATATTGTCTTTAAGTTCTTCTAAGGTTTGGAAAATTGACCTATACACTTTATTTTTAAAGTTCCCCATAAATAATAGTCACATAGGCTACTGTTAAACAAATGAACTACAGTAGTAAATACAGCCCATATATACTGCTAATTTGTATAAGTTATGTCTACACACACTTGTATGATTTCCATTTTTAAAGACCTACACGTGTTTAATAGACACATGAAAGTATTTTCGTTTGTGGCAGCCATTTTATCAGTTGTTCACGTTCTCATTTGTGTTTGGTTGTTACCAACGTTAAGTTTTCGTTGTGAATGCTCAATGCTATGCTAAAGTTTGCGTTACGTTTTATGTTCTTAAGTTTACGGTTGATTTTCTATGTGAATGCGGCATAAGGAATAATATTAGACCTGTGATAAGTTCAATAATTTTGAGACTACAGCTCTGATTTTAATAAAGATAACAAGTCTATCGAACACCTGAGTACAAGGTTAACTTATCTAGAAGACCAACGTAAAATTGCTCCAGAGGATGCTGAAAGCTCCTGAACTCCACCTCTTGTGGTTTAGGTTGCATTCAGACTTCTGACCAACCAGACGTGCGAGATACTCATTTATACCGGTAGATGGATGTGACAGGTGAATCTGGAACTTCGTTTCCAAGAAAACTGGCCTCTCACTTCCTGTGCGAACGATTCTTGTTTAGATAAAGCTCTTTACTTTTATTATTCCTATTTTTGAAACATCATCTCTCTCTTTAATGGACATCGTTCCTTGTATATACGAGCTCATCCTTAGGAGTTGAATTTTATTTCTTTTTCTTTATTGATAAATTTGGCGGTCACGTGCTACCAAACAGCTATGTCATTCACTGAACGGGTACAACAGGAAATGTCAGTTTAGTTGATTTCTCAGAAAAGCGTCCACTACAGCTTAGCTATTTTTAAACCCAGTTTCAACAATGGCTCCTGTTCGTAAATAATGACAATAATTAAGGAAAGAGTATATTGCAGTGGTCTTCAATCCGCGGCCCGTAGCTTAATTTTGGGCAGCACGCCAGCAAATACTAACTTTAACTATAATGCCAATATTGATAATTTAGTGACAAAGAAATTATGCTAGAACTCACATGAAATTCAAGAACGTTACTGTTCTTTATAATATAATATTAAGTTATTATTCATTAACATTGCAAAGTGGAAGACAAAGTATATAACACACTCATGTACGAATTTTAAGTAATCCCTATATAACTGTAATATAATTTACATATAGTGTGTTACATAAGTATCATGTTATTAATAATCAATAAATTAAGCGGCCCGCTAGTCTTTCACCAAGAAGGAAAGAAACCACTGGTCTATTTTATTAAAAAAGGAATTCATTGCAGCAAAGAAATTAAGAAGCAACAATTTACGCAATTAATTGTAATTTTAAAAAGAAATAAACGTTATTCAAATAATAACCTACGCCTAATCCTGTTTCTGGCAACTATTCTTTCATTTTACTTGTTCTTATTCATTTTACTGTGCATTTCTGACTTTCTTACATTTTTTTCATCTTTCCTTCTTATCATCTTTATCTCCATTTATCATCAACTGCAGCAGAAGCAGTTACACAACTCGAGGACGAATGGAGGACTAGCAGCTTCATGACATCAATTACTGCGCTTTTCTATGTTTTGCCACCTCATATAATCGTTAATATCTTCTGTAACCATCAACTCATTTACTACATCCATTGCGGGATGCAAGCATTTCAGTTAGAGAAAGGTCTTTAGCAAATTCAGATTTCGGCTATCTTCACCTAGACAACTAAATAATAATAACTTGTGGGAGGAATGCTTAAGGAGCTGCAGCCAATCTTGTTAATTTTCAGCAACAGGTAGCTAAGGAGCCGGAATGTTCTTCCTAGCTAGGCGATACAAATTCTATAGCTTCATTACCTTGATTCAAATAATATTATTGATTACCTATCAACGTACCGGGATATTATAGTTTCCATTCAATACGTCAAGGTAATATATGACAAATAACATAGGGTCGCTGTTAAAAAAAATCTATGTTTACTTTCATGAACATGAATTAATACCGGTAAGTCCAAGTATGAGTCATCCTCGTTATTCACAATTACTTGGAGAGAAGATGAGTGAGTGAAACTGGTGCAGTCGGGGTCATGAGTCCTACCGGTACTCACCGCGATTTGAATACCTGTACTGCCTTAGGTACTGCTCCTCTCCATTTCCTTTCCTGCCTGGAAATGAGCGAACTTGAGATTTAAATGATCCATAGGGTGCACCATAATAAGATAGCTTTCTATTATTTACTTTCTCAATTATATAACTCATTTTCTCTGTGATTCGATGGTAGCTTCTCTTTAACGATGTAAATATTGTATGATCATCAGGACCTGGATTAAACTATTAACTAAAAAATTACATAGTAGACTTAATTGACAGTCAAATAAAGAAAAACATCGAGAACAAAAAAGTAAAAGACTAAAAATAAATCAATTAAACAATACACCCTAGAACGTCTTACAATAGTTGCAAATGGAAGCAACTTAAGTAAAATATTAATAATTACGTATCATTATGATTTTATGAATTGATGCTATAAATTTTGCAAATATTCCTATAAATAGTTCTACATAAAATTAATTACATAAATCATTGTTGTACCAAATTTATAGTCTTGAAAGGGAAGAATTCCTTTAATACTTGGTATGTGCATAATTTATATAAATTGTATTATTATGTCTACAGTTTATAGGAGAAGCATTCAGATATAATTTTGATATTAAAATAAAATAAATTAAACGCTTAAAAAATAACCAAATAGAAAATGGCAGAATTTTTGTTAAAATGTAACTTCAAAATAACGGTATGTTTGGATTCCAGTAAAATTTTATATTACAAGGGGAGGGGGGGACACCAGCAACATTAAGTGGTTCTAAAACTGTAAAGGCATTTTTATGTGTAAATATTTGTGTTTTTGTTCATAAATGAGGTTAATGTGAGTGAGCGTGGAAAGAAAGAACTCAAATTAGTAGAGTTTTAAGGGAATGCACCACTGAAATTACTAAAATCGAAAGTTTTCAAGCAATATAGCTCAACATTTTACCATACACTTGTCTCGTGCATTTATTTTATGGTTTAAAATTTCATCCTAATATCTTGAAAAGTTTTTGAGTTATTAATTTTCATAGTATAAAAGTAGAGCGATTTTCAGAGAGCGATGAAAATTTTCAAAAATGAATTTTTTTACAAATGCACTTTATTTTTCTAACTATGAAGAAAAAAAATTATCATATGATTTTTTTCTAAGGTTTATGGTTCCTGAGATAAAAAAAACTGTTAGTTATATATATATATTTATATTTCAAAATTTCAAAAATATATTTATTTTGAAAATTCATAACTAATAAAATATTCATAATTTCAAAAATTCATATGACAGATTTTTATAACTACACCTTAAGAACATGTGCTGAAAATTTAAGAGAAATTGCATAAAGACTTCATCGTGTGGAGTGTTTTAAATTATGAAAAATGCTGAAATAAAAATAGTTAGATAAACGATCTTTAAGGCAGGCAGGTAGCAGTCAGGAACGTGCGCAAGGCCATTTAAAAAGTCACCTGACGCCCTTTATACACACAGAATGTCATAAACGAAAATAGAATCTGAAACTAGAATGTTTGTAGAATTTTATCAGTACAAAAATGAAAAATGACTTTTTTTCACAATTTTTAACAAATCTCAGTGGTGCATTCCCTTAAAGTATAAGTCTGTTATGATTTGTCCCTTTAATATCAAGAACAGCCACAAGTGAACAACGAAGTTCGTCGTCGTAGTGCAGTGCCTCAACTAAAATGTGCAACGGAGAACCCTTACAAGAATTGCAAAAACTCTTAAATAAGTACCGCGGTTTTTTATCTATGCCTCCAAATTTCTTAGCTCAAGAAGTCGATACCGGTAGTGTAAAAAGTGTAGCAACCTACGGTGTGAAAATGGCCCGGGTTGTTTGTTGTCTCGATGCTGATGTTCATTACAGAACTGTAACAGCGGTAGTAGAATTAAACCGGTTTGAAATCACGAGATAAACCTAAGGTTTTCCACCTTCCCTGCTACTTATGTACTTTTATACACAGGTATGTATATTACATATACATTGTGTAGGGAAATCAAACACGATCTTCATAAGAATTTACGATCTTGTTGAGGAGGTTTCCTCCGCAGAGTAGTAGTCTTACAACCAAACTGTTTAGAAGAGTGAGGGGAGAGATCTTGTCTCGGAACGTTGGGACTATAAATATTGTTTCTCAGACCAGGAGGTGAATCAGTCTATTTAGTTTATAACTTTAATCAGCAATTTGCAGTAAAACGTGTTTCTATCAGGCAATTCAGGGTGGTCTAAACTTTTGTCTTTAGGGACTGAACACCATGCCATATACCAGTTCCTTCTTCAAATCAAGCAGAGTGGTGTGTGTATGACTGATAATGTTACGTAACGCATGTAAAGTGAGATCAGATGTTAAATTAAAACATCCCAAAAGCTTGCCGGTCTCCATACCCGCGGTAGCTAAGGAGCCGTGGATAAGGAGACTGTGGGTTCGAGCCCCGTCTCGGGCATGGGTGTTGTAAGGAAAAAAGGAAAACAATGATAAAGAAAAAACGAGGAAAAGAGAAGAAAAAACGAGGGAAAAAAGGGGGAAATTAAAAAAAAACCTGAAGTAGTAAATATAAACAACTTAGCTACTGAATAGCAGTAAATACAAAGTACTTTAACTTTTTGTCTTGTTTTATCGTTTGTTTACCTGGCTTTCCGAATCAGACTCAAACACCCATGACTACGGTGGGATCCGAACCCACAATCTCCTTCACCGCGGCTCCAAAGCCCGCTTGCTATAGCTACCACGACTAAGGAGACCGGCGAAACTTGAAACATGCTGCTGCCATGGCTATGAACACAAGGGCTAGTTTCTGACTTTCTGTGGCTAAGATTATGAGTTCGAGCCCTGCCCAGATCAATGGCTTTTATGTTTCAATAAATGTGTATAAATGACTGTAGGTCTACAAGTATGTAAACTAGTCTAACTCCTTCGGGACAGAATTCTCGTAGGCCGGCAAAGGTCATAGGCCTATGTTGCTGTACACCCCCGTCATTAAATGATCATAAAACCATTCAATAAACCAACGATAAAATTTATACAGTGTGTAGGCCTACTAACAAGTGGCAGATGGAAGGACTGGGGCATGTGGTCAATATGCCGGCACCCACAGCAGTTGATGTTGGTTTCCGTGATCGGAGCCGCTCCTACTCTATCAGCAGCTCTTCAATTTACATCACGAGGCTGAGTACCCTTTTCCAGACCTCCTTACCTCAGAAAAATCCGAGAAGGTATCGGGGATGGAACACGGGCCTGCAGATCCGTAGGCACCGACGCTAATGACAAGAACAACCAGGGGGCAAGACACTGTATTATATTCGCTTTGTTTAATTTGCACCCTCTTTTACGATTTATTTTTTTGATCTCGGAAATCTAAATCTGTTGAATAAACAGAGCAATAATGATTTATTCAGTTAGGCCTATAGGCCTATGTGTGATGCTATAAGAATAATATTAGGATAAAAAAAATCGGTAAGGTTTCTAAATCTATTTGACCAGGAGGTTGTACAATAATGTTTTAATAGTACATCAGGTTTCTTTCGTTAGTCTAAAAGCCCAATAATACAATTCATAATACGTATAACTTATGTGGGAAGGCTTGTGCAGCATATTTGTCACCGTTTATTTTTCATCGTGGTTATCATCGAGGTTATAGAACATTCGTAACAAAGCAAAGAATTGTAATTTATTTATTCTCAAATCAAAATATATTAATAAAATAACTTGCAGTCCCTTTGAAAGGATCAATCTCCCCTCTTCGTGCCCTCTTACGACTGAGCTCAGACGCTTCTGCCATCTAGTGGCGGAGCTGCATACTTTCATGCTGGTAGTGTCAAGGCGACAAAAGTATTCACACCCTCCAGACAGCACTCGAAAGATAATAAATCGCTTAACCGAAATAGTTTGCTTAAATATTTGCTCATAAATTTCTAGGTTGTTGGTAATCGAAATTAATAATTTTATTCGCACAATGAAAAATTGAGTCAAATGTATTACCCATGAACTCTTTTTTAAAACACGTACAATTTATTAGTTCTTTTATTTTGTATGACTATTTCTCCGTTTCGCTCTACACTTCTTTTCTTCTTGAAGAATCACTCCCTCACAATTATTTACTTCTTTAAGAACAAATTAATAGGCCTACATAGAGTGTCCTTGCTGAGAGAATACCGGTGACGTACATAGGCTAGGCCTAAGTTGAAGTACATCCGTCGTTAAATAACCATAAACCTGTTATGAATTAGCTTCCGAACTTCTATTTTAAACATTTAAAAAATTATATAAAGACAATTTTTATAGCTTGCGCTGGAACAAATACAAATAGGCTAGATTTTAGAATATAATATGAATATGGTAGCATGTGTGTAATCACGGCTGTTCTACGTGTTCATTTGTAGGCTTATAATATAATAACTATATTATAATTATTAATTTTGTTATGCTATTTTCAGATTTTTTCATACGTGCCCTATGAGTCATATTTTTAAATTTAATTTAATTTTATTTAAATTACATTTACAAACTAATGTAGAAATACAAATACAAATACAAAAATACACAAATAAACAAAAAATATTTACAAATTTCAAAATTAAAGTACAGTACTTTTTAAGAAAAGAAAAAGAAAGAAAAGAACCAAATATTTATTTAGAAATACACCCGAATGAGCAAACTGCTCGTGCTCGGGTGTAGTTTCAGAACATCAGAGTGGAGAAAGAGGAGAAACAAAAACAAAGTGAGAAAGAATGACACACTTATAAAACAAGTGAAAAATGTTAAGCAGAGCTAGAAAAAGAAAAGACAAATTTATAAAAAGGAGACAAAAAATATTAAACACAAATACATACAATAAAAATAATAAAAATAAATGACTTAAAGCTAATAAAATTACAAAAAATGTTTTACATACTTATTAAATTTAAAATTGGGGTAAACTGCGAGATAAGGGTATCTACTGATCATAGAGTTATAGAAGCGGGGACCAAAATTAATGCTATGGTTTAATCCTGCTGATGTGAGACATTTGGGTTCTGATAGAAGTAGATTATTATTTCTTCTAGTGCTGTATGCATGATCACCGGATGTGTATTTTACACGATGTTTGTGAAAATATTTTAATAAAGAAAATTTGTAGAGTTGGTCAAACTTAAAAACATTAAATTAAATATATTTTAACGTTTTTAAAGATATGGAAATTTATTTCTTTGTGAAAGTTTAGCCAATTTGATTAAGTAACAATCGTATCATCATTTTATATATATTTGTCACGAACAAATTATATGAGTTTGTTAATGAACCTTGGCTCATAAAGTCCTTTCGCTAAATTGTTCCCCACAAAATGAATGCAAATAATAAGTATAATGACGATGCAATAAAAATAATAAATTTGATATTTCACTAGTACAACTGATCAGATGAGACATAAATCATGACCTGCCGCTTCTACGCCACTCCGCTAGCTCATATTGCTACCGCGCATCTTCAAACCAAGCTTTTTGTCTCTTCTTCCCAGTTACAATAAAATAAGCTTAGGCTATTTCTGAGAGACTATAGCTAAAGCAAGACGGGCTCGAAAAACTGGCCACATGTACTTGATTGTATAATAATTTTAGAAATAAGAGTCCGAAATATAATAACAAGGAATAATAAACATCGTGCAATTAGTGAAAGTTAACACCCTGTTGTTGAAGCAAGGTGCATGTGTATTCTAAACTTCACAGCTCACCTGCTTGTATTAGAAACAGGCTTGTCATTAGAGAAAACTTGCACGATGTCGTATTAAAGATGATTAACTTCATTATAAATATGCTTTCTTAATATGTTTCAAACATGTTCCATAATGGGGTCGAAGTTCAGGCATCATACAGCTCGTTGTTACAAAAAAAGACTGTTTGAAGTATATCTCGAACATCTAACGAAAAGCTTCAACAATTTTTCTTCTTCGGGATAATTATAAAATGCACACTTTGTATCTGTCAAGTTTGGTTCTGATCAAATGATTTTACAGTTATTAATAGGACCTCTTTTGTTTCAAAGGCTCTTGTTCAAGCCCTTCATGAATAGGCTCTATGTTCTCGTTTGATTAAAACTGATGACTTTGTCTTTAGACTCCTGAATAAACTTTTTCTCGCTTTACTCATAATTCTTACTTGTGTTTGGTTTTATTTACGTGTGCCAATAACATCTATTCTTCATCTTTTGATTAAAACAGAATTCATTACTTCGTCTTCCCATGGGCCTATCTTAATTCTGAATGCAATAGGACATCAATTTTTTTTATAAATTATTATAAATTATTTTTAAATGTTGTAGGTCTGTAACCAATTACTGTCACGTTTTTTGTTAGTATGAAATTTAATTTGTTGAATTGAGGATATCATACCCTTACTCGAACATTAGTGAAGAGGAGCGACCATTAGGGGACGCTTTCCGGAAGACAGTAGTAACTTTTTCAACCCTTGAAATGGTAATTTATCCTATAGGATACAGTAGTTTGACTTAACTTGATAATAAAATGATTGCCAATAAATTGAAAAAAAAAATTAAATTTAAGGTAAAATGACACAATAACGTACACGAAACAAATAATGAATGTGTTAACTGTTCTTTGAAGTCAGGCATGAGAATATGTATTTTGTGAGAAATTCTCTTGCATTTTTGTTGTTTGTGAACTTTGAAAATTCACTTTATAAAAATCTTATTGGTTTGTTGAATCTGGTTATTATATAGCCGGTGCTCTGCTAGATGTCACTGGGGTTGCAAAATATGATCGTGGCAATATTTGAGCCTGATGCAACCGAAATACATTATCTATTAATAGTGCCATTCTGTATCATTCACGAGTAGAAAGCTGTATTATGTGAGTTAAACAGATCAAGGTATAGTGGGTGTTATGGCCCTGCCATTATTTTTAGGACATTACCTGGCTAATCGAATTAGTATTTATCTTCTAATTACTCGCTAAATACCAGATCACAACATGATACTCTGCTTTCAATACGTCCTATCCATAGAACATCCATCTATTCCCGGTCTTTTATTGTAACTTCTGCACGTTCCTGGAATCTTCTTCTCTCCATCATGAAGGTCTCTTGTACGCTGTTAACATTTAAAAATAGGCTAAACAAATATCTATTCAAAAACACTATTGTTTCTTGTATATTTTTGGTCTAAAGTTAAGTTAAAGTTATTTTCTTAGTGTAACACATGTTTCTTTATAGTTTAAATTTATGTAACGTAGACTCTAACTACTGTAGGCTTATAGGCCTATGTACATAACTACTGTATTCTTACTACTTACAGAACTATGTTAGTGTAGGCAATATGTTTGTTCTCTTTTTTCTGTCTCTGGAGAGTGTAAGAGAAGGCCATAAGGCCTTAATTCTGCAAGTTTAAATAAAGAGTTATTATTATTATTATTATTATTATTATTATTATTATTATTTTTAATTTTTATTATTTTTAATTTATTATAAGAGGATTACTTACAATTAGCTGTACCACAGAATAGGGCTGTGGCCGTACTTAGCGGTATAACAGCTGCTATACTGCAGAATATTCTTCCTTAATATTGTATAAATATGGAGTACCCGTTCCCAGTCCATTGTGGATAACACTGTGCAATCTGTCATAGTTTTAAAACAAAGAATTTATTTGGTAGAACAGTTTATTTCCTTATATATTTTCAGAATAATGCCAAGATTTACAGTTGATACTGTGCTGGATTATTAATAGAGGTTGTGAGTTATGTTGTTTACAAAAGCATTCACACTCTGCTAATATTATTACCAGTTATTTAACGACAGCTCTAACTCTCTGGACAATCAGCTTTTTAATTAATGATCCATGACGCTGCATTATTAATTCAGCGCTCGGAAATTATAAATTTGTTCTAGTGTGATTTTAATTCAGCATTTAACTATCAGGTGGTAACGGGCAGTTCAATTTTAACTTATTTACTTTTTAATAGTCCATCATGAACTTTACCGAACGTTATCTTTATGGGTTACAAAACTGTAAAAGCCAAAGTTACTTCGGGTTCACCGACTGATCTTAAATTTAATACTTACAACGAAACTTGTAGATATATATGAAGAATGTAGCCTAAAAACAGTTGCAGAATTATAATTCGGGTTCCCGTCACACAATGCACTGGTTTCATTATTGTCCACGGTGTTCGAATTTTTAGGGGTGAACACTACAACATGTGTAATATTTTAAGAAGGAAACTTCGGCTAAAGTGTAAAATTGAGTATTTCGTCCTTTTCATAGCATCTATAATTAGTTGCAAGGATATGTGTATAGCCTATGGCTTTTTCTTACACTGCAAATTTTTGCGAAATTTTTTCTGGACAAGCATCTGTAAAGATGTTCTATGGGATGCCTGTATTTTTTAGTTATCGTACTGAGAGAAACACTAACCTTTTGCCTATTAACAGCCAATTGAATTTCGCTGAAGGGAATTATTAATTTTACCTCCTGTTCGTAGATAATGCAGGCGAAAGATGAATTATAATTAACTGGCCTACATGTAACCTAGTTCTATAATTTGTAATGTGAGCTTGTCAACGAAATAAAATGGACTTGTTTCTCAATTCAAATTTACATAAAAAAGAATACCAATAATAAGGTCACATTTCCGCATTGTTCATGAGTTCTTTTTTGTTCTGAAGTTTTCATTTTAACTCATCAAATGGTGCATTTCTGTTAACATTATCTTAAACCTACCTCTAAGAGACCAACTATTATAGGCCTACTACAAACCCTAGGGTGTTAAGGGGACATATCAAGACCACTCATAAGACTCAGTCACTTCAATGTCATTAAAATCTCCATTTATTTGACCCAATTTTCCCCTAGGCCATGTTAGGATTGAGTTCTGCAAGAACTGAATCTACCATAGGCCTATACATTTTTACATACTTGCAATACCTACATGGCTGCTGTAATTGCAAACTACTACTGTATAACTAACAGTTACCTACACGCTTCCACCAATTAGAAATAATAAATTACTATTACCTACAAAGGTACATTAATTACAAATAATTAAAAAATTACTAATAGGCCTACCCATGTGGATATACTAATTCCGAATAAATATAAATGATACACAATGCTAGATAATAATTGCAACTACTAAGTTTGTTTTAACAGTAAGATTTATGATCAGAGAAAGGAGATTGTGGTCCAAAGTCATAGAATAAAAGCTACGTACTGAAAGTGGTTACTAGCAAGATAGTTTTGATGGAATAATGACGAAAGAGATTACGAGATATTTGAAGAAGGGTACTGAAGATGAAATAAGGGAAACATGAGAATCTCGAAAAAACTATAAAATTACGTTACGAATGTGGATCTTAGCTCACTGGGTGCAAATTGTTTCAAAGTTTCAAAGTCTATGCTCTAACATGGACGACTTCTTTTAATAATCATAAAAGATAAAAAGTTTATAGCTTAAAATATTTAAAAATTTGCTTTTAACTAGCGGTGATTTGTAAGTTATCTTCGTTTTACTAACAATATTATTTTAATTATGCCTACGAAAAGATCATTTTGTAGTTAATTTACAGTATTTTGGTCGCATAATCATTAAAGGTACGATGTAACTGCATTCGAATGACCTACCTTAAGCTTGAACTGAGATTGGAATATTCTTAACTAGTGGAAGCTCGCTGTCATATTGCTAAGTTATGACGAACAGGTATGTAATGCGGCCATTCAACTGTGAAACTAATTCCACTCACAGACGAGATGGCTCTACGACCTTGCGGAGAGAAACACCTAATTATCCCTCGGGACACCATGTTCTCTTCATTATAATTATTATCGTAAATGTGCTTCTGCAAAAGCTTACGTTCGTTAAAGGGAAGCTGAATGTACAGATTGTTATTAACATTAGGCTATTTTCTACATCATTACAAACACTCAAATGGGCTTTGTGTTTACTTTATATGAAAAAATCTAATATGAGAAAAATGTCATTATTTACCCTAGCATAGAATTTTGAGATTCTCTCACTTGGCGTTTAGTACTAAATAATATGTATTTGCTTGACATTTTCTGTCAAAAGTATAAATTTTAATGACAAAATTTTAATACAGTAGCAAGCATACTTTCTTTGAACTGCATAATTCTCATATTTTATCCCTAGAATTAACTAAGAAAATACCAACTCGTTTAACGAAGATTTTTTACAAAACTTTACATTTTTAAGCTATAGGCTATATCAGCGTTTCTCAACCTTTTTGAACCCGAGGACCTTTAAAATGTCTAAAAAATGTTACGGCCCCTAATTTTACACCCCATTCTTAAAAGAAGGCCTATATTCTTAATATTTGGGGTATTAATTATAGGTCATTATAACGAAATATGTGAAAAAATTTACTTCTTTACTTTCCACTTGCTTTATGATATTTTTTAATTATGTGGTCCGCGGACCATAGGTTGAGAAACGCTGGGCTATATCATTAATGCCATAACCTAATATATTTATTCACTAAAGTTTGTATTTTGAACATTTCTATATGTTTCGTGTTTATAAACTAGAAAATAAATTTAAATTGTTTTTAAAAGGAATTTCCTTCCAGATTAAAAACATATAGTACATTATTATTGTAGAAAGTTCGGATTAAAATATTATGGCGAACTAGTATGGGGAGAACGATATAGGCTACATTAGCTTATGCATAGTCTTTTCTGCATCCACAATAAACTCTTGAGGGAAGGGTCTATGACCGACCCTTCTTTCTACCAGAAAAAATGGTTAAGGCACAAAAAAGTGAAAGGGGTTGAAGGTGTTTACAAGGGCGTTTTATTGCCTCCTAAGAATCTAATTTTACTGCTGTTTATTGTTGTTTAGAAATGCTTTCGAGTTCTGTGATCTTTTGTAGTATTTTTTTTTAAATCCTACCGACAAAAGCTCCTCTGCAATATTGCATGTTTATAGTAGGCCTATTCCAAAGGATTGCTGAATTGGAGTCTGTGGAGTAGTAATTTTTTCATCTGATGAACGATAACAGAAATAACTATAAAAGTAAAAACTGACTGGAAATAAGTAGGCCTGTGTGCATTTCTACATTAAGTACTTTGATCAAATCATTCTAATTTAATAGACATTTGTGTGAACAAGTTGTATAATACTGGAACAATAATACGATTGTTAGGTTTACTAAATCTTTTGTAAATTCCCCCAAAAAAAAAAAAAAAAAACGCTCACTCATTAAAAGTTTTTTAAACTATTACCATCTGCTGTAACATAATGCTATTAAATACCCTCACTTTTAATTTAGCATTCGCTTATCTACTATCAACTTATTTTTAATTTACATTCCACCAGACCTTGATATTGAATAAACCCTTATGTTTTTCTCTCATAATTATTTTAATATTACGATTTTTAGCAATAATTATCAATTCTTAATTACATTTATCATATTATTAACCACACCTATTATGAAAGTTCCAATTACACTGTTACTTTTATAAATCTCTTATATTTCATTTGTATATTTAATCATGCAAGTACCGGTATGCTTTGCTAACGGGAAGTCTCCTGATGAAGTTAGGTTTTCATGTTTTTTTTTTCTTTCTTCCCTGAACAAATCAGAGCATTTAAATAGTAGTTCAGACCATATCTCTATTTTAAAAGTAAATTACTTCTGTAAATTGCTAATTGTAATTTGTACAAAATAACATTTACGTTGTTCCTAAGAACCTAATGATTTGTATAGCCGTTGTAGGAAATAAAACATTTTCTATTATGGAATATTTATGATGAAATAGATTACACCAGGAGAAAAATAACTACATTTAGGTAATCAATATAAAATACTAGCCTATATGCTGTAGTTGCGATGTTCAACTTAGTGATAACCTGAAGTTTACTTTAAAATAGTAACAATTTTCCTTCGCACTTTTCTTAAACACGTGCGTTTTTTCTCCATAAAAATATTAACCAGGAATGCTGTATTAAAGAGGAATGAATGGGATGTAACATAACTAGTATACTAATTGTAAACTGGATTTAAAACTTTACACTCAACTCACAGCTTATGAAAAGGATCGAGTCTAGGAATTTATCATAATTATTGATAGAGAGCTGGGAACAACATTATGACCCCGATGCTATCAAACGTTTCTCAAATATAGGTATCAGACTTTAGTTACGCCAAATCTGACAAACTATTTCCGATGAAAAATCTGTTAGGTATAGTACATAGCCTATATAATACTTATCTCATGTTGTTTTTGCAGAAAGTTGGTTGCTATTATGGTTCGACATACCTGAAAAAGAACAAAGAATAAATTAACTCACTGCATGACATGTAATTATTTCTAATAATTAAATTATTCAGTACATAATAATAAACTACTGCACTACATGGCATGTAATTATTACTACTTTTCTCAATCATCCTCCTCTTAGAGGCTTCGGGCTGGTTCACTTAGCCACATTAACACGGTGGGCCTTGAGATATTTCACAAATAATGGTGAGGTGGTTAGCCAGAACTATTGTGGGCTAACGACTACTAAAGCTGTAGTACAGAAACCGGGACCTAAAGCTTAACATGGAATCATATTGGGCCTCTCGAATGCTTCGTATCACATGAATTTTCAGAAGTAAAGAAAGTGGTTACCTATCCAAATTCTCACTAGAACTTCCATTGCTTAATCCGGTGAACAAGAAATGAATATGAGCTTTGTCCACAAAATACCCTTAATTAGTTCTTATCCTGTGACAATTTAGTAAAGAACTTTTTAGTATAATACATCTATGGCTAAAATTTAATATAATATCAATTAATTATAATACAGTTGTTACTGTTTTGGGAATAGTAAATTGCGATACTAGATAGAAAAGTGATTTACAATAGAGCCGAGGGAAAGTTAGAAAAAAAGATGCGCTTACGCCGGGTTTAATCCCCGAATTATAATTACTTACGTGAAATATTATTATTAATCACTAATAGCTGTTCAAGACGGTGGTCAAACTACAAGGGTAAAACCTAAATAATTACTATTTTAATCTTGGTGACGTTCGATACATCGATTAATTCAGAGCAGACGCAACTAATCGCAACTTACTTAGCTGCTGGATGAATTTAATTGTATGCAGGGTGTCCACAGAAACGTCAAATTAAATTTGTCTGGCTTTTCCCTGACATGACGAGAAACTTACATTTCCCTGACAAGAAGAATCGATGTTTTCAATGTCCTTCGTAAACAAAACGCATAAATAATCCAGCCTCCTCTATCCCCATAACAAAAATAAGAAATAAATAGCCCAAGAACTGAAAAATATAATATTGTTTACACAGTCTGAGATAGGGCAGACTGGAGCAAAACACACCCCTCACGTTTGCTCACTGGGGCTAGTTAGTTTCTACGACAATTACATATATATTTTTTTTAAATTGCCCTTTTTTTCCCTTTACTTTACAAAATTCCCTGACTTTCCCTGACCGATTTCAATTTTCCTGGCTTTACCGAACGTGAAAACCCTGTGTATATCAATATTAAGAAATTTAATGAATAAAGATGTAGGGAAGTTTGAAATGGTAAAATTCAACCAAAATACGCGATTATATTCATGTCTGCAGTAAAAAATACCTAACAAATTAGAAAGAATGGTACAATGACGCACGTGAGTTGCAAAGAAGGAAAAAGACGCAGAAAAATTATTTTTCAATACCTCAATCTCAATTGAGCATAGGCCTTTCGGTCTCACACAACCATCTTACGAGCATTTTAATTTGTAGAGTTATACTTACAAACTGTGGTGAAGGTTTAATAAAGACGTCATTGTAGATAACATCAGCAAAGCTCAAAAGTTCATAAAAACACAGAAGAAGAAGTTAAAGTTACCACTGTTTTTAAGAACTTTTTTAGTGATTTTATCTACAATGGCGGTTTTAAGAAAACTTTTTCACTATTTAAAATGTAACTGTATAAAATAAGATGCCCTGAAGATGGTTGTGTGAGACCGAAAGGCCTAGGCTGAATAAGTAAAAGAAAGATAGAGAATGCGATACTGAATAATTATTATTGATCGGGCTCAACTGTTCAAACGAATATGATTTTCAACAAAAGACAAAGTAGGTTAGATTATCGGAACTGGTTGCAAGAAATCACGTTTCCACCATGAAAGCATGAAAGGGAAATGGATGAAAAAATATTATTGTCGAAAAATATCTCTTCCAATAGTGAGTATTCGTGTAATCACGATTACACTGCTGACAGTGTTCTTTGAGGCTTGCAACAATTGGTTAACATTAATTTGATTGGTACGACTTCATACGAAAGTGATGGGAAAAAACTGTTTATGCCATTTAGAATTATGCCCATAAATTAACACTGCAAGATATAAGAAATGCGGAGGAATGCAATGGGATGCGACTCGGTAAACCCTACTTTAGTGAGAACCCTCAAGTGAGGTTGAAAACCTTTATAATAAAAGGGGTTTCAACAACCTTTAACAAACCATGACGAAAAGCAAGGTTAAAAGAATTTTTATTGCGTAATATTGCCACAAACCAATGAAAGTAGGTGGAGTTAAGACTTTTCCTCTCACCTTTTGTATGAAATAACATGCAATTCGATTTGGTTCGAAATGCTTTGGTTGGTTGGGTAAGGTTTAACATTTTCCCCTCTTCATTCCTTTGTAGTGGCTGTCTAAAGGGGTGAATAAGATCCACGAATGCGGAAGTGGCCAAGGAGGTATTGAAGTTTACTTAATTTATATTCCAGCAACAAGTTTTATGACAGCTTTGCGATAACAATGTTATTCCTTTCGTCTACTGTACCTTGGCACATTGAAAGCGCCAACATATTTCTTGTCTCTTTATTATAGCACGGACTTGAACAGCTTAACTGCTTGTATTATTTTAACTACTTAATAAGTATTCCAAGTATTTTGTAATATTCATACAAAGACCATAAAATGAAATATTCATGAGCACGATTTCAATAATTGCGTAGTGGTCAGCAAAATATGGTAAGCTAAACCGTAAAAAAAGTTTTATTATTTAAGAAGATATATCTTTCGTATTACCAACTTAAATTATTCCGTGTGACATATATGACTCAGCTATAAAGGTGATTTTCAAACTAAAACGTGATAATTAGGCAGCAGCCATCTTTATTATACCTTGGCCCATCATGGCTTGAAATTATATCATGAGGGTAGTCTTTACAATTTAAAAAAAATCAATAACTACAAAAGCTCATTAGAAGTTTTATACCAAGCGAGTTTCTTAATTTTCTACGGCAGAAGAAATTTATTTTACATTACAAATAGTTTGTTCCATCTAATTCCTTGTAAGTTATTACTAATTTAATACAATATAGAATTAATCCTCATTCAAAACGCACCGTCGACCATAATGTGTAAGATTATATATATATATATATATACTTATTTTTGTTAATTTGAACTTATCCTTTGTCTCTTCGATATCTCTTTGTAAATAATGTGTAACCTACTTTCTATCATTGGAATTTTTTTTTTAATTCGAACCAAGAGTGCCATATTTTTCTTAGTCCCTTAACATTTTAATTTTACAATTCATTTTTACTTTACAATATCTTAAACTGTGGTCTCAAATAAAAAGTTATCAGAAATATTTTGAACAGTCATGGTAGGATACAAAACCATTCAGGAGAAATCGGGTACTGGTACATACATTATTGAAAATATATGGTAATTGATTGTCCATTTGGCACATTAATGCAAAAATAATTACAATGATAAACTTGAACATTTCGAGGTTATTAGGCCTATAATATAAATATAATTCAAATGATAGATAAACTTTAAAAATTCGATATTGTTATTGGGGAAGTTATACAAATAAATAATTATAATGTAATTAAAAAGATAGACTAACTTTAAAAATTCGATATTGTTATTTGAAATGTTATACACATGCTAAATAATTTATTATAGTATTAAGTGTTCTTTTTGTGCCACTGTCTGGGACGATGATGATAATAATGAAACAGATAAATTAGTGAGAACAAACGAAAATATAAAGAAACATCCGCCTTGTCTGCCAAAATGTGCCACTTGTTCTGAATGGGAATTCAATCCAAACATAATAAGGATTATGTTTACTGGACTAGTGACCGTATCTGTCTAGAGATGGTAGTACAAATGACTTAGTCGTAATCAAGGATATTATTTAAAAGCTTACAAATATTATGTACTAATATTTGAGGTTGCTTCTCGCCGCGTTTGTAATTCCTCAATCATTTTATCCCCCTCCCATTTCATTCTAACATAGTAAATTGTCCCAAATTTCCGTGTCACTTTTCTCATGTGTCTGTCCGCTCCCTACAAAACGTCGTGGAATTAACATGGTACGGCGCCACCATGTCCAAATGACTTCTGACAGGGAAGAGAAGAGTAAAGAACGGATGAGAATCAAGGGAAAGGGGAGAGAAGAAAAAAAAAAGAGAAAAAAGTTTTGCGCTGAGCCGACTATAGACACACACACACACACACACACTCTCATACACGCACATTTGTCGGATGCCACTTCGGTCTGGTGGGATGGAAAGCGGAAGGAGACTTAAGAAGAACTGCTGCTGGGGATAATGATTAATGATCCAGAGAGAAGGAAGTTTTCCCTCAATCATCACAGATATCATCGTCGGTTCAATCAGTGATCACCAACATTACCGCTTCCTGTTATCTTGTATCACATAATGTAATTTCCCTGATTGTCTTCATTAAAATGTCATTACTGTTATAAGTATCGATTCTTAAGACGAATTGTTCAGATCCGAAGCACTAGAAATTAGAAAATTTTCTTCATCAAATCACACCGGGAGAAATTGGTCACTGATATCCATGGGCGTAATTTCAGCTTTTTAACTGGGGGGTATGGACATTTCACATTTTTTTAAAATTTGGCGTTAAAATGATGTAGTTTAAGCATTTTTTTTTTTTTTTTTTACATACCATACCAGCATAAATGTTAAGTTTAATAAAGTTTAATAAAGAATCAAGATTGTGCCACGTTTATAAACTGTAATTTTTCACTTGTTTGCAAATAACTCATATTTTTACTGCCGACTTTTGAGTGGCAAAAAGAGGGGTTTGGGACTTCTGGGGTGGCAACTGCCACTCCTTTACACCCCGTAATTACGCCACTGCTGTTATCAGTTCTTCAGTGGACGAGGCTCCCTGATTCTTAAATTATTATTCCGAATCTTCGGATCGCAGTTAAACATGAAGACAATATTGGTTTGCAAAAATGTGTGCTGAATTTAAAATAACACTAGTCTTATTCCCCTAATTTCATTATTTTGAAAAATAGGTTATCAAATTTATCATAAACATCGTGACAGTTAAATGTCAGTAGGTCATGGATATCACACGAAAAGGAATCAATTTAATTTACAACTGCTGGAATTAAGCACTGTTCAAGTTCCGGCCCAAGACCATTCAATTCATTTATTAGCAACCATCCTGAATTAACTGGCTTAAACAACAAACAATTTAAGTCTAAAATTAGAAATTTTATACAATTACATTTATTTTCTCATGTCTGTCATTACTACAACATTTCCAATATTAAACTTTAAAATATAGATATAATTGCTTTGTCTTATCTTAAAATCCTGTTTAAAAAAATATATATATATTATTGCATTTATTCGTACATTTCCATTGTAGTCTTGTCCTTACTGTAAATAATATTAACTCATACTTTTCTATGTTTTGTAATTTTTTATTTTTTATTTAATGAACCCCCCTCGAGTACAATCTTTGCTTCTTCGGGTGGCGTTCGAAACCAAATTTATATTGTAATTTGTAGCAATAAAATGAATTGAATAAAAACAAAAAGTAGTACATTTTCCAGCACCGCCACAGTTCTGAGGTTTAGAATTATTCCTGACATGTAATTCTCAATCGATGTTCTAGTATTCACACAATATAAAACAAAAAATGTTTTAGAAATATTCGTCAAAACTTAGTTATTCTAGGAATAAAAAAATGGAGAGAAAATGTAGTCATCCTACAACTAGCCATGCATATACCGGATTCGTTTGCAACAGCTATTCGTCACTGGAATTCACTGCCTAGCCATCTCAGGAGCTGCCAAACGACTTCACAGTTCAAGCGTCATTTAATAAATTTAGTATACAATAACATTTAGGAATTGATGCTAATTAGTAATAGACTACATTTTAATTTTCATTATATTTTGTAATAACTAAGAATGTATTTGTTTAGACTTTCATCATTTTTTTTATTTCTTTATTTTTAGTCATTTGTATTACATATTCATATTATTCAAGTACTTATGTTCTAATTTTTTCTTTGTATTTAATGTTCGTTTCTTGTATTCATGTATATCAGTTCTCTTTTAATTTATTATTAATCATAGTAATATTATTATTATTATTATTATTATTATTATTATTATTATCATTATGTATTTCATGTTTTTGCCCTGGCTGAGTGATAGAGAAGGCCTTATGGCCTTAACTCCGCCAGGTTAAATAAATAAATAAATACCAAAATCTTATGACTATATTAGGCTATTGTTTAGGCAACTTCTTATTCTTATATTTCGAAACTATAGCACTAAACGATAGAAATTGTATTTGGTATGTCAATTACTATCTTACCATGTGCAGGCCTACGTTCAAAAAGAAATTTAAATATAAACCTATTTTGACATAGCCTAGTGTATTCGTTTGAACAAATCACACTTTGTAAAGGAAGTAATAATATTAGGGATTTAAACAACGTTCGTCGCTTCATAAGCCATTGCTGTACTGCGGTAGTAATTAATAAGCTTTTGTATATTTTACTCTCATCTTAATACTGTATATGCCATCTTCTGATATGAGCAAATAATTGTTCATATCTATAGATCCGTGCACCCAACCGTAAATTCTAATCATTATCTAGAATTCACTACTTCAAATCCTGATTTTTCGAAGTTACAATGTATAAGTAAAAGTAATGTATATTTATAAGTTTCGTTTCTAGTATACTGTGTATTGATATATAAATATATTTATATTAATCTATTATACCCTTAAACACGAGCTTTGCTCATCTAGGGGCAAAACTTACATTTTAAATGCTAAAATAGAAATAATATTTTATGTTGGTTTTTTTTTTACTTGTACTAAATGTGAAATAATATACGAGAAAATAATGAAATGTAATAATGTATGTATGTAACAATAAATAAATAAATAAAATAAAGTAAAAAATAAGTAAACAATGAATGGACAGAGAAGTGCTAGAGAGATTACACTCAAAACGCAGAGAGCCAACACATTGCATATAGTCAGACATCATAAATTATTATGGCACTTTGTACAGATAAGTGTAAACATATGTATATTATAGTCATACAGCACATGTGTGCTGGGTTATTGCACAGTGCATATTCTCTATGTGAGTGAATTATTGTTGTGCAGTGAAATTCTAAAGACAGCTGTAATCTTTCCAATCGAGAAAACAAGCTCTCGCTCTCATTCGAGGAAATTTATGAGACAGCTGTTTGTATGAAACGTATTTCGTAAACTGTAACTAGGAAAGAAGATGATACTATCCGCCTAATATATTTATGTATTTAACACTGTCAATAGTACTCCAATCCCAAGAGATTTATAAACATAATTTCTCTATGTTCTGCCTAATGGGACTTTCAATTTTTTTTTTTTTATTGACCATAATACTGTACAAGATATCTGAAGTCTACTGTAATGTTATAAAAACCATGCTCATTTGAAAAGCACCAATGATAACTAATCTTTATGAACTTTAAAATGTTTCTACAGCTACAGTAACGAAATTAATCACATTCCTTTACTGTAAAATTATGGAATGTGAACATGTCACTACAGTAAAATTGTAGTCACATTTCCTTGCAAGTCATTGGTTGATGGCTCGAATGACGAGTGTTTGCTTAAGACCAAGAATGCGAAGGAATATTCTAGAAGATTCTTCAATACTTTTTCTCCAGAAGTCCTAACACTCAAAACGCCAAACCTATAAATAACAGACCACTTGTGACCTTTTTTTGGTATAGTATTTTCCAAAACATTACGGTCTCGTCTCACTCCACCTCGACAGCCGGGATGACTTTGAGGAATGGTTTTACATTGTGCCTCCTTTTAATGTGGGTCGCTTATTGTTTGATAATCCCAGAGTGCACATTCTTCTGAAATGGCGAAGATCGCAATTATTACACATGGGTCGAAAAAATAAGGAAATATTATGACTAATAAAATGGATGCAACTATTCAACTCTATGCAGGATTATCATATGAAAAATTCCCAGAAAACACCGAAACCTGACAGCATTGCTTCTGGGTATTTAATGCGAGTCGTCTCTTGATCACTAATTTCTACAGTTAAGTAGCAGGAAAGAATATCTGGGTATTTCCAAGAACAGAGGCTTTCATATTTTGCGAAAAAGTATACAGTAATACCGTGATTTATTAATATAATATTATTATTATAATATTATATAATATAATATTTATTAATATTACATCATGAATATTACAATATGATGGCAAACTTGGCCAGCATCATTCATTTATTTATTTTTATTTATTTAATAATAATGATGAACATTACAGGTATAAAACCCAATTACAATGTCCATACCAAAAATACAATGCATACATACAAAATAATTAAAACATCAGGCCAATCACTCTATAAACTAGATCAGCTTCTCCGTAAAGTTCCGAAGCCAATTTTAAATGAAGTAACTTCACGGTTCTAATATCACTGTTCATGCTAAAAACACGTACCGTTCGTTTTGTTAATAGAATCTCCGGTAAAATAAAATAAAAAATACCGGTACAAAACTTTAAGTTGTGCCATTCTCACTTGTACTTCCTGGGAATAATAGTCCAAATCATTAAATTCGTCCATAACTACATAAAAGGAAATGTAATTATATATTTAATGATTTACTGGTTGCCTTGAAACGAAAAGAAAGATTTTCATTGTCTGGAATGAAAAATGCAACACGATGTTATGACACCGTTCCTTGGTAAATATGCATTATCGGTAGCCTAAATACGAGTGTAAAAAATGTGTTTTCGTAACCCATGTTTTCGAAGACCTCGATTAACTTTTGAAAATTTGAGAGTGGATGGGTAAGGGAAGCCGGACCCTTCTATCTTGACTTATGGCACGCTAAATTAATGGTACTTAATGTAAGTTAACATTTTTCTGAACTATTGGAAACTATAAGAAATGAAACATTTACGGCTTATTTTGGGATATTTTTTTAACAATTTAATATGGAGTTTTGGAAAATAGTAACTTAATTATTCTGGAAGTAATTTAAAACAAGAAAATGCTTGTTTACACGTAATTTTGACTTCACTTGTATTTTTTATTCTTAAAAATATATGCATTTAATAGAACAGATGTATTAAATCATGAACTAATATATGCTGAATATCTTCTGAAAGTTAGTATCAGAAGCTGAGAAAAAGTATATTTCACACAGAAAATATAAATTCGGGAGAAATGGGTCCAAATGTTTTTAGAAATCCGAGCTGCATGTATTTAGAGAAATACCATGAAATGCTGCAGAGATGTCAGGAACAAAATTGTTTTACTATAGCCCCTTCTGTTGCATTTTTCAGTGGTTCTATAAAATTTCATCAATATAACGTAATATAATGACTTATTTGCCAAATTTAGCAGATGAAAAATTTAAATACCATGTCCAATGCCCATGTTCATTAGGAAAGTAAAAAAAAAAATTACAATGCGACAAAATAACGAAAATTTTCAATTTTTCCCCCTTTTTTAAATCTGGGTTCCCTTGGATAAAGCAATTAAATGTGAAGATGTATCGAGTGATTTGCCCGTCTTAGTGATGACCTCAGCTCGCTTCAGCAAGTGGTTAAGTTATTTCAGATCAAATAGCCTATTACAAATACCAGATAAATTTAAGGCGGTGATGGACGATGCTATGATCTGTACAGGACAATTCTTCATTTATACTTCATTTCTCTTTTCCTACTGATTTAATTTAAATTCTACTATGGGTGTAAAATGTATGCAGCAAAGTTATTTTGCTTACTATTTAAATGTTACAATCTGAAAGTATTTTACACGCGTATTATCTATAAAAACGTCTTTAGAGTTGACGTATCAAACAAGCAGCTAAGAAATTCGAGTTTTCTTCACTCATATAAGTAAGAGATTTAATTATTCTTCCAAACTTGCATATTCTTTTAGATTCCTAATTTACATATTGATTTTATCGTGAACAGAAAGAACCTATGTATCTTGAAACCCGATTCTTATTTAACTTTAGAAAGGTACAATCATTTTGTGGAAAGTACTCATGCGATAGGTTATAACTATTTTAACTATAAACCAGACGAGAATAAGGGCCGTGGAAGAAGCAAACATCTGTTCTCCATAAATCCGAGCACAGTCCTTGAACTGTTGAAACGTAGTGTGATTCATAGGCTGTGGATTAGATGATTACATGATTAGAAGTGGTATAGCAGTTACAGTTTGGAAGATATATCTAGTAGGTGTGGATTAGGTTTAATTATCCAAACTGAGAATGTAGATCTTTATTTTTCACCCCCTGATTTAACTATCTATTGCTATAGTTAACGTTTTACTCTAGCCCATTCTGTTGCATTTTTCAGTGGTTCTATAACATTTTCATCAATATAACGTAATATAGTGACTTATTTACCAAATTTAGCAGATGGAAAATTCAAATACTGTACCAAAGTACGTATTAACAAGGAACCATAATTACATAAAAGGAAAATGATTATATATTTAATGACTAACTGGTTGCCTTGAAACGAAAAGAAAGGTTTTCATTGTCTGGTATGAAAAATGCAACACGATGTTATGACACGGTTCCTTCGTAATTATCCATTATCGGTTACATTAAAGGATTGGTTACTTTTGCTAAAATATTTTGCACGATGTTTTTTTTTTTCGGTCAGATAGAGATCCTATGTGTAACTAAAGTGTAATTTGTTTACCGGAGATACTAGATTGCAAAATTCGAAACTTTCGCGATTTTTTTATTGCCAAGGATTCAATTACTATTGAGTTGGAAGTAACATGTTTCTTCCGGTTAATGCTTTCGTTGTCTGATAAGGACTTGTGCTGACCATTTTAACTTTGTGTTTGCTTACTGCCTACTAGAATTTTTAATGTTTGCTCTGGATTAAGTCTGACAACCTTCAATTTACAGAAATTAATATAGAAAATTTTAAATTTCTCCTAATAGAGACGATACATTTTAATCGCTCGTGCTAAAAATTTATTATCTCATGAAAATGGCTCTTAAAGCAAATTCATAATTCTGAAAAATATAAATGACAGTATTAAACTTATGTTGAGTAATTAATATCTACAATTCATCTACAATAATAATAATAATAATAATAATAATTATTATTATTATTATTATTATTATTATTATTATTATTATTTTATTTCTCTGTTTAACCAAACAGGTATATATATACAGCTTTACACGCAGGTAAATACACTGTAAATGTATATGGTAACATTATTATTATTATTATTATTATTATTATTATTATTATTATTATTATTCATTATTACTCGTATTATCATCATCATCATTATCATCGTTATCGTTATCATTATTATTATTATATTTTAATAATCGTAAAAAAATAAAAAATTGATTCATTTTTCGTAAAAAATACATTTCTGAAATAAAGAGGGCGCTAAGAAATTTGAATATTGTATTGTTCGGTAAGATCATAAGATGTACCGGTTTTTTTAGAATCTGATCACCCTGACTATACTATAGTCTACTATAAAAATAGCCAGAATAAAAATTAATACAACACTACAATAAAGGAGAGAACAATAGAAGGGGTATCGTGCTGGCTTTCTGTGTCCAAGGTTGCCGGGTTCGATCCCGGCCCAGGTCGATGGCATTTATGAGTGCATAAATGTGACAGGGCCAGGCCAGTAGATTCACTGGCGTGTAAAAGAACTCCTGCGGGACATTCCGGCACACCGGCGATGGTCACAGGCTTAAGTTGCAGTGCATCCCCGTCGTTAAATAACCATATACCAACCAACCAACAATAGAAGGGAGAAACGGGGTAGATGGAGAGGGAGAGGTAGTAGGTCTATAGTTACGCTTAGGCCTATTGGTCACCGGACAACAACGGTCATTCGATACTTATGATAAATACCGGTAATACTTATTTGTGATTCGGGGTTCTGGAAAATAAACTTCAGCCTGGCGTTCGTCTTTGTAAGCGTTGGAAGCACCGAAGAACCCACATACTTCTGAATATAAATTTTCGAAGATACCACCAATGCACTTTGTGAGAGAAAGAAAACAAAAGAGGAGCTAGTGGAGAGTCAGATAAACAAATAAGTGGTCAGGGAAAAATAAGTTTTCTTCCGAAGATAAAACGTTTGCATGATAATTCTTGTAATTCTGATTGTAGATTCTAACAGCCTACTATCTAGAGATCCTATCACGAAAATTTGTACCGGAAGCACGTGCTCATTTTTACTCTACGTCAGCGGCGATTCTCTCATATGTTCTGCAGCTGGAACGCACGAATAACGAGAAATCACAGAGCTAAAAAAACATTGGCACGCCGATTGTAGAGGAGAGGGGAACATAAATATAAACCTTGCAATGAACTTAATTGCATGGACGTATTTGAACGTCATTGCTAAAAAAGTGGCTTTCAGATATTGGCACCTTTAACAAAGTATCCCCTCCATATTACCCCTACTTTTACACGTTCCCCTTCTTCAGTGCACCCGTATTTACTTCTCTTTCATTTTGTCATTCATCTCTCTGTACTCTTCCTGCAGCACATACGTTGATTATTACCACTGAGATAATATCGACAAAACTTATCAAACTTCCATCTGGAAATTCCCCCTACTCTACTCCGCTATGCTCGACACTAACGACAAAATGCACCTTCACGTCCTTCAACTACAAAAAATGTCACTGTGAGTCCGTGTTCCTGGAAGCCATTTCTGTTTCAATGACCATGACAGTTACTGTTTGTAGGTAATTTGGTTGTTGGTTTACATTACCAGTGTAACACTAATAAAATTGTCAACAATAGTCTCAACATTATTCATTCCTGTAATTTCAGGTGACCTATAATAGAACAACAATAAAATGTATGATACAAAATAGTGCATTTCAAAGCAGTTTGTGGGGCTAGTGCATTTCACAATTTATTACTTCTTTGTCAGAACTGTACTTCAGATTTATTGACTGCACTATCTTATCACCTGATTAGCACATAATTAATGTATACACTTGTCTATTAGCGATAAAGTTTAAGCGCATGAACTGTTTACGTAATTTTATGAACAGTAATTACAACAGTACACTGGTTTTAGTACATTTTCGTGTACTGTACTGTACTACCATTTAAGAATAAATTACATGTTTTTTCAATAATATCGGGACTAGAAACTTTCGGTGTAGGCCTAAATCCCAAAACTATAGTGAACACGGGGCTTAAAAGATTCGAAATTGCAGACTAAGTATTGATTCGAGCAGTTTTATTCCAAGCTAAGAAAACACTAAGTTTTTTACAAATAAAGCAACACATTGAAGTGAACTGGAGGTATTTGTTTTATGTTAATTTTATATTACCAACGGAAATAAAATATCCATAAATAATCATGACTTCGTAACTATTTTTGATAACTTCTAATAATTTGTTTACAATAAATGTGCTGGGGAGTTTTGCTCACTATGCGGAGGATAATTACAATAATTCAAACTTCTTTACAATTAATGGAATATAGAAATCAATTTTAATTAGTTTTATATTAATAAAAAGAAGAAATGTAATTTAGGATGATTGTAATTTCGTCTATCTTCCGTATTCTATGTTATTTTTCTCCGTATTTAAAGTTGTATGTTAAAGAAATGAACGTTTTAAACATAAAGATTCCATTAAAAGACCCCTAATCCAAATGAACAGACACAATAACACTCGGAACGTAACTTTAATCGGAGGCAGAAATTGGTTATTTTCTGCCACCTGAAAAGACTTACATAAAAACATAGTTGTCTTGTTTTGAAACTAAGGAGTTCGCTTCAGTTTATACAAACGCTGAACATTTCTTTATACATGCATTAGGATTACAAAGAACGCTTTTATTGAACTTATTCTCCTCATGAGAAGTAATTGATAATTTATTATTGATTGGTTGAAGAGATCATTTACTTGCTTTTAGTTGTCTGAGTAAGTTCAGTTTCCTTGATTTTTTAAAGGTCCTAGCACTCCTGTCATCAGAATAAATAATTTCTTTGGCAACTTAACTTCTATTTCGGTTTTAATTGAGACAAGTTCCTTACAAGTAACTATTCAAGGTACTTTTTTTCCCTGACAGACGTATTTTAACACCTCTGACAATGAAATCATGATTTCACTTCAAGTCTGTTGATATCCAAATAAAAATACACTCTCCTATAGAAGTTTTTATAGTTCCAAACTCACAAAAAAAAACGCATTGTGATTCAAAGGGGCTGTGTGCTGGAGTAACAAAATGGTTCGCTTATTCAGCAATTATATAATTCACCCACACCAACACAGTAGATACATGACTGCAATCTGGAAACAGTAGCCTAAGAGATAAAATAGAAGATTACAAAACGCAGCGCTGCCACCCCCCCCCCCACCGCTTTCAGATAATGCTTTTAACGTTTAACAGACGTGTTTATATTGACGTTGTAATAGTACCATTTGATATGATAATTAACATGTTGTTTTGCATACTTGATTACCATCCAGTGAATTTATTCCTGTACGTCAATTGCTTCTACGTGAGAGATCTCTGTAATATTCCCTTCATTTTTTTATTACTGTTCTCTACGTAAACGCCAGAGTTTTAAGTAATAACTGGTGATATTACTTTTTATTGTAGTTACATAGGCCTATAGAATGGGGCAAAATCTGTTGGACAGAATAAATGAAACATAAGTTACACAGTATGAAGTTTTATTCAGAAGCAATGCTTTTGTATGTAGTAGAATACACTGAACATGATTACTGAAACAACTACAATGTGACGAATACGAAAATTTCTCCATAGATCGACCCTTTAAAACCATTAACCCCAGCAATACCATGGTATTTTTTACATACTTTACCACTGATACAAATAAATATGTTATTGAGTGCCTGAATGGTAGGCCTATGTTAGGAGATTGTGTGGTGAACGGGAAAGGTCTGTCCGTCTGTACGTGAAATAACTCGAATACGCTTTATCGGATTTTCATGAAGCTTGGTATACGCATTTATAACATCCATGGAACAAAGTCTATTGATTTTGGGTCAAATCGGATGACAGGTACCGGAGTAATGCCCAATTTATGGCCTGTTTTATGGTAATATGTTAGAAAGAACTTATCAAATGCAAATGAGTTCTCCTGACAGCATATTGTTTTACAGTGTTCATATAGGGCTTTGGAAGTTGCAATACAGTTAGCTTTGACAAATAACACTACCCACATACTTCTTTACATATGCTTATTAAACTTTAAGATCTTTGTTCTTCCTTAAGGCCTTCTTAATGAATCGATCTATTAACTCGGAAATAGATTACAAAAATAACTTATATATCATAATTTCAATTATCACTGATTAAACAAAAGCATTCTGGCACATTGTTACATCAGTTTACCTGATTTTATTATATTTACTAAAATTATTTTGTTGTTCTTATGGTCTTTTAATCATTCACTTACTTTTATATCCCTATAATATAAAGCCACATGGCAGACTGACTCACTGACTCACTGACACATCCAGATGAGCTAGAAACTTGAACTTTGGTACACATATAGCTTTTAGGGTGTGAACCAAAGGAAAATTCCAAAAAGTTTATTTCTTTAATTTTTAGCCCTAAACACCCCCGAAAAAGGGCTTGGTTTCCATGGCAACGGTATTATCAAACAGTGTTCACACATAGGGCTCTGAAAGGTAACAGCCAATACAACAGACTACGGTGTTTTGCAGATGACAAGCCGTTTGTTCATTCTCCTGCTTAGATACGCGGTCCAATCAGAGGTGGCGAGACGGAGGGAAGACTCTTCCTGCTAGCGGCGGTGTTTTAGCTCGTACACGTGATTGGCGGTGAAGGAAATGGCTTCTCATTTGAAAAATACTTGTAAACACACGCATTCAATCTCCCATAGATCTTTTAACCCCCGAGAACCTCATCGGGGCCGAGCCCCCAATGAGCGAAGCGAGTGTTAAATATAAAACGAAAAACATAACAATCTACTAATAAAAAGCAAACTTCGTATCTCATAACACAGCCAACCCCACCTACTAACAAGACAGTATTCAATTGCCATAGCAACCGGGGGAAAAAAGGAGTATTGAATGGCTTGGACGAAACTCGCTTTGCAGGGATTTTTGGGCTAGGGAACTCGAATTCTGAGATCGTTTTTCTGTCTGTCTGTCTATCTATCTATCTATCTATTTATCTATCTTTCTTTCTTGGTTAATTTTATTTTTTGTATTTATATTTTATTTGTCAATATTTTAATATTTTATTTTACTTCAGGCACATCACTCACTGATTTTTTATGTGTTTATGGTTTGTTAATTAGATTTGTTATTTATTTGTTGTTGATTTGAAAGGATATTTTGTTTATTATTTAAAATCATCTTTTTTATTTATTGACAGGCTGTGTCTGTACGATAAACCTAAAATAGGACAGTTATCCAAAACTTGGATTACCTCTCTCACATAAATGATTCTCTGCTTTATCCATTATCGTGTGTCTTGTCGGCTCAAAGTGTATTTTGGCCCATATTACACCGGAACGTTCTTGGTGGTTAGTACATCCTCTTATTACATCAATTCCACGAACAGTGCAGTTAACTGACCTATTATTAAAGTCATTATTGATCGTGATTCAGGATGTCTGTAGAGTGTACAAACAAATGAGCAACACCAACTGCTCCAATGGACCATAAGGTATCTAATTCTCATTTGAGTCGTTAAGCCTGGTCATTTTATCATTATCAATGGCGGCATAAATTATTTACAAGATCATTATTCACGCTCAAATGCAGCAAATGAACCAAACCCTTTTCTTCACTATTTGTCATGAGAAAATATGGATTAATTATTCTTCTCATCTGAATTCTTCTTTTCTAATTTATTTTTATGAGTATTGTTATAATTACCATCAAGAACATTGCTATTATTATTATTTTTATTATTATTATTATTATCATCATTATAGTTATTATTATTATTATTATTATTATTATTATTATTACGAGTCTACGAGTACTGTATGTATATATAGGCTATATGTGTGTGTGTGTGTGTATGTAGTATATAACTACCATATGAGCCTCATGTTTCACCAAATAGATTTAACGTTTTTTTTTTTTATATAACTGGCTTTCCGAACATCCTTTTTATATTACTGAATGACATTCTTCTTATGGTGAGGAATGTGATGTAATGTAAATAGATTATTGGGCAGCGAGATTAAGTAACCTTTGACAGTGGACAATAATCTATTTATGTTACATCTTTTTTATAATATTAATGATTTATTGAAATGCCTATAAAATATATAGCATTCAGATGTTTTCTTTTGTACATAATTGTTAGTTTATTATTTACTTATAGTTTGTGTTAGTGTTGCGTTATACTTATCTGTAGTTTATAGCATCATTCTGGATGACATAAATGTGAATAAATAAATAGGAAGTAGATTATAACAATGAGTGCATTTTACGGGATTGAGATGAACCTGGATTCTAGCTTTATCTCTGTTATCGGTATATACAGTAGATAACGAGTTTTCTTGTATTCTGCACATGGCACAGTTCCACAACTACACAATATTCGACAATAGAATCGCGAAGGCAATTTGCATTTATTTGCTGTAAAGCAATATGTATTGGGAAAAACAATTTTACGACATAAGCTGTTAGAAATTCATTTTTTATCGTACAGGAACATCAAGAGATGGAAATACATATGCTAACGTTGATATTCTATATTTTTGTACTTTAGAAAAAAAAGATCTCGAGTAAGCGCAAGTATTTTATTTAAACAGATATTGGTTCCATTTTGTTTTTCAGTTTCAGCGATTACATAGGTTTTTTTGTTTTGTTTATTTCAGCTGTGTTTATACTCCTATTAGCTACGAGGTCATATCAGGAGTTCGTGTTCTGTGTCTATACAGTAGGGTAGGCCATGGAACAATTGGGTTGTCAATTGTTTCTATCGTTAGTGTTTTATTGAGTAAATTTCAACTTATATTAATTTAAATGGATGTGATACAGGATGAAATAATGATAAGGATCATTCATGGTACGTAAATATCCAATTCGGCATTTGCCTTTACAACTGGGGAATCCATGAAAAAAATCCGGCCGGCCGTAGGATTTGAACCTGGGACCTCCCGAATGCGATCCAAGATGTTACCATCTCGGGCACCTCGCTCGATTACATACGGTTTTGTGCAATAGTTGTGCAGAATTGGGTACTCCATTTCTTACAACATCTTCTGTTTACAGTTTCTAAACACTAATCCTAACATACTCAGGTTTTTATATATATCTTCAAAAGACAGGATGTCTACACTTCCATTACAAGAGATTAAAGCAAATTAAAAAAAACTTTACGAGCAGTAAAATTGCCTGATTTTTCACTGTAATGATTATTTTGTAAGTTCTACTGAAAAAAATAGAAGCACTGGTGCAATTAATACTATTGCTAATGAGTAACATTAATTCAAGAAATACTGTAGCTAATTCTTAAATTAAATTACCATGAACGCTTAAAATTTGTAGGGTAATATTTAGTCGTTATTGTAGGGTCTGTTGTTATAGTCAGAAGACTTTTTAACAATTCTAGAGTGATAGGGAAAAAGTGAATAAGTCAAAATACCAAAGTTTCATGAGATACAAATAACAATTTATTTCCACAACATTGTTACAATATTTAGTTCAGTCCACCAAATATTTTTACACAGTATCTTATACTATGTTAAAATATCTGAGTGGACTGATCTAAATAGTGTAACAATGCTGTGGAAATAAATTGTTTTTGTCTTTCCTGAAACTTTGGTATTTTGACTTATTCGCTTTTTCCCTATCACTCTAGAACTGATGTTAATCTGTTTCTATTTTCCGTTGAATTATGCCTTCAGTTCATTTTTAACCGTTATTTAACTCTAATAATTGCGAAAGTATGCGATAATTAACAAGGATGAGTGTAGGTGAGTAAATACCCAATCTGGCATTTGATTTCACGACTGAAGAAATAACGAAAACCCCAACTTTCGGGGTCTGAGCCTGAACTTCCCGAATGCAAGCTTCCCGGTATGTGTAACTTATGTGATGTGAAGTAAACTACCATGAAACTGGGCAATGAGCGAATTGGGATGCATAGGAATTTAAGCAAGGCATGATTATGTATTTTACAATTAATTAGCATATTCGATCATTAACTTATTTTGTTATTTATATGGAGCAACATGTTGAAACGATTACACTGTTCTACAAGGGTCATTTTTCTTATATGAAAATATGTGTTTCTAAAGGATTTCCATATGGTACATTCAAATCTGAAAACAGAAATTCGCTATCAGGCACAGTTTTTAAGTTATACGAGGATATATGTCTCATTTAACTGACATTTTAAGTTTGTAATCAAGTTGGTGAACTTTGCTTAACAACAGCTAGCAATAGTTAATTTTGTCCTCATTTATTTTCATTTTCAGTTTGTGGCATTCCTGTTGCTAGTAAAGTTTTATGTTAATTAGCAAGTCATTGTTACAGGATTTAAAATTGAGTTTTATAGCGTTAAACTGGCATTATTTGGATGGTGGAGACATTCTTTATCATGTGAGTAAATATTCATTTTTGACCATAACATTCAGACATCTGTGCTATATAAAATATGTAAAACTTATAATTATAATTATAATGATGACATTCTGCAATGATGTTTGTGGACTAATGAATACTTTGAACTTCAAATACGAGCCACAGGAGTGGAGACTTTTTATAGATGCCTCAAAATACAGTCTAAAGCAGGGGAAGACAGAAGCTTGCTCTGTGACGTCACTGCTTGCTGCTCGACTGCTCTCGTTATACCTCTGCGAGGAGTATGTGAAATGGAGGCATCAGTGAACAGGGGGGAAGAGAGGGGTATTAGTATTGCGGGCAGGGGGAATTTAGGGGGTTAGAACTTACGTAATACGTGTTTCCGAATTAATGAAACATCAATCGATTTTCTTGATAGTTTATCGGTTAATTACAGCACAGTAGTTTAACATATTATAAATAATTCTATTTTACTATTCTGTGAGAACAATTACCTTTCCACAAAATCTATGTTCTTTGACAAAAATAAACAATACTATCATTTGAATTAACATAATTCACTACAATAAAAATAATAAAAAATGAACTTCATTAATTACCATACAAGCTCGTCTGCACCTTAGATGATACAAGATTACAGTAACAATTGTCTGACTTTCCTGTATCTTTTTTCTTTAACAAGTATATCAATGTTGGAACGTAATGTTTGAGCAATATTTAATCGAAGACTACATTTAGGTTGTGATTTGACAATGTACTTCTTGATTTGAGCTTTGCACATTTCATTAGTGAAAAAAATTGTTCGGCCACATATGTCGATCCAAAATTACATAATATTCTGCGGCAAGTGCATAAGTCTCGGGAATCTGGTTTCAGAGAAATTTCTGTAAAAGTTACCCAAGACCACTTTACGTTCGTATTTGTCCTTTAACAGATCGTCGGATTGTAAGTTTAGCAGTTCCAACTGATACCGGCAAGGAACGTCTTTGACATTAACTGAATATGGGGTAGCAAAAAGTTTAAACATTGGAGAAAGGTTTTACACATCCTGAAACCTCGATTCGAACTGAAGAAGAAATTTTGCAGAACTAACACATGTTCTGCAGAGAGAACACTATCAGGATCGCGTACTTGCATTAACTTTGAAAAATTCTCCGTATTTCCAACCAGAAGTTGTTCTACCCACAGAGCTAGAGCTAGCTCTAGCGTACTCTAAACACCCCTACTACCGTGCGCTCTTGCTGACGTCACACACAAGGGATCCGCATGCACTTGCTCCACAAACGTCATCACAAGCCGTAGTTGACTTCCCCTGGTCTAAAGGGAGTTCTCCTCCACAATGGGAACATTATGCCTTCTGTCCCAGTTGCCTATGCAAGTATGACTAAAGAATCATATGATATTTTGAAAAATATGCTGAGATTAATAAAATATAATGAGCACAAGTGGAAAATATGTGGTGATTTGAAAATAGTTGCCATGATATTAGGTATGCAACACGGCTACACCAAATATGGATGTTTTCTGTGCGAGTGGGATAGTCGCGATAGAAAATCCCATTATAAAAGAAAGATTTGGCCTGAACGTAAGTGGAAAGTTGGAAAAAAAAAATTACTGAATGAGAAATTGGTAGCCAGTGAAGATGTTCTGCTGCCCCATCTTCACATCAAGCTAGGCCTTATTAAACAATTTAAGGCCATGGACACATCTGGAAGAGGATTTATGTGCCTCTCAAAAAAGTTTCCTCGTCTTTCTGCAGCAAAAATAAAAGAGGGCGTGTTTGTGGGTCCCCAAATTAGAGAACTTCAAAAGGACTCAGATTTTGAACAATGCCTTGCTCCAAAAGAAAGAAGAGCGTGGTCTTGTTTCAAGAATGTAACGCAAAATTTTCTGGGAAGAAAAAGAGCTAACAACTTCGAACAACTGGTTCAACAAATGGTAAATGTATATAGGGATCTAGGATGTCACATGTCTTTAAAAGTGCATTTCCTAGATTCACATCTACATTATTTTCCTGAGAGCTGCAGTGATGTCTCCGACGAACATGGTGAAAGATTTCATAAAGATATAATGTCCATGGAAAAGCGGTATGAAGGGAAATGGATACCTGCGATGCTTGCTGACTACTGCTGGAACTTTATCAGAGACTGCAAAATTGAACACAAGAGAAAAAATAAGACTTTTAAATTCTTAGAGAAAAGTGTATTTTTTCATATTTTCTAAACTTAAATAAGTCTTTCCACATAATATAATTATTATATTAAGGCTTGTGTACATTTATTTCGTTTTATAGTGCATAACATGTTTGTAAATAATTTTGCAAGTGACTAAAATATTTATAGTTACATGTTTTGCCTACATAAATACGTAGCGTGGAAACGAAAATTATTTAAAACATGAAATTGCATATAACTTGAAAACTATGCGTGACACAGAGAAACTAATTACAGATTTGAATTCAGGAGGTGAATTTCCATGTTAATCAAGAATATTATACCCAGAAAAATGAATTTCATTTTTATTTGTAGAACAGTGTTATTGAAAGAATGTAGACGTCTGACTCTAAACAAAAAGCAAGGTAGAAATAACTGGAAGAGACTTAATAGGATTATACGGTATATCATCAGGTCCCGATTTCAGTTACTTTTTCACCCTGTGCAAATCTTTGTGTAGTCTACCCGCTTCTTTCATATTTTTCTTATTTTTACTTTTTTTTTAGTTTTATCCAAGTATCAACCAATAGCATTCCGATAGCATTTTCTTTCTTCTTTCGTTTCACCCTCTTTGGGGTACGTTGAACCAGTCATTTCTTTGTGTGTTGTTCCTTCCTAAGTGCCCAGTATTTCTTCATTCTTTCTGATCTTCTTTTCCTCTCCTTTTCCGAGATAATAGGTTTGGATTTCAGTGACGACCGGTCTTGGAACCTTGTATTTTCGTCTTTAGTTATTATTTTAGACGTTCGATCGAGAAGTGAATTTTGTGTAATTTTTAACTCGACTGGGTCTTTTTTCAGTTTCTTTAAACCTTATTATTACTGTAATACAATAACTACGTAGGCTACACAACAAAAACTAAGAATTATTTACTAAAATAAAATAAATTACTTTTCGGCGAAAAATTCATGATTGCTATTGTAATTTCATCTACAAAAAAGTCTTAAAAACTCTAAAAAGTATATTTAAAATTTAATATATTCAAGAAACATGTGTGAAAGTTTTTTAGTGTCACGGAAAGGCTGGTCCGAGGCACTTTTCTTGTAAGCCACCCTGTAAAGGAGGCCCTAGCCCGCACTGGGATGTTATTGGGCTAATAATAATAATATTAAGCGCGGGAGTTGAAGGGTAGATGACTCATACGACCCGAGCCCTGCAGGCACCGCCAAGAAATGAACTGGAACCTCCCAGATTCAGGAATCAGTCATTCAAATCCTGAACTTGCATGTTATATCCGTTTGCATCAGAGGGCTGTTTCGCGATCGTTGTAACACTATAGCGCCCTAAAAGTTTTGATATAAATATTTTGCTTTATAATATAATATTAAAAATTCCCCCCAAAAATGTCCGCCCTTTCTGGGTTTGCCACCCTGGGCAAATCCCCAGTCTGCCCATTCAGGAGCTGTATATCATTTTAAATATACATTTCAAAAGTTAATGGTTTTCATTTTTTATTGACAAATTTCACTGAAGAGTGAGGATTATTCAGAATGTAATGAAATCTACGTTTAGTATTTTTAATGTCCTCATTTCCCAAGCTGCGTTTAAACGCAGCATACCAAACATATGACTCACGTCGTTTTTTTACTGCAGAAACTAAAAATAAATTTGAATTTAACGCTGCATATCGAAACCAGCTACTGGGTAATAACCTGTGCAATAAATTCTTGATACGAGTACATATTATATCCTTGCAATTATGCTTCCCCTCCTTGAAGAAAGGAAACAACTGTGTGTACAGTGAATGTATAAAATTGCTTAATACTTAATTATCCAAGTTAACATCGCCATCTCTTTCCATTACTCTGGAAGATATTAAAATTTAATAACTCACGGAAGCCATTACTATTTACATTATAGCTACTGATGAGAGCCCCTGAGGGAAATTACAGCCTAGATATTGGCTATATAATCTGAACTGGCTACTCCTTTTCAGCGGATCTTGCTCATCATGTTTCATTACAGGGGAAATTAGACGTACGTGTCGCGGGGATTGCATTCAAGTGGTCTACCAATTTTCTGAAAATTACCTTCCTATACTAAACCCCATTAATACATACAGTCGCCAATAAACGTTTAAAACGCGATATGAATTGTGAGAGATTGAATCTTTTTTCAATTTAGTAATTAATTTGTCTCGTTCTTTGAAACATACAAGATCGTTATATTTTATTTCTGATGTGAAATTAAAATCTGTGAAGAACGTTATTAATACTATAATGGTGTTATGGCTATTATTTCTTCCTTTAAAATCGACATTTTCGAGGACTTGTAAATACAGTAGGCATCAGTGTATCAGTGCCGTAGGCATCAGACTAGGCTGCTGCCTAGGGCGGCTTTTAAGCTGTTACTGTTTTTTATCAATATATATTAAACATTTTATTCCTAACTCTTCAAAATAGTAAACTAATGTAACGCACAATGAAATAGAAATGAATAACACTGACAACAATACGCACCTGTTTATTTATTTACTTCATTTATTATTATTATTATTGTTATTATTATATATTATTATCATTATTATTACTAGTATTATTAGCCTACTATTTCAGTTACAATAATGCTTGGTACATTCATGTGAAAATAAGAGGGCGAAAATATTTTTCTCTGCATAGGGGCGCTTAAGTAGCTTAAGCATCAAATAGGCCTACGTGTATATTATATGTTTCGTTTTCAGACATCGTTAATCCTTTATGACTTCCATAATCCCATTCATTTCCAAGCATAAAAAGCATATATATATATTTTTAATTAGGAATTTCTTCTTACACATAACAAAATAGTGAAGTGTATGTATATTATTTTTTGTCTTAATGTTTATGCCTACCTAATTTATTATTATTATTCTGTTATGCATTTCCAACAAAAGGAGGTTTGCATATAAGATACCTAGTGCGATGTAATATGCCAGTGTTAAACTAATATCACCGTTGCTTACCTAAATTATAGAGCTACTTGTCACTTGAACCCAACTAGAACCTAACTACTAACTTGGAAAGTATGAGTACAGCTGGTCATTCTGCTTTGCACTGTAACTAGCTAGATTCTTCACCTGAGGGGTGTCCAATGTCATACAAGGCAATTGGCACTCAAAATAAAATTAAAAAAAAAGGGGCATAAATATGCCGGCCGTTGGCAGCATTGTGGAGTGAAAGATCTGATCGAGCCTGAATAAGTATAAGAGAAAATTACTGAATGTTTGATTTTAGATTTAAATAAACAAAGTCGAAACTGTAACGTTTACACAGGAGAGATGGATCTGTTTTTCCTCCCCAAAACCTGTCATGTAAAACCCGATCTTTTCTCAGAAAATGGGACTGGAGGCAAAAGCTACATAAATTCTGACCAGCCGCAAATCCAACGATTTGAAAAATATAATGTACACACTGCTCCCACACGATGCTATCAAAACAAAAATTCCTGGAGTTGTTTCTAGCCACGGGAAATTAAAGATTAGACAGAGATCCCTCACTCATCATGACAGGTTTTTATGATTTATTGCCATATGACAAATGCGAACTGTCCACAGATAAAATGTTGCTATGCATGCCTACATTATGTTTAAAGTACACATTATTATAGTACATAAAATAAAAATAGTATCATGATCATATGCGTTTTTTTAATGGCCAAAAACATAAGTGACCACGTTTAATTAAACTTTATAAAACATTAAGCACCGTGAAAACGTATTACTTCATTGTTTATTAAAATTTATGTAAATGGCTCAGTTTTATCCATTTGCTTTGTTTTATTTCCATAATTTTACATTTATACTCTAAAAGCATTTAACCAGGTAGATGTGTACAGCAAATGCACATGGAACATCTATGTTCTTTATGAAGCACAAATTATACTAGTGTTATAAATAAGTATTAAGATATCTTATAGAAATTTTATCTAAAATAAAAATATTAATGCTTTGACTTTGTAATATCTGCCTCAATAACTTTGCCAAAAACCTCCCGTAGCCTATTTAATTTTCCATTACTTCATTCATCGCCATTTTTATTGGGTTCTTCGAGAAGTCACCGGCATTACAAAACTTTGTTTTGCCCCCATTATCTCAGACACAGTTGACACTTTCGTCTCTATTTCCACAGGGGTACTGAACAATATGGATGGTTGTTATCCCCAAAAGACAAGGAATGTTACAGGGCTATGATGCATCTTAAGAAGATAAAACAAAATAATGAAAGATGGAGGCATATGGCCTACTATGCAAAGTGTCCTTATAGCATTCAGTTGATTCACTAAAGCAAAAGATTTTGATCAAGTTTTATAGATAAAGAGATTGTCCTGCACACTAACAACAAACTCGAAAGATTAAAAATAGAAAAGATGGTAATTACCTAATGCAACTTACCCTTTGAAAAAAAATACCGTTATTCATATTTAATTGTTGTAAATAATACAGTATCATAAACACAACTCCAAATAGTTTATTTACGTAATATGCACATTTATTATATGATAGGCTAACAATGCAATATAAAGAAAATGAAAAATTTTAACTGTGAATAAGAATATAGAATAAGAAAATTACTATAACATGTAATATTACAAATATGAGTACGTAATAAGTGACTTTATTCCCTTAATCATGAATTATAAGAAGTGTGAACAAAACTGAAATTTATCTGTACAGCTTATTTATTCATATTTGTAAGTTTCGCCGTCATTGGAAAAATAAAATACACATATATGCAATAAAACTTATTTAATGAGATATGTGGCAAATATTTTTTTTTTTAAATCGTAAGTAGACAAAGTCCATCCAGTAATTCCAGTAGTCTTCCCTTGAGCCTCCATGCGAATATTGGCTGATATGTACACTGCTTGTAGCCTACTTAAAAATATTATGAGGACATTTAAGAAAAAATGTATGACACCGGGATTCGAACCCGTCCCCTTCAGCTTTCCGTGACGATGCTCTATCAAATGCATCCAAAAATTACATAATTTATCAAGCTAAGGTAGTAAGCAGCGATATTTGTCTGGAAACTTCTTTATATGCCTACACTTCACACACAAAGTATCGATCTTTTAACGGTATGGAAAAATAAGTGGAGATACAAAAAATATGGTAAATAATTAAAATCAGCTGTTCTGTAGCTGAATATGTCCCGCTTTACCAACCTTCTAAAACTAAATCTGGGTGGCGATCGGTAAAACGATTCCTTGCGCCAGTCAGCAGCCGATACACATTCATCAGTACCTAGCTCCTGATGGATTACAATAAGTCAATATTAAAAAATAAAAGGATGTAAAGACAGATGAGATTCAAGTTTTTCTAGCAAATATGATTATTTTCCAGGCTTTATATAATGTTGCACATGTACCAGTGCCGGATTTATATTTTTCATAGACTAAGTATAGGCCACTTTATTTGCACAGTTCCTTCCTCCTTCCTAGAAGTTCCCACCTATCATAATCACTCATTTGTAGGCCTTTATTAGGTAATAAACAATTTTAGATTTAAATATAGGTTAAGCAGGTATTGAAAAATGAAATAAACGAATTAATTAGTCATAAATTAAAAGTAACAAGCACCCTCTGAAATCTGCCGCCCCTAGGCCGCGGCCTATACAGCCTATTGACAAATCCAGGACTGACATGTACAGTAAGTAGTGTGGTAAATTAGGTTACCGGCACTGAGTATAGTAAACTCGAGCAGAAAAGCATGAATGGGAAATGTATTAAAAAAAACTATCGTAGAAAAATAATATTGGCACTATAGCATTAATCGAGTTCTCTCATATTGTGTTATCTCCCTTAGAAAGGAAGCGGTCTGGCTCATCTGAACCCATTTGACCTGTTTTGAAGATGATTTCATCTCCTGCCACGGTTTGTGCTTCCATAATGACAAGAGATACAATGGCGGATGGGGAGGCTATAATTATTGTTGTGGACGCTTAACAAAAATAGCAGGTATTACGAATGAGAGTGCGTATTAGAGGGGTTCATATTTGACCTTCATGCTTATAGTAGAAATAGTAACATAATGACGTTTAGATAATTCTACTTTTATCTTTCAAGCTGACGAAGGCGAGAGCATAAGCTTATAATTAAAATTAGCTGCAAAATTATCGCTCAGAATGTTTTTGAAATTATTCGTTGTCTAACAGACGTTCTAATTTTTATGTGTATGTGTGTTGATGTGTGTAGACAGAGGGACTGATATAGTTCTGTGTGAAGTTAAATTTTTTGTGAGTACAAGATTTTTTTAAAATTAAGAGTTAAATTTTAAAACATTATTTATCCCATAATTAAAGATCAATGATCTTCAAATACTAACATACAAGTTCCAAATTATAGCCAATAGATATAATTGTAAAATTTCCATAAATAAATCAAAAGCAATAGCATTTATTGGTAAATTTTGAATTATATATAAAATTTATATATCTAATATAGTTTCGAAACCGATATTATTGTATAGTAGCGAGACTTGGACAATGAGGAAGAAAGAAAAAATAAAATTGAAAGCTCAGAAATGAGATTTATGAGAAGGCTACAGGGAGTAACCTTTGGAGACAGAGTAAGAAGTGAAGACATAAGAAAAGAACTAGGCCTAGAAAGAAGAATGGTTGAAGAGGTAGATAAATACCAAAAGAATTGGCATGAACATGTCAATAGAATGCCGTCTGACAGACTACCGAAGCAAGCTATTTTATACAACCCAAAGGGAAGACGGGATATAGGACGGCCGAGGACCAGATGGAAAGACCAATTTTAAAAAAAGGATTACTTTTGGCGCGGAACGGGATAACTCCCAAACCTTGGAGAGGAAGAAGAAGAAGATCTAAAATTGTCATAGAAAATAAGATAGTAGGACAGGTATAACATTTTTGAATATTTAGGATGCAACATAACTTACCAAGAAAACAGAGATATACTCGTAGATAACAAAATAACAAAATTTCAGGCTATATGCGGAACCATCAAAAGAACTTGAGGACATAAAACAAGGAAAGAGACAAAACTAAAACTTTATAATGGCCGTTCCTTCACTGTTGTATGGAAGCGAGAACTGGATAATTAAACCAAAAGACAGAAGCAAAATACAAACAGCGGAAATGTTATTTCTTCGAAATGTTAAAGGATGCACAAGAGTAAATAGAATCAGAAATGAAACTACCAGAGAAGAATTAAATATATAAAAGATTGTAGATAAACTTAACATATACAAAAAGAATTGGACAGAACAATTCTGATAGAATACCAAAGAGAGCTTTCCTATATAACTCGAGAGGTAGAAGAGACATTGGCCGTCCCCGTAAAAGATGGACTCCACTTATGGCTTCGCCGGAACGAAATCATGAGGTGTCTGCTGGAACTTGAGTAGTTGTCCAAATTTCACCTTAAACTGTACATTGTTCAATCCAGATGTCAATTTAAAAATAAAAAAACAATGCTTTTCTCTTCTGCCGAAATCATGAAGTGTTTGCTGGAACTTCAGTAGTTGTCCAAATTTCACCCTAAACTGTACATTCTAAAGGTCTATATTGTTCTAGTTGTCAGTTGTCAAAATTAATATCACGGGGTATAATTTAAACTAGTAGAGGCAAGTGAAATTCATTCCCGGCATAGGTCGATGGTATTTTTGTGCATAAATTCAGTCACGGTAACGCATAAAGTAACAGTACAAGACTACAGTATTTTTAAAATGAGAAGCCAATTCCTTCACCGCCAATCACGTGTACGAGCTAATGGGGTACCGCTAGCAGTAAGGGTCTTCCCTCCGTCTCGCCGTCTCTGATTGGACCGCGTATCTAAGCAGGAGAAGGAACGGCTTGTCATCTGCAAAACACTGTAGGCCTATAGTTAAATAGCTAAAATTAATCGAAACGAATAAAAACTATATAAATCAGGCAGGTCGAACTCCCCGTTATTGAGCACAATATTGTATGGTATAAAACATAAATTAAGTACAATCTTTAAAACATTACAGTTAAAGTAGCAGGAATGTAAATTGGTTTCTTAACATACCCCTATTGTGCAAAAATTGGTTCTCAAATAAACATTCAGAAATTAATAAACTATCAAGGGAAACCCGAAGGAAAGATACCACTTGGAAGACCTAGACGTAGGTGGGATGGCAATAATAGAATAAATTAAAGGGAAGTAGGATTTACGAATGATGGTTCGATGCAGTTAGCACAAAATAGGGTTGAACAGCGGGTTCATGTAAGCGCGGCATGAACCTCCGGGTTCCATAAAACATACTCGTATAAAATTCTTTTAGCTTGCTTAGGAATTGTCTTTTGCCATTGAATAAGTAAAAGTAAGTATGGATTATCTGCAATACGTTACTAAAGACACAGTTTCTGAAGCTGATTTTGTAGGACTAAGGGTCTCAAAACCTATAAATTCTTAGTTTTACCTCTCCCTTTTAAGAACATTTAAGCGACCCACGACGCCCGGGCCTTACAGGGGCGCGACCTTTAGGGAGAGGGATTACCTATGGATTACATACGTACTTTTTTGACCAGACAAGGACATGGAGGACTTCCCCGGATGAGTGATCAGCCCAATACTGGGCCATCTTTTTTTTTTTTAATTATTCATCAATAACATGCTCCGTTACACAGTGGTAGCATTACATGCCTATAAGCTTTGCATTGAATCCTAGTACTTAATATACTATAGGCCTACATTGTTATTTTACATGAACACATAGGGTGAGACACACCATTCATACATACATTCACTCTGAACAAGGCGAGAATGGGATGAAGATAATAATAATGACAGCCAGATGACGTTTATTTCTCATAGGTGAGGAACATCGGGAAAAAAAAGACCTAGGCAAGTTGTTCCGGCCAGGACTCGAACCCGGGCCTCTCACACATCCCCTACACAACAGCGGTGGACTCAAAACCTATAAATAATTAACAAAATTAGGCATGTCTAGCTTCAACTCATAGGCACTCTTTTATAATAGACTATTGGCATCCAAATTCGGTGAAATAGACAAATAAAGGAACGATAACATACTTGAAAGCAAATTAAAGAGTGACAGTATTATCGGAGAGAAGTTTTTATCGTTAATTCTAACATTTAGGCCTATCGCGACCTTTTGTTCTATGTCACAGATTTCTTCTGCCAGAACTGTAATAATGGCAGGATATCTGAAGCAGTCAAAGATGCAGGTCATTGATTCAGAGCTTGACATATCCTTTGAGGCCGGTCTGACATAAAATGGGTGATAACCCTCGTGTATATACATGTGAATAGCCTCTGACCCCACACCAGTGGAAACATACATCTGTATTAACGCTACAATTAAAAATCCTTATCCGTTTATGTTTGACGGAAAGTAATTAGCTGGTATTTCTGCAGCGGAAACCATCGACCATTAAATAAATCTTGACGACACTTCATCAGAAAATGTTTCCTTATCTTAGACTACGGTTATGTTCTTAAAAAGAACCATTTTTATGAACCATGATTTCCGTACGAGCATCATTAACTTGACTCTTAATGTTAATGAATTGAAAGTTAATGCAATAAATAATACAGTAGCTTTAATTTGGGCTGTACAGTTATTTACTACAATTTATGGTTTTGCAAGGTTATAAAATGATGGTAGATAGAATTATATCTTGTGTAGAGCAGGTGTGGAATTTATACATTTTATGGAAGTTTTATAAATTGTCTCTTACTGAAATTTAAACAAGTCGGTGTAGTTACAGTAATAATCAAGTAATTTTGATTATTTGATTGAAGGACTGGTAAACTTATCTTTCGACAGTATTTACAAGATTTTCTGATTATACCATACCAAATGCTCCAGTATGTATTATGGACAGGCCTATAAAGAATTTACATTCCTAGAAATCCTCTATAAGAATGAATCAAATAATACATTATTAGTTTTAAACCAAGTTTGTAACATTAAAGTAAATATTTGTTCAACAAATGGACCAAATCACAGAATAAAAAACTTAAGTTGAGAAAAAAACAGATGGGGTATTGTTATTTTATATTTTATTGAATGACGTCAACGATATATGATAGGTCTATGCCATTTACACAGTCTATGATTTTATTCTGTGTGTGTATGTGTGTATATAAGAAAGAGGGAGGGATATACAAAATATAAATAGTAAAAGTAGCCTGATAGACAAACAGACAGGCAGATAGAAACAAAGAATGTGTATGGAGAGAGAAAGAGAGCAAAGAAGGAAGAAAGGAGTTAAGAAGAAATGGGTAGAGCGAGGAAAGAAAGGTGACAGACGGAAGGGAGGGGGAGGGGTGAGAAAGGTACAGATAAGTTCTGAAAACTATTTCAAATAAAATGATCTAGGCGCTCAAATACATAAAAGCATCCTCAGCTACTTGTTTATTAATTGCATTTTTTTCGCTTATTTCCAGCAAGAAATACAATTTTTTTAATGCTTTTATACTTTTTATAACTTCATAATACTTTCACCTTTTTATCACATAAAATATGTATCATGGTACTTAACGGCTACGAAACCTAGAGTATCGTCCTTTTGCAACCTGTTACAAGACAAACAAAAAACTAGTGACGACAAATAGGTCTTGCCTCTTCACTTTAGTTACCAGCTGTGTATCATGCAATTGGTAATAAGTCAAGTAGTATTTTGTAAGTTTGCCTGAGGGCAATCATTTCAAAGGCAAACTTAGTTTTTTTGTGATTGCGTTCAATGTTATGAAATCAACATAATGATACGGTATAGGCGTAGTTTAGACAATATAAATGATACATACACACGCACAGGTTCCTGTGACTGCGAGAGAGTGTGATCAGAATATGTTCGCATTAGCTTTCGGTGAAAGAAATCACTTCGTTCATAAAATATTTATTGTGCTCAGAATTGGCACAATATATAAAATGTCAATAATTTTATAAAATTAAGAACTATCCATAGATAAATCATACATTTTTAAAATTACAATTACAAAAAATAAGCTGAAAATGCCAATTATAACAATTGCAGTTGCGAATTTAAGATAGCAATATTCAATAAAACACTAGTATATAGAACAAAACATTAACTTATATAAAATATAATGGTTCAGGTCTGTCAGTTCCGATATGTGTCAAATATTAATAACTTGATAGGGCTGAAATTTTGCACGAACATAGTTTGTACACCTGAAAAGATTATTATAGGACTATGGTCGTTGGCCCAGCTTCCCTATTTCACCTACTATCATAATCATTAAGATTCATCGTCAGATAAAATGAACACAAGCCATGGCAGAATAACAAATGAACAGATGGACATCAAAATTTAATGGCCTACTGATAAGCCTAATAGAAGTCGAAAGGCCTACTAGGCTACAGTACTTAACTTGAATATTGTATTGAAATAATATCAAGACAAGAAACATTCATTAAGTCCACCGCTGTGGCGTAGGGGCCGGGTTCGATTCCTGGTCGGGACAAGTTACCTAGGTGGGGTTTTTTCTGGGGTTTTCCTCACCTTTGAGATAAATGTCGGCTACCTTTAGGCCCTTATGGTCCCCAGACATCATCTGGCCGTCATTATCATCTTCATTCCATCCTAGCTTTGTTTGGAGTGAGTGTGTGTGTGTGTGTGTGAATGGTGCGTCTCGTCCTATGTGTTCGTGTTGTCTCGGAGGTGGCCCCGGCATTGGGCTGATCACTCATTGAGTGAGGTATTGGCTATGGTCAATTTGATGGGCATGCCAGTTCAGAATTTTTTAATATATTTTTTCGCAAGTAGTGTAGAAGTAGTATTAATTTACAACAAAAGTACAAGATAAGAGTGTATTATATTGTAAATTTAAATGTAACCCACTGTCATCCATTAAATTGCTCTCTGACGCTAACTCATTAATTATAAAGGAAAACTAATTATGTGTAATAATGGGTAATTTATTGGTATTTTTATTTCATTTCACAACATTCTTTAATATTGTTATGTCATAATGCATCTTTATTTTGCATTTTTCAATTTTTTATGGTCATTAAATGCCTTGCCCAACCTAATTTCTTCTGTAACTTTAACGACGAAGTCGGCCTGGGTGGCGCTGGCTTTCTGTGCCCAAGGTTGCGGGTTCGATCCCGGCCCAGGCAGATGGCATTTATGTGTGCATAAATATGTCAGTAGATTTACTGGCATGTAAAAGAACTCCTGCGGGACAAAATTTCAGCACACCAGCGACGGTCACAGGCCTAAGTTGCAGTACATCCCCGTCGTTAAATAAACATATACCAACCAACTTTATCGACGAATGCAAAACAAGTTATATTCTGTTTTAACACGTCCTCCAAATTAATATAAAATGTGTAAAATTGATAAGAAGTAACGTTTTTATTTAAATATGCTATTAATATCGTGCCTTTTCTCATATCAGCAAGTTAAGCTTGTAAAAAAAAAACAGTCTTAATAAAGCATGCCTAGAGATACACCCGCATAAATAACATTTAGGTCGAGTTCTATGTCTTACACTTTGCTCTCTGACGTAAAGGCTGGTCATTCTACTGAGTAACCTTCAATTTGCTAGACATGTTCTCAACATATGTACTGTCGTTATCCAGGTTTAATAACAAGTATTTGCAACATAGCAATCAGACTGCAATTAATTGGAAGTTAGTTTATCTAAGACCTCTGATATGAATATTTCACTAATCAGTTCTGATTTAAAACGAAGACACATTTCGCACACTACGTTAGTCATAGCACTTCCTTTAACAAGTAGATTGTGTCCATATGACCCTGACTTTCTGCATCAAGTCCGCGAGTTCGATCCCGGCCTAGTTCGATGCCATTTATATATTCGTGACGCACCAAGTGAACAGATTTAAAAGTTTGTTTACAAAATCTATCAAGGATAAAATTCCTTCCCATCGGCGACGGTTACAGGCCTAAGTATCAGTAGGCGTTCATACCGGTAATCGTAATTATATTCCTGTACCAAAGAAATGGCAGAAGTTTGTTATCTTATTGATTCTATTACCACCCCATAGATACTTATAGGCTTAGAAGTTAATGCTTAGATCCAAAATAAACAATTGCTACTTTCTATTCGCTCCCGCCTTTTTTAAAATAACTCTGCCTATATTTAAAGAAGAAGTAAATAATACTGTTGGTTAATAATACACCTGGAAAGGTAGAAAGGTATAATCAGACTGAAATATTCAATACCATAGCCAGGATTTGAACCAAGATCTTTGGCTCTCCGTGCCGTTGCTCTACCAATTGAACCACCATGGCAACGTGCCGGTACAACATATATCCTCCAACTGACTCACTCATCCCGGTATACCACTAGGCGTTGTCAATATGAGATATGAGTGTGAGATCATTGACTTTCTGAATAAAATTAACACAAACATATGATTATTAAAATAATGTTTAATTTCGTAAAGGAAGTCCATATTTTTTCTTGACAAAATACAAGTAAGTTATATGTATGTGCAACAATGGTAGAACCCCCCCCCCCCAAAAAAAAACAGTGCTATATAACATTGTAGTTAAGTTTACCAAGCACCACAGACAATACAGATTGTAATTGGGTTTTCCAAATTATAAAATTAAGAACAAGCATAAAACTTCAACCTACTTTTTCTCGACTCTTAAAAAAATATGGCTTTGACCGTTTTTGCCCTGACTTCCTCAGTTTATTCATTTGCGTATATTTTATCCTACATAACTTGCAGTTACCCTAATTTCTAGTGGAAAAAGCGTGCAGTAACTTGACCTTAACATTTATTTTTTATTATGAAAATTATGTTACAAAGAAGAGTTCATTCAATAGAAGACGATTATTATATTTTATGGATATTAACTTTATGTTATATATAAATAAAATAATCAACAATAATTTAGCTTTTTTTTTGCGTAGAGATCACTAAATGGAGAACATTTTAACATTTTAATCTACGCCTATTTCATGCCAATGCCATCTCCATTCGTTAAAGGAGATTTTCTTATGAGTCTGGGAGGGGGGGTGCAGGTAACTTTGTTGTCTACATTCAATAGCACATTATTATTATTATTATTATTGAATCTCCGAATCTTCTAAACCCTACTTTACCGGGTATGTTAGGGTTATATTTAATTACAAAGTATGTATAGTTGTATTATATGATTCACTGTTGGCCTAGCCTAATGTCTTTCATAATCTATGAAATATATGTATGATAAATTTAGTAAATGTGCTATAACAGCAGCTGCTTGTAAATGTATCTGTTTTGACTTGTCTATTAGATACTGTAAAGCAGATGTGTGGATGAAGTTCCAGTTCTAGTCTTTTCCTGTAAAATACAGGGCACTCAAAAATCAAGTGTTTTACATCCTGTGGATACTCAGAACATATACAGTTATAACTATTACTCGGAGTTTCTATGTGAAATCGTTCAAAATAAGCACCAAATTTTCCGTGTCCCGAAAGGAACTGGGTTATAATAAAGTTAGGTTTCAACAGTTTGCATTTTTGGCGATCATAGACCGTTGGAAAGAAAACTTCTCTGGTAGTAGAGCCACAAGTGGATGCTTGCCATTCTTGATTCCAGTTGTCAATGGTTTTGTTTCGAAGTTCCTTTTTGAAGTAGGAAATGGGGCACTTAATATAGGCTGGAGCTATTTGTAGAGATGCAGCTTCTTTAGCAAGTGAGTCTGCTCTTTCATTTCCTTCAATTGCGGAATGACCCCGTACCCAGGTGAGGCATATGTGTTTATTTGATATTCTAAGAAGATTCCTGATATTAACTGCAATTTGATGGAGATTGGATTTATTATGTATAGCATATAGTGCAGATTGTGAGTCGCTGCATATTTTAGCGTTTACGTCATTCTCATTGCACCACTCTATGGCTTTTTGAATGGCAAATAGTTCTGCTTGGAACACTGAGCAGTGATTAGCCAGTTTAAATCTGGTATTGCATAGTTCGGTGTCATCATCAAAAACCACAAATGCACAGCCTACTATGGCCTGACCCTCAGCGGTGCTGGAACGTGAGCCATCGGTGAAGATCTGGTGTCTGTGTTGTGCTGAGCATTCAGTAAATGTTACATTAGTGCAATGTTGAGCGGGGTGACCAGTATGTAAATGACTTGCTCTAGTCTCTATTTCCGTCCCTTCAATATTTGTTCGTTTCTTCTTTATATTGCATAGTACGGCTCTATATTTTGCTGTTAGATATAGTGGTTCTATGCCTGCGATGATTAAGGCAGCATCTGTGGAAATAGTTCTATATGCACGTGTGATACTCAACAAAAATCCCCGTTGTATCTGCAACAGTTTTTTCTGAGCCCACTTTCTTTCCAGCACCTTTTCAAAGGAAGAAACACAGTACAGAATTGCTGGTTCCACTGCTCCTCGGTAGATAACTTGTAAAATATCTGAATCTAGTCCCCAAGTGGGCCGAGTTGCTAACGATAGCACATTAGATTCATTCAGTATTACGCCGAATACAGCATACCTGGCATTTAGACTATGTTGATTCAGTACTATTACATAATTAGCTATCTAATTAGGAAGTTTATTAGTACTGCTAAAAACAGGGATCTGAGCTGACTGTAAGCAACCCCTGTAAATACTGCAGCGAGCTTTGATAATATATTATATAGGAGATGTCTAGAAGCACTAAATTACCGACAACTCTTAAATAAATTGAAACTTCACGTAGGCCTATTAGAGGATTAGAAAATAAGATTGGAAGGCAAGAGATACATGTCCAAATTACTTCCAGAGTGTGGAAAAATTTTACAGCGAAAGTAATAAATGTTATATTGTCTTGAAGATACGTCCTTGCGTTAAATTTCCTGGACCACGATTCATTTTTAATTTAAAGCCTAACTCATAATTAATAAATGATTTAATACTAGTATTTTTTATTTATTTATTTACTTATTTATTTACTTATTTATTATTATTATTATTATTATTATTATTATTATTATTATTATTATTTTACATTTTTTTCTATTGAAACTGACACTAGAATTTAGGTAGGTCGTAGAACTAAATGAAGCGCATTGTGAAGAGAACATCGTTTGCAGATAAGATAAACTTAGGCTACTGCTTGTCATATCTGAAGGAATATTACAAAGGGAGGGGAATGAGCCATGGCGAAGTGAGAGAGAGAGAGGGAGGGGAGAAGAGTGAGACAGGCAGAGACAGGCAGAGAGAGAGAGAGAGAGAGAGGGAGGGGGAGAGAGCGAAAGGGAGAAAAAGAAAGAAAACAATAAAAATGGAAGATAGAATGAAAGGAGAGAAAAGAAAGACATGTTTTCTGAAGAAATACAGAATGAACATGTGACATTTTCAAGAGCCTTGAAGAAGACAATAACTAATAAGACAAAATACGACAAATCTTGAGATTTGTAATGAGAGTATTGGTACTGAAGGGATACTCGTACAAACATAAAGAACAGAGTAGAGTAGGTAGATAAAAAGAATACAAGAATACAAGAAGAGCACGAATTGGGATTCCTCATAATTGGATGGGTATTAATTTAATATTCGACACACACACAGATCAGGCAACGATAAGGTTCATGATCTTGTTCAGAGATAACCAATCAGAGAAAGCTTTATAACCAAATTATAGTTATGATATTATCGTTTCATTTTTATCTAGTTGATTTCACTTCCGAAAATAAAGCAGAGGTAGTTTTTTTCCTTCAGCACGCTCCATTACAATCATATGTAATACTACATGCACTAAAATTAATATACAATTATTGTTATACGTAAATTAAAGGGGAAAAAACAAATTTCAATGTACATATTTTTCCATTATGGATATTATGTCTTCAATTTGTCGAAATTGATTTTATTCATGAATTTTTGGAATTCAAGCAGAGATTGTCGTAATGTAAAACTGTTCGGTTTTACCAATAAAGAATTATTCTCCACAGGGTGATTAAGTTAAATTATTTTCTGATCTGTGGGGTATGGAGTTAGTTTCTGCTATAGCCTAAGCAAAGATTACAAATTGGAAATAATTTACAAGGCTAAAGGTATCCTACAGGTATCATGATAAGGCTGCTTCAATCGACCTATGAAACGTTCGATATGTGGAATACGTATCAGTGAATTAATATGTTGTGTTTTATGCATTAGTAATTCCTAACTTATTCATGAAGTGATTTTATTCCATACCACTCGTGGTTCAGCTTTTTCAGCTATTCCTGAGGCAGAGATAAATCTACAAGATTAAACTCATTCGCAATAATGCATGCCTTTAGAAAAATCTTAAAAAGAGTATCATTCATACATTTGGATACAAATTTATTAACATTGCAAAAGTATGTAAAGGAACAGCGATGGATTAAAAAGAAATAGGCCCTATCTGCAGGGCCGTAGTTAGGGAGTGGCGAGATGGGCCCCCGCCAAGGGCGCAGGTACAAAGAGGGTGCAAAATTAACACTGAAAAATACCACCTTTTTTAGACTGGTGCAATTTATCAAGCAATAAAAATTCTATATTTTATGATTTAATTATTTTTTAAGTAGTACAATCGTCTGAAAGTAAGGTTTTAGTACCTTGAAAGTCCAACACTTAGCCTATTTCATTTTCAAATTTAGGTTTAGGTTTTCTTTGATAATAACAGTGTTTTTATATTAAAATAATAAACAATTTTACAGAAATTTTAAAAATTGTTCAGACCCCCCCCCCCCCCGTATTGGAGGGCGCAGATTTGTCAAACTCGCCAAGGGCGCAGAAGGTTCTTGCTACGTCTCTGCCTATCTGTAGAGTTAAAATCTTTCTCCAGGCAAATTAAATATTCTGATAATATGTTGTAATAACGAAACAATATTGAAAGTAGCTGCATTGTAGTATGTTATTCACCAGGGTTTTCTCAGTATTTGTACAATGGCGTTATGACATCAGTACAACAAAATGCCGCTTTTATTAATGGAGTCCCCCTCCACCTCCGGCGCGCTGTTAATTCAGTTCTTCTACACGCAACTGGCATTGGACTCTCAACATCACGAAATTATCTTCAAACTGCACTGTTACCAGGAAATAGTGTTTTGTTGTTTTATGCCTGCACATGAATATACATACGCTAATGTACCTATTACGACTAATAACTTTTCGCATTAAAATACATAGATTAGAAGTTTTAATTGCATAAACAACCGTAGGCCTACTAAATATCGGCAACGCCTGGTCATGGGCACGTAATATAACCTGTTATATTTAATACTACTCTTATTATTGATATTAATATCATTAACAATCATAAAAGCAATAATAATAGCAATGTCCTACACACAAAAAGTTATTAAATTAATAAATCATGTCAGAGGTGGCCCGGCATTGGGTTCACCCATACGGGGAGGCCCTCCATATCCTTGTCTGGTCATCAAAGTATGTAATTCCTCTCCCGACAGGTAGCGGTCCTGCATGGTCCTGGACGGCATAAACGTCCCTACAACGGAAGAGGTTCAACTAAGAGAAATAATTATTTTGCATACGGGAGATGACGCAGCGGTCGGGTGGTAGGCCAAGTCCCTCCAGGGATGTAGCGCCACGGAGTTTAGTTTAGTTTTATAAGCATTGAACCTAACTGAATATATGTGGAGTATTAAAAGAAATTATGGGTATAGATCCATTCAGCGAAGATATGCCTAATTGTAAGTAGGCATACATATATATATATAACAAAAAGAATCAAAATAGGTCTATGGTACCGGTACCGCAAAAGAAAAAATATGAGATTGTCGTGTGCGATCTTTTTCGGCTACAGGTGCGAGTGTAGATAGGCTAATGCATATAATAGTGATTATTGTATTACAAGTCGGCCTGGGTGGCGCAGTCAATATCGCGCTGGCTTTCTGTGCCGAAGGTTGCGGGTTCGATCCCGGCCCAGGTCGAAGGCATTTATGTGTGTCCCATACGTATCTGTAGATTTACGTTCATGTGAAAGAACTCCTGCAGGACAAAATTCCGGCACACCGGCGACGATCACAGGCTTAAGTTGCAGTACATCCCCGTAGTTAAATAACCATATACCAATACGTGTATTACAACTGACAAACAGTCCAATACAGGAGATAAATAGCTATATAATTTGATACAATTTAGGTCTAATTGACAGAGCAAAGCGAGTTCCTGATTTAACTCGATCCTTCAGAATTTCGTCCGTTCATAAATTCGTTTCACAGTCACGACCATAGGCGTACCGAGGGGGGGGGGTTTGGGGGTTTGAACCCCCCATTGATTAAAAAAAGGAAAATTGTATGTTTTTAAGTCTGCCCATAAATTACTTAATACATGTATAAAGCGTGGGAAGCTTAAAACTCGTTATTTTGCGTCTTAATTTTTAAAATATTCCGGGGGAGAACCCCCGGAAGCTTAAAACTTGTTATTTTGCATCTTAATTTTTAAAATTTTCCGCGGGTGGACTCCCGGAAGCTTAAAACTCGTTATTTTGCATCTTAATTTTTAACATTTTCCGGGGGAGGACCCCCGGACCCCCCCCGCCCTGGGGGACCCCGCCTATGGTCGGCCTGGTTACGCCTATGGTCACGACCAAATACGTTGTTCTATTTTCTTTCAATTTGGCATCATTTTTCCCTGAAGTCATAAAAAACGTCGTATGTGTAAAAAAAATTGTTTTATCCCGTTTGAAGATGGTGGCCGTTTTATTGGTTCCATATGATGTAACGTTCAGCTTCTTTCAATGACTAACAATGTCTTCACAAACCTTTAAAGACTGCAAAGATAGATCGATCTTAGATTCTTTTTTGAACGGAAGGTCTAGTATAGCCTACTCATTTACATTTATTTTAACAATTTCACTGTTACTGACGTATTAATTCGTCACTTCAATCAATTGTATTACATCAGAGATATAAGATTAGTAAAATACTGGTAAGGCTTTATGTAAAATACGAGGATTTTTTTCGTCTTGTAATGACTGCCATTCACGAATACCAACTATTTTACTGAAATTTCCCTCATCAAATCTAAACTTATAGCTCAATGATGTTTTGGCTTGACTGCTTATACTTATTTAAATTAGTTATTTTTTTGTTTCTAATTTCTAATATTCAATATACCATGTTGCAGAGGGCCATACACGGCTCGCGGGGAAACAAAATGGATAGATCTGGGTTCGAGTATAACAGAGTTCACCAAAACCTTTCTGTATAATTTAGTTTGGAGACGCTGAAACTGAGGTCGCGCTAGAATAAACAGACGAATTACAATATTGCATGGTTACATTTTTAGATTACGGTACAGAAAGACTGACATTGGTAGAGAAGTTTTCCATGAACAAGATGACTGTAAAGAAAGAAAGAGTTAGAGGATTAGATAAGTGAGCCCCCTCCTCCAGCTATGATAAGTTACTTTATCACTCGCGGCCCAACCTAACCTGGCGCCATCCACGACCGCCTTGAGGACCAAGTTCACATTGTCGAAACACATTTCGTAAACTTAACATCTATGACATGATAATGCTGGGGGTATTATATTATTTCCATTTGTATCAATGGGGAAGAGATTAGAGAACCCTTATAGCCTACATGCAAAGATGCACACCCGTTAAGGGTAAATAAAAAGGTTTTAAAAATTAAAACAGAGATTCTTGAGAATATTACGAGATGGTCACTGTCGTCCTCTTACCTTTCCTACAAATAAATAATATATACTTCCCTCATTTTAACCACTACAAAAAGTATTATTTCAACTATTACTAGTGATATCGTTCGAATAAAATCCTGCCAATCGTGTATCTAATGATCACTTAAATTTAAAATAGCATAAATAACTATTTCAGCTTTGAAAATGCCATCTCGGCTATGGCATTGAAGTTTTCAGCCTGGCTTCACCTTTCCATAAAGTCACCGGTTTACTATTGTTCTAAAATATTATGGGATACACCATGGTGCAGTTGGTTAATGCACCACGCTACAAACCGGAAGTTTCGATTTATTTCTCTGAAGATGTCAATTTTTCAACTGGCTTAATGGTGCCATAGTCCTAGGATCATCTCAGCCTGTAACAGAAGTGAGTAGGCTACTAGAGGATTCCTAAGCGTAAATTGAAACTGTGGGTAAGGATGGAGACCTCATCACCTTCACGTAACAATTATCTAAAAGTCTAGGTTCCCAACCTCCTGGAACCCTAAAGACCTCCACGGTTTGTAAAGTAAATGCATTACATTATGTATAATATATACCAGCTTGAAGTCTCATCAGTGATAATATTAGCCTATATTACGAAGAGTAGAGAAGTGGACTAAGTGGAGAATGAGGATACAGGCTATTAATACTCAACCTAGGACGTATAAGCCCACAATATATTACGCTTATTTTAGAAATACGGATAATAAAGAAATGAAAGCACAATAGGCCTATTTCAAATAAAGCAAAATGTTTTACATCTGAATTTTTCTGAACACAGACTTATTAGTAAACCTGTTAACAGTCCAAAGTAGATTTTTCTTATTAACAATTCTAAGTGATAAATAAATTTTCAAAGATTTTACAACATTTTACTATAACTGAATTTCATAATTTTGTTCTTTTTTTCATTGTCCACTATAATTCATCCAAAAGTGTTCTAACAGGTCACTGAGTTATGAAACAAATAACTGGAAATTTCAAACTGGCTAGTAGTCTCTACAGACTGTCTAAAAATAATATAAAAATATGGATATAACTTTGAACACGTAAGTTACGTTTAATTTTATTTACAAGAAAGTTCAGTTTGCATCTGTTTCTTTAGTCTGTATGCAACGAATCTGTTACAAGTTTATAGCTAATTTAAAACGTATTCATATTCGCCTATTAAAGATTAGTTTCAATAGTTACTCATAATGTAGTAGGTTGGAATCTCAATATACGATACGGGAAAATAATTATTACGATTAAAAACTGTACTTAATTACCATTAAACAAACACATTATATTTCAAAGGAAAGAATTTCTTATAATGTATAATATGATTAGTTTTAAGTAATTAGTAACGCTTAGGCCTATAGAAAGAGGATGTTGTTTTAATCCGTATGCTAAAATTTTTCTGGGATTTCTCTCTTTAAAATGATTAATGCTCATCTCCGTGTATATAACAAGATCCATATCTTTTTCTACATTTTAAAAGAAAAGGTGATTGAATACTGAATTTATTTATCATTTCTTGCGTTTTGTGTCAATACAAAGCCCTGGGGAAAGGAATAGATGCATGAAAACGTAACAAATCACTTGTAAATGAAGTTTGATAATAAACATGTGTAGTAAACAAATAGCCTAAACCACCTAAAAAGCGTTTAGCTCACAAATGGAAGTACGTTTTAAAAAAAATGAACTTATTTCCAAAAACTATATACAACGCTGAAAGGTAACGGAGTAGAGAAATTGACAAAGACTCCAAGCTAAGATGAACTTACCTCTCTTAAACTTCTTTTTATGTGATTTACTTAATTTGCACAAATAAATTTATCATTTCGTTTGCTTTTAAAGATGGTTGTAAAGACGAATCCATAAAAATGGAAAAAATTTTAACGATGATAGTAATAATCTAATGAGCCGGTGTTTCCGTGTAGACTATATTCAACTGTTTTATTGAAGGTGGCCCTGCTCGATTGCCATAACAAGAGAAGAGCATCGCAGAAAAATTCATCTACAGGTGAAGGTGATTGATACTCCAGAACAAGGAAAATTACAAGATTCAGAGAGGGTAATTAGCAGGGCCCGAATTCTGATGACCTAAAATTGTTTGAAAAATGACCTATAAAATTACCCTAAATTTTAAAGAAAATTACTTAATAATTATAAATAATGACATAAAAACTGATATTTATTTATAAAAAATTATTATTGTAAACTCAAAGTTATAGACTAATTTGTACATAATTGTAAAAATTCTAAATGCAGAAAGGATGTTGTAGATCTAAAAACTGTGTTCTTTGTTCTTTGTTGTTGATTGGAGCATTTGAGAAGAAAAGCAAGAACATTGTAGATCCTTCAAAAATGTTGCATTATAGTAATCTAGTAATTTATTTAAACTTCAAAGACACTGGGGCGATGCTAGCTAGACGACAAAAATAGTTAATACGCTCAATGAAAATGCATGAAGATGACTAATGCCCGGTTTCTACAAACTAGTGAATTACCTATGGGTAAATTATCCATGGACAAATTAGTTCCAATTAACCTACAATGATATAATGAGCAAGGCCTTGGAGTTGTACAGTTAATTTAATTCAGAAGGCTTTGATTCTCATTGTTTAAATATTACTATTGATCGTATGAAAGGTTAAATTTTATCCAGCCATCCATGAAAGGATAAATTAACCCGAAGATTTACCCTTGGAAAGATCTAGCCCGACTTTGTAGGAACATTTTTTCTGTAATTTTCATATTTATCCAGAGGACATTTATCTAGAAACTCGCCACAAGTGTATGTGATTGCTATCTTTAAATTATTTGTGTTTGTGTGGTGTTATTTTTGTGTAAATTCTGTCCATTGGATAATTTACCCATAGGTAATTCGCGAGTTTATAGAAACCGGCCATAAATAAGGAAGCAGATGTCACGAAAATGACAAACTATTGATGTAAAATTGAAATAAATACCCCAAAAATATAAAATTGCATAAAATGACAAAAATGACGTAATAAAAATGCATTTCTATAACCTAGGGGTCATGATTAGGCTTTATATACAAGTTGGCAATGTCTATGCAGCATCAATAAAAAGATGACATGTCATTAGAATCTGGGCCCTGATAAGTAGCCTACACGTGATGTGGTATGCCATGAAATATTTAAAGATTGACGAGGTGAATGATCTTATGAAATCCTATGGGTGCTTTTCAAATGTCCTTCGGAATAAACAATTACCTAGGGCAAACGTACGACCATTAGCACATGCCTGTTTTCCCTCCCCCATAAATTGGCATTTTATCTAGAATCCCGTAAATCTGTGACGGGCCCACCAAGCTATTACAAAACAGTAAATTGCACTATCAAGAGATGTAAACAGGGAAATTTTGTTTGAATTACGAGTCTAAAATGTAACATTTATACGAAAATCTATTAAATAGGTTTGTCATTGCATCAACTTACCGTAACTCCGTTGTTGTAAGGGACCATGTGTTCGGACTTGGGCGATGGTGATCGTGGTGAGTCTGTCATCAGCACCACATTTTCTTGCATATGTGAGTGAAGCAAATTGGGCTCTGTTGTATACATATTGTATTTATCGCTGCTATTATTTTCAGAATCTTCGTCTCCCATATCCCTCGTATTAGTATTAGTCATGTTGGTAACATACGCCACACTCGATGTCAGCCATGAAGACATATGTCACATTCGCAGTTTTTGCAAAATTTGTAAATTTGATATTCTATTATTCTTCTGAATCACAAGTTATATACAATTTGCAATAGGCTACAATTCATATTTCTTTTAAGTGCTCGTAATAGGCCTTGTAATAATACGAACAACTGTCAATTCACATTTCTTGGTGTTACGATCCAGGAAGTATGCTTGAGATTAACATTGCCTCCACAAAACTTAAAACTTCTGGGATATTATTAGATTTTATTTTCTATTCAATAGTAATTTAAAGTCTTTAATTTATTACGGGTTCATGTGTTACAACAACGAAAATAATAATCTTATGTGGAAAAAGAATGTTGTACTGCATTTCCAAGCTAGTTATCTTTAGTTTATATTTAGTTTACATTCACTTTAAAGTACAACAAACGGGTTAAAGACCGGAAATAATATCGTGCTTTACATCCAGTAGTCAATGAACTATAAAGTTTAAACAATATTATCGCCTTCTTTGCAGGATTCTCTCACTAAGAAATGCAATAAATCACAAACATTTTCGGCATTCTCATATGCATGCCCAAATGAAGGTTTTTCTTCCCTTGGGAACTAATCACACGGAAACGTTAAAAAGACGTACCGTTTATTAATTTAATTTGGATATCGAATTGATTTAAATAAATTCAAATTGATGAGAAAGCATTTTCAGCTAATCACTAAAGGTTGTACGACACAAGTTTTAATTCCTTCACACACAAAAAAAAACCTGTTGCACTTTTTTATGAGTATGTAAATAACGATTTCGTACAATGTACATATGTTTTCAGCACAGAAACAACACACAGACAAATTAATATAATCTACAAACAATTTTTTATAGAATTTTCGCAAGCCTCAACTTTTAATGAGAGTTTTGCGATTTTAAAAAATAGCAAGCATTGTAATAAAATTGTTTCCCATCATCACACGGTTGAAAACAGCGGCGGCGACCGGCGTAAAAATCGGAATGAGTGTCAGGGAAAAAGACTACAAACAAACACTGCTGGTGTACTTCATAAATTCACACACTACACTGAATGAAGAGTTATTTCACGATATTAACATCCGTTGGTTACCCATCATAGCTTCAACTCAACTGAAACGTCACACACTACGTTCCTCCTCCTCCACCCACTAGTTGTTGTTTAAAAAAACATTTAAAAAATATAATAAAAAAGAGGTTTCTAACTAAAACAGTCAGTAGCTGCTCCATGGGCTGGCTTGACACATAACGAGAGAGCGCGAACCATCATCATCACACACACATATGCTCATACCACTACACTCACTATCTCTCTTTCAACATATACATCTCTCTGTCTCTGTCACGCTCTGCTTTTATCTCTTACTCTAGCTCACACACATGCTCACATACATATTTCTCTCCCCCATTCACACACATGGTTAACATGCACATCATAGTCTTCAGTCTGCAGTTAGTGGCTGTACCATTTGTAATATCTGGCTAACCACACGATTAATATCATAAGCCATTTAAGATTTCTAGTTTGCGTAATCTGTACGTTATGTATGCTAGTGCCATTGTTAGCATCAGGACGGCCCAGCTTTTGAAGTGTTAGTTTTTTTTTATTCTAGTCATAGTCCAGTAGCGTAAAACCAAAAAATTAGATGAATCGGAAATAATTGCTACAAAAGGTTTTATTGTTTTAATGGCTTCATTTGTTGCCCAATATGACTATCCTAGGTTTTCCCCCTCGGCGGAGTTGTGCATAAGTGGTGGGGGGTAAAAATGTGGCCCCCAAAGGGGTAGTTTTGCGGTTTTACGGGTTTATCTCGTAAAGGACTCACGATATCGAAAACATAGTGGTATTAAAAGTTGTTGGGCATTAAATTCTGCATTGAATGAGACTATACACATAGTCCAAAAAATATGTGTTTAGTCTCATTCAATGCAGAATGCAATGCCCTACAACTTTTAATACCACCATGTTTTCGATATCATGAGTCCTTTACGAGATATAACCGTAAAACCGCAAAACTACCCCTTTGGGGGCCACATTTTTACCCCCCACCACTTATGCACAACTCCGCCGAGGGGGAAAACCTAGGATAGTCATATTGGGCAACAAATGAAGCCATTAAAACAATAAAACCTTTTGTAGTAATTATTTCCGATTTGGATTTTAATTCTACTGGACTATCAATGTTTGGTGTTTAATTCGTGAAACTGCTGTAATATAAGATACGTCAGAAGAGAATTTGAACCAGTAATCAACATCTAGACATTTAACTGTACTGAACCCTGACCTAAATTCAAGCATTATCCAAATTCGTTCAAACTTTTCTCGAGAATTCCTAAGGGATGACCGAAGTATTAAGAGTGGTTTTCTAAAATACTTATTCTAGATATTTATAATTTTGCAAACTCAAATAGAATGTAAACAGAAACTGAAGTATAACATTTTATTTTAATAACTCAATTTGTTCTTAGATATTATTTAATTTAATTGGCTCTTTAATCAAAATTGAAATCTATCCCCTCTGACTGATATTGAAATATAAACCATAATTTTTGCGATTCTTTGATGTTTGCTTTAAAAATTTACTGACGGATTTTTTATGTTATTTATACTTCTCATTTAAAAAAAAATACTTCTAACCAGAAAAATTAAACGTTTAGAAAAAAACTGGTGTATGATCATGCTAAATTTAAAAATATATGAAGGCCTATACAGAAAATTTTATCAGACATTTTACTACACACACTGTAAAGTACATTGTAAAAAAAAAAAATCACAGATGTATCTCTATTTTTATGGGAGAAGTGAATGTGGCACAATAATATGAAAATTGAAACGAAAATAATTGCCGATTAAAGTTTGCATACACTGGCAATTTGAACTGCACTGAGGTTTAAAATCGTGTCAGCAGAACTTTTTCCATGCGTCCAAATGGCATAAAATTTTGCACAGGTATAATTTAGGTGTACTTTATTCCTTGACACTAAAATTTAAATAAATGCATTTTTTACGAAAATGGCTAATCATCGCTTCTGTCATCCCTTAAGACTTTACTGATTATTAGGTACTTCAGTATATTAAATTTTCAGCTCAAGACAGTTTCCTCTGAAGATTAAAAAATCTCATAAATTAGATATAATAGTAGTAGGCTATAAGCTATCAAAGAGAATCTTATTCACTATATAATGCGCTGTAAAGAAAGCAAATGTATTTATATGAAACTATATCAACATTAGATTAGAACACTGGAAGCATAGGCGTAACCAGGCCGACCATATGGGGGGGGGGTTATAAGGGAATACCCCCCAGGGAGAGGGGGTCCGGGGGTCCTCCCCTGGAAAATTAAAAAAATTAAGATGCAAAATAACGAGTTTTAAGCTTCCAGGGGCCCTCCCCCGAAAAATTTTAAAAATTAAGACGCAAAATAACAAGTTTTAAGCTTCCGGGGGTTGACCCCCGGAAAATTTTAAAAATTAAGACGCAAAATAACAAGTTTTAAGCTTCCCACGCTTTATACTTGTATTAAGTAATTTATGGGCAGACTTAAAAAAAATTATACAATTTTCCTTTCTTTAATCAATGGGGGGGGGGGGGGGTTCAAACCCCCAAACCCCCCCCCCTCGGTACGCCTATGACTGGAAGATATTACATTTGATGAAATATCTATGGGTTATCATCAGGGCCAGGATTTTAATGATATGTCATCTTTTAAATGGAACATCATGGACGTTGTCCACTGGTGCAGATATTCTGATATTGATTCTTAGATGATAAAAATGGCAATTTTAGGGTAATTTTTTGTCCTTTCCTCAGTTTTTATTTCTAGGCTATTTTTATAATTTAATGTCATTATTTGATCATTTTTTGATAATTTTACGGCATTGCCTTCACATTTCATATTTTAGGTAATTTAAAAAAATTAAAGTCATTATTTTCTTATTTTATGTTGTTATTGCATTATATAGCGTTTTCTTGCGCATTTACTTATTGAAAATTATCGGGAACTCTAAATAAGCATAAATAAATTGATATTGTTATAATATTAATTTAGATATTGAAAGAAGGTGTTTGCTGTTTGCATTTAATCGTATATAGCCTATAATTGTGATGAAAGAAACAAACTGTTTCCCATTGGAGGTAGCCCAGTGGACTCTGCATACTCACAGAATTATAACAAAAAATGATAAGGCAAAAAGAACAAAAATACAAAAAAGTATGAAGTCCATCAATGAAAAGCATGGTTGTGGAGGATTTGGCATGATATGTGAAGGATTTATAGTACAAACTAGTATTTTCATACAATGTTTTTGCTAATTTTTAATGATCTTTTTTTGTATTTTTGCAGGCATTTTATGCCTCATTCTAAAGTATTTTAGGCCATCGAAATCCGGGGCCTGGTTATCATGTTATTGTTTTAAATAGCTCTTCGAATCAGCTGAGATTATTATAGTGCATCTCTCCCTTCTATTATATACTCTTTTCCCACTATTTATCCTTCACCCTGCATGCTTTATCCTGCTCAATAACTCAGTCTCTCTTACATACACATACTGTATACTCGCACACATATATAGGCCTAATTATATATATATATATATAGAGAGAGAGAGAGTGAGAGAGAGAGTGAGAGAGAGAGAGTGAGAGAGAGAGTGAGAGAGAGAGTGAGAGAGAGAGTGAGAGAGAGAGAGAAAGAGAGAAAGAGAGAGAGAGAGTGAGAGAGAGAGAGAAAGAAAGAAAGAAAGAAAGAAAGAAAGAAAGAAAGAAAGAAAGAAAGGGAAAGAGAATATGCACACTTACACACTCATTTCACTCAAACTCGCTAACTGAATTTTTTCCTTTTTCATGAACCAAATATCGAACAGGGGACCCACTACTTAGCATACAGATGCTTTACACAGGAAGTTAGTATCCTAAACCATACCAAATGTTTCACCAGATACTTAAGGGATTCTTTTGATAAACAGATATTTTACAACCATTTTCAAAAGCAATAGCCTATGTAACCTAAATAGAATAATGAACATAGTCTATATAAACATACTATTTAATTATCAGAAAATAAAATTAATATTTCAAGAAGGATAACCCCCCATTCAATTTAGGGGACACTTGACAACGTGACAGTCGTAATTCATCTTAAGCTGAAACATACCTTTAAAAAATTCCACCCTAAATATTCGGTCCATTTTGTCACCAAGGAAGAGTTTTGGTTTTCGTTCGAAGTGATAACATCAACATGGGGCATAAGCTATTTACATCCCACTTTCGGGTCTCGAGAGTGCAAATCACTTGAACTCATTCCTGCATCTGTCAATGAAGTCGAAAGACGAAAGTATATGACAACTGTAGGACAGAAAGCCCGTCCCTCCAAAAGATTTGCCGCCTTGGGGTTTAACTTTGTATTCTATGTTCTGATACAAATACCCTACAAACTATACGAAATTATACTTAAATTTACTAAGCGTGATTTCGCTGAATTTGATAATATACGCTTAGCAAAATCGTCTTTTGAAATCCAGATTGATTGTTAGACGTAATTATGAAAGTGTTGAGAGTTATGCGTTTGTATGTAAATGTGACAAATCGATTGCTGGCACGTAATTGATTATATATATCAAAGAATTAAAAGATCGCAAGGTGACGAGTAGTCTGGGTGATAAAGAAATATCGTCCCAGAATTCGAATCATAATACTGTAGCCCAACAGGTAAAGAAGAGTGTTAGAAAAGTCATGAAAGGAGGGAAGAAAGAATATGAAATATAGAAAAAATGGAAAAATAATGGTAGCGTTTTAAATAAATATTATATAGGCCTACACAAAATACAAGATAAAGAAATGAAAAGAAAAGCTATGTAGATAATAAGTGAAAATTATGTAGTGGTGATGGTGGATAGTGGTATGATGGTATCATGGTGATACTAATGTTGATGGTAATGACACTGCTCTTAATGATAATGAAGAATTGAATCCTGACTTCGATAATCTATCGGCTGAATTATTCACTATTATTCAGATAAGGTATGCAAATACAGTAATTATAATATATTAATAGCATCTAGTTTTTTATACTGTTTCTGCGTTCTTACCTATCTGTTGTTGAAGTGTCCATAGAGCTAGAATTCTGGAAGGTGTTCCTTACCTGAAATAAAACAAAACATCATTTTCAATTGTAATTTATCAGAATGTACTTATTAAGCTGTAACTCATGCTATAAAAGTTTCTGATTGTAAAAAGCTGTTGAATTAATTCGGGTAGCCTATTTATTAATTCATTAATGGCGATACTATTAACCTATTTTCATTAGCTAGCGATAACTTGCATAAATTAATGACATCAAGAGTGTTTTGAAGCGATTCTCAAAGTCATTATTGATGTTTTTCTAACTGGGTGCTGTTACTTCTTTATCAGATAGCTCTTCTGCTGTCCCCACGAGCCTAATTGCACGCCGTTCAATGCCTCCCTACCTAAAAAAAAAATAGTAAAGAAACCGGGATCGAGCCCGAGCCTTCAGATATGTTGGCAGTAAATGTATGTGAGATAAATCACCTGCATTTCATTTATCCCAAGATAAGGCGAAATATACACCAGACATTGAGTGATGGGCCTCAGATACAATAGGGTGATGTAAGGTAATGTGGTGATATACTTACAAAAAAAATAATTTCTTTTAGCGAAAATACAGAACTATTTTTTCAGTCTGTACTCATATTTTGGAACCATTCTTCCAGGCAATGTTTTTCACTATGTAACAAAATTCGTACACAACCACTTAGATTTACAAATATTTAATGACAACACTGAAAAGGAAGGTAATTTGTTGATGATAATAGGTTATTCGGGTGGTAGGCCTAATCCCTTCAGGGATGTAGTGGCACGGAGTTTGGTTTTTAGTTTTTAGTTAGGTAAGTAATTTGGTGGCAGTCAGTTTGCGTAATTATGGCGTCATATAGGCGCAAATTTAAAAATGTAATTAGATTTTATTTTCTCAAGTTTTCGCGCGTACAGACATACAGACAGACGGCAGACATTCTTCCCGTCCACATGTAATCTTGGTAACAACAATGTTTTATTTTGCTTAGCAGTGTTAAGGCCAAATGACCTTTTCTTCCGCTCAACCAGGATGAATACAAAATATATCATATTATGTACACCTTCAAAAATAAAATAAATAGGCCTGCAATAAAATACTTGCAATAAAATAGTAATGTAGTTGATATAACCTACATTGAAATATAAGACAAAAATTATCATTATCAACAAGTTAAAATCAGGAGGGAAGGTGGAAAAGAAAAAGGTGAACTAAAAATGATATATTGTGTGCGTTTTAATGTGTGTCTGTGTGTGTGCGCGCACAGGATACACAATTATAAACAACTGGAAAACAAACTATTACAAAGAAATATGCTAAATGCTTAACGTATGTTTAAGTGTGAGATTGTGAATATCATAGCCAAATATGTTAGAAATAAAATCAGGTAAACGGGTGTAAAAAGAGGCAGATGGACTTAAATAGGCCAATATCCGAAAACTTGTATTTTATATTCGTAACTCCTAGGTGAAGTCTTGAATTCTGTACTTTAAGGCTATTTGTAGATTTTTATAACGTTTGTTAAGCATTGTATTGAGGATGTTGTATAACCCAACCTTCTTCTCCGTCCGAAAGAATCCGATTCTACTACCCCTGAGTTCCCTTACCTTCCTAGTTTCCTTGTTCGGTTTCATAAAAATCCGATAAAGCGTATTCGAGTTATCGCGCATACAGACACACGGACGGACAGACATTTTCCCGTCCACCATACAATCTCTCAATGAAAATGAGTAATTGTCAATTTCAGAGCCCCCCGGGCGTAGATTCGCTTTACTGTGTTACTACCGGCAGTTACATGTCAGCTATAACAAGAAATTTACTATTTATTTCAATGTTGTTTAAATTATAAGGTGATTTATTTCAATATTAACATATTTAATTATGTTATTTGATCTTAAATATTATATTAAACCAGAAAATTACTACTACTTTTAAAATATTTGAATGAAAAATTACCTGCATGAGATTACATCAGAAAACTCGTTGACAGGACTCTCTGAATTAAGATTAAAATATAGGAGAGCGAACACACTTGCTAAGGGCAATCTAAGTTACACTTCACGAAAAGGGTCAATCCATTAGAAATGAACCAAATTTAATAAAATTTTTTGCTTGACATTTTTGATTTTCCTAATTTTTTTTACCAGTTATTTGCCAACTAAAGGTGAGTTCAAAACTATGGTAAAAAAATTTTTGGGCTCATACTTTTTTTTTGGCGGCCATTTTAAGTTTGCTTTTTAACCATATTTCAGTCGAAAACATGTTTTGCACAAATGTATGTAACTCCGTTAATTTTATAGATAACAAGACAAAATAAACACCAAAATTATCAAAAGAAATGCTCTACATTTTTGTTCTAACACAATATTACCTAAGTAGTGAGGAAAATGAAGAAAAAAATTCAAAACTACAAATTGAAAATTGACTCAAAACGGGAGGTTTGGGGCCGCAAAATTATTAGAAGGAAGAAAGACTCGCCCTTAATTTGTTTTTCTGGCGTAGATATACTATAGGACTACTCGCTGTAGAAGTTTAAAGCTTGAGAACTTTGCGGTTTTTTTTATACAATTTTTCAAAAATGCCCAAAACCGTATTTTGGCAATATTTGAAGTAGAATATCTCAAAAGGGACTGAGTGAAAAATTATGAAATTCACACAGATAACACCTCTTTATGATATAAAGATGTGATAAAAATTTGGTGACTGAGACTCAACTGGTTCCCGAGTTACAGTGCATCGAATTTGGCCAAAAATTGCGTTATAGGCACACGAAATTTAATAGTAAAAATTAACCTTGTAATTTTAAATATAAAATTTTTGTGAGCCTAAGTTTGTTACACAATAGAGTTGTATATGTAGGCTACATTTCATCAGTTAGCATGACAAATATTTGATTTCCTCAAAGCTTTGAAGAGTGTTGATATTTCGGTGCATAGTTTGCAGTTATGGGCAACTTCGATGCACTGTAACTCGGGAACCAGTTGAGTCTCAGTCACCACATTTTTAACACATCTTTATATTATAAAGAGGTGTTATCTGTATAAATTTCATAATTTTTCACTCAGTCCCTTTTGAGATATTCTACTTCAAATATTGCCAAAATTCGGTTTTGGGCATTTTTTAAAAATTGCATAAACAAAACCGCAAAGTTCTCACGCTTTAAACTTCTACAGCGAGTAGTGCTGTAGTAGATCTACACCAGAAAAAAATTAAGGGCGAGTCTTTCTTCCTTCTAATAATTTTGCGGCACCAAAACTCCCGTTTTATGTCAATTTTCAATTTGTAGCTTTGATATTTTTTCTTCACTTTCCTCACTACTTAGGTAATATTGTGTTAAAACAAAAATGTAGAGCATTTCATTTTGATAATTTTGGTGTTTATTTTGTCTTGTTATCTATAAAATTAACAGAGTTACATACATTTGTGCAAAACAAGTTTCCGGCCGAAAAACTGTTACAAAGAAAACTTAAAATGGCGGCCAAGAAAAACGTATGAGCCTAAAAACTGTTTTACTCTAGTTTTGAACTCACCTAATATTGGGGAGTAACTGAAAAAAAAATTAAGAAAATAAAAAATGTTGAGCAAAAAATTTTATTCAATTTGGTTCATTTCTAATGGATTGGCATTATTTGAAGTAGAATATCTCAGAAGGGCCTGAGTGAAAATTATGAAATTTATATACATAACACCTCCTTACGATATAAAGATGTGATAATAATTTGGTGACTGAGACTGAACTGGTTCCAGAGTTACAGTGCATCGAAGTTGGCCAAAAATTGCAAACTATGCACCGAAATTTCAACGCTCTTCAACGCTTTGAGGAAATTATAAATCGGTCATGTTAACTGATGAAATGTAGCTTAAATGTACAACTCTTTTGTGTAACATACTTAGGTTCACTAAAATGTTGCATTTAAAATTACAATTTGGATTTTTACTATTAAATTACCGTTAAAATTCATGTGCGTATAATGCAAGTTTTGGCCAAATTCGATGCATATCATAAAGAGGTGTTATCTATATAAATTTCATAATTTTTCACTCAGTCCCTTTTGAGATATTCTACTTCAAATATTGCCAAAATACGGTTTTGGGCATTTTTGAAAAATTGTATAACAAAAACCGCAAAGTTCTCAAGCTTTAAACTTCTACAGCAAGTAGTCCTATAGTAGATCTACACCAGAAAAAAAAATTAAGGGCGAGTCTTTCTTCCTTCTAATAATTTTGCGGCACTAAAACTCCCGTTTTGAGTCAATTTTCAATTTGTAGTTTTGAATTTTTTTCTTCATTTTCCTCACTACTTAGGTAATATTGTGTTAGAACAAAAATGTAGAGCATTTCATTCTGATAATTTTGGTGTTTATTTTGTCTTGTTATCTATACAATTAACGGAGTTACATACATTTGTGCAAAACATGTTTTCGACTGAAATATGGATAAAAAGCAAACTTAAAATGGCCGCCAAAAAAAAGTATGAGCCCAAAACTTTTTTTACCATAGTTTTGAACTCACCTTTAGTTGGGAAATAACTGGTAAAAAAATTAGGAAAATCAAAAATGTCGAGCAACTTGCCCTGGTTCATTTCTAATGGATTGACCCATTAGCTTTTAACTCTTGTTGTAGTTCTTGCTATTGTATATTAATTTAACTAAATAACTTTTTAAAATAAACAGTGCAAAATATATTGCACAAACTTTACTATTGACTTTCTAGATTGATGAATGTACAAATCTCCAGTTATTATCTGCTTAAATAATTACTCCGACTATTCAAGATACTTAGATTTCCTGGGTAAAGAGAGCCTGCAAATTAAACGAAGTCAATATAATATTACGGCTTAGGCCCACTTTAATTATTGCTATTTTCAGTAAGAATATTTACCTGTATATGGAACTAGTACAATAACTGTCGGCTGCTGTGGTCTAGAGGTAGCATGCCGCCTCTAGATCCGAAGGTCGCGGGATCAAACCCGGCCCTTCGCCCCAACATGGGGGTATAGGATTCGAGAGAGAATACAATACCTGAGTATTTTTCATTTTTCTGCTTACAGATTTTTTAAAAGAAAATAATAATAATCTATAGTTAAGCAAATGTTTTCTTTACTATTAATATCAGTACTTTGATGATCAAGTGCCAGAATGGTACTATTTGAGATTGTGTCCCCCGTGTGTCTATACGTTCAAAAAGCACTTTGTTATATCAGTTTACCTGATTTTAGGATGGAAATTTAAAAGAAAAGGAATTTAATGCGATTCTACTAAACGACAAATTTTAAAAGGACTTCATTGCATAACAAATTATAACCTTGTGCAATGGAATCAGTGTAGATCACTTCTAACTCTAAACCTGCATTGTACGAAAATCTTTTCTGTACAGATGGCATCGCATAACTTTTAACTACCGAACTGATTTCTCATGAAGGACTGAAAATACTTTTACACCCTCTAACCCTCAGTTCATATGCGGTAAGTGTAACGAGACAAGACTGTTTGGAGGTCATTGCCTTCATTTAAACCACCCGACGGAGACAACTTTCGTATAAAAGAACTCAACATTCCTTTCTTTTCGCATTGTATACCTAGCTTCCAGCTACCCTCATTTTACGATTGTGACAAGTGCACTCATGTACAGTCTGTGTCAAAATTTGTAACTATCTTATCGTTTATAACACCTTATTTATGACTCGGTATTATGGCAATATTTCCCATATTTTTAATGTTTTGTTGTACCTCGGACCATTAGACGCACCCAACTTTCAAGGCTCTGTTTTCAAAGTAAAAAAGTGCGTCTTATGGCCCGTAAAATATGGTAATTTTGTTGAGTTGTAAATCTTGGCTAAGAGTTGAAGAAAACATGAAAATAGAGTGGGTGGCAGGATAAAAATACGTAAGTACTGATAGATAATTATTAGTTCTTTTTAAACAACTTACTTCCAGGCAATGTTTTTCACTATGTTACTAAATTGAGACAAGGGTAGTTTTCAACCACAAATAAAGTAAGGAAAACTTTAACAATTAAATGGAATACTATAAGCTGTGCACTGAAACACGGGCTGATTATTAAGCAGAATCACACTTTGAAAAATAATATTGATTATAAAGAACAGATGGGACGCCGTAACAATGAAATCTGACGAAATGTTTACACTTGTTCAATGAAATAAAAACACACGCGCAAAGATGTGGCAATTTGCTGCTATATTTTTCTAATATCTACTGATATTAAATTACAAGAACAGGAAATTAGTGATATTTAAGTTTTAATTAATAGAGAGGTATGTGAATGAAAGAGGTAAGGTGTGCACCGCGAGTTATGTCAGAAAAAATATATATTTTATCTTGTGGCACGACTTACAAGAATTATCACTAGACTTCGGATTTTAGGTAAAAACCTATTTTAATCCTTAAGTGATATATGGACGAAAACTTGTGTATGCATGTTTCATAAGTGACTACGCCTAAAACTGATACATTTATAGGACCTAAAAGAGCTTATTTTTACGTTAGAGCCTAATATTACTTTTTTGCTTGTTTTTTCTCTAAAGTTCAAAATAAGTCATTTTTTTGTTATAAGATTTAGCATTTATTATCAGTTCGTACTAATTTTTTAGCTCGGAATGTGCAGTACATGACACATTTGTGACGTGGTTAAATAGTAAGGAATGTTTTGTCTTCAGTAGAAAAATTCATTGGAATTCCCAAGAAAATGTAGTGTTTTTCTCCCAACTCCCACATCCAATTAAAAAAAAAAAGTAGTAGGCTACTCCGAATCACTGAGGGATACAAGGGGTTGAATATGCTAGTATGATATGCGTAGCTTCTGGGCGCAGGGATTAGGTTTTCACTGTTATGGTAGTAATACAGGCCCTAGTAATAGGTCTACATAATTCTGTGTCCCGTAAGCCTATATCTGTGTTTTATTATGATTATTGATTAATGGTGACTTCAATAAATATAATATAATAAATATTAATGGTGACTTCAATAAATATAATATTCTGCACTCCAATTGAGATATTTCATAAAATTGGCAACTTAACGATTTTATAAGAGACTATTTTACGATTTTTAGAACCTATTTTCCAATTTTTAGAGCCTATTTTAGGTACCTAAAACAGCATGTTTAGCGACCTAAAAGTCCGAAGTCTAATTATCACCAAATAACCTATATCCGAAAATTACCTTACCTTATCCTACGTCTCACAATTGATAAGGATACATTCACTGGTGCAGATTGCCGAGAGTGTTTGTAACTAATCTGTCAAATATTGCTGCTTGACTTGGCCCTTGGTCGGATGATAAAGGGAACCTTCTTGATTACTACAAAACAAAACCTTTCTGCTAAATAAATTGCAGTAGATAATATCTTAAATCCCTCTGTGCATATAAAAATTCCATCAAATTACATATCTATATGGATTAAGTTGTGAGTCAGTGGCCGTGCAGATTGGAAGTGACAAGATGTGAACAGAATTCTTACGTCAAAAAAGCTTTATCCTAAAGAGAAAGTGCCAGAGAATGCCACAGGGAGCTGGTGGAAACTTTGGGAATAAGGATCGTCCGTAGCGAACTTCGAGGGTTTCATATGTTGGGCTATGCGTGCTTACATGCTTCCAACTATTTCAAAACAGTAGAGTGGCACGATGCCGTCGTACATGCATGTTTATGGGTGTATGCTCCCTGCTCCATCCTAAATCTAGTACTCATAATCTGCATAGACATACATTCCATACACTGCCCTTTCATTTGTATATTTGAAAATTTCAAAATTATCCCACATTTAAAAAATATAAAAAAGTTAATTTATGACTTATGCCCTCTCCCCTCATGTATATATTATATATATATATTTATTTATTGTGCTAAGAATATTACAGGCTAATGCCCAATTACAATATTTTCGGTTATATTAATACACCGGATTCTAATATTAAATATTTAAAGTGATATTCAAATAATTAAACTAATACTAAAACTTAAAAAAAAAAAAAAAGAAAAGAAAAGAAAAACAGAAACACAAACAATATGACAGATACACAACGGAACATAATATGAAAAACATAAATAATAATATAATAATTTTGGAGGAATATATATATATATATATATATATATATATATATATATATATATATATATATATATATATATATAATTATATTAGAAATATATACATATACATATACAGGCCTATATATAATACAATGTTTTATATATTATTTTATTAATATTTCATTGCGTTTTACTACATTATACAGATTAAATTTAGTGTTATTTGTAATAATGAGGCAATTGAAAAGCACGTCACCTACGAAGATGTCCTATATAGACTTAATTTTACCTACCAAGTTAAATTTCTGAGGTGAGACCACCTTGATGAACCTTAAGTTATGCTAATCGAAGTAACCTAGGATGGAATATAGCATATTAAAATAGCTGACTGAAGTAATTAGAGTATCTTTTCTTTTTTAATAATTACTAGTTGACCATGAAATTTCCTTATATTCTTTAGAATTATGGAAATTCTGTGAATATATTCAAAGAAATCTAGGGTATATACAACTACAAATTTTGATACATTGTATATTCTCAAATGAATCGTAAGTCACAAAGACGGTAATTTAATAATCGAAACAGTAATGTCTTATACTGTATGTCTTTAAGAGCGTTCAAATTAAAAGAGGATTAAATGAATGGAAAGATTTTTTCAAGATAAACCTTTCTCACGTAGATATGAAACTTAAAAATGAATTATAACTTCAATTTCCTTATAAGTAACTAGCATGTGCCCGCGGCTTCGCCCGCGATAATTATTTCAAAAATTAAAAATTAAGAGCATAATAGTAAAATCATTATATTTATTAACTCCTAAATCACTTGGACTACATACCACGATTAGATAGCATCGTCTGGTAAAAGCGACCTCAGATTCAAGTTTCTTGGCCCAGAAAACCTCTGTATAGTGAGATTCATCCAAATAAAACAACGTTTGACCATATTTAGGGCTTACAACATTCAAGCGATCGCAAAAGTTTTATTTTCAAGGTATGACAAAATCAGCCAAAGCCAACTGTAATTGATTTGACATTGAAATGTATAACTGAAAACTTATGTTTTGAAAACGCAAAAAATGCATGTTTTTTGCCCGTTTTTCACTCATAACTCACGAAAGCAAACTGAAATTAAAATTCCGTCTTCGAGGTGCATTTTCCGACCCTTCAGCCCACCTATGTTTAAAATTTCAGATCTCTGCGTTCAGTAGATTTCGCTGGACATCGAGGACAATTCCTTTTATTAATATAGATAATATGAATTATAATGATACCTTCTCTAATTTGTCAAACATCCATTTCATTTAATCCAAACCCACCTATACCATTGGCAACAATATGTTCTGTGAATTTGTTTCGATAATTCTATGTAAAAAGGGCTTAAGTATTTTAAAAAACATTTGATTTTTGGCATTTAAAATCAGAATTTTTCAAAATCCCTTCTTAGTGAGCATCTACATTATGAAACGAAGGTACTATCAAAATTCCAAGTCTCTACCTGTTATAGTTTAGGCTGTACGTTGATTCCTGTCAGTCAGGACAAAGTCTTTATATAAAAGAGATTACGCCCTTTTAAATGTCAGTTATTAGATTATGTATATAATAGTGTATTATGCAACGAGCCTATAATGACATTTAGTAAGATACGAATAGGTTTTTATGAGTAGAACGAAGCTAATATTGTTCTGGATTTTTAGAATTGCTCGTAATTGATAAAGCAAACGAGTCTCGGACAACAGCTGTTAGTGGTTCTCGTTTTTTCCCAATAGATGGCAAATAACGCACATTAAAAATACATTAAATGAACTCAAAATAGTATGATATAAAAATTAAAACTAATAGAATTGATTTTAATTTAAGTACAGGTTGTTTATTACGCAGTTTCACTTGCAGCTCTCAAGGTTTCAAGATCGTTTCGTGTTCGACAATATTCGATACTACACCAATGTTATAATGAAAATCTGCATCGTAACTGACATCATTACGATACAGTTACGTCGTATGTGATAAGCGTATTGTAGTTGGTGGAACAAAAACATTTTTTACCTTACGTATTTTACACATATTTTGACACCCTGATGCCAAGTAGGAAAACTACATAATTTAAACTAAAAGTAAATTAAATAGGAATAGAAGTAATTTAGATAGGGCATTGGTTAGACTTACCATATCTTCAGGAGTTCGGAATGAGATAAAATAAACTAAGGACAGGAAAACATACAGCATATAGAATTCTTGATTGAAACTGAGTTAATTAGTCAGTTTATTAAACTCGCTTTATTTTATTTTATTTTATTTTATTTTATTTTATTTTATTTTGGGTCCTGCTTATCTACATAAAACTAGCGTTCTAGCCACGTTCATCCATTGTGAAAGTTGTAAATACCACATTATTAAACCCCTTTTTTTACATTAGCATAGCTAATTTAAAATTAGACTTGCTGAGCTAATAGCACCCGTACTTAGATAGCGAATGAAGATATTTCTATGTAAAATTAACGAAAAGTCGTGAAAAATCTCTCAATTATAGGATGAAAATAATAAAATAAGATCAGTAATCTAGTTATGGAGAAGCATAAATGATATAACAGCTGTCTATTCTATACAGTTTCATTAACATTTTCTTAGCCAACTATTTTTATGGTTACATTCATTTTTAATCCTGCTTAAATCGGCTACTATCTGAAGTTCAATAGAAAAGAGCTATCGGTATCGGCTGACCACAATCAAAATAAAATGTATGAAGAACAAGTAAATTCCCATCTCCCGCATTACACTGTATTTAACTTCTGGTATTTCTTCAAACCGCATGTGTTGCCAGGCGAGCAGAATCAGCCACTGTACTGACCAAAGCAAACCAACCCCAAAAACAACATGTTCGGTCATCAAAGCACTCTGTCAACCATGGCGTGATGGAGCTCAGACAGACCACGAACAAATATAATGGTTAGACGAGAGAGGAACTCGCGTGGCTCAACGCCTATGAAGCGATACCAAAGCACAATTTGTTAAAAAATTATAAATAAGTTTAAGACACCCTAATAGTATTCTTCTTTCAGTTCAAGTAATTATATTATTGTTCTGTTGTAATTGTATGATATGTGTCCTTTTATAGGTCTACTATTCCTTAAGTAAACAAATTTTACTCTATTGAGGGATGACTGATTCAAATTGAGGAGCTACTTGATAGAGAAGAGCGGCTCCGGTCATGAAAACCACCATTAACGGCCACATGTCCCCCAATCCTGCCATCTGCCTATGGTAGACGACGCAGCGGTCGGGTGGTAGGCCTTGTTCATTCAGGGATGTAGCGCCACGGAGAGAGAGAGAGAGAGAGAGAGATAGAAAGAAAGAGGAAAGAGAGAGAGAGAGAGAGAGAGAGAGAGAGAGAGAGAGAGAGAGAGAGAGAGAGAGAGAGAGAGAGAGAGTAAGGGATGACTGAAGCGTTGAAAGTGATTTTCCAAACTATTTGTTCTAGGAACGTGAAACCTTACACATGCAATTAAAGCGTAAAATGAAATTAAAGTTTAAAATTTCAAATCAATATCTTAATTTGTTTTTGAGATATTCTTTCATTAAATTGATTTTTTTTAAATAAAGTATTCTAACGAGACAGATATTAAAATATGGACCCTGCGACACTCTTTGATGCCTGCTTTACACATTTCCTATGAATTTTTGTATAGTTTACTTTTTTATTTTAAAAGTTTACCCCAAAAATGGAAATTTAAAAAATCTTAACTATGATTTGCCTAAAAAAAAGACAGCTAAGCCCTCCTCAGAAAATCTTATATACCGTTGTCATTTTATTGCACACATTGTAAGGTACATTGTGAAAAATTGTAACAGCTGTATCTGTATTTATGTGGGAGAAGATAGATTTTGAATTTGACAAAATAACATTTAAATTGAAACTGAGAAAATAGGTAATGCACCGGCAGTTGAAAGTGCTCTGTGGTTTTAAAATGGTGTCTGCAGCGCCTGTTCCATACGTCCAAACGGCATAAAATTTTGCACAGCTATACTTTAGGCCTTATAGGGCATGCTTGATTTTTTATACTAAAAATAAAGAAAATCCCATTTTTTACCAAGGTGACTAAATCAACACTTCTGTCATCCTTTTAGTTTATCTTAATTCAGTAATCTATTTGTGGCGTGGTGCTGTCCCAATTTACTAATTTTAAACCCAGAGAAGGAAACTGATCCACAGAGCAAAAGAACAAAACGGATATTCAGAATTATAACAAGAGTGTAACAATAGTTTATTGAATAACCAGAGAATACATAATAATACCTGATAAATGCAATGAAATATGAAAATCTGGAACTAATGCATATAAGTAAGAACAGACAAGAATGGTTATCAAAAAATGGCTGATGGCCAAGATTAATTGAATATGAAAATTAATTGAAGATAAATACGGTCGGCTTTCCATCACATAAGGTCAAAAAGAATACGTAGCTGAAATATAGTAGAATATAATAATGAAATAACCAAAAAACTGGTGGGCAGAAACAAATTTTGAAACAACGAAATATTACTGAATTAAGATAAACAAAACGAACTAAAAATCCCACCAGCAAAGAAAACGAAAATGTCAAGTTAATGGAGCCATACCTGATATTAATTTAATGCCGACAATAGGGCCACCACTGGATGGCTACACAGTAGAAGATGATCATGGCTCAGAATGACTGAAGAGAAGAAACATGGTCTGGCTCCCGGCGCTTACTCTGAAGGAGAAGTTGTCTGCCAGTCTTCACGGCGGGATCTCAATGTAGGCATGTTGCTTGAGCGCCCGCACGGCGCGATCTAGTCCGCGGAACTTAACATGAACACCAGGTAAACAAAGCAGGGGGCGCAAACAAATGCCGAACGAGAGAAAGATCCAGAAGGGGCGAGATTACAAAACCGGAATAAACAAAACAAAACGCACCTCTGAACAAAATATAGCGATGGAAAGCCGAGATCATGTGAGTACCTGATAAAGAATTATTAAAATATTTAATTTTCAGAATAATGAATAAAATGTTTAATTTATAAAATAGGGTGCCGAGAATATATCATCGGCACATCCTCGTGCGGCCCGGGCAAAAAGAAAGTTTTCAGAAGGAAAACTTTTTTTTAATTATTATAAATATTATATATATATATATATATTGAAAATTTGCACTTCTGCCTTATCATCGAGCATAAGAACTGTTTTTTTTTTCCACCAAAACGTATTTAAATGGTCCACCAAAATTATCACTGTCTTTAATATGTTGCGGAGTCCAAATCCACACCAAGAGCACATCAAACACAGGAAAATGGAACAGAGACCAGAGCTTATGTGTGATTAACAAGTCCATTTGTAGATCCATACCAACAGTTTCTTGGTACAATATATATATATCTGGTGAGTAGATGCTGTATGTAGCTGCATGTAGAAAGTGATGACGTGCTGAAATACTGTACGTAGTTGTAGTGAGTGAAGACGTAGAATATTTGTAATTTGAAGAAGCAGCTTCAGGAGCAATGTCGGACCTGTTTGTTTTTCAGGTCGAAGAACGTAGCAGGCGTCCCTGCTTACAAAACTCAAAAGCAGCAAGGTGGCCAGAAGAAATGGAAAGTAATATATGAGCTCGGCAGAGTGCAGTACAGAAAATGGGCCGTAGAGGATGGCACAGCACCGAAACAACATAACTGCAAAAGAACAACACACTATGAATGACAGGTACTCACAAGAGAAAACCAGATAATACAGTAGAATGTGTAATACATTCAAAATTTTCCATGTAATACTGTAGAATGCGTAATAGATTCAACATTTTCCATATAAGGTCCTGAAGGGACAAAGACATTTTATTTTAATTACATAATAAATAATAAATTAGTAATACATTATTAAAGAAATTAACAACAATAAACTTCAATTAATGCATTAAATTTGCAAAGCTAATTTGTTTTAAGAAAAAATTGGCCATTAGAATAATATTTTCAATTTTAAGATAATACTAATGAGTAATTTATCACTAAGATAATTTACATATAATTATAATTACTAATATATACATTTAAAACAATTGGCTAACAATCAGGCAATGTAGGCAATGCACTAGTCGTGAATAGGCCTACTTGATTATCTATACATATATTTTACATTTAATTATATGGTGCAACAATGGCAAAACCATTTTATTTATTATAATTTTAAAAAAAGTCTTTAAAGTTTAGTTCGAAATTTTGTTTTAAGTTAAATAGCACCAAAACATTGCCACATTAAAACCAGAATTATGTATATAAAAAAAAAATGAAATGATATGAAAAGAGAAAGGATGGGATGGAATGAAATGAGAATGGGGAGCGCTCCCAAAGATATAGAAATGGAAAAATGAAAAGGTTTTTTCAAAAAGAAGAAAGGCGGATAATTGGTAGGAAAGATTACGCCGAGATGTATTTTCTTGTTGATACTGTACTTATCCGAAACATTCAGACGTAGCGCCAAGTGGATATGAATAGCCATTTGGAGAACGGTAGGTCTCCTTCGAAGAAAGATTTGACATATTGGTCTGAAACCATAAGAAAAAAACAAAACCCCCGAAAAGGGCGAAAGCGAAAACAAAGTTTATGCCCCAGAACAATAATACGCAAGACGCTTTTAATCAGTAACAAGATTCATGTATAGAGAGTTTTCTTATAATACATTCATTTACTTTAACATAATATTCCTCCCATTTATTTATTAACATAATGTTTTTTTTTTATATAAATATTATAATACTTTTGTTTCTCTTTTCATTTAGTCATTAAAAACACCAAACTCACTGCAATCAAATACAGGCCATTATTATCAAGAAACAAAAAATGACTAAACAAAATATTTTACGACGCTAACACTCTAATGAGGCATAAACTTTTCCTTTCTTCCTTTATTGAGGTTTTGACACACAAAGATTAGTATATGACCAATAAAAATCATGTTTACGATATGGTAAAACTATTTCAGTCTTAAGTTTATTAAAATAACTGCGACCAAAAATTAAATTATTTTAAATAGTTTTAAATAATCGCAGCCAATAGATCATTAGCATTAGTTTTGTATATAGTTTGTACTTTATACTACAAAAGAATGTCCAAGTGAAGTTCAAGATTCAGCGCAGAAAACCAAAATAACTATACCTTTTTGTTTTTATTTTGTTCTTCTTATAGAGAAAAGTAACTGAACTAATAATGGTTATTCTATTTTCAGAAAGGAGCAGCAAATATGCCAAAATGAAAGAAAACAAAAAAAAAGACCAAAGATCAGGAAAACCGACGGGGAAAAAGCCGAGAAAAAGCCGAAGAAACGCTGCATGTACTAGGAATGAAAATGCAAAAATGGCAAATATAGGCAAAGCTGTAGAAGATAGATATAAAAAAAAGAGCAATAAAGGAATGTATAAATGAATATATGGCTAGAATGAAAGTATACAAACTGCTTTAGAAAATATTACCCCAAGAGAAATCCGAAAAATTACGTCGCAAAAGTATGGATATACTAAGTACGAAGCCAAAATATTACCAGAAAGCAAATTACCAAAATACCATATTACTAAAATATTCCTTATACGGGACGCATAATAAAATTGGAAAATACTCATAACTCGCATATTCATATTTGATACGATGTTAGGCCTAGAAACACTGAATGACAAATAGGTTTAGAAGGATAAACTGACGGAAAATTTAGATTAAGATCAAAATACAATGGGTCCAAGAAAACTTTACCAAATCCCCACGATGACAGGTTAGCTTAAATAGAAATCAAGAAAACCCCCCATTACAAAAAACGCTCTCACGGACATACAAAATCCAGAGCATCATCACGGACCAACTACCACAAAAGCCGTCCAAAAAACATCAGAACTACGCTGATGAGACAAGGCTTAGGGCATGTTAAGACCGGACAAATATACTTCAACAGACTACCATAACATAACTATTCTGCCAAATAGAACCAACCGGAGGGACAGCACGAATACCCACAGAAATACTCTAGTGAGACTGACCCACACGACGGCACCCTTACCCAACTTCACGGACGAAATGTTCCGCCCGGATGCAGAGAGCAAGAAATAGAAATAAGCATAGCCTAGTCTTATACAAAATACAAAACCCCTCGCGGTACAAATTCTGACTAATAAAGGCTGAAAGCCAACAGAAAGACCGCGGATGGCATACAACCATAATCATGAAAACACAAGAAGCTAACCTGGAAGGGTATCAGGAACAAAGCAAAGCCTAGACACACGAGTATATGAATAAATAGCCAAAAAGATGAAAAACGAAAAATGGGAGCGATCTGCAGAATGCAGCGCCCTCTCTGTGGCGCAGAGCGAACTACGCTCTGCTACCACTATTTGTGGCGTGGTGCTGTCCCAATTTACTAATTTTAAACCCAGAGAAGGAAACTGATCCACAGAGCAAAAGAACAAAACGGATATTCAGAATTATAACAAGAGTGTAACAATAGTTTATTGAATAACCAGAGAATACATAATAATACCTGATAAATGCAATGAAATATGAAAATCTGGAACTAATGCATATAAGTAAGAACAGACAAGAATGGTTATCAAAAAATGGCTGATGGCCAAGATTAATTGAATATGAAAATTAATTGAAGATAAATACGGTCGGCTTTCCATCACATAAGGTCAAAAAGAATACGTAGCTGAAATATAGTAGAATATAATAATGAAATAACCAAAAAACTGGTGGGCAGAAACAAATTTTGAAACAACGAAATATTACTGAATTAAGATAAACAAAACGAACTAAAAATCCCACCAGCAAAGAAAACGAAAATGTCAAGTTAATGGAGCCATACCTGATATTAATTTAATGCCGACAATAGGGCCACCACTGGATGGCTACACAGTAGAAGATGATCATGGCTCAGAATGACTGAAGAGAAGAAACATGGTCTGGCTCCCGGCGCTTACTCTGAAGGAGAAGTTGTCTGCCAGTCTTCACGGCGGGATCTCAATGTAGGCATGTTGCTTGAGCGCCCGCACGGCGCGATCTAGTCCGCGGAACTTAACATGAACACCAGGTAAACAAAGCAGGGGGCGCAAACAAATGCCGAACGAGAGAAAGATCCAGAAGGGGCGAGATTACAAAACCGGAATAAACAAAACAAAACGCACCTCTGAACAAAATATAGCGATGGAAAGCCGAGATCATGTGAGTACCTGATAAAGAATTATTAAAATATTTAATTTTCAGAATAATGAATAAAATGTTTAATTTATAAAATAGGGTGCCGAGAATATATCATCGGCACATGTGCGATCTGATAACATGCAAAAAAGAAACTGGTCTAAGAGAAAGATGGAATACTCGTCAGACACATAACTATAATACTTGTGAAAATTAATTAATAGCCTATTAGAATGACAGAAAGACTCAGTCGGGAGGATATTCAGAAATTCCACAATTATTAAAGCAGTAGATGAAGGAAAAAAATGCTTAGGTATTTTTCTGGACCTAAGAAAGGCATTTGACACTATAAGTCACAACATTTAACTAAATAAATTAGAAAATATTGGTGTTAGAGGTACTGCCTTAGACCTATTTCGATCATATTTATCAAATAGATACCAAAGCACTAAAGTTAACAACGAAAAAAGTGAAAACGTAGTGCTAAATATCGGCGTCCCACAAGGAACTGTGTTAGTTCCTTTGCTCTTCTTAATATATATCAATGATCTTCTTAAATTAGATATAAATCTCATCAAAGGCAATGTTTATTCCTTCGCTGATGACACAGTAATCATATTTTCTGGAAACAGTTGGGAGCACGTTTTTAGTAATGCTAACATTGGAACAAACAAAATAAAAAAAATGGCTCGATGAAAACCTTCTATCTTTAAACATTGATAAAACAACTTATTTACCTTTTTCACTAAACTCTAAAGGACTTTCCTCGATAAATGCACAACACAATATAATCTTACATGAAATATCTTGTTCTATCCCTTTTAATTGTAAATGTCCAAAATTAAGTTCATCAACACAAGTAAAATACCTAGGTGTTATCATTGATCAAAATTTACGGTGGGAAAAACATGTTCAATATCTGTATCTTAAACTACGGAAAACTATATATAAATTTGTTATATTAAGAAACATTATGCCACAGAGTACTTTAAGATTAATATATCTAAGTTTAGTCCAATCAGTTATACAATATGGAATAATAGGATGGGGTGGGATATGTCAGACTGCACTTCGCCCATTGTCTTTGTTGCAGAAAAGAATAATCAAGATATGTTTAAAAAAATCAATCGACTATCCATCTAAAAGTTTATATAAAGATTTTGACGTATTGAATATTAAACAATTATACTCCTACACTTTATTAAATTATTTCCATAAACATCATGAAAAATTCATAACACGAAATCACTACTATAATACAAGGAGGTATAATATCTCTTGTCCTCTTTTCGAACCAAAATGTGCTACAGAAGCAGGTCAAAGGCATAGTATAAATTTCGGACCACGGCTATTCAACAATTCTACTAGAAGAAACCCTAATCTGATACCACTAAACAATAAATTGTTTAAAAAACAAGTACTCGAATTGATTAAATCTAACTTGTAATTGTACTTTTACCCACTTATTTCCGTTATTCATTCCGTTATTCATTCTTAACTGTAAATTTTTAACATAGGGTATTTTGTTTGTAACTGTGTTATGTTATTGTAATTTATTTTTCGTATCTTTGTTCATGTATTTTATTTCATATAAGCAATCTTATTTATTTTTATTCTTATTTTTTGCCTAAAACTATAATATGTATGTTTTCTTTTTATATAATGTTCAAAATATAATTTTAGTATAACTGAACTGACCCCGAACACGAGCTATGCTCATGCGGGGTAAATAATGCTCTTTTGTAATTGTAATAATTTTGTTTATATTATTTATATTTGTATTTGTAATAATTTTGTATTAATTTGTATTTTCTAATTTGTGATTTGTAATTTGTAATTTTCATGGTAAATAATAAAAAAATAATATCCTCCGTAATGGCTATATCATGAATATAATTAAAATAAATAAAGTACAGTATGAAAAACCTTTCTTACATTTTCAGAGATTTATTTGTACAGTAATTCAATAAACATACTACATAAATCCTATTTCCCTCAAAGGTACATTAGGGTTGAAAATACATTAATGTTACACTTGGAATTCATTCTTGCTAGAAACTAAAAGTGTATTATTTTAGTAGGCTTATTAAGAACACTATATAGGGTACTGAGGCTTGGATAATTTGTATAACACAAATTAATTGAACAGGCACATAAAATAAAAAATACAATATGCAATTAGCAATGTGGCAATTGAATTTTACTACTCCGGATGTAGAGACGTGCAGCGAAATTTACTGGACCAAATAAAAAGCAACCTAACAAATATCTGTAATCATTTGCTGTTACAAACAACACTAAAATATGGTGTAACAATAATGTAGGCAGGGTAGTTGGTGACACATGGTGTCTACATCGAATGCCCGAATTTTGAGGCCTTTTTTAATAATAGTAAATGGGTTTTTAATCAGGTCTGACTTTTCCTTTGAGTCAAACACGAGTTGAAATTGCAGCCTAAATTTTCTCACAATCAAGATTTAGTGCTGTTGTCAGTTCATGCGAAAATCCCCTGTTGCACCCAAAGGAGAAGTCAGACCTAAGAAATGCATTTCCTATCATGAAGAAGGCCCAAAATTCGGGCATTTCGGTGTAGACACTTGTGTATTGGCCTTCATTCTCATGCATAACGCCCTTGGATTTCTTTTTTGGGGGCTACGTGAGGGACAGAGTGTTGGAATGGACCTGGACAGAAATCGATTACACATTAGACACTCGTCGTGTAGCAGCAGTGGAAGTGGTGTAATTTTTTTGTACAAACTTAATACTTATGTTATGTTATGTTATGTTATGTTGTGTTATGTTATGTTATGTTATGTTATGTTATGACTTATGTTTGTGAATAAAATTCATATATCTTTATTTATATTGTATTGGGAGCAAGTTAAAATTGGAGTATTTCGGTGTAGACATCCTGTATGTTTACTTAACGTCAATGGTGTACAGCAACTCAGGCCTATGACCTGTCACATTTATGCATCTATAAATGCCATTAACCTGAGCCGGGATCGAACCGCAAACTTAAACACAGAAAGCCAGTTTCATAGTCAATGTGCTACCTAGGACAACTAGGATAGGATATGGTAACATTTCACATCGCTTTTTTGATCCGTGTATAGTAATATGCTTAAAACCTGCCATAATGCTATATTTTTTTATAAATATGCGCCGTTTCTGCTATCACACTTTTCTATTTCATATCGTCACTTCCGGAACGGTTATTTATTTATTTATTTATTATTTTTGCTTTGAAAAGACTGGACTGCTCTTGTTTATAGACTTCTCAAAGAGGAATAAGTTCAAATCATATACAAAGAATTATCTAGAGAATCAACGGAGTCAGATAACTTGCTTGTAGTGAACAGTAAAATACTTGAGCAGTAGGACCAAATAATTAATTTTGACAGATCTTATATATCACCATGTTTATATCAAATATCACATTAGGCCTACTGATTTTGAACATAAAAAATATTCTTTCAAGAGATTTCAGAAAGATTATTAAGTTCCTACTACACGAGGAAGATGTAGCCATTAACCCAATACTATTTAATTTGGTACTGATGAAGTGGTCACTCAAATTAATATAACTCTTCTCTAATCCGTTAAGAGTACGTTAAAAATTATCTCCAAAAGTTCGTGCTTCCCCTTCCACAAGGTGAGTGAGTGATTCAGCATTTGACATCCACGCATACTTGGAAGCTGAAGACACGCTCCATCCGAAGAACTTGTTCTGGTAATTACATACCACAAAGTGTTCCTCAGTAGCATCCCTCTGCTGGCGATGTCAAAACATCCGGACCAAGCCCGCAACTAATTATATATAATTACGTCACTTCCTTCATTTAAATTGTTAAATGTGATAATCGATTGCATGTTTGAACTACAGTCCAGCTCTCAATAAATACTACTCTATTTGAGATTTTAGAAAAGCGAATAGATTCAATATAGTTTTCTATTTCTTAAAAAAAAGTTATATTAAACATACAGTGCAAAAATTAAATTTAATCGTTTGATTCCAGAATACTAAATCTTGTCCTGGACCTTCCAGGATCACGTCTTCCTTGTGGTTGATACAATACCTAGTAGTATTTGCAAATGAGTTCTTTCCGATGGCATTATCTGTACATGATAACATCAGTTTAATTTATTTTGCTTTATTTCTTCTTTGAGCTTCTTCATCCTCAGTTCTTTGCGTATGTCTGTACTTCTTTCTTTCTCCAATTTTGTATAGCCTGCCACACATCGTAAAAAATCTCATTTCGGCTGCCTCAATTCGTCTTTCATCACTTCTTCTCATGGGATATGTTTCGCTACTATACAATAAACAGTGAGAGTCCATAGTTTTGTAGAACTTTAACTTGTTTTGTCACTAGGAAAAAAAAAAGCAAAATTACTTTAAAACCAAATTATACCTCATGTGACTGTCTGCGTCGTTGGTTTAGTAGTTATTGTTGCTGATTATGGATCCGCAGGTCTGGGTTTGATCCCCGGTACCTCCTCTCTCACGGTATATTTCTTACTTCTGTACTGTGAGGAAAGGCGAGTATCAGATTTTAGGTAAAATATTCTGCAGAAAAAAAAACCTTGCTTAAAATTTAGTACAGCCTATCAAATTTATAACTTATGTAAAATGTAGTCTAATTATTTTTAAACCCCTAAGGTTTATATTGTAAATAACATTAAGTATTTTATTAAATATTGTAAATAGCAGGCTACTATAAAATTCATTTAGTGACAATTAATAGTGCATTTTTGTGTTGCTTGGCTAAGCCCAAAGCTAAGCCAACCTGAAAGATAATTACTTTTATTTATTGCATATCGCACAGTGCCTATCTATCACTTTTCTTCTTCCTTTTTCTTTGTGCAACCTTCGGATTCGTTATGACTTACAAACAAAGTCCTGTAGGAAAGGGGGGGGGGGAACATGATTGTAGGTTATGTACCACATTTGAACTCTTCCATTCTTAAATACGAATCTTGACTTCGCCGCCTCTAGTAACACAGAGAGGACAAAATTAAGAATGAATCTATTTATAATTTAAAAAAAACACCATACAATTGGAAATGGGATCAGAAAAAGAAAATTCTGCTACATATTTTTACAAAGTTATCACAACCAGCTGTACTGGAACATTATTGACGCCTTATTATTAATTTGTCGCCCTACATGTAAGTTGTATCTTTCAAACTACTATTTATAAATGTAGGCCTATCTATAGTCTATTCATTGAATTCAATTATAACCTTTCCCCTGCCGAACTCCGTATCTGTCAGCTATGTTAAGCATTGCACGAACTTTCATTGAAGATTTTTTTGGACCCATCTATAATTTTATAATAAAGGCATTAAGGGTATCTTGTGCGTCCAAGCATTATAAGTGCTATGGAGACGGAAGGCAACAGAGCATAGCTAATGAGAGTACATCCACGCCCTAGGGTTGTACTCCAACCATCTATGTAATTGCCATATAATTGAGTGCCTTGCGATTTTTTTTAACACACACAGTTAATTTTGAACCTGATGCCTCATTAGGCTATAGATGACTAAGACTGAACAAGTAAAATTCCGCGGTCATTCCGTTAGGCCATTTTGTTTTTTTACGAGCTCTGAGTTGCGCTTTTAGTCAGTGTACTCATGCTTGATTAATATATGGCTGTGTATTACACATAAACATAATGCAGTTTGGTATCAGGTATTTTGCAATGCCCTGAGAGAGTGGGTCACCATTTTGTTCAAAAGTCCAGCCTACCTTCAACGGGAATTTTATATTAGCTTCGAAGGTTAATTACAGGTTTAAGTTATCTGTTTAATCAATTTTTATACGGCTGATTATATGAGGGTGCTATTAAAACGATGATGTAGGATTAACCTTCGTCATATCGCGAGTTTAATTATACATAGAATACCAGCTAGGGTGCAAGTGCACCAAGTGCACCTCCAAAGGAAAACATGTCATTATAGTGATCGTATTGTACTACATAAAAACAAATCTGTCTTAATAGATGTAATCACACATTAATTGCAAATTAATTGGCTAAATAAAAGAACTTTACCTTTTCCCAAATTACATTTTAGTTCCTTCTATCAGCATAATAAGAGCAAAGTCGTAAAAGAGGTTATGATGTCCTAAACTGACCATAGGCGTAACCAGGCCGACCATATGGGGGGAGGTTATAACATCCGGGGGGTCTGGGGGGTATGGAATAGCCCCCAGGGAGGGGGGCTTCGGGGGCCCTCCCCCGGAAAATTTTAAAAATTAAGATGCACAATAACGGGTTTTAAGCTTCCCACGCTTTATACTCGTATTAAGTAATTTATAAGCATACTTAAAAAATATATACAATTTTCCTTTTTTTAATCAATGGAGGGGGGGGGGGGGTCAAACCCCCAAAACCTCCCTCGTTACGCCATTGAAACTGACTAGTTTAAATACATAAAATTCATAAAATACACAAGAATACAAATGTGGATAGAAATTCAACCATGTACAATTAGGCCATGATAGGTCTAACAATAAAGTATTTATATTATCCGGAATCAGCCCTGGGAATGCAGTCTCACTGTCACATTTTTCAAGATTGATGTGTGTATTATAATCAGGTAGTCACCAGTTATTCCAATTATACCAACATAATGCTTAAATATAGCAGCATAAAATAGCTAACGCAAAAAGTATTACAATATTTGGTTAGTCATACGGAACGCCAAGCGAGAAATTATACATGTGGAAAGCTGTAAGGCTTCGAACCGAGATGTCAGATGCTTTCTTCGTCGTCTTGAAAGACTTCGGAATTCGCGTTATAGGGCTAATTATTGTAACTATTTAGCGAATACTCATATAATTAAGAATGTAATGAAAAATAAAAGATCACGAACTATAAAACTACTCTAGGCCTATGTGTTATAGTAAGCGAGATGTCTGTAACAAACCAATCGATCGTCGTGTCATCCTCGATAGTCGCGTTTCGGGCAACTTTTTCATCAGCAGTGAGTGTTTTTTTTATTAACCTCATTGCTAAAATGGTACCGTGTTATTAATATTATAATATGTAATACTATACGAGATTTAAAATCCTACACAGATAAATTATTATTACACTCTGTACATTATTTTCACATCTGCTTTTGCTCCTATGTCCAGTATCTGTGTTCAATTATTACTTGTGTAAATTGTCTTGAATAAAAACAGCTACGGGTATGAAGATGTTTCAGTGTTCATAATTTGTGAATTTACACAAAAAAGTGAACGTAGGTGAAATAAAATAAGAGTGATACAAATAAAACTGTAAAATGATGACAATAGGCATATGCGATTGGCAGAAATTCCACATGTTCTTACTATAATGGATTGGTCACTGCTTCAGGAACTAAATAGTCTTCTAAATGTTCTCTAGTAAATATTCGTAAAACTCGCAGTACTAGGCCACTTTGAACATATAAAGATAGACTATAATATCTCTTATTTTTGTATAGTAATAAATAGGGCAAGGCATTTGATAATTTTGCATCTTTTTAATATGAAATTTAAAAGATAGCTCTAATATAAATAAATATGTATCATGAAATAACTGATTGAATAAGGGCAAATAACAGACAATCGTTTTCATTTGAGAATCTCCGCCAAGTGTTCATGGTTCATTTTAATTCAGGTTTGTTGTAAATACCACAGAAGTTTGTCTTGTAGCAATAAAGAATTTTTTCTTTCTTTTTAAATGGTACATATTTGCTAGGGGAAATTTGATGGGCATGCCATTTCATAAAGAATTTCTTTTTCGCTAAGGATGTCCAAGTAATATAAATTTACTTACTTTTTAGTAACAAAATAAGAGTGTTTTATATTGTAAATTCATATATAACGCACTGCTTTTATCAATTCATTACTTTAAAAAACTAATTATAAGTAATAACGGTAAATTTATTGGTATTTTTTTAATTTCGGGTCTTTTTGTTTACTTCTTTTACTTTTTAAATGCATTTTCATTTTGAATTTTTTCACTATTTTATGGTCATTAAATGCCTTGCCCTAGTAATAAAGAATGAAACAAGACAAGGATTTTTAGGCTGAAAAGAAATAAATGTGAATGAACAGTGTCATTCTCAGGACCATTTGATCTTAACTTCGGGACCAAAGCTCCATTGTCATTTATTGTGGAGATAAGTTAAAAAAAACACACACGTTTTAAATTGCAATTAGCATTTGATTAAAATATATAGAACAATGATTCAGTAATAGGTGCATTAAAATATTAAAATATCGCCCGTAAACTACTGTTCCGACACACATTGCTACACATGCAAAAAACTGGTTGCCTTATGTTTTCTTATAAAGATCATACACAAAAACTTGCAATACCCGCATACTATGGAAATTGTGTAATTACATATTTTATCTAGATGATGGCGTTCAGAATTAATGACCGAGCCCTGTAGTAGAGATGTCGGAAAGTGACATCATTAACAGCCATGATCAAACAATTGCTTTAATTCTACGACTGTATATTTACTCGCTTGCGCAGGCCTCATACGATCTAGAAGGTAATTATTGTCCTCTCCCAGCGTGTGATATGCAGTAATCCACTAAACCCATTCCTGTTACATATTATAGCCACTAGTGAATGCTTCACCATATTATTCAAATTACTCAATAATCTAATAACTTATAATACTTGTGCTGGTGTTTCCGTGTATACGTATTCAATTGTGAATTTAATTGAAGGTGGCCTTGCTCGGTTGCCATAGCAAACTGGGTAAGAAGAGCATCGCTAACGTGGGGAAGTTAGTAAAAGTGGAAATATAGAGAATCTAAATAAAAGAGCAACGAACACTCCTGATAAAAATTCATCAAATCGGACGAGAGAAGTATGATGTTGTAGTAAAGATATTTAATGCTAGATGAAAATGAGAAGCGGCATATGGCAAAGCAATCAAGGAGAAAATAAAATAGAATGAATGAGCCTGTGTCTGCTTTTTAAATATGACCTTCGGATTAAATAATTACCTAGAGCAAATGAACTTGAATTAGCAGACGCCTCTGCTTTTTTCTTTCATAAATTGGCATCTAATCTAGAAACCCTTAATTCTGTGATCGGTCAACACAACTGGCAGTGAAAATAAAAGTTCTTTCAAATATAGGCCAATTAGCCTAAAATAAAAATGAATGTGGAACCTTGGGTTCTGCAGTAATCTTGCAAAACAGTCAATTGACTAATTTATTCGTAGTTAGTTTGCGATATTATCTACCCATAAGTACTTGAATTTCAATGAAAAATTGATCAATACTTTTCCTAACTGTTTTGACGACATGCACAATCCCTTCAGGCCGGTTCAACGAAATACAAACAAAAAACAAACAAAACATACAACAAATTTAAGCAACTGTTTTTTTGCTTGAAAAATTGAATGGAAAATCTATTTACATCCACGGAAGATAGACAAATTAAAAATTCGAAATTTTGTTACTATGACATTTTACATTTGATTAGAGTACATAAAATGAAAAGAGAAATAAAATCAGGTAAACTGTTGTAACAAAATGCCAGTATGCTTTTGTTTAATCAGTTTTAATTGCAATTATGATATGCAGAAAATAAGTTTTTTTTAATATGATTTCCGAGGTAAGCTCCAGATTCATTCATTAAATAGAGCTTCAGGGAGAACAAAGGTCTAGTTTTTCTTAATCAGCTTTAAATCGTCAAGCATCAGCAGAACTATACAGGTTTGTGATATCTTGACAATCGCACACTCACATAAAAATACAACAAAAATGTCAAATTGGCCGACTACGGGAATTGAACCAGGAACAATCAAAATGTGTGTCGAAGACATTACCATCTCAGCTACCTCGCTCAATTTAACGATCTACTTTCACAAGCGTATTTGAAGGAATAATGTTATTTGACATAGCTAACTGTATTGCAATTTCCAAAGCCGTATATGAATACTGTAAAACAATATGTTGTCAAGATAACTAATTTGCATTTGATAAATGCTTTCTAATATATTACCATAAAATATGCACTAAATTGGGCTTTACTCCGGTACCGGTCAACCGATTTTGTTCAATATCAATAGGGTTCTTCCCATGGACGTTATAAATGCGTATACCAAGTTTCATGAAAATCCGATATTGCATATTTGAGTTATCACGCGTACAGACACACGGACGGACAGACAGACATTTTCCCTTCCCCACACAATCTCATAAAGTACCATACTGACACTTAATAATAAATGACAGGAACCAGCCAAGAAAATGTGTTGGAAAATTAAAACCTTAGATACAATTGGAGAAGTTTTAACTTAAAAAAAGTGAATGTGGTATCGAAAGATAATGCCACGGGTAGGCTACCATTCGAATTTTCACCAATGAAAATCAGGCAAGGTCCTTGGACTCTGGTTACATGCTCGTTTTAAGTACTTACTACTTGAGGGTAGATGTATTAAAGAGCTGAGCTCCAGAGGTAAGGAGTTCCGAGTAAAATGGAGCCGCCCCCCCCCCCAAAAAAAATATAGTCTAATCTGAAAATGTGTCGATTTATTGCAAGGAATAACATAGGCCTATCTCTAAACGTGAGGGCTGCTTTACTAAATCAAACTCTAAGTACTTGATAATTAAAATAATGCACATCTGATGTTGTGAATTCCATGAAACATGTTTTGCTCGCTTATGTATTCACAGCTGGGCATATAGATTGTCTAATTTCCTATTTCTAGTATCGGTACTTAATAATTAAGAATTATTCTCTCGTAAAAAATGCTATAGCATAATATTCTTTAAGGATAATCTAGAAAATATTAAAAAAAATAATGTATTTTATTCTTGAAATGTATAAATAAATTGATTCAAGATAACTAAATTGCAAGGCATTGTATTAAATTAGCTAATTCGTTTGCATAAACTTAACTGTAATATATTGAAAGTATTAATCATCTGTAATATGTTCTCGAAAAGCAACGCAAGGTTCAAATCTTATTAATTACTTACAAGAGTGATATTACAATAATGTGAGAATTTGAGTAAGCTAATTAGACTTTTGCTTATGAGTAGGTAGGGGTAGAGGGGGAGAAAAACACCGCTAAAATATTAGCAATTGTCGTGAGTGAATTAAGCATGCATGACGAACTGTCATTATTCAAAATGTCACGGACCGCGCCAAATAAATCCATAAAACTTATTTTTGCTGTCATTCTCTTCCACCCTCTTAATACCTAGCACCACCCTTAACTCTCATTGAAAACCCTTCCCCATTCTATTCTCTTTGCAACTAAAAAAAATGAGGCGTCTTTTGGGGCTTAGCTTGGTGAGTGGCTTTGGATATTGTCACCGGAACTGACGTCATGATTAATCGACTGAGACATGCCGCGACGCTAAGCACTGCGCCATTGTTTTCGCGCCGCGAAAACTTCCCATTCGCAAAGATCTGAAAGGCGTTCTGGCGTGCTATTTTCGCAAACCATTCTTCACTTAACTAATTTATCTATATAGTATCGTCAGATCTCACGCCGTCTAGTTACTCAGTAAATATGATAAGCGAAAGGTTTTGTGTTATTCACAAATCCCACACCATCTAGTTGCTCAGTAAATTATTTATAAGAAGGGTTTGGTGTTATTCACATGCTATTCACATCTAATTAGAAAAATTAGAGCTAGGATCTTTCGAAGAAGATATATATGTATATATATATATATATATATATATATATATATATATATCGGTTATGAAAACCACCATTAACGGCCGTGGGTGCCGGCATGCTGACCACATGTCCCCCAATCCTGCCATCTGCCTGTGGTTGATGACGCAGCGGTTGGTTGGTGGGCCAAGTCCCTCCAGGGATGTAGCGCAACGGAGGAATATATATATATATATATATATGCTTATATAAAACTGATAAAAATGAAAATTTTTCAAATTTTATTGCTCATCCGTCCTATCAGAAAAGAGTTATATAGGCCTATATAAGTTATAGGCCTATATATATATATATATATATATATAATGTTGTGAAATGGGATTTACTTAGAAATCTACGGTATAAATGAACGGGCACACTATGTTCATTCCACTTAGTTTCCACTTTAGGTGATTGCCTATTGTCAATGAGTCGTACATTGCTTCTGTATCTTATCAGACGACGATTTCACTCATAAAATATGCAGATCGTTTTTAACTGATTTCAGAAACAATGCCATGCTCATTATCTAACGACAGAGAGGTTGCAGCTATTGTATTACCCTAAGGAAAAACAGAAAATTTGAGAAGGTTAGGGTTGTTGATATAAAAGAACCAATAGAATGGTGAATATTACCGTCTATTTCTGAATTTACAATGGGACAAAGATAATGTAAAAAAATATTTCAGATTGTCCAGCGATAAGATTTCTGAGCTGTTGAATATTACTTAAAAAAAATGGAAATAAACTTCAGGAAACCATCAATACGAGTACATGGTGAACCCTTTAGCAGTAACAATGATGTAAGTGCATTTACTTATTATTTGCTTTTTAAAAACATAATATATTCATAATTACTGAGCATTCATTGCTGGCTTCTTCTGAAAAAGCAGGTTAGTGCAGTAAAATGTGGTCCACATTGTAGTTGAATTATTATATTTTTAATATATTGTGGATACTTGGCAGAATCATCCTTCTTGTAATTTTATATTCAAGGTGAATAAATAGCGTGTTTGAGCGTTGTTAAATTTATTTAAGCTTAAAGTAACGTACGCTGTCAAAAAGGAAGACAGCACTCTGAAATTACAATCTAACATCTTCAAAACATAGCTAACCTTTGTAAAGTCATGGGAATTCGTATCAGTTTTATCATGTATAGGGAGGATGTTTCTTCACAGATTCAATCAATAATTTTTCATTTTATTGTACCAATTGAATCATTAAAACTAATTTCTGCCTAACAAATGGCACAGTTTTAGACCGACTAGGCCTATATGATTGCATTTTAAATTTTCCTTTAGTCTTCAGTAGTCTATAAGTTTTACAAGTAGAAGCAATCCTGGCTGATCGGAAGGAGTGAGGAAATTTCTGAAACAGAGTCAGCTCTCGCAGTCTGCAACTATTGTACACTATAGGCCTTCGTTTGCTTGTATTGGTAGAAAAATGTCAAGCAAACTTACTGGAATGAAAGCAGTGCTCCCTGCTTAAACCTTCCTCATCGGTAGTAGAACGCATTGCTGATAAATGGGTAGGTAAAACAAGTTGAATTTAAACTGAAAGAAAGCAAGAAAGAAAGAACGAAAGTAAGGACGGAGAGGGAGAAAGAAAACGGGACGGCCAGAAAGAAAGAGATACAGAAAAGTAGGAAAAGGAAGATATAAAAGAGGAAAAAAGAAAAAGGAAGTGAAAAAAGTAATAAGAAAGGAACAAATCTGAATTCTGGTTAATTATATTAGTGATGTATAAGTGAATTATTTAGAAGAAATTATCTTTGAGGACATTTTAATCGCTAGAAAGCGGATTACATAAATAAGTACAGAATGACTGAATGAACGATGGTGAAAGAAAGAAAGAAAGGAAGAAAGAAGAGAGAAAATAAAAATGAAATAAGAAAAGGAAAAGAAATAGAAATAAAAAGAATACAAGAAAAAGGAATGTTGGATAATGTCTCCCCATACCTTCTAGTACCTTACAAACTGATATGGAATTGTGGGGATTCGACGAACCTTCTCATGGATGGAAGACTTGTCTTTTATGTTTGTACTTAGTTGAAATTTTTATAAGTAATCCATTTAAGCAAGGTGTTAGGATGCTTGAGCCATCACGCAATAGGAAACATTATAACACCTCCTACTCATTTCGGTTTCACATCTCATTCATCCCTCCATTCTTCACTACTCCACCTTCCCATCCACGCCCGCTTGCTTGCAAGTAGCTGTCCATCCAATGGTGTGATCCCGTCTCAGTGGACACCGTGCTATTTAAATGGAAATCTCTTTAGTAATTACGCGTCTGTCCGAGTATCTCCTCGGCTCATTTAAACCCAAACTAACTCCATTTTACCTCCACGCCCACTTTCCACGAAATCTGGCTCCCCCTTTTTTTAAGTACGTTTCTTACTTTTCCCACTCTGAACTGCAGCGATCTTCAGATATTAGAGAGAACTGCCACAGTCATAAATTATTGAAGTCCTCCTCTGCTGTTACCCGGTTTGATTCCAAGTGAGAGCTAATTACGAGGATAAGCTTAGTGGCCTATCAGACCGAGGCAGTGATTAACGTTGCTATCTCGGGATCTGCAAGCCCAAATTAGATAACTAGTACCTTTTTTTTTTATTTGAGAAATCTGGAACGGTGTGCAGGTTCAAACCTGGGACGTAAATATCTTGGGCATAAAACTGTGGGTTCCGTGTCTTAGATTAACTTGTCCAAGATGTCAAGCCTTAATTAGTGCCCTGGACAAAATTTCTCGGCTCTTTCACTTCTAAGTAATACCTTAGTTTCCTCTAGAATCTAGAGTGCCGTCGAAGTGATGCGCTTACTATCTGTCAGTCAACCCTCTACAGGAAAATAAACTAAATTCAACATTTAATATTTGGTAAATGAAACCCCACTAGGAAACCCTTTGCTCCTTACACGAGTGATAAAAGTTATATTGACATTAATGTCTTCCATTTGCAACTACTTAAGGGCTAAATATCGCAAATCTGCATTATTCTAATGTCGTTCATTTGCAACAACTTAAAATTTTGAAATAAATCCTGTATGTCTACTTTATTTATCTATAAAACATTTTACCAGAACCCTTTTTCGAGTTTTTAAATTATTGTCCCTCTTTCTTCACGAATCGCATGGGATAGATAAGGGGAATAGCGAGAGGGGAGGGAGGGAGAAGAAGAGAGAGGGAGGGGAAGAAAGAGAAGGGAGAGAGAGAGAGATAGAGAAGAGAGAAGATAGAAAAGAGCAATAACTGAAGGATAAAAGTCGAATTAACTTCAAGATTTAAAAATATAAATATAGTTAATTATTTTAATTATTATTCCTTAATGAACATAGATTTATAGCTTAATAAAAATCTCTAATGAATCTCCACTTTATTAATAACAACCAGCTATCTTTTTTTTATCTAGCACACACGGAAGAAGAAAATTCTTCACAAAAATAATGTCTAATATTGAACTAACACTAAGGAATGCATGAGTAATGCTATAGTGAATAAATTAGCGGTTACTGTAAAGATTGGTTGTTATGGTTATTTAACGACGATGGTGTCGCCTACTGCTACGTAGGCCTATGATCGTCGCCGGTGTGCCAAAACTTCGCACCATAGGACATCTTTTACATGCCTGTGAATATAAGGACACGAGACTATCATCTTTATGCACACATAGCCTAAATGCCGTCGACGTAGGCCCGGATCAAACCCGCGAAATTGGAAAAAAGAAAACCAGTCCCATAGGACATTGACTACGCTATGCTGGCCGACATCTTGGATGATGAATACTGATGGGGGAAAAAACATCTACACAAAGTTTGTATTAATTGTAAAAACAAAAATTGTTTAACGTTGATGTTAAATAGATAATTAACATAAAAGGGCAAGTGTTAAGTGTTCAGTAGGTGTTTAAGAATAACAATTATTTTAAAATCAAATTTGGTATTGTGAGAACCAGGAAATGAACTGTAGGTATTATCCATTAAATTTCGAACGAGATTCAAGGAAGGAACTTCCAACTAAGGCTGGTAAATCACTCGATTTAGTCGAGTTTCTCTGCAACTTCTATATGATATTAATCTATATTCTATATAATATTATTTTATATCCTTTATTATTTAACATTAGTTTTCAAAGTTATGAGATAACGAAATGTTTATCATGAAAATACAACCATTTATTAACAATTGAACTCCAGGGTGCGAAATATGTTCAAAATTACTGACAACTTGCTTTAAGCCATTGCTTTCAAAGAAGTATTATCTATGTCACTAGGAAATGAATCTATATGAAAACATCATAACATCAAACAAATGATAATTAATCAGACGTCTCAAACGTGGACTAAATAAATAGCAGTGGCGAATGGTGATGGAAGGTGTACATTTTCATCTCGCGTTGACAACTGCATAGTAATCTTGGAGCAACATTTCTCCTGAACCACGGACTGTACCTTCATTTCAGCATTGTTCACACTTACAAAATCATGAATCAGTTTAGAAACATTTTGCTATTTATTTGGTCTAAATAACATCATAACCAAGCCTGGGACAGTCAGCTTTATTTGTGGTCGACACTTTGAACTTTGATTCCTATTTTTCATAGTACAAGACTGCTCGCAAACGTTAAGGCCAATCAGAGGAACTGGCACTGTTACACCACTTAGTATTTTGCAGTTTGAGATGGTTAAGAAGCTAGATCATTGGCTGACGTTTCCGTATCTTCACCCGTATATATGTATATATATATACTGTATATCGTTAGACAGAAAGAGACTAATACATTTAAAAAATAAATTTGCAAATGAATGTATAGATTAACCCCCCCCCCCCCAAGGATAATCCTTTGATTGCCTTTTGGGCCCTCGTGCCGAGTAATCCCGTATCAGAAGTAAGAAAGTTTTGTCTAAGTATAATCCTGGTGTAAAAAAAATTATCATTTCCATTGTATCTTATAATAGCAAGAATAAATTTTATTTATACAAAGATTATTTTTTATGGACAGCAAAATGTAGATGTAAAATGTTTAATTGTATAGTAATTGGGCCTAATAAAGTATAAGCTTTTAAAATGTAGCATTTTAAAAATATAAGGTTTGACAGTTTTGCGGGTGTCTTGACAATTATGGAGCTTCAAGATCACACTTCGATTTGTACAGACTAGTTGTAATGTTTTATAATATGCTTCATTTTTTAATATTTTATTTCATCTTTCATCAATAAATAAATTAAAACCATATTGTAAAAAAATATTACGTTTTAGAACTATTTAATATAACATAATGCAGTAATCTGATAATAAAGTCTACCTCGTGTAGCGAATAAGGCCCTCATAACGGAATGCAGTTTAAGAAGGCATTGATATAAGGCATTGAATGGTGAAGCCTGGATCCTCTAAAAGTCACAAGGATTTTCCTTCGACCTAATTATTCTATTGATACTATGGCTACTATGGCTCTATGATAGTCTCATTTCTAAAAGAATCCTGAGAATAAAAGCATAGGCCTAATACATAACCTTCACCTTGGTGTGCCAGTTGTCTAACAATCCGGAAACTGCAAACTCCAAGACCAGAAATTACCAAGAGAACCTGGGGGAAAGGCGGCCGTGTCTAAAGCATAACTTTCTCCACTTCAGAATCCCCAAGGACCTCTATCTTCTATCTGTCGTGGCGTTTGAAATTTTATTAGGAAATGTGTTACTTATAAAAGTAAAGGATTAATAAAAGTACGATTATCAGCTTCATATAGGCTATATTTTTTTACCGACCTATGAATCAGTCTTGTTCTCAACGGGAGGAAAAGGCTTCTTTCTGCTTTCTATCTTGAAACTGTCGCATTTTTTCTTTCTTTTCTTCCTCTTTAGCTCAATTCCTGGTTAAGACTGTACAGGACTGGTCTTGACAGAGAAGAGTTAAGGGTGTGTTGATGACTGTTCGATCATCGCAAGTGCGAAACGACAGTAGAATATAGCTCTTGGATTAGCATTAATGTAACGCCCCTTTTCCTGTTCTTCTCCTAACTATTTTGCTTAATAATTCAAGCACAAAATTCAGAATGTAACATACTGTGTGGAAACTATGTTAAAATGATTACATTTTATTTTTATATTTTATCTCCACAAATTTAACATTTGTTGGGCGTTTTCGTTTATCCTACACACCTATTCACAAGTCATGTTTTATTATGTAAGTTCCATTTCGGCATTTTCATCTGGGACTGAGAAATTATCGAAATAACACATTCAGAGAATCTTTTTCAGAGAATTTCAACAATGAGAAACTTTTCAGACAGAAGTTGTAGGGATTTATATTTTTGGTAAACATTTCAAGAAATAATCTAATTCCTTATAGCTCTTACAGTCCTTGCAGCCATTAAAAAAAAAACAAGTTGTTTGAATACCTTTAGCTGAACTTTTATTGCACAATGAGAACCGAAGATGAAGCACTGAACTACCACCGTGCACATCGTCGTTACTGCTCCCTCTCGATATGGATTCAAATAACAAAATATCTTAACGAAAAAAAGACGTTCACTCACTTTTTTCAAGTAGGCCTACATCTTGAAAATGCCGCCACTTTGTATCCAGTCACACGTTTTTGAAGGCTTTGATCCGGGATAATATCCTCGAAAATAGCGAATGCAGTTTTAAAAGATTGTTTTTCAGGAGTTTAGTTTTAACCAAAGGCTAAAACAGTTTTACTAAACTACGCCTGCCATCCGATCGTTGTGCCATCTACCGAAGGTAGAGGATTTAGAAGTTTAAGGTTCCGTCAATGTAAAATTTATATTGTCAGATACATATAGATCAGAGGGGACAACATTTTCTATACGACAAGAGAAGTTAAAACTAACTAAATTCTTTTCATTTGGTTATTCTTTTACTTGTGCCTACCTATTGATCTAAAACAATACGGCATTAACATGATAATAAAGCGATATACCCTGAAGACGATGTCAATACATCAAAAAGGCCTAGGCGATAATAAAATCTAAAAAATTGGGCGAAGGGCAATAGACTATATGTTTATTTAAATTCATTTCAAAATTAAAGTTCGAAGTATACGAAGAGTGGGACAAACTTTTGTGAAATTATTTTTGGACAGCCGTAGGTAAAATAAACACTTTTAACGGTGGATGATATTAACTAAAATGATAAAATTATGCCACCGAGCGTTATAAAATTATAACACTCCAGGGCAACCAACTTTATTTTTCTGATTCACAAATTCTCCCTACACAGTGAACTGTTGTACGAGTAAATCCAAACAGTATAACAAATCACTTATGCCAGTATGAAACAAATTACCATCACAGCCGCGCTGAACACTTACGAAATAGATAAAAAGAATATAATTTTATTAATAATCTATAATTAATCGATAAATAATGACTGTCTAAAAAAGAATGTATGATACCCATGTTAAAATTATTTTATTTTGCTCGTAGGATTGCTTCACTCGAACTTAAGGGCTCGTTCCGCAAACATACCTACTCGCAAAATAAAATCCTTCTTTTAGCCCTTGTATCATAAATATCTGTTTTAATCAACTTTCCTGAAAAGATATATTCTGGCGTAAACCTAAATTCTTATATTTTATCCCTGTAGCATCTTAGCAGGGGTACGCCGTAGCGTAGTGGTTAAGGCGCTGCGCTACAAACCGGAAGGACGCGGGTTCGATTCCCGATGAGGTCGTTGAGACTTTTCAATTGGCCTAATCCTTCTGGTGGCACTATAGCCCTGGGGTCGACTCAGCCTCTAAGAGAAATGCGGTAAATGCGGCCGGTGCGTAAGGCTGACAACCTTACCACCTTCATATTCCGAATGTTCAAAATCTGGGAGCCTCAACCTCCTGGAACTCTCTGGGCCTCCATGGCCTGTATAGGGATCACTTTACTTTACCTTAGCATCTTTGTAGGCTATAGGCCTAACATCGAGTAACAAAGAAAAAAATTTAGTATGAAATAATTATAATAAAACAAGGACAAGTGGTAATCGACCATATTATAAGTCTTTAATATTTTCACGTTATTTCTCATTTTATTCTCATGTAAATGCAAACATCGTGTAATTTATTGTCAAACTACTTTCATATTCTGGAATTATATTGCCTGTCAAGAACGTGCTTATTGTATTCAACCTTCATTCGAGGTTTGCTTCACAAGTGTTACAAAGAAGCAACAATGATGCAAGCATCAAGGATCTTAATATGTTGAAACGCAAAGACAGTCTTTTGTTGTTTGTATTTGTTGACCCAATGATCAATAGTATTAATTTGCATACAGATTACTTTTCGATTGACGATACGAAATGTGAATGACAAGTGGAAACTTTTCAACCTTGCTGTATTTTAAAACGTGACTCGTTATTTGTGCACTGTGCTTCATATGGTAGTAGCATTAGTCATTATCAGGGCCCGGATTTTGATGACGTAAAAATACTTTTAAAAAAATAGCTATAAAATGACAATAAAAATACAAAATTTATCAAAAAGCTAAAGAAAGCGACCAAAAAACTTGTATAAAAATAATAGTTTATTCATCAGATTTGTGTCTATTCCGAAGTTATGTTTTTTACCCAATTCTAATTAGTTAATTGGTATATACGATTAAAAGCAAACAGGAAACATTGTCTTTCTGTGTCCAATTTAAATTATAACAAGATTTATTACTTCCGATAATATTCAATATAAGTAAATGCACAAAAATCTATATATTGCGAGAAACAACACAAAATAATAAAATAATGACATTATATAAAGACCGTAAGATTACAAAAAATGACCAAATAGTGACATTAATTTCTAAAAATTATCTACAGTACAAATAAAAAATGGGGAAAACGACCAAAACAATTACAATTATGTAATCTAAGAGTCGTGATCAGAGTGGGCAACCTCCATGATATTCCTGTTAAAAGATGACAATCATAAAAAAAAAACAGGCCCTGGTCATTATCCGTAATGCTAATATTTAATTCTGTGAAGTTCAAGCGTTTCGTAACATTAACTACTAACAGTAATGGCACTAGCAATAACTATATCCATTTCAACTAATTTCATTTTGACCATTTGAGCTTGAACAACAATATCACATCAATTCAATTACAATAAATTTACCCAAAACTTACCACGGTAACTAAGAGGGAGAATACGTTATGCAAAGGATTATATACTGTTAACATTGAATGAGAATACTTGGGGTAAAAATTACTCTGACACCGAGACTGGACCTTAAGCTGTCCATGCTGATGTTTTCCTAACTTAGTTTACGAGAGATCTGACACGAAGTTGATAGAGCGTTAGCACGTGAAGCCAATGCTGTAAATTTTTTGGCGAGCCGAAGATCCTGAGTTCGACGAACTAAAGCTAATTCTGTTGGAAGAACGTAGTATAATTTTCTTGTAACTATTCTCATTGTAATCTAAGATAAAATTGACATTAAGTAATTTTTGTTAACAGCGATCTAGTAACATAACTACAAGCCAATAATCAGCCTAAAACTACATTATAACTATATAACACATTATACGAGTCCTTGTCAGATCGTTAAAATACAATGCCTCTGTAGATCACAAAACGCAAGATATTTTAATATGGCATGAGGGAATATTATATATATATAATATCGTATGACGTATAAGTTAATAAACACCATAACCTCAAAGAGTTTATGTCAGCGTCTAAGATTTATTGCAAATAAACAGAAAATGCAATTTAATTGAGCTAGGGTGGTAAGCCTAATATAATGACAATAACACGAAGTAGGGTAAGGTGGTACATTTTCGAACACTTAACAAATATTCTTATTTTATGAACACAGTAAACTTAAGACAAGTTCAACTGTATCGTAATCACAAAGTTGGCAATGTAGTTGACCCTTCAAAAAAATATGGAAGTCAAACAGCTGTAAAATTGGTCATGGCAATCAATCTTTCATTTCCGGAATATCGTTCGAAAATGTACCACAGTAGGTACAATTCTAAACACCAGTGGGTACTATTTCGAACAGTGGCATTTTCAACGAACGAATTGCTTTCTTCCAAATATTATATATTATTATTATTATTTATCAATAATATGAGCGTAATAATGAACTGTCACGTTTTGAATAGGCAGATGATAGGTTTCGGGCATGTGGTCAGCATGCTGACTCCTACGTCAGTTATTGATGGCTTACTGAACCGGAGCCGCTACTTTTTTATAAATTAGCTCTTCGGTTGGTGTCAGGAGGCTGAATGCACCCCGTTCCAAATCGCCCTACCTCAGAAAAATTCGAGGAGGTAACGGGGATCGAACCCAGACTTGCGGGTCCGTAGTCAGCAACCACTAGACCATGCAGGCGGGTCTGTCATAACATCAAGAGCAATAATAAAATATACTTAACAACTCCAGAACGATTTCTGTTTGCTATTCTGTATTGCATATTTGCTGAGATGTAATAGCAATCCAGAGGAAGTGCAGGTCATAAATTTTCGTTGAAATAATACCACTGTTGAAAGCTATGTGAATGCTATCCTTTAAATATTTGACTGGCACAGTTAATAATAATAAACATGCAGAATGCTGTGATGGCAAAACAGCTTTTCCATGCAAGCGATCGCGGGTTAAAGTACTGTTCGAAATTGTACCTAAAATCCGTTCGTATTTGTATCTCGAGCTAGTTTTTGTAAATTATACATAGTTGCAAATTCCGCTCACGAATGACCATTGTTGTGCCAATGACTTATGTATTAAAGACTACGCTATTTGTTGGTATGCGTTAAAAATTGGTCCTCAACAATGTATTCCAGTAACACAACGTGGGATTATAAGCAATTTTATAACGTGCCATTTTTCCAGCATGGAGTTCTTAACTTCGATTGGAAAATAATATTTTATGGCCGAATGAGTCAACTTAAAACATCATTCTCGCGGATACAAATCAACAAAACAATCAGTATGGACGCTATATTTTTAAAAAGAGGTTGGCTAACATTTGAAACCCAACAATGGATAAAAATCTTAGTCCGTTCAGAACTGTACCATGTTCGAAAATGTACCACCTTACCCTATAGTAAATTAAATTTTATGGATAAATTATAAGGCCTGCTTATATGCATATACCTTGAACAATGTACTGCTTGTATTTACTTTGAAAAGCATGATAAAATACTACAGTCAGACCTCCGTAGAGCGATATTTGTGGGCCCTTGCAGACTATGTTGTTATATTGGTACATATAACCAATTTATTTGTTCTCTACTTTTTATTGTGTTTTGAATAAGCTTGTACGGTCCATGTGAACCAGTTCGAATGTTTCCATTTGGTTATGTAACAAGCAAATTAATGTAATAAACACCTATTTACATTACCAATAGGCCTATAATAATGTTATGTACAGAGTTTGACTGTACCTAGGTATACCATTTCCTCTAGAATTTGGTGTTAGAACCATGCTAACCAAGAGCAAAATAAATAAAAATGTATAAAATACGTGTATTTACTATCCAAAAATGCCGTTCTCATACACTTGATAACTTCTATCAAAGATGCATTTAGAGCAATCTATAGATACTATGAAACACTCTGTCACATTAGCTGTTTGTAGTGACAAAGACATTAGTTTATTTTCCAGATCCAGATTTATTTGTTCTAACATTTCCCTTGCAACACTTTCAATACAAAACGAAACCGCAAGTAGTCCTTCCCGGAGGGCAAAGTCCTTGATTTATCCTCGATCCACTGACTGGGGGAGCACCTAAGTCTCCCCCTCCTCTCAAAATAATAGTCTAGACCCAAGATAACTCGATAGGCTTAGTACTTAGCTAGTGTAACATAACACAGGTCAGCTATTTGGTGCAAAACAGATGCATGTGACGTCCAAAATAAAATTAAGAACAACTGAACGAACAGTGGGCAAATGTTCTATTCAGTTATTAAGCATAGGACCCTGATGTTTATGACATGCCATATTATCTTCCTAACTTTTATTTCAGTCATTGCATTGATTTAAGTAAGAATTGAACGTTCCTGATTGCTTTTAGATGATTTTATACGTCATATGTGCATATTTAGGTAATTTTTGGAGTTTTGATCATATTATGGATACTTTTGTGATTCAAGGTCATGTTTCGATTACTATTGTGGAGATTATCTTATATTCGAAGAGTCGAATGTCAATGGAATGCGGCCTAGTTACTAGTTACTATGTGTATTTCAGTATAAGCCAAATTGCTAAACTTATCGTCGTGCAGAGAGAATTGTTCAATGATAGTAAACAGGACAATTAAATGATAATAAATAATAATAAATAATATAGTATTATTATTCTTATAAGTATATGAATTAAAGAATGTTGCTCACCTATGTCAGAATATTAGCCTGTAAGTTAAGCAATATTTAAAATGACCTCTTTAAGAGATATCATAAACCCCTATATGAAACTGAGAAAATATCTTTAGAAAATTTTCACTCTACTATTTTTAATACACTGATTTGCAATTTGTATATTTTCCCGCTCTAAAATTGATTTAGGATATTATCTTAACTATTTTATGGCAGTATTGACATGATCTTACAACCAAGTCTTCTTTAGAAACTGAAATATAAATTCTTTGCAAATTTCTTGGATATACGTGATTTTTAAGACGAGTTCGGGCGTCTTGTTGATCACTCATCACCTCATCAGGAATCACCCAGTGAGGCCTACCTATCTTGTGCTTGAGTAACAGCCTCCCCTATGGGCAATAATTTGTAAGACCCAAGAATTGAATGGTTAAATAATAAAGTAAATGGAGAAAAAGAAGAAACTGAAGTTGATGAAGAATGAAAAAAATAAATTAATTTCGCAGTCGATTAAAGTAAATTAAAGTGGTACCGTGTATTATGTGATGCACTGATAACTAAATAAACATTCTTCCTTCCTTTCTTTCTTTCATTATCTTAGTTTTACCTCCCCCTTTTAGGATTTAAGCGACCCAAGCCGCCCGGGCCTTACAGGCCCACGCCCTGTCGGGAGAGGGACTATCTTTGGATCACATATTTTTTTTGACCAGACAAGGACATGGAGGGCCTCCCCGGATGAGCAATCAGCCCAATGCCGGGGCCACCTCCGAGACGACACGAATACATAGGATGAGACACACCATTCACACAAACATTCACTCCAAACAAAGCGAGGATGGGATGAAGATTATAATGACGGCCAGATGATATCTGGGGACCACATTTGTCTCACAAATGAGAAAAAACTTCAGAAAAAAATCCCACCAAGGTAACTTGTTCCGACAAAAATCAAACATATATGTAGCCCTATTAAGCACAATTCCATATAGTATAAAGAATAAGAAACTAAAAAGAATTATCATATTTGAACAAATGTAACCCCATCCTAAAGGCATAAGCAATCACAGAACATTAAATTTCATTAAAGAATAATTCTATGATTGAAATATTTTATATGGATCTATTTTGCTCGGAACAGTTTATGTGCATGCACGCTCAATGCGTCTAATTAAAGCAATACAGCCTCAAGGCACTATTATTACATCAACCTTCAAACGGGAGATGGATCTGATCTGAATTGTAGCTTCCATTTAGTGGTGGAATCTGAGATCAAAAGAAGGAAAAAGAAATATTTCTTCAAGAGCACGTGATGCTTCTAGAGACTTCAATGAATTGAATGAGATTTTATTTAGTAAACAATTATTTTTAAAAATCTTCTTTATTTTCAGTGTGATTAAACGAGTTATAGAAGTGGTGAATACTTCTCAAACAAGATTTAGAGTTGACGATCAATCTTGAGTGTTAAACAGATGAAGATAAGTCATTAAACTATATACTGGCAAATGTAAGGGAATATTAAATTACTACGTACAGTACATACTACAAATCCCACCGAAAACATAATTGAATAAACTAACTAACTAATAATCTATTGAAAATATTAGAAAATAAATTTGGTTACACCGCACGTGTCCAGGAACGAACTGACGTTTTATCAGATAAAATCGCATCCTCGCGTTTCGAGGAAGGATATTATAAGATAAACGATCGTGATTGGTCTATATCCAAGGAATTGCTAAACGTTTTTGGTCAATATCAAATACGCGGCTTATGAATGGAATAATCTCATTAAATTACAATTTCATTTAGATCATAACCTCACAAATAATAACTGTTTCTTTTAATTGAGAATAATGTGTAAAACCAATTAGTGTGCCGCGTGAATTAAACTTATTGCCTACCTTTCGCGTGCCGCAAGTGGAAAAGGACGGGAATCGCTGGTATAGATTATTTAAGTTTATGAACAATTTTGTTATATAATCCTGCCCTAAATTTGCAATGCGTTTTAGACCTCTAGTGTACCGCTCTAGTGTTTAGAAATTTCACGTTTCTTCATTTTGTTAGAATTATTATATTATTCTACCTAGGACGTAGGCCTAATATTTGATTTGTTGAATAGAATAACGATTTGTTTAGACTTATTTTTATAAGGCGTTTCTGCAGCAAAATGAATGGATCATGAGTGTTTTTTTTTCGAAATAACCCCATAATGCAATACAAAATTTATACCAATATGTCTATGTTTGAAAAATCGAACTACAAGTGATCCACTTACGTAAGTTATACCTTAGGTATGTTTTGTTACACCGAATTGATTAATTATGGGAGATTAAAAGTAGGCCTATCGCAAGGAAGGCGTTTTGTTTAATATAATATAGGGCATTCCGTTCTTTACATGCTTTGCAATTTCCAAGTATTAATTATTATATGGGATTATGAAAATAACAAAATATAAAAATGAATATCAGTTATTTAATCACTTATAAAACCGTTTTACACTATCAAAATTCATTCCGCAAATTATTGTGAGAATATTATACACAGAATACATAGACTACAAATACCGGTCTATGCTACAAAAAGAATAATATTATTACAAGAGAATAATACAAAAACAATAAAAAAGGAAGTCAATAGAACAAAAATTAATTAACATAAATCAAAACACACAAGAACCTTTGCCATTCTTAAATCGGAAATACAGTAACAAACATCATGCTCAAAGAAGTTATAATAATAAGAAGAAAAAGAAGAGGGGAGAAGGATGAGAAGGAGGAGGAGAAGGAAGAGAAGGAGGAGGAGGAGGATGTGTGAGCGGGTGTCACAGATCGTATCAAATTAAATGTAGAGTCATTTTAGACGATAACGATAGTAACTAAATCAAACTAAATACTACACAGTGTTAATATGATGAACAAAGATTCTATTCTTATCCATGAAGAACAAGCACGGTCATTCATAAGCTAGAAATGAAGTTTTCAATGGAATTTCAGTAGTTCTTTAACCTCACTAAATGCGCAAGAAGTTCCGCCATCTGGCCACTAGATGTTAGCACCCACTGCGACATCGGCAAGGCCATACGGCCATGGGCGGAACATTTGAACGACATTGAGAATTCTCATGGGCAGTTAAACTACTACAAATAAAGTAAAGCACAGGGGGTCAGTGAAGAACGTTACATCTTCAGGCAAGTTACTGATAAATCAATTTGTCAAGAATAGCCTTTTGGGACTTAATGTTATCTCTGTCTCCTCCTCCTTTCCCCCCTCCCTCTCTCTATGAGCCTACTTATTCTCCTTTTATCTCTGCTATTCACTTTATTTAACATTCCTTATAACAACAAACTTCTGCATGTCCTTTGTTAAAACAGTTATTGGGACAAAATTCTGAAATTGGCGATATTGGATGAATTAAAAAAATATACACTTAATTTTGTTATTTATTTCACAACTTCTATCACTTTAGTAAAGTAAATATTGTTTTCTAACCATAGATTTCCTTCTTTTTTGTATATTGAATATTTGAACTATTTATTGATTCTAAATTTATTGTTAATGTTTTATTTTTATTACACTATTTAGTAGCCTAATTTTTCTCAACATACAATATGTATAATATACGCTTACATGCAAGCTGATTTAGTAGAGTGTTATTATTATTATTATTGTTATTATTATTACTATTATTATTAACAGGGTCGAATTAAGATACTTAGATGCCCTAAGCATTACCTAATTTTGGTGCCCTTTTATACTTGTAATTTAATATATTAAAGCAATAATAAACCATAAAGTAAAATGTTATTTATCGACAAAACTTAATTTAACGAAACCTAAAGTGAGAAGGAAAATAATATTTCTGTAAGCTTTCATTTTATTTATGCCTTATTATTTTCTCCTACCTTTTCTTCTTGCCAAGTCTTTGGTCAGATCTTCGTAATCTCACCTAACACATCTTCCCCTATACATAACAGAGATTTACTGATTTGCCACTTCTAAAATGCCAATACAACTTGTTAAATGGCCCATTGTAGTGTTGTTGGTTACTGGGTCCACAAGAGATCCAATGAGCCACGTACTCAGCAGTGAAATCAAGCCATAACCCTGGATCTTTAGCTAAATTGTGATTTTATTAATCTTTTAGAAACAGAATAATTTCACTGCCATCGCCATGATCCCCTTAAACTTTCATTTTCATAAATTATTTTACCCCAAAATGCATTGTAAAGTCATTCGAATTGACGTTTGCAATAGAGGTATCTGTATCAAGAGAATTAACAGGCAAAGTGAGATAAATTATGAGGCATGTGCTAGGTGAACCTGCTTGTGACACCTCGTTGATTCTAACGTCATCACATTTTTATTCTGAAATGATCAAAGTTATATTTGCCTTTTCCATTAAATTTTGTAAATGACTATAAATTTAATTAACTTAATACTTTAAATGTTAAATTCGGCTATGAAACATTTATGTGGCTCCCCTTTTCCTCTGATGTCCTAAGAACGTGCTTACTGTGCGTATGGGTTTAACCCAGTAATTATTATGGTTATTATTATTATTATTATATTAATATGAAATTACTAAAGCACATATATGCCCAATAATATTTTTGTAAATTAAATTTCCGAAGTGAATCCTGAGGACCATGCTCAGGCTTTTATTTTCATTAACTCGTTTCTTTTTTACTTCCTAATATATTATCTTCTTGTATTACTTAGCTCCTTGCATTAGCAGGAGTGTCATCCAGGACTGTACTCACTCAATTTTCGACGTTATTTTTTAAAACGTTACGCCAACAATTATATGAAATTATATAGTCTATATATATATATATATTTCTTTTTAACATTATCTCAGACACATTATTTCGTTCGCCTAATATAGGCTATTTATTCATGCATTAATTTCCTCTCGTATCACTGCTACTCAATATAAATTCGCCACTTCAAAAAATAAAAATTTTCTGTATAAAAAAATATAAGATATATAGAGTAATACTATATGAAAATGTGATTTTTTTTTAATCTTTGTGTTAAGCTTGTCATTCATAGAAAGTAGCTATTGTACTAAATTTTCTCAATTTTCTTGATCTCAAACTTAGATCCTACTAACGATTTTACTTGACGATTGCTTAAATTGTTGTATAAATTCAGTCTTGTAAAGGTTAATTCAATAACCAAGCAACGCTTAGGTGTAACGGTTTGCAATAAAACAGGTTGGCTATCCAACGTAAGATCAGCTTTCTGTATAGATTCGGATATTAGGGCTATCGTAAACATGAACGTCTGTACATTACGTACCGGTATCTTACACGAAATGGGTCGGGTTCTCCCTTAAGCATGAATTCAAAACGATTCTTTACAGAAATATTCATAATCATCTTTTAAGGTAAGAAATGCATAAGTTTGTGGAATACTGATTATTAGTTAATCGAGCCTTTAAGGAACGAGGAGAAGAGATTTGGGCGGTAGTTCAATGATGGAGCAATATTTCAGAGAACTGATCTACATACATAATAATGCATTTCGAGAGATGAGATGAGAATGAAACTTGGAGGTTTTGGGTTTGAGAGTCACGCAACCAAGTCAAGAGGCATCCCTCAAACATCCAGCGAAGCGCCCTCTGGCGTCAAAACCCAAGGGCAGACGGGAGGAGCAGACAGTGAAACCAAAGCTGTTATCATGGGATAAGTTGTTTAAAAAATGATCCAAATTAAACGTATTTGGATGATTCGTCGATCTCACGCTATCCACGCAGCATTCCAAAATAAGAACTCGAAGAGACACGGACCTGGCATGCGCTGTCGAGCAGCGAAGTCTGCAAACTAATAGTTAGCAACAACTTACGTAATATGGGTAAGAATTTCATGATATCAACATGATGTACACCTTGTAAATAGAACACACTTCCTTTGGCAAACCCAAGTATTTAAATATCAGTTTCCAAACCTGATACGAAAACAGGTTCAATTTGCGCCTCTATAAAATATTGGTACTGAAAATTCTGTTTAGGCCTACACTATTATTTTATTATACTATTTATTATTATATTATTTCTTATTCATGAAATAAATTCTGAAAAATTCACCTTATACCCTCATTTTTTAAAATGCAAACCATATTTTATTTCTCCATATGCAAAATATTACTTATTAAAAATTACAGATTATAAATTATTTCAAATACAATTACAAAATTGAGTATTGTTTACCCTGCATGAGCATAGCTCGTGTTGGGGGTCAGTTCTGTCATACTAAATTATATTACATAATTTATGTAACAAGTAGTCCAAGTAGGCCTATGTTAGCGAACAGGTAGAAAATTTGTTAGCCAAAATTTATAAGAGAGTTCAGAACAAACATATTATAGGTTTACGCAGAAACAATAAAATTCTTCATATTATATAAATACATGAATAATGATACGGACAAATAAAGTACAATAGGATAACAGAGGTACGAAACAAAATACCTCATGTTAAAAATTATATTAAGTTTTCGAGTAAAGTAAGTCCAGGGCGAGACAAAATAAAGATGACAGTTTTTGCTTCCTCTGCCCTTACCATAGGTAGGCCTACTATAGGTTAGAGGTGTACATATTCTGATTTTAGCTTGCTTGCCCCTTTGAAATTCTGCAACCAGTCACAGCTTTTAACTCGCTTGACTTGAAAGCAAGCCAGATTACAACGATGATAAGAAATACTGTCGCTATGAGTCACAAGCTCTTCATAACTTGGTGGGTTGCACAGGGCCTAAGGAAACTGCAAGGCCTGGCGGAAAGAATATGAAACTGGGTATAGCAGTGCACTGGTAAGTCGTGCAGTTACGTAGTTGAGGAACTTCAGATGTGTTTAGAGAATTTTACCCTGAAGGAAGCCGAGGAGAAACTAAAGTGTGGACAGTTTGAATTATCAATGAAAAAAAAAAATTTTCAAACATTTTCGAGAAAACATCATAAAATCATTAATAACAATAACAAAAATCCCTTTAGGCAAGCCTACAAGCTGAGTTAGATTTCGAAGTGCTAATTTACTGTCACTGCGTAGCACTCTTCTTCTTTAGCCTTGGCATGACAAACCCGCAATAATAACTGCAAAAAAGAGGAAAGAGAACTTTTTCAAACATTCAAATCTCGCCTTATATGAGAACTATTAAGAAACTAGTTATTGATTTGTAGAGTACTCATCAAGAGCTTTTCAACGATACTCCACAAGACGTAGTTTCGAAAATTTCGAATTTCCATCCCCATACCCCACCCCCACTCGTACTCCCAAAACCCCCGAATCGTTGGTGTCACTGTGAACTCCATAAGGAGTACTCTAATTTATTCAATCAAAATCTATACTTCAAAGGGGCCGAGATATAAATGTTTTAAAATTTCAACCCACTCCCCCGACCACCCTCTTGCGCCAATTTTGCTCATTAACGAATTGAACTATTGGGCCTAGAAATAACATAATAAAATTTGATTCAAATATCTTGAAAATTACGGCCGCTAGCGTGTAAAGATATATATATATATGTATATATATAAATATATATATACATATATATATACATATACATATACTGTATATAAATATAAATATCACAATTTTTTTAACAGGCGGTGGTTTCGTACTTAGGGAGGCAAGAAACGTAAAGATATGAACGAATTTTTTGAAAGTCATTAGGTAGATTTTTCTTCGAAATCTACCTAATAATAACAATAATAATTGTGTAAACACGCTAAAACGGTTTTTAATACTTTATCCACCTTTTATTTATCTGCAGGGTGAATTTCTTCTACCAGCATGTAGAAAAGCAAGAAAGTATTACCTACACTTAGCAACTACAGTTGTTTAGCTGATAGGAGTGTCGCAAGCTTATTCTGGCTTGCCTAGGCTGGGTTTGACCTGACCCACCAAGTTTAAAGAAACCTGCCTGCTTCCTAGCTATGACGCTGGCAACTTGCTTGCCTGGCGTTCAAGCGGGTATGGGCAAGCTAAAATCGAGATTTGTACACCTCTACTAAAGGTAGAGGAAGTCTTGTGTTCGATCCCGAAATTCTAAGTCGATTTCTTAACATAATTGCACGTTTAGAGATAGCCTACTCTGAACCGAAAAAAGCTATTTTTAGAAACTTATTTGTGTGTGTGTGTGTGTGTGTGTGCGTGCGTGTGTCTGTGAACAACCTAGCTAGAAAACGAAAAATTGTATAAAAAAAATTTTGTATCTGGATTTTAATATCTTCTGTGGATGTGACAAGACGATTGGCGAAGCATTTCTCTTAGGCTACTTTTAATGCCACTTCACATGAAAAAATCTACTTTTCGCGATTTTCTCGAAAACGGTTCGAACGATTTTGTTTAAATTTTGTACATGAAGTGCTTATACCAAAAGCTAAAAACTTTTATTTGAAACATTTTTCCCTCAAAAATTCCCTCACGGGTAGTTATAAGCCATCCACTATTGGTAGAAACTGAAGTCTAGCCTGATGAACAATAAACCTCAGGTTAATAACTGAAAACGCACTCATTGCAATACTGCCTTTCATTCTATAGGCCATCAGAATGTGAAGTGAGCAAAATGTAAGCCTATTGCCCATGCTTCAGGGAAAAGAAAGTTACTTAAGTGCATTAATCTGAAGGAGATAGTGTGTCAATTATAAAAATACTAAGGGTTGTTAAAAAAAAATTATACCCTCGAAGTACAGATATTGGCAAAATAGGCCCTAAAGAATGAAATCTATCAGACTGTTTCCCATTTAATTCTAATTCTAATATTCTACATTCTAATTAATATATTTTAAAAACTAGTGGGTGGTTTTTATGCTGAGTTCTGATAGACCTCAGTCATCGGAATGTTTAAAAAAATATTTTACACGTTTATGAGTCTGACTCTTCGAAAAAAAAGAGCCGTTATAATTATGATTTCCCTGACTATAATACGCCCTCATTTTATAAGTTAAGTTATTCAAATTATTTAACCAAGAGCTTTAAACCAGGCTAGGTAATTAAGCAGGAGGCTTAAGTGATGTCGCATAATAGCATTTAAACGGTCAAGAGAAAGATATTTCAATAACATATTACAAGTGAAAAAAAAGTTACTTACTGAAATATCGACATGTTATTATGTCTGTACATGTGTCATTTAATAAAGAATGTTCACGGATGATTGAGCGTCCAGCTGCTGGCACTCATTTCATGAAAGTGGAGATACTTGTGTTAAATGTTCTATTTACCAAAATTACCACAAATATTTTCTATCCGCCAACCATATAGTATAGGCTATACAACCTCAACGATGCGAAGCACAATGCGAGTACACTGGTGTTATTTTTTCCCCATCACACTATAAAGTTGTACAATCAAGCAGGATATCAAAGACAACAACATGTGCCTAATGCATGTGTTAGATATATATGTAACATTCGTAATACGAGCACATAACTCCGTCACTAGAACTTTTTCAATGGGTACGCCTACGCGAACATATTTCCACTATCTCATTCCGCTTTACATCATCCTGTGTACCTCAACACCTAGCTATCTTTTCAGTCGTTTTCTTTACCTATCATCCTACCATAACTTGGACACGCGCTCTCAGCTTGACTCCTTACTATTCCTGCCTCTGTGCAGAACTTCACATTATTCCTTTTTCTTTACAGCAACAGCTATTTGATTCTGGAACTAATTTCCTAGCTATATCAGGAGCTGCCAAGCGATTTCACAGTTCAAACGAAATTAAATTTAGTACTAACTTACTTAAACATTTAGCTGGTTAAGAGTGATATTAAAAAGTGAATATTTTATAATTTTTGGCATTATAGTCAACATTGTATTCATTTATTTTAACTTCATGTATTATTTAGTTTTTTCCTCTTTGTATGTTAAGTCAGTTGTTTTCTCTATTTTAATTGAGTTGTTGTATAAGTTATGTATTTCATGCATTCCCCTTGGCTGAGTGGTAGAGAGGGGCTTATGGCAAGGTTAATATGTATAAATTTAGGAAAAAGCCTAGAAATTGCAAAATTATAGTAATCCCACACATCAAGGAAATAATTTATATAAGAAATAAAGGGAAAACAGAGATAAAAGTGAATTTTGTTCATTTAATGCTGCGTATTACTGAATAAACGCTTTACAAAACCGCCAGAATTATAAAATATTCCAATGATGCTAAATTTATAGACATCGTCGGCTTTAATGTGTACAAAAAAGTTTCCTTTATGACGTGTAAAAAACGTGTAAAACGATATCACGGAAATATAACTATATAAAACTATATAAAAAGTAATGAAACCTTAATTCAAATAAAAAAGTAAAAGTAAAGTACCCCTTTATAGGCCTTGCAGGCCTTTAGGGTTCCGGAAGGTTGAGGCTCCTACGTTTTAGACATTCGAAAGTGAAGGTGGTAAAGTTGTCAGCCTGATGCACCGACTGCCAGAATCACCAGGATTGTTCCTGGTACTCATTTCTGTCAGCAGCTGAGTCGAACCCAGAGCCATAATGTCAACAAAAATCCCAACGATAATTCAAGTCAAGTTCAATGATATTCTGCCAACATTTAGTATGGTCTAATTCTAGATTATACACGAGATCATGTGTATTATATAAAGATAGTCAATAAAATATGATGTTGATTTAACTTTAGGCTAACCTTCACTATCTCTTTTCCTTTAATAACATTTGGCCTACAACACTTCAACTGGAACAATAATGGTTCGAACCCCTGTTGTATAGGCTAGTTTTATAGAATATTCTTTAAACTACTCTAACAGACGACTCGTGTTCAGAAACAGGTACTAATTTTATATGATTTACTTAACACAGTCATTCCACTTATACAATTCCAAGCGAAAGAGCCATTACCATGCGACAGCTTTTTGGACTGAGCTTTTGGCTTGATTTATGATTTATTTAACATATAAATATCTTGGTTTCTCAATCATTTTATTCCAAACATTAGGCCTACAAAGTTAGACTGTATGTTTTTTTACTATAATGGAAAGCAGTGCTAGCCCTAATCTGTCTATGATTACAGCATTTTTCAATGATTCAATGTAAGTTTTAAAACATCTAGGAACTTATTTATGAGTATTTTAAATATAGAATTAGCATGTCTGAGACAGCATAGTCATATGATTTATTACGGTCAATTCCTCAGCATACATTCTCATCTACCAATCATCAATCCAGGTTGACTCCATTTCATCTATCACCCACGTCTAAAGCGCACATCTGAAGAAGCCGGCCCATTATTACGGGCAAGCTCTTTAATAAGAGTCCCTTGTCCATCAGGTGTTATTGCCACAATGATAATATGTGTTTATAATCCGCCACTGATATGCACATCGCGCTGCGGGCTACGTACACCATCATCCCCTTTCGTCTTTTAATTTCACACCTCATTTGAGGAAGACGTTTGTAAAATATTAGTTCGTGCATGACACATCCTTAAAACAAGAAATAAAAAGACTTTATGACGAGCAGTGTATATTCAAACTATCCCATCCTTCCGTCCGTTCGCCCGAGACATCCTCACTGATACGCGGGGAGTCTCGATACGCTGATTTCATCTATGGATTCCGTAAGTGGCCTAAGTCCATGAGACGAATACAAATGTTATCTAATAGAGTAGCCCTACAAGCCTCTTCAGCGTCCATGCACTGTTTAGGGAATAATAAAATTGCTGTACTTCATAAAAAGAGAGAGAAAAAAAGAGTTATTGGAATACAAACCGACAACAGGCCGGACATGTATAAAAAATAAAAAATTACGTACACAAAATAAAACTGCTGCCCACCATTCCACCCTATTCCGTGCTATCTCCATCCAACCATCCCTCGCAAATCCTCCTTCCCTTAAATGTATCCTAATATTGTCCTCCCACCTAAGTCTAGGTCTTTCAAGGACTCTTTTCCCTTCGGGTGTCTCAGTCAATACCTTTCAGATGTCTTTCCTTCCCCAGGCGCGCAACTTGTCTAGCACAATTCATCCTTCGTGATTTAATTACCCTTACTCTATCCGATGAAGAGTAGAGGTTATGAAGCTCATCATTATGGAGTTTTCTCCAGTCCCCATTTTCTTCTCTTTTAGGCCCAAGTATTTTCCTAAGCAACCTATTTTCGAACCCTCTCAAATTATGTTCTTCCCGAAGAGTAGCCTAAGCAGCGATGTCTCACATCCATATAAAACAACCGGCAGGTTAATTTTCTTATAAATGTTTATTTTTAGGTTTCTGAACAGAAGACGAGAAGATAAGAGTTTCTGAATTGCGTAAAAACAAGTATTTCCTTATTTCAGTCGACACTTATCTTCTACCTTAATATTATTTGTACCTGTAATATTTTCTTCCAGATATTGGAATTTCTCCACTTGTTCGAACGATTTGCCGGATATTGTAATATTTTTAGCGCATTATTTTGACGTTTCATGAATATATTCTTAGTTTTTTCTGCATTAATTTTCAATCTAGCAATCCTGCAGACATCGAAAAGACTTTCTGCATTTCTCTCGATTGTGTTGTCACCGCCCAACAGATAAACCCATCTGAATAAGCTAAAATCGGGTGATTGCCTTTAATTCTAGGCCTACCTTAATTTCCTGAACTTTCCTAATGGCATATTCCAAAGCGAATTAAAAAAGTAAAGGCGATAATGCATCTCTTTGCTTCAAACTGCTTTTGATGGCAAACCTAACTTATCTGAAAAATTTCCCCTGCCCTGACTCTGCTGTGCATTTCATTTAGACACATTTTGATCAGTCTAATTAATCACTTTGGTATCCCAAACTCAATGAGGATACTGTAAGCTACTGTCTCGCCAAATTGAATCATATGTTTCTTTTTTAAATCTATTTATAGCTGGTGAACAGAATTATATTCCCACTTTTTCTACAAGATTTAGCGAATACAAAATATTTGATCAAATCCATATTGGTGATCTCCAATTATTTCTTTCGCATATGGGGCTAATATTGACAGAAGTATATTAGACAAAAAATTTATGATGTTGACGAGAGAGAAATTCCTCGATGGTTATTTCATTCAGCTCTATCTTCCTTTTTGTGGATCGGTATAGTAACAGAATTAATACAGTATAAACTTATGTTTAGGGTACTTAAATATTTGTCAAATCTAATGACTCATGTAGGATATAAGTAATTAATTAACAAGCTTAATAAACCGGATACCGAGGCTTAAACTTTACCTATGCCGCTTCGATGTCTGTATGTTAAATTACTTTTATTTTATTTTATTTTATGATTAAGAAGAGCCATTAAATATCAATCTATACCCTTTACACTTCCGCCTGATTGGCAAAAGAATGGTGTGATATGTGTTTAGCGTTAACTAAATAGTGTATGATTCTGAAACAAATATTGACAATCGCTCATTTCAAACAAATTCTTACTATTTGACCCAAGAATAGTGACACGAGTGAAATAATAATTGCTGTTATATTGACCTAAACTTGCTCCAGAATCTCTCCAGGCACGTCATTAAGAAGAAAGTATTTATTTTGCAGTGACTGACATTCAAATTTCTGTGATAGGGAAACATCAATTAGTGCCTACAAGATGATAAATGAAATTTGAGCAATTTCAAAGACAGCGTTTGACCGCCCTGCTAGAACATGAAGAAAATAATTAGTTTGTGTGGGTAGTTTCCAATTCCATTAGCCAAATGAAACTGACTCAGCAAAACCCTACTTGACATCTCAAAGCAGACGGGTCCATAGACCCCTTTAATACTCTTCAATGTAAACACAAGCTACGTCATTTTCTTTTGTTTCATGCCTCACCGAACTTGACAGGGACGTAGCCAGTGAGGAGGACCGAAGGGCCCGGGCACCCCCTGAAATGGAAGAAAAAGCTTACGAAAATACAATAATTGAATAGGTAAATATTAAGTTATAAAACAGTATTAAATACTATTAAATACTATTCTACCCTTCTACCCTTAAGTCCTGAGCCAGGAGTTTCTGCCAAGAAGACAAGGAATAAACGCAGAGGCGTATTGTGCAACACGACTACGTCGCGCTATCCAAAACAAGAGACGTGGAAATTTGCCTGAAAAGGTGTTTTTGATTCATGACAACGCTCGGTCTCATTCGGCTGCTCAACGGCACAGCTTCAACATTTTAAGTGGGAAATTTTTGGATATCCTCCTCACAGCCCTGACCTGGCACCCAGCGATTTTCACTTGTTTCCGAAACTAAAGGACTTTATGAATGGAAAAGAGTTCCCAACCGATGAAGACCTCAAAGCGGCAGTGACATCCTGTGTTTTCATTCTGCTTAATGGCAGCATGTGACGTATTAATCACCGCACGCTGATGTCTTACGTGTCCAGTAACGAGCTGAAGTTTTATCAAATAAAATTGCATCCTTGCGATCCGAGGAAGGATATTATATGATAAACGATCGTCATTGGTTTATATCCGAGGAATTGCTAAACGTTATTGGTAAATAGCCTATCATGAGTATGAGTAGAACAGTCACTTTAAAAATTGTTTCTCACTAACAGACGAAAAAGCTTCACACAAGGAAGTCTGCGGATGACCTTCCTTACATATTGTAACAGCCGTGAATAAAATAGGATTTAAACGAAATTAATAATTTATTTGATAGTCATGTAATTTGTTTTCGCTTATTTCTTATATTTTTTGTGCTTATTTTCTTGTTTACTATAGTGTTTTTATTTTGCTTACAAATCCGGGCTCTGCAGTAATTTAAGTGGAATGTGTTGATATCGAGGTCTATGCTAATTTTCTTAAATGCGTCCTACTATAATCAAACATAAGGCTAAAGAAACTGTCCATTTAGTGTGCCTTTCTCACCCAATGTTTCGTGTCAAGTCTAACAAGTAGCGAACTAGATCTTATCAAACCAACATTTTAATAAAGTTATAAATAAAATTGTCAATGCCATACATGCTATCCTTCGATTCAGCCGCTCAAAGAGCGGACCGATTATTCTGTTAAGAATACAACCTATTCCAGTTCCAATTACAATTTTACTACCTCAGTAGCTGCTCCAATAAATGTCTCTTGCTCCACTCATTATGTAATAAAAAAGCAATGTCTGTGTGAAGAGTAAAAATATATTGAACGGATTTTAGTGTCCTTTCTTCTCCAGAATCTTCCAAAGCTTATCAACTAAGAATTTTAACAAATAGCCTGTTAAAGCTTGTTTACGGAGAGTTTACGAATTTATCTTATGAAACTCGTAAACTCGAGTTGGAGTTAAGACTATTCCATTAATTAACGGAATAACAGATTATAGGTACAAATAATAATTATTACTTTCGTACTTTGGTACAATATAAAAACAAAACTAACAGCTGCGAGATCACGGCATACTATGAATCAACCATCCGTGAATCTATGCGAGTTACCGTGTTGTAACCAATGCTACCAATGGTGCATATAAGACATAGAAAAAAAAAAGTAAAGTGATCCCTATACAGGCTATGAAGGTCCAGAGGGTTCCAGGAGGTTGAGGCTCCCAGGGTTTGGACATTCGGCACATGAAGGTGGTAAGGTTGACAGCCTTACGCACCAGCCGCTTTTACCCCCAGGATTGATCCTAGTACTCATTTCTGTTGGAAGCTCAGTCGACCCCAGGGCCATGGTGCCACCAGAAGGATTAGGATTGCGATCCGAGGAAGGATATTATAAGATAAACGATCGTGATTGGTCTGTATCCGAGGAACTGCTAAACGTTATTGATCAGTATCAAACATGCGGTGTATGAATGGAATAGTCAAACCTACTTAATTACAATACTTTTCTTTACCTATTTCATCTCTTCTCTCATGGTTAAGGAAGGAGTAAAATCTATGGATCACACATGTCTAGATAGGACATGTAGGGACTCCCTGGTGTGTGTCCAACACGACGCTTAGCGTCCTCTTACCAGAACACAATATACAATATATACACAGACAAAGGACAAGGACCATTCGGGGTATATTTTTTCCCAGCAAGAGTTATTTTACATGCCGATAAATCTAAAAATATAATATTAAATAGTAAAGTTATCTTCCTGAGCCGGGGTTGAACCCGCTAACTTGGGAACAAAAGCAAATACCTTACTGACAGCTCCAAACTGATTGACAGTATTTATTTAAATAATGGTAAGTAAATCAATAAAACATAAGGTAGGCTACTATACTGACTTATTTATTTATACATTTTTTTTGAATAATGAGAATTTATTAGACGTGCTACTGACCTGATTTAAAAGTGTAAATCATTATACTCACGTATGTTAAAATCTCTGTACACTTTAGAGCTAGGCCCTGTCATGATGCATCAGGTGTGGTTGGTTACACCAAGCAAATCAATCTCGTGTTCATCAGATTGTTTAGAGACCTTCAGGCATACCCAAGAAAATGAATATAATAAAACTTAATTTGTTATATATGAATATAAATAGCTTATGTCGACTTTTGACGCAACAAGCAGATCGTTTAACGAACAAGGTTTCCTATGTAAGGTATATTGCCTGTTGCCCTTCTTGCTTTAATTAATTATTACTGAAATTTAACTCAACATAAAATTTAACATATACCTTAATAAAGGAACTATTAATAAATTAATTAAGTAGTACGTTTCTATTTAAAAATGTCAAATTTTATTCACTGCTTAAACATAGAAGATTAATAGATATATATATATATATAAGCTTTCATGAACCACAGATTATTGTCTCTGTTGGACAATACATGAGAATATTATAGGAGAAAAATTCCTCCGACACACTGTATTGTCCAACAGAGACAATAATCTGTGGTTCATGAAAGCTTATATATATCTATTTTGAATGTTAGCTGTACAATAACAGTGGGAGCCCGGTCACAAAAATCACTAATTAGTGTGCCTCACAGTACTGCATATGACATAACTTGTCTGTCTGTGAGGTAGACCATTAGGGCAATCAGTCATAGGAGAGAGGTTCCATCTGGCGCTGTGAATTTAACTCCGGCTTAGCTCAGTTGGCGCGAATAGCCAAAGGTCCTGGGTTCAAGTCCCAGTGTCGGAGGAATTTTTCTCCTGTAATATTCTCATAGAAGATTAAACCTACTGATACTGTAATGTCTACAAGTAGTCCAAATAATATAAGGTTTATATATTAAAGTTCCACCAATACCCTCGTTATAACAATTAAGATTAAACGATCTCATCATCATAATGGTTTTGTCGTACATAAACGTTACTTTACGTATAGCAGAAAGAGTCTAGCTCATTTTTAACTATTATATTTTTTTGATTGAAATCATAACCAGTTGTGATCATTTGAACATAATCCCGGTGAATACTGTACAGCCAAAGGTCCTTATGTGTACACAGTGAGAGGGGTTATGGTGGAATTTTGTATTACTTACAAAACTGCACATAATAGCGTAATTTAATACGTTAATAACAGTGTTTTATGGTAAAATAACCTAATATTTTAGTCAGCTCATTCCCATATACATCGAAAAGCAATAATAATAATAGTAATAATACAAAAAGTTAATAATAGAATAATAATAATAACAATGATAAGTTAACTTTGCGTAGTATTCTTTTAACTTAGGCTCTACAAATTTTTAAGGGATAACAGCTATCATATTCAGAGCATTGTGCAATTCATTGCTATAAAGCTCATGAAAACTGAACTGTTCTTACCTCGAGGTTGAAAAGAGTTTAATTTCATCGAGCACCAGCTTACCTGAAACAAAATGAATTAATCATTAATAATCGAAGAAATCAAGTATAATATTATAATATGAATTATACGAGTACTATTGCTATTCCTGTTAATGCTATTGATCACGGAGTTGTTCTACATGCCTATATATCAGACACATGACTGTTGATACACAAATAGGCCTACCACCGACCTGAGCCCAGTTTTTCTTTCAGCATAGGTTTTGCCATTTTAGGTTAAGTTGGGTTAAGTTAGGTTAGGTTAGGTTAAGTTAGGTTAGGTTAGATTAGATGTCATCTTGCGGCGATTTTTGAGAATATGGCAAAACCTATGCTGAAAAAAACTGCGACCTGAGCAGGGATGAATCTTAAGACCAGAAAGACGATGCCTTAAGGACTATTACGCCCATGCACATTTTTATTGAATTAATACATGCAATTCGTAACTGCTGAAATAAAATAAAGCAAAAGGATATTTAACGTCCTTGAAATTGTACAATAATTTTCACAGCGAGATTTACTTACGATATTGCCATAGAAATAATTTTGAAAGATAAATCTGGCAAAAGGAAGTGAACATAAAGAGAATAGTAATACAGAAAAGTGAACTTAAGAATTAATCTTTCACTTAAAAAGTTTGTCAATAAAAAGGATAATAATGAATAATGAATAACTGAATAACATTCAAGGCATTTAATTTAAAGATGGGACAAAATTTACTTTAGGCCTGGGTGAATTTACAAATCTGTATCTCAACAACAGCATCTAAAACTGCATAGGCTGGTTGCGAAAACGATCGTTATGTCCGGTTTGACTATTATGAATTCGAGTAGCTATTCTCCATGTTGAACTTCAATAAGAAGAAGGAAGCATCAACCATTTGTAATAATTTGCTGTTTGGTAAGATTTTTCGCTTTTTTATTTTAGTTTCAAACTATTTAAAATTCTAAATTGATGAGCTGATAAATAACACAACGAAAATAGATATATACAGCTTTATGTAACAAAATGCAATTATTCCTTGACTCGTAAGTTGATGACCTAATAAGCCTGAAAAGTTACATATAAAATGACCTTACATTTTTTAAACGAAAATCAGACATAAAAATTGAATAAATTACTTAACGTTTTTAAATATGTACTTAAACTAGGAATATACAGTAGTATAATAATAAATAATAAACAAAAGACAAGATTTGAGTATTTTATATTACTGCTTTTATTATATTGTTTTCTATTTTTATTATTATTATTATTATTATTATTGTTATGAGTACTATATTTATTCATGAATTTTGTACTTTTTTGCCTGACGTTAAGGATGCCAGATCAATACGCATTTAACTGTCTGGAGGTATTTAAAACCAGACATGCTTCATTCAGCATTGCAGTAAAGAACCATACGCATTCGTAGTCTCGAACTTGAAAAACCGCCGATTGTCCTGAAGAACAATTCTGAACATAGAGAAACTTCTTTCTACAAAATAAGAAATAGGGAAAAATGCCACGGAAGAATGAAATGTCCCAAAAAATTAACAGCATAGAATAAAATGCCGAAAAAAGGAAAATAAAAGTAGACTATTGCTATACGTTTTGAAGCGAGACGAATTTATACTATATCGTGCATTGCCTATGATGTCTCAGAAAAAACGTGTCATTTCATCAATTTCCCAGCCCTACTTATAAACGGAGGGCTTGACGCCAGAGTGAACCAACTACGACAATGAAAACTATTTTTATCCAGACTTGGTTCACTTTGCCAGCAGAATAAAATCCATATTCCTCATTTTCAAGAATGCCAACAGATTTACTTTCAATGCTTTGAGCTGACGACTTAGTTCATTGGTGAACTCACTAGACGTGAACTTCCACCAATATATTGAAGAAGAGAGCAGGAAATCTCACGTAGTTTGTTCACTTCAGCATAAGGCCTTCCAAATAAAACAATTGTATTTTCTTTTCATTTGCTTCCTATACTAAGCCTATTTCGTGAATATACCAAAAGCCGTTAAATTACTTAATTAAGATAGAAGCCTTCCTTCTAGGTCAGCCGCCTATGCATTTGTCTCTAAACACTTTATTACACAGCCAATACCTGTAACTCCCTACTCCTCCTATTTCACTCAAGAGTTAGAAAAGAGAACAGATTTGGTGTACAGCTATGCCTTATAATAAATGAAAGGAAACCTTATGTTTTGTTTGGAGTGAGAGCCAACGTTTCTTATGATAGTGTTTTTGTATTTTCATTCATACATTTTATTTTTTAAAGGAAAATAGAACTTCACCTGAAAGATTCATTCAAAATAATTATGTTTTATATTTTAATAACGTAGGGGAATTGGGGTTGTATGGACCGAAAGGTCTAGTTACAACAACCCCAATAATGTCTTAAGCGTTTATCTAAAATTCTGACTTTTTAAAAATAGCATTAAGTAGTTAAGAAATTAAATAGAGATGGACACCACGATACAAATGCTTATACACGAAACGTGAGGTACGTTCGAACGTGCCACCTCATATAAAAGGAAGTACAGGCAAGAAAGTATAAGCCAAAGTGACAGGTAAATGTACAGGTGGAAATTAATATCTCCAGGCTGGTCATATTTTATGGAATTCACTCTTGTTGGAATGACTTGCCAATATTGTACGTTAATATGGAACAGCCTGTATGTCTAACTAGTGTCCAGCAATTAATGGAATGATAAAAAGTATTCCCACCATTCATATATTAACACCTGTCTTACATGCAAAAGCACTTAAAAGCTTATCAAGCAACTTTATTTGCATAATAGCTTACTTTAAGGCATCAATTACTTTTAAAATAACCGATTGACAGCTTGATAGGTTATAATGAACTTTTATTCAGTTACGAACCTAAAATAGAGGAACAGGATTCACGATTAATATACCATTTTAATTAATTTACATCATCGCTGTGAGTAGGGTTGCCAACTCTCCCGTATTTCCCGGGTTCTCCCGTATTTGCTCCTATTTTGTTTACTCTCCCGGCTCAATTATTTTCTTCAGCGACATCTATATTCTCCTGTAACTTATTTTGTAAAATGATTTTGGGTGATTCATATTTTCTTTTCGTAAAATGGTTGAAAATAAAGTTATGCGTACAAACGATCTTAGTTAAACAACTTTATTTTGACTTTAAGACTTTTAGACTTACGTCTTGTACATTACTTCGCTATAATTGATTGGCTGTTAAGTGTTATATATTCTATCCGTGTTTGACTTTGTTTGGGTTAACAAGAAAGTTCAAATAAGGATACAGAGAAAATTATCTCTTTAATGAGCAACAAAATATGAACTGCTGTAAGAAATGGAAGCAGTGTTCAACTGATAAAATCAGAGTTTCAAATTGCTGCCAACAGACGAGAACAATGGAAATGAATGCAAATATAAATAGAAATATAAACAAAGCTGTAACTGAAAAATGTTTGTGTTCATATCAAATTATTGTTCATGCTTTTAAATAGGTGTTTCATACAATCAGCCAGTGGAATTATGTCGATTGTAAAATCTCCCTTATTTCCATTTTCAAAAGTTGGTAACCTTAGGTTTGAGTAATATTAAAAGCTGCTTATTTTTAAAATAGTAGGTTCTAAATTAAACCAATACATCCACTTCTGTGTGTGATGTCAATAGTAAATACAGCCGCCAGTTGAATTTCAGTTGAAAAAATGTAACGAAAGGGCCTATCAGTGAATTCATTGGAAGAAAAGGAGAGTATTTTCTAAGCTAGACATTTAGTGTAGATAAGATTCATTATGGTAATCGACCCTGCCGTTTCTGGACAGAATAGGACGGAAATTAAACCCTTGTAGCCTATTTCCCGGAATTGAATGTAGGCTAAGCAGTCCATAGCCACGGTTCGACTACATAGCATTAGGTATAGGCTAGGCATATTATAGGCCACGAAACAATACATATTGTTTAGGGCTAAACAAATAACTAATAGGCTATAATATAAGAATGTGACAATGTAAGTTAGCCTATAGTTTAGCTATTCGATAAAGTGGTACGGCAATATTTTCTTGATGCAAATTTTATCAGTCAAATCAATATACGACATAATATGGATAATATAGTCATGAAAAGGGGTACGCCGTAGCGTAGCGCTGCGCTACAAACGGGAAGGTCGCGGGTTTGATCCCCGATGAGGTCGTTGGAAATTTTCAATTGGCCTAATCCTTCTGGTGGCAATATGGCCCTGGGGTCGACTCAGCCTCTAACAGAAATGAGTACCAGGAGCAATCCTGGGGGTAAAGGCGGCCGATGCGTAAGGCTGTTCCGAATGTCTAAAAAATCTGGGAGCTTCAACCTCCTGGAACCCTCTGGGCATCCATGGCCTGTAATAGGAAACACTTTACTTTTAGAGAAGTAGCGGCTCCGGTCATGGAAACCACCATTAACGGCCGTGGGTGTCGGCATGCTGACCACATGCCCCCCAATCCTGCCATCTGCCTGTGGGTAGATGACGCAGCGGTCGGGTGGTAGGCCTTGTCCCTTCGGGGATGTCGCGCCACGGAGTTGAGAGAGAGTCATGAAAATGAAATAAACATAGCACTATTCTGCACTAGGAAGACTATTCACAACATATCATCACTACAAAACGTATTTTATAATCCTAATATATAGGTTTACTCATTTTGCATCGCATCCTTCACCCACGATATAATTTAGCAGTCTAGAAAACGTTTCGAAACTAATTCACAGCTTCCTCACATAAATTACATACACCGGTCGATGTTACGCCCAGCTCTTGTATGTAAGAACCGACCAATCCTCGAAATGCTATCATGCTTTTTTTCTCAAATTAGTGCCCAATTACTACTCTTAACTGGTAGGTGGAGGTATAATTTATAATTTTCATACGCCGGAAATTTGATGATGAATGTTTTAGTTCTGATGACTATAATGGTGTTTTGATATTACATTTTCAAGATGTTTAAAATGTAACCTAAAACTTCAGATTTTTCTAAAGAATGTCTTCCAAATACTGTTTTTCTTAACTTCTTTTTCTTCAATACTTTTTTTAAGGCAGCTTGAACTATTTAATCTTTATCAGTCTCCCTCGGTATGGAATTTACTTATGGTGGCGATGATAAATAATAATAAACTTTGAAATGTAGCTGAATTAATCTGAACAAAGAAGGTAAGTTATAAAGAACGCCAAATATTTTAAATGTCGTATCACCATGTGAATTAGTTTCGAAACTTTTCTGTGTGTGTATATATATATATATATATATATATATATATATATATATATATATAGAAAACGTCAAAACTAATTAAATGTTCGGGAATTATTTCATAAATTGTAAGCTTTGACGGTTGCAACAAACAATTGTCAAACATAGACTACAGTGCTTGTTACTAGAGGTAAAGTGAAGTGATCCCTGTATAGGTTCTTAGGGTTCCGACCCAGAGGAGCTAGCCTAGAACAACAATTACCAAAACCAACCGAAGTCGCATGGGAAATACAAATTACATCGTTAACTTCCGGATATTTGAGAACGCTTCCGAATAAATACAAATATCAATCAACTTGTTCGTGTCAAATGCGACTGTCCGCGAAAACTAAAATAATAAAACCAAATAAAATAGCAATATTTAAATTTGAATCTTTATCGCTCGCCTCAAAATTCTGGTTGCCAATGGCGATCTGGCGACCAGAAATTTCGTGCCCAGGATTAGAAAAATTAAACGAAATGAAGGAGACAGTGTACATTCAAAGAAGTCCATACAGACGACCTACTTGCGACGAATTTAGTTTGAGAAACATATGTAAGGTGTATTTTACTAAATACTTATCATCTGTATAATCAAACTTGTTCGAGATATAGTAGTATACTATTGGACCTGTTTTTTAAATTATTTTGGGCATTACAACATGGGTATACTAAATTTTTCAAAACAATAACGCAAATCTATATATACAGAATTTATGGTGAAAGGTGATGATGAACGTCTGTATGACCTACGAAGGCTAAGATATGCAACTCGATTTGCATCATCCGACTGGCTATCGTTGGATCGTTACGACGTAGGGCGCAAGTAAAGATCATCAGCAAACCAGAATTTCCAGTAGGGAAAAAAAAGCTTTCGGTCTGTATAAAACTATCAGAATGGAGGTATAGATGAAAGACATTAGTAAAAACTTTCTCCTTAATGCCCCGTTTGTTCATATTATGGCACTTTAATATGAAGTTTGGTGTAAAGATTACTTTAGTTTGTAAGAACACTCAAGCTCAAGAAATTGCTTTCCATTATACTATAATGACTTTTGAATTGAACTAAATTACATAGAAAAGTCGAAGTAGGTTGAAATTAGAAAGAAATTTACTCCTAGGTTTATTCAAAGAGAACTTAAACACAATATTTACAGTCACAAAACTTTAGACCTATTATTAATTCAGAAGTGACAAACTTTACACCATTGAAATGGACTTACGCTTGAAGATCAATTAGGTAAATATGATTGTATTTTAATACATTATAGATCATGCATAACAATACGATACAAATCGTCCGGTTTTATTGAATTATATATATATATATATATATATATATATATATGTATGGGGGTACGCCGTGACGTAGTGGTTGAGGCGCTGTGCTACAAACCGGGGTTCGATTCAAGATGAGGTCGTTGGAGTTTTTCAATTGGCCTAATCCATCTGGAGGGACTAGCCCTGGGGTCGACCCAGCCTCCATCAGAAATGAGTACCAGGAGCAATCCTGGGGGTAAAGGCGGCCGGTGCGTAAGGCTGACAACCTTACCACCTTCATGTGCCGAATGTCCAAAATCTGGGAGCCTCAACCTCCAGTACCCTCTGGGCCTCCATGGCCTGTATAGGGATCACTTTACTTTATATATATATATATATTTTGCGACAAATCGGAATAGAAATGAACAATTAATTTGTATATAAGTACAGTATAATATGATTACATAACAATAGGCTATGTGCAGTGTATATTTCAGAAACATTTTGTAGGCAATGAATCACCATCAACCTATCAACAATCGATTGCATTAACACATCGGTGATAAAGTACTGGTTTACGATTTGTTCTAGTAAATTTGAGAACGGTTCGTTGTAAGTCTATTACACATGTAATCGAAACGATGTTACGTCGGCTTCTACCAAAGACCACAGACCCTTGTCGGATTGTAACAGAGCATACACACGTTAAAACATTTCTACAAATAAAACTTAATTACCTGCGCCTCTAGCTTAATGTTACATTTCCTTTTTCAACATCTTATTCTAACTCAATTAACCAAAACCGTATGCTGTTAGACTGAGTTTATAGCGAATTTTTCTCTTGGACATTCTAGTTCCGATTAGTTTCACACAAAACCTCAAGACGGCATTTTCTTTTCTTCAAAGAATTTTAAGCAAAATATAACGGGAAATAAACATAACACATGTTGTTGCTTAAGAACACAAATACAATTTTTCTAGAATTCTTACAAACCCATAGCATTAGACATCACTGTGTTAAACATCTGTAACCACGAAACAACTCAATTTCACTGTAAGGCTGTTAAAACTAAGCTTGTATTTCACCACAGTTAAAGCTGTGTATTTCACCACAGAAGTACGTAATATCTTTCCCTGAGAAAACAATTCATTTTTAAATGTCAGACTGTGGACTGAAGAATCCATAATACCTTACCTCAAGAAAACAATCGATTTTAAATTGGATTGCAGAAAATTCAGCATTTAAAAAACTTACGGGCCTATTGTTCTTACTTCCTTGTGGCTTGCATGGAACACATTACAAGCATCTCAAATCTGTAATAATTTCAATTAAAAAGAAGTACTAACGTTATTTTAAGCATCAGGTTCATTATTATTTTTATATTGATTTCCTAATAATTGTTTATTTTGATGGGTAAGAATTAAAAAATTCTTGTAAAATTGTAACGAATAAAGAAGTTCATAAGACCTTATTATCTCACTATAAACCTAAAAGATACAATGCAACCTATTTAGCCTATTTAGTATTCGGTGTTGTTATAAAAAATGTCATCAGGAGCCATAAAAATACATTATATTATATTCACAATATTTGTTCAATCCAGTTTGAATGATGAATTATTGCTTCGCCTATCATAGACAATAAAAATATTGTTCAAATTTATTTGCATCTAATCTGATGGATAACAACTTGAAAAAAATTGAGTAACTTGCATCAATGGAAATAATAGTTCGGAAGGACCTATTCGTAGTCTACTACATCAATGACCGCCTGCGTAGTCTTGTGCTTAGCGTCGCTGACTACAGATCTGTAGGCCCGGGTTATTTCCCCGGTACTTGCTCGAATTTTTCTGGGTAGGGAGGTCTGGAACGGGGTGCACTCAGCCTCGTGATTCAAATTGAGCTACTTGATAGAAAAGTAGCGGCTCCGGTCTTGGAAATCACAATTAACGGGTGTCGGAATGCTGACCACATGCCCGCAGTCCTGACATTTGCCTATAGTAGATGACGCAGCGGTCGGGTGGTAGGCCCAGTCCCTTCAGGGATGTAGCGCCACGGAGTTTAGTTTAATACATCATTATGAGAGCTTTTTAACTAGGTGCTATTGTGAAATCAGTTTAGACTTACGATAATTAGCCTAATTAATAAATAGCATTTACAATTTTTTTAAAAATTCAAGTTCATTTGTATGCAAATTCAAAATTACTGCATTCAGTATTATTATACTGTTTCCCTTAGCTGTATTTAATCAATTATTTTTACAATTATATAAGTTTATATTCTTTGTATCACAAACTATAATATTTTGTATTTTTGTCAAAGAATTAATATAGGTTTATAAGATATGTATACGCATAAATTTATGTATGTATATATATATATATATATATTCTTAATATCAAACTGCATGAATTAAACAGATTAAAAGTGGCAAAATATAATCCGAATATAGCTCTGGGTGAAGTAGCATTTACAGTTCTGAATTTAATAAATAAATAAATAGCCTATTTTATATTATTTATCATTTTATATTAAAATTATTTTAATAATTTTGCAATGAACTGGTTGGATTATACTATTATATTAAGAAATAGTTTATAATATTCATCACCCCTAAAGACAAAAATACATTGAATTTAAAATACAGAGTAGGATATGTATACCGAACTAAAGTATAGAACTGAAATAAGTGTTTTCGTTTCTGAAGCCTGGATATAAAATGGATTCATGTAGAATGCATTATGTGAATTTCACATTGATTTCATCGTTTAGTTGGAGCTATTTTGAGTGATGATTAAGTAGTAATTACAGTAGCGTTCCTTGTTGAAAAGAGGAACATTAAAAATAATTCGTGGGCCGATTTGTACACTCTTCTTAAGCACGTAATGAAGAAAAGAGCTCACGCGTAAGGCGTGAACCATTATCTTTGTAATGGTATCTGTAATAAAGCTCTCAGTGTTTGATAACTTTTCAAATTGAGTGCAAGTTAATTTACCCGGCCGGTTAGGGGATTAAAAGCTAAAATGCCGACTTTATAAAAATTATCATTAAAATCTGAAAGAAAAGAGTTAACAGTATCAAAGTGTAGACAGTATATGCTTTTGAAATCGGTAATAAGACTAGCTTAGTCGAATCTTTTCCTCTCTTGAGCTCCAATCACTGTATCCGAAATAGCGTAACACCAGGACATGGTTCACTGAGCTTCCCTCGACCATTATAACACGTACACAAAGCTTGAGGCGACTGCACCCACCCTCTGGCCGCAACGCCTCCCCCGACTCCATCAGCTTAAACCTCAAGTTTCAAGAATAATCAGTTAATAACTACATGTTTTTGAATCACGGTGGCTGGAGAGCCTATCTGATTCAATAGACATGTCGTGTGTTGAGGTCATAAATGGCGTATGTAAGCTATTATGAAGAATTTTTGTTGTTGTTTTTATTGCAGAGCGCGTGATTTCCAGTTGCGTTGTTAGTTGTTAACTTACAACACAGACAACTCTAAATCATATGAATCATAGGAAACTGCTTATTACCTCAGTAATATTCATAGATACTTCTCACAGCAAATACTTATTTTTGTTTCATTTAAACCACAACTTTGTTATGCATAGCATTAGATTTAGCAAATTTAATGGTTAGTCTCTGCGGTAGAGCATAGGTCTACATCTCTGGTTTTATACTTTTGATCTTAAAACTATACATTTTAAGAAATTTCTAATAAAGTTGTAAAATATAAAATGTATTATTCACAAAGGAAAGGCTTTCCTTACAGTGATACAATCTAATGGACCAATAAAAGCATACTTCTACAAATTTAAAATATGACAAGACTCAACTTATCCCTGCAACGGAGAAGAGACGACTGGAATGCTCAAGGTACAACAGAGAAAGAGACCAACTAAAAACCAGCATAGTTCGAATTAGAGGACATTGGCCACCTAGTTATAGTGATTTAGTAATAAAATACCTTAAAGATTTCAATACCTTTATAAAAGCAATAGACATAAAAATAAACAAATGCAGTAGCTATATTTAACTTTCTACTTGGCCAGAGAAAATAGAGAATAAAATAGATCAAATAGTAAACAACCTAGTAGAATATGCCTCCATTGACTCTCACTTTGAAAAAAATCCTATAGATTAAGTAGACAATAATTAGAAATTAAGTTACATAGATTATTAACACTATACAAATTAAGATAAAATTGTACAAAGAACGAAGTACACCAAAACATGACGTAGCGTTACTACTGTAATGGAACATGTTGATGTTATTTTTTTTTTAACTCATTGTTATTGTTCATTTTGTCGGCTTTATATTACAAATCATAGCAATTTTAGTACACCAAATGATATAAAATAATAATAATAATAAAGGAAGAAAATAAATAATTATAGTACGGCTATTACTATTGAAGTATATTTCTGGTGCAGATCTTTCGGCTACCAAATTTCCTCTGTAGTAAGGAAACATCGCTGCATCTTGATTCGGTTTCCGACTATCTGGAGTAACTCTCATGTAATGCCTTCCCAAATCTTCTATAGTCCTAATTTAAGGTACGAAACTATTAAGGGTGGACCGAAGTGTTGAAAGTGATTTTCTAAACTAATTTTCCTAGAAACTTGAAATTTTACACATTTCATTAAAATGTAAGTTAAACCGAAATTGAAGTTTAAAATGTAATTTTAATATCCCAATTTCTTTTTTGAGATATTAATTAAATAAATCGATTTTTTTTAAATCAAAATTAAAATCTAGGCCTATCTCTTCCGACACAGATCCTTGATGATTTCTTTACAAATTTACTGATGGATTTTTATATTTATCTATATACTACTTTTTGTTTAAAAAAAAAATTACGCAGAGAAATCAAACGTTTAAGAAAATTACGTGTGGTTATAATAATTATATATTTTAAAACTAATCCCTGTAGGCTACAGAAAATTTGAATAGATATTTTATAACAGGCATTGAAAAATACTTTGTGAATAAGTTTCTACAACTGTAGGCTATCTCTATTTTTATGGAAGAAGACAGATTTTGAAAGTGGCAAAATAATATGCGAAATTAAACTAAGAAAACAAGCTATTAAAGTCGGCAGGCACTAGGAGTGTGAATATACAGAGGATATAAAAATGTTAGGCCTAAGCAGTAGCACCTATTCCATGCATCCAAAGGGCATACAATTTTGCATATGTATGTTTTAAAGGCCATTGCATGATTTTTTACACTAAAATTTAAAAAAAATAACGAAAATAGTTAAATCAACATTTCTGTCATCCTTTAAAAGTCATAAGTCAGTCTAGTAATAAAAAAGTAACAATTGCACATTTTAATTCTCTAATTATGCACTTACCTCACTCGTATCGCAATATACTATAGGGTTTATATGTAAGGCATATTTCATGTGTTATTATTGGTTCATGAAATTATCGGGGTTATACATCACCTTATACATTAAGTGAGTGAGTCTTCTTCACTACAGCACCGGTCGTTCACGTAAGGAATCCGAGCCCCACAAAGATTGTATGAAATGATTCATTGTTTGAAGCAATTAATAACGAGCGATGAAAGGAAGGGATGTGGAGGGAATGAACATGGAGATTAAGAATCTGGAGATGGCACTAATGAATAGTATCTGAAAACATATTACATTAAGCCACAGCCTTAGTGGATGAACCCGAATTAATTTCATACTCGCATCCGGTTATAAAGGAGGAGGTATCAGATGCAGTACAGTCATTAGGTCTCCACTACGACGTCATTGCTTCCAGAGAACCACATAAACTCGAATTCTTTAAACAACAGTTTGATTAATCTATTCCAGTACTCTTAAACCAAGCATCAGTTTTACAATATTAATGGCTGTTTCTTCAATGTAAGTTATTTAAAGTTGAACATCCCACGTTGACGATAAATATTCTATTGTAATCGGTTGAAAGAAGCTTGCTTCTAGACGGTTTCAAAGAGTTTTAATGGATGTTAAGCATAAAACAGACTAAGGAAATCGACCGTAAGTTGTGCAGTATACTTTTATTTTTAATTGTAGTTTAATGTAGGCGGCGATTTACAAATCCGTTGGCAAAAATGGGGGTTCATTCAATGCTATTATTGGATTGATGTTGCACGCCGTAAAAATATGTCTTACCGTACTAAAGACTACTAATTTCTTGGTGCTGTTAGACCTAATTCAAGCCTGAATGAAGGTTACATACAGGATGTTAATGAACTACATGAGTTGTATAAATATTAGAAACAATAGAGAGGATTTAGCGATATTATTCCATGATAAGGAGACTGGTAAATGGGTACAAATATCCTTTTTACTGAATAAAGTATGTATGGTGTTTTCAAACCACTGAACATAATATGTCAGTTCATACTTCACAAAGCGATATTCCTAACGTAAGTCCGCCGCCTTATACATTAATTAAACCGATGTGTGCCTCTGACCACATGCAGTCCTTGGCATTGTACTGTAGAATGTCATGTATTCTACTGTATTGTAGAATACATTCTTTACGCGGTACGGAGCTTTAAAGTTTGACTATTTTTTTAAATTTTATTGTAAATTTATTTATTTAACCTACTGCGCAGACATTTGGTACAGTTATCCTACGGTCTTCTTGATTCCCAACAGAATTATTGTCCATTCATCTTCAACCAGTATTTCTGAAGTGCATGGCCATTCCTAAGGTGTTCTAAGTTTATCTAACTATCATGTAGCTAAATGAGGCGATCATCTTCATTCAATGCACATGTTTTGCGAGTTAGTCATATTGTGTTGTTATTCGAAATGCTGCGAGGTTATTCTGGTAGGCCTATGGAGTTTCTTGTTGAGAATTCTGGTCCATTTCTTTTCATTGATCAGATAATAAAGCTTTCTTCGAGATATCTGATCTTTTACGACTTAAAAAAAAGAAATTAACATTCGTTAAAAGGTGCTTGGTCCCTTACAGTTGGTCAACCTTCAAGGTTTGAGAGGGAAAAAATGCTTCACTGATTGCATTCTGCGAGATTATTGAAAGGTTGAGATCACGGAGAAGTGATTCCGAGGTAACTTGCAGAAAAATTCAGTACGATAATTTGAAATGAGTGGATTCAAACCCGCGGTGTTACTTGCAATTTATATTCGTAACTATCTGAACCACGGTCCATAGTGGTGACTCAGAATTATAGACCTACTAACTAGCTTAGAACTTAGATCATATCACTGGAATAGACTTTCTGCGATTTATGGTTTGTATAATAATCTTCAGAATTATGTCAGATGCCAAATGCAATAGCCTATCTATGGCTACATTTTCAATGCATACGCTCCAATAATATTTTTGAGTGTGAGATTTAAAAGTTTAATAATTTATTATCTTTCTACCTCAATATTGAGGCAATCAAACCCTATATAAGATAATATGTACTACATTTACACAAATACACCTCTACCTTTTCCCCAAGCGAAATAGACCTACTGACAGTCATTAAGAGAAAGTCAATTATTGACGCTAATCTACCATGTACGCCCGTACAGTGATCCTATAAAATAGAATAATGCTATCATCACAATGAATGAACGATTAAACATTCAAGATTCAACAGTAATAATTAGCTTTCTATATTCCTAAGTGTTACGAGCACACTTTTTTTTTGTAGGTCTGTTGATTATTCAGGTCTAGTTCGTTCATTAGATACTATCTGTAACTACACATACACGGAAAATAAATCATAATTATTAGTTGAGTATTTTCGTAAATTTGATCATCAAGAATTTCTCATGTTATCTCTTGATAGATCACTGTATTTCCAAAAACTATAAAACAACCGGCCACTTGATAGTACAGGATAATCTAGAATCGTTATATTAACAAGAAGAGCAATAAGCCGTATACGGATAGAAGCGTCAGAAGATGAAACACATCAGTACTTTAAACACCTGTACAAGTTTGATACTTGACACCGGTTTATGAAGATGGATTTGAAGGTTTAAACGATGATTAATTGTTTAATATCCGGAAGGTCTAAGGGTTGCTTGAGTGCTAGGCGAGGTTTCATGCCACATTTGTTTAATGCATCTAATATGTTTAATGTTTATTCCATATTATGTATTCCCAATAATGCTGACCCGAGCGATGTGGCCGAGATGATAACATCTTGGACTCGCATTCGGCAGGTTCTAAGTTCAAATCCCTTCGCCGGCCAATTTGACATGGGTTTTTTCATGGTTTCCCCAGTTGCCAAGGCAAATGCCGAATTAGATATTTACATACCATGAACCATCCTCACCATTTTCATCTTATATCATATCCATCTAAATTAACATAAGATAAAATTTACTCCATATAATAAACTGACAATAAAAATAAAGGACAATCTATAGTCCCATGGCCGCCCCTACTGCATAGACACACATCCTGAACTCCCGATATGGCCTCGTAGCTAAAAGGAATATAATTTACAGCTGAAATAAGATAAAAATAAAACAATGTTTAATTTCAGTCTTCGAAACACAGTTTGAATTTGGATATAGAAATCCAGATTATTAAGTGCATTTATATCTTTAATGCAAGTTGGAACAAAATGAATACCTTAAAAATACAATATTTACTCTACTTCAAATTCAAATACTAAAGGACTATTATTATCTGTATGTATTAAACACGAAAAATCAAAGTACACTATCCCGTGTGGATCAACTTATTGCAGAGTCTATGGCGTGCAAGGTATTAAAAAAGGTAGTAGGCCTACGCAAGAAATCAGAATTACAATATTATAGGAGATCAAACGTTTTCTTTCTCAACTGGGTTGTGAGAGAGCTTTAGATGTGTTTCTGAAATACCTAAATTTACGTTCTTTTACATCCGTGTAAGTTTTGAGTCAACTCATGTAATTTATTTCCATCGTACAATATTTCAAATTGAAGTATGAAGCTTGAATGTGTTTTTTAAAGTTATAGGGTATATTAGGTAGCCTATATCAAGTACACCAGTTTACTGAAGTATTCAGTTGTAAGATCAGTCATTATAGCTTAAAGGAAGCAGCCTTTTGAAAATAAAAATATTCCTTTGTAAAACAAATATTCCTTGTCTGTTTTGATATTTTATAGGAAGAAGAAGAATAGGAAGACCAAGAAGAAGAGAAACATGAAGAGGACGTGTTTTTTTTATAATTTTGAAGAAATGGCACCTGTTTAAGGGTGACAAACTCATTAAAATAAAAATCCACTTCAACGATGAATTTACCTAGTACCGTAGTAATGCACGAAATAATTCGGCGCTGTTCCAAAAGCGAACAAAATTTGTACTTTATCTCTCTTATACGAAAAGCTTTAACTCGTTACGATAAATTAATATATTTGGCTTGGAAGAGAGTTTTGCCTATATCTTTGAATTATTTACCACAAGGGTTGATTTTTAGTAGTGGCAACAATTTTATTTCTCCACATATAGCAAACGTATATGGTTCTAAGTTTTACAAGCCTTCGATGTAATCACCACCATTGCATACAACATATTCCCAACGATGCAGAAGTCTTTGGATCCCGTTGGCACTGCCTAATCTGTTGATGGTGCGAAGAGAGCGGTCGGTTGCCTGTAAAACATTATTGGGATGGCGTGATCTTAAAACATACCGTTTCCCCAAAAGCCAGAACGTTATTGCAGAGTACTACTGCTCGTTTTTGCAAAACAATCTGCGAGCAGCTCTAAAAAGAAAACGGCGACACTTCATGGACAATTCACCCATCATTCAGCATGACAACGCTGGGGCGCATACAGCAGGAGTTGTGTCTGAACTGTTCAATCGCTGGGGCTGGGAGGAGCTCTATCACTCTGCGAACTCTCTAGATTTAAGCCCCTGCGACCGCTCTCTTCGCACCATCAACAGATTAGGCAGTGCCAACGGGATCCAAAGACTTCCGCATCGCTGGAAACATGGTATACGCCATGGTGGTGATTACGTCGAAGGCGTATAAAAGTTAGAACCATGTACGTATGCTATATGTGGAGAAATAAAATAGTTGCCACTACTAAAAAAGTCAACCCTTGTATTCTGGGGGAATAAAGTTTTTATTCTTTTTTTTTTATTTGGCGAATTGTATTGAGTAAAGTTAGTAGTATAAAACTAATAGTATTTCAAAATATACTTTCGAAAGTTGTAAATTTATTCCTTACTGAGCTTTTTTGTTTAATGGTTTCTCGGGCTTCCAACCGGGTAAGTAGGAAACTTGAATCCGAGCTTTCGGAGCTATCTCCGCCGCCACCTTCTGGGAGAATTAAACTGAATTTCGGAAAATATCCGTGTTATATATGAGACACAGGAAATGTTAGCTAGGGTGGCGGGGGGGGCAATAAGAACGTCTGAAAGTGTAACAATTAAACGGAGAGCTCGGACTGGTTGGAAAGGAAAAAATAAAATTAATAGCAATATGAGATGTGAAACCGGCTCTTTCTTAAAGTTTAGGAACAGTGATTAAGCAGTTTTAAGCAATATTGTGTAACTTTATACCCTTTTCTGAATTCAGGGTTATGAAAATCGAACACCTCTACCACCATAAAAATCGATCAAAATAATTTATTTCCTTAAAAGACTGTGAAAATACGAGAACAAAAGCATGCGGAAACAAAATGCATGACTACTATTGGACAATTATATGGTCTCTATTATGGTTTAAATTTATAATAATTTTATTGATCATAATTCTCATTTTAAAAGATAGACTACAGTGTCGACAATTTAAGAAAAAATTTAAAAAATCTATTTAATAATAACAATTAAATCTTATAATTCTTTTGCCTTTACTACAATTTAATTTGTTCCAACTATTTATATTTCTGAATATTTGTAAAACAGATTTGTTTTGTAAGTTTGAAATTCCTACTTTAAATTTATTTTCTAAAAATTGTTTAACTCATTTTATTTGATGTATATAATTTGTATGTAGGCTACATTTGTAAATTTCTCTGTTCTCTCTTATTTAATAGATGTGATAATTGCAGGCTTTAAACACGAGTTTTGCTCATCTGGGGGGTTTCAAAGAAAGTACACGCGTAAGGTTTTGTAATGTACAATGATTTTGTTTATTTCTTTGTTTGTTTGATAATTTAATTTAATTTGAATAAGTTTGAAAATGTGAAATTTTAAATATGTATAGAATTTATTTTAAAACTGTAGAAATACCGCAATACTAATAGAATCAAAATATAATGTGAAATTATCATTTACTTCGTCAATGAAAGCCTACTGAGTCATTGACTCTATTTTTGTTGTATGCCTCTTGTAAGATTATGCCAATAATTCGGTAGCATAGAAAACACAAGTATTTGTCACAAGTCCTGGCAATTTGCATGTGTTGTGAATCATCATCTTCCTGCACTTAGCATTACCGTATGATTATGCAAATAGAACTGCTCCATGTTGAGGGAGGCCGAGCGTACAGATTGCAGCGGTTTCTCGGCCACGTCCCCGCATCAGCTTCTCAATGATCGACATCCGGCGCGGTGATTTTCATAGTTTATTTGCTGCTTGCTACCTCTTTTTTTTTTCTCCATTATTATTTTTGTGAAATTTAAGAGCAACGTGTGACCACTCATGCACGCCAAGAAATTACCTTTAAATGCTTTTGTGCAAGACTGGAGCATGTGTTCCTCAAGAATCAGTAGCTTCCGTTGCAGGTGTCATTAATATAAGTGCAGAAGTTGGTCTGAGCTGAAGTTTTACACTCAGCGGAAAAAATCGGCAAGGTGATGTTTAACTCATTAAGAATTACATTTTTTCATATCTATTCTTTTTTTCTCTCTCGTAGTTTTACCTCTCCCTTGTAGGGACATTTATCCGGCCCGCGCCGCCAGCACCTTACCGGGCCGCGACCTGTCGGGAGAGGAATGCACTATGGATCACAGCACACAGACATACTTTTGTGACCAGACAAGGACATGGAGGGCCTCCCCGGATGGGTGATCAGCCCAATGCCAGGGCCACCTCCCAGACAACACGAACACATAGGACAAGACACACCATTCACACACCCACTCACTTCCGAACAAGGCGAGGATGGGATGAAGATGATATCCAGGGACCACAAGGGCCTAAAGTTACCTGACATTTGTCTCACAGGTGAGGAAAAACCCCGGAAAAACCCCACCCAGGTAACTTGTTCCGACCAGGAATCGAACCAGGGCCCGCTGCGTGAGAAGAGGGAACGCTTCCCCTGAGCCACAGCGGTAGACATATCTATTCCTTACATCAAAATGAGAAGTAGCATACTGAGAATGATTTAAAAATGTAATACAAAGCATTAAATTTCCCCTTTCGCTTTTGGGGCGGTTAGTGGGTTGAGTAAATTCCCCCCAACGCCATTGATTAATTATTAAAGGGAAAGGGAACATTTTAAATTGTTTATTCTAAACCCTAAAATCTTGACACGTTTTCCTTCTCATTTACGGTACAGACTTGGGATTGTCAGAAATATAAATACTGGACAACGATCTGGAAAATTACATTTGTGATAGGCCTACATAGAGTATTCTATACACATTGTTGATTAATTTGATAATTATGCTAAATTACGAAACTCTGTCATATGACTGTAAAAGTATTGAAAAATGAAATTAGTTTTTCATATGACTGGGAGTAGACGCGAACAATCGAAGTACATTTTAAACAATCAAATTTTGTTATGGTGTTCACTGTAAAAATCCCCTTCAATTAGGATTGGTATTCTTTCAAATTTTTTGGGGTTCACTAATTCCTTTATAAGTTCGAGGACATGGGTGTTACAAGCACTCACGTACGTAGCTTTTATTTCAGTACAGGCTAAACCTAAAGTTGCTAAATTATTTTTAATGTGACATTCAGTATTTAAATGGAAACTTAAATTGGTTAATATTATTTTTTTATTTACAAGTTTTTGTCATTGATAAAGGCCTATTTAACATTTAACTTGACGGAAGTAAGTTAGAACTACTCATTCACTCACATGCCTGTTATAATCAGTTGACACTAAACTTAAAAGTTACTTCGGTCATAAACATACATTATTATACAACAACAGCATTAAAACTGAACAAACAAGTCGGCAAATGATTGTAATTAGAACGCTACATCAGCTCCAAAAATAAACGCGAGTAATTTGTCTGAAAGTCGAATTTATTCAAATGAGTCGCAGCATGGAGTTAATTATTTCCTTATCGATTCTTCCTTCTTCATTCAGTTTCATACATAATTTACAAACCAGCGGTCTCACACAATGTGGTCATCAACGGCACCTTCGTAATATGTATACATACAGGAACTAGATATGTAACGAGATCAGACTCGAAATATTCATGGGCAAATTACGATGAGGAAGGATAGTCATATGCCTACGATTCTTTTTTCTTCTGTCAGTCGTAAATACGAATAATGATCCGCAAGGAAGATATTTAAAAATTTTAATGTGAGAAATGCATATGGTCCCTATCTCTTCGGGTATAACGTAATCGAAAAGGGGGTACTTAGGACAATATTCGGACCTAAGAGAGATGAAAACGAGGACTGGAGAAAACTGCATTATGACGAGCTACATAACCTATGTACTCTTCACCGAATATCATAGGGATAATTAAATCATGGAGGATGAAATAGGCTGGACATGTCGCATGCATGGGGGAGGAAAGAAATAGGTATACCTAAAAAAATATTGACCGAAGGAAAAGACCACTCGGAAGACCTAGACGTAGGAGGGAGCACAATATTAGAATAGATTTCAGGAAAGTGGGATTTGCGAGTGATGGCTAAAGTTATTACAGAATAGGGCTGAACGGCGTGCTCAAGTAAATGCGGCAATGAACCTGCGGGCTCCATAAAATAGACATAGATATACACAAGATTTTTCAAACATAAGGAAATATATTGTGAACTTTTATCTTCCTATTCCGACCTACAGTATTTTTCAAATGAGAAGCCAATTCCTTCACCGCCAATCACGTGTACGAGCTAACGAAGTGCCGCTAGCAGTAAGAGTCGTCCCTCCGTCTCGCCGTCTCTGATTGGACCGCGTATCTAAGCAAGAAGGACAAACGGCTTGTCATCTGCAAAACACTGTAGAGTAGGACCTAATTGCACGCTAAAAGAAGTGTGCATTTGCTGATTCCGCTTTCTTCTAACACTTGTGGGCCGAGGTTTCTGTGATATGTGCGAGATGTTAGCTTATAATACCCTTCACACAATTTTTGTATTAGAAAAAACCTTTGAAATAAACGTTATGGGCTAACAATAAAAGCAATTATTCCATAAATTTAAACATAATCCTTCGAGACGGTCTAGAATAAATTACGAAAAGAAAATTGAATCGAAATGATAGAAAGGATAAGAGGTAGGTTTGTCAGTCAGAACCTTAAAAAATTATAATTGGAAAAACATAGTTTGTAATGATTTCTCGTTCTTTTATTGACAGACAACGCAGGTGTACCAACAATTTTTGTAAGTGGTATTTTCTGTTTCAGGGTATTTAAAATTATGAATTCCTGGTGTAAACTCGATAGGCTAAATTATTCGAATTTCATGGTTAATGCCAAGCTTCTCTAAAGCAGTAGGCCTGCCCATGGAACGGGCACAGGGAGTAAAGACCGATTTTCTGGATAACCCATGCGTATTTATCTTGAAGTAATAATTATGTAATCCTTATTTGCTTTTAAAATAGCTATAAACTAGGGATGGGTCGATACCAGATTTTCTCGATACTCGATACCGATACATGATTTTTTCCTCGATACTCGATACTTCGATACTCGATACCTTCAACATTTTCAGTTTCAATAAATAGGAACATTAAAAATTAAAATTTGAGAGAACTGTGTAATACCAACTAAATTAATTAAGTCTGCATATTTAATGAGACAAAATTTAATATCATCAGTAGCCTATAATTATTTTTAAACTCTACATTAAAACTAAAATTAGTTTTTTTAACAGTCCACTTACAAGTTTTTGTTAAAAAATAATAGCATTCTCACTTAATTTCAAAATTTCAGAATTACGAAAGTATCGAAAAAGTATCGAGCGAGTTTTCTGAAGTATCGTTCGATGCCGATACCATGCAAGTATCGAGAGTATCGAGGTATCGAAAGTATCGAGGACCCATCCCTACTATAAACCTATGGTTTTCCCACACATTTATATTGCCAATATTACTGAACAGCCGGAAAATCCAGACAAAAATATTATTGCTACTAATATTTTGCTGGTTTGTTCTAAAACGGAATTGAATGTTTCGTACATTTATAACAACCTATTAAATAATATCGCATTTTGCATGTCTTACTTTTACCTGGTAAGATGATTTTGATTCAATTCAATCAAAATAATAAACAAGCGATTTAAATGTAATTTAAACTATACAGATTTTGGGTAGAGGTCTCCGTTACTTTAAATTACCCGCTCCATAATCTGGAGACATTCTTTCATGTCCATGATTCAAGAATTTAACTTCAGAACGCCATGTTCTATTTCGGAACTCTTTTAACAATTGGCTTAGATATATTGAAGAATAAAATTAGCAGATTTTATTACATTCCTGAAATAGTTTTCTTCTATCCGGTCTCCTGGTCGGTCAGTTGACGTGTTGGCTTCGTTCGAGAAGGTGAATCAAACACCAGACTCCGTGGCTACTTTACTTGCTGGCATGGTCCCTAGGAAACCAAGAGTGGTACAACAGCCAGATGAAATTAGCCATGTAATAGGAGGGGAATCCTAACAGCTCGCTGATATGTGTGGATAATAGGAGACTGTAGATTCAATTTTTTTACACGGCTATCAGAGTCTGGTCACTTCTACTACATAGGAACACTAAAGAGAGGGCTATTAACTTTATTATTATTCGCAAAAAAGAATTAAAACTATCAGTAACTATCATCTGGCCATGTGCTTCTGAAGCAAGTCAATTACTAGGACTCCTCGGAATTCGTAAATCTTCATTATGTAATTTTGTCTTTAACATTTTACAAAAAATAACCTTTAATTATGAAGTTATTTCGAGAGACCGTTGCCGACATTAGCATAATTGTTACTGTAGTTTGAACAACTAGAAGGCTGAATATCTGTAAATATCACAGTTTTTTATTCATTTATTCATTTTTTATTATTCTTCACTTAACAGCACACCATGTTATCGAAAACTCGTAGTAGTGACCTAAAGTTTAAATGTTGCAATTAACATTAATGAATTAATTATGAAATTACAATTATTATGCTCGGTATTTCTTTCAATAATCTACAAATGTTTTATATAATAATTGGGAAAAATGAACCATACTAAGATTAATTTTAGGCTAAAACTAATATTTATTGTAGAATTTACAACCTTGGTCCGAAATGAAGACGATAAGCTAGAAGTAAAACAAACCTAAGTAAACTTAGTTATATTTCATATCTTATACCTTAACTAAAAATTGCCTGGGTTCAGACACAGCGCACTTTTTCAAAACATACACACTTCAGCATTCATAAAAAACATAACACATAGCCTATAAATACAATAAGAAAATGGTGTCAGAAACTTTTAAACAATCAATTATTTATGAAGCCTATTTGTTCAGTTCTACTATGGAACCCACAAGTGTCAATATCAAGATGCATTTAGGCACATATGATGGACCATAAGAGGATTATTTTATTAATTCCTCGATAGTACTGAAGACGGTACCCTCTGCTATATTTTTTTTAGCTTTTTTTAATTAAAGTTTATATGAGATTTGAATACATTCTCAAGATTCACATTAGTTACACATTCACTAAAAACAGATTGAAATTCTCATTAACTTCTCATTAATTATCGTGTGGTCATAGGCAATGACCTTCCCACGTAATTGATGCATTCCACAAACCGTAATATAAAGGTAGTAAAGAAGAATGAAAAATATGACAATATTAGAGTATTATTGCTTTAAACAAAGAACAAATACTTCCTAATTTTCTCTCATCACTCATCAGTGAATGTTTATGAATTAAAGTAACATAATTGTTTTTGTTCGACCTTACTATTAAACGTTTATTATACGTGCTGTAGCAGTATTATAGCGATATACACTAAAGCACAGAATTTTATTACAACACTATCCATTAATATCGAAAACAGAACAATACTTAACCTTTGAAACCAACCATTCAAACCATTGTAGCCTAAAATAAACAATCTGTATTTAAAATAAAATCGATTCTGTTAATGTTAAATTTAATATTGTACTAAACTGAGTTCGTTTCGTGTGTTTTAATGCTCGGTGATTCAGGTTAAAACGTCAAGAGAAGCCCTGCCTGCATTGCCTTGCCACCTGCCATCTATCGCAAAAGTTGAGGACTACTAACAGCTGATCACCGAGAGTCGTTTGCTTTTTGTATTCTCAAAACCCAAAACCATTTAATTATGGTTTTAAAAAATCAGCCGTATGCAACTATAATGTACTATTAAACATAACCTATATGTCCTCAAGGTAGTCTGTGCCCTAGCACTTCGATTTAACCGATTGTCGGAAAATGTCAATTCTTTGCGCGAGTTTATTCCGAATGGTGTTAGATTCCAGGGATAAATTGCATTTCACGCTTTGTTCATAATTGTTTTGTACAATTTAGGCCTATACAAAATTATAAAACATTTATTGGGGAACTAAAATAAATTGCTAAAACAAAAGTTAACAATTTTACAGGTTACGCATCATTGCACTTTATCTTCTCTGGAAGTATAGTGATTACTGATTATATTATATTATTGTTGTTGCACAGACCTACAGTCATCCATTATAATGCTTGAACTAAAGAAACTGCAATAACAGGAAACAGCATACTAAAACTGAATGTTAATAAACATCTTGAGGCACAATAATTTCTGCCCCTGATTTTACAATAAAAAAAAGTCTTCTAAATTCAAGTTATGAAGAAACAGAGTTTTATTCTAAATATTAGCCTACCTACCCAAAAACACGTGCACGAAATAATTGCCCGTTATACTGCTGTCATATAATGTTTACTTTCTATCCAATTAAGATTAATTTTGTAGATAGAAATTTCATATTCTTAGTAACCTTCAGATATGAACGAGCTGTAATATTCAAATAATATTGTCGATTTAAATACAGTATAATGATGGCCTGTTTGTACCACACTGTTAGTCATTACACCAATAAGTTTCCTAACATTAAATGCTTTATTTGAAAGTTGAAATTCTATGTATTTCGAATGCTTCTTGATTCTACGTTTACAAACTATTTAGAGATTTCACTTAAAATAGTGATAGGGAAATGATTACTGACCCTAGCAATACAATGTCACTTTTTGTTATATAATTTACCAAGGTACCTGAGGCCAAGAAATAAATACTATATTCTTAGCATTTACATTTGTTCTTATGGTCTCCAAATATTCATTTAAAAGGTGTTTTTGTTACTATGAAATAAATTTCACAAAGTAATTATATTTAACTAGCAAAAGACCCGGCATTGTGTACATATATACACATATATAGAAGTATATGCATAATATAAATTAAATTCCTGACATTCACAAAGATCTGGTGTAAATCACAATGAAATCAAGATAGAAATAAAACTGTAAATTTGAATAATAGAGAAACAAACATTCTTCGTTTTTATATAGATACCAAAATAATTCATGGTATTACTGTTGATGACTAGGTCTATAAGAGAATTCTTCGCGCCCTATCTAACATCTCTGTTTAACATTGTTTTAATCAATTTTTCGATTTTTCATTTCTGCTAATTTTTATTATACTTAACTGTTTGTCAAATTAATTTATCTTAAATTTTATTTAATGTGAAAACTGACATGGAATTTAAGGATAGAAGCTACCTGCTAATATTTGTGGTACTTTACTTATGACTAGGTAACCAGATAAATTTAAAATGGTCAATTAAGGATGAGCTACTTAAAACCGTCTTCGTTGGACGTTTTTGAAAATAACATTTTATGAACTTCGTTAGAAGTATTAATTTTGCCAACATCACCAACAGCATTAAAATCATCGTTGTGGCAGGCATTTGTTTTATAATTATTTTGTTTTGTTTTGGTATTGAAACAAACTGAATATTCCTAGATTTTCCATTTCTGCTAAATGTATCTTACTTAACATTCTATTTATATCTAATAATGTCCACATTAATAAAGTTAATAGATTAGGCTTTGCTTTGTTTATGAGTGTTCGATTCAGTCGTACGTTTTGAATGCTGAATGGGATATAGCCCATGTTGTCGAATATTTTTCTTTTTTACAAGGACTGCCGGTTCAAACTGAGAACGTGGTAATTAATTTAAACGTAAAGGCCCTACAAAGCTTCAGCAATAAATCTTTCCAGTAATAATTTAAACAGTTGTTGGCAGTTTGGAAAATAGAAGAGTCACAGTTCTGGAGTTGAGTTGATATGCGATGATAGATTTCTCGGTATTAGGCCTCTTCCCAGACGAAACACTCATAATGGAATCCTGCTGCTTAACAAATCTGGAAATTTTAACACTAATTAACTTTAATGAAGCCAGATGGCCAGTCGGGTGCATGTGCACACATAAAATTAGTTTCTCTTCAGATTCTCAAGACTCCTTTTCATTACTACTTACGCCTTACAGTGCCTCCTTTTTTAAAAATATTTTTTTAACGGTTTATTTAAAATGCAATAATTTTTAAATATATTTATCTCTTTTTGATCTTAAAATCAATATAATTATAAAATATGTTTATAATTATAGTGATCGTTGATTTACTTCCATAAGAAAAGGAAAATCTATCCCACGTTACTTTTAGGGGTAGCGGTAGTCATATGCTATTTTGCTTCAAAGTTAGCTGTAAGGTTATTTTCCTGAGCATCCTAAATTTTATATTCTATGCCTTACCAAACTAAACTCCGTGCCTCTACATCCCTAGAGGGACTGGCCTACCATCCAACCGTTTCGTCATCTACCATAGACATATGGGGTATATGTTCAGCATGACCATTAATGATGGCTTCCGTAACTGGAGCCGCTACTTCATTCTTATGTCCCACACTGGAGAAATAAACTCTTCCGACAGAATATAAAATAATATGTAATAAATAAGTAATTAAATATATATATATATATATATATATATATATATATAGAGAGAGAGAGAGAGAGAGAGAGAGAGAGAGAGAGAGAGAGAGAGAGAGAGAGAGAGAGAGAGAGGAGGCGAAAGGGGGATTAAAAGAAGCTTACACGTAATTTAGAAATTTCTATTCCATTCGGTATTAATCTGTGATGGTAATCATTAACATATCCTACTAACATACTGAAAATGCCTTCGCTTCAAGTTCCTCGAAGTTTAATATTTGCTTTCTATGTTTAAACATATTTCATCCCATTTTTTGTTTTATTCTGTTTTTATCTTTACATGTAGACTATTTCTTAGAATGAAACTGGATTAAGAACCGCAGGGGCTGTGTCCAATCTTTATATTTCCCGCAGGCGCTAAGTCACTTACCATGACGATGCTGATTGTAACTACAGCGAAACTATTTCGCAGTTTGATCTCGATTACCTGATCCTGAGTTTACTTCATTAAATGAGATTATCGAAGTATTCCAGAGGGTTTTGATGTCTGACTACTGAGGAATAAAGTAGGCGTGTTATGCGAGACTTCTTCTGGTGAACCCTGAGCTTCTCATTCTAAGCTATGGCTACCAATATTGCACAAATAAGCATATGCTGCGTCAGTTCATTGAATATAGTAGATTAGTTGCCAAAAACGACGGAAAATATATAGTTATAAAAATATTATGGCTATTTTATGAAATAAGTTTTCCGAAGTTTGGCTTTATAATAATACCATATTCTTAAAGGTCTGTATTATTATATTTATGTATTTATTTAGTCTTTTTGTCATTAAAGATTACAATATACAAATAATACCATACCAACTAAGAAAGAAAAAACTGTATCATAAATTAATTGCACGTTGAAAAGACACATCAAACATAGGCAAACAAAATAAAACTTCGAAAAAACCGCCTTGAATGATATTTGAAAACATTAAACTAAACAAGTAACAAAATTTACGTTAATTAAGGAAATCAAACACAAATGCAAAATGTTATCGATATTATCCGAAAGAGGATATTATTATTTTTTATTATTTATTGTAATGTTTTTGTTATGTTACTGGGCTAGACACTTCTACAGTACTGTACAGATAATTCAGAAAAATGCAGTAGGCTATAAGCACTGCTATCAAAAGATCTTCCTTCTTAACTTTGTTAAATCTAGCCCCTAACCTTACTTGTCAGTACGATAAAACTACCTTAACTACACACATACAGTAAAAGAGAACCGTAGTAAGTTATATTTCGTTAAAGAATTCACGTTTTTGTGATAATGTTGAACACAGCCTACTCCCTACGGCACCCGTAGAGGCTTCTTGGTAGCGATTTTTTGTGTGTAAAATGTGTGTGGTTTCCATCTGCAGAACCATCTGTACTCATCCAGGCACTGAAAACATATTGTGGCAATTTCTGAGACATTTCTGTTGCTTCCCCCCTTATTTTATCTAGTTACCTCTTTTCCCACTTACTATTTCTATTTCTAAAACCATATTGCTAATTTGTAATCAATACTGTTCATGTCATGCTTTGTTTGCAGTGGCAATCCCTTATAACAGGGCGGTACAAACTCCGGCCCTCAGGCCATATCCAGCTAGACAAGGCTTCTTATTTGTAGCCCGCCTAACCCGCCTGATTGCAGTAAAGAAGGAATATAATATATAGACAAAACATTCTCCCGAGTTTCATAAATTTAATGTCAAATTCATATAAGAGAAACGTCACACGTGTGAATAAGTTAGGTGACTGCGACTGGTTACATGCTTAGCATTTCTAGTTGACATGAACAAACGTTTGAACGTCTTTGAACGTAATTTTGAATGTACTTGTAGCACTAAGCTCTGCAAAATTGCCTAATACACTATATAAAATGTAAGTGTATTTAAAAGCATTAGGTAAACTCAATTTCCATTCCATAAAACATTACATTTATAGAATTGGTTCAAGTTCTACATGGCCCGCGACCAATCGCTTAAGTTGATTGTAAAAAAGGTTTGGATGCCCTGCCTTATAAGGAAAGTTGAAAGAAATTCTTTTTTAATATATACATATAAATCACTCTTTAATATCAAATATTACAAAATCTTACCTATCTTCCTTTCTTTACATCTTTCTTTGGAAGCCCCCAGATGAGCCAAACTGGATGTACGAGTATATCGCAATTTACTAAACGTCACCTATTCGTTTATGAACTATTTTTAGAAAAGGCACCTTGCTCTAGTATTCGTCTCGGAAGACTTGTTGAGTGAGTTATGTCATTCTTGTTTCCAGGGTGTATGGATCCCATGTTCCGGCCCATGGATCATTGATGTCGCTTGACGAAAGAAAACTAGATGAAGAGTTGGAATGAATGAAGAGGGTTCCGTGTGAGGGAAGGAGGAGGAAGCTGAGGGAGAAAAGAAGAGGAAGGAGAATGAGAAGCAGAGAAATCAGTCAACCATCTTAAAAGCCATCACCAGTCCGCGATGCACCATTGCCGAGGAGCGGTGCGTGTATCGTAAACAGTCTCTTTGGATGTAGCCTTCGTTTTATTTGTACGGGAAGGAGAAGAAAAAATAAATAAAATAGAATTAAAACAAGGAAAAAAGAAAAGCAAGAACAGGAGCAAGCAAAAGAATTTGCAATAGCGGTGAAGACAAAGACTAGGAAAAAATACATAGTTTAGAGTTCAGGAGCCCGTCAACTGGCGGCTAACATCAAAAGCCTTTCAGATAAAGAAAAAATGTGAATTGTCTAATAAATAATTATAAGTGGTTCGGTTTTAGCTACTGGGTAACGTACCCCTTACAAGAAGTGATGGTTACACGGACCCTTGTTCAACAAAACGGGGTGATTAGAATCAGTGGCGGAGGGAAAAGAAGTAAATATTTTTCACACTGGGGAGAAAAAAACATGCATAACGTGCTATATTTACAATGCAACAATTCAGAGTATTTACTAAGATTAGTGTGTAATGCACAGTAGACTAATAGAACAGAATCCTCAAACTAACAACAAGGGAGCAGCACGTTATAAATGTTTTTCAAAATAATTTTTCAACCCATCTTCTCCTGAAAAATATTCATCTTATGGCATAAAATTGGACAGAAACGAATTCAGATAAAGAAATCTTGCAAGCTATTGGTGAAAAAAAAATGGAGAAAAGAAAAGTAAAATTAATATTCCACGTTATAAAACTCATGAAATTTACCATAATTTTTATAAAGTATTTGCCAGAAGACAGAAAATCTAGGAAATACTACTAAGGATAATGAAATAAAAAAATCAAGAACTGAAGAGAGCAGCATCAGCAATATAGTCACGGTTGCATCGACAAGGCCTTTAGGAGCTGATGATGATGATGATGATGATGATGATGATGCTGATGAAAATAATGATGATGATTTAAAATTGTGGGTGTATATGATAATGCATTAACCAGAACATTAATGTCTGTTTAAGATTTAGTTCAAATGATTGAACCAGGTCCATCCATCTCTCAAGATCACTAGTCAAGTATCAACCCATTAGCTATAGACGGAAAAGAGGAAAGGAAGATAAGGGCCAACATACAACCAGTAATTTTCCCAAGACCCTTCTTTTTAAAGACTTCACTTGTTTAAAACGCCATAAATCTACAATGCTTAGCAAATTATTTTCCTTCCATCTCGAAATTATATACGCCTACTGCTGGTTTTAAAGTCGAATACAGAGTTTGAAATCTTAAAAACCTTGGGTTTGATAGACTAATAATAATTAGACTAATAATTCTAGAATGATAGGGAAAAAGCGAATAAGTCAAAATACCAAAGTTTTAGGAGAGACAACAAACAATTTATTTTCACAGCATTGTTACAATTTTTAGTTCAGTCCACTATATATTTTTACACAGTATCTAAGCCTATACCATGTAAAAATATCTGGGTGGACTGCTCTAAATATTGTAACAATGCTGTGAGAATAAATTGTTTTTTGTCTGAAACTTTGGAATTTTGACTTATTCCCTTTGCTCTATCACTCTAGAATTATTTTACTCATCATCACCATTAGTACCCTTCCGTTGGTCACTAGAGACCTGAGAGACCACTAGCTTTATTTAGGCTACATGTTATAATTTTCTACCGGACGGTCCCAGACGGTGCCTGACTATAATAGTACATCTAACGCTACACCTTACTCGATTGCTGCTGCGACAACCTTATCTGTTTATTTGTTTGACTGCAAGAATGACTATCAGCAGTTTCGTGTTGTCCAGGTAAACTGGACCCCCAGCGCCAACTCTTTTACGATTCTTTGTCAAATTGCAGAATAACGCGTCTCGTTTCCGGCTGACACATAATAACTGTAAAGAATGACAATTTTGATATTTGTTCAACCTATCCAGTAATTTGAAGGCCTTTTGATTAAATATAAACATGAAGAACCTACAGTTGATATCTTGCCAAATACACCGCCATTCACATTGAAAAGGAAACGATGTGAATCGTGCAACAAAGACAAAAAGAACTGCAAAAATAAATATGCATGTGGGAAATGTAGCACTCCCCTCTGTTTCAGTAAGCACGCCAAAATTATTTGCGATAGTTGCCTAGTCGGGAAAAACACAGAAGTGATAGTAAATTATTTAGAACCGTGACGAATCAATCAGAGCAAACATTTATTTTTCTATCCTATTTTCATAGTTTGTATCATTATGTTTGTTTACTAATGTATCTGCTAATTCTGAACATTTCGAATTACAAACTGTATACCTGAAAAAAGGCAATGTATTTTTTTGTAGGCTATGTCTACTAGACCCCACACGACCAACGGTGTTCTACCAACGATCGCGCCTAGCAGAGTAAGACAGTAGTAATAAAAACCATGTAAGTTATACTTAACTGAAATTAAGCTAAAGGTAGAAAAAATGAAAAGAAAAGGAAGAAAATTTTAAATACATGCATAAAACCACAAATATTATAGCACGGGTCTAGTAGGTCATCCTCGACCGTTTTCTACCAAAGCGCGCGCCTAACGGAAGGTTCACTATCATTTTATTAATATAAGTTAAATAAATAACAATAATAATTATTGAAGTCCCGTGATTGTGATAGTAAGAATAAAAAGAAGACCAAATTATAATGCCTTATGACAAAGAAAAATCTCAAGCATGTAAGTAGAGTAATAGACTACAACTTTCTCCATGCCAAGTACAAGATACAGATTTACATACTATATAGCCTATTATAGCCTGTGCGAGTTTTTGTACCATTAGTAAGCTGTTGAACAACATTAAAAAAAACCGGCATTCCAGTGAACTTAAAAAATAGGAAATTTTATAACATAAATTGCTGTTAACTTGTAATTAATTGAACTACAGAATGACTCATATAAATAAGATTTTAGATAATTTTCATCAAAAGATTTATAACACAAATAGCCTATACACAAGTACCGTATAAAATACTCACTAGGTTACTCCATGGCCTAGTGGTTAAGCCACTACGCTACAAACTGGATGATCGCGGGTTCAATCCCCGAAAAATTCGTTGATATTTTTCAATTGGCCTAGACTTTCGGGTGGCACTATGACCCTGGGGTGGACAGTCACTAACAAAAATGAGCACCAATAACAATCATAATGGGAAAGGCGACTGGTGCGTTAGGCTTACCACCTTCATGTGCCGAAAGTCTAAAATCTGGGCCTCCATGGCCCATATAGGGAACACTCTATTTACACTTTTTATAAAATACTAGGATCTATTTAGCTACTAAATTAATTAATTTACTCAATTAAAAATACAAAAAGATAACTGGGTTCGTTTGATTTTAATTGAATCGGCAATTCCGCCACTGCGTTGATTCGCGAACACATTGAATTTGAAATAAGTTGGTTTCGGACTTAATGTGGCCCAAGTCTGAGATAGCCCTGAGATGCCCATCAAGTGTTCTTTTCAAGTGTTAACTTGTTACCGCCAGAGTGTCGTTCATATCAATTTAGAAATAATAACATGACCAACAGTCCCTAACTTCCGACGTTGATGTAATGAAATTGCGACCTGCTGCATCACATTACAACTGCACACCAATTTCTAGCCCTATAAAACAATGCCACCACCAGGCTCTCGAAATCATTTTACATTCAGCTGCAAAATGCCGTTCGTATTCCACATAAATAGCAAAGCAGCCGACAGTGTTTTTACAGAGCAGTTTATTGTATTTAAATGTTCAAAACAATATCTTAGGTAATATAATGAGAGGTCTGAAATTTAACTTGAGTTATTTTGTTATGAATATGTTGCGGATATTTTCGTTTCAAACATGTATTGAACTAGCAGGGGCCCACGGCTTCGCCCGCGATTATTTACTGAACTGCTAGATGTTTTTACATAAACCACTTATTTAACAGAAAAATAATAAAAACATTAGCCTATATTTATTAACACTGACATTGTTTTTACATAAATTGCATGAATTATTTACTTATTTACTTACTCAATGGCAATAGTCAATTCCTAAGCAAGCTAAAGGAATATTATCTATTTTATGGAACCCGATGGTTCATTGCCGCGCTTACCTGAGTCCAACATTCAACCCTATTCTGTGCTAACTCCATTCAATCATCCCCCACAAATTCTACTTCCCATAAATCCGTACTAAGATTGTCCTCCCATCTACGACTAGGTCTTCCACGTGGTCTTTTCCCTTCGGGTCTCCCAGTCAATACTTTTGAGATATGTCTTTCCTCCCCCACATAATTTTATTGTTAATTATAGTTTTTATGTAGCAATTTTAACTAATTAAATGAATAAAACTCATCTTGTGATGCCACAGGCCTACAGAATCAAAATTATTAAAAGGAACCACAGATTCATGAACCTTACCTAAATCATGCATAAACAATTAAAACTATTGATAATTACAAGTTAAGAACCTGGCTTAGAGGTGCATTTCTTGATTAAAGTGTATCACGCGCGAAAAACAGAACCTCAGATTGAGTTCCTTAGCCCAGAGAATATCCGCACAGTGAGTTCCATCAAAATCAATCAATTTTTTCCCATTCAGGCGTGCTTTCATGATCCCCTTCTCTCCAACTATGTAAAAAAAAATCAGATCTCTACATGTCTTAATATTATAAACAAATAAATAAAGTAGAGCGGGTTAAGGAAATCGAAGCGATCGACAAAGTTATGTGTTATATTGCAAAAAATCGTTTTCAGCTATGCTCTTCCTGACAAACACACCTTTATTTAATTTCACAATTGATTAGGCCTACGGTCTAAACGGAAACACCAGCTCAAATATTATATCAGTTAATTAAAACCACAAAAATAAAAAAAATAAAAAAATAAAAAAATAAGCGCATAGATGTTTGTGTTATTGTAAGCGAGATAACTGATGGCGAGACGATGTATCGCGAGGGGAGCGCTGCGTGCGGTTATTACAACACTGACCTTCAAGAAAACGTATTGTATTTTATTTTTTAGATTACACTCTCTGATGCCACTTAAAATATCTATGAGTAGTATTATTAAAAACTGTATTTATTATTTAATATACAAGATCTAGAATGCTTCACCGCAAATAAAATTGTACATTATTTTCATATCTATTAGTCTATCGCTCAAATGAAGTTTATATACCCAATAGCTGTGTATTCAACGGTTAATTGTTTTTGATCAAAGAAGCTACAGGTAAGAAGATGTGTTCAGTCCTTAGGAATTTACAAGGAGATAAAATGAAAGTGACAAAAATAAAACGATAAAATTATGATAAAACTTGTGATTGGTTGTAATTCCAAATAGTCTATTCTTATCCTGAATTGGCCTACAATCATATCCAGTTACCTACTTTCTTAGCTTTCACAATAGTACCCATTGTTAGTAGTTACTGGAAGTATGAAAAAACATAACACGAAATGATTAAAGTAAAATATGTCTTAGAGCACCGAAGTAGCCTACCTAAAAACATAAGGGCAGCAGCCCGAATAGAAAATCTCCGCAGTCAACTCAGGTATAGCATAGACCTATGGTTCATGGTTCATGGCTGTGGCTCTTCCCTGCCAAGGTGTTCGTGGCTCGTGGCCTAGAATGGTTCGTTACTCCCAGCATTTCGAAGAAGCATCCATGAAACTTTTTACTAAGCGACGGCCGAGACGGTAGCCTCGCGGTCCGCATTCGGAATTGAGAATATCCTGGGTTCGAACCCCTCGGCCCACCAATTGGAAAATCTTATCTCCTTAGCCGTGGCATGCCTTGGAGCCGTAGTGAAGGAAGCTGTGGGATGGAGTCCCACCTCGGGCATGGGTGTTTGTGTACCGGTACGTTAAAAACAGGCTAAAAAGAAAATAAGAAAAATAAAATAAAAATACTTAAGACAGATTAGTTTCATGGTCAAGTATGATTTATATGAGTCACGAAGGTCCATAGAACCCTGAGGAAAGGTAGTACGTTGACTCTTATTTTAGGTTTATGGATAGGCTATATCTACAATAAGTATATTGCGTCATATACATAATGAGTATTTTTAGGCTCATAGGCTTATAATAATACAAAATAATGAAGTTGCAATTCTTTGGCTAGACTAAGTTTAAGTATCATTTCATGTTACCAAAAATTAATTTCAATATTATTTAGACTTCCAATATGTAATCCAGTTATGATCTAATTATGAAAACAGTTAAAACGGATATAGGTCTAGGGCTTATTAGGTGTATTGGTTGTATACTCAAACACTAAAAAATAAATTACTACAAACTACATACAGGCCAATTACTAGAATGATATTTGGGTTACCACTATATTGGAAGTTTCCACACAAATCAATTTTTCTTCATCCTGTTCACCAAAACGTATATTAGAGAACATTATGGAAGACAAAATTAGAGTTAGCTCAAAAAAGGTCTAATAAAACTAGAATGTCAAATTGGAACATACTGAGTACAAATATTTAATATTTACTGGAAACGAAAAAGGAAAATCGGCAGGAAAATACAATTCCTGACAGTCTATGATTCAAATTATTTTACGCTTCAAACAGCTTATTGAAGTAAATAGGCATAGGCAAGGTTTTTCAGGGGCTTAAAATAGAAGTGTAGTTTTAGTTGGACACACTCAGTAAGTCCCTTCACGATAATCACAGAACTTAATATCCAAGTTGCCGGTAATACATAGGCCCTACAGTAAAAAAGATACGTAGTCACCAGTACTTACTGATGATAGATGAATGTGTGAATAAAAGATGATCTTACCTGAAAAGGAAAAGAGAAAAACTAATTTAGTAAATTGTCCTTGCGCTATACAAATATATTCAATTCCCAAAATCTCAAATAAACAAATCCAAAGATCAGTGCTTGTATGCTCTAGAATACAATTAAGAAACGTAGCCTACATAAAGTAGCCTAATATAACCCCAAACAATGAAACTCATTAGTATTCTCAAACCTATCACTTCTATATTGAAAAATTATGAAATCACTATCAAACATTATTATTACCACTTTACTTGAAGAAAATTTAATTTTTCGCGATATTTCCGAAAAGAGCCACTAATATTTTGTTAAACTTTTCCCTATAGGCTATGAGGTCCATATACTTTTATTTGAAAAGTTTTTTTTCATGAAACTTCTCTCAGTTATAAGCCAGCTAGTCATCTTGCGTAGGAACATCAGATTGAAACTACTAAATTCACTCACTGCAATACGGTCTCTTAATTAACGTCATAATTATTAAGTGCCAGAATTGTACTTTCTGAGATTGTGTGGTGGATGGGAGAAAGTCTATCCGTCTGTCGTGTGTCTATACGCGCGATAACTCAAATACGCATTATCGGATTTTCATGAAACTTTGTACACGCATTTATAACGTCCATGGGAAGAAGTCTATTGATTTTGGATCACATCGGTTGACCGGTACCGGAGTAATGCCGAATTTAGTGCTTATTTTATGGTAATATATTAGAAAGAATTTATCAAATGCAAATTAGTTCTCATAGAAACATATTGTTTTACAGTGTTCATACACGGCTTTGGAAGTTGCAATTACAGTTAGCTTTGCAAATAACACTATCCACATAGGCTTATTCTTTCGTATATGCTTATCAAACTAGACCTTTATTCTTCCGTAAGTCCTGCTTAATGAATCGATCTGGATAACTCGGAAATCGATTAAAAATATAACTTATTTTCTGAATATCAAAATTGCAATTATCACTGATTAAACATAAGCATTCTGGCACTTTGTTACATCAGTTTACCTGATTTTATTTGACGTGCGAAAGTTGTATTGCCCTTGCTTAAGGATAGCCAAAGTTATGTGCTTGTATGACATAAGATTTTTTTGCATGTATTGACCTCTCGGAAGGCAAATGGAGAAAAGTCATGCACGCAAATGTCATCGAAGTGTGGCTCCTTAACCAGTGCAATGTGATTATGAGTGTTATGTGATATTTCAGTTTCCGTGCCCATAAGTCTGCAGTCTCTATGTCGAAGTGGTCTGCTGTCTGTATGTCTTAAAGACCGCATGTAAACTAAAGATAAGTGGTACACTCCTGGGGAAAAGTTAATTTTAGACCTATAACTAGCATGATAAATAAAACACCTCGTTAATATAATAATACCAAAAATCTACTAATATTTTTGTAATTTTCTTTGATAGCACCCTACGGTACTTTAAAATTTAGTCTTATTGTGTCCTTGGGAATTTCAAACTACTGTGTGCTATAATTCATTACAATATTTTGAGACAGTTACCGGTAAACGCCTGAACAATATGAAAGTTATAGGCCCTATATAATACAATGCTTATGAATTATTTCAAAGAGTAGCAATTGTTGAATAGTAGAACGTCTTCTGACAATAACTGACACGTATCAGTAAAACTAACTTATGGAAAATAACACTGGTGATCCTTATGAATAAAATGGAAAGTCAATGATGCCTCCAAATTTTCCTATGGTATGTTAAAATACGGCAGGTCTACACATATGGCTATCCCTTCTGGATAAGGAGCAGAGGGAAAAGTAAAGCAAGGTGGCCTCAGAAAGTTTTGCATTAAGGGCTAACAAGTTAAGTTTATGATAAAAAAATTATAAAAATGGAGAGCTGAGAAGGTTAAGGTGTTATACCGATTAAAACACAGGAGTAAGTTTAAAACTATGCGTAGGGTAAGGTGGTACATTTTCGAACATGGTACAATTCTGAACGGACTAAGATTTTTTATCCATTTTTGGGTTTCAAATGTTAGCCAACCTGTTTTTAATTATATAGCGTCCATACTGATTGTTTTGTCGACCTGTATCCGCGAGAATGATGTTCCGAGTTGTCTCATTCGGCCATAAAAAATTATTTTCCAATCGAAGGTAAGAACTCCATGCTTGAAAAATGGCACGTTATAAAATTGCTTATAATTTCACGTCGTGTTACTGGAATATATTTTTGAGGACCAATTTTTAACTCATACCAACAAATAGCGTAGTCTTTAATACGTAAGTCATTGGCACAACAATGGTCATTCGTGAGCGGAATTTCAACAATGTAGTAATTTACAAAAACTAGCTCGAGGTACAAATACGAACAAATGTTAGGTAAGTATGTAATCCACATTCTTAGAATGACAAAGTGGATCAATGTTCAATATGATCAGCAGCAATTTCCACTCTCTAATATTCCTAAAGCAAAAATTACACGGTATATATTTCAAACCTGAGAATATTTAGAAAAATAAAATGGTTTTAACGACGGATGGTGTCCTGCTACATAGGCCTTTGACGATCCCCGGTGTGCCGACAATTTGTCCCGCAGGAATTGTATTACCTACTTGTAAATCTATAAATCTTGTAAACCTGTCACCTTTATGCACATATAAACGTCATTGAGTTTGGCCAAGATCGAACCCACCAGCTACGGCAAAATGAGGAAATAACACGATGATATAGGCCTTGATACTGTGGTTACTATCGTTCTTTGTGAGGAAAGTAACTCTGAGAAATCTTTCGATGTGGCAGCATAGTACCTGTCAGGCCAATGTTTGCTTTTAATTGTACTGATTTTGATAAGTAAATAGCTTATTAGAAGGCATAAGGTGAAACAATTTTACAGTGAATTTCAGAATTTTTTCACACCTCCTGTGCCCAAATACAATAAATTTCTAGAACATCGTGTTTTCTCGTCTACCAATGAGTGAGTAAATTTAATTATAAATACATAGGCTCATTAAAATTTTGTTACAAAGTTTCACTAAATAGATGTTTCCCGTCCTTTATAATGTGTTAATATTGTGTTCTATATCCCAAAAGTACTATTCTTCTTCATGGGAAAACCTGGTCGAGGTTCGAGTATTCTCTGTGCGTCACCTAGCTGATCAGAATCTAATTAACCAATCAATCCCAACCAGGAAATGAATTAAGTAGTCACTGCATCGCATGGAGGGATTTGGAATGCCGTAATCTATCTACGTCTTTTATTTTACTTGCAGATGATATGATCACATAGATGTTTAATCTGGAAGATCTTGATTTCCTCAGTAGGTTAAGAGCATCCCCTCCCAAAGGTTGAGTCCAGTAGAGTACAGAGGGAATCGAACTGGTTCCCCAAATAAGTAGGCCTAGTGCCCAAGAGTAAACCAATAGCCATGGGGCGATCCTTAGCGTCAGTAACTACAATAATTCCATGAGACTGTTATCAAGTTGTTGTTTGTTTTTATTAACTTGTAGACAGAAATACTGTGAGAATCAGGCTGTATGATGTGCAGAAACCATTGCCTTGGTTCTACCTAACCCTATATTTTCTAAGCAAGTACATCGATTCCCCGATACATGACGTGTAAATGTGATATGTTTCCAAGTGTGATTGAGCATTTCATACAGCCATTATGGTAACAACTGAACCTTGAACACACGTGCAACAGGCAGAGAGCAATAATTTGAACATTAAGTGTTAAATGATGCATTACACGATTGTAAAGTTGCAATCCTCATGTGGCTTACCATCCGGTAGTTATACCTCGGTAATGCAGAATTGATAAGGATAGGCCTATACATATTAAGGTCATCTTTTGTTCTGGATTACATCATAAACATATATATTTTTTAAATTTAACAGTGTATCCTCTGTTGTCCAAAGCAAAGAACTTCTCTGTGAGGAATGCGAAGAACCCGATAGTGCAATAGTGCACGTATGCTATATGGCAACCAATTAGAATCTGCCTAGCCAATACCTTACCATCAGTGACGCCGGTAGGGCATTTACGAAGGCTTACAGCACAGGAAGTATAAAATATTTAAATCTTTAGTTATAAGTGGGGATCGGTGAACATTTCAAAGGATTAGGCCTGCATTCTGTAGAGGAAAATTTGTATTGCGCGGGAATCGAACCGGGATTTTCTGCTTAGTTGTCTGATTCCAAGAGCACTCTGTTCCCCTAAGACATATCCAATTTCCATTTAATTAGCAGGTGCCCGCGGCTTCGCCCGCGAATAGCCTATTTATTCAACTGATGAAAGCGTTATTTAAATTATTTATGTAAAGGAATTAATTAAAACATATATTATTAACACTGGCATCGTTTTTACATGAATGGCAGAAATTACATAATTTTATTCTTAATTATATTGTTTTACATAATAAATTTAAATAATTAAACGAACAAAACGAATCTTGTGCTACCATTTCATTTATGCATACAGGTTTGAGATGTAACGATTAAAACATATAACTGATTCATGAACCTTGCCCAAATCATGCATTAACAATTAAAACGATTAATAATTAAAAAATAAATAAAAAACCCGGCTTGAAGGTGCATTTCACGATTAAAGAGAGCCACCCGGGGGGGGGGGGAAGATCTCAAATTCCAATTCCTTAGCCCTTAAAAGACCTGCAGAGTGAGTATCGTCAAAAATCATAAAACATCAGATCTCTGCGTGTCGTGATGTTAGGCTATAAAGAATTGAATAAAGTATGGCAATCGAGCAGGTTTATCTTCAATTAATTTCACAATTTAATACGGTCTTGTTAGCCTAATAAAAATCGTTGGATGTGCACGGAAACACGAGTTCAAATATTATATTAGATGTAAAATGTAACGACACTTAACCTTCTCAGAACTGAATTTACATCAATCATCAAGCGAAACCATCAGTGGATTATTTCAGTAGAATTACTGGTCTTCATAAGTGACAACTATATCATTCGACCAAAAATTCCCATGTTTTAACATACAGTATTATTCTTTTAACCAATGAACTGTTCTCCAAAATTATCTTTGATTTGAGACATAAGATAGTATGCAGCTAAATTTTACAAATTCCAGACAAGTTTTAGATATTTCTTGGAAGAGGTTTTCGCTGCAACTAGGTGAGACAGCATTCCATGACTACACCAATTCAAAAATTTTGACTGGATGTCTTAAAAGTACCCACATCACTGGAAGATGGAAGAATAATTTTGACCAACGAGGAATCATAAATGAGCTGAATCATAAATTAATCATAAAATCATAAGTTCCATGGAATTCTTTTCTTGTTTGCTGATATAGTATGTAAGCAAGGTCAACCAGATATTTTCTTGTGTGAAGAAAAATTTTAAAGTAACGTCACATGAGCATGTGAAAAGCAACTAAGTTCTTCTTCAATGAATTCATCTTCAATATATGTTTCTTTATCGGAAAGAATTTTAGAAATTTTACAGAGTGATTTATAACCCGGAATTTTCAGTAATTCTATTAGCCGACAAAAAAAACCCATTGATAGTGATGTTTGGGAGTAAAATAATGACTTTTAAAATGACAGTTTTGAGTAAAATATGATATTTTAATTCCAAACCATAAAATAAGAAAGCAAAAAAGGCAAAGCAAGTCATTTTTATTTCAATTTCAATTTTTCACCTAGCCTAGATTTATTATCTTACTGGGAACCAGCTGTTGGGTTTAACCCTTTCAGACCTGAATTATATTATTATAAGCATTCATCAAATGATATCAGTTGTTTGTAAGTTTGAAATAATGTAGAAAATTATAATAGAATACCTGTTTCTCACAAATGGTATTCCTAATATGTAGATAAAATTCCTCATATTTTAACATAAAGCAGGTCTATTAACTAATACATTATTAGTTAATATGGTTAAGAAATTTGGCAAGTTAAAAAGGGACAGTAAAATAAATTATTAGTAACATAAATTTATTTTTGGAGAAGAGAAAATAGAACTTCTAGGATGGAAAGAATTAGAAATGAAAAAAAATTCAGGTACAACTCACTAATTTATAGGCATAACAGATTAAATTTAAAAAAAGTAACTCATATGGTGTGATCATATGAGAAGGATGGAGGAGAAGAGATTACGAAAGAAGATTTTCAGATGGAATCCTCTGGGCAGAAACAAGAGAATGGGGCACAAGAAGAGATGAAGGAGAAAACATTCCTCAGAATTTATGGGAGGATAGAGAAGCTTGAAGATTGAGAATACGGAAGAAGTAGACATACATAACAAACCGTGATGACGATTACTCTAATAATTATATATTATAAGCTTTTATGAATTTTTTTTCGGTGACTGACATATACGTCAGTAGTAACGAAAAGGTTAACATCGGTACCTTCCTCATTGAACGGAACTGAGTTTTAACTTCTAATTTTTAGCCCAGTTCAGTGCTGAGAGTTTCATTAGCAAGAAAAAGAAACGGAAAATGCTGTTAGATTTAGCTTTCTCTACGCTGAGCCTGTTAGCGAGTGTGTTCTTATGATGTAATACAGGGAGGGCTAGACGTGTTTTATGAGCTCATCCCGGTATGTGGAGCTGAGAAAGTAAATCATTCGGCTGCTGCATTATGACTAGCGCATTTTATTGCAACAGAGTACTTGAGACTCATTAGTCAATGAGAATGATTCGTAATGGAGGCTCAACAGCTCGTTACCGTGGCCCAGACAATTACATCGACATGACGAGTTCCCCTCATAAAAATGTTCCGACCTAACGTAAGGACGGACACAGAATTCAAAGCGATCTCCAATAAACTTAATAACGAACTGTGATGTATTCTATCAGTGATATATATTACAGATTTTTTCCCAGTGTTGCAAAATGTCTCAATAACTTTTAGTGTAGGCTACTAAGTCGACAAACAAATTTTAAAATCTATATAATAAGTAAGTAGGTTATGAAGCTTACGATATAAATTTATTTATATTTTATTTCCCTTAGGAAAATCTAATCAAGATGACTTACTCATATTCTGTATTCCATGGATGGTACCTCATACCTAATTATGTATATAACTAGCTCTATAAATACCTATTGATGTAAAGCTTGCAAGATATGCATCAAACCTAACATATATACCCTCTTAAGGCAAATAACATTTTACCAACGTGCCATATTTCAATGAACTACAAATATCCATAGGTGATATGTTAATTGTTAATATAAATATAATCAGAACTTGTCATTAAGATATTTATACAATTTCTTACATTTATAGACAACTTTGTGAAACATCTAAACGTTCTATCTTTTTTCCAGCATTTAGATTCATACCGGCTACATCAAGACTAATGCATATAAGCAAAAAATTTACTCCCTTTTATTATGTCGACATAATTTAAGTTTATTACTATCAACTAAGTCATTGGATTTTATTTCATATGTATTTTATATCATATTTTGGTGGACCTTCTATTTGTTGCAGTGAACTAAATTTGCGAAGTTTCTTTTAGTTTCAGTTAGCCTAACTTTTATTTGCATATACATTTATTTAAATATACATATTAATAACACTAATACAATGTTAAAATAACTTAGTTCGCAAACAAATGAAAAAATTAGAATTATAAAGCAAAGTTGCAGTAAAATTTAAAATGCAAATTAGGATAATAAGAACATTAGTAAGCCTACACACATTCTAGCTCCCGTACAAGCTAATGATATTACTCGTGGCCGCGAGTGGAGTTAGAAAAAGTTTTGCTTGAAAAGTTAACAGAATACAATAATAGATTTGTAAGACATGTATTTGTTTCTATTTTTAAATCGTTTATCATTTAGTGATGGCCACTTAGCTCTTGAATCAGTGGCCAATCCAATATAAGTATACGTGGAATTTAAACCAATCGCAAGTGTCTATCGCCATAATTTGTCGGTGTATTTTTATCGCATTCATTTTATCGCACCTATGTGTACTTGTTTTTATGTAAATTCATAATTACTGAACACTGAAACATCGTCATACCTATCGTTTCTTTGATTAAAAAAATTAATCACGATCAGCTTCTCTCTTTTATATTACCTACGATAATTTTAGGTGTTCTTCAATAAAACTGTCATACAATCTGTACCTAGAATTAGAACTAACTAACTGATAATTTTTTGGTTCTTGCTATGATCTAGGACCTAGGTTGTCCTCGTGAGAGCAAAAGCAGCCTGTTGACGCACATTTTTCAGCTGAATTGAAAACTGCGGATTAGCTGGTAACCAGGTTTATTTGCTAGCATTAAAGAGCTGGAATTATCCACAACAGGAGAATAGTTAACCATACAACCAGTTAACCAGAGAACAGTTAACCGTATGATGTAATTTTTACCAATAATCCAATTATTTGTAGATATACAAGCATTCATGAACCACAGATTATTGTCTCTGTTGGACATTACATGAGAATATTACAGGAGAAAAAATTACCTCCGACACTGGGACTTGAACCCAGGACCTTTGGCTATTCGCGCCAATGCTCTACCAACTGAGCTAAGCCGGAGTTCAATTCACAGTGCCAGATGGAACCTCTCTCCTCTCTCCATTAGGGCAATCAGTCATAGGAGAAAGGTTCCATCTGGCGATGTGAATTTAACTCCGGCTTAGCTCAGTTGGTAGAGCATTGGCGCGAATAGCCAAAGGTCCTGGGTTCAAGTCCCAGTGTCGGAGGAATTTTTTCTCCTGTAATATTCTCAATTATTTGTAGTTTTTCAATTAACTCCTCATTGAGGTCACTAGGATGATTTGAGTTAACCTATTCCTTCTGACACTATGGTCCTTGGTTCGACTGAGCCTCTAATGAAAATCATCAGGAGTAAAATGGGTAGGGTGGAGTGGGGGTTAAGCCGGTAGCATAATTCTACCTTATCACCAGGGCCCGGATTCTAATGACATGTCATCTTTTTATTGATGCTGCATAGACATTGCCAACTTGTAGATAAATCCTGATCATGGCCTCGAGATTATAGAAATACATTTTTATTAGGTCATTTTTTGTCATTTTATGCCATTTTATATTTTTAGGGAATTTATTTCAATTTTGGGTCATTATTTTGTCATTTTCGTGTCATTTGCTTCCTTATTTAGTCATTTTCATGTATTTACATTGAGTGTATTAACTTTTCTTTCGTTGCTAGCGGTGCTGTCTTTTAAGTGTTGTTTGTTTAATGCAAGAAAAAAAACCTGTGTAAAGTGTTGTCATGTCTTAGTCGAAAATGAGAATCAAAGAAACGCCAAAATTTTGTATTATAATACTATTGCTATTAGATTGACTTGGCACCAGAGTCTGCCACCTCCTTGAATTTGAGAGTGCATACTACTGTTTACCCTCAATTAAACAACAATATAATCCGGCAGACCACAAAAGGAAATGCTGAATTTTGACTCGCCAGTGCCTCAGTGCCAGTATAAATTTCCGTGAGGAAAGAACATTCACAACATTACAGTTATTTACAATTTTTACAATTATGTACAAACTAGTCTATAACTTTGTGTGTACAATAATAATTTTTTATAAACAAAATATCAGTTTTAGGTCATTTTTTTATAATTATCAAGTCATTTTCTTTAAAATTTAGGGTCATTTTATAGGTCATTTTTCAAACAATTTTAGGTCATCAGAATCCGGGCCCTGCTTATCACCTTTACAAATTTCCTAATACTCAAGATGTTTCAGTCTCTAGGAACCCTATAGATATTCAAGGCTTGTATGTGCTAATTACTTCACAAGTTGCCACATTCAGTACGAACGTCCTCAGAGTCTGAAACAAACTCCTAATATAGATTATGTACATACATAAAAAGGGTTTACATTTTAATATATGTTGGTATTTCTTGAGGGGTGCTACATATCACAATAATGTGTTCACTAGAAAGTAAGGTACACCAAGAAGTGTAAAATATTATTTGTGGATCCTTGTAGTCTGATCCGTGTGCGTGAGTTGCCATAACATGCCGGTTTTATGGGAGAATTTCATACTAATTTACGATACAGAATAGAACTTATTAGCACTATTTTACTCTAAGAAATTAATGTCAGCAATTCAGGATGCGTGAAAACTTGCAATGCTGGTATGAAAATTAAAGAAAAAAAGGGTTGTATTAAAACACTGATATTCTTTTTTTTTTATGTTCGGTCAGATAAGTTGTAGAAATAATGCCTTCGTAATAGGCAGTAAAAATGAACCCATTACTTTTAGGTTTTATACAGCCTTTAACTATACTACATTAAATAAATTTTTCCAGATACTGTAAGGCAGTTTTCACTCTGAAATACTAGTTTTATTGTACACCAAGGCCACAACTTGGGTATTGAGCTTACATCCATAAATGTTTGAGAATGGTATCCTGTATATTTAATATGGATTTTGTGAATGACGATCATTCCAGTAAATTATGATCTATTGAATTCATACTTTTAAATTTAATTGAATTTAACGTGCTGTGAACACCCAGATGATGCTATAGGATATTGCAGAAAAAATCTTGAATAAGTTACAAAATACAAACAGTTCGAATTATCAATACGCATACAAAATATGAAGAAAAAACATAAATAACGAATAAATCCTAAGATCTATACAAATACAAGATAAAGAATAAAAATTCAAAATAATAAGAAATATTTACAACACAGAATAATATTTAAGAAGAGTCCAAAAATTCCTTAATAGGTTATTGTAAAACGTATTTTCTGTAAGCCCATAATGAAAGGTAGTTTTAATTTATTTATGAGTAATATTTTTGTGGTACGGTAACTTATTGAACATAGAAACAACAAAAAGCTAAACCATTTCTTTGATCTACTCATTTTAAAAATTCACTCATAAAAATGATAATAATTATACCTTGTGTGGTCTCTACCTTTCCCTAAATTTTACGTCCCCCTTGTAGGTACATTTATTCGGCCCACACCGCCCATGTCTTACAGGACCACGACCAATCAGGGAAGGGATCTTTTATGGATCACTTTTTTTTTTGTTTCATCCCGGATGAGTGATCAGCCCAATACTGGAGCTACCTCTGAGACAACACGAACACATAGGACGATACACACTAGTCACACACACACTCATTCCAAAGAAGACGAGGTTGGTGATAATGACGACCAGATGATATCAATGGACCAGGAGGGCCTAAGTTTCCCGATATTCGTCTCACAACGAGGAAAAATCCCGAAAAAAACCCACCTAGAAGGCTTTTCCCGACCAGGAATCGAACTAGGACCCGCTGCGTGAGAAAAGCGAAAACATTCCCTACAAGTAAATATTTACAACTTTTAAAATTTATTCCCTAACAAATAAGGGTCTACAATCTACATTCTACAATGTGCATCGTATGGAAACCCCGTCAGTATTCGTACAGCTTTCTTTGAAGAATAACACTGTATAGGCTATAAGGACTGCTACTTCCCAGCCTTGTGCTACTCCCACAAAAGCACATGGCGTAAGACATTACGCTATGGAAGAACGCATGAATGAAATGTACAGGTTCTTATTAAGAGACTCTACAACCAAAAATCAGAAGCAACCGTTACCTTTGGATCATATTCCATACATAAAAAGAAAAAGAAAAGGAAGATGGATACTTGAATAGCCTCGATTTCGTAGTCGAGTGGGTGCAATAACGAAGTCCTAAGGTCGTCTCACGCTCTGACGCGCATTTCGTTGCATCAGCCATGCAGAAACCAATCTTTCCGTAATTGCTATGCGTTTGTTTACGTTATTATTCTCTTCCATTTTTTGTTTGTTCTGGACACTTTGATACCTACTTTACAGCGAAAGGTTCAAGTTATATTTTTTTGTGGTATGGAAATACGTGCGACGAATCTTACTTCCTTCAAGTGCCATTAAAAGATTTTCAACAAAGGAGGGTGCGTACTCCCAGAAGGTGGGGTTGTTTAGTCAAACAAACACTTAACTGGAAGTATCTGCTAACGGAATCGTTTTAATCAGGTGTAAAATCAATTTACCTACCGCTGAGTCCTTACGTACTGCAGGAATTTACAAGCAAATGGTTTATTTCTCGGAAAGTGGAGTGATTTTAATTACATCAAACTAAGAATTAGATGGTTCACCATCTTTTGTGTATCATTTTACTACAACCGGATTTTTTTAGAGGTTCTTATTTCAGTAGTTATGGCATAGGCTACTACATCTATTATAGTTATAGACCCATTCATGTATGCTAACTTGACAGTTTTCAATTAACCTTACATCTTATGCTGTAGGCATGGGCGTAATTTCAGCTTTCTAACTGGGGTGGCAAAGTCTGCCGGGGGGTCTGGGGGGTATGGAAATTAAAAAAAAAAAAAATTGGCGTTAAAATGATGTGTTTAAGCATTTTTAAAACTTTTTTACATACCATACCAGCATAAATGTTAAGTTTAATAAAGTTTAATAAAGAATCAAGATTGTGCCATGTTTATAAACTGTAATTTTTCGCTTGTTTGCAAATAACTGATATTTTTACTGCCGATTTTAGGGTGGCAAAAAAGAGGGATTTGGGAATTCTGGGGTGGCAACTGCCACTCCTTGCCACCCCGTAATTACGCCACTGGCTGTAGGCCTAATCTAGAATTCATGTTTCACATATTAAACAAATTACTATCGATCCTGAATTAAATTTTCACTACAATACATTGTCAGAAAAGAAGTTGAAAATTAATTAACAATATACGCTTTTTTAATTGTTTTATTTTTATAAAATCAGTTACGTTGATAAATACGACACGCCCATTTCTATTTTCCTTTTTAAAACTATTTAATAATTTTAATTCCGATCCCTTGGGTCAACTATTATTTTATAATTATCTGTTATGAAGAATCCTATGTAGCCCTAAGAACGATTATCTAACAATGTCGTGACTTTCTCTACTGAATGTATTGATTGTCTCGCCATAGGCTATCTCGCTTACAATGACAATTATATGCTTTATTCATTCATTACATGCTTAATTCCATGAGTATTTGCTAAATAGTCACAATAAAATAATAGAATTCCAAGTCCAGATCTCTCAAGATAAATTCACCTTGTTACCAGAAAATTCAAGGTTTTAAAGAAGTTTAAAGTTTCAGAGTTCAAAATTAACGCGCTTATTGCACACTTGAAAGTATTTCAATTTGTTCCTTAAACTGCGGAACACTTTCGTAACGATCGGTGTCTCCTGTCACCAGAAATGACTTGCGTTTCGGAATACTCAGGAAGCGAGATTCATTATCCTCCTTTAGCTTATATTGTGACTGGAGGTAAAATCAATTCGTTTTGAGGCACAGTTCACGTTAAATGAATAATAATTGAAAGTCAGTAACCAGAATGAAAGCAGAGAGCAAGGTTGACAACGTATTAAATTAATGGTTCTGACCTGGACCGCTCTGTCGTGACCTGTGTGAACTTAACTAGTGCAGGTGGTGCTATCTCTGAGTGTTTCCACAAACTACGAATATAGAATCTATTCGGTGAACTATTCTCTTCACATTAACACGCTTAATATCATGCTAAATATAAATATTATATTAACCTAAATAGATTATTTGAAACACCCGAATTGTTTTTTTTTTTTTTTTTTTCCTGGTCTCATTTAGTGGTTTCATATTGGCTCAGAAAATTACCTTCAACAAAATGTTTTAGACAACTTATCAACTTATAACATTTAGATAACTATTACAACTGATTTGTAAAGTGATAAGCAAGCAATATGACAATTTAAATATTAATCCACTTTGCAGCAAAGATATTACGAAAGTATCAGTTTTTAACTTAAATAACATAGTATTTCATCTTGACATTTAAAAGTTATTTCATGTGAAAACTTAAAAGAACTGTAATTAATGAACGTCCCCTTATTAGACACCAAAAAATTGGTTTAAGACAAATATAGCGCAAATATCGTTAATAACTAACTCAAAAGAGCATGGATATTATAGAATGCATATTCCTCTACTTTCAAAACGAACGATGCTGAGAAAGTAGACCTAAAGAGTTATAATTAAACAGTAGGCCTATTTATACATTACTTCACAAAAAAGCGAGCATCTAAACCTGACAGAGAAATAAATTTATTTCACATAAATTATGGCTTTACACTTGACTCCATGCAGTGCATGAATCATAGGCCCAGCCTGAGCGTGCTAAAAATTGATGTATATGCCTATGCCTATATTTCCAACATTGCCTATATTTTTATCGCGTTTAACTCTTTAGGCATTGTTTATTTTTACTTTATTTTAATTAATTTGTGTACAGGAATGTAATAAAAATGAGAAACTCGCATCATAACCACTAAGTTAAACTGTTTGTGACTTCACTATGAAATTGTTAATACAATAGTTTGATTTTTCTTTATGTTTACTACTGACTACAATTGACCACTGTGAATCCGTGAACATCAACAACAAAATATCGTTTAAAAGTTGTTATAAGCGGGCTCAAAGATAGAAATCAATTTAGGCCTATATCAACGATTTCATATGTACAGAGTGGAGTGACATAACTCACATAACCAATAAGAATTTAAGGCTGAATGGTCATTATTATTTTAAAAGTGAGGAATTTCATGAAAATTATCAGGAAATGACAAAGCTTTCATATATCACATGACACTGAATATGTGATTTTTGTAATTCCATAAAAGCAGTTACCATTATATAAAAATTGAATTACATATGGGTCTAAGTACTAAATAATTCATATTAGTGCGTAAAAAATATATAGAAATCATAAACTTATCTGGTAAAGTAGCGTTACATTTTTATGAAAATTTGGATTTTCTGCTTAAATTACATATTTTATAATAGGTTTGTACACAATTATGGTTTCTGTAAATTGTATTCGGCGGTAAAATAAAATATAGCTTATTAATGTAATAGTTCAGAAAGCTTACAAGCATTGGCCTTTGTCTATATGTAAAAAGTAGATTTATGTCACTACAGGTATTTAATCAGAATTTCTTTTCAAATAGTATAAAAGAAGAGAGAACCGTTTGTTAAATTGGTGCCCTTATGTAAGTAGGCCTACTTAAAAATGATTAAGGCTTAGTGATAAGTCAAGAGATCTAAAATAGTAAGATAAGAAGTAATTTATTGTTACTTAATAGGCTAAAATACCCAAGAATTTACATAAGTAACAATCGGCCTTGATTAAGCATATATTATAGATAGGGGGAGGATTTCTATGACATGTCATATTTTTCCCCTTTGGATTATTTCAGGTTTCCAACTAATTTAAACCAGATTACAAGCATCCTGGTGAAAATGGAACGGCTTTTATTGTGCATATAACTGCATATTTAGGACATTTTCAAGTATTGTAGCACATTTAATATGAATATGAATATTTAGGTCATATTTTTGGCATATTTGTGTGCATATTAAAGAAATTTTGAAGTTTCATATCATATTTTGTAAATTTTGCAATATAATGAAAGTTTTTGAGAATTTACAGATATTTTAAATAATTCACATTATATTTTAATAAAACGAATTGTAATGAAACTTAAAAAAATATATACACAATGTGTAAGTGGTAAAGTCATATTTTAAATTTTATTGGTCATATTTTAGTGTTTTTTTAGGTCATAAATGCATGCATATATCCTATTTTTAGGTCATAGAAATCCGCCCCCTAACTATAGACATTCCTAAATACAAACATACAGAAAGTAGTTAATCATCTGCTGTCCTGACTCATTGAATGCCCTATGTTGATTTGGTTTATTGACACAAAGACAGTTAAACGAGCAGACGAGTGTGCTTGCAAAATGTCCATAGGATTCCAATTCTAATTTTTTATACATTTTTTGCTTTGAATCCTAAATTACGACATTATCAACGAAGAACAATATCATAACATAAATATGCCGAAGCATATGCCACTCGTTTTCCAACAAAGCCCTAATCTGTTTCTCCCTTGGCTTCGTACCGATGTTCGTATTAATGACATTAATCATTGTTTTTATTTGTTTCTTTAGCCAGCACACAAGCTGGACACAGTTCACCACACCAATCACAACTCTTACTGGCCATTGTTTTCCATCTTGGCTCCACCTACTTTTACCCATACAGAGTAAAATAAAACTTGACATACAGACGGACAGATAGACAGACAAACAAGTTTTGCTATATAAAGTACTGTAGCAAGCGTTGACATTGGCCATGGCAAGCCATGATACATTGCTTTCTTGTTGTAAAGACAGAAAGGGGAAGTTAAATTATACCTTGTTTTAGAATCTTTCAACCTCATCAAAATTGCATTGTAGAAGACAGCGCCATTGTTACGACTGTGATAGGTCTTCGGACGATCAGCTAGAGTGACATGGTCAATAGGCCTATACGTAAAGAGGCTTGTACTTACAATCACTGTCGGTCATTTTAAAATTAAACTCATCAGAGAAACTCTTACAAATTGCTTCAGTGTCTCGACTCTGGTTTTCTCATTCCTTAGAATTAAGTTAATGGCAGGCGTTTAAATCGTTCAGAAATCTAGAAATATGCTTCCAGTGGTTAGAGAAGTCTTTTGAAAACAATGTAGACCTATTTTATAGATTATATATTTAAAATGAAACCCTACCAACTTTCAACATTGTCTAAATCAGCGTTTATCAACCTTTTTGAACCCGAAGAACTCTAAAATGTCTAAAAAAAAATTACGGACCTCTAATTATCATCCCATTTTTAAAAAAGGTCTATATTCTTAATATTTGGGGTATTAATTATAGGTCATTAAAACGAAATATGTGAAAAAAATTTTACTTCTTTACTTTCCACTTGCTTTTATGATATTTTTTAAAATTATGTCTGTGGACCATCTGCACCATCTTCGCGGACCAACATCTTCGCAGAGGTAAGACTGTTGCGCAAGTTTTTAACCTTTTCACTGCTACTGACATATAAATGCGTCACATCGAAAAATCGTTCAAAGCAAAGATGATATAAGACGAATAGAATAATACTTTATGTAAAATGTGAACTTTTTTATTCGCGTATTACAATTATATTAATGGAAACCAGATGTTTCTTTGAAATTTTCTTAACTGATTTTAAGCTTAGAGCCCACTAACGTTTTCTCTTGATGATTGTTTATAAATCTATATAATTTTAGTTGTGAAAGAATTAACAGTTTATACCTGGCCAATCCGAAATTTGCTGGGCAAGTGATTATGTAATAAAACTATTATTTAATTGATTATTTAACTCAGAAATCAATCCAGAGTAATAGTATGTGGAATTTCCACTAATCACTAATAGGCCTATCTATAATCATGATACGTCGTTTCTCATTTTTCATTTTATCGTATAGTCCAGTTACTCATTGCATACCCAGGCGGCTTCCTTTCGTTAGGAGGAAAAGTTTGCCGACAGCTCAACCCATGTTCTTTGTTTTACCGCACCAATCAGCTAGTTACCCCAGCCAATCAAAATCTTAGAATGTCCTGTGGCGATTTTGACAGCTACTCGTCTACTCCGCGTGGAGTGAAATGCATTGTTGCAAGATCAAGTTACAGTAAACAATCACACGTGTGAATTGAATAAAGCGAAGGAAGAACTGAGGTCAGTGATAACAATGAGAGAATATTGCAACGTTGCTTTTGTTTTGGATAGCGAAAGCCCAAGACCAATTTAGTCAGATCAATTAACATAAAGAAACACCGAAACCTTTGAAGCCGACTGGCCATCCAATGAGTAACTGCACTATACCTAGGTGCTCTTGCTCTTAAGTAAATTCGTAAGAATGGAACAGCGAAACACATCCATAACTTCTTTGACCAAAAGCAATTAATCTAGGCGATTGGGTAGGCCTATGTATAAACTGCCCAGGAACAAAAGGAGATTTTAAAATAACGTTATTGTCCAATATCAAACTCGCGGCGTATTAATGGAATATTCATTCCAAATCAATTAAAAAGATAATATATTCCTTGTCCTTCATTCAGAATGAAAAAAAAAACCTGAAATGAATCACATACAAGCAATATATATATATAAGGCATGAATCATATAGGACATGATCAAGATCCAAATCGGTATAAACCAGGTTGGTTTCTATCAACAATTAGATTTAATATAGGCCTAACTTACAGCCTACAGGCTACCCCGATTACAGTGACACAACAATTTTATTCATGTTTGTGGTTTTAATTATTTATTACATGCCTAATTCTGTAAGTATTACTATTATTACAACTCGACGTCTAGATTCTTCATTGCTCGTGAATTTTTAGCACAAAGGTTAAGCTGCTAGGTGTCCTGGGATCGATCCCAGGTGTGCAGGTTTGTTTCTTTGTATTTTGAGCTAATTTCTTATTTAAATTTTAAAGACTTTTACTTCATACGAATATTACATAATCGTATAAAAAATCAGCACTGTGTTAAGCTTTTACCATTTCCGAGAGGCATTACAAAATAAAAGAAGCATATTGGTAAATAAATAGTGTTCCTGTTATTGACTATATAAATTATATCGGTAAAGTAGGAAAAATTAACAGACATACATACAGTTTAGTCCTAATTCAATCATAGAAAAAGCAAATGGTTAAACATCAAAACAAAGGAACCGATCTCATAAGATCATTGGATTTAGGTAGATCTTATGGCATTTATTTTCAATTGTTTATATCTCAAAACATATGTATTGTTAAAATTGGATGAAGTATTTTATAAAACCTACATGGAAAATCTTTAACTTCAATCATCTGGTGTTATAGATACGATGCAACATTATTAAACAGAAGAATTTAACAATAACTTCGTAAGATATATGAAAGACTGTATCAATAAAACACTGTTGTTTTCACATGTCTATTTAACTTAATATTACTTTATTATTTACGGCGTCCCAAATACACGAAAATTCCGCAAAATATTAAAGTTAAAAAGCTTCATTAACTAAGTCTTCGTGAACTCTTCCGAGTCTACAAATCTATATGCGTCCATAGCCTTCAGTTAATATTTTGTGCTGTATTCCCGAAACATACATAAACATTGATGATTATGTTTGTTAGTAATACTAATAGTAATATTTTGTAATAATAATATATATTATTATCTTTATAATTTCTTATAGAGAAATTACTGCCTAACAAAATACACTATGAACATGATCAGTTCTAATTATTTGAAAACAGAAAGTTTTATTCAAGTAGGCCTACCATAATATATGAAATTAACAATTTTGTAGCTTAGGCCTACAACAAACTTACGTTCCCCAGGAGAACTTTCCAACTTCCCATAACAGTGGCTGCGAGGTTTTGAGGGTTCTGTTAATTAGGACGAAATAATTTATTTTGTAATTAGATGGTAGGCCTAATACTTTGGATGGTAAGATAATTTAGAAGATGATATTAGCTCTTTAATGCATTTAGGTGATAGATTATTGCAGAATATGAATTAAATTTATTTATATAAATAGTTGTCTATGTAGAAAAGTTGTCGTGAGCTTTCAGCGACATTTTTGCTGGGGAATAAATACATACTCTGCTGATCTGTAGTATATAAATTAATCATTATGTTAACTCAAAATTGTATACCTTTTTATAATAATATTTTGCCTGGGAACTATGAATAATTACAACCCTACTTTCGTTTTCTTCTATACGCACAATATTAACGAACACATTGTAGCATTTCTATGACTCATGCACAAGTAGTACCTTCCCTTTCAATTAACGAGAAACTATTGATCTCGTACAGTTGGATTCTGAGTATTATAAAACCTGAACTGTGTTTTGTAATTTAATCAACTCTGTGAAGCGAAAGTAGCCTATCTTGCTCATAAATAATCCGCATTAGAAATGTAAACCATATGGATGATGCATTACTCCATCCTGAAGCCTTATGAATCACAACTCATGATGAATTAGCATTACGGATCTTTGGCATTGAACTTGAAAACAAGTTGTAACTTACAGTTTTATATCATTTATTTCTTATCTATAGTCTCACTCATACGGTATAAAAAGATTGATTTGATGTGATACACTCGACTTTTTCTATCCTTAACAAAGATTGTGTTTTTACCTTCCTATTCCACTATAAAGCAAATTATTTTTAACAGTGGCGAAGCGTGACCGTTGAAGTAAGGGAAGCTCCAATGTATTTTTATCTTGTATAAATTCTGAAGAAGGCATAGTGATTAGGGTGCTTTGGCATAAGTCTCCGAAACACGATGAACAATTAAGCCTAAATTAAGCTTATATTTGTAAGCCATATTTGTGCATTGCTATGCGCATAGACTCAATTTAGTATAACGGATAATTGTGCTTTTGTTGCAATATCTGTAGCTTCGTCCATAATAATTCCAACAAAATTAGCATCAGATATTTCCTTCTTTATTTCTTCTGTCATTAAATGTGCAACAGATAGAATAATATCATTCTGTATGTCACTGGACAGCCCAGAAAAAACAGTTGAATTTGACAGATGATGAGACAGCTCTACATCAAAATCTCCAAATTCCTTTAAAAGTTCAACGTAGTTTCCTCTGTTCAAAGAACTTTCGGACTCGTCATGACCTCGAAAAGCAAGCTCTTGCTTTCCCAAAAAACACACTACCTTTATCATTTGAGAAAGTATTCTTCTGTTCCTTTTAACATCCTCATTATGTTTGTCTATTGACAGCCGGAATTGTTGACTTAAACACGATTCAATACGTGTTTTCCCGAACTATGTAAACTGTTTTAGGCACATTATATGGTTTTGTGTGACCTGATGCCTTTTTATAGATTTTTGCAAATTATTTAAGTCATCAAAACCACTATGATTCCAAGCATTTCTTTCCTGCGAAAATAACAAGCATGGCCTACAGAATAATTTTCGCAGTCCATGACATCCACATAACCACGGAACAGTGTCATACATGTTTTCGTTGAAATGACGCATAAACGTCTTAACCCCTTTACTCTGCATACAGATGTCATTATTAAGCGTTTCTTCGGTTTGCCACTCTTAATAATAGACAGTTTCTCCTCATAAGGGAATGAACTGAACGCACTTTTCAAAAGCCTTTCAATTTCACAGTCACACGTAGGCCCTTCTTGCACTAGATTGCCGGTAGTGTGACTGCAAGCATCAGGACTAGCCATGGTCTCAAGACGTTCCAAAATCTCACGGAGCTGGCACTCGCCCCTACACTTCGTAACCCTAGAAGCGGACAAGTTAGTTATGAACTACATTCATCTTCGCTGATGATTAAAACTAACAAGATAAGCCCATTTCTATATTCTAAATACTAGTTCATACAAGTTAAGATAATCCATTACTTAAAAATATACTTACAGTTCCTTTTTTGATGGTAAACTAAATAAAAATGATCTCTTTTCTCTATAAACACAATTTTCTGCGAGTGACAAAATATTGCACAGCTTACCGAGGAATTCCGAGTGTTTCCGATCAGCCGGCTATCGTTTGCCTGCCCACCTGCTTTTACCCCACCACTCTGCTCAGTAAATAATGCGCAGTCACTCATCTCCGTGCAGCGTTACCGTTGACATTAAAACTTCGAATGGTTCTGTATGAACATATAGATTAATTTAAATCCAGGACGATTTAATTAATAATATTTCTCTTGGAAATTTAGGGGAAGCGGCGCTTCCAGCGCTTCATCGGACGCTTCGCCACTGATTTTTAATATACTTAAATATTTAGGGACGAACTTCTTTCCCGAATGTGGTAAGGGTAATTAAAACACAGAGGATGAAATGGGCATCTTGCGCGCATGGGGAAGAATGACGTATCTAAAAAATATTGACTGGGAGACTCGAAGGAAAAATACCACTTAGAAGGCCTAGACGAAGGTAGGAGGACAAAATTAGAATAGAATTAAGAGAGGTAGGATACGAGAGGAATGGTTGGAGTTACCACAGAATAGGATTTAATAGCGAGCTAATGTAAGCATGGTAATGAACCTTCGGGTTCCATAAAATAGATAATATTCTTTTAGCTTGCTTAGGAATTTCTATTGCCATTGAGTGAGTAGGTAAGTAACTAAGTAAATCTTTAGGCTTTAATACAAGCAGTTTTACACCTTACAGAACTCATAAATTTGATGAAGCCATTTTCGGGAAAATAAAGAAAGATATCATTTTACTCTATTTATATAAACTTGTAGAAAGGGCGAAAGAAAATCGAGGAATCCTCGATAGATTGCTGAATGTGAAATTGCGTTTTTCTAGATACATTGGGCAAACAAACACACATAAGCAACTTGTATGCAAGACCTATAAATTCAGGGGAGGCTTAGGCCGCTTGATAGCTCTGCCATAGCTCACAGGCATTTAGTGGAGAATGTGGGGGTTTGTCGGGGTGTCATGTTTGGATCACACCATCGGGATCATATTATTATAGACGTTCATAGGTAGAAAATAGAAAAAAAAATCATTGAAATGTCCTAAGGGCTGCTCTGTTTCTTCCTCTATTAATATTGTTAAGTTAACGAATAACACGTTCAAAATTAATATCACTAATTAATGGAATAAATATCATGAATTCATGAAGTAAAAGATAGCTATGTAAGAAAGAATTCTTGAAATTCTGAAATAAAATGATTTTTTACACTAATTTAACACATTCACAAAGCTTGGCGTTAAGCATAATGAATATGCGTTAAGTTTGAAATAATGTACTTACAACGTGTAGTACTTATGGAGGGTTTTACAAATTTTTGCTAATTTAACCCATTCCTAGCGTTAATGTGGGTACTTCAAGCGAAGATTAATTATTTTTAAATAATCTTGATTACACGTAATTTACTATGTAGGATTAACGAGTTATATTTAAGACTTACTAGATTCGACACATATGATTAAGTACGACAGCCTATTTGCGGAATAGATATGAAAAAAATTAAAATAAAATAGCAAAGTTTATTTTAATCCACGAAAAAATTGTATTTTTATATTAAACCTCTTACTTCAATTTTTTTGTACAATACCTTAAACACATTAATCAATATGTACTACAATAGGCCTATAACTAATTTAATATTTCCTTTCATTTTGTGTTGTATGCGCAAAACTAACATTTTTTTTTCTCTCTCATTAACAGCAGTTTATGCCTTGCATTTCCTAGCCAGGTCACCAGAGGACCGCCTATGCATTAAAAGGGCCATTGGAGTGCGAATTTCTCAAAGTGTGAAATAATTAAATAAATAAGCCCCTTTATGGCAAGGGACTCCTGCCTCTATGGGAGCCGGTCCGTGCGAATAGTCTCAAGGTGACAAGGGTCATTAAAATAAGCTGGGAATGATTTCAAAATAAATTACTAGCATATTAAATAATTTCCAAAGTTTTATTGCTTTTAGTTCTCATTTGACACCGCATTTCCAATTTAGTCGGTGATGACTTGAGTGTTAATGGTGTCCGTAACATGCAATTATAGGCGGTCGCACACTTCTATATATGAGCACAATTACAGTGTTATATCTATGTCTAATTAACGGACCCTTTTACAAATGTTTTAAATATGTCTTCATTAGTTCCTTTGAACGCTATAACGTTTAAATATTTCTTACTAGTACAGTAAGTAATTATCTTTTGAAAACTAAAAATGCTTAGAAAATTATTTTATGTCTACTATAGAAGTAATGTTTAAAGTAATAACTAATTGTTAAACTCATAAAATTTTAAATAGTGCAATGGTAGGTATTTTTATTGTTTTTACCATGTACAGGTAATTTCTCCATTACAGGCTCTGCACTGTAAGCCAAAGTTAAGGCCTCTAATTTTATTCTAGACTTCGCGCCAAGATAAGCCGTCTGGGCGACTGCAACCCAGCGCCAGCGATCTTACTGTGTTCAGAGTTCGAATCTCAGTTAAACAGAAGTCTTATTCGTCATGGAAAAATAATGGTCTGTAGAAAAGGAGGGGTAAGAAGCAAGAACGAGAATTGGTTTATGGAAGGAGAAAGGATAGAAGTGGTTGATAAATTTAAGTATTTGGGAGTTATACTAGGGAGTAAAGGAGATTGGAAAGAGCACATAAGATTAATGAAAAATCAAGGGAATGTGGCGTTATTTAACATAAATAATTGCCTAAACAAGTTAGCAAACATAAAAATTGGAAATTTAAATAATATTTTTAGGGCGTTAGTGGAGTCAAAAATATTATATGCTGCTGAACTATGGGGAGAAATTGAAGCTTGGGAAAATCTAAATAGAGTTAGGGCTAGATATTGTAAAAAAGTGCTGGGTATACCGATCAATTCAGCAAATATTGCAGCTTTATTGGAATTGGGAATAGGAAGTAGTAGAGGCACATTTTTAGTAAAAAAAATTAAATTTATTCATTATATTTTGTCAAACCCAGAGGATAGTTTTGGGAAAGATTGTTTAAAATTTTTACAAAGTACAAAGGTTGTGAATAATTGGTGGAAAAGTTTAGAAGAGAATATAAACTGTATAGGATTAAATTGGATATGGAATAGAATGGGTTCATGGAATATACAGATTATATGCAAATTAATAAAAAAAAGGTGTAATGATATTGCTAGGCAGGAAATGTTTTCAGAAATGAGGAATTTTAAATCATTACAATGTTATGCAGAGATGAAATCGGAATGGGGTATGGAAGCTTATCTATTTTCATGTAATCGAGAGGAAAGATCCAGTTTGGCCTGGTGGAGACTAGGAATTTGGAGACTGAGAAACTTGAGAGGATCGGTACCTAGGGGAATATGCCCATTATGTAACGAGGAAGAGGATGGAAAACATATAATTTTAGAATGTAAGGAAACTGAGAGGTGGAGGGTAAATTTAATTGGTGATAAATTACTAAAAATTAATAAAGGGGTAGCATATAAGAAGCTTTGCATAACAAAAAATAGGGATCTATTGAAAAGAATGGGACAATTTTTAAGTGTAGTTAAAAGCAAATGGTTTAATAAAATAGAAGATAGTAGCAGTAGAAATTCAAGTGAAGTAGGAAATAATATATAGCATACTTGGGTGTTGTTTTAAGTAATAGATAGAAATAGTTATAGAATGGTTGTGTAGTAATCAAGGGACTGATTGGTAAAACAGGAATGTAACCAAAGTCCCTGTTGTATGAAGATGAAATAAACCTATGTTTATGTTTATGTTATTCGTCATGGGTGAAGTCGGAAGTTTCAGGTTTTTCTTGGGGTTTCACAAATATTAATCCACCAACAGTCCTCACTCTTGCCCTTCTCTCTTCATCTCATTCACCTTTCTCTTTTCATTGAAAAAACTGTCCGCTGGTAACTACTTCAAATATGCGAATCCCTCACCCACCTTCTTAGTGAGGTCCTAAGCTATTGGTCACGAATATGACTGGTACGATAGACGCCTGATGAAATAAACTCGTTTTCTGGGACCTACGAGGAGGAGGCTAGGGCGATCCGTTCGAAAAGCACTCGGAAAAAGGGGCTACGGAGAATGTGACGGGAAATTGGGGATGACAAATTTCTACACCGCTTATTAAATCTATTAGTTTCGTTTTAAAAACCGCATGATGAGTATTATACGAGGGTTGAGGCATAAGTCATAGCGACTTTTTTATTTTTTGAAAATAAGGGATATGTTGAAATTTTGAAGTATACAAATGAATGGGCACGGTATGGAATGTGCGATGCAGAATATGGGTACTAGATGTAGCCTACAGTAGAGAGCAGACACCTATAAACATCCATACACGACGGCATCGTGCCACACTACTGTAGTGCAATAGTTGGAAGCATGAAAGAACGCATAGCCCATCTTATAAAATCCTAGAAGCTCGGTACGGAAGGTCCTTATTCCCAAACTTCCACCAGCTCCCTATGGCATTCTCTGGCATTTTCGCTATAAGAAAAAGGTCAGACGGAGTAAGTCGTGAGTCATCCGCCGTTCAGTTTGGATGTGACAAGATGTGAACAGCGTTCTTACGTCAGAATAGCTTATTCGTAGAGCGAAAATGACAGAGAATACCAGAAAATGCCACAAGGAGCTGGTGGAAGCTTTGGGAATAAGGACCTTCTTTACCAAACTTCGAGGGTTTTATAGGTTGGGCTTTGCGTGCTCTCAAGCTTCCAATTACTGTAATGCAGTAAAGTGGCACGATGCCGTCGTATATATATGTTTATTGATGTCTGCTCCCTACTCTATCCTACCCATAATCTTTATCCATACACTGCCCTTTCATTCGTGTATTTCAAGATTTCAAAATGATCCAACATTTTCAAAAAATAGAAAAGTTGCTATGAGCTATGCCTCATCCCTTGTATAAACCAGTCTTATTGACCATATGTTCCAAAATCTTCTAGATTTTTCTTCTTACTAATAGCACAACTTCACACGAGCTCATCAATTATTATGTAATTATGCGCCTCAGATAAAATTCAGAAAGATAATTTACATTATAATTTTATCCGTTTTTAGATGATAACAGACATCTGTTTACGCTCAATAGCCTATGTCACATGGTATTCTTTGCAAACCCAGACAACATAACTACCTTTTAATTATCATGATGCATTTCTTCCTTTTAATATTATCAACGTTAAATTTCATCTGTACATGCACCTGCATATCACTTAGATAAGTGTTCGTAAATAGTTTTATGTTATTTAAGTATAAACCCCTATAACTTGCAGGTTATTTGTCCTGGAAACCATAATAAATAAATAAATAACTTCAGTTATCCCATTACAGTAGGCCAGAGTTGAACAGTATGAAATTCACTAGCTATCTGTTGCTAAGTGAAAATTAAATTGCAGTCTGGAATGATTATATTTGTGCCTTATGCAGGATAAAATTCCGGCACACTGGCAATTGTTAATGGTCTAGGTGACAGTTCGCAGCCGTCATTGAAGGAGCACTAAAGAAAATAAATATTTTTTTCAAATAATGTAGAGGATGTATAGCTCATATCAGTATTGAAGACAGCAACTACAAATTCTGTGATAACCTCCGTTTCTCTGCCAATCTCTACCATTCTCTGTCATTCCTTGAGGGGTAGGAAAAGATGAAAATCTCTGGGTGCGAAGGTCCGAGCTGTAGGGTGGAGGCTTCAACACCTCCCTGCAAGCCTCCTGCAAAAGTTCGGCTAGGAGATGTTTCAACATCAACCTACAGCCCGGACCTCGCTCTCAGTAATTTCCATCTTTTCCTACACCTCAATAAATGACAGAGAAGCGGAGATGATTGCCACATAGTGGTTCAATCCCAGGCGGCAGACTACTACGACAAAAGTGTTCAAAAGTTGATCCCACGATATGACAAATGTCTCAATTCCGGTGGCGAATATGTTGAAAAATAGCTGAACACTTGCTGTATCTGTTACAATAAATATTTCTACGAAATTGTGTTTTGTTTCTATAAACGGCCCAAGGGAAACTTACTTTGTGGACGGCCCTCATCTATAACTTTACTTTAGATATAGAAATTATTAATCCTAGGGATACTTTTTTGTTGGAAGAATTCTGGTGAGAGCCGGATTACTTTTATGTTAGAAGAATTCTGTTGATAGCCATCTAAAAAATTCCTTATATACTCGTAATTATGTAAGATTAAATTTACTTTAGTATATTTAATGTAGGCCTGATGTATTGTAGGTCTGATGTAATGTAATGTAGGGGTAATGTAATTACTACTAATGTATGCCTAATGCATGTTTTTTTCACTATGAAATGGGCATGCTGATGAAGTTTAATAATACTAAAATAACAATAAAATAATAATAATAATAATAATAATAATATACATACATACATGCCAACACTACAAACATTTAATACCTACATAGGCCTACATACATTTAATACCTACATAGGCCTACATACAATTTAAGATCGAATCCTTGAGGTACATCCTCCATTTCACCATCTTACATATAAGCCTACAAGACAGAATATCAAACAATGAAAACTATAAGATGAACACTTAGATTTGAATGTGATCAGCACAGCGCCGCGTCATGTGTTCGCATCTGGCGTGGCAGGTTGATTATAAAACACTTCCGTTCCAGAGGCTGCTGCTGCTGGAGCTGAAGACAGCGACGGGCAGGACTCTGCAAGGCCTTGGACGGCCTCATCATGATGCAGTCCCAATGGAAGGTCATGGCTCTTACTCTTATGATTTCATTTACACCACATGAGTAGTCAATTTCTCACATAGCCCTAATTAATTTTCATGTCTCATGTGTCTTATCACCAAGGCCCGGAAGTTAATGTTCTATCAGAACACGAAATACGCATGCAAATATGCTCCGGAACTCGCTCTATCACTCAAGTAATTTTAATTTTTTTACGTTCTCTTGTTAGCTGAATTACATTACAAATTACGAAAAATAGTAGAAGTTGTATAAATTACATTACAAAACTTTTAAAAAAACAAGGTCAATGCAACAAATTTTAGTAAATTAAAAACTAATCAAGTGAACCGTCATTACAATATTGTACCTAAAAAAGGTTCCAGACCTTGGGGCCCAATACTGAGCCTTGGGGACACCCTTTGGTCGCGGCCTTTGTGAATGAATGAAGGTTATCCCTCAGCGTTATTCGTCTGGACCGAAAGTAGTCACTGAGGACGGCATATATGCTCTGTGGACAGTTTATATTACCAAGTTTCTCCAGGGCGTGTGGCCACCGAAGTTGTCAAATGCGCCTTCTGTATCTACACACACACACACACACACACAAAAGCAAATATGCACTCTCCTATGTACTCACATAATTGTTTTGCGCGCGCGCACACACACACACACACACACGCGCGCGCGTGTTTCGATACTCAAACACACGAACACTAACTCGATGTTTTTAATCTTTTAAAGTGTTATTTTGACAATTTAGAAATTATATGCTATATTATTCCCTTTCTTGCAGAATTTCTTGCATTGTGTCAATTATATTTAACGAGTATTCCGTGTTTTGCTAAGTAAACACACTTCTATAGCATTCTATTATTTAGTACTTTTTTATTCCTACTATAATTTTTTCTTAATCCTGCTTTAATTTTTATGTATATTTTATTTATTATACCACATACAATTTACTATATAAATACAATTATGAACACAAAGAAAACATCATAAAACAAACATAGTACCGGTAATTTAAAAAATACAAACTGAATCAACATTGTCATTTAAAAAGGTAATGATACATGTATTGGTTTTGGGTAAGGTATTTGCAAATCTGTTTCACTGAAAGTTTCAAAATTAAATGGGACCAGAAATTAAATTCATTGCTAGTAGGGCATACAGACTTATCAAAAAGATTAAAACACTAGGTACCAAAGTTAAAATTAATATGCCTATGAAGTATATAGTATTAGGTGTATAAAAAATTAAAATATGCCATTAGAGGAGTTAGAAGTTCACAAACTAAAACTCTAAAATCTATACATAACGTCGTGAACCTTTAAAAATATTTTATTTTATAATCAATATGCTAACAATACAAACAAATAAAGAACATAAATTATATAGACTCATAATCCATGCCCGCAGCAGTATGGCCTTCCGGAGAAGGTATCAATACCGAAGACGAATTCAGTTTCGCTCGTGTTCTTTTAGAGAGCTAATAGTCCATGTGCCAGACCCCCAAAATCGACCATGTCATTATAATTTGGGGGGACTGAATGAAACTTATACCACACGTTCCTGGGGTCATGTGGAGCAAAAAAGTCGGGGGGGGGGCCATCATGAGGAGGTAGCTTTCAAAAATGGCGGCCATTCAAAATGGCGGACGCTTGTGAATCTTTAAATTAAAATATCTCGGGACTGGGTTCATCAATCTTGAATTTTGTTTTTTCAAAATGTAGGTTATTTTTCTGGCTATATGTTTGTTCTACATGTCTGTGGCCAAAAAACCAGTATTTATTGGCCAAAACTCTAAAAATCGGAAAAATAGATTTTTTGACATTTACGTTTTGCGGTTTATTACTCTAACCGTTGGGTATATCGAAAAAGTGTCTGAAACAAAAGTTGTAGAGACACATCTCACCTTTAAAACGCAAAAATGAAATCGAAGATCGGATCAATAGAATCCGAGATATCCAGATTCAAAGCGGGCGGAGCGGGGTTGAGCGTGTTGATCGAGCGCTCGGTGCAGCCTAGTGAGAGGCGAGACTTGGCGTAAAATCCTGCGCTTTATTTATTTTCAGCCTCAGTAATTGCTTTATTACTAGATAAATTTACATTACCTACTAATGTGCACTATTTTTAACATGATTATCAAACACTTACTCATAAATACAATTAACAATTATATCATTTATCTGGGAAATGGACATCAACAGTTACCAACTCATGTAATATACTGTCAAGGCTTTTATCTTCGATTTTTAAGATGAAATCGTTAAAGGAACTTCAAATAGTCGAAATAATTAAAAAAAAGGAAAAAAGTATAATTTAGGTATGTATCGGAGACTTTTAACAATACTTTCAGAAATGAACACAGGACGTAAGCAACTAAGAAATAAAAATTCCTATAAAATGCCTTATAGCCTATAATATTATGAACAATCGTGAAATAAGTCTTCTTCACAAGAATCACTGTAATCAGTTATTATAATTGCACTCTTCCTCATCTGCTGTTGCTTTGGGACACCCCTTGCACCCACAGCTCTCGGTGCATCGGATTTGAGTAATAAATACAATTAACAATTATACAATTTATCTGGGAAATGAACATCACTAATTATGAACTATACATCCCTTAACTCTGTACTTCAAGATGAACATGTTCAAGCCACTCTACTTGATACATCTTCTTACAAGTAATGAAGAAATGCTGTCCTTTCGGATGAAATATATCGCCCTAGTGGAGCTACTTTCCGTTTTTCTTCGAACTAATCGAGAAGGCATTTTTTTCTGTTTTTAGCTGCTGTTGAAAAAATTGTGCCTTGAATTTTTGCGCTGGATAGAGTGAACTACTCACATTATCTATCATAACATTTTCTTGAATTATCTAAACTAGAAGGAGAGCCCATATGTTCACCAATATTATGTAGAAGGAGGTTTTCAGTACAAATAAGAAACAACAACCCATTTTCTAGAATTCCAGTGGACCAAGCCATGAAAGAGACTGTAAACAAAGACACCCAAACTCCTGAAGGTACTAAGGATTTCAGTCTGAAAAAGTAGACTGTAGTACGGTAATATGTTAATGCTGAGTACAGAGCTAAAGAACCTCCTCAGCATTCTATCATCCAGAGAAACAGATCAGTGCCACCCTGACCTCCAAAGCCCAAGGACACTTAGAGATGAGAAAGACGTGACAACTCTCACTGACCTTCTAGCCGAGTGGACGAACCCCTTCGATCCCAACCCTTAAGATATTGTACATTTGCCTACTGGAATATATGTTCTTCTGATCACATTGATTCGGAAAACAAGGGGAAAATAGCTTATTAAGAGTTCACGTTTCGGCTAGCTAAAGGAGAAGGGTATCATAAACGTATTAAGAAAGTGGGTCTTAAGATTAGTAGACTAAAGAGCAAAAAACCAAGGTTGGAAACAAAGAAGTAATCCTCCAGTGCAATCGAAATTTATTCAGCAAAATGACCTTTATTGCAGAAAACCAAATACTTGGCATGATGGAAGGATTCAGATATCCTCTGGCACCGGCGAATGTTAATGGGCCTTTGAAGAAAATCTACAAATCAGTATTATCTAATTTTTTGGAAGTATACACCACCCCTGCCAGTCTGCCGGAAAAAGATTTGGCCTGCATCATTGATTCAATAGCCGTGCTTCAGTCCATCAAAGGATAACAAAAAAGTTTTACGAATTCTCAACAAATTTTCTCAAGCAGGTTTTTAATATAGGTCGGAGGGTTGACATATATTATTCAGAGGTTACGATCAAATCTTTGGAGCGGGAAAAAAGCGGAACAGCTGAAGGTATCAAATTTAGTGAAATCAAGGGTGGCCACAGAGTGGTTTGTTAGAGGACGCTTCTAAGGAACAGTTACGGCAGAAATATAATGATAAAATTCTTTTTTTGCATTTTGTAAGAGGAGAAATTTGAAAACATAATTGGAAACCTAGAAATGTTCGTAGAAATTGGTGAGATCTGCTTCATGATCATTTATATTAGGAGCAAAAATGTTCCTGAGCTGTTCTGCACTCAAGAATAAGCTGATTCCAGAATGATGCTGCATGCAAGGAACGCCGCTACATCATCTGAATCAGTTCTTTGTTTTTCAATCAATACAGATGTATTAGTTTTGGTTGTAGGTTTTTGCAAAACCATAAAAAGCAAAAACTTCTGAATCGGGAAACAAACAAAACAGTTTTAACAGATATGCAAGTTTCCCAGATAGTATCTGCCTTAGGCGAACAGCTTTTTACAGCTCTTATTGGGTATTATTGCTGGTCTGGCTGCGACACAATCAGTGCTTTAGCTGGCCAGGGGAAAGTTAAAAGCTTTTGTGCAAAAAGGAACAAAGATTTATTGAAGCATTCAGAAGTTAGGCAAAGATTGGATGATGTATAATGATGTTGATAACAGCAAAGAAGAATTTGTCTTCCAGTCGTATGCCCCCAAATGCAAGGTGAAATGAGCTGCGCTACCAGATGTTCAGAGGGCCAGATTGAGAGCTTCCAAATGTATCTTTGTAAAGACACCTTGAGAAAACACAATAAACGTGCCAACTACCAGGCCGGAATTTTGATCAACTGTGCACCAGAAAGTTACTCGTGCTTAGCAACTCAAATTTGAATCATCGAGAGCTGTTGGTGCAAGGGGTTTGCCGAAGCAACGGCAGTTAAGGACGAGAGCAATAATTATAATAACTGACTTCAGTGATTCTAGTGAAGAAGACTTAATTCAACATTGTTAATAATATTGTATAAGGCATTTTATGGGAATTTTTATTTCTTAGTTGCTTACGTCCTGTGTTCATTTCTGAAAGTATTGTTAAAAGTCTCCGATACATACCTAAACTGTAATACTTTTTTCCTCTTTTAATTATTTCGACTATTTGAAGTTTCTTTAACGATTTCATCTTAAAAATGGGATATAAAAGCCTTGACAGTATATTATATGAGTTTGTAATTATTGACGTCCATTTCCTAGATAAACAATATAGTTGTTGATTGTATTTATGAGAAAGTGCTTGATAATCATGTTAAAAATAGTGCACATTAGTAGATAATGTAAATTTATCAAGTAATAAAGCAATTACTGAGGCTGAAAATAAATAAAGCGCAGGATTTTTCGCCAAGTCTCGCCTCTCACTAGGCTGCACCGAGCGCTCGGTCAACACGCTCAATCCCGCTCCGCCCGCTTTGAATCTGGATATCTCGGATTCTATTAATCCGATCTTCGATTTCATTTTTGCGTTTCAAAGGTGAGATGTGTCTCTACAACTTTTGTTTCAGACACTTTTTCGATATACCCAACAGTTAGAGTAATAAACCGCAAAACGTAAATGTCAAAAAATCTATATTTCCTATTTTTAGAATTTTGACTAATAAATATTGGTTTTTTGGCCACATACATGTTGAACAAATATGTAGCCAGAAGAATAACCTACATTTTGAAAAAACAAAATTCAAGATTGATGAACCCAGTCCTGAGATATTTAAATGTAAAAATTCACAGTCGTCCGCCATTTTGAATGGCCGCCATGTTTGAAAGCTACCTCCTCATGATGGCCCCCCCCGACTTTTTTGCTCCACATGACCCCAGGAACGTGTGGTATAAGTTTCATTCAGTCCCCCCAAATTATAATGACCCATGGGTCTGGCACATGGACTATAAGAGACAACCCTCTAGGTTGAAACTAAAGTATTGTTAGAACGTGAAAGGGCAGGAAAATTCTGTCCTGAGAGTCTAATTTCGGCTTAGTGTACTTTAAAGTGCTGTAAATATACGATACGGGACTCAAGAGGTTTTCCTGCTCAGGATATTTTCCTGAAAAAATCCGAAGACCTCTGACGGATTTGAATTAGTTATCTTCGGTTCCAGGAGCGCGCACGCCCCCTGTGCACCCCTAGGTAGAAAATGTACTATATGTCCCAGTTGGGAAATGACAATTTTTTATTAATTGGTTCAATTTAACATTTAAAAAATATAATTTGGAATACATCATAAAATAGTTTGGATTACCGTCTCCAGGAATATTAGCTAAGTCATGCAATTTTATGGTATTTAGTCGACGAAACGTTAATAATTAATATTATCTATATATTTTTAATGTATGATAACTACCCTACGATTTCAAACAATATCTTATCATTCAGCGTTAGAAAAACTTCATTCTCTGAATCAGTTAAGTAGTACTAGATAAATCAAACAAAAAGATGTATATGAAATTTTATGCTGAAGTAATCTAACTGCATTTCTTCTAAAATGATTTCACTGTCATGGCAAATAGAATTAATTTAACGAGTTACCTAATAAGTAATCTCTTACTAGATATACTAGACCGTGGCCTTTCACTTCGAAGGTCGTGGGTTCTTACATTGATCAGCGACATTTCGCAACAAGAATTTTATTCAATAGGCTTCAGCCAACATCAATACTCTTACAAATAAAATTAGTCAGCACATTTAACTTTTGTTTTCGTACTTTTTTTTTCAATTGTGAGACAGGAATAATACATTTATTGTTTGTTTTATTTAATCCATGTTATGTTACTGTAGTATTATATCCATGTTATGTTACTGTAGTATTATATATATATATCTTTAGACGATAGCGGCCGTAATTTTGAAGATATTTGAACCAAATTTTAATATGTTATTTCTAGGCCCAATAGTTCGGACAAGTTCGTTAATGAGCAAAATTGGCCCAAGAGGGTGGTCGGGGGAGGGGGTTGAAATTTTTAAAAATGTATATCTCGGCCCCTATGAAGTATAGAGGGAAACTTTGTTTGAATAAATTAGAGTACTCCCTATGGAGTTCACAGTGACACCAACGATTCGGGGGTTCGAGTGAGGGTGGGGGTGGGGGATGAAAATTCGAAACTTTTGAAACCACGTCTTGTGGGGTATCGTTGAAAAGCTCTTGATGAGTACTCTACAAATCAATAAATAGTTTCTTGATAGCTCTCATATGACGCGAGATTTTAATGTTTGAAAATAATAACACTTGAAAGAATTATTATAATATCATAATTTTGTCTTGTTTAGCGGCTTTGCTAATTTTATTCATTGCTGATCTTGCGCACGGCCTCCCAGAATATTATATCCTATTATTGTTGTCAAAACAATTGATTGTAGGCTCTTCCTCTTTACTGCAGGTTTGCCATGCCAAGGCTAAAGAAGAAGAGTGCTATGCAGCGACAATAAATTAAACCAAAAGCACTTCGAAATCTACCTCCGCCTGTAGGCCTGCCTAAAGGGATTTTTATGTGTATCATGGATTGTGTTCATTTTAACGATAATGAGCTTAGCGGAAGTTAGTGACCGACTATAAAAACTATGCTTATGAAAAAATTCAGCTCTACCAGTTTAGTAGTTTGTGAGTGGCTCATGTCTTTATGATTCACTTCAATTTCATTTCTTTGTGTCTTTTATTTTTAACAGTGTTCTACAATGCATAATCTATTATTTTTTCCTCACACATGCACCATAACTCATAATAAAAATAATTATATAAATAAATTATAATACTCAAAATAATTATATAAAATAAATATAGTTATTCTGAATATTTTAATCTGTAGTAGGACTACATTAGGTTACCGGAGCACAGCAACCATTTAAAAAGAAAGTCTTTTTTATAGGAACTGAATCATGTACGCCCATGTTTAGTATGCTTATATAATATAAAAACAAAATATTTTATATCATAATATTATATAAAACTCATAAGTCAGGCATTAAGACTTCAACGGCTATAAAATTCAACTTATTGTTGTACGAAACAGGTCTAGTGAAGTGCAAGATAAAACGGTCCTTAGACAACTGTGATGCCCCTAAGGGATCCAGGGTCCCAGATTTCAGACATTCGGGACATGAAGGTGGTATTGTTACTGAATAAAATCGCATACTTGTGAGCTTTAAGATTCGAAATCTTCTTTATTCTCAACTTTTTTAAGCTTCAAATTTATGACATCTAAGCTGTGATGGATCATTTTGTACAATAGCTGAAATATTTAAATTACATAAAATATTACGAATGTAATTTTATATGGTGGAATAACTGATTTGGAACAAAAATTTCTGAGAAAACTAATTAAACACATTTCAAACAGCTATCCTACTTGCTAAACGACATATATAAGCCAAACTGCACATTTCCAAGAAAACTGCCTAATTGCCTAATTAACAACTCAGCAAATATGGCCGAGGAAACGAGCAATTAACCTGTAAAATTATGGAAAACATCTTCTCCAACACTTTGACGATTTTACAATCATTGGGAACCACTATTCAAACCCAACATTATGTTATTGCTCTCATAAAGACAGGCCTATAGTTGAAATCCTTAAAAGGTTCATCGAATTTAGACATAACAATTTTACGAGTTCAGTGAAACTTTTAAAAACAACTTCTCAATTAGTCCAAGCAAGTCATCTGGCATCTTAAGATGCGCTAGCTGCCGCTCTTGAGCAAATCGCCCCTGGCTCTCCAATGTTATAGAACTTCTAGATGGACCATCCAGATATTCAACTCGAGGAAATTGGATACCTAACCTGGAGGCGGTGTATCTGAACGGCGGACACTCGACAGTTGCCTGTTTTGTCAAATGTATACGAGCAAGAACGAAATGAAGTCATTTTGGGTTATTAATGCAGTGTAAAGAAAAGAGAAAAGAAAAAATCACAAAAAAGACAGCAAATGCAACAAAGAATTAAAAGAAGTAAATTAATGCATTATGTAAGAGGTTAAAAATTAGATAAACATTTCCTTGCAGCCGTTGTTGATATTGTGACACCCTTATTGTCATCGTGATCGTCATCATCATCATTATCTTCGTTTTACGATAATAATATCAAACTTTCCATGTTAAGAACGACAGTCAATAAATATGATTAGGCCTATGCAAACATAATTCTACACTATTCAATACGATATTTCTATGTTTTACAGTTATTAGTTTTTATGTGACTATTCAACTCATACGCCGCGTGTTTGATATTGACCAATAACGTTCAGCAATTCCTCGGACAAAGACCAATCTCGGCCGTTTATCTTGCAATATTCTTGTAGTAATCTTGAGGATAAAATCGACACGGAAGTATCAGTATGCAGTGATTAATATGCAGATGCTGCCACTAAGCGGCACGAAAACAAATTGTTTTATACAACATAGCTTGTTTGGAAATTGAAATAATAGAAATGTACTTTGATTAAGAACACAATTTCGATTCGGTGCAAGCCAGTTCGTGCTTTTATTCTGTTCTGATGCTAGCTTACCTGAAAGAAGTTAACTATGTCTTATATGCACCATTGGTTAGACCATTGTAACTCGAATCGATTCATGGATGGTTCATTCATAGTATGCCGTGATCTCACAACTGTTAGTTTTGTTTTATACAACAAAACACGAAAGTAATTATTATTTTTATAATCCGTTACTTTTTATTCTTGCAATAGTCTTAATAAATCCAACTCGATAAACTCTAGAATTCTCGTGGGATTACCTATGATAATAGAGTGAGAAAAGTAATATTAGCCATTATGTTCTAAGAAAACTTATCTCTGTGGCCCTGCATCCCCGAAGGGACTAGGACTACTATCCGACCACTGCGTCATCTATCATAAGCAGATGGCAAGATTGGGAGCTTGTAGTCAGCATGCTGACACCCACGGCCGTTAACAATGATTTCCGTGACTGGAGCCGCTACTTCTTAATCAAGTTGCTCCTCATTTTGATTCACGAGGCTGAGTGCACCCCATTCCAGACCTCCCTACTTCAGAAATATCCTAAAAACGGCGATTGAATCCTTAGCCATCGACGCTAATTACGAGAAACTTCATAAGGAATAGTTAAACTTTTATGTTGCTCTCCAGATATCCCGTTGTTGTTGTTATTATTATTATTATTATATATCGCATATTAACATGCATAGGTCACATAATCTGCATGAGAGGCATAATAGAATCGAAAACCCATTAGAATAAATTATCATAGATAGGTTTTCATATGTTGTATTTTTCCTTTGATGTCGTATGATAGCCAAGGCTGGTAAATTTCATACTTACTTGGATCTGTGTCCTAAAAGTTTGCAAGAACATTCTTACGCCTCTATTGTGGAGTAGGCCTAATTCCACTCAGTTTTACTATCGTTAGGCGGACATTCTAGGAGCAATTACTTCTGATGCTCACATGCTTTCTAAGGGAATAAATTGAAAGAAAATCGTATACCTAAAATAAACAAAGTTCTGTAATAATTTGATTTAAGGACAATTTCTCTTTTCTCTAAAGCTATTCTCTTCCTGAGATATTTCCAGGCATTTTTAAAACAGGCATAATGAATCTACCGTACACATAGCCCTATTTAATATGCAAGCTTAAATGTGTTATAGAGCAAGAGAGATACCGCAGAAAATTACATCAATAAACGCTTTGTTTTATAATGTTCGGATCTGTCTTAAGCAAAAACTGTGGTGACACATTTCTTCTACAACTCCTGATTTTTTGTATGCCTACTATTTTTGAAGTATACAATTTCTCAATAGCGAACGGAATAAGATACTGGTATAAAAACAATGGAAATAATGGAGCCATGTGATGGAACCTTCTGGCGGGAACACTTTTAAAGGGAAGTTTGCGCAAATAGGAATAGTTTACAAGTGGCTTGGAGAGGGCTGTAAGGTGTGATAGGGATGGTGCTTATATCCTAAGATAAATTGTTCTGACTAAGCAATTTATCTATAGGTGATTATTTAAACCATGGGTGGGCACCCTGCGACTCGAAGTACAGCAGCCAGTAGTACAGGAATACATTGCAAGAAGCGGAGATGTAAGCATAACAGCTTTGGGCTTTCAGTGGTGTACTTGTATTCGTACACCACTGATGCAGACGTAGCATCATTATCACTGTCTGCAGATGTCATGAAAATCTGGTTCTACATTCGTGAGAACAATATTTAATATTGCTAACAAATGTTCACTGCTCAAACGAGACATACCTTCTGATTTAAAATATTCTTCAGAAAGACACTGTTAATGGCAATCCGACACAGATTGAGACACTCAAGTTGAGAAACCATTGCCCATGTATGGTTTAAATAAATATATATTTTTTACCTTCCGCAGATGATATCAAGATGACACCAGAACGCTGCTGAATTACATCCTTACCTAGAAAAGAAGAAAAAATATATTAGGTATTAGTTTAAATTACAATTACACAGGTTCAAATCCTGAGACCGGCCAATCTGAGTGGGGTTAACGGGGTTTTCCCCAATCGCATAGGTGAATGCCGGATTTGAGGTAAATTATCCTTGACTATTGAAAATATGTGGATATGTTTGTGGACAGGCTCAAATGACCTCAATATTGACTGGCATCCAAGCGACACTAAATAAATAAATAAAATCAGGTAAACTGATTTAATCAAGTGCCAGAATGCTTTTGTTTAATCAGTGATCATTTCAATTATGGTATGCAGAAAATAAGTTATTTTTGTAATCTATCTCCGAATTAAGCTCCAGATCGATTCATTAAGCAAGGCTTACGGAAGAACAATGGTCTAAAGTTTGATACTTAACCTTAATTCAAACTCGTATGCACTGATAAGAAATTCTTAAAATGTCAACATTCCACAAAATGCACTGGCAAAGAACTGCGAGTCCTAGTTATTTCACAGTAATATACCTTCTGTATATAGCAGTATTCATGTAGTGCTCATTTCAACTTGATCAACGAAATAAACAAACATCTGACCAGTTTGATAATCATATGTGAAGGAATATGTCATAGCTAACTGTATTGCAACTTCTAGAGCCGTATATGAACAGTGTAAAGCAATTGCATGAGAACTGATTTCCATTTGATAAATTCTTTGTGATATATTACCATAAAATAGGCACTAAATTGGGCATTAATCTGGTACAGGTCAACCAATTTTGTCCAATATCAAATAGTTTCATGAAAATCCGATAAAGCTAGACAGACACATGGACGGACAAACGGACGGACAAACGGACGGACAAACGGACGTTTTCCTTCCCCCACACAATCTTATAAAGTACCATTCTGGCACTTAATAAACAAACTGGATGTGGTGTGAACGATCGTGCTATCCTGCAATAGTAGCCTATCTTGACAAACGAGATCTTACTTCTGTGTGTGCAATTGTGAAGCAATAATTTTCCTAAACTTCTCTTCCCCACTGTCCGTGTAATATTTTTTTTCTCACACAAAATATTTAAGTAGTCTGAAGATTTTGGAACATTCTCAGTTACATTATTTAGAAACACCAGTTTACCCAAGTCATTTTACACATGACTTCAGCTGAGATATAATAGTCTATGCTTATATATCTCGAGTTTTACAACAGTTCTTATCAGACATAGCACAATCTACCCACTATTTGTTACAAGGGTTACAGAAGACCACTGACGGATGAAAAAAGTAAAACTCTTGTTCAGATAAAGAACCAATTATAAAGTACAAGATATTCCATGCACCTCATCCGTCTTTTCTTGGCCCAATTTCCTACTTTAATTAAGTTATGAAGTATCGGAGAAGTCCAATGTGTTTTAAACATAAACCGATCGGTGCTCAAACTACGAGTAATATGTGATACTCGTTACGATAAATATTCTGATAGGGAGGAAGTAAAATACCCAGTCTCTTTTGAAAAGACATCTCTGTATTTATGTTTAGATTTTAAAAAATTCAAGTCAGAAAGCAGTTTTATTTATTTTGTATTATGTACTTCCTTACCGAATCCTATTGAATCCAAACATCAGTAAGCAGTATCAATTTAATATACATTTCTCAAAATTATCTGCATTTCGAACAAGAGGACTGATATTATCTAAGTATTATGTACTGTTTGTTTACATTATTGACAATTTTGGCTACACGTACATAATATTTCACATTTATTATCACAATTCTGGGATCTAGTCATCATTTTTATCATCGCTGTTATCGTATAATCAAATGAGAAATTATATCAACATTATTGTCATCAAGTACCAGTCGATGTCTATTCAGTATCGTCTGGTTTAAGAGACCATTGCATTCTATCATTCATCTTATGATTAATTTAATGTTAAAGTATTCAATTAATAAATTCATTTTAAGATACATTTTCAATTAATTAGTAAAAATCTAAGAGTTGCTCCATAATTTTCTGAACATTGTCCACGTCACCTTCATCATCATCTAAGCAAGATTTCTTAAATCAGAATCTAATTCCGACACACATACGCAGACATAAGGCAAGGTTTGATCTAATTGGTCACAAGTAAATGATGGTATACTCTTGGTAGTAACAACAGGTCTATCAAAGATTTTCAAAAATAAATATTCAGAGCCCGGATTTATAAGCAAAACGAAACTGTGAAATAAACAAGCAAATAAGCATAAAAACAGCAAGAAATATGCACTGAAATAAACAAAAACAAATTAAACGAAAATCAAATAAATTATTAGATTCGTAGAAATGTTATCTGATTCACGCGTGTTACAGTATGTAAGGAAGATAGTCCGCAGATTTGCTTGCGTGAACCTCCTGGTCTATCAGTGAAGAACGATTTGTAAAGTGAAAATTACTTTCAACGTCGTAGGATGTCACAGGAGCATGTGAAAAGCAATACAGCTCTTCTTCGAGCAATTCCTCTTCGTGAACTGTTTATTCATGGAAAAACTTTTGTGGAAATCTACCTATGTTTTATAACCCGAATTTTTATAACTCTACTAGCTGACGAAAGAAAGAAAAGAGGCGATAATGATGCCTAGGAGTGAAATAAGCACTTTTAATAATTACCTTATTTTCGGACCATAAGACGCACCTTAGTTTTAGGATGGAAAATGTAATGGAAAAAATTAATGTGATTCTAAACGATTTTTTAAAAAGGGAATAATATACTTCATTGCATACATAAATCATGAATTTCTACAATGAATTCACTGCAAATCACTTTCAGTGCTCAGTGTCAGGCTGTTTAGAGTGCACTGATGTACAGTTTGTGCCAAAATTTGCAACTAACTTATCCTTACAACACCTTCTTCATGATTATTGTATTACAGTCAATATCTACCGTAATTTTAATTAATTTTAGTATTCTTCGGACCACCAGACGCAATCAACTTTCAAAACTCTGTTTTCAAGGTAAAAATGTGCGTGTTATGGTCCAAAAAATGCGGTATGTCAGTTTTTAGCAAAATAGACTATTTCAATTAAAAATCATAAAACAAGCAAGCAAAATCGTTTTTATCTCAGAATAAGCAAAAAATAAGCATTATCAAATAAAGTTAAAATTGCTATCAAAGAATTTCTTAAGAATATAGCATTACTATTCTATTTGAAGTGTACTACATAATATATACTTTTTAGCTGAGAGTTTTTTTAAATGTTAACTACAAATAAACTTTCAAAAAATATTGTAAACAATATAATTGATAAAAAAACCAATTTTAAATGTTACATAGAAAATTTATTTCGACAAAAGTACATCTTAACAGATGTAGCTGTTAGGTTAGTTCGTAAATAATAGTAGCGTCAAGAGAAATTTGTAAAACAAAACATTTCATGAATAATTAAAATAACCTTACTAAATGTTATTATAAATAAAGGTAGATTAGTATATGTTCATTGTCGTTTTCTTCGAATTAAAACCTATGTATTAATTTCATTAAGTTGCTTTGACATAATTGAGTCACTTTTTGTCATTCGTCTAAGATTTATTGAGGGAATAAGGCGGAATTTCTCCATGATATTATATTATTACTACTCTCATATGAACGAATTTATCAAATACTTATTATTCAAGTACTTATGTTCTAATTTTTTCTTTTTTTATTTATTATTAATCATTATTATTATTATCATTATGTATTTCATGTTTTTGCCCTGGCTGAGTGGTAGAGAAGGCCTTATGGCCTTAACTCCGCTAGGTTAAATAAATAAATAAAATAAAATAAACGAATATGAAATTCATCAATCATAAGATTTCTGCTTATGTTTAGGAGTCTGAAAATAAATATGCATTTTGCTTGGAAATCCGGGCTTTAGTTATATGTTAATAAAGCAGAAAACTGTTCCATTACGTGCTCGACTTGTTTGACTGTTCCATTGAGGCGCGTAGCATAGTGGACACATAAACTGAGAAGGTAGGCAGGCGTTGCGTGCACAAAGATACAATCACGCAACAGATACGGATCTAACAGACTTTTCTCTATTTAATCTCAAGCTTCGTTCCACCCAACACTTTTTACGATGCTCTTAAATATCAAATCCCATTAATACTGTCTCTACATCGCTAATTACGTTCAAAATTAGAATTCTACATCTCTCAAATTTGTAAAAGCAATGGTGTCGCATCAATTACCAGTTTTATAAGAGCTTATGCTGGACTGACTGCGCTAAAAACGCTGACTTAGGCTTTGGTCTTAGGACGTTGCATTAATTTGTAAATAAACATGTTAAGAAATATCGATCATAGGCATAATCAAGTGCGTGAGTTTATTCATTTCATTTTTCTTCGTGCAAACTAATAAAATTTTCATTAACATCAGCGAATGATATTTTTCAATAATTTTCCGCATTCATTTTTTAAAATTGATTAATTTGATAATTCAGGGAAGACATATGAATTATCCAAAACATAGACCTACCGGTGTATGGAAACATCTTGATTTTCAATGTCCCACACTGATTTTAGCGTAAGCTATCAGTTTATAATATCCCTTTTAAATTCCTATAGAAAAGAGGTGATATAGCTATTTTTTTGTTAATTGTACAAATTCAAAAAAAGCATTTTAGAATTGAAATAGGTCAATTTATCCATTTTCACTTCGGTATGGGCTTGATATTGATATTATGTTTACGGAACTTCAATTGAAAGGCTATATGCAGTATTTTGGAGTTCATTAATATCTTTTCTTAATTTTGTTTATTTAGCCTAGGGCCAAAAGATACAAAGCACTATGATACTCTCAACTTTGGTTTGTTCCCAGTTCGAAATTAAAATAAATTAGTTTTCTGGGGCACACTCTTAGTCCTATCAATAAAATTTATAGGTAGGCAGGAAGATAGAAGGGTGAAAGAAAGAAGAGATAGAAATGAAGAAAAAATAAAGATTCATGGAAAAAGAAGGGGAAAAGAAAAGAATAGGTAGAAATGGAGATAAAAATTTTAAAAAAGTAAAAGAGAAATAAAGTAATTAATTGAATAAATAAATCTAGAAAGAAAAAAGAAACAAAGAAAGAAAGAAAGAAAAAGAGAAAGAAAGGAAGGAAGGAAAAAAAATGAAACAAACACAAATGAACAGGCAGAGAAGGAAAGAAGGACAAAGGTTCAAACGGAATGAAGGTAAAATGTCAATAAAAAGAAGTAACACGGAAAGACAATAAAAGATGTTTCACGACAATAAGGAGCTTTTGGAGCAATAATGAGCAAATAAAAACCAAAGCTACATTTTATACCGTAGAGTAGAGCTGTAGAGGGAGTTTACCTATTTCAAACCTAGGAGCTGATTATAAAACTTCAATTGCATAGAACATTGGATCAGTATTTTGTTAATCCTTCTGATTTTAAAATAATTTCCCCAGCTCTTTTCGGATTCCCGATTCTCAAACAAATATTTTGGAGAGTTTTGTTTGGCTGAAAATGGATGTAAATATTTATACCAGTTCCTTGGATTAGCATCATAATCTATGTAGGCATTTGAAGTCAGTATTACGAAAAGCCCCAAAAGCCATTTCATTCTAAAAGCATTAAAGAACCTCTTCATTTCTCCAAGTCTTGCAGTCTTAAAGTACTTGATTGAAATAAAATTCACTACAGATGTTATAACACAGATAAAACAACGTTGTAGGGAACCTGATGTAAATATGAAGCTGATGTGATGTATATCATGAATAATAATTAGCATCGATTTTACTAATTGATCTCTTCACTCACGTTCTTGTGGTAAAAGGTGGAGAGAGATTAAGCCAAGATAAGAGAAATGAAATAACGCATTAGTGAGAGAGTGACTCTGGAATCCACACAAAACTCTCCAGTCACGGGTCCATGGCATTAAATATATAATTAATATACAGTTTCTTTACAGGTACCGAAAACTTCAGTTTCATACTTAATTTTTAGAAGCGAAGTTGGAAGTTCTTTGTAGTATAAAAAGATGTATTTTTGTGGAATCCAGTAGCAAGACCCTTTTTAAAAGTATTTTTACAAATTCGTAAAACTGTAATAAACAGTGGGCAATTTAAAAGCTTTAGTGAATTACATAATACAGGTAATAATGCAATTTATTAAGTGCAAATTAATTGTAGCAACATGTTTCTTGGCGGATTCTTACTAAGATACCGAAATGGCAGAACTACCGGCCTTGCTATTAACATAATGTAACATAATGAAACATAATGAAACTATTTCGTCAATATAAACGGATGCAATACGTAGAATTTTGTGGACCAATAGAAGAATACGTTAGAGGGAACATTAGATTTTGATAGAAAGAAGTACTGAAAATAATAGTGTGTTGCGTGTAAAACTCAGTTACAAGGTTTTGATGGAGAGTACCAGATTTCGTGGAAATGAAGTAAAACAGCCTATTGAGTAAAATAGGCTATTCTCAAAACCTTTAGAGACCTACCGAAAGGTAGAAGATGATCTAAAAAATTGTCCGATTTTTACCCCAAGCGTTCTGTTCTACAGTAGCCAAATAAATTCGTATATGAAATCTACAGTGACAACAACACTTTTATGCAGTGTTAAAATTCTACCATTCTTATTTTCTTATTGATTCGTAATCGTATGCGTAATAGAAGTAGAAATCAAATAGTAAAACTTTAGTTTAAATGTTCTTGAACAGAATAGAAGCATCCATTAATATTATAAATTGTTTAGCCTTATTATTTAGAATAGTTCAGGGTTTTTATATATAAAGATTTCATCTGCCGTACAGATTTTTTTAAAAAGAATTTTAGCTGATTCCTGAATAACCAAGCAGATCAAAATCATCAAGATTGTAATAGGTGGTAGGTATACAAAAGTCCCCGCCCCCTTCGCTTACTTTTCATATTGACCGTTTCAAATAGAACTGGATTTATTTTCATGGCGCTTAACCCGTATAGGTTATGTCTAGAACTATTTTAAATATTAATAGCGAAGTGCACAGTCAATTACTGAAGTAATTATTACCACTCTCTGTGGCTGAGAACCGTCGAATTAATGTACGCAAAGAAGAAAAAAACACTCTGTGAGAAATTCCATAAGCAGTGTTCTTTACACCAAAAGGAAAAGGTGTAAATCTATACAAAGAATATAACTTACACCCGCTAATTCTTTACCTCTAGCCTATACCTAAAGGACTAAGCAACGGAGAATGGAACGATGCATTAAAATGACAGCTAATGCCGTCAGATTCATTCCGATAAATCAAGACAGTAACTACTGTAGGCGTTGCCTCAATGAGTTTGACACCCTGAGACACGTTCTGGGATCATGTCCATAACTTATGGAGAAATGCTAAGAGATGCTAAACATAAAATATTTCAAGTTTCATGGTTCCCATTGAGCTTTTATGAGTATAAGATAAGATTAACCACAAATAGCTCGTTTATTGCTCAGATTGATGAAAAGTCTGTTTAACAGAGGCTAACTGTCTTAATATTTGGACCTAAGAGAGATCAAAATGGTGACTGGAGAAAAGTGCATAACGACGAGCTTCATGACCTGTATTCGTCACCGGATATAATAAGGGTAATTAAATCACGGAGGAAATGAGCTGGGCATGTTGCCCGCATGGAGGAGGAAATACATATCTCAAAAGTGACTGGGAGACCCGAAGGGAAAAGTCCACTTGGAAGACCTAGACGTAGTTGGGAGGATAATATTAGGATAGATTTAAGAGAAGAAGGATTTCGAGGGATGGTGGGATGGAGTTAGCACAGAATAGGATTGAATGGCAGGCAATGAACTTCAGGGTTCCATAAAATAGATAACAATCCTTTAGCTTGCTTAGGAATTGTCTATTGCCATCGAGTAAGTAAGTGTCTTAATGGTGAAAGCCATATTTACTTAATAATTGTTTGTACCACCTGTATTATATAAAGCCAGTCACGGTATTAATTGTTCGTACCACCTGTATTATATAAAACCAGTCACGGTATTAAGTAAAATGAAACTGTATTTTTATTCCTTTTTAAGTAAAATTAAATTTTATTTTTCTTTTTTCTTTGTATTTCACCTAATACTATGACTAGTACTATATAATACTTGGGTAAGAACAACAGGAAGCAATATGACTTTGCCATTGAATTTTTCAACAAACTGAACAATAATTGAGCTGGAAAGGTAAGTTGCTATTGGGTTGTTATCTCAATATTGAGAACGCCTGTTGGTATACCGGGATGTGCGAATCACTTGGATAATTTAAAGTTGCCATTGTGGCAGAGCAAATCTCGACTATGGCATTGAATTTTTCAGTCTGACTCCACCTTTCCCGCTTAGCCTACACATGGTCAGTGTGAAAGAACTACCATTCCAATAATTGAGCTGTTGATGGTTATTTGGCATTTTATAATCTAATCATAAATGAACTAAGGAAGAAGGGCCTCACAGTTCACGGGGAGATCCATGGAATCGCTGGTAGCACCTGACGCATAGATAAAATAGTAATCAACTGAACAACCAGCCAATCACTATCCAAATGGAATCCTACAATGGCCAGTCTTCTGATTCCAACCTAGAGAAAACAAGTATTTATGTTCCCAGCATCGGCAATGATGATGTTTGGTGCAAGAGAAACTATTCTTTTCTTTTTCGTGAGGTTCTGAAAGATTTTAATCAAGATAAAATGTGTATCTAGCAAGTGATACAAGCAGCAATAAAAGGGTAAATTTTCATTCTTAGAAATCATTTATAGGTCCAACAATAACTCATATCTAAACCTTTATTTTGTAAGTTTGTCAACTCATACCTAAATTTTTATTTAAATTTTTATTTCGTAATTTTCTCATATACTGTATAACTTATGCAATCCCTAACCTTTGTAAGCTGAAGACTCCATACTAAAAATATTTTAACGTTGGTCTCACAACGCAAATACATTCTATTTGATTTAAAATGCGCTGATTCCGAAAATTAACTTAAAATATTTATATTAGGCACAGTAAGGATACTCGGAAAGAAACTTATTTCTACTGCCATTATTTAGAACAGTAAACGGTACTGAAAATGACAATTATATTTGAAGTTTTACTAATCCATTAAGTATTATAAAAATACAAAGCTATTCAGTTGCCAAATTGCGAAAACGTAATACCGGACATATAATATCAGTTCGTCTTAACACTTTAATTCTTAGTATGTATTATGCCTTTTACTCTCGCGTACTTTATTATAATTATACTGTGTATAATTTTTCCACTTTGTTATATCTTTAGTTTTAGGAGACATAATATATAATGCATTTGTTATATAACTTACTACCTAGCAAACAATGGAATAGTGAATACCTGACAGCCTTCATTCGAAGATCTTACAGCAAGATATCATTAATCAAATTCTTCTTGATGAATGCAACTTTCTCTTATCGAACATATCTAACACGGCTTACGTCCAAGAACTCTATAATCACTTTTAAAAAAAGGAATATCTAAGGATTTCTTTAGGACACCCTCACCACACTCTTAAATCAGGCTTCCGTGTCCTTTGAGAATTGTTAATAAACGAAAAAGTAATGTTTGACCAAAATCCGTGATTCCGAAATTAGTCTGACAAATAATAGAAAAATAACAACAAAACTGATCAGAATCTCTAGAGTCGCTACAAAATAGAAAAGAAGAAGCAAATAACAACAATGTAGGAGGAAGGAAGAGGGAAGAGAAAGGAACAAGTGGGAGCTGAAGAAAATATCCTCACGGAATGGAGACATTAAGGATTGCGTGTAGGGCAACCACAGTCTTGGAGTCCTTCTGCTTGGAGGCAATAGCGGAGTAACTGACTGTATTAGTCATGGACGGCTCCTTTCATGTTATTTAGTTCCATCCCTAATTCTGTGTAAATTGGATAATCTACAGCTACTAGTCAAATTCTGGGGTGGACAGTATACATTGTTTCAGTTGGTCTTTGAACCACAAATTGAAATAAATTGCTGAACTTAATGAATAATTTATATTTTCTGATTATATACGCTTTATATTTTAAGAGACAACCCTTTCTCTTGGAAATATTTCTGTTGATGAACCTTAGCCCTACAAACGACATTTCTAACAAAAGTAGGTAGTGTTAACGACGGTGATAACGATTGATATATTGGTTCTAGGGGCTGAATCAGTCTGTGGAGAACTGGATAATGATATTATTTAAGCCTATTTGTTAAATATCCACATTACACAAACCCTATTTCACCCGAAGGTACATTAGGGTTGGAGATGTACAATGTTATCTTGCAATAAATTATTCTGATACTGGATTCTGAAAGCTTGCTATGTCTCAAGTCTGTTATACACTACAGTATTTGCAATACTGTACAGTTCTTACAAGGTTTAATATCTACTAAAGTCCTGCAGTTTCTTACGTATTACGGTATGGACAGTGAGATTATGAAATGTTTCTCAATCAAGAATCAGGAAAACAAGATAGTGAAGTCCCTATTAAGATAACATAGTGACTTATGTCAGAACAGTAATTTAATGAAAAACAAATTCATTAGAAATATTGAAATTTATATTCATGAAATCAATACGCTATCATATTAAACTTTCTTAGGTTTGGAATATAAGCATACCATTCAATCGTGGTTACGATTGCAGTTCTGCTCATTTTCCTTGCAAAATGTCAACTTTGGGAGTATCATGATATGCTCTATATTCTCAGATCTGACAGCGAAATACGCTATATCAAAATATTTATTAATATATTATGTAAGGCAGTAATTGTTGAGTAAGCTCAATATTTAATGTGTGTGTATATGTGTGTATATTCTTCACATTCATTTTTATGCGAATAACTATTTTTATTGGCGCAGAAGATAATGGTTGCAGAATCATTAGCGCTATAGTATTTTATTAAACTGCAGAAGACTGCGATGCAGCCCAATATGGTATAACCCCGTATTGTGCTTGTTGAGAATCTGGTTCTACAAGCTAGAATTTCTCGGTTCGATTCCCGATGAAAAAATATTATTTTTCATTTGCTTAGTTCTTCTAGCAGCAATTTTGCGTCGGGGTCTGCTAAGTCTCCAACAGATTTGAGAACTAGAAAGTCTGGGCGGCCGGTTAATAAGCCCAACAACTATAGGCTACTAATTATATTATAATCTTTCTGATAATCCGGGAGCTTCAAATTCTTAAGAGCCATAAGGTTTTCATGGCCTGTATAATAGGGAAAATATTTACTTTTCACTTTGGTTAAACACTTCCTTTAGATGTCTTGCTGTAGACCCAAACAAAAGTTTTTAGGAAAACGAGGGGTGAAACGTTCCCGCTACTCATTCTAGTAACTTATTTCTGAGGAATAGTTAACCAATAGAATTATATTGTAAGATTAAAACAACCGAGATTATAATAAAATTTATAACGTTAATGTCCGAAGGAGCAGAAGCCCTTCTCCAAAGACCTCCACAGCAGCTCTGGATTAGGCTAGTACATGCATCCTTTCTGGATTTCAACTACTTTACAGAGAATTTATTTACAGAGAAGTGTTACTACTCTATAAAGGAGTATTTGGATGATAATCTCACCTGAGTTACCAAAATTATTAACATAACAATTGGTGTGAGCTATGTGTGTTAACCAGTATTAACTGTCTGTTAGTTTTAATGAATATTGTGCATTTATTGCATTAATTGTAATCTTGTAATAGTGTTTGATTACGTCCATAACATTATAATATCTCTATGACAAATTAACCATTCATTCATTCAAACTTGCAGACCATCTAATCTAGTTAAAGTAGTGTTAGAGAGACTGCAGGTTTTAAATTTGGACTGTGCAAAAATAATCTGAAATATCTCGAATAGTTTTTTTTTTTTTTTTTTTTTTTTTTTTTTTTAAATAGTGTTACTTTTAAGCTTATACTCAGCTTCAGACTCACAATGTTTTTCTATAATGCAGTACACCTTTAGATGATAATGTTCTACACAACTCCGTAAGGAAGCTACGTATCTATATAATCCAAATACAATCACACAGGGAAGATGAGGAATTTAAATCGCTTTTGCTTCCAGACTTGTGCATCTGCACTTGGAGTTGCAGAAGGCCGAGAAAAAGATCATTAAGACAGAAAGGATGAGCAGAATAAAAAGAAAAGACATGTTTCTCGCTTGGCGGGACTTCCAGAAAACAATCTCTGGGTATTATTACATAGAGACATTAGGCAAAGTGCAAGTTACACTGTCAAGCTCGGCACGGTGCATCTAGTCGCTGAAAATATAAACAGCCTGATCAAATGCAGTATCAGACTTAAACTGCATCAAAAAAGTTTGAGTACGTCGTATTTCAGTTGAGGCATTGAGATAAGAACCCAAATATCGCTGGATCAGTCCCCAATGAGGTCACTAGTTGTCTACAAATTGTCTAATCCTTTAATGACACTAAAACCCTGAGGTCAACTGAGCCTCTAAAAAAATAAGCAGTAGCAAAAAAGAGGATACCGGTAGGCTAACAATCTTTCCATCAACAGTTCTCATTGTTTGTAATTTGGAAGCCTCAGCTCTATGAACCCTGTTTTTTCCCCAAGATAATAGGGAAATAGTTAATGTTAGAATAAATTTCCCCTATTTGTCCTAATTAAACTTCTACCATGAAGAAAATGAAAAGTTTTCAGCTCGTTATTTATGGGAAAGGGCTTAAGTTGCCCCATTTATAGCATCTATATTAATAAAAGGAAGTGTCTGTTTTTCTGTCTGTCTGTCTGTCCGCGATGCCCAGCGAAATCTACTGAACGCAGAGATCTGAAATTTTAAACATAGATGGACTAAAGGGTCGGAATGTGCACCTCGAAGCCGGAATTTTAATTTTCGCTTTCGTTCGTGAGTTATGAGTGAAAAACGGGCAGAAAACGTGTATTTATTTCGTTTTCGAAGCATGAGTTTTCAATAAAACAAATCAATTACACTAGGCTTTGGCTATTTTTGTCATTCCTTCGACATAAAAGCATCGCGATCTCTTGAATGTTGTAGCTCACGCTGGTCGATTCATTTGTTTTTAATGTCAAGGCACGCAAACATAATATGAAATTTTCAACCTACACCGAAGAGGATTATTATTATTATTATTATTATTATTATTGTTTTTATTGACACTTAGGTAGGCTCGGCTTACGCCGGTAACATATTGGGCAGACTCGGCCTAAGCAAGGAGTCCCCCTCTTAACTATAAGATTGCCAACATCTACAAATATTTACAACATTATGAATTACAGGACACATACAATAAATATTTACATTTACACAAATTATGTCATTGTTTCTTCATCTACTTCTTTCGGGTTCTGTCCTTCAGTACCACCAGAACTGAGGCTTGGATCTTCATGTTGTACAGTTTCATGTAGTATGAAAGTTGCTCCTAGAAACTTTCTGACAGTGTGGCATGTGCTGAGAAGAGTAGCTTTCTGCAATTCAACGAACATGTGGTGGTGCAGGTTCAGTGCTGCCAGGGAGCTGTGTAAGCTTTTTGGAATGACTCCTGTGCATGATATCACTATTGGGACTGTGGTAACTGATTCTAGCTTCCACATGTGTTGTATTTCTATCGGTAGTTCTATGTATTTTGATATCTTTGTAGCTATTGTTGTTTGCAGATTGGAAGTGTTTGGACAAGCAATTTCTATGAGAAATGCAGATTTTTTTGCTTTATCGATGAAAATTATATCCGGCCTGTTGTTGCTGCACATGACATCGGTTATAACATCCCGGTCCCATAGTAGCTTGTAAGAAGAGTTTTCTAGAACTGGTAGGGGTGTGTATTTCCAATATGCAGTTGGTGGTGTCTGAACAAATCCACATTTTACAGAAAGTTTCTGGTAAATAATTTTAGCTACTTGGTCATGTCGGTGCTTGTAATCAGAGTTAGCCAAGTGTGGGCAGCCAGATATAATGTGCTGTATGCTTTCTGTAGCTCTGGAACAACGTCTGCATTTGTCTGTGACAACTGTTTGATCATTCATGATGAATCTTCGATAGTTCCGTGTGGCTATCACTTGATCCTGGATGGCCAAAACAAATCCTTCCGTTTCTGGGAAAAGACCAGGATAGGTCAGCCAAGCGTGCGACGCAGACTTGTCGATATGAGGCTGATCCAGCTCGTATGGATATTTCCCATGGAGAGATTTTTGCTTCCATGCTGCTACCTTTGTCTCCTTTGTAGTTGGAACAGGGACTGGCATTTCCAGTGACGATAGATTGAGGGGTGTATATTTTATGTCAGCTGTGCATACCGCATGGTGAAGACATGACGCATCAGCTCTGGAGTGGAAGTATTCTCGTAGACTTGATATCTGCTTGTTGTGTAGATTTACAATGGATAAAAAGCCCCGACCACCCTCTGATCTCGGAAGAGTTAGACGCTCTGTTGCAGATTTTGGATGATGCATGCGGTGTCGGGTAAGTGAAACTGCTGTTTTTGTTTGTAGTTGTTGAAGTTCTGTTTGGGACCATTTTATGACACCAAAAGAGTATGTAAGTAGTGGTATGGCATATGTATTGACTGCTTTGGTAAGGTTTTTAGCTGTCAGTTTTGATGATAGTACTTTGGCAAGGCGTGCTAGGTATTGCTGTGTAACATTTCTCTTGATCTCTGCATGTTTCATACGAGTGCTCTGCTTGAATCCAAGATACTTGTACATTTCTTCCTCCTCTAATGGTTGTATGGGTTCATCTTTCATTATTATTATTATTATTATTATTATTATTATTATTATTATTATTATTATTATTATTATTAATATTAATATTATTATTATTATTATTATTATTATTATTATTATTATTATTATTATTATTATTATTATTATTATTATTATTATAGGGATAATCAAAATTAGCCTAAATATGGTCAAACGTTGTTCGATTTGGATGAAACTCACTATACAGGGGTTTTCTGGGCCAAGGAACTCGAATCTGAGGTCGCTTTTACCAGGTGACGCTATCTATTCGTGATATATAGTCTACATGATTTAGGTGTTAATATAATGATTTAACTATTATGCTCTTAATTTTTAATTTTTGAAATAATTATCGCGGGCGAAGCCGCGGGCACATGCTATCTTAAAATAATAAAAGGACGTGTTTGTCTGTCTGTCCACGATGCCCAGCGAAATATACTGAACGCAGAGATCTGAAATTTTAAACATAGATGGGCTGAAAGGTGGGCAAATGCGCATCGAAGCCGGATTTTTAATTTTAGCTTTCGTTCGCGAGTTGTGAGTGAAAAACTGGCAGAAAACGTGATTTTAGCGCTGTCGAAGCATCAGATTTCAGTAATACATTTCAATGTCAAATCAATTGCAGTTGGCTTTGGCTATTTTTGTCATACCGTGGTAATAAAAGCATCGCGATCGCTAGATTGTTGTAAGCCCACGCTGGTCGATTCATTGGTTTAGAATGTCAAGGCCCGTAGACATATGAAATTTTCAACCTACACGGAAGAGGGATAGGCCTAAATATGGTCAAACATTGTTCGATTTGGACGAAACTCACTGTACAGGGGTATTCTGGGCCAAGGAAATCGAATCTGAGGTCGCTTTTACCAGGCGACGCTATCTAATCGTGGTATGTAGTCCACGTGATTTAGGTGTTAATAAATATAATGATTTAACTATTATGCTCTTCATTTTTAATTTTTGAAATAATTATCGCGGGCGAAGCCGCGGGCACATGCTAGTGAACTATAAGTTATAGGCTGAATGCTCAAATTGGCTAAATTTTCTAATTTTTCTAAGTCGAATAATTTTATATCATAAAATTAGAATTCAGTATGACATTGAACACACGCATTTTAATTAGCGCGAGATTTCTTCATTAAGTTACTTCTGCAAATGAGTAGTTCACATATAAGCTACATATAAGTTTGCACTTAAAGGTTGCACATGTACATAGACAGACGTGCTCATACAAAGAAAGACACATATAAAAACATGTACACATATAATAACAAGCAGGAAGAAAGCGAGGTTAAACAATCTATTCGTCGGTTTGAACTCTCCTCCATTTAGTCCAGGCAAATACTGTAGTCAAAAAATAGAAAAAGGCGAGATAATTTATAAAGTTTTGCAACTTTGGGAAAACATTCCTAACGGGTGCAGCAGTAAGAAACAGAAAAATCCCCCCTCAGAGGGTGCGTTCCCTCTTCTCACCCCCAAAACCCAATTTTTACCATTTTCTTCAGGCAAAAAGTCAAGTTATCTAAGAGATCTCTTATTAAAAAATATTCCTCGTAAAATTCTGCATAAGAAAGTTTCTATGCATTTTTAAAGTGAGCGTGTTTTCGAGATATCGGGGGGGGGGACATTTTTTCTTACTACTAGGCTATACCCCTTATGAGTGTTTTCCCAAAATTTCAAAACTTTATAAATCATTTCCCCCAATTGTCTTAATTTGCCACAACTAATTTGGAAACATTAGACAAAGGGCATTTTTCAAATGTAGAGTACTTTTGAGAAATTATACAGGGTGTTAATGAATAACACCGAAATATTTTACCTGTGTATAGAGGGGACATAGACAAGCAACTTTTATTAGGGGAGTTTTGCTCTATGGATCCAATTTTTCCTGTTACAGCATAAAATCTCTCAGGGCATGGCCGCCACTGACTTCTAACATTAGGAAAAAATGCAAAACAAAGGAATTTCGCTGTTAACACTGTAGTCAGTAGTTATAAATAAATAAAAAAAAGACTAATGCAGTGGCGACCAGTCATATGATTAGTCTGTAAATTTTGCAGATTATGTAAACACTAAATTATGATATAGCTGTTGACGAATGATTAAGAGTCAGGTTTTTATCGATCATTAGGAAGGCATGAAGTCAATTTAATGAACATTTTCACCCTATTTTGCGTAATTATTGATTTATGAGCACCAAATTATAATGACTTTAATGCCCTGTAGCATACACATTTTACGTCATAGAGCAAAAATCTCCTAATAAAAGCTGCTTGTCTAAGGTCCCTCTAGACACAGGTAAAATATTTCGGTATTATTAATTAACATCCTGTATATAAATCCGTTCAATGCATCATAAAACTTTGGCTTCCACAAAAGGAATGGTACTAAACCATCAAAGGTTATCGATGGCGGTATTAACAAACAAGACTATCTTTCAACAGTGCTACTGGAATTTGATTTCATTGTATTCAGACAGTAGCTTTATCTTGAAGAGGAGAATGCGGGGAATGAAATGCATGAATGAAATTTCACAGCAAATATTTTCAGCTTCGCTGGAGTTGATTGTTTACAAGAGCAATTTAAAAGTCATTTAACTAAACTGAATATAAACCTCTTGATAGCGTTCCTCGAATATTACATCAACCGTGAATCGACTTATATTTCAGAATATGCAAACGTAGAGTTACTCTGAAATGGACTAGTTTAACTTCTCATCCATTAATAAACAGATGCAAAAACCTTGGGGCTAAATGCTAGGTACTACGCCACATTTTAGCGTCCTATCACGTTTTACTTCTCTTCAATAATTCAGTAATTCCTTTATTGCAACCAATGGAAATAGTATGATGAATGGAGCTCTAGTAGAATGATACGCGGTTGGGGAAACAGAAGAACCCCGAGAAAACCTGCCCCGACCCCATTTTGTCCATCACAAATTTCACATAGATCCATCGAGATCTGATCCCGGGTCCCAGCGGTGGAAGGCGAGCGGTCTAACCACTCAGTCATGGGGGCGGCAAAGAGGGAATTTTGTCGCCAATTAAATCCATAGTTTACAATTAGAACTGGAAATTTAAAAAGTCTTTCGAAAGCAACACGATCTTAATCCAAGCTTGAAACTTGAAATTAAAAATCTTATGTGTGACATTCATAGCATTTTCTCATTGACATATGGATTTTTTTCTCGCTTCATTTTCGGCATGGAATATGGATCTGTGGTCCTAATTTGGACAGTAAAATTATTGTATGTTTGCGAATAAGTGATGAATTAATAGTCTATTAATATGGCCATATAGTAATATTATATTAAGTATAATCTATATTTAAATAGTATGCATATATTTATAGGCCTATGTATATTACATAGCATATGCCTATGTTATGTATATCCTATGTAATGTAAATCCTGAATAGAAGAATAGGATTTAAAGGTAAAAGGAATACCGCAATAGCCTACAAAATTCTCTATGTAAATTTGACCAAATGTAGTTTCCCAACACAATACTACACACTTCTTTTAAGCATTCAAGACTGCTGCCTAAACAGACTGTGAAAATGGAAAAATAAAGGATACTTGTTTTTGGAGTTGGGCCTACAAATAATATAATTCGTTTAATAATTTAATAAATAACTATGTTATTTCGTTTACCTTGTTTGCATGTGTTTTTTTGTCTTGCTGATTATTCCTGTTCATTAAATATATCGCATAGACCAAACGCTGGGAATAGAGAGAACCGCCACACCTGTTTCTCCTCACTGACCAACATCAGCGTACATCAGCGTACAGAAGTTGCAGAAGCTAAAAACCAGAGTTCTAGTGACCGGCGGCGGTCAGAATCACATGCGAAAGAATGAAGACAAACAAACACGAGCTGTATAATGTAGAATGTTCCCTATGAACTAATAAGGAACGCCTCCTTCCAGTGCCTCGCTAAAATGGAAATAAGGCTTCATCAGTACGAAATTCAAATTATGCTGGGAAATAAAACGTCCCTAATAAATCCTTGCATACAGAAAAGGAGCAGTAAAAGCTGTTGGAGGAATTTCTAGAACAAAGATATGATTTGCCATATGGCAGAGCTCTACCGTGAGATATAAGTTTCATTTTATAGGCAATCTTAAAGTGATCCAGGAGATCATCTGTGAGTCATCACTGCAAATATATTTTTCTATAACGTTTAAAGTTAACACAGTTCTAAATAGTTACTAACTTGTCATATATTATTTTACCTTCTATTGACACATTTTATCTGTTTCTTCCTTGAGTCAATAATAGTTACTAAAAGTTTGGCTACAGAAAAAAATGAAAAGATATTTACAAATCTTACAAACCTAAAGCTTTGTTCAGAAAGTATAAATGTGGGAAGTTCACAACAACTCACATAAACATTGCATTGTTTGCATATTAATAAGAGTGGTAATTTATTTTCCAGAATTTTTATGAAGTGAATGATGGTCAGTTGTGGCTAAGACGATAACAAAAATACTTGCTTTTCATTACTGATAAGTCCTCCCTTCGATATGAAAATAAAGGGTCTCTCGGTGTGTATTTGTCATTCGCCTTTTCGGTTTAACGTAAAATTAATGCGAAGAAACGTTAAAAATCGAAAATGAAGCAATTCCTTTCTGTGATAGGCCTACACAATATGTCAGACAATATCATAACCAGAGTTGTAGAGTTCTTGCTTCTCAATCTGGAGACTGCAGTTTGAATTTTTCTACACATACCTAGCATACTGAAGTAAACTTATTTAAGAATTTATTAGGATGTACAGTCACTTGTATTATTATTTATATTTAAATAATAATATATATTTAAATAATAAATAATTTATACTTAAATATCAAACATAACGTAATTTAATCTGTGGTTGCAAAATTACAAACGCCACATCGTGTGAAATGGTACCTACAGTACCTACATAAATAAATAAACCATATTTAAAAGTAAAATATATTAGATGAAGATATAGTCTATAACTACGCCTATTAATAAATAAGATACTAATATTTCCGTTGATATTACTTAAAAAGTTAGAAGAAAGATTTATCTGGCAATAGGCCTAATTGATAATGAAGATTGTTAACATACAATCGGATAGCTAATATTACACATCGGATAACTATTTTTAAATGCATTTTGTGGCTACTTTCATTTAAGGCCCAATTTTAAAACTAAAACAGCTTTTCAAAGAAAATTTTACTTGATACATGTAATGATTTAACTCGGGTTTTAAACATAGCCAACGAAAGTATATTGAATTTCGGCAGAATTTGTAGGCAGTTTTATGTTTTACATGTTGTTTAATATTTTTAAAGATTAGTCAACAACGGATATTGGTTTTAAGTTCAGCACTTAATTTTGACATAAAAACCGACACTAAAAAGGCCATACAAAGAATTCAAATGAGATAGTGACAAGTATATCCGAAATATGAAAATAGTTTCCAGAAATTGTGCTGAAAAATAAATTATTGAAGAACCACTATTTAGCATTTCCTTTTGTAGGAAAACAAACCCTGTAAGTAATGCTTTTTTTTTAAAAAGGTAATAATGTTGTTGTTATTTTTATAAGGAAAAAAGAAGAAAGAACTCTATTTTTGAATCTCAGTTATTACTCATGCTCGGGCGGCCTTGGCCCTATAAACGTTTCTACAAAGGGATATGTTAAACTAGAAAGAAAGAAAGCATTATTAATAATTTCTTAATACGTTTATTTGCTTGTAAAGGTTATTTGCCGATGGTTGGTAATGCTACTTATACCTATACTTGTATTTGCAGTTGTGTCTCGGGAATTTAATGTGATTGAAAATGGGATTATCGCAGTTTATGCACTTATTGAATCGAATTGGGTCGGGATCAAACTGAACTTGTGAAAAGAGAAACATCGCTTTACCGACTCGTTCATCTCTTCTAATCCTAAAGCGGCCAACGGATTATCAACCCAAGAAGAACACAATAATTACCACAAAAAAAATGACAGCTCAACACCATACCTACTATAGAAGCGTTGAGTACATTATCATTTGTAACCTTCTATAGAAATACCACACATAATAGTAGACTTCCCATATCCATAAGCTATAGCTATAGGTTTATTGGTTTTGTGTTTGTGACGCTTCATAAATCCTTACGCTTAACTGAACAGTCCAATCCATCGACTCTTACAAGTTGTTATTTTGCCAAAGTCATGTAACTTCATCTGAGGTGTTACCGTCAGTTTCAGATTCATACATGGACTTCATGCCAGGGAAAAATGTAAATTTCCGCTTTGAAAATAAGCTATTTTCTTTGTCATAACCTGCGTTATTCTTTTCACGCCATGCACTATAAATAATGCAATAAAAGAAATAATTCATGGCCTTATAAATCTTTGGTCATAACCTGTCAAGATTATTATTCTTCCTTCACCATTGCACATGTCACATGTATACCTCTAATAATAAGAGTAATTTCACAAGTGTTAAAGTATAATTAAAATAAATTAAATAAAGAGCCATTTCACAAATAAACTCTAATAAAATTAGATTATGAATTACTAATACTTAGATCGATTTATCTAAAGTTACCAAATCTGCGTTTCTTTCAATATAAGAACCATACGACTAGTCTTTTATGATAAATAATACCTGAATTATTTTAGAAATAAAGCAGGGGAACTGGGCTTCTGTCACTAACTTAAATAAGTAAATAACGACAGTCTATTCAAAGCACTAGGCAAAATAAAAGGAAGTAGAAGTCATTAAATCTCTGTATTACCATAAGAATACCATTTTCATTAGCTAAAAGATATAAAAAATACAACTGTTCTTCCCTTGTTTCCCTAATCCAGAGCACAGTTCAAAAAGAAAGGAAAAAACTGATTTATTAACAAAACTGAGAGCATTGAAATGGATCGATTCATGCCCTTCCTTTCTTATACAGCAATATTGATTAAACTTAGTTGATTGACTTCATGGTTATTTAGGCATTTGGACGTCGCCGCAATTTTGTTCCGTTACACCGATTTGAACTCAGATCATGTAGGGTTTTGAAGGTTGAAAAGACCCAATTTAATGAATTTCTTCATCCATAATAATATTAATCTTAATCAACTTTATTTCCACAATTATTTAATATAAACCTATTATATCACCAGAACAAGTCCCTAGTGCACTATGTCTATGATCTCTATTGATTACTGGCGGAACAAGCCTATAAATCACAAAAAGCCACCGAACTGGGGCAGGAAAGGAACCCGTGACCGACTCAAAACGCCACTACTATACTGAATGAGTCATTTAAGCCTACCACAGCAATTGATATGCAAATTCTCTGAGGGCTGCGTTGGTTTGACTCGGCCCGGAACGGCACGGCCGGTATACTTTGATGACCATTCTGCAATTAATTGGTGTAACAACAATATTTACTTTCCTCTCGCTAATGCGTATGTGTAATCGTGACCAGCTTACAATAAGCGAATTGAGAGAAGGTAAACTGTAATCATACTCACTTCATTAGGTACCCACTGTGTTGTATTCATCGATCATTTTCTAAATTCATTAGTCTATATTTTACACAATGCAGTAAGTTATTCATATAGTCAAGAAAGCAGCCTTCCTGGCATCATCTTGTCTTCATTAATTATTAAAAAATACGTTAATAGAGGCCTAGAGTTTTGTCAAAATTGCAATTCGAAATTTAATAGTATATTGCAATACCCGTGATGAAAGCGTATTTATGCACATGTGTTGCACAGATTTTTTTTTTTTATGGCAGGGTAAGAACCTGAAAAATTTTACATTGGATAATAAGTGGATACAAACATCTGTTCGAGAAGTTGGACTCCAAGTTTGGCAACCGTAATACGTTGCTATTTGATCTTGGTGCACTGACTTCGTGGTCTCATGCTCGATCACGTAGGCTGTACTTAGTAGCGATCGATTACTTTCATCTCGCGGTTCTCACAAGTTGTTAATGCTCATTGCAATTGTTCTCAATTTCGTTTATTACTAAAAATTTAGCAGCAACGCAACTAGTCGCATGGTATTCAGTACCTGGTACTGATATTGGGTTTGATATAATGACGCACCTGTGAAGCAAGTAGTGCAGTAATGAGTGCGGTAAGTTAGGTTGCCGGAATTGGGTATTGGAAATTCGACTTTCCACCACGACAGCATGAACGGGAAAGTGATAAAAGAGAACTATCGTAGAAAAACCAATATGGCGGTGATGATGTACCTTCTTGTATTCTTTCCAATACATTGTACGGATGAAGGGACAACACAGAGTCCTGAATCCAAATTGGAACAATTTCCATCAACGAAAAATTCCCTACCAGGCCGGGAATCGAATCCGTGCCTCCAGGAAGTAAGGCAGCCACATTACCAATTTCTCCACGGCGGCGGACTACCACCACTCTCCATAAAGAACACACTGATCTTCGAGGTGTCCTAAAAAAAAGTCTTAAACGATTTTCTGTGTGTGTGTATTCCCCCCCCCCCCCAACTGTTCTCAGTAAGACATAAAACTTCCCTTTAATTTTTTTTTTCTTTCCACGATTTCCTTTTTCAGTTTTCACCAATACAGTAAGAAAAGATAGTTATAAGCTAGCCATCTCTTCCAAGTAGGCCTAAAGTCATCACTCGAATAACACACCATTAATTGAGTTTTAAGCAACTGAATCCATACTCAAGCAATGCGGCCACTTACTCTATGTCAGAATGAGAAGTTACAAAACTAAAGACACATTCTTAGGGCGAAGGAGGTTATATGAGTGTTTCACATCTGGTTTTATTCTTGACTCATGGCCATGATATCTGAAATTAATACTATGCTTAAATGTTATTGTGTTAGCTGGGTAGTGGTGTGAAGGTTACTAACTCTACTTTTTTATGAAAAATGAGATAGCCTAATTTATATCTGGAACTCTTAATTTAGGTACGCGTCATATACATGTAAATGGAAACCAATTTTCCACCTATAAATACCAAAATGTAAAGTTCTATGCCACTTTAAATGGGAATCTCTTAAATAGGAATAGGTTGAGGCACTGCACTACAGACAGGAAAGTCGCGGGTTCGATCCCCGATGAAACCTTTGGCATTTTTCAATTGGCCTAATCCATCTGGTGGCACAATGGCCTTCGGGTCGGCCCCTAACAGAAATGAGTACCAGGAGCAATCATTGAGGGAGGCCGGTGCGTTAATACTGACAACCTTACCATCTTGAAGCGCCGAATGTCTCAAAATCTGGGACCTTAAATCTCCCGGAACCGTAAGAGCTTCCAGGCCTGTATAAGGACCACTTTTTTTTTAGTTTTAATCCGATATTGGTGAAATTTTGCACACATAGCCTTCGCGCCCTTAGGCCTTTATTGCAGTTTACGATGTTTCTCCTTTTTCAAGAATTGTTGAAATGCTACAGAAGAAAATAAAGAATATTTGAAGGCCTTGCAAAGGCCTAGAGTTTCAAAATCGGAAGTTGATTACTCCATAAGTTTACTTCGAAGTACTGTAACTTATAAGTAGGGGGCGGATTTCTATGACATGTCATATTTTTCCCCTTTGCATTATTTCAGGTTTCCGACTAATTTAAACCCGATTCCAAGCATCCTGGTGAAAATGGAACTGCTTTTATTGTGCATATAACTGCATATTTAGGAAATTTTCAACTACTGTAGCATATTTAGTATGAATATGCATATTTATGTCATATTTTTGGCATATTTGTGTGCATATTAAAGAAATTTTGAAGTTTCATGTCATATTTTGTAAATTTTGGATTAAAATGATACTTTTTGAGAATTTACAGATATTTTAAATAATTAACATTATATTTTAATAAAATGAATTGTAATGAAACTTTTAAAAAATATACATAATGTGTAAGTGGTAAAGTCATATTTTAAATTTTATTGGTCATATTTTAATGTTTTTAGGTCATAAATGCATGCATATATCCTATTTTTTAGGTCATAGAAATCCGCCCCTACTTATAAGCAAAATACAAAACCCTGGCGATGCCGGGTTATTTAAGCTAGTTTGTAATAATTGTTAGTGCACTCATGCTCTGAAACGGAGAGAGCGGAGAAACAGACAGACGTAAGGGACACGTAATAATTACCGGTCTCTGCGGATCTTATCGCGATATCTGAATAATACAGTGAATTTCCTCTTGTGGATGGCTACTGTCTCTTGTGGCAATGTTAGGACTTCAGTGCCACACGATAATGTTCTTACACATCAACAAGATTCTTAGCCCAAACAGGCGCCTGCTTATAGAAGTGATAAAAATAATTTAAATTGCTGAAAGGAAGAATTCAGAATGGAAGGACTTACTGATTGCAGTGCATGGTTGGAAGATTATAAATTGCTTTAAATCATAGATTAAGTTATTTAGTACTAATTTTTACCCTGTATCTCTGATGTGCAATTAAAAAATTACATTTAAGAATATTTAGGAGCCTTTAGTATTTGTTAGGTCGGTCTACCTATAATTAACAAAGTTATTAGGGGGAAATTACATACTTCTGATGATACAACCTTCACTTTATCCCACTCTGACCACAAATTGTAATTGTAATTGTAAGGAAGATCATATCAACAAAATATAAATAGGAAAATACTAAATGCTCAAAACTAAAGAATGTTGCAACCCATCAGATGAGAAATGAAGCATGATCTGCGCGAGAATGCCGCTTCGAAGCCACTCCACAAGCCTATAATGCTGCCGCGCATCTTCAAACCAAGCTTCTTGTCTCCTTCCCAGTTAAAGTTAAGGTAAAGATAAAGTAAGTTCCATAATTAAGTTTAATTTCTTTCTTAAGAACAAGAATAATGCCATCAAATTCCTGTGAGAAAACACTGTCAATAATTCTAATGAAACTATGTGTTACTGTACTTTAATCCTCTGTAAGATTACAGTAATAAAGAGATGGAGAACTAATTTAAATTTTAACATGTGATTAAACGTTATTTTATGATTAGGTCTATTCAGGCCCGACGAGAGGGAGGGGCAGCCGGGGCCCGACCGACCAGGTTTTATTTTTTACTTTATAAATTTACTCTAAAATAAAATTGCTTATAAGTCAATAAACAGTTTAAGTTATGTTTCATGTGTTTATTTTATCTACATTGTCCTGTCGTATAACGATGACACGTAATTAATCAGTTAATCTGAAACGGATTATTCTTGAAGAAAAAATGCTACTTTTGAAAAGTAGAAGCAGAAATCCTATTGGATTCAACAGTAGGCCTCACTAACGTTCGGCATTTAAAATCATAATTTTCAAAAGATTAAAATGGTACATACAGATAAAATTGTTTCTAATTAGAACATTTTAATATATTTTTCCGTTTCGTGCCCGGCATCAGTTATCCGATTTGGTTCAAAATCAATAGGCTTCGTCCCATGGGCATTATAAATGGTACACCAAGTTTTATGAAAATCCGATAAAGCGTATTTGAGTTATCGTTCTTACAGACACGCGGACAGCCAGACAGTCAGGCGGACAGATATTTTCATGTCTACTAGACAATCTCATAAAGTACCGGTACCATTCTGACACTTAATAATCATATAATATCATTACATATCTTTTTGTTGTATGGGTACATTATAAAGGGCGAGTTGGCTAATGAATTTAATATTTGACGGGGGCCCGGGAAAATTTGTCAACGGGGTCCTTGCTTTCTTTCCACGGCCCTGGGTCTATTTACTTTACTCTTTACACAATTCACGCAACTGCAGAGTTTAAAAACATATACAAGATTTATGGAATGGAGTGTTTTCGGGAGACAACCGTCCAAAACTCTGCCATATGAAGGTGTTCAAATCTTACATTAGGTTAAGTGTTTTCGTTAGCGACTTCTCCTTTTCCATTTTCAGAAAAAGTACAACAATGAAATTCATTCTTTCAGGTAAGTCGGGTCATAAGGGAACCCACATGATCCCTTAGAGAGATAATCTTAGCGGAATTTATGTAACATGCTCCAGTCCCGTCCCATCATTTGATAGATCCATCTTAGATGGATCAAAGCATTTAAGGGGAAGATAAATAAATATATTCATTATCAGTTAGGATTGTATTCAGAATCCTTTATGTAGATTCAATATTATTTTTATCATTATTAAGTGTACTATTGTATCATTTTATTTTTAAAAATATTATCAGCATTGTCATTACTTCAGTAATAATTTTAGAAGAAATATTTCTGTTGTTAAATGGCGAGTAGAGTTACAGCATTTCTAAGTCGTTATAAATTAAAACTCAATTTGTGGTCTTGACAATGGAAGTCGAACGACATCTGCGACACAAAGTAGCACCTAAGCATTAGTATCGCGACGACATCGGCGGTAAGGAACACTTCTTTTTTCCAGTTATTGTTGACAAGGGTCCTATCTCTGAGAAAATCTAAATGTCTTTCCTAATATAAAGACAGGCTGGGTTTCTTGAACGAAGACAATTCATTCTTTTTTCAGGTGGTTCCTATGCATGTAGAACATTCAGTTCTATTGAACCACCACATATTATCCTGGCATTATCAAGACCTATTCATCGCTAAAACACGACCAATAGGAAATTAATGCCAGATAGGTTAAAGGACATGGCTACTGAAGGAGGTAACGCTGACTCTTGCAGATTGCGAAAGCGGCTTATGTTGCAGGAGTATTAATTCACTTGCGAATACCCCTCAGGGCAACATGCAAACTCTTTTAATTTAAGAGGGGCCTATTACCCTTAATATATTACTTTCGCTTCCTACTGGCTAGTATTTACTTGTGAAACATGAAGGATTGTTATCATAAGTAACAGTCATACACTAACTGCTCGGGGAAAAAGAGTAGGCTATAAATCAAAACATATAACCTTTTCTTTAGAAGCAAAATAAAATTCCTATTTCATAGTGAATGTTAACTTTCATTGTGAAAACTGGCATTGTTACTTTGGTCACATAACCTAACAGTGTAGGCCTATATTCTATTCAAACTGCAGAACAATCATCGGACAAACACATTACCTTGTAAAGGAAAATCAGTCCCGAAAAAGAATCGCGAACCCGACATCGAGACTACATCTAGCCTACAATATGGGGAGGTTGTATTTAACCATGATGTTTATTTTATTGCAGGATTTAAAATAGGGATGGGTCCTCGATACTTTCGATACCTCGATACTCTCGATACTTGCATGGTATCGGCATCGAACGATGCTTCAGAAAACATGCTCGATACTTTTTTCGATACTTTTGTAATTCTGCAATTAAGTGAGAATGCTAGTGTGTTTTAACAAAAACTTTTAAGTGGACTGTTTAAAAACTAATTTTAGTTTTAATGTAAAGTTTAAAAATAATTATAGGCTACTGATGATATTAAATTTTGTCTCATTAAATATGCAGACTTAATTAATTTGGTTGGTATTACACAGTTCTCTCAAATTTTAATTTTTAATGTACCTATTTATTGAAACTGGAAATGTTGAAGGTACCGAGTATCGAGGAAAAAATCATATATCGGTATCGAATATCGAGAAAATCTGGTATCGACTCATCCCTAATTTAAAACAAACCAAGTTCTTGTTAACTAATACACTCCTAAGTAAAGGACTTGATTAACTTAAAACCAGTTGTGTAGTCGAGGGTATTATGCAGATATTCGCCGCATATCCTCAGCGTAACCTTTCTCTTAACGTACATCGTCTTCAGGGTAGTCTTGTAATCGTATTTCATATTTTACATTAAAATCACATTTCAATACAGAAATAGTAAATGTAACTTCATGTAAATACGACATTAGTAACACTACAACATTTCACTAACGGTTATACATATGTAAGGTCAGTGAAGAATAAAATTCCATTCATAGCAAGATTATTATCTGGCAGCAGTTTAAGTTTCAAAATTTATAACTTGAGCTCGGACTTTTAATCTTTTCGGCTTGGACATGTATTACAATGCAAAATCGAGGATGTCCATGAAACCCGTGACATAAGACAATGCTCTTAAGATCATACTAGCGGGCTATGCATAAGGCAACCGTACCATTGAGACAAATCTCGGGAAACCGATAGCGTCAATAAAAGCCTAATCATCCTGTTGAGAATTTTATTTTATTTTAACAATACTGTAGAGTTTAAGGTTAACCTATGCAATAAATGTTCATAGGAGTTCATTGGAGATAAAAACAAATCCTAAAGAGACTTTAATAGAGAAATACTAAATTATGTAAAATTTAGGTTATCCCCAAAACAAAAAATTATTTCAAGCAGGCGACGACAAAAAGCTGGGGACCGCCCCTCTAGGGTTTTTTAAATTACTATCATCGTGAACGATATTGTTGTTGTTATTGTTATTATTATTGAAATAATATGAATTAGGCCTATTTCTTCATTCTTGGAAGAAACTACGTTCGAATATTAAGTAAAAACTGAATAACAACGAATATAAGCTTATTATCGTGGTAACCAATTTCTAAGTAGGCCTAACATTAACTTTTAATAAAAGTAAGCAATTGCACAACTTTTGTGTAGATCTTTAAGGGAGAAATTGATGTGTAGATGGGAAAATTAACTTAAATACATCCAAAAGCGAAAATAAAGGATAAATACACATTATTAATGGGCATAAGTATGCAATAGAAAAAAAAATATTCGGAAAATATATTTATTCCGTTTGCAATAAAACGAATTACGGACAAGGATGACAAAGGATGACAAATTTGAGTTTCAAAATTGTATTATCAGGTAGGCCTATTGTTATAAGTAATCGTCAAGTAAAACTATCAGTGAGCTCTAAGCTTAGAATCTATGAGGAAAATTTCATTAAGAGATATTTTATCCATGAATGACAATCTTGAAAAGGAGATAAAGATCCTCATATTTTACAATTAATCTTATATATCTGCTCTTATACAATAGTTTCGGTTGACGGATTTATGCGTCAATAGCAATGAAAAGGTTAACACACATGCATAGGCTATAATATAGGCTATAACTCTTGTTATGCTTGTTATATTTAACGCAAAATATGCTATTTTGACGCAACGCATCTCAGAAGCTACAACTTTTCGCAGACAGATTAGATGAGTCTCGTCATATAAAGTTCATCACCTTCCAGGCTTGTCTTGGAGCCGGTCCATCTATTTTTTACTTCTCAAGGCCGAATATCACCGACCTGACTTATTGTTCTTAAGTTTGCTCCAAAAACCGGGACAGCTGTACACTGCTGCAGATGTAGCCAACTCTACAGTTTCCTAGTCTACAGGAAATTTACAGTTGTGTAATTCCATTTGTTATTTGAAGGAAATCAAGTTCTAGACTATACAAAATATTTCTATTTCTATTTTTATTCTCTCCTCTATGAAACTTGTGGCGGTTAGAAATAGTAAACGTATCTGCAGTCTATCGAAACACTCCTATTGCTTGTAACTACAAAAATTCCTAAAAACTTCCTCCACTATATTTCTTCCAATATTCGTTTGTGCAAGCTACAGTAGGCCTACTAAATTATTTGCATAATAAAATTCTCTTTCGGTTCTCTCTTAAATGCTTTCTGCATTTATTTAGTTTTCTGTCGATCCTTCTTTATTTATTTATTTCTTCTATCTCTTTCTTTATTGTTTCATTTATCCTTTCTTTCTTGACTATTTCTTTAGTTCATTTCTTATGACTAACGGTTTATGTATTTCAGTCTTCATTATAGGATAATTTTTTATTTCCTTTATATTATTTATTAGTGTCAAGTCCGTTGGGGGTATTGTTAGGTATAGACGTTGTCTTTTCTGCTTTATATCCTCAATAATTATCCTCCTGATTGGTACCCTTATGTAACATGCCTTAAGCTATACAAAACGGTTCCAAGCAAACACATTAGAATGGTGTTAATAACTTAAAATAACTGATTATTCTGTCAGAAGTTATTAATATATATTACACGCTGGAAACAGTTGAAATATTGGCAATATAAACTGAGTTGTGCCTTAATAGATTTTAAAAAAAATGTTTTTGATACAATTCTGTCCGAAAATAATAAAATCTTGTAGCCTACTGGTGGTGCAAAACCGACACTACAAAACTTTTTTACTACTGCACACAAATTATTTTAAAGTGTTCCAATAAATGATAAGTTAATCCCTCCAAGAAAAAAAGCTTGTTACGGCTTATTTGAAAATTCAAGATAACAGGCTTACGATTGCTGTGCTGAAGACATATATATAGCCTATATAAAGAGGACAATGTACATATATATAGACCTACCAGCTTAAAAAGGCCCGGCGTCGCCCGGGTTTTTTATTTTGTGATTGGAAATTAACTTATGAAGGACTTTAGATTTTTAAATTCTAGGTCCTAATATAGGTATTTATCATTTGAAATAGGAAGAGCGACTTATCACACTCAAAGTAATCCCTCAGAAAACGCTTGGTATAGCTTTTTATGGCTCATAGAGGATGTAGAATTTTGCATCCCATCGCTTGTACAGTGCACAGCAAGCCTGGTAGGGGTTCAAATAAGAAGAAACAGAAATTCCGAAAACATAAAACTTTACCTTACCTCGCATTGTTTTCTCTATTTCCAGGCTAGAGGAAGTTATGTGACTGCATTATTTTTGTGGAATTAATTCTTTAATATTTATTTATAGCATTATTATATTGATAGCTTTTCTAAATTGTCAAAGTCACGTTTCATTTATTTCCAAACCCATCTGAGACCAGTGGCAACAATACACTGTTGTGATTTGGATTTGATAATTCTGTGTAAAAAGGGATTAAGTATTCTCAAAAACATTTGATTTTTGGCATTTAAAATCAAAATTTTTCAAAATCCTTTTTTAGTGAGCACCTACATTATGAAACGAAGGTACTGTCAAAATTCCAAGTCTCTACCTATTATAGTTTAGGCTCTCCGTTGATTCCTGTCAGTCAGTCAGTCAGTCATTCATTCAGTCTGTCAGGACATAGCCTTATATATAAATATAGGCTATGTATGTATATAGCCTATATATATATAGCCTATATCAGGGGTGGCCACTAACCTTAACTTTGGGAGCCACAAATTTAGGAAGCTGTTCGAAACTACATCATGAAAAATTAAATTTTGAAGGTTATAACTTCTTCAGATTATTAACAATATTGACAGACATAGTATTATAGTAATAATAATACCTATTTTCTTCATATCACATAATAATGTGCATCAGTTTTTGTTATGTTTTGTTTTGTTTGTAGGAGAGAAGTTCATTTTCTTTCGTTTTCGAAATATTGACACCCTAAATAAATGTTTCTATAAATTAGCATAAGTTTCGAAAACTCCGAACGTGTTTGATTCCTTGTTGCATTAAGGATTGCAAGACTTTAATTAGCATAGCATGGTTCCTGCTGAAATAAGCGTGTTTCTATCACGAGAATTCGAGAAGATCTTGTTTCGTGTGTCCTACGATCTAAAACTAGTCACTGATCCACTTTTTTCCCCTGCACACATGTACACACTACCCTGGAGCCACGCTTGTATCTCAATATAATATGCATAATTGGTGGCGTTCGCTCCCATTATTTAGATGTAACACGAGTGAATTCGCAACGAAGTGTGTACTTTATAATTCACTTTCAGCCATTACCCATCCGGTTTGCAGCTTTTAGGAAATCGAATCTTTTATGTAAATGTTGCACATGATTGGACACATCAAGTACAGTGACTCACAGTTCTGCAGCTATTATTATCAGAACCTCTTAGAAATCTTGAGTGTTTAACTTAATGCGTGAAACAGAAGGGAAAAATTAATTATGTTTTACAATAGTCATGTAGGCACATCTGATGATTCTAGAACTTGAAATAATTATGATAAGAATGTTACTAAGTTCAAATATATTAGAATATTATAGGAGAAAAATTTCTCTGACACAGGGAATTTTTCTCCTATTCCCTGTGTCAAGAGGAATTTTTCTCCTATAATATTCTCATGTAATGTCCAACAGAGACAATCTGTGGTTCATGTGCATATAGGCCTATGTATTCAAATATATTGTTTTGGTTATTTTACGAATCTTGTGTACTGCCTTTAACCATTGCCGTGAGCCGGAATTTTTCCCCGCAAGAGCTTTTAACATGCCTCCAAATTTATAAACTTGAGAAAACGCAGATTAATTTTTGAGTGCTGGAATTTTCATCAAGAGTAGGCCTATGAACCCTGCCAGACTCACTAAAGAAACTAGTCTAATTCTACGAAAATAGGAATTAAAGTTAAAATGGTCCGCCACCATAGGTGTATAGGTAGCATACTTTCCTTCCACCCTGGCGGTCCGGGTTCAATTCCCGGACGGGGAGTGATTTTTATAGTAATGAAAAATCCCCGGGTTAGGACTGGACATCACCTAGAAAAATTATAGGCTATATTAAAAAGCATTAAAATTAAAGTGGTGACTGCTGGAATACGGTATAGGGTATACACAATACATCTATTAAGGTCGCAGTGTTGAGAAGCCGAAGGGCTTACCCTACCCCTCATTAACCTAATCTAAACTCAGTGAAAATGGACACTATAATATGGATCGTCGAAATTAAAACTGGAAAGAATCGCACATTGAAGACATACAAAACAGGAATATTTGAAAATAAAAAATTCTCAAGCGGTAAATTAACTAAGAGAAAAACTAAGAAAAAGCAGGAATAATTTGGGCACAGGAAAAAAATATGACGAAATAAATATGGGCACAAAGGAACAGCATGTCTGGTGTAAGTACATAGCGTACCCTTCCATGACCTTATTTGCGACCAATAATAATAATAATAATAATAATAATAATAATAATAATAATAATAATAATAATAATATAATAATAATAACAATAATAATAATAATAATAACAACAACAACAATAACAGTAACAAGAATTATATTTCGAAAAAAGTATTGTTGAATCACAAAGTGCCGTTCCTATACATGCATGATAATTAATGGACTTGTAAAATTTAACTCGTCAGTCATACAAAACAATACAATTATAATTCTATGATGTGTAAATATGAATAAGTACTGTACGCCTACATGAAAATAAATATTTTGTGTAGCCTATGCAGAGTATCGTAAGGACTATAAGAATTTTCATATTTTTTTTATTCGTTACACCTATTTGATTAAATGGCCAATTATTTGTCGAAAATAATTTTCAATCGACTTATCGAAATAAGATTAATTGACTTCTGAAAGGTGGGATTGCTTTGCTTGTAGCCACAGAAGACAAAACAGTCTATCAGCCAACATGCCAATAACCCATACAGGTTATATTTTAATTGTCAGAGCAATTAAAGACTGACTCCCATTATGGCCTTTGAAAATAGTTTGGTTGGACAACGTTCAAGCCATGTTTTCTTTTTCAAAAGAGCACTAAAATAACGCTTTATAACGTACCGATTAAATTTTGTAGTTAAGTACGCCATTTACTTTACGCCGTAACTACATTTTTACAGCGACATGGCGGCCATAATACATTAACAAGGCAAAGAAAATTACTCGTTTCTTTTCTTCAGTGTTTTTAAAGCGTCATTTTCTGTGTTTCATTATGCCAATTGCTGTTTATTTGGAATCGTAAGTTTCACGTGCACTTCTAAAGCTGTCGCCGCAAATATTGTCATTACCAGCTCCTTCAATCGTGACTCATGTAAGCATGCGTTCGAATGAAATATCTAAATTTGGAAGGATTATGTTTTTCATAGGCAGTTATATTTTAAAGTGAATACTTGTATAGCCTAAGTGTGCGACATAGTAACAACATATCCCTTTAGGGAATTTATCGACAATATAGTTTCAAAACTGCAAGGTGAAAAATACTCCTTGTAGAACAAAGCATCAATGTCCAATCAAGTTACCTTGACGCAAAACAAGTGTCATATTAACTGACATAGGCAAAATGAAAGAGGAAAAAATATTAGGTCTACTCACTATTCAACTCATACGCCGCGTGTTTGATATTGACCAATAACGTTTAGCAATTCCTCGGATATAGACCAATCACGGCCGTTTATCTTGCAATATTCTTGTAGGAATCGCGAGGATGGTATTTTATCGTGACTATTCAACTCATACACCGAGTGTTTGATATTGACCAATAACGTTTAGCAATTTCTCAGATATAGACCAATCACGGCCGTTTATCTTGCAATATTCTTGTGGAATCGCGAGGATGGTGTTTTATCGTGATAAAACCGTCTGCTCGTTACTGGAGACGCAAGTATCAGTGGGCAGTGATTAACAGTCAGATACTGCCACTACGCGGCACGAAAACAGATTATTTTATACAACATAACTTGTTTAGAAATTGAAATAATAGAAATGTACATTGATTAAGAACACAATTTCGATTCGGTGCAAGCCAGTTCGTGTGTTTTTATTCTGTTCTGCTGTTAGCTTACCTGAATGAAGTTAACTATGTCTTATATGCTCATTTGGTAGCACTGATTACACCAAGGAAGCTCGAATCGATTCATGGATGGTTGAGTCACAGCATGCCGTGATCTCACAACTTTTAGTTTTGTTTTTATACAACGAAGCACGAAAGTAATTATTATTTATATTAACCGTTACATTTTATTCATGGAATAGTCTTAATAAATCCAACTCGAGTTGACGAGTTGCATCAGATAAATTCGCTCCTGCTGCGCAGTCGCGAATCTATCGATAAACTCGTCAACTCTCGTGGGATTACCTATGATTAAACCGTCTGCTCGTTACTGGAGATGCGAGTATCAGTGTGCGGTGATTAATAGTCAGATGTTGCCACAAAGCGGCACATGGATGGTTGATTCACAGTATGCCGTGATCTCACAACTGTTAGTTTTTTTATACAACAAAGCACGAAAGTAATTATTATTTATATAATCCGTTACATATTATTCATGGAATACTCTTAATAAATCCAATTCGAGTTGACGAGTTGCATCAGATAAAGATTTATCGAAAAACTCGTCAACTCTCGCGTGATTACCTATGATAATAATTGAGGAAGACGCTGATCAACAGAAAAATTCGCATTCTGGAAAATGGATTATTTATCAGTCCAGTGAACCCTATTTCAGATCTGAGTACACTACAGCCTCAGTTAAAGTAATTAGGTTTATGATAGGCGCTTGAGGCAATACTCGTAATGTTTGTTAACTTTATGAAGAATTTAAAATTTCAGCAAACAAAATCGTTACAAACAAAATCCTTGGCATAAAAGAATTATTTAAATATTATGTGAAACCATTTAGGCCTATACGTATTATTTCGTTAACACAAAATATATAAGCACCTAAACAATGAACTTATTATAACTAGACTTCGGATTTTAGGTAAAAACCTATTTTAATCCTTAAGTGATATATGGACGAAAACTTGTGTATGCATGTTTCATAAGTGACTATGCTTAAAACTGATACATTTATACGACCTAAAACAGCCTATTTTTACGTTAGAGCCTAATATTGCCTTTTTGCTTGTTTTTTCCTCTAAAGTTCAAAATAAGTTATTTTTTGCTATGAATTCTAGCATTTATTTTCAGTTCGTACTGAATTTTTAGCTCGGAATGTGCAGTACATGACACATTTGTGACGTAAGGAATGTGTCGTCTTCAGGAGAAAAATTCCTTGGAATTCCCAAGAAAATGTAGTGTTTTTCTCCCGACTCTCACATCTAGTAACAAAAAAAAAACAACAAACAAACAAAAAAAGTAGTTATCTGAATCACTGAGGGATACAAGGGGTTGAATATGCTAGCGTGCGTAGCTTCTCGGCGCAAGGATTAGGTTTTCACTGTTATGATAGTAATACAGGCCCTAGTAATAGGCCTACATAATTATGTGTATCAAAGGCCTATATCTGTGTTTTATCATGATTACTGATTAATGGTGAATTCAATAAATATAATATTCTGCATTGCAATTGAGATATTTCAGAAAATTGGCAAGTTAAACGATTTTTATAAGAGACTATTTTACGACTTTTAGAACCTATTTTCCAATTTTTAGAGCCTATTTTAGGTACCTAAAACAGCATTTTTAGCGATCTAAAAGTCCGAAGTCTAATTATAACACGTAGAAATTATCTAATACTATTATGTATATATGCCTAGTCACTTAACTTACTAAATCTAAGTTATAGACCCACCTATAACAACAATCGTAAAGGTATCCCCTAACCTAACTTGTCAAAAGAAAAACTTTTAATATGAACACTTAAATTGGCCGGTTCCTTGCAATAAATGTATTCAATAATAGATGTTCCCTACACATACGAAAAACATCATTAATGTTAAAGACCTATTTCGAACACAAGATGTAATGAACATGAAAACTTTCAGGAGAAAGGAAAAATCGTTTCTACATTTACTGTTTATCTTATTGCGCACTTCCTTTTATCTGTGTCGTTGATACGTTGACGAAAAACACTAGGTAGTGCTGAGACCCTTTATTCAACCAAAAATCACTTTTCAAAGAAGTGATGACATCCTTTATCTGCGGAAGTCTGCAATTATTTAAAGTCCGGGATCAATTGAAATTTAATTACTACATTTATCAACGCAATAATCTGAAATTTTACTACTGTAACAGTTTTAAGTAAATGTAATTTAATTATTTTAGTCATGTATAAAATGGTGGTAATATTATCCATTATCTTGGGAAGTCTGCAATTAATAGAAGCAAGGGATGAATTATAATTTATTTTCTACATTTACCAATCTAATCTGAAATTTTACCAGCGTAACAGTTTAAATAAAAATGTAATTAAAATATTTTAATATTTTTTTTTTATTATCGTGCGGATGTTATTAACCAATAAAGTTACTATGAGAAACATAAATATGGTACCAGTACTGGTATTAGTATTTAGTTATGAGCTGTCTTGGAAAACTCAAGTCTGCTTATCTATGTTCGATCGTTTAAAAAAGAAATTTACGAACTGATAATTTAATTATTTCACTATTTAACCATATTATTATTGAACACCTATCCAGACTATGGAAATAGGGACTTCTTTTTGTAAATGTGAAGACAACTGAGCCATAAATGCATTTTTAGATCGCATGAAATACGAAAAACTCTACCTACAACTATAATATAACAAATAAGCAATATTATATATATAGGCCTATATAATAATATTATATATATATATATAATTAAATAAGATATTAGATGCATCCAACAATCTTAATGCAAACACGGATATATTTTCAGAAAAGTAATCATTGTAGGCATAGCAGAAGTTCTCAAATGATCGCAGAACAGAAATGTAAATTATGATATCTGAAAAGTGAATCGTTTAAAACATTCTATCCACAAAAGCAGAAACTGATATGGAATTCTTAAACCATCTTCACTTTCTTTTATCACTTCACGAACCCACTAATATTCGTCGACAAAACTCATGATTCTAGAGCAGCCAGAAGGATACCGCCGAACATTCTCGGCGTATGATGAGAAGCAATTACGATGAATATTATTTTGTCGTCAGACTGAACTAAACTGTCCTAAACATATCGTAGGTTCTTGCATAATTTTGGAAGAAAAATCTTTATTTGTTTCTTTTATATTTTTCTCGACCCCGCTTTTTACAGTTTTGAAGCAACATTCATTAGTTAACTTTATAATTAAGAAGATTCTGTTTTATCTTAAAACTGATGTTGTATTCCTCTAGAAGAGGCAAGAAATTCATAGAAGGTACTCACTGAGAATTCAATATTAATTAATAACATAAAGTGGAAACGATGTAAGACATATGACATAGGACTATCGAAAATTACTTACCTCGCCCGTTAGCGTGTTAAGAAAAAGTCTTTAAAGAACTCAATTTATTTACTAATATAAGCAGTCAACTAAAATCAACAGAGGGCTCTAAGCTTGAAATTGGTAAGGAAAATGTTATCAAATAGCCGATTTTATAAATGGTTTACGATGATACAAGGATAAAATCTTCACATAATATTACATAAAGAATCTTATTAATCTTATATCATTGATATCATTGTTTTTATATAATATTTTGAAATGACGAATTTATACGTCAGCAGCAGTGAAATGGTTAACAGCAAGACTTAACCACTTGTTATTGCCCTTTACCATCAGAACCTTACACATTTTGAAGAAGAATAGGCTAAATAACATTAAAAGATTCCAGTTACATTTCAAACTGAAAACAATATTTCAAACGAATTAATACTTTGAATTTAATTTACATTACATGAAGAAAATAATTAGGTGTTCTTACATCTTAATAATTTAAATGTCTTCGCTATAATGTTTAGATAAGATAAAACAAATAAACTAGAATTAACTTGTAACAGTATATGTAGGCGAAGAGTATAACAGCAAAAACGTGTAACTACACTGAAGAATTAACAAAACATTTCAGCAATTTATTCAGAAGCAACGAAGTGAAAACACTAAAATATACTGATCAATTAATTTTACAGTGACATATTTCTGTGTTATTCGATTCATTGCGCTAAGATACGGGAACATCTCATGGAGAAAGAAATGAAAAATGTCCTATAGGTCTATTATTATTAAACTGTTATCGACAAAATATAGTTGTACTCATACCTAACAAGCAATAAACACTTCACTTTAATTCAACTAAAGTGTTTTATTTAATCTTCGATTTATCAAAATGGAGAGTGCATAAATGGATATAGGCTAAGTTAGTTAATTAAATGCATTCAACATTTACATGACTGTGATTTTAATGTATGAGAGTGGTGCTCATAAAATTAAATTTTAAGATAAGTTAAACGTAAGTGTCTTAAGCATGGAACACGAGCACTTAAGACTTAATTCCTCATATTGCAACATACATTAAAAATTAATTTAAATCGTAATCAAAAGTACAGTAATAGCTACTTATGTATCAAGTCCGCAAAGCAATGCTTTAGCGGAAGAATCTAGCATTTCGGAGGCATAGCCGAGTTTGAAATACGGGATGAGTCAGCTCAAGTTTTTGTGTACGTGGTGCAAACAATAGTTTTTAGGAAAAGTTCTCTCATTTTACAACTAATGAGCCCAGTTCTTCAATCATTTTCAATCCTACGTAAAGAAAGCAAAATAGATATGACCCTTGTACTAGTAGTGCATGTTTGTAAACTTGGCTTGCAGCGGATTTGTTTCTTTTTCTTAATGATAATTTTATAAACATAATTAAGATAATTTTGATTAATTAAACTAAACGTATTTACTTCAATTGAAATTACGTCATTTTTATTATATTTTCCTAAAAAAACTTATTATGCCTTGTTGGAAGAGTCTTATCTGAACTCGTTCTTTTCAACTGGAAGTCGTAGTAGTCTGAGCTAAGGCGTTGTAATGTAGACAGGGCGCGTTCGAGTCCCTTTCTAGTGAGTATCAACATAAAATATTAATATTACCAAATTATTTCTTTAATACACTTTGTCTGAATGATATTGTTTGCGATCCTTCTTAATAATATTATCCTATACACACAAAAAAACATTTTAAAATAAACTTCACTGGAAGACACTATAGAGAAATCTAAGTGCCACAATTAGAACAGTTGATAGAAGAGTCCGTTAAAATTACTTTAGCGGCCTAGACTGGTAAAGTGCATATTCGGCATGTTAACGGTCCGACAAACAGCCGTTAGAATGCGTGTACTAAAAAACAATAGAACTGCATACGCCTGCAACGTTCGTTAGTAACTTGCACTTAATATATAACGTATCTATACATCTATGTGTATGTGGCGCTAACGTGTTCAATTTCTTGGTATTTAGCTAGAGATTACTAAACAGGGTACAATAAGACTCGTAAGGAAAATAAGTTGACGCGTTACTTGAAGAAACAAGACAAGACAAGACAAGAAAAGCGGCAATATCGGCTATGAGAGCCGGCATGCTCACCCGACTCTGAGAACTACTCAAGAAGTAGCACCACAGTGTCAGTTTAATCTGGTTTGGTTTAATTTAACTTGTGTTTCTGTGAACGTTCCATAAGCTTATTGAATAGATTCTAAAGACCTGATTATGATCCTTATTAACGCTTTGGATTTCTCTGAAGAAGGGAGATCTAGAACGTGTTATCAGCTGAAGAATTTTCACGCGAACTTGAGAAATGAAAGTCAATGCCAACCAAACAGGCTATTCCGCACAAGCCAACAGTAAAGTTTTGATTTTTTAATAAATGCCTTCTTGAGATTCCGATAAGGGCACAATTTTATTATCTTCTGTGACTATTACACCGTAATTTATTATTAATAAATAATATAGGCTAAATTATTTTTATACATTTTCAAATAACATTTTCCTTCCAGCAAAATCTAAAATTATACGAAACAATTATAAATTATCGAAAATATATACCCTGGGTCTATCTATGTGAATTCAACAAAATTCTGTAAACGGAAAATAACACTGCCCAACAAAAAATTTTTTTTAAATGTTTCCGTCACCTCATGAGTCAATTCTTACTAATTTTGGGTTGAGAAAAACGAATATGACAAAGAAATTTTTTTATTAGCTCTAGTTTCTGAGATAAACAATAGGTGAAAGTTTTTAATTTTAAAGGATTAAGAGAAAACAGTAAATTTAACATTTATAAATATTAATTACTTAATGTGCTAACAACATTAAAAGTGTGACGGTTCTTTTATTAATGACAGTTAACATCCTAAATTGATTAAAGAAAACCTACCATGCCGTTGGATCTACAGAGAATCAATAGGTGGCTTCATGAGATCGCTGTCTTTTGGCTTTTCTCTTGTAAGTGAGTTCTGGATCATCCCTACACACAAACCAGCAGTAATCCACAAGCATTGCTTCATTCCAGAGGCCCTGATATCTCCGTTCCATCACAGAAATATCCTCATGGAACCTTTCTCCATGCTCGTCACTGACAGCTCCACAACTAGGTGGGAAAAAATTGAGAACGGAGTGGAGAAAATTAATTTTTAGGGACATGTTGCATCTGAGTTGATGGTATTTTTGTAGAAGTACTGTCACCAACTGAGTGTAGTTATCATCTCTTTTATTCCCTAAAAATCCCTTGAGAGCTTCCCAAGCTGCCTTTTCTTCCCCTTCCAAAAGTAGGTCGAACGCAGGATCCTTTACAAGTTGACGTGTTTGTGGCCCAACAGAGATGCCTTCCTTGACTTTTGCATCACTTAGTCCAGAAAATTTCTCTCTCAAATATTTAAAAGCCTGGCCTTCTTGGTTCATGCCTTTGACAAAATTCTTTATCAAACCCAGCTTGATATGTAGAGGTGGAAGAAAAACATCTTTTGGATCCACAAGAGGCTCGAATGAGATCACTCAACTCCGATTGGCTCAATCTGTGCGGTTGATCATCTTTCACTTCAAAATCAGGGTCATGGGATGTTGAAGGCTTGTTGAGTTCTTCTTCTTCCACACTGCCTTCATTTCTACTTCCAACTCATAATTTTGGGGTGGAGTAGGAACTGGTAAACTGTCTGAATGTGGAATAGGTTGAATAGCAGATGGAAGATTGGGTACCTTCATACCAAAATAATGTTGGTAGGCAGTCTTCACAAGAGGCGTCACTTTGCGTTTCTGTGACGAAAATGTTATTTCACCACAAATGTAACATAAATTCTTCACTAAATTTACACATTTCCGTGGTATGTTAATGTAACAAATTTTGCTTTTTAAAACCCTCCAAAACAAAAATTCTGCACTAATTACAACAGATAATACGAAATTCACTGTCAAAACAATAGTGTATACATTTATAATCTACCCACAGCTAGACTACTGTTGTATTTTGACAGTTGACAAGTGTGCCAACATCCAAAAACAAATTTTCCCGAAACTGAAAATGTTGACTATAGAGAATACAAAAGTCACTGTATCTCCAAAATAAGAGCTAATCGGTAATTTCTATGGCGATTCCTGAATTCAGCAGGGGGAAATACATAAGAATCAGCTATTTTTGAGCCCGAAACATTTTCATTGTTGGGCAGTGTAATAGCACTGCAGTGACTTGCACATTGCTTTCGTCACAACTTTCTTCATGGGGTTAAGGCCGTTTTCAAATTGTTTGTTTACATAAGCTAAATGTAAGAACGATTTGGTAATTCAAATGAATAAGATTTCCACACTTCAAACACTTCTGAAAGGATCACTGCAAGTTCATAATAATATCTTAGCTTAACTGGTGACCTGGGACCATGTGTTGGATGTTCACTGGAAGGTATACAGAATACCATATTCGTAATTCAATATAATTAATAAATTTAGTAATTTAAATTTTAACTTGGTCTCAATAACCATTGATAGACCAATTAACACGGAGAAAAAAAATTACTTAGCCGGCGAACTTATTCCTCTTACTCCATATCGTTGCACCCAATCCAGGGAACTACAGAGAATATTCTGTATTGTTCTTGATTAGATTGTCCCAACGTTAACCGATGCTTGTTTTACTCGTATTTAATTACTTCAAAACCTAATGTGAGCTCATAGATTTCTAAGAGAACCAGCAATTTTGCATTAAATAGCAAAAATTGTGATGTTGCTATGGAAATAATGCATTAATTAATAATTTTAGCTTGTTTTAGGTCAATAATAAGATACCTGTCCAGACTAAATTTTAAAAATATGTGAGAAATAGAAGTTGAAAATGTCTTTATTCACGTTCCTGCAAAGAATAAGGAAGATTTATGTTTACATTTCCCTGTTCCTCCGACATGTCTTTTTCCAAACGAATTTTGGTATTTCGGAACCTGCATCTACCCTTTCAACAATTTCAGCAAATTTTGAATAAAACATATGAGTTACAAAGGAGTTGTAATACAATCTTTCTTAAATTGTAGGGGCATTTTTGGGGAAAGTATGAACAATGAAAAATGTTTCATTCACTGTACTACCAACTTTGTATATAGGCCTATGCTCTCACAGGCATGCCCATGCCCATACACAAAAAATTCCCTGAAATGTTAATGCACTCAGAATCCTTAAAACACACATTTCTGGTGAAATCTCTAAATAGAAATTTAGATTCTAATGTACACATAGTACCAATAGAGAAAATTCTCGATTTATAAGAATAATATCAAAGATAAATTTCTCCGTTTTCAGAGGAAACAGTAACATATTACATTCATAACGGCCGTTTTAAGCAATTTTAGCAGTTATTTTAATAAAGGGGAATGTAACTTTTAGTAATGAAAACAGAAAATTAATTGAAATGCTAATATTTCTTAATTCTAGAAGCTGTGGATTATGAAAAAGTCGCCCTAAGACTGTATGTTGTATTATTAAATTTATAATAGTAAAGCGTTTTGTTTGTTTAAGTCATATAACGACAATGCGTGCCGCTTTTTATGCCTGCACATCAATAGTATACCTCGGAATTTTAGGCGAATGCCTATTTAGTCATTTCAGGAAAATCTGCGAAATAATTGCAGATGCTCGCAACTTATGGAAAATTATACTCAAGGGGAACAGTTTTATAGTGCCTAAAATAACCTAAAATGGGACCAGGGCCTCTTTCTTCCTTCTGTGCCTAAAACTTGCCTGTGTCTAAAACATGCCTGAAAAAGTTTTTTTAAGGTTTTTTAAACGGTTTAACCAATAACAGTTTTGAATGCTTCAATGACAATGCGCAATACATAGCTTAAACTTCATATCTAGTTTTCTTCTCTGTGTGTATGGTTTAGTGCTCATATCTTCCACTGTATTAATTGCGTTGCATAGCAGTATTTATTTATTTATTGTACTAAGAATATTACAGGCTAATGCGCAATTACAATATTCTCGCTTATATTAATACACCATATTCTAATGTTAAATATTTAAATTGATATTCATAATAATTAAACTAATACTATACCAAAAAAACACAGCAAAGAAAAACAGAAACACAAACAGTATGAAGAGAAACAATGGGGAAAGACAAGCGTTCGAAAGCTTCTTTAATCGTTCATTATAATCTTATTTACAACGGAAAAATAGTGTTTTGTTGTGTATGTAACACACATACACAACAAGATTAGATATTTTCTTTATTAGGGTAGGCAAGCCGGTAACTAATCTGGGCTATTGGTTCTAGTGGTGTTTTCAGACTATTTAAGGCCACAAATTAACCTAAATTATAATAACAATAATTATTATTAATGTATTATTATTGTTATTATTATTATTTTTTATTAACAAATAAATAACATACCATGGAAAGGTATTAAAAATTCACACATATAAAAAAGTAAAAATAGTTACTTTTATGCATTTTTATTCTAGATACCATAAATAAAAATATTCTTTTGTCTAAAATTAAAAAAAACAATGCCTAATTACATCATTATAAATCTATTTTAGGTTCTAAAATGTCAATTTTTCATGCCTAAAATTCAGAGATCTGGTCATCAGTGTGCCGACATGTAGTCCTGTCCGAGTCTATTACAAGTCTCTAATATAAGGCACAATAGTGTCACACATAAATGCCATCGACCTAAGCTGGAATCAAGCCCGTTAAATGGTATCTTACCAACTGTTTTACCCAGGCCGAATAAAATTAAAAGTTAAATGAAATGAATGGCTTCCCTATTTACTAACAATCACTAACAATCGCACTAACTCATACCGCATGTTCACTAATGCAAATACATTATAGAACATTAGTTACTCGACTGACAATGATATATATCACAGATGTCTTTATATTGAATCATTAATGTGCCAAGTACTCAATATTACTGGAAGTGTTATGTACATAACAAGCAATACTAAATAAATATTACCGATTCACGATGATTTATCTCAAGTACTGGTAACTATTTTTCACAAATAAATAAATATGTATTTACATATATATATATATATATATATATATATATATACATATACATATATACATATACATATACAGCACTGGATAATAAATTGCTTAGCGAGAATACCACTCACATGACAAAGTTAATGGAGGTAGGCCTACTATCCATCAATCATTCAAGGATTTACATTTTTCCTACCGTTTACACTTACTTTTCAAGAGCCTTAAACGTAAGTCTCCGTCGAGTATGGTATTAATCTGGACTTATGAAATTATAACAAGAGAAAACATTTATCTAATAATAAATGGTGGGTGCTGCTTGAATAATTTCAAATTGCTTTCTAAACACAGCATACCCATCAATCCTTATAGGATGAAACAGTCAAAAGATTATTATATAAAAATAATGAAGTCAGTGCTGAAGTTGGACATTTTTTCTACGCGGAATCCACAAAGTTATATGCAGGTATTTATTTTTCCTTTTATGATATCAAACTTTAAAGTCAAACTACCTTTTAAAATGAATCACATAGAAATTACTTTAGGCCTACAATAACAACAACCAATCCAACCAACTTCGTCATGTATGCACTGAATCTACGGCAACCGCGTAGCCAACGCAACCCTAATAACAGTTCTTTATTGAAAAATGTTTCCAAAATTTACGCTGATTTCATATGTATTTTTTCCCTTCCTGCACGTATGCCGGAGCGAAAAAGAGTGGAATTTTACTTTGTCGGAGCGCAGTTACGTTCCGGTCCAATTTCAGCACTGAAAGAAGTGCAAAGAATTAAAAGTTCATCGCCAAGAGACTTAACTCATAAACTAGTCGATGAAGAAAAAGTATTTTAATAATGTATGAATCCTGTTTTAACAATGTAGTAATACAAAAGGCATATGAACATAACAGCTACCGAAGAAACTAACAGACGATTGCAGCATGAACTGATTATTATATATCAATATTAAACATGTATTTTATCTTGATAATTTATTACTATTTTCAATATTTTTAACTTCTTGGACAGTTCACTGACACAAGCATTCTAGTTTCAACGTAACACCAATTTAAATTTGTTCGTCGCATTTTTTGTAGGTTAATGTAGGCCTATAGAAACACAATTTTTGGTGAATGAAAACTGGAAAATTGGTATCAAATTTGTAATAAGTTTTAAAATTTCAAAAATTATATTTTTTAATACATAAAATATGTATTTTGCCATAATAGATAAGCCTGTTTGGCTATGCTGTCAAAGGGATTAAAGGTGACTGTGAACAAGGATTCAAAAGTATCCCAACTTTCTTTTAAAAGCACTACGGACTGATAAGTGATAACTGATCCCCAATGCAATCATAATTCTTAAAATAATGGACAAATTATAGCAATACATGCAGGAGGAATTGAAAAGCACGAATTTAATTTATGTAACTTCCATAGAACTTATTTGTAGACAAATGTGATTAATTAATTACCAATAAATCTTCAAGATTTCGATCTTAAAAAACAGTAAAATCGTATCAAAATAAAAAGTTTCGTAAATAAACAGTAATTCGTGAGATAATTACAATTTCGAGAATAACCTAGCATTTCCTGAATTGTCGTAAAATTGTAATTGGAGTTTGGCAGCCATAGAACCAGCATCCCTACTTGACTGATCTATGATTGTGATAAACCGAATTTTTGTCCGCCAAAATAACCTGTCCCTAAATGTAGTTTTATTCAGCGAAATTCCACGGCTATTGTGTAGTCTTCCAAACACATATTGTGTTGTCGACAAAAGCTTATTTTCGAAATGAGGAATAACAACTTAATCAGAATAAGCGGAATTAAGACGCAGTGATATTTTTGTACTTTAAATTCCTTTAATAGTAAATCCTCCGGTAGTTGTCAACGCAAACGAACAATTGCGAAATGATTTCAAACCAACCGTATTATTTTCTTAATGAATGCTATGGTGATTCGTACTTTGTATAAATGCAGATCTTGTGAGAGCCCATTCAACGATAGAAACTCACTTAACAATGTGCCTCTGGTAAACCATTGCCATGTAGCCTAGCTAGCGTTCATCCAAAAAGAATAAAATAGAATAAAGTGAGCTGAATTCGGCTTCAGGCAATCAAGCAGAAATCGACAGCTATACACATGGATCACTTTCTTATGAAAGAAGTTTGGAAGCAGTGATTCAGAAACTAGTAAAGGAACTTCGGAAGATACGTAAGTCACGGATACCTTATAATGACCACAGTCAGCTGACTTTCAATATACTGCACAAGATAAAAAAAGGATACAAACAAATTGATTTTTAATTGGTTTCTTGCTTCCTTAGACTTGCACCGCTTTTTATCCTTTTCCTTTCCTGAAGTGTTTAAACTGAAATTGAATTCTAGAGCTTCTTATACAGGGAAGAACTGAGTATTAGTGTGGTAGAATTTTTTTTTTAAATTAATGTCATCGTAATGAAATAATTCATAATTCTTCATAGCACATGTAACAACTTCATAAAGTGTTTTGGAGCATTCGTTCGCACTGTGCACAGTTAAGAAAATAATTTGATGTAACATTATTTTAGTTGTAGTAAAGCATGGCAGGCATTATTTAGTATCTAAAAATATCATATTAGTTTTCAAATTCTAAAATATCTCAGCCTGATTTTTTTTTTCACGAATGGGTAAATTTATTATTACAGGGCAAAAGAGAATCTCATAACTAGGATTCGGATGTTTATGACATGTCATATTTTTATCTTGACCTCCATTCTTGCCGCAAACACAAATTAAATACGAATTGCACATTTGTTATTCGAATTGGACCATTTTTAATTTGCATATAAAGTCATATTTTGGCCGTTTTCGTGGTCTTGGTCATATTTCGGTTATATTTGTAATTTAACGTCATATTTCAGTTATAAATTCGGTAAAAGAGCAAAAATTATGCAGTATGTGCACTAAATTGTCGAATTATATTTTTCCCGGAAAAGAGTCACGAATATTTTGGTTTTACTGTAAATGAAATGTGAAGGGATAATAACAAGTAATAGCACAATTACCACTTACCCCTTGTTGTTAATAACTTCCAATAGAAATGTTTTAAAAATATTTTCAGTTCACATTTGCAGTGGTATCTGGAAATATTAACAGTTTAGAAGTTCTTTACAAGTAAAACTGTAAATCACCTGTAAAATTGTTAAAAAGTAATTATCTGATTGAATTAATGCGACGTAATAATTTAGTGTCATTAACGTTTTAAATTTGAACATTTATTTTTAGAAAATACTTTCCGTTATGAGGTCATATTTAGGAATTTTTATCCATATTTAGTCATTTGTAAGGACATATTTGCAGTCATATTTTCCACTTTTTTAGGTCAAAAACATCCGAACCCTACTCATAACATCAGTGATGGAGAAAAGTTTTATACAAGTTATTACAATAAATATAATATATAAATACGTGTGACTTGACTGTTTTTATAAATAAATAGTATAATTACGCCACACAATAGTTGAGGTTCAATAGGCTTATGTTTTTAGATCATTAAACCAAAAAATACTTGAATCTATCAGGAATAACAGTTTCTTATTTTACATTATTTAAATATTCAATTTCAGTTATAGTTAGTAATTAAATTGGTTTCAGAGAAAAATATAGTAGTAGACTCTGAAATTGAAATGCTAAGTACTCCCTATTATACAAGTCATAAGAACCCATATTGCTCCTAAAGCTAGAGGGTTACAAATTTTTTAGACAGTCGGGAAGGGATGTGGTGTACACCGCCGCTTTTATCACCAGAATTACTCCTGTAATACCTAATATTGTAACAGGCTGAGTCTATGCTGGGGCCATAGTGCCCCAACTGATTGCAAAATGGCGTTCCTAATGATTTAGTCTATACACTATCTTGTCCAAAAAAAAAATGTAGCCTATTTGAATTTATTATAGTGAAGAAAAAACTGAAGCAAAATCATAAATAAAACAATGTTAAAAATGTGGTTCAAATTGATAAATACAGTCGACAGTTTCCTCCAGTGAATATAGTCTACCAGCAATATTCAGCAAATAGGCCTATGGGTTTAATGATTGAATGAATTCAGATTAGTGAAATGGAATTTTGATTAAATACGGTATTCGAAGTGTTATAGATATTACAACATTCTAATTTTTAAAACCCTTTTATTTTGAAATCAGTATTAAATAAAAAACAAAAGTAACTGTCTTTGTAATTAGTGTTGTTTTTAACCACCTCACTGCTACTCACGTATATATTTTTATTTATTTATTTATTTAACCAGGCGGGGTTAAGGCCATCTCTACAACTCAAGCCATGGCAATACATGAGCTAAAAGAATTATACAACTTAATTTTAGTAGGGAATATAATAATCGACTAAAATACAAAAGAAGAAAAAACTAAATAACACATGAAATTAAAGTACGTGAATACATGTTGACTATAAATACTGAAAAGTTCTAAAATATTTACTTACTATAATCACGCTTAACCTGCTAAGTGTTCCTGCAAACTAATTTGATTAAAATACGATTGAATTGTGATATCGTTTCGCACCTCCTGAGATAGCTGCCGAAAAGAAAATATAAAAGCAGATATAAAGTTAATAGAGTAATGTTTTATTTTATAATATTAGGAACTTGATCCTCGTGTTAGAATTGCCTTTCATGAGAACCAGTTATAGGCCTACCTGTAATTTTTTTTCATTGATTTCAAACTTATAAACCCGCTGATATCATTTGATGAATATTTATATTAATATAAATTCAGCTCTGAAATTAGACTAATTGTCCACAAATAAAATGCATCGTATTGCTTCCATACAATGACAATTTTTTTGAAAGTACAGGTCAAGCATAACTGAATGGTACCAGTTTGCTTATTATTTGTGCAATCTCTCAAAGTTTGCATCAGTAGTTAGTTGCTGCAGCATTCTTACGCCCGGTCAGGGGCGCTATTGTTTCAAAAAATACAAAAATGTCGAGCAACCTAACAACTACCTGTTCCAACAACATGGGCCACCACCCCATTAACCCAACGAAGTTAGGCGTCATTTTAATCAATATCCGCTTCACTGCTGGATTGACCGTGCGGCTGTTTATTAGCATTTCTCAATTGACCACCCAGGTCACCTGACCTTATACCTTTATTTTTCTGTAGGAGTACGTAAAATATGCTTTTATATGCCACCCCTGCCACAAAATCGGCCTGAGCTATGGCGGCGTATTTTTACTGCCATAGAGCCCATACATGTGAAAATGCTAACCCGTACATAGCAAGATCTTTATTGTATCATGGACATATACCGTTTGATACGTGGTTCGCTTTTCGAATGTTGTGAATCTTCGTCGTGTAGGCTATGTAAACTTTGAGAGCTTTTCCATTTAATGTTGGCTCACACGCTTTTCTAACGTAAAATAGTGTCTTCACAAATAATAGGCTTATTCAAACTAGTTTCATTCTTTTAAAATACTTGCCTTGTACCATGATAAGGTGTAACATCAGAAATACGTAACCCATACCTACAGTTATTTTCGACAGATATTGGAATATATTCGCAATATATGATTAACAGAATTGATTTTTAATATGCATTTGATGAAACCCTTTAAATACTAGTAGCAATTTACTTAGGACTTCTAAACGAGTTCTACAGAATGCCAAGAATATTAAGAACGTGTGTTTGCTTTATAATGCAGCTAGCCTACTTGGAAATGTGTTACTTTTAATGCTTCAGAAAGCAGATTGACACATATAGGTATGGAATTTTAAAGCACGGTATGTACGTGTAAATAGAATCAATGAAGTGTTTGACAAGACAAGACATCTCACACTTCTTACTGGGTCAATCGCGTTTCAATTTCAACTCCTTTCTCTTATCTACATCTCTGTGCAAAAAGAGTGAGCTAAGTTGTCTCTAGTTCCATATAAATTCAGGTAGCCTATTAAGAGATAATTTCAACCTTGTGTAAACTGCATAGTCTTTATTTTAGCTGATAAATGTTATTTAAGAAATGTTTCTAATGCCGGGATGATTAGCGGTATAATTGTTGCTCTCGTACTGTTATAATTATAAATATTAACATCGTCATTATTTTTATTAGCATAAAACATTCGATCCTGAAGTATGATATAAAGTAGGTCTATTCTATAACTATAGCTCCAACAGAACTGAGTTAGCATAGGCCTATAGAGACATATGCGAATCCAGTTAACGTATTATTATTGTTATTATTAATATTAGTTTATTATTGTATTTATTATGATCGCGATTATGATTATTACACATTATGATTACCGTATTATTATTATTATTATTATTATTATTATTATTATTATTACACGTCTTTGGCTTTTGATATAAATGCTCATTAAAACGTATATGGGTGATTCTTCAAATACGGGAAAATTTGGAGTGTGTAAAATCCAAATTTTTTACTTTGTTTAAAAAATCTCAAAAAAATCACTAAAATACTTCAGGAGTTACTTGATTATAATATGACACCAGCAGAGCTTAAATGTTTATATTTTTATTTATTTTAATTTCTTTATTTTTTTAAAGCCATGTGGATGACATCCATGTACATGTGGATGGCAGAAGGCCACATTAAGACTAACTTTGGCAACAATCTGCTTTTCTTTATGTGATTTCATATTTTTCTCAGCATACTTCAGTTGATTTAAGCACCAAATTTGCAAATTTGTGTGCATACTCCGGAATTAATGTAATTTTAACGAGACTGTGTTTTTATGGTTTTGGGGGAGGGGGGAATCAAGCAGAAATTCATTTAATCAGTTTTAAGATCTTAAGTACAGGGCCACAGACACTGCAAACACAATAGTATCCTACATTTATCATCTACATGACTTCAGAGTCATCCACATACCCCTTCATGAGACATGTGGATGACACAAAAATCAGGCATGTGGATGACAAAAAAGGAGTTTAAGTGGTCTCAGCAAGCCATTCCTAAACCTCTGTAAGCTCAACTTCAGTCAAGTACTTTGAATTGGAAGGTTTATCATAGTGCATAATCAAAATTAATTAATATTCACTTTCTGCCTACTTTCTAGAAGCCATGTTAATGACGGGGAATAAAAACGCTTTCCTTGAAAATGATGCAAAGTCCTTTGTTAATCCCAAACTGTTTGTAAACAAGCAAAATTCAACCTTACAATTCAACCACAAGCTGCCCTGTTGGCTTTCTAACACTGTTGCCAGTTATACAAATTTCTCATTTCTGCAGAAAAAATGCCATTCTTTTCAGCCATGTGGATGACCAAAAACCCTTGGGGCATTCTTTATGTTCATTAGGTGGGGTGACAATTTTATTTCATTTTATTTTTTAGGGGTTAATATTCTTCACACATTCATACTCATTGACAGGAAAAAAAGTTGAAAAGGAAATAACATTTTGTTTTGTGGAAAAATGCATTAGAATATACAAAACCGAGGTTTGGGACAGGGCATGTGGATGACATTTCATTGAATTAAATTTGATTTTGGAATATCAGAATTTAAAGTTAGTGACATTTCAAAGTGATAGTTGTAGTATGGAAGTAGTAGAAACAACCTTTTATTTTAATTTTTTTTTTAAGTTGAATTTGAAGGGAAATATCACTCCGGAACACAAATTTTCCTGTATTTGAAGAATCACCCATATACAGTGTTAATATATTATACAATATAACTATTATCACTATTGTCAAACTTTAAAGCGTTTATTTATTTGTAGTTAGACCTAAGTTTCTTAACTTTTTATTTATGTAACTTATTATGAAATTGTAACATAGTTTTAGACTGGTACAGCGGAAGAAAATACCAAATGACCTTAGCACTGACAGAATAAATGAATAAATAAATAAATAAATAAATAAATAAATAAAATAGACTGTTAATTTTCTTCCCAGGAATTGCCTGAACTACTTAATGATTTTATTCAAATTCGGTACACACTGCTTGCAGAATAAAATATTCTTTACGATGAAGCAGAATGTTCAGTTATGACAATTTCCATTTTTTCATAGTTTTGTTTTTAAACGATATAAAAGTTTAATTAATTTTATATATAATATATTAATCAAGACAATCTAATGTAATAGGCCTATTCCAAATTGCATGAATGTGCAAACAAACTTTTACTACTATGCTGCGTTAACATTTATTGCTGGATTGCGCACACTTTTCTGACTGGAATTAACAGCATGATTACAATGTATTGTAGACTCCCCGAGGATGAGAAATCATAAAAAAATCATATCTAGTATTATTATTTATACAGAATCAGAATTACGTTATGTAAGTACATTATTTACCATACATTATTTATATTTAAATTTTATGTCACATATTGGAAAGAGGGAATGTTTTACGTATTTTCTATAAAGCCACTGATTTGAAATAAAAATCAACATTGAAACAGCAGCACAGAAAAGAATGGTAATATTGGAGATAAACGAAACTCTTGGGGCCAGATTATTTTAGGCCGATTTGTGAAAAAAACGAAGAGAAAAAAATAACCTTTAAAAACCTTGTCTAGCTAAATTTATGCGGAACTGCGTTTCAAGAACTAAGGCAAACTAAAACCGTTCCTCTAATACTCTGAATACCGTACTTTAACTGAACTTTAAAGGTATCCTGATAATTGAAAACCTTGGGTAGTATTTCTTTTGGGAAAAAAATCCATTAATGGGATTTCAAGCATGCAATGTAATATGCCCTAGCACCCAGCATTTTCTGCAATTTCCTATCTTTACAATAAGAGAATCACACATATTGATTAAAAATTATTACGGAAACGTCTGTGTGTATCTGTGAATAGCCTAACTTCATAACGGAAAATCGTATGAAAACGAAATTTTGTATTTGGGTTAGGTACACGAAGACTGGCGACGACTTTCTTCTATTTTTAAGGGGACTTTACATTAAGAAATTTAGTTTCTCGCTATTTTATCGAAAACGGCTCTAATAGCGGGTTTCTTTTAATTTTGTACATGGGGCGCTTACACCAAGAGCTAAAACATTTATCAAAATCTTTATTTTTAATACTCTGAAGCCCCCCACTGTTTGTAGAAAATTCCGTTTTGCCTTACGAACAATAAAGCTATGGTTCAAACAATTGAATATGCGCTCTTTGAAATATGACCTGTTACTCTAGAAGTGAGAAAGATTTATTGAACATGCTTAGAGTACATAAAGTTATGAGAGTGCATTAATCAGTTTTATTTATGTTATGTATCCTTCGAGGATGCGATATGATGTAACGACATTCTCTTCATTTATACAACCAATTTACATTAAGAGAATGGCATAGGCCTACATAATTTTTTATAAGTTACTAAGAGGCAAACTATATTCGGGCAGAGGAAGTTATGTTCACATCAGATTTTCCACTAATACCAGACCATGATATTCGGGAATGTTAATAAACAAATCGAAGGATAAAATAATTTTCATGTTGTACACAATTGAATCACATTAGGCTGTTCTAAATATATTGTTAAATTTGCCTAGGTAGAGTTGTGGGTCCCAATTTACAGTTTCCGGGATTAATGACTTCCGGCACGTTTCTGCAGTTGTTTTAGTTGGAATGAGCGGAGACTAACAAATTGTTTTGCATAAATTATATCACGCCTTGCGTGTTTCTCTTCTTTCTTTCCTTCACTTCTACGTACTTTGGGATTCTTATCAGGAGAAAATTATTTCATACTGCACTTACCAAAATCTGATTTGTTAAGACTGAAATGTTTCCTCGACTTTTAATTAAACGAGATTTGTCCTAGAGATTGACACAGCAGCGAAACGCATATGGCGAATAATTCACAACTTTAAACATAGGCCTAAGCATTCTACATTTCTGAGTTCTTTCCCATTAAACTGTTATAAAATCTACTGTTCGCACTCATAAGCACAAAATGGGATGGGATAACTCATATATTGTGATATATCTTTGGTTCTTATAGTTATTTAACTACGGTTATGTTCTTGGTGGGGGTATGGTTGTTGAAGTGTGCGCTACAAACCGGAAGGTCGCGGGTTCGACCCCGATGAAGTCGTTAGAGATTCAATTGGTTTAATCCTTCTGGTGGCACTATGGCCTAGGGTCGACTCAGCTTCTAAGAGAAATGAGTACCAGGAGCAATAATGGGGATAAAGGTGGCCGGTGCTTAAGTGCCGGCCACATTCACGTTTCGAATGTCTAAAAATCTGGGAACCTCAGCCTCCTGGAACCCTATGGGCCATCATGGCCTGTTCTTGGACCCGCAACCACCAAAATTGGCATTCAATTAGAACAAGTTGCATTGGATGAATTAAATTAATTGAATTATATTATCTAAAAACAAAATAATTCAACTTTACCGTGTATGATAGCAAATCAAATTATAGGGAGTCTAATAATGTCTTAAATTGGCCCTTTCGAAGTTATAACTTTTTACTTTCTCTGCCCGTACCATAGGTACTATAGGTAGAGGAAGTATTGTTTTCGACCCCAAAATTCGAAGTTGAGTTTTTAGCATATAGGCCTATTCACGTTTCAAGGCCCCCTGAATCCAAAAATACTATTTTTAGATACATGTCTGTGTGTCAGTGTGTCTGTGTGGAATAGCTGTGAACAGGCTAGCTCGAAAACGGAAAATCGTATGAAAACAAAATTTCGTATTTGGGTCAGGTACTTTTTGAAGATGTGAGATTAAGATTGGCGACAAGTTTCTCATATTTTTAAGGGGACTTTTCATGAAGAATTTTTCGTTTTTTTGTGATTTTCTCGAAAACGGCTCTAACGATTTTCTTTAAATTTTGCACTTGGGTTGCTTATACTAAGAGCTAAAGCTTTTATTTGAAACATTTTTTCGAACAAATTCTCTGAAGGGTAGTTATAAGCCACCCACTGTGAATACACGCTCTTTGCATTACGGCCACATGTAACGGAAAGTCGGACGAAAACAAAATTTTGTATTTGGGTTAGGTACCTTCTGAGGCTGTGACACGAAGAGTGGCGACAACTTTCCCATACTTTTAAGGGGACTTTACACGAATAAATTTTCGTTTGTCACGATTTTCTAAAAAACGGCTCTAACGATTTCCTTTAAATTTTGTACATGGAGTGCTTATACCAAGAGCTAAAGCTTTTATTTGAAACTTTTTTCAAAAAAAATTCTCTGAAGGGTGGTTGTAAACTACCCATTGTTTGTAGATACTCTTGTCTTGCCTGGTGAACAACTCAATACGCGGACATTCACGGCCTCTTATTCTATATAAGTACGTGAAGTGAGAAAGATGTATTGTTGGCCATGCTTACAGTAAAGAAATATCTGAGGGGAATATTCTATAAATTTCGGAAATTATTCTGAATGGCGGAAAGTTCAATAAACGTTTGCAGTCACTTTTTTTTTTTTTAGTTTGTCCATAGCCTGTGTTTTTAGTCGCGACATTCAAAGAAGGGGCTATAAGGTATTTACAGCATAATTAGCGTAAAATTGTGTCTTGGGATTCTGTACAAGGATATGTGAATACTGCTAACTTTTATTTGGGCAGAGGAAGTTATGTGACTTTCACATCAGATTTTTTATATAAATAACGTTCTCAAAATGGAAGTGCGAAATACAACAGAAATAAATCAAAATAAATTACACTACAGAGAAATACAGACGTATTTACATTAAATGCCCATATTAATTCTTGTTTCAGGTGTAGAGACATGTTTTCAAATTAAATGGCATGTATAGTGTGAACAATGTCATAATAAATAATTTAATATGCGCTTTTCGTCAAAGTTATTCAATACAAACTTTCCGACATAGGGCCTAAACTTTTATATAGGATACTTTGTATTCGGAAAAATTTCAAACAAGTAGCCCTAAATATGGCTATGAAAATGCGATAATATTAATTTAGTTGGATTAATTTTTGTTTAACTTACAGAATTACGAACACTTCATTTAACGATACCAGTAAATTCTGTTCATCAGAAGTTTAGAGTGTTTTTAAAATCGCCTCAAGGGATTGCCTTTCATTTGTACAGATGTAATTATCAGCAAGTAATCCTTAATGAAAAAGCAGATCGGAGATAGTTGTGAAATACATTGATGCGGCAATGAGTTAATAAAGATAAACCTGAATGGATTGCGTAATGAAAAGTGCAATTCAGACTAATGCCGCTCTATCATTCTGATTTCATTTTTAATAGTATTTCTTCGAATACCTTATACTGTAGATAAAACAATTGCAAATTCTATTAGGAATTTCTAATTTGGCGTTTATTTAATTAATTTAATTAATCAAGAATGAACATTACAGGTATACACCCAATTACAATGTTCATAACTATCCTAGCAATATATCATGTGCTTACAATAACACAAATATGAAATAGGTATAATAACAAGTGGGAAAGTTAGGATAATGACCAATGTAAGGTAAGAAGTAAAGCGAATAGGAGAGAGTAAAGAGAATAAGAGAGATAAGAAGAAGGCAAGCATGAAGAATGTAGAGAAAAAATAAAAATGAAATAAGAGTAAAACAAGTAAAATAAAACAATGAAAAATATGTTAGTTGACAATATCATATACGGTGTTACTATTCACACACAAATTCCTATGAATTACCATTTTGGACAAGTTTTAACAGTTGGCTTGCAGCAGAATTAAATTGTTTAAGATTCATTCCAAATATATCTATTAGTTATTAAGTGGGTGGATTTGATTGTACCTATTCAAAGTTCTGTTTATTGGTGAATTTTTGTGCAAGTCTGTGTTTACTTTAGGAGTATTACTATTTTTACTGGGTACATATATATAAATTCTTTCTATAAGGTTTGTATCATCAATATGGGAATTAATTATTTTATACAAAAAACTTAATGACTGACATGCTCTTCTATGTGACAAAGCTTGGAATTCAAATTATTGCAGGAGTTTATCATAATTCATATACAATGGATATCATTGCCCCCGATATCATTTTTTTATATTACACGTTCTTGGTTAATCTGCCGACTGAGATGGATCAACTTTCGGCAGTGAATTCTTTGTCCCTGAAGACGGCAACAGTGTGTAAGTTTAAAGTTTATTTAGCTCATCTGCGTGATTCTCAAGAAAGTATTATTATTAAGTTAATATCAGCCAGAAAAGTCGTTTACAAATTAACATATTTTTCCTATAATGTTTTAAAATCTCTTCGTAGTCAATGTTTGACAGTGTAAGTGTGTACATCAGTTATGTGTGTACGTATCTATATATGTATGTTTGTATGTATTTATGTGTCAGAGAGAAATAGAAAGATTTGTTTTTCTTCTGAGCTAGTCCAATATAAAAGTTAATTGGTGGTCCTTTTTGTAATTTAAGTTAGAAATTCTATTACTGTACATTAAAACGGAAAATCGTAGAATGAAAATGTATTTAACAAAACGTAACAGCAACAGATAATACAGAATGATCATATCTCAAGTCGTTATCTGTGATACTGGAATTAGATCGAACGATTGTTTTTTTAATTAGCTTCTAGTAATTTATGAAAATATAATATTTTATTGTAATGGTACGGACCTATCGTTCCTCTAAAATTTTATAGGCTTACGAAATTTAATTCTCGAGTTTTCAAATTTCGACCTTCCTAAAAGTTCCGTTTCTTTCGTAAATTTAGTACGCTACCTAGTAAATATTTTAGTAATTAGAAGTCATAAAGGCACACATTGTTTATATTACCTACGCATGTGAACCATAGTTAAATATATCTTCCAAATGGTGTAAAATAACTATGAACAGTAACAGTGTATGTTAAATTGGTATAGGCTACTATTACCTGGGTAATTCGAGTCCCGGTGTTTCGAGATTTGTGTAGTTCGATCTGTTCTTAGGAAAATTAAATTTTTAAAAAATAAATAAAACGTTTATATGTTTCCCACATGTAATCCTGTGTTTTTCACACTTACAGTATCGTAGACGTTAAATTTTGAACTTTCTATTAATTTGATACCTAATACTATATTATTTAACATATTTATTCTCATAAATTTGTTCACGCATTGTTCTTTGATTTGTTATAATTTCCGAGTAATCCAGGTATTTTGTAATTCGACGTAGTCTCAACCCCAGTTAGCTAGAATTAATGGGACTTACCATAAAAATAATTAAACTGCCATCAAAATACTATCCGTAATAAGATTAAACATATTTTGAAAGCGGTTTAACCTCTTAAAAAGTTTTATTAGACAATAACCAATTCTTACAATATTAAGATTGTTATAACTTGAAGGGGTATCCATCGTTTCATGTAGACGTAAGCTTTTTTCAGTCAAAATTTTCCATTATGAGGTTCCTGAATGCATCAAGAACATTTTTTTAGATTTAGTTAAAGTTGTCTTCCAGGTAAGGACTACTCGTGGATAAAAAATCATTATCTCTTAAAAATAAACATATAAGATTAAAGTAAGTAATTCGTGCTTTTAAGATTTTTATAATCCTCGAAAAAGGCCACACGATTCTGATTAAACTTGTAATTTATAAGAACTTTAGCACAACATAGTAACCTTTACAATACATACAGGTCGTGTGTGTGTGGCATAGGCGTACCGAGGGGGGGTTTTGGGGGTTTGAACCCCCCCCCCCATTGATTAAAAAAAGGAAAATTGTATAATTTTTTAAAGTCTGCCCATAACTTACTTAATACAAGTATAAAGCTTGGGAAGCTTAAAACTCGTTATTTTGCGTCTTAATTTTTAAAATTTTCCGGGGGACGACCCCCGGAAGCTTAAAACTCGTTATTTTGCGTCTTAATTTTTAAAATTTTCCGGGGGAGTACCCCCGGAAGCTTAAAACTCGTTATTTTGCATCTTGATTTTTTAAATTTTCCGGGGGAGGACCCCCGGACCCCCCTCTTCCTGGGGGGTATTCCATGCCCCCCAGACCCCGCGGATGTTATAACCCCCCATATGGTCGGCCTGGTTACGCCTATGGTGTGTGGAATCAAGGCAAATATTCTTGTAAACACTGAATCTTGGCAACAATTTTAAAACTTTTGAAATATTAAAATCTTCATGTAGCTCTCCTCTACTTAAAAATATTTTACATCTCGTATATTTTGCCTTAAACTTAACAATTCATTATCTATTAATATCTAGGGTGGAAGAGAAAGCACTCCCAAACCACCGTAGATCTATGGTAGCTGGCATTTTGGGGACCAAGACTCCCGACAATTTAAAGGGTGCCATCACTCCTCTTCGGTACTAGTTACCCATTTTAAGAAACCCTCCATATGTCAACAAAGGATATTTTATTATTATTATTTTACTGTAGATATAGTATTCAGTATGGTTACTAAGATATCAGTATTATGATCAGTATTACTGAGCCAGCCATTCCGAATACTCTCCTCTGTAGAAGGCGACAAGTCCTGCTGACCAGGATGCGGATTGGCCACTTCAACCTTAGCCATGGCTATCTTATGAAGAAATCTATAAAGGATCTATGCCCGAAATGTAATGGGGATGTAACTTCCTCCCATCTTGTTCTGGAATGTCCATGGTTATTGCATGTAAGGCGTCTGTTAAATATCAAAGGAGACTTATACAATATATTTAAAAATGATGAAGGATGCCTTAAGGTCATCTCACTCTTGGAACTGTCACAGTTAAAATCATTCATATAATGTGAAATCAATTCATAGTTTGTCAGTGGTTGCTAAATTACTTCCAGTCCTTTTTATGTTTAATATGTTGTTCTTCTTACTAAATTTAAAGTTGCATATATGTTTTTCTTCATACTTCACTTCTTGTAGCACTGTTCAATATAAATGTATTATTATTGTGGTCGCTGGTGACGCTGGTAGTTAAAAGGCGACCTTAAATAAATATTTTTTTAAACAAATGTTTTATAAGGAAACTTCAAGCTTAAAAAGCTATTTCTTGAAATGTGGAAATTTAGATAGGCCTACCCAGATCTATCCGAGAGCAAATCTTCTTACCTATTTATCCCAGGAAATAATAATAATGAATTTTTAAACCCCATAGGCTTAAGAAAAGTTTATGAATAGATTCATTGAAAAAATGTCTAATCATACATCGTGGATACCTGAATATTTACAGTGTTGAAATCATTTTTAATTTTGCGTTATCAATCTCTGCATTTATGTAACATATAACGATGCACAGGTAACTTTGTTTTTAGGAACTAGCATCCTGCTTAGGATAGAAATAATAATAATAATAATAATAATAATAATAATAATAATAATAATAATAATAATAATAATAGCAGTAGCTCCGTTATCTACTAGCGGTATTATCATTTTGTCCATACCGCATGAATTCAGAATTATTTCTATCCTCCACTTATAATAATTTCTTGTTGACGTAAGTGCATCTATTTCATTGATAGCCTAATTATTATCTTTATCACTGTGCTTTTATTATAATAATTATTAGTGCTGTAATTATATTTATTATTTCCGTTGTCAACATTCTTTTTTCTTAACTAATACAAAGCCTAGAGCAGTGAATAAGGTATTAGACCAAATGGATACGAGACTTCTGACATATCATATTTAGTTCATTTTTATAGGCTTAAATATAATTGTCAAAATCCCCTTTTCTCAATTAATATGGATAGGAATAGCTTAAGGCTTCTCCATTTATGTTGAAACACATTTTTTGTTAAAGATGTTCAAAGGCCAAGTTTAAGTTTGCTTTTAACAACCCTCTTTCTAAGATACCGGTAATAATAAATACAATTGTAATATAATTTAGGCCTACACCTGTTTGATTCGTGATTAAAGTTTAGTGTGGATGGTGTAAAATATAAGGAATTAAAATAAATAACACAAAATAATACAAATAAAAGGTAGACTTAGCCAAACCACGGATATCGAAAATATTTTTTTTATTTAAACCTGTTACAAAATTTGGTGTAATTTTACAATTTAAGAAAGTTGGTGCTAGATCTTCAATATTCCACTTTTGTTACACGAGAGAAAAATTAATCTTTTAGATTACTTGTTTCAACACTAATTTCATGCATATAAAGTACATGTAGCCTATACTTGTTTATATGTAGGCTAAGTTGAAAGAAAATTAAATAAAGTTCATTAACTATAACGAATAAAAATTATTAATCTTTAAAATACATTAAATACAAGCAGACAAAAATCAGTTTATACAAAAATTGTTAGAATATATTGTCACGGTGAAAAGCTAAGAAGTGAGTATTTTCAATTAAAAGTAAGAGGATATTTTTATTTTCTATTTTTCATCTTTGTGACACAAAATAACTTTATACAATTTTCTTGAAGCATTTTAAGATGATTATATGGATTCAAAGTACCTAAAACATTAAAACAGATTTGTAAACTCGAAAATGTCTGCCCGAGGTCTATATTTTACTTCTCGTAATGTTGACGTAAAAAAATGACTCTAAGAAAATTCTAAATGGGGATAAGTGGTAAGACATATTTACAAACATTTTATGTAGAATCGGATTGCACACAACGTGACTGTAATGAATAAGCAATTCATCACAAGTTAACAAAGATAACGTAAATGAATGAACCAGACCAGACATTTGGATTGAGAAACACAATACCCTCGATATGCTTTTTGCTTTTCTTGTTTGCACTACGGCGCACAAGAAAAAAAGTATAATGGTCACCGGTGGCTGCTGGTTTTACTGATTTTGATTTATGTTGGCGCTCCTGTAGTAGCCATTATGTTCGCAGTGAAAGTAATGAGCCGTCTTTCTTCTTGCCGATCTTCAAATAGATTGTGGGATGCATCTTTTGACAAACCCATCCGAAGTACCACGGAGTTGAGTTTTTAAAAACTCAGGGTGTGAAATAGGCCTAAGCAAACGACATTCATGTCTGCAATTAAAAGTCCCCGAAAAAAGTTTATTTTCAGTGCTGAACGTCAAAATTCCTGGCACAAAATATATTTTACTATTATTGAATTCCCAAAAATACAGAACCCTATTTTACCAGATGGCATATTAGGGTTATAGATTAAACATATATACAGAGTATACAGTAAACAACATAGGCTATACATATTACAATTTTGCAAAAACACTATTCATGAAACTTAAAACAACTTTATAACTTTGCTTACTTAAGAAGAGGCGATAGATTGGTGTAGTAAAGTCAAAATTTAAAAAAATTAAATATAATATTAACTGATAACGTTCATGCGTAAATAATGGACAATGAAATAAGACATGCCTAACAGATTGGCTTTCCTCTTTACATTTAAAATTTGCAGAGGTAGAAATTTTAAATCTATGTAAGTATTCACCAAATTTCTCATGCCCTGTTAAGAATTGAGTCATAATATAATCCGGAATCAAAAGTGTACAAGCTATTCTATCTTGCACTCTTGGGAAAAAACAAATATTTCGTTGTGCTGCCGTTATTCGTTTCTTGCCAAATCCGATCCCATTGGATGTGCATATGTTCTCTTAATGTTTTCTTAATGAAGGATAGAGGGCATAAACTATAGGAAGTTTTAACATTTGAAGAAGCACCTAACTTAGCTAATTCATCTGCTTTCTCATTTCCTACATTTCCCATGTGACCTCGGACCCAGGTCCATGTATTTAGGCCTATAAATATTTAGTGTCACCGCGTTTATTTTATAATTTTATTATTTATATTTATATAAATGTAATATACTGTTGAAAGGTTATGATGCCAGCACATCTTGAAATTACATAATTGCAAGATATTTCACGCGAGTTGTTTCTACTTATTTGGAAGCGTAATATGGTGGCTCTGAACAGAGTACTTTTAAAACCTGGAAAGTTATCTTAAGTGCAATCAATATAAATATATTCTTTGTTAGAATCGGACGCTCGATAACATTGTACGGTTATAGAACCTTTGTCTAAGTTGATTATAATACTTGTTTTCGAACGAATAGGAGCAACTCTTAACAGCAAACCTTGCAGTTTATTCTATTATGCTTCTACGGTACATTGTATATAAATATGACAGAAAATATTCTAATTATACTGTTTCAACATAACTTGTGCCTGAAGTTTTCAAATTAAAAATACTTCAAATGGGAAATAACATGGATAAAGGTTACATTGAAGATTAGTTAAGTTTTAAATATTTATTCCCGTATCACATTCAGACGGAGTAGGCCAATATAACTTTATATCAATTTTGTCATGTGTAGAAAAATACCGGCACTCCGTGGATTTTCCATGAAAACATCCATTCCATATGTGTACTCTTTCTTTTAAAGTATACTTGCTTCAGTTTCCTTCTGTGATTAGGTAATGGTGATAGTCGGGTGACTGTCAAATTTTATTAACTATAAAAATAACTGATTTCTAAAATCTTTAATACATTCGAAGAAATCTGTAGTATTATCGGCACATATTTCTTTAAAATATATAGATGAGGGAAAATTCTTTGTGGGAACCATAACCAGGCAATTAGGCTATAGCGAGATTCCATGTTCTATTCTCCGCTTGTAGTCAGATTCTATGTCCCTTGTTCTCGAGATTTCGCTAAATAAATATATTATTACTACATTTTGAATCGTCTACATTATTTTTTAATAATTATATTAATAGTAACAACGAGCTTCATGACCTGTACTCTTCTCCAGATATAGTAAGGTTAATTAAATCACGGAGGATGAAATGGGCTGGACACGTTGCGCGTATGGGGGAGGAAAGACATATCTCAAAAGTATTGACTGGGAGACCCGAAGGGAAAAGACAACGTAGAAGACCTACACGTTGGTGGGAGGACAATATTAGGATAGATTTAAGGGAAGTAGGATTTGCGAGGGATGATTGGATGGAGTTAGCACAGAATAGGATTGAATGAGAGGCTCAGTAAGCGCGGCAATGAGCCTTCGGGTTTCATAAAATAGATAATATTCCTTTAGCTTGCTGAGGAATTGTCTATTGCCATTGAGTAAGTAAGTAATAGTAACTAACGTTAGCATGAATAAAATTAGCCTACATCCTTTAACGCCATAATTTGTTTACTAATGCGATAATGCTAAATACAGCAACCTATAGGCCTACATAAAAAGTTATTCAATGTTCACGGATGGAAACCCTATTTCAAACAAAGGTAAATTAGGGGTGTACGGTAAATTACAAACAGATTAAAATCATTATGTAATTTATCATAGGAGTATTAATAATAAAAATAGTTGATCGTGAATGTAAGTTTTGAATCGGATAAAATCAACTAATGGAGAGATTTTGTTGAGTAAATGGAAACATAAGTTGAACATCTTTTAATTTTTAAATCATGCACTTCCAAATTGAATCTTCTTTCAAATAATGGACAGTGAAATGAAATGTGTTTCATAGTTTCTGTTGACAACTGATACCTGCAAAAGTGGGTTCTTTCTTAAATAATTTTGAACCTCACAAAATAGTTCCAAAGCTTATTATTATTTTTAAAAGTAAAATTGGTATAAATGAAAATAATTAATATGCTCTCCCGTTAATTATAATATTATTTAACTCTTTCGTAAATTTATTCTTATTATATATTATTAGCATTATTCTTTGAGTCTGATATTATAGCATTATTCAATTCTATGTGATAAAAGCAAAATTATAAACACAATAAAATTTAATTACCTTGAATGTCTATCTTCTGTAATGATAACATACAGACAAACAGTATTTATTGATTCTGTAATTTGAATCTACACCTTGAATCTACAGGCACACAATGGAGTATCACTATCCGTATGGAACCCTTCTAACCATGTTAAACTTATTAAGCCTAGAAGTAAACAGGAAAATTAATGTTTCAATAAAATAATAAGCACAATAATCCATATTCTAGTGCTAGAAGCATACTTCTTGCTTATTGGAAATTAAATTTAGTTCCGATTGGGCTTTTACATTACCTCGCTTGAAAATCATGGACTGATTGTTCAAAACCATGCAAGTAGGCCTACTGCTGAATAATAGCAAGTGGTGTGCACAAGGAAAGGAGAGAAAAAAGTGTTAGGCCTATGATAAAAGGCCTCAATGGTTGGAGTGCGTTCATGTTTCGCTCTCACTTGCGAGTTCCCATGCAAAAATAGTTCTTATTGGCAGAAATAAAGTATTTAAAATCTGTAACATAGCACAGTTTACTGAAGTTTATAGGCTAAACAGACAAATAAAATGTATTTCATAATTGTTGTTTGTGGTAGGCGAAATGGGCAGAATTTCTTGGGATTCTTCCTTGAAATGTATAATTTCAACATTGTTATATCTTCATGAAACAAACATTTCAATGATAAAAATATATTTTATAACGTTTCATTTCACCAGCAATCTAATTGTTAAATACTGATTTAAAATATTATACGAAATAGAAGATAATACTTTAATAACAGGGTAAATTTGATCTATATTTTAAGGCGATCGCTACGAATGAGAAGACAGATTAAACGTTATACATTTCTATAAGCATATATATATTTATTTATTGAATTATTATTATATATTATATAACATATATAATAGAATATATAAAATAACACTATAAGAAGCAAAGATCAAATCTGGAAATTATACCTAGACAGAATTTATTACACGAGATATTTGTATATTTATATGGATTTCAAGTAAAATAAAGATTACGGAAAACGCCAAGTCAGCCTTCTTTCAGTAAGATCGCAGATTTCATTTGATTAAGCTCTATCCGTAGTGGAACTAAGACGAATATTTCATTTCTAACATAGAATTCGTTATAGGATTCATAAACCTGAATAATAATTACTTTTCCAAAATGTGTTTACATTGAATTAGAGATGACAAATGAGATGAGTGCAATGTGTCAGATGCATATTCTTAGGAATATTATTGCAATTTGCGGAAGTTGTCATTTCCACATGCGAGAAAAGCACTAGGTTATAAGAAAGAGAAAATCGTAGTCAAACTGAAAATTTGCATGTTTAATTTACATAGGAATTAAGTCTTTTATATTGCAACCGTACCTTTCTTCAGGGATAACGAAAAGTTTAGGCCTAGTCCAATTCGCGTTGTTAGCTAACATTACGACTATCCATAGCTTCGTTCCCAGACAAAAAGAGAAGTTTTAACTAACGTAGAAAATGAGCCTAGCCATTGTATAGCCCTGTATCAAGGTAACGATACCAATATTCTACTAATCGTATTAAATATTAAAGAAAAATGGTTAGAAATAGACCCACACCTGATACTTTTATTATAATTGAATTCTGTAAGAAGAAATTTCTGTTGGTCCATGCCATTTAAAACAAATAGAATTATCTAAATGTGTATTTAATAAAGAATTACTTACCAAGGGATTAAATAGGCCGAAATTATGGAGAATTTAAGACTGAATAGGATGATATTTTCCGTTGTCAATTTAACAAAATGTTAACTTAACTTAATGCGTGGTTATTTTTCTGGCACCTTCGATCACAGTAAGACAAAAAGGAAACCCATTTTCCTGAATTTGTATTGATTCTAAGAGACTTGTAATCTTTGAAGTGGCACTAAAAACGGCCTTTCGATAAAACTTTCTTCCACGTGACATATTTTATTGTTATTAATATTGTCTTCTACATATTTATTTATATAGAAATTAATCCAAAGCAATCTATTTTGTTAAATGTTTAACATATTTATCAAATACAGTTTTAAAATAAGTAGTTTCACGGTACCATTTTTCTTAATTCATTATAATTCTATGCAAGAATATTGTGTAAACTTGATAACTTACAACAAATATGCAGAATATTTACCATCAAAAGCAACAAATTATAAAAAATCAAGTAGCGGCAAAGAAAGAATGTTTTTATAAAATAAAAATGCCTTGAGTAAATTTTCCCAATCCGATATTAATTTTATAAAATCATTCAGGTTCTACATTCAAGGCAAAAACAGCCTTATAAGCATTATAAAGATAAAATATTATGTTATGATGTCTACAGTAGGTCTACCTCATTATAGCTTAGAATTTACATTTTGATTTACTAATATTTTATTTTTAACATAGCTTTATAATTTTAATGAATAGACATATTAAACAAGTTTGATTTATTACATTGCATATCACCTTGATTTAATTGTAACTCTATGACAGGAATTATGAGTAGCTGTGGGTATTATTCGTATCTACAAATGTATTTAAGATTATACTAATAAAAGTATTCCCAATTGGTATATAGTCGTCAAGTGAATTTTTAAACTGGAGTAAATTTTAATATTCTGTGCAGAGTCTCTGTTATATATTTTTCCCTTCCCTCTTGTCCGGCGGATTTTCGTTCGACAAACGTGCAGTAATGAAAACTAGGCCTACACTAAGGATAAATACGATCCATAAGGTAATATCACCGGTACATGTTGCCATATCCATTATTACTCGAACAGGGGAAATAATCTGGTTCTTTAAATATTGCAATGTTTCAGGCGAGCCTGACATACAGTGGAGAGTGGATTCAAATCCCACCGGGACCAAATTATTTTGTTTTGGAATTTTTGTGAGGTCTTTCCCTCGGTCGTTAACACATCAGTCTAATGGTTCACCTGGCCTTAGACTTCTACCGCAACTGCCTTAATCTCAACGATATAGGTCTCTTCCCTGAAGGAAAGAAGGAACAACCGAGAAAAGTTAAAAAAATTGGAAGTAGGCTTATATATTTAATTCTTGAAGTTTTAATTTTTTGACAACTATTATTGCCTATTATATAGGCCTATGGAATATGAAAAACTACCGGAAAAAATTGAATTCCAAACTTCAAGTAATAGTCTAATAATGCACACATTTTCCAAAGAATTCCTATGTCTACCTAGGTTAATCGGAAGATTAGGAATAGTATTGTAATACAAAGATTAATCAAAGATATACTAAAAAATGTAACACTAAACAGAACTTGCTAAAAATGAAATAAAATAAATATGATACAGTTGCTGAACTATAAATTATTTTCCCGCCTAGGCCTTTCGGTGCGTTTGCACCATCTTCAGGGCATCTTTTTTGCTGGCTTGGGATTCCAATAATTAAAATAAAATGAATTGATGAAATATATGTAAATGGAATAGGTCTACGAATATTTTGCGTTATAACTTAATTATTCAGCAAGCTAATTTTTAAAACTTGTTCAAAATGAAATTTATATGGATATAGTGGAGGTGACGTCTGCTATTAGATGTACAATTATTAAAAATAATAATAACGTAGGTATAAGTTATATCTTACAATTTTTCTGCTTGTTTGTTTTATTTGTGTTAACTTACTGTTACTAAATTATATATTGTTTATATAGCAATAAACATTCTAATTGGAAGTACATTTATAATGTTCATGTTTGCAAAGAATAAAAATATATAAAACACACCTCAAGAAGAGTTTCGGTGCGACAGCAAACCCGATGTTTAATTATATCTATTTTCTTAATGCATTATTATGAATGAACTATTTGTTTGTGAAGGGAATAAAGGCCACTTACCATAACGCTCTGTATAAAACGACGCTATAGCTAGTCTATACCTTGGATATTTTAACGACACAAGTATAACCTTGTATAAATCCTAACGAACTCATGTCTAAGTATTCATTTAATGTTATATTTTAGTTTCCGTTTAATGCAGCGAGGTAGACTATCCCTCCGGAAAATCTGGCTTTCTAGGGTTGGCGGCTTAGTCTTTTCAGAAGTGTCAGACTATGGATTTACGTAATATGCACGTCATTCCGTTGGTAGGATCTAAACTGTCAATTTTTACGATACGTCTCATGTCAGTCATTCCATCACCTCAACAATTTGAAAAGAATGAAATAATGGTTCATCTCCGTTCAAATATGGAACACGTTTCAACAACATGCTAATATGTTTCTACAGTTTGCTATAGTTTACATGTTTAGCATTTATTTCTAAATTAGGTACAATTAAAGCAACTGAGTTTTACATAATCTGTTAATATTAAACTAAATACTTATGATAATTGTTATATTGTAATATTTAAATATAATTATGCATTTTCAATGCCTGCAGGAACGCTGGTTGGAAATTAATACAGAAATAAATAAGTAGCCTATACGAGTATGATCTTGAAACATCAAAATAATGCGCTAAAAATTAATAGAAAGCAAATAAAGCATTCGAACAAGAGGAGAAATTCAAATATCTCGGAGCAATATTTACATATTCAAATAATAATAAGGAAGAACTTAGGTATAGACTGAAATCGGGAAATGTTTGTTTTTATTTAATTCAGAAACGTTTATCTTTCCGTCTTCTATCCAGAAATCTAAAAACAAAATATAAGACAATTATCCTGCCGGTTGTATTAAATGGATGTGAGACCTTACTCTTCGGGAAGAATAGAATCTGAGGCTGTTCGGAAACAGGTGGTAGGAAAATATTTGGACCCAAGAAAGATGAAAACGGGGACTGGAGCAAACTCCATAATGACGAATTTCATAGCATGTACTCTTCACTGAATATAGTGAGGGTGAATTAAGGAGGATGAAATGGGCTGGACAGGTCGTGCGCATGGGGGAGGAAAGACATGTCTCAGAAATACTGACTGGAAGACCTAGACATAAGTGGAAGGACAATATTAGATAAGGGAAGTAAGAATTGCAAGGGATGGTTGGAAGGAGTTAGTACAGAATATGGTTGAATGACGGTTTCATTCAAGCGCAGCAATGAACCTACGGGTTCCATAATATAGATAACAATTATACAATTCAACGGCCCTAAATAGCGTGCTCCCTCATCGGGTATACTCGGCGATGTTCGTCTCTCACAGTGTAAACTTTCACGACGAGTACAAAATTAGGAAAACCGTTTTTTTTTATTATATAAGGCCTACGTGAAATGAACACAATGAACAAATATTCTAATTTTAATTTTACTTACAATTTTCATAGCTCTGAACCACAAACATTTTAAATAAACTACCAATGTAAATTTCTTAAAAATCCTGGAGTCAATTAATAATGGCGGGTGAAGCCGCGGGCACCAGCTATAATAGGTCTATATTGATAGTTTAACCCTGAAAGTATCGCGGACAATAAAAATCCAAACAAAACTCCTTCCCTTCAAAAATTATATAATTTCTGAAAATTACAATGCATTTTTCAAATAAAATTCGCATCATATTCATCTGTCAACAAACAGTTGAGAAACGATACGTATTATCCACCACCGTCTCGAGAATTACACACGAGTAATACAGTCCAGAAGGCAGTGTTCACAGCTAGCTTTGGAACTGCATAATCGAAGCTGAGATCGTTTTCCTAGGCGGCGATTTCTAATCGTGGAATGTACTCTAAAGCCGGAATTTTAGCTGTTTCATTAATTATTAATGGTTTAGTTTATGAATGATTCGCGTACAAGTGTTAATAAATATAATGCTTTAATAATTATTATACTCTTAATTTTTCATTTTTCAATTAATTCTCGTGGGCGAAGCCGGGGCACCTGCTAGTAGATAACAATCCTATAGCTTGCTTAGGAATTGTCTATTGCCATCGCGTAAGTAACCATAATTATGACGGACGGCAAATATTAAATTTATTACATTCTCACATCACCAAGTTTATAAGAACGTTAAATAAGCTTAGTTAATTACTAAACTTGTAAAAATGGTATCTTAGATTTAATTCAATAAACTCAATTTACTGTCTTTCAGACATTAATATAATACTTATATAGTTATTTATTGAAGATTCCATAGTAGGTCTGTATCAGTCACCAGTATCTTGAATTTTATCACACAGAAACTGTATGTATGCCGTAAATTACACATAGGCCTATGGGATTATCTCATTTACGCTCACATAAATAATGGCATGGATGTAGAATAACACAGGACAGACATAGGCTTGAGAAAAGAAAGCCAAAGCCCCACCGACTGCCTTTTTCCAGGCCAATATAATAGTAAGAGACATTAAAATTAATTAAAAGAGAACTTGTGATTATAGGCTAAGAGTAAGAAAATAGCTGAGATAACGCCTAAATTGTGAAACTGAATGCAGATTTATAATTCTGCCGATCATTTCATCGAGATTTCTTTGTAATTGTAACAGTTCTGTCCTTTGAGAATTCTGGATAGTTTACTTCATTGTCCCAGTGCCGGAGGAATTTTTCTCCTATAATATTCTACTGTGAATTACTATGTCGATCGGATAATAAGCACATACGAGAAAAACATCGTCATAGGGAGCCAGATTCGCCGGGATGCAAGAAATGTGATATACTGTAGATATGTGTATATAGATAGAAATTCTCACATCGGATAATTTTACTGTGGCCTTGCAAAGACTATTTGGGAAGGAGTAAAGATAACATTGAAGTAAATGTGGCCAAATTCTAACTTGAATGACTGGAATCATACTCTTTTGGCAACAGATCCTTCCACAGAATATAATGTAGGCTAAGCTTAAAGCAAAAAAGTGGTTAACTGAAGGCTTTGTCATTTATAAAATAACACGCTAACCTCATTTGTGGGATGATTTTTAGAAATCGTTGAGAATTAAATACGGCAGACAAAATAAAGCACAAGTTAAGGATAATATAAAAGAACTTACGATACTAGAAATATAAATAAAAATGCATAAACAATTAATTTTTAATATTCATGTAAAACTATGTATTTTTGTACTGTACGTATGTAAATAATATGCAAAATATAAATAAGTTTTAAAATTGTCTAGGGTAAAATTTTACACCACGTAGGCCTAATATTTAGCTCCGGTGAGTGGACTGCCAAGACTGTTTTCTACTTAATCTAATATTTATTGACTAGTATAATACTGTAAAAATGTGCTTTATTTATAGGGGAAAATTTTAAAAAATCAAAAAGAGTAGTTTTATAATAATTTGCAGGCGAAAAAAATGTAAACTAGACTCTATAATAGCCAAATTTTGAAGCATGATACGAGCACCGTTCAGGGAGGAATCTCCTTAAAAACATATGCAGATGAATAGTTACATTTTTAGTTTTAAGATATTAGATATTTTCAAATATCTGGTAGACAAAGGAGAATAACTAGAGTAGGCCTATCATTCTGAGGATTTAATAGGTCTAATGTGTAAGCATGGGTTAGAATATATATGTCTGTATGGATATCGCCGAAAAAGAACGCTATATAACTTCTGTCATCAGATATAACAACGAAACAAGTTTAAAGCGTGACAATCCAGACACGCAAAATTTAGTCAACGTTCATGTGTTACTTATTAGCAGTTTTGGCGGGAATTACATACGGCGGGGTGATCCTTTCAGTTTTCACACCTCCCGAATAAACAGTTGTGCTCCCGGTAGGCCTAACATGTTTCTAGTACAGTTCCACATAATTACATAACTATGCATCGGCACTAAGATATGGAGTATTTGCTAATGCTGTAACGCATTAATATGAAATATTACATGGCGAAAAATATATCGGACCATTCTCAATTTATAGGTATTTAATCATTTCTCTCTTTGAACACCAAACAAACCATAGCTTATGTAAGCCAGATAAACTTAGTACATTTTAACGGCGTGGCATTTGTTACCAAAATGTTACCTTATATACAAAAATAATTTAATCGTAGTGAAGTTTATGGCCTTGAAAAAGCAAACTTTCTTTACCAATTGGAATGACGAAATTGGGCCATTCCCTCAAAGTATATGAACGACACAGTTATTAGATATAGGCCTAGACTATCGGTTACGAGCTATATGTAGACTACAAACAATACTCAAGTATGCAAGTGCATACATAGTCCTATATTTTAAGTTTTCCACGTTCGAACCCTATCAGCTTAGCCTAAGGTTGTTTCGAATCACTGTATAGTACGTGTACGGCGATCACATTGTTATTTCTGTGCGTATTGAAGCCTCTTTAAAAGTTTTTGCAACTTCCACTAAACGAAAAATTTAATCTGTCCGCTGAGTGAACGATGTAGAAGAGATGCCGGCTTTTTCTACTGTACAGAGGAACACAAATTAGCTTATTAGGACATTAACAATCTCTTCATTTTAAAACTTGTGTAACCAGTCCCCACGGAGTTTTACGACTGTAGGATTAAGACTGCGTTTTGGTAAATTGTAGTTTGTTTATATTAACTAAATTAAGTAGCCTACAGAATTATTTTTAAAATAATAGCGTACACTATGTTTTGCACACAAGATATAATGCAGCCTGCAGGATTAATTTTAAGAAAGGAATCTGTAATGGCAAAACGAAATATCACACCAGGCCTGCATTATATAAATCTAATTCTAGTTCACATTTCACTTCATATGACGTTAGGGTACTTGATAACGGATATCGACAGTAATTTAGCTGTAGCTTTCCTAGGCCCTCACACCTACTAAGGTTGTTTCCTTCAGTTCGGTACACTCTCTATTTCACATACTTATCATATCGACTGGAATGGATGAAGCACTTCTAATCACATGAATGAAATATAACCTTACCTTGCTTTGTGCTGCATAGTCGAGGGCCAGCATACAGTCGTTGTAACCATTTTCAGTCTTGATGGTTGTGGACATAGGATTGCCCGGCGCACAAAACTGTCCCAGCTGACTCACGGAATCCCTGTACCACGGATACATCTTGAATGTCTCGAAGACTCACGAAAAAGTTTCAACTAGGCTTCAGAGGCTGATGTAGCTTCTCACAAGTATATAAGCCTAAATTCAGTTTACCTGTGACACTGCATATTTTAAAACTTGAATGCAGACTAAAAGTCTGATGTAGTTCGTCCGTAGAGGTTAGGAATATCACTAAAACACGCTTGGAGTGAAAATGCACTGTAGTGCACCTCTTAACCTTTACCGTAGCACTGCATGTTGTTCATTTTAAAATTTAGTTTTAGGAAAACTCGTTCACGTCTAATATTCTGTATTTTTTACCGGTAGTTTTCCCTCCAATAACGCAGATATTTTTAACCTTTGCTGCCACTATGACTCATTGCTCTCTTCTGTCGCATACCAGTTGAAAACAGCAGAGGTAGAAACGTATTTTATTCACTCTCAAAGAACGAAAAAATCCAATGAACCAGCAAGTAGTAGTTCAAGTTTACCAATTATACAGTAAAAGTGTTCAAAGAACAATAACACTTGTTAACTGTTTAGCATCTATAATAGTTATTAATTCTATAGAAAGCATGTCTTGAACAGGTATTTCTTCCACTGCCTTCTTTGCAACACAGATATTTCTTATGTATAGCATTTAATCACTCGAAAAAAGTGTGTATTTGAATTTATAGTTTTTAATAACGGAGAGTGTTTCTATTGAATTTGTGCAGGTAGGATTTTATAATTACAGAAGTTCAGTTAAAATTAAATTTTACATGAAGTTGTTTCTTCTGTTTAACAATCACACACCCGAACACGCACACGCCACAAAAAAACCTGTACACTTGTAGTTTATATTACATATGACACATGTTCCCTTAAATGTGTAGGCCTAAACCTTTTGTGGAACTGTTTTCTTTTACGGCTACCCCAACAACACAAAAACAGTTCTAGAGGGTTGACGTAAGGATGGGGAGGGGAGCGAAGGGGTGGATCTTTCACGTCCACTTTTGATGGCAGTTTTTTCTTTTTATTCTTCTTTCCGCAGCACACGTCTTTTGCCTACTTCAGGTTTTTGTAATACCGCGCGCGCACACACACACACACAGACACACACTCACATGGGATCAACTTTGGTTTATCTTCTTGGCAGAGACTCCTGGTGGTGCGAACAGTCAATGACACTTCGTAACTTCTTGACAGCTGTTTTTTCTATAAATCTCTAATGCGATATCCATCCACTGTATCCAACGTTAGTTGACAACACAATATTTATTGCTAATATTCGGTGCTACTACCACTGACACATCTCAGAAGTACACTGGATCTTCGGTACGATAGGAGCGATGGGAGGGGGAGAAAGAGAACACGCCGGGATATTTTTCAGCTGATTTCGTGGGTGGATTTCTGGAATCCAAAAATTTGGTAGGTGGTTGTCTTTAACTGCCGGCAAGTTAACTTAGTAGCCTTGTCTGCTTGCTTCTATACGAACACAGTTCGAAATACAAACAAGATGCACTGCACGCGACTTCCCCCTCCCTCCTCCGTGCCCCCTCCAACAGTACTTGCTGCTTCCACGCGACTTCGGCTACTCTCGGTGCTCCCCCTTCGGCAGTAATCGTGTGCGGAACCGTCTCCTCCCTCCGCCTCTTCTGAAAACAAAAGAAAATGCATAATTTATTAATTGTCAGTTACATATTCAAATTTTGTTAAGGCTTAGCACTTTGCAATTCGCTATTTCCACATTTAGTTAAAGAAATTTATTTAATCATGAATACACCTGTAATTAAAATAGCTTGTTAAGAATATTATAGTATTCAAGTTCATTATCAACATGCTAGAGTATATCACTTATCTAGAAAATAGTTGATCTTAATGTAGGTCTCGTACACTTTTAGTAGCATTGAAATAACAGGTGAAGATAATTATAAATTATAATCAAAGTAATTATATAATTGAATTGAAATATAACCGCAAGAAACAAATTTAATATATTGCTTGATTTACAATTATCTTACTCTTGAGTTCGGAAATTGGGACTGGTTATTTCTATCTTTCTTGGAAAAACTATCATACCTACAAACAGGAATTAAGTAGATCATTTTAACTTACTGTAGGTACCGTACAAGAAAGGGGACAAGAATGTACCCATAACATTCAGGGTCATTTAATTTCTTTGCCGTTTACTAGTATTGTAGGGATCTGAGTTTTATTACGAGCTTACCAGCATATATACCGTACATACTGTAATTCGATTCGCTGGCCATGGCAAATTCCGATCTGAAGGTTATGTAGCCTATAAGAAGGTATCTCCTCAGAGCTGTAATTTTGAAATAATTAAAAATACTATGAATATGAAGGTACAGGATGCTAGAAGTTCAACATATCTCACTGTAGGGACGTTTATGCGGCCCAAGCCGCCCGCGTAGAAAGAACTTTATAGGATTGTAATACATCTTCAATTAATAATTCTACTTGCATATCCTATAGCTTAACCAAGCGCCCGATTTGAATAAAAACAAAGCGATTTATAGCTTATAGAATTCAGATTATAACATGGAAAGTTGATTCTATATTAATAATACCTAGGCCTATATAAAATGTAGAATTTTTGTGTGCCTCCATATTGTTTTCGTAACACAAGTGTAAGACAAATCGTCCAACAAGGAGTTCTTTCCATTTGCTAGTTTCCTTGTTTGTTCCATCACATGATAAATTGGAGATAAATTGTTTATTCCTTTGTTTAAACTATAGTCTTTAATAAAGTAATATTATGATTATAATTAAACGGACGATAACTATTATTATTACAAAATTATCCTCTGTTCAAATTATTATAAATAGGAAGATTATGAAATTGTAATTTTCTTAATCAAATACTGTAGTTCCTCAGATCTCCTCATGAGGCTGAGTGCAACCTGTTCGTGACCTCCCAACCTCAGAAATATCCCACTAACATAAGGAGGTATCGGATTTAATTTGATACTCCAATCTCACTCTATATATATCCTGCTTGGTCCAATGGTTAGCATTGCTGACCACCAGTCCACAGGGCCAAGTTGACCCCCGGTACCACCTTATGCTAGTGGGATATTGGGCTAGTGGGAGGTTGGGAGGTCAGGAACAGGTTGCACTCAGCCTCGTGAGGACATCTGAGGAAATATAGTATGGGATGATAACACAGCCCAACAAAAAAGAACTTTTGTTTGATTTTGGCTATACTTATTGTGCTTATTCCAACTATGTAAACAGTTTTTCTCTACCAGCTCTACTTTTGTCGAGGGGGGGGGACTTTATTCGTGAACTCTTAGTCTAGCGAAACAAAATCTTGCTTGATAATAGGCTTTTAGCCATTGATGGTTCTTGACCACACTTTGGACACGTAAAAAGAAAACTGTACGAAGTACAGACAAACTAAAAGCTGTATTATTTTTTGGCTCTCAAATTGACAGCTCATAAGTCATAAACGACCGTACACTATGTGATAATATCAATTTTTTAAAAGACCCCATTTTATATCATTAGAGTAATGTTAATGTAATGTTTGTGTGTTGCTGTTTTCTTCACATGATTTAGAAGCTACAAATAGGCACTGTTTTTTATTTAGCCTATATCAAACGTAAAATGGGATAATATGCATAATGGTAATACCATAACTAAATAACTGAAGGTGATAGGGCAAAATTAATGGCACATTTGACATCAGCGATCTAAATATACCCAAGAATAGGTATGAATTCTAAGGCACCAAAATGGCTGTTGGTCTATGTAATTCTTTCACACTGGCCGTGTGTAGGCTAAGGGGGGAAGGTGAAGTCAGACTGAAAAATTCAATGCCATAGCTGGGATTTGAACCAGGATCTTCGGCTCTCCACACCGCTGCTCTTACCAATTAAGCTATCATGGCAACATGCCGGTACAACGTTAAATTCTCCAACTGACTCACATACCCCGGTAACTTATATCAAAAGGCGTTCTCAATATGAGATACCAACCCAGTGGCGACTTACAAAGTCGTAAGTGCTTTAAGGTCCGGGTTTCGTAGTAAACCTCTAGTAGGCCACAGTGGAATGATAATTCTTTCTTTGCTTATGGGAGAAACACCTGTCTTGAAACCTCATCATAGTTGTTTCTTTGTACGGCAACTTTAAAATGTTGCAGATTTCACTTGTGTCAAACTTGTTTAAGAAGTTTCATGCTATGGGACTAAAAGGTGAATATCGAAAAGGTAACTTGGAGGTACTTAAAATTATGTTTTAGCTTGCCCTATTCAAATCCAGAAATAGTAGATGTACAGTATAATGACCATGCAACCACAAGATGATCGTGTTAATGATTACGTTTTTTAAAATATATATATATATATAGGTTATATGTATTTCCTTCTTGTTGGTTTCTTCTATCGCTATGGACAGAGGCATCACCTTCCATGAGTGGAAGGACGTTGGGAAGCGCAAAATTCAATGCTACGATATGCGTATCATCTTCACCCAATTTTTTTTTATTTGTGAATATGCTGAATGAAATCCAAAATATGGATTCGTGTTAAGGGTACAGAGAGCTGAAAAATAACTTTTTCTCAAACAATAAATTAATGTTATTTTTTTTTATGTAGGCTATTTGGCTAACGAACTTTTCATTCTTTTCCGTAATATTCGCAATCCAAATACTTTATAAACAATTTTGATCACTTCTAGATTTTTTGGGAATTTATAAAAAATATCACGGGGGAGCCAAATCTCTCTACAGCTTAATATGATCGCGGAGATAAGTTGTTTGTTGTCTTAACCGCGGGAGCTAACTGGGCAACTCTGAATATTTTCATTCTTACGACCACCTTGTGGGGAAAGTTTGGGAAGTGTCAATGATGCCTGCAAAGGAAGATCTTCCCACAAGGGGTAGAACTTTTTTTAATTTCACTGGTAAGCATTATTATGGCCACTCTGTTTAATAAAATTACAAAATAAAGTACAGTTACTCGTTACAGTAGCTTAATGAAAGATATGAAAAATAACATTCACATCTTCAAAATATGACAGTATGAAAGTTGGTTTTGATGTTTTACTAACATTAAGTAGGCCTAATTTCTTATGGGAGAAACATCTGTCTTGCAACTTCATCAAAGTTGTTTCTTTGAATGGCAACATCCATCGTTTATAAATAGCCCTATAGAAAACTTTGAGCACGTTTAAAAAGTCATCTGTAAATCCACCGGTGCAGTGAAAATGTGCGTTTAATGCCGATATTTGTGTGTTGAGTTCTTGATTAAAGTTGACTTTATGAACAGGTTGGTGGATTTTGGAGGGAGTATTCGAGTTGTATAATTAATTATTGTATAATATGGTATGGATTTGCAAGAAGTGGAAGTTATAGCATACGATGGGCAAGGAACCAATAACTGAGTGCTGAGTATTCTTAAAAATAATGCGCTCTGATGAAGAGAACTGAGCAGTAAATTAGCTTTCTCCCGAATTATTTTAAGCAAGTGGGAACTGAAACTTGCTAGTCTTGCTCCACCATAGGCGCCATCTTCGGGTGTGGTTTACATTTTCAGCAACCCCAAAATAATTATTGGGGGTGTTCGGCACATAATAATTTATATTTATAATTTATACATACTTCCCAGTTCCCAGAACTATCCAAACTTATGATACAAGGCAGACATTTGCAATAATTTGTCTGTGGCACAACATATTAAGATTATATTAATCCTCTTTTTGTTAACAATGCTATAATTATTGATTAAGCAGACTATGATGAAAGTGTTTATATTTTGTCAATTAATAATATCATTTGTTGTAATGAAAAAGGACTTTCAAAAATTATATTAAATTTGAATATGATTTTCCTTTTCTGAGTGAGCACCCCCAATAAATGTTACAAGTCAGCGCCTATGTGCTCCACTATGTATGTCATCTAGGAAACACCATACATAAAGTTCATCGAGTCTGATGGCAATCGAAGACTTTCATCCCACAAACACCGGTGAGTTTAAAAACAGCCTGATGCTTCACTGGTGAATTGTCCGGTGACTTTACAAACACACTGATGAAAGTACGATGGCATCGAAGGTATTAATCGATGACTTTAAAAAGTACCTCTTCCTAAAAAGTCACTAGATGGCAAAGAGGAAACCACTTATTTCCAAGAATAGCCACAGCATGCAAATGTGTGTGTTGTGTATGGTCGAAACCGACTGCTGCTTTTATGAAATTGATGAGGCCAAAATGATGAATACCAAACTAAATTTTTATATATTACTTTCAATGTTAGGCCTACGTGGTTTGTATATACTTCCATTTCAACTCTATTGCGTGATGGTCCTTAGCGCTGAAGCCATCCACAGGCTTAAATAAGTAACAACGATCTGAGTAGGCTACTGTAGGTATAAGTGGGACGGAAAATCTGTGTGCGCTGTTGATATAATCTGAAGTGTTTCTATGGTGTATTTATGGTTAAGATATTGTTCGCTTTTAATAATAAAAAGTGTTATATGCGAAATTACACAATTTGCCTGTCCATGTGCATTTCATAAGTGACCACAATCAGGGATAAGGCCGATCAGTTATAAAACGTTCGGTCGAATAAAGCGTCGCTTCATGTTCTATATCTGACGAATCGAATCCAACCAAGTTTACACACGACTCTGCTACATATAATTGAATAGGCATACTAAAATTAAAATTAGTGGCATACTTTTATCCGAAATTTTTACTTCTAGTTCTTTGGTGGATTTTTCAATGAACTGATCAGATCTTAAACAGAAGCATACAGATATGAAGTAAAGAAACGGGGGGAAACTCTCCAGCTATTGAACAGTGTTCTTAAAGTTTATTCTAGGCATAGGCCTATGCAATCTGCAATCTGATGAGACTTTAATTTTAGTAACTAATAGTTAACACATTAATGATTTCCGCACTCGCATACCGTGTAACGATCTTTGACTAGCGGAAAATTCTTTTTTGGGTTCAGGGCTGAGTGTTATAGTCTAGGCCTATTACCCATCTCCATCCCGCGGTATCACTCTTGCCCGAAAGAGCATTGGGCGAGTTGTGGTCACATCCCATTCGTTTCGGGCCTGGACCTGCCTTCGGACACAACACTCATCATCATCATCATCATCATCATCATCAAAATAATGATGTTTACATTTAAGTTAATATGCCTATAACAGTGGACATAAAATCAATAAAGACCCTGATAATTGCCAAAAGCTGGTTTTACCAACTATTTTTAATTACTTCATTCTTTAATAATATTAAAATATTATTTCGGTAATTGATGTAGGACTACTACTGGTTTGATGACTATTTAATGTTGGTAATTTGTCGGAATTCTTTTACATGTCTGCAAATCTACAAATCCATTTATACATACTTAAAGGTTATAAACTGGTTCAGGATCGAATCCACCACCCTGAGTACGGAAAACCAGTGTCATGCTGTAGCCTATGTGCTATAGGTCTATTGTGAAGTCGTTCCACCTTCACTAACTCTATGGACATTTCAACATAAAATTATTAAATGGCAGGACTACTCTTCATGACTAGAAATGTAACTTTAATCAGTTCGGCGGTGGTGGTATACTGCATTACTGCCATTGCTTTTTAGATATCAACGTACGAAAGAGCATTTAAAAAACAATCATGTGTCCTTACATTGTAGCCGTTTAGGCATTGTATGGGATTCAACCTTTGATTTATATCATACGAAAATTCAATTGCCAATTTAATAGCTGGTTGAGGCTTGCCTTCTCAATATATCATCGTTGGGTGTAGACGGTTTCTGAATTAACTTCCTTTTTAATGATTATCACGGCGGTACTTTTAGAGCCAAATAAAACGAAGGTCGCTCATTTATAACAGTTTTTCTGTAAAAAAAAAAAAAAAAATTAACGATCGTGTATTAAAAGTTTTTTTTTTCACAACTGTTTCCAACTGCAGATTCTGCGTTAGGTCTATGAATCCACGAAACCCATGAGTTTAGACTCAAAATCATAAATAATAAAATCAGGTAAACTGATGTAAAAAAGTGCCAGTATGTTTATGTTTAATCAGTTATGACTGCAATTATGATATGCAGAAAATGTTTTTTTAAATTGATTTCCAAGTTAAGCTCCAGATTTGTTCATTATTCAGGGCTTACGGAAGAACAAAGGTCTAGTTTTTTAACCAGATTAAAATCTTCCAGCATCAGCTGAACTGTACAGATTTGTGATATCTTGAAAATCGCACACTCAAATAAAAAGAAAGTCAAATTGGCCGGTTTCGGGATTTGAACCTGGAACTCCAGAATGTGAGACCAAGACGTTACCATCTCGGCCAACTGGGTCTGTTTAACGGTCTAGTTGGATAAGCGCATGTAAAACAATAGTGTTTTTGGTCATAGCTAACTGTATTTTAATTTTCAAAGCCTCATAAGATCACAGTAAAACAATTGACTATGTTGTCAAGATAACTGATTTGCTTCTGTTTAAATAAATTCTTTCGAATACGTATAGTACCATAAAATAGACACTAAATTGAGCATTACTCCGAAACAGATCAACCGATTTTGTCCAATATCATTATACTTCTTCCCATGGACATTATAAATGTGTATACCAAGTTTCATAAAAATCCGGTGAAGCGTATTTGAGTTACCGCGTCTTTAAAATAGACACTAAATTGGGTTTTACTCCGGTGCCGGTCTACCGATTTGGTCCAATATCAGTGGACGACTTCCCATGTACATTATAAATGGGTATACAAAGTTTCAGGAATATCCAGTAAAGCATATCTGAGTTATCGCGACTTCTTACATATTAACATAAAATCCACTAAATTGGGCATTATTCCGGTACTGGCGAACCGATTTGGTCGAATATCAATAGACGTCTTCCCACGAACATTATAAATGCGTATACGAAGTTTCATAAAAATCCGATAAAGCGTATTTGAGTTATTGCGCCTTTAAAATAGACACTAAATTGGGTTTTACCCCGGTACCGGGCAACAGATTAGGTTCAAATTCAATAGGGTACTTTTAATGGGCGTCATAAATGCGTATACCAAGTTTAATGGAAATCCGATACAGCGTAGGCCTATTTGAGCTATGGCGCCTTTCTAATATAATCCATTAAAATAGGCACTAAATTGGGCATTACTCCGGTACCGGTGAACCGATTTGGTTCAATATCAATCGGGTTCTTCCCATGGACATTATGAATGTGTTTTCCAAGTTTCATGAAAATCCGAAAAAGCGTATTTGAGTTATGGTGCGTACAGACACACGGACAGACAGACAGACGGACAGACAGACAGACGGACAGACGGACAGACATTTTTTCGTCCCCCACACAATCTCATAAAGTACCATACTGGCACTTAATAAAGGTAAGAGAATGTGATGGCGTCAACTGCTACTGACGTAGGCCTATAAATACGTTACTTCGAACAACTGTTTAAAGCAGAGATATAAGACAAACAGAGTAATGTTTTTTTGTAAAATGTGAGGATTTTTATCCACTATTATATTTATTATTCATGAAAGTCAGATATACTAATAAAATTTATTGCATTGGTTTAAAAATTGGAGCCCACTGGTGGTTTTACTTGACGATTGCTTATATATTTACATAAATTCAGCTCACAAAGGGCAAATAGACGTTAAATTGTACATTAGGGCTATGTAGATGGGGCACAGTGGAATAGCATGATAACTTTTGCTTTATAACCTAGGTCTGGAATATAACGGAGGTGACTTTTATATTGTAATTGAATTAATTTTAAAATTTGAATTAGCCATTTATTACAGTAGAGTCCCGCTAATCCGGCCAGTATGAAACGGGACCTGTCCGGATCACAGAAAGTTCGGATTAAACGGAATTTGCCTTAAAATGCACGTACTGTAGGCCTACTTGTAATGGGCCTACGAGTTTTAGATGGGTAAAACTATAAAATATGTGATTTTTTCATAAATATAACTTCTTCTAGCCTACAACTTAATTTTAGTTTTAATATTACTATATACATAGACCTAACTTTTTTAACATACGAACTGATGTACGATTAAACAAAACAATGCATCTTTGCTATCAAAATTTATTTTTTAAAATCCCGTCCGGATTACCCGGATGAGTGGAGTCCGGATTATCGAAACTCTACTGTATAGTAATCACAAAACACTATTCTTTTCTAACTAACAATTTTCCAATATGTCGGAAAATTAAACTGCATCTGCTGATAACTTTTAAAGCTAGAGCATCGGTATGAGCGCAAAAATTGCTACAGAACTGTTCAAGCTAACTGAGGTAGGCTTATTTGAGCTTTAAAATTTCTACCAGCACATAACCGACTGACTTTGTATTTACATAACAATAGGAAAATCATAAAAGGCCCATGTTACACGGTGACCGAAAAAAAAACGGAAAAAAAAAAAAAAAAAAACACGGCGACCGAAAAGCGTATCCATTGGGTCAATGGGTAGGTAATGTTATAAATCAGGGGAAGTCAACTACGTCTTGTGGTGACGTTTGTGGAGCAAGTGCATGCGGATCCCTTGTGTGTGACGTCAGCAAGAGCGCACGGTAGTAGGGGTGTTTAGAGTACGCTAGAGCTAGCTCTAGCTCTGTGGGTAGAACAACTTCTGGTTGGAAATACGGAGCATTTTTCAAAGTTAATGCAAGTACGCGATCCTGATAGTGTTCTCTCTGCAGAACATGTGTTAGTTCTGCAAAACATTCTTCTTCAGTTCGAATCGAGGTTTCAGGATGTGGAAAACCTTTCTCCAATGTTTAAACTGTTTGCTACCCCATATTCAGTTAATGTCAAAGACGTTCCTTGCCGGTATCAGTTGGAACTGCTAAACTTACAATGCGACGATCTGTTAAAGGACAAATACGAACGTAAAGTGGTCTTGGGTAACTTTTACAGAAATTTCTCTGAAACCAGATTCCCGAGACTTATGCACTTGCCACACGAATATTATGTAATTTTGGATCGACATATGTGGCCGAATAATTTTTTTCACTAATGAAATGTGCAAAGCTCAAATCAAGAAATACATTGTCAAATCACAACCTAAATGTAGTCTTCGATTAAATATTGCTCAAACATTACGTCCCAACATTGATAAACTTTTTATTTATTTTATTTGCTTTCTTGATTACAAGATTGCCTAAATGACAAAGCTTACTGTGCTTCTATTAACAATGAAGTATAACACACCCAACAGTTTGAGAAAAATTCAACTTAAAGTTAGAAGTTACCAGATATTACGAAGAAAAAGAGACAGGAAAGTCAGAAAATTGTTACTGTAATCTTGTATCATCTAAGGCTGGTATTCATAAACAAGACTTTGGATGAAAGTCGACTTTACAAAGAACAAAGTCGCCATTTTCGTATTCATAGTCGAGACTTTGATGAAAGTAAACTTCGATTGTGACTTTACTTCGAAGTCACCGGCAATCTAGACTTTGACTTTGACTTTCGCGTATTCACGTCAATAAATATGGCTGACATTTTGAGAGTTGTTGAATTTGCTGAGAATATTGGTGGCATCCAGGAAATTATCGACGCTGCACCTGTTCCTCGGCGTATTATTAGAGAAGCGCAAAACCCAATTGAATTTGGATAGCGAATTCAAAGCTAGATGCCTAGGTTTGATGAGCAGACGGTGTTGGATATCCTCGTAACCATGTTTGAAGATGGACTGAATAATTTTAGTCGAATAATTACCTGTTTCCCCCGCCAGTAATACAACTACTAGTATCGTTACGATATTATGCTACAGGTAAGGATAAAAGGCCATATTTATATTATAGTGTATTTCATTTTATAGAGGTTATGTTACATGGTCTTACAAACATTTAAGGTTATGATATAAATTGACCCTAATAGTTATTGTTTTCCTTAATTGTTTACAGGTAATTTTCAATTAGTTTCTGCAGACATGCATGGAAAAAGCCAGCCAACTGTGAGCAGGATTATAAGAAAGATATCTGAACTAATTGCTGGGAAAAGGTCACAATTTGTCAAGTTCCTGGATCAAGCTGAGTGTCAGCTAGCGTGTGTATGAAAGGTTCAGGTTTCTTGGGGTTGTGGGAGCCATCGATGTTCCTATAATGAATCCTGATGGTGAACATGCTGAAATATTCCGTAACCGGAAAAGTATCTTCAGTTCAATTGCCAAGTGAGTAGCCAAATAATTTATGTGAAAAGCAATTTTAGGTTGCGCACTAGGCTCCTCCCACCAACTCTAATGGGGTCCGCCAGGGTAGGAGGGGTTTAGGGTTCAAATGTCACCTCCTACATATATCACCATTTTAACTACTAGCTATGCCATCTATTGTGCCAAAGGGGAAACTGGGGTTTAGGATTCAAATGTCACCTTCTAGATGTCTCACCATTTTAACTACTAGCTACGCCATCTGTTATGCAAAAGGGGAACTGGGAAAAATTAAACAATTTATCTTTACTTTCATTCGCTTTCTCTTTGCCCTACCTGCCTATGTGGGACATATTCCTAACCATAAATTTCACATCGACTGGTATATGAAACCGTGACCAGCAGGCTTAACCACTTCACTATTGCAATTGCTGAGCGGTGAAGGGAAAATTCTTCTGTTTAAGTTTAGAGAGCTTTAACACATGAGAAATAGCCGCTTTCGTGTACTAATTTTTATCATTGTGAAATGTTATGTTGGCTCTAGAAAGAGCTGTTTTGGTGCAAGGGTTGTTTTTGCAGCATTGATTAAGTCATCTAGCGGGTGGCATACCAATCAAGTCTGAAACTCTTCGCTGGACAATACCATAACACGACCTCTTACTTCTTCTTTCCCTGCTTTGGTCCCATTTCCTGTAATAATATTTCATATTATGATGCATATGTGGCTTCATCCTGAAATATTTAGGCCTATTAATGCCATACTTTTGATATGTTGCAAGGGTCATTTTCATAACGCTGTGATTTTGTGTATTTTTATTCGTATATGATAAAGGGTACACTAGTGAGCTGCAGTGCCATGCAATCCCATCCTATGGAGGTGGAATTTCGCTGGTGCACAACCTAAATTTGTCTTTTGCCTAATTTTTATTCATCCAATACTTTATATACATGTAGCCTACAGTATACAAGTTATTTGGACACAGATCTTAAATGCTAAGTATTACCTAGCCTATATTTTCACTTATTCTCACACATTCAGGAAAACATCCACACACTTGCTTATGGTACGGTACATTTCTTTAACCTAGCATAGGCCTACAAGTTAAAAATGTCAGTAACTCCTATGAACAAGATGATATTCATCGTTCTTTATGTACCATCATATTATCCCATATGAAAGAACACATCAGCCTGTCATTTATAATCTGTAGTCTATTCGACCATCTGTTGAGTTCAGTCTGCATGTAATTAAATCTGTAATAGTGAGGACGTATTTATCCCTATCGGTGCTGCCTGCCTGAGTTGGTCAAGGAATTCTTAAATTTGATGAAAAATGCAATACCACTTATACAAGTCATTTAACAACATAGGCCTATCACTTCTTTGTTGGATTATTTTTCTGTTTCTCCTGAAACTAAAACATTTGTGTCAACTGCAAACAGAATAATATCTGGTATTTATTGGAAGATCATTGAGAAGTAAAGTAAAGTAAGAAGAAAGTAAGAAGAGTAATTTAAATAAGACATCCTTGTGGAACACAATGTTTTACTTCTTTTTTCTTTGATGTGTATTACCCAAATCATATAGCCTATCATGCTCATGTTAATTGTATTTTGTTGTAGGCTGTCGTCAACCACGAGAGGAAATTTATTGATTTCATTACTGGATGGCCTGGTTCCACCCATGATAACAGAATCTTCAACAACAGTAGAAACTGAGTGAGATTTGAAAGGGGCCTAGTACAAGGAATCCTTGTTGGCGACAGTGGCTTATGCTTGTAGGTCATTCTTGATGACGCCCCTCCTCAACCCCACACCTGCAGAGGAAGCATACAACACCTCCCATATCTTGGCAAGAAATGTAGTAGAGAGAACATAGTTGTGAAATATTATGTTTGGTGCAATGGTCTTTTTTTTATTGGGTGGAAGGGGAGCTTGTGAGCTTATGCCCAAATACCTGCTGCACTCTGGCCCTCCTTCCACTCACCGCTGCACATTGCTATGGTGATGGCTGCTTCCCGCCTGCCTGTAACCTTTCCCCTAGCAAGCTGCTAACGTAGGTAATGCAGTCCACTGTTGTGCTGCATGTTATACTGCCCTATTAAAAAGTGCAATTAAAAACAATCACCAGAGCCTCTTTAGTGCTACTTAAAAGAGCAGTTTCAGGGTGGCATAATCCAGAATTGGAAAGCTGTATGTAATATTTTGATTTTATGTAGGCTATGTATGGTATATAATGTGTGTGTGGACAATTAAATAAAATTGGAAACTACTGGCAAAGGAAATCAATCTCTCATTGCTTTTTGGTGCAATTCCTTCATGTTCTGCAAAGTGAGATCATGTATTTCTTGTTACTGCTTCATCATTGCAGCATGGAACTATCTCAGCTGCTCTATTTCAATTTGTTTCCTCTCTTCTAAATACTGTGAAGCCACCTCGCGTAGCTTCTGGACAGTAGGCCTATTCTTTTAAGAAAACAGGCCCACCTGCTCATTCCTCTGTGCACCTTGAATCTCAATGCCGGATGGAGCCACTTCGATCACTGTTCACAGTCAGTCATTGGTGGCATCTTCGAGACTTTCATGATTCAGAATAATTCACAATATTTCATGACAAGAGAACTGAAACTCCAGTTTTGTGACAGCGATCTCCATTCACTTCAGCAAAAGGTAAATGAAACAAATAGTAGCCTAGAACTTTGGCTGAAAGAGAAAAAACCCTTTCTAAATACCGATAAGAAAATACATAGGCCTATGCTCTTTCATTCACAAAATCTTATAGGCAACCTGCAAGTTAGACTTAAACACAACACTGGGCCAAATAAATACTACAACATTTCTTGGGCTATGGATTGACCAGGATCTTACATGGGAACCAAATATAGCAAATTTAAGTAACAAACTTAGCCAGTTATGTTATGCTATTCATATACTCAGGTATCAACAATAGATGTAGGCTATTAAAGACATATTTCAGCTGTGTCCAATCAGTATTAAGTTAAGCATTTCTTTTGGGGGACATTCAACAAAAGCTAAGCAAATATTCAAACTGCAAAAAGAATAGGTCTACTAAAAGTTATGCTCCAATTACCAGTCAGGACACCAAGTAAACCGATATACGAAACATTAAAAATCTTGCCCCTACCATCCCTCTATATATTAGAAGCTGTGACATTTATACACAAAATTAGGAACCTATTCATGAAGAATTCACAAATACATCACTACCAGACAAGAACAGCTAACAATATTCATTTATATTGTCTAGAACTACCAGGAGCTTGAACATAATTTCTCATATAGGTTTTATTATGTATGATATGAGTGCGATTTCCTAATTATTATGTATGATATACTTAATCTTAAAATTCCAAAGATTCAACATTTTAAAAAACAAGTTAAAACTCTACTTCTAAAATATTATTTATTTTACGATGTACAAGAATTCCTTAACTCTGTGGAAATTTAATCAGAACCCTACATGACATTCTTACAAAATACTGACAATGAACATATTAATACTTCATTTTAAGAAATTTATAAATGTGTATTTTAATTATTCAGTCGCTATTTGTATTGTAATAACCAAAAATATGCTCAAAGAATTAAGAAGAAAATGGACATTGTATCCTGACAGCTAATAAAGAATTATTATTATTGTTATTATCATCATCACAATACAATTACGCTTTTGCAAAATGGCTGAGTGTAATGCGCACATCGATGTTATTTTGTTCGAGATTTGCCCACCGCCTCCTAGACGTACAGCAATTTCAACAGTTTGTACACATAATTCATTTAAAAGGCAGTGGATACGATTGCCAACGTTACAACAACATCGTCAAATCTCGACTTTCCAAAGTCACGGTCAAAGTCTCGCAACTAACGTCTATGAATTCGACTTTAACCAAAGTTGAACTTTGCTTTGAAAGTCTACTTTAGGAAGTCGTCTTCCAAAGTCGCGTTCTTGAATACGGGCCTAAGGTGCAGACGAGCTTGTATGGTAATTAATTTAGTTCATTTTTTTATTGTAGTGAATTATGTTAATTCAAATGATAGTATTGTCTATTTTTGTCAAAGAACATAGATTTTGTGGAAAGGCAATTGTTCTCACAGAATAGAAAAATAGAATTATTTATAATATGTTAAACTACTGTGCTGTAATTAACCGATAAACTATCAAGGAAATCGATTGATGTTTCATTAACTCGGAAACGCGTATTACGTAAGTTCTAACCCCCTAAATTCCCGCTGCCCGCAATACTAATGCCTCTCTCTTCCCCCCTGTTCACTGATGCCGCCATTTCACATACTCCTCGCAGAGATATAACGCGAGCAGTGAGTGCAGAAAGCAGTGACGTCACAGAGCAACCTTCTGTCTTCCCCTGTTATAAATTATACCGACCGAATGAACTTCACCTTCAGAGGGCAAAAACTAGCGTAGGCGGTTTTCTACGCATAGCGACCAGCAAAACTGCAGAATGTCGACCGAATGCAGGCGCGCGGAGGATTTTATAGATGTGTTGCCATTATTAAATTCCAACTTTCGTACATTTTTGTAGGACTAGGAAAGTGCAAAGAACAATAATAGAGATGCAGAGAGAGGTATTGTAGTTAATGATTAAAACAGTAATAGTGGTAAATGATTAATGGGAGACTTACTTCAAGGTAATGACAAGTCTTTCAGCACCTTCTATGCTTCTTCTCATATTCGTATCCTGCTTTGTTATTTTGCAAGCAACTAAAGTCAAGAGTTCGTCAAAAGAACCAACTGACATTCAGTAATACAGGAAAAACTTTTCAGCCTAGGTCTATTTCCTGTGGTCGTAGAACATGATGTGGAACTGTCCAGTTGTCAAACGATTTGATAACAATTGGTGGATCCCCCAACGTTTCTTTTCTCTCTTTTAGAATACATAACTTCAAGGCAATTAAATAAATGCACTGCAACAGCACAACCTACCTCTACATCATCCATTTTGTAATGACTAATCCCCTCGAAAGAATTCCAGCTTGCGTTTTTCCGGGCAACATTCTGCCCTTGTAACATGCATCACGCGTTTCGGTCGCTGAAATTCGGCTCGTAGGTCCTACTCTAGTTTTTACGCGTCTGAAGGCGCGGTTCATTCGGTCAGTATAATTTATAACATTACCTACCCATTAACCCAATGGATACGATTTTCGTTCGCTGACAATCGGCCGCGTTTTTCGATCCGTGTAACATGGGCCTAAGGGTCCATAAATTTTCTAAAGTAAAAAGATGACCTGTATTCTTATATTTCATTTAAGTATCGAATTCGGTGAATATTTCAAGTGATAATATTACGGCTAAGCAAAATATCTTCTATTGCATTGAGGTCTAGCAGTTCACCATCTACATATGGCTTGACTTTTGAAACTACACACGAGTGTAGCGGCTAAGAAGCCTCTTTGTGCTTGGGAAATACATAATGCAATACCCCATTACTGTAAAACGTTGACTACTGAAGCTGTCATTGCAACAGTAGGAGTTTTCGGCTTTACGTGGGATCAGATTAATTAGAATGGATGAGTAAATGCCGCCTAAACTTCATACAATTCTGTTACCGACGAAATAGGGACCTGGCATTCTGAAAAATCCACTCTAGAATTTGCACCTCGAAATCACTAAGACCACACTATCTCTAGAAATTGACACTCTTGACAATTATGAGAATTTGTGCAGAAATAACATTCATTCTATTTACATTTGGGGAATTTGTGTACGAATAGCGTTCATTGGACTCGAACTCCCCAGGTTCAATTCGTACAATACAGTGCTTTCGTTATCGTTATTAACTTGTAATATGATCAGCAGGCTTTAAAACTTAGTGCCCGATCGAATATGTTAACAGCAACCGTACTGTATAGACTTTGCTCGGCGTATGCCCTAGCTACCATATGCTAGTTCACGTGATAGTAAACAAACCGCAATACAGATATAGGAAGATCACAAAATAACTTCTCATTATCTAAACTCACATTACAAGCATGCAAAACGACACTTTCTCCTATTTGTGTATAATAGTCCCTCCCAAATGTTTCAATATATGTTTGCGTTTTAGAACACTTTATTTTCGGCATGCCGAACACGTATTTTAAATTTAAACACGCACAATGACAAGGTACACTGTTGACAAATTTGAGAGGCACCGTACTACGAGAGCATTCACTTCTCGGTACTACTATCAATGACTGTCTTATCAGCCTACGCAATCACCCTCCACCCCCTATACTCAGGTTATTGGTAACCGGAAACAACTCCCTCTGTGGATTCGGGCACTAAGTTTTAAAGCCTGATGATCAGGCTATCTAAAATATAAAATAAGGTTACGACAGACATTGAAAGGAACTGTTGAAGGTAGAAACCTTTGCAGACATAAAATCAACTGAGCAAATTTTAAACGGTCTACTAGTATTTATTCATAATCCATCTTAATCAGAATAGGATGTTCTATAATGACTTAGTTGGTTGTCCATAGCTTTGCGATTTGGAAACAGTCAATATGAGTATAAAATATGCCATTTCGTGTCGTGTAAGCATATAAATAAATCAAGCGAAATTATTTTGACCTTTATGTTTATTTCCACCTTTACAAGGCTGAATTTATAGGCTATATCAATATAAGTAATGAGAAAAATTTCAGTGGAACATCTAGTTTCCTGAAATGTAATCGCAACGAAAGGATAAAAATCATTAGATATTACATATAGTATTACTCTTTAATCTTATACTTTTGCTTTAATTTTTTTTTTTTTGAAGTGACTACCTACATTATACGTCAGCAACAGAAAAAGGGCTAAATATTCAAGGAGCTTTCAGTAAGTGGAGGCATTGATTAAATATAATAGTTATCTATGGTATAAGGGTTAAAAGCGAGATATTATCCCGCGAGCAGAATAAAATTACTTTAGGCCTAACACGCGTGTCATACACCATACTTAGACAACCGTTAACATTTGTCAAATAATAATAAACCTTTTAAAGTAAATCAGTAATAAATTACAAAATTAATTTAATTAACAAACCAAATATTATTGTAACGAATTACGCACCGCATAGCCAGTCATCTTACAGCAAGCAGATAGCTGACAGCTGTTACTGATTTCCTCTTACACTGCTTCCAACATGAAATCACTTTTCACCAACCAAATATAAAGACTTTTGCAATCATCGTGAGAAATTTCACATTTAAAAAGGAGTAGTGAATTTTTAAAATTGCCAATTTTTATCAAACTGAGTCGTTTTAATAATCGTATGCAAATATTTTTAACTAAATGAGTGTTTTCCATGTTATGGATACCAAAGTTGGTACCAATGGAGTGGCATACAGATTTTATAGGACTAGTGCGATAATGTGCAACGTTTACTTCAAGTGTTTTGTGCTAGAAGTTCTACTTTTAATTCAAGCTGTCCAGAAAACATTTTATGGCATACCATCTTCGACTAATAGCTGAGAATCCAACTAGGCCTAGCCTATATTTCGCATGATCATACGTTATTACTAGGGCAAGGCATTTAATGACCATAAAATAGTGAAAAAAAGCAAAATAAAAAATGCATTTATGACCTAAAAATAGTGAAAAAATGACCCGAAATCTTAAAATAATGACCAATAAATTTACCATTATTACTTATAATTAGATTTTTCTTAAGTAATGAATTGCTAAATACAGTTTATGACGATGCTTTATATATAAATTTACAATATAAAACACACTTATTTTGTTACTAAAGAAATCAGTAAATTTATACTACAGTACTTGGACACCCTTAGCAAAAAATAAATTCTTTCTGAACTGGCATGCCCATCAAATTGCCCCTAGCAAATATGTGCCATTTAAAAAGAAAGAAAAAATATGTATTGCTAAAATGCCGAAAATTACCTAAAATGCCAAAAATGACATAAAATGACATAAAAATGCCGAAAATGACCTAAAAATTGCCAAAAAATGACCTATCTCTTGAAAAATGACGAAATATGCAAAATAAAGCAAAATAATGCAAAAACAAATTGCCCTTATTTAATTAATTATTTAATGATATACATTTATATACATTGGAGCTATCTTTTAACCTTCATATAAAAAAGATGCAAAATCATCAAATGCCTTGCCCTAGTTATTACCATCTAAATTATGCATGGAAAATAAGTAAGTAAATTGCAGAAACTGGCTCCTAATATTATACAGTATAAGTTAACATCATAAACTTTGTCTGAGAACAGTAACAAGATCTATTGATAAGGTTGCCGTCTTATACTGTACACTGGATAATATTACTGTAAATATTTCAGCATACAACCAGAGCTTACTTATAAACAGATATAAATTTACAGTCCTAAATGACCTATCTAAGCTTTTTTTAAAGAAACGAACATAAAAATCAAGGTTTTTAAATTACTAAATTTATTTTCACCAGTGGAAAGCATGTTTGAAGGCAAATTAAAAAATATAGTCTATATATGGTTGTGATGTTCGTTGCACACATTTTGCTAGTAATGACGGTCAAAGCGGCCAACTGGCCACGCGGTCTAACCACAAGCAAGAATCAGAAGCGTTCCTCGTGTTGTTCAGTATAATCACATCTTAACTCCAAATCGTTTTTTGTTCTTTTTCGAATGTTTGTGGAAGCTGGGAGTCAGAACCACACATTGCTACCAGCTGGCACATTATTATGACACTTCAAGGAATTATGTCATTTTTCCTTGCTGTTACATAAACTTCCCAGATTTAGGTGATGATTAAGCTCGTCTCAATGCGATGAAGATCATACTTATTTGCCATATGTGTACTTTGTAGCCTATAAAAAAAGTCTGTAGGATAATATAAATAATATAAATATTTACAATTTCAGTAATAATAGGTGATTGAAATTAAATTTTATGACGCAAAAGGATAATAACAAATAAGAAGTAATTTTGAAAAAATCTTATTGGATTTATTTTAATTCTCAAATAATAAATAAGCCTAAGTCAAGTAATCGAAGAATTGAAAACCAATTTCGAGAGAATTTAATAAAAATTCAACTTGAGCTTTAATGCTATTTCAAACAGTCTTGGATTTACTTGTTAAAAAATTGGAAATTGCGCTCTGAATACATTATCTAATAAACCTATCAATACAAGCATAATACCTAGGTATTATATGAGGGTAAATCAGTAAGTATCCGCATTCTCTCTTTAAATTTATTGCAACAACAATACAAAACTGTCAACTACCTTATTTTTCAACATAGTTCCCTCGCTTTCTAATGCACTTGGTCCATCGCTGCATAAGCTTCCTTAGCAAGCCACGTGTGTAGGCCTATCCTCTTCAGTTCTTGGTATGTAGTGAGTCGACGGCCCCTTAAGGGATGGGCCAAAAATATGGAAATCTGACGGGGCGAGAACGGAACTGTATGCCCTAACACCTCAAAACCCAGTTTCACATTAGTTTGATCAGTGTGGGGGGCAGTGTGTGGGCGGGCATTGTCATACAAAAACTTTTCGATCCATTCGTACACGTTTCGCCGTGGTAAAACATTATCTCCATATTGTGCGGAAAGTTTTCGGCTCCTGGTACACCTTCAGAAGACAAAAAAAGGATCACTGCACGCTGTTCTTCTTTGGTACAAACGCTGAGCCATCTTTAATATGCAACAGCGCAACACTCAGTGGAGCCATAACGACCAAACATTCTACAAGTGGAGATAAATGAACAGCATGTCAACGTGCGTGAGCACAAAGCGGTACAGCCAACCTACAAAAGATTAAACAAAAAATGCTGATACTTATTGACTTATCCTCGTATTTCAATGAAAGTACATGCATAACATATTACTGAAGAGACCTTTTCATTCAGGATCACACTCTATTAGCCTATTTCCCCCTTTTATAAGCAATATGACGTTCTTATTAATATAATAGTCAATACATTTGAAAAAGAATAAGAAAAACAAGCCAAAGACCAAGAAGACGATGAAAAAAGAGTAAGCAGGCCAGAGTAGACTAAACTAATAAAGAAGAAGAAAACGTTCGTTTATAGAAAGACAATAAGAGGATTATAAATTTTCTGGTTAAGTTTGAGGATGTAGATATGAGATAGGCCTATTATATCAGTCTTACAATTAAAATAATATATACGTTTACTCAAGTTTATGCGAATTTACGCGAAGAAAATAATTATTGTAAAAATAAGTGCAATGTTTTTAAATTAAGTATGAAATTACCTGGTACAAAGCTTGAATATCTTAGAATACGAAAGACACTACATGTAATAACATATTAATCTGTCACTTAATTTCCTCTTAATATTCCCCCACACTGTGATTACTTTACGGCGTCTGTGTTTGCAGTTGAACATTAATAAAGAAAAAAACATTAATTATAAATAGCATCATTTATCCAGTCCTTTACTCCTTAATTATACTAAGCACTGAAGAAAATTCATAAAAATGAAATATCCATATTAATTGACCATGATACAAGCGTATGTAATAGAGCTTAAAATGGTAATGTAGGATCTTAAACTATCTTCTAGAGACTTGCAATAATTTTATATCTCTGCCAGCTCCTTCAATCTGAGATTTTCATAACGATGCAAAAAATGAGAGTATCATGGAAGACTTTTCCTTCTATTTTACGATGTTTTGAGGGACTCATGATTATGAATTTGTAATGCAGAGGGAGGGAATTAAGTTTCTCCTTTACTCAACTGGCTATAGCTCACCCTTTTAAAGAAGCTAGAGAGACAAATTTTCCAAGAAAAGATTCCGAACATCTTTTTATACAGCCAGTTTAAACCTCTCATAAAAATTCTTTCGTTTTTCTTTAAAAAAAACCTTTACGAGCTAATGATTTCGCAAAAATCAATGAAGATCCCATAAGACAACTACAAAAAAGAAACTAGGTTTAGGGGGAACAGAAATATGGGGCGAAAAAGAGAGAAAGGGGTTGTTGAAAAGGTTCCCATTCCATTATTTTTTCTACTTCTTCTTGCTTTCTGTCTTTATCACTTTTCCACTTCTTATAGCCTACTTGTTTTTATGCTACCGTACACTAACCCTTCGCTACTACGCTAGTGATGTTGGGGTATTCTATCAACACTTCTCATCTCCAACTTTTTATGCATGTAGTTTTCTCAGACGAATCACTGACCTTTCCTACAGTAGCAGGCCTACTACTTTAATAACGAAACTCTGTAAATTACTATGCTTGAAAAAATGCCTATGTAAAATGTATGCCAAATTTTAACCACCTCTCACATTATGAAATAAATAACAATGTTGTAATATTGTTAATAAATAAGAATATAGACCACTTATAATTTTTAAAAGAATAGCTAGGTTTTTAAAGCTTGTATGTAGTCTTATAGGCTATAAATCTCCAGACTGTGTTCTATTGTGTCTGAACATTAAAGATTTTTTAAACAATAGTCTGCAGTTTAGCTGAATCAATTTATCGTTCAAATCTCTTAGAAAATCGTGTAGTGTAAAAATATTCCTTAAAAAATAAAATACATGATAATAAAATACTAGTCATTAAATATAGGAAATACCGTCCTTTTTCTGGCAAACTAACGAAAGTTTTTTACATTGCACTTGCACTATATTACATAGGCATAACAGTATTATATCCCCTCTCCCTCTGGCAGACTAACGAATCTGTGTTCAAATACGGCACAGTCTAAATCTTAAAAGTTGTTTAGTTTATCTTAACTTACTGGTCATAATCAAAGTATCGAATATATCGACTTAGTGATTTGTATTTCGTAGCATAGTTTAAACGTAAATTTCCATCAGACTTCTTAGAGAAAATTAAAGTAAAGAGTGTGATTAGTAACCACGAAATAATCATCCGCCGTAATCGAATTATCAATTACTTAAAATACTTTTTCCGCTACAAAAATACTCCTATAGTTTTTCTTGTGTCTTTAGAACACTTCGTTTGGCCACTATATAGGCTACAAAGCTATGTTATGGGCCTATATAATAGGCTATATCCTTTATGCACATATTCAATTCAATTCAATTCATACCATTCAATTGTTATTAGCTTCCTTTAAATTCATATGTGCCAAGTAATTTTAGGCCTACAGCATTCTACTGATTATGCATCCTGAAAAGGAAGGAAGCAGTGAAGTAACATACGAAATACAGTGCCTAATTATAAAATCAATAATAATAATAATAATAATAATAATAATAATAATAATAATAATAGTTATTATAATAAAATAACTAGGCTTACTAAGTTATTCTTATAAAATATTATGAATTTAAGTCCTTCGTTGTTATGTTATTATGTAAGAAATTTAAGAGGCCCATGTCTGTAGATTTACAGGCATGTAAATGAATTCGTGCGAGACAAAATTCCTATGGTTAAAGACCTAGATTGCAGTTTACCTATCGATAGGCCTAAATAATAATAAAATAAGCCATTGCTAAGTGCACAAGTTAGCCTATATGTATCACTCTCTCTAGCCTATATATTTCGTACAATGTCTATCCTTTTTAATGCTTAAGCACTTTAGATTCATGTAGACTACAGGTCGAAATGGCTTAATTTAACGATTTTTTTCTCCAATACTTTATATCGAAATTAAATATTGATCTCTTGACCAATGATAAGATTTGAGATATAGATCTACCTAATTTATGTAAACTACTGTAAACAGTCTTACGCTATTTTCTTAATAATATATGAAGAGGAATTTCTCAGAAATTAATTGTAGGATAATTTATTGATATCAATTGTTATTCAAAATAAAGGCTATATAATTAATTTATATTACACCAATATTACTTTATATTTTAACAACGTCGTATATTGTAATATAAATTAAGAAGTAAAAATGGAGTGAAATGTTCATCACAGGAGATATATTGTATCTTCTAACTAGCTTGGTGGGCCTGTCACAGAATTCCAGGTTTCTAAAATAAATGCCAATTTATGAAGGAAAAAAGAGAGGCATAGGCTATGCTAATTCTCTGCTAATTCACATTCATTTACTCTAGGTAACTGTTTAATCCGAAGGGCATGTTTCAAAAGCAACCATAGGCCTAGGCTTAAGATCATTCACAACAAGATATTAATTTACGAAAAAAACAACAAATATTGTTGAGGTGAGAGATATATTCAAGTGCTACAGGCTATACAAGTTAAAAAAGAGCTGAGCTCTTATGTAGGCCTATAAATGTTTGTTATATTAATATGTGCATAAAGGATATAGCCTATTATATAGGCCCATAACATAGCTTTGTAGCCTATATAGTGGCCAAACGAAGTGTTCTAAAGACACACGAAAAACTATAGGAGTATTTTTATAGCGGAAAAAGTATTTTAAGTAATTGATAATTCGATTACGGCGGATGATTATTTCGCGGTTACTAATCACATTCTTTACTTTACTTTTCTCTAAGAAGTCTGATGGAAATTTACGTTTAAACTATGCTACGAAATCCAAATCACTAAGTCGATATATTTGATACTTTGATTATGACCAGTAAGTTAAGGTAAACTAGGCCTAAACAACTTTTAAGATTTTGATTGTGCCGTATTTGAACACAGATTCATACAATCCTCACCATTCTGTAGAATCCACAGCCTAGTCTTAGGTCCATACCTACATACAGCATTCATGCAATCACAATTTCAGAATGATTCACTGTTGGAATTCTGTGTTAATTTAGGCCTAACCCGAGCTCAGTGAGATATCTAGGAGGCACGTTGTGGTATATCGGCTACTTGTAATTTTTTATTTATCAAATATATTTTATAATATATTTTGCATAATTTTGAATACTTGAGCTCATAGTGTTAGTACAGGTCTATAGGTCTAATTTATAGGTCTACGTAGGTCTATTAATATGAAACAACTCATATTCATCTACGTTTAGATATAACCACGGTTTCTTTCAAAATATTACAAGCAAGCCTGCTAGTTACTCAATGGCAATAGACAATTCCTAAGCAGGCTAAAGGAGTATTATCTATTGTATGGAACACGAAGGTTCATTACCGCGCTTACCTGAGCCCGCCGTGCAACCCTATTCTGTGCTAATTCCATCCAAGCATCCCTCTCAAATCCTACTTCTCTTAAATCTATCCTAATATTGTCCTCCCACGTACGTATAGATCTTCCAAAGCCTGACTAGAGAGGCTACTAAGTTTGTAAATGCTAGGAAATGCTGTAATTTGTAAAACAAATGCATACCTAACTGTAAACTGACTCAAATTTTAACATCCGGGACAAAAAAAAGTAATTTTAAGTCACGAATTATCAGTTGGACCAGTTGTCTACAACTAGAAATCCATTCCACACAATATCAGAGGATGTCAAACATCAGGAGAATTCCAGAGAAATATCAATAAATTAATTCGAGATAATGTAATTTAGATGTTTTCATTTCTGTTTTAGTAATCCAGTAGTCTAATAGTTAGGGTTTTTGGCAATTTAGAACTCTTATTTTAAACCGAATTATCAATAAAGTTTATAGTAGCCTATATTTTTATATTGTATTTAATTATGTATTCTGTAGTATTACCTGTAGGCTATAATTGTTGTCTAATTGTAACTGTTTGGCTGCAAGAGTGGAATGCCAAATAATCTTAACTCTGCCAGATTGAATGAATAAATAAGTTACATATATACAAATATTATTTTCAAGCATCCTACTGAAGAAAAGGGATCAGATTCACCATATCTTGAGATGTATTCGAATTATTGAATTTTGTTTACAGTACAAATACATATGTTAAGAGATGAATTCAAGAGAATGATAGAAACGGAAAGAAAAGAAATTCTACTTTTAAAACGTTTTACAACCGAAATATACATGTGCACTAAAAAGGCGGTTACCCAGGGAATTAAAGAGAAGGTGTAATTCTATTTATCGAACCAAAGAGGTTGGTTTCTTGAAAGTTTCCCCTCAGACGTATCATCTCCTTGAACTCTAAATATCCATACTCGGAGGTCAGTAAGTCCATAAACCATTTTTATCACAAGTTGGGTGTGTTTTTGCTCGGTTCGTTTCTTCTCTGTCTGCATGGAGCACCTGGTTCTGTCTCTCTCTGTGAGCTAGATGGGGGCGTATTCAAGACGAGAGGTTGCCGCGCAAGTGCGGTAGTTGGGTTTCTTGTCTTCGTTTTCTGCAACCTGCAACCAACCAGTGCTCGCCCGGCTTGCGTGTAGGCGAAATGCTATTGGGCGCTTAAACCAATTGCTTTGACCAAGCGCTTCTCCAACCTTTGTACGTGTCGCCTTTGAAACCATGACAGGCGTAAGGCAAATTTACCTACAAGTACCCCTTTTACTTCATCCCTTGGAAAATGTGTGCAAAATAGTCTTATTAAAGTAGTACTGCATTCTATAAGATGGGAGCCTTTTAAAACTATTTTCGGGTTGCCTTTCTCCGAAAGAAAGAAGAAAAAAAACATTAAAAAGAAGTAGCCTTTAGGGCTTAGGTTTCGAAAGGATTCATAAAGGTTCAAAAAATCTATGGTTCCCTTCTTAATTTCAAACACGTGCAAACCCTGAGGTTTTCAACAATATATCGCTTTTGTGGGTTGATTAATAATAAGGGTAAACACAAAAGATTAATATTATGAACCTGGACTCTTCTAAATTGATAGCAGAACATTTAATCGCGCCTTCCATTGATATGAGGTTTTTAGATTTCGGTACATTTATGGAATAGTCTATCTATAACAAGTGTGAAATTAAATCTCTTGGTTTTCCTACTCAAAACCTTCCTGTTAGGCCTAAAATAATGACTCATGCTTTATTATTATTATTATTATTATTATTATTATTATTATTATTATTATTAATGCACTAATATTTTACAGTATTATTGCCATTATTTTTATTGAAGTAGTAACGACAATGTTAATAATAATAATAATAATAATAATAATAATAATAATAATAATAGGCCTAATAATAATTATTATTATTTTGTATTCAAAATTGTCTCAAATTTTGTATGAAAATTCTTAATTTCTTCTAAGTTCTGATTCATAATAAACTGTATAAAATACTTTTTAAATGACTGCACGGTCTAATGGTTACACTGCTGACAAAAGATCAGTAGGCAGGGTACGATTCCGGTACTCCTCGGCTTGTCCTGAGGTATGGAGGTCTATGATGGGTGCACTCAGCCGCGTAAGGACAACTGAGGTACTATTTGATAAAGAACTAGTGGCTCGGTGAAAAAAAAAAAAAACTACCACTAATGACCATCAGGTTATTTAATGATTGAAGTCCATAGGTTTTCCAATTAAAATTATTTCAAACCAGTAAACCCGTGAAAAATTTCACACATTCAATCTTCCTTCCCTTCAAATGAAATGATCTAGAATTCATGCCATTTTTACTGCGGCAGAATACTTTGGAGTCTATTTCTTGAAGGCTTCATTTCTATGGATTAAATAGGGATATAAAGGTGATACAGAAGGAAGAACCCGCAGATATAGGCCTACTTGAGGGAGAAGAATAACACAACGAAGAAAGAGACAGTCATGTCCACTCAGCAGAATCGCTCGGGAAAGTCTGAGTTGTGGAGTGACAGGACTCCCAGAAGGAGTTCAATTTGAAGTTTCTGGATGAAATTAATCATTTCGGCAGCGAAGTGTAGGCCTACTGATATTTTAAGTCTACAAATGCTAACTTTCATTCGTAGCAGAACAAAGTACATTTTTTTTAAACTGTTTAAAAATATTTGTGCAAAGGAAATATTTGTTTTACCAAAAGCTTAGAAAGCTCCAGCTTGAATTAAAAGTAGAACATGTAGCACAAGATACTGTACACGAAGTAAAAGTTCCACATTGGTCATAGAACAAGGTCATATAATACATCAGAAACCGTCTTCCTCATAAGTAAATTGGCCAGTCCTTTAAAATCTTTATGGAACTCCATTGTCAGCAACTATGATTTCAGTCACATGGAAAATACTGTTTTAATAAAGAATAATTGCATATTATTGTTAAATAGACTCAGTTTGTTAAAATTGAAAATGTTAAAAACTCACTAGGTCTTTTTAGATGTTAAATTTCTCACGGTAGTCGCAAAAATAGTCATGCTTAGTGGCTGAAAAGCGTTGTCAACTCCATCCCTTATGTTGGCAGACATGCACCAGAAAATCAATAACCTCTGTCTGTGGAAGTGCCTACCAGAAGGCAAGACAGTTGGAAAGCTCCCAAAATGACTGTACGGTACGTAATACCATTATTTCACAAATATTAACCGCTGTCTATAAAACAGTGAATGATACACATGGTAAAATGATCTTATTTTGCTCGTTTCGCAAACTTACCTAGGCCTATTGTAGTAGTACTCGCTAAATAAAATTTCGTTTTTATCACTACTTAATAAATAATTTATATTTGCTTCTTGTTTATCCTTTTATAGAATTATTATCTTTTTTCTATTCTATTTTTATAATTAGGCTAATATGTTTCTAGTGTAATTTAAGCCTGGTAGTTGTTGTGGCAGAGGATTAATTCATAACCAAAATAATAACTTTTTTAAAATTTCAAATCAACCAAAAGTGAAGTAGGCTTAATGCCTGTTAATTGTATAGATTAATCACTTAAAGCAGACGTTCATAAAGAAGGAATAAGAAGTGTTAAATCTTCTTTAAGAAGTTTGGGAATGACTTTTACAAAGTAGTGGATCAAGTTTCATAGATGTACAGTCATAATCAAGAATTACAATATAGGTTGAGCATTAACAAATTACCATAGCCATGACTCTACTGTACCAATTGTTTTCATAAGATAGGTCTACTGCCCGTATTCATATAAAATTTACGGGTAAAGGTAAAAGTGTATTCAATTCCTTAACAAAGGGATATTAGGAAGTAATTGAGCCACATATAGCCTACTCGGAAAAAAAATTGACATCAAACCTAGTAAAAAATATTGTGGAATGTGATAGGCTACAGAAGTTATACAATCGATATTCTAATTAACCTTCGAAAATACTGTTTCATAAGCGTCCAACATTACACGCGCAGTAACAGATAGGCCTAAGTTCACTTTATAGCTTAGTAATTTCAGTTTGGAATTTCAGAATTTTCTCGTTAGCCTAACAGCCTTCATACTTCATACCCATACCCATACCCATCTCCGTGTTTGAAATTGACAACAGGCATCACCTTCTCTTGGTATTAACTCTTAAAGTGTGATTAATAGTAATTAACCTAAGTTACATGAAATTAAATAGAACTGGATATCTAATGATCATGTAAAGAGTAACAAAATAATTACGAACCTTTTATATCAGGTAATGACTCGTAGCGACATAAGTATTATCAGTGTTAACACAAGAAAAAAGAGATTTTTCTCATTAAGATACGGCAATATGTTATCTAACAGCAAAACACGCTAGCCTAATTGTAACTAATATAATACAAGAAAGCTAATTAGCATAGGTAACCTGTAGGTTTAGCAAAAAATGATTGCATATAGCCTAGGTGTGTTAGTTTTTGTGATAAACCATGTAATTTCTATCCTGCAAGTACAGTAAGTCCTACTCAACAACCTATATTATTTTATTCACATGTTGAATGTGAATGTGTGGACCAATTATAGTAGAGAAGTTATAGAAATTAACATCCTTATGTATGCCTATTTATAATTCAATTATTCTGAATGAATTTGGAGTTAGGACTTTCCTTCATTTTATTATTTATTTATGGAATATTCAAAACTAAAAACCATATTTTACCCTTGGTTATAGCCGCTATTAGGGTTATTTTTTTCATTTATATCTGTAGTAGAGCCATAATTCTTTGTATATATAGAGATAGGCTATATATTGTAGGCCTATGTAATATATTACATTGCTTGTAAAGTTTTGGTAAAAAAATTATAAGTGTTCTCCACATTTGATATAGGCCTACAGAAGATAACACTAATAAAGGCGTATAACATTAAACAGAACTAAATTAATAACAGCTAAGGATAACAACATAGCCTAATAATACAACTAACTGGATACTAAGAATATGTAAATAATGTCAAAATTTACCACGACCGGGTAAATTATGTGAGTATACCTTAACTTCATTAATATTGTCATCATTTCTATATTTTCTACTTTCCTTCCCTTCTTCCATCGTCACCACCACCACTACCATCATCATCATCATCATCTCCTCATCATCTTTTCTTTCTCAACTCCATTATCCTCCTCACTGTTCCCCTCTCAAGATTATAAATTTCAACTGGCTCATTATACAGAACATAACTTAGTCTACATCAATGTAAAAACGTTCCAATTTTTTTCATTTACATTCATTCTCGATCTGCATTCCCATGCGATTTATTTTTCTGCTTGATACCGGAAGAATTTATTTTAATTTGCTGAAAATGACAAATATAGGCATAAACTCACACTCTACTTAGGGCACTTCACTATTTTTAATATTTTGTTTGTTAAATAAAAACAAATTACTTCACTCTTGCGCATGTATAATCCGTTTGTACAGATTTCAATTTTAGTTAGGTATTACTTAATTTAGTATTCCATTTTATATTTTATTTCCCTGAAATTTAAAACAATAAGCTTAAGACAGTTTTTTAACATACAGTTAAAAAGGATATAAGCTTAAGACTTTTTATAACATATAGTTAAAAAGGATTTCTAAGGTGGAGGATGTGAATTGAAGTTATAAAGAAGGAAAAGGTGGAAACCTAACGATTGCTTTCAGGCTTGTATGTACTCTTGGCTCTTACCCAAATTTTGAGCTATAGGGTCAAGGGAATCGGGGCATAAAATGCTTATTCAGTTTAACTTCTTTTTTGTGACATTAACATTGAAGCTCGTGACAATGATAGGAAGAAGAAGCAGGCGAAGAGTAATATGAAAGTGAAGTGAAAATATAGGCCTACAGTGTGTAACTAAGAAGATTAAAAGGGGCAGTAGATAGACTTAATATTGAAATGAAAAACTATTTTATGCTTTATGATTAAAGCCATGGTTTAAGAGATAATTTCATTATTAGAGCCGCAACAGCGCACTGCCAGATCGCAATAACCTTGTCTATCCACTCGAACAAAAGTGCACTCTATTTGACTCCAAGTTTTAACCAAAGAAAATATGTTTTGCGCAGTTGGTTAGCATTTATCTTGCGCATGCAAATTGATAATTCAATAAGAATGACTTACAGATTTAAAATGTAGGCGGGATAAAATATTAGGTACTAAATTCTATGTTCCGAAATATATCTCTTACTGAATATAGTAACACATTATATCAAAACAAAACACATTTTATTGTTTCAGAACTTCTGCTTTAATCTCGCGTTAAATCTTGTCTTGAAAAACTCATGGTAATTAGGACTTTGCTTTTCGCTGCTACTGTCCTATAGGTCCGTAATTTAAAATATATATATATATATATAGGCTATAGCCTATGTATGTTAATAGTATAGATATAAAACCAATAGAGTGGTGCTTTATGTAAAATAAGAATTTTTATAGGCCTACAGGTATCGAAAATTCCATTACAGAAACTAAATCACCTTCGGAATTTCCCTTATTGATTTTAAACTGAGAGCTCACTGATTATTTTACTTGATGATTTCTTAGGTTACTATTGCACCTATATGAAGTTTTCGTTACATATTTGTGTTGAGAAAACTTGAACTTATTAATAATATAATTATGTAGCAGGAAATTGTACCTAACCTTCAATAATCAGTAATTAAGAGGCATCACAAAAATAAAATTGTATTTTCTTATTTTCAAGAGACTTGGCCTTAGGAAGGACATTTTGACCCAGAGTATAATACAATAATTTGAGAATTCAAATCAATATTACTCTACGGATGAGTAGGCCTATGTTAAATTATATGCGTCATTCTTCAAGAAAATAAAGAGAACAAAATAGAAGAAGAAGAGAATAGAAAAGAAGTTGACAAATCTCTTTAAAAATATCGCCAAAGAATTGGTCTCCATGTAGACCTACTCCACAGACCTAAAAGTTATTTCTGAGGATGACTATGGATTATTTGATTAGAGTTGTTAATTTTCCCTTCAATTGGACTAATTTGTATTTGCATCTCCATTTTACAAATAATTTATTAACAATAGGCCTACATCTAGCAAAAAATGTTGTCTACGTGATTTTCTTCATAGAAGTTGATAAATTCTCTTTTTTTCAGAATTTACGTCAAATGGCTACATACTAAATGCTTCAAACCGGATATTACCTTCATAACAAACAAAAACGGTACCGAAAGCTAGGAAAATATTTCCATCTACAGAAGTCAAAACGGTTTAAAAACGAAAATTCTCTTTTGGCTCAGAAACTTGAAGTAAACAAAGCTCAGTAGACCTATGTGTGCTTTACTTTTAGGTCATAGGTAAGTTAGGTAAGGTTCAGTTACGTTAAGTTAGGTTAGGTTAGGTTAAGATAGCTTAGTTTGCACTAATACGTAACAGAAGTACGATGTAAATGCTTTATTGCGCGAAGGCTTATCTGAATGAAGTAGTGACCGAAATCGAGATACTGAAATATTAATAACCATTTCCAAATATTTTGTGTCCGCAATCGAGATATTAATGGGGGTGTACGCAATTGAGTCTGTTCGCAGTCAAACATAATCATGGTATCACACTGAAGGTTACAAACTACAGTGAGTTCCACGCAAGAGTTGGCCAATGACGCGGGTTCGTGAAGCGCGGCGGGCACAGCTCCAACTCCCGAGCGATCGGGTGAAATATCTACGCTAATAAGGCCGCGAGTGGTCTAATGAATCAGGTTCTCACATTTCCAGTTCAAATTACAATGAAAATAAACACGTACCTCATCACAAGAGATGTTGGAAATGGTTTCCTCTTGCATGCACACAATACTGGCACCTTTTTAGGAAATTTTCTTTCACGCGCATAAGTTCGGCTTCCGAGATAAAGTTAATTTCTCTTGTGATATTGTCTTTAAGTTCTTCTAATGTATGGGAAATTGACCTATACACTTATTTTTCAAGTTTCCCCATAAATAATATTCACATAGGCCCTACTGTTAGAAGAACTTAAAGTCAATATCACATAGGCCTATAACAAGAGAAATGAACTCTGTCTCAGAAGCTGAACTTATGCGCGTGAAAGAAAATTTCCTAAAAAAGGGGCCAGTATTGTGTGGATGCAAAAGGAGAACATTTCCAACATCTCTTGTGATGAGGTACGTGTTTATTTTCATTGTAATTTGAACTGGAAATGTGAGAACCTGAATCATTACACCACTCGCGGCTTTATTAGCGTAGATATTTCACCCGATCGCTCGGGAGTTGGAGCTGTGCCCGCCGCGCCGCAGGAACCCGCGTCGTTGGCCAACTCTTGCGTGGGACTCACTGTAGTATAATATTAAAACACGTCGGTACAATAGAAACATAACTAAGCATGGAATGACAATTATTTTAATTTTAAAGACAACTCTAAACAAATAAACTTATTTAACATTTTACAACTACGTAAGACACACTGTCTGGTTGAATTGAAGGGGTCGGGGAAGATAGTGGTAACCCACACAAACCTTGTTTTAGATATTACATTTTTTAAAGTTTGTTCAAATTTCCAAATCATATTTAAAATTTTTTGTACATACGCCTACTGCGTTACTAAGAAGATTTATTGACAGAATTAGCTTATGCGCAGAAACATTGGAATAAATAATAATTCAGAAAAAATAAAAATGTTTGAACAATCTCAACTTTAACAAAAAGAGGGTTAGCTCTTTCTTCTCCCGACCCCTTCAGTTGAGCAAATAGTTTGAACATATTATTAGGTCTGTTGTATAGGCCTATTAGGTGTCTAAGAGTTCAAAAATAAAGTAGCCTACCCAACAGATTCGCTTTTTGCAATAAGTTAGAGTAGATATTCTTCAAATGATGGTTTAGACAAAAATAAGTAAATACAAACCTTGAGAGTCTAAATATATGTGAAAAAATTACAAAAAGCAACATTTACGTGGTAAAAAAAAAAAACAAAGAAAATCTAACTTATAATTTTCGTTTAACTTACCTATTTCCGAGAAAAAATGAGTCTGCCCGGGTGAAGCTGGCTTTCTGTGCCCTAGGTCGCGGATTCAATCCCATCTCAGGTATGTGTGTATAAATGTGAAAGGCCCTTATCTATAGATTTAAAGTCATGTGAAAGAACTCCTGCGGGACAAAATTCCGAAACAACGGAAGTAGCAATACACCTTCTTTCCAAATAACCATCAAACTAACCATTATAGTAAAATGGACATGAAGTTACTGAGTAGGAATCTGAATTAAACAACTGCTCGGTGAAAATTTTGAGCACATTAATAAAAACCATATAAAAATTCGTACGTACAGGTGCGGAAATTAAGCCTAACTTTAATCTTTCACCCTCAGATTTTTTTCTGACTGGACTAACCTGTATTAAAAAAATGCTAAAGCTAAGTGTGCTATAATTTTCTGCAGGACTTCCAAAACCTTCCCCAGTTTTAGCTGTGACCCGCGGGTGACATTGCAACTGGTCGATATTGCAAGCTGTCACTTCTGCCACTTCTGCGTGCATATAACCGTGAGCACAAGAGACGAGAAAGCAGCGACATTAACGAATAATAAAATTAAAAGAGGAAAAGGAACGCTACTTGTCAGTTCTGAAAACGCCCACCCTCCGACCAAACCCGCCCTCGCTACCGTATCTTTAACATTAGATCAAGGGAAGGCCTATTATAATTATATAGGGCCATTATTCAAGCTCCACCCTGACTAACAACAAAGCCACCCCCTCACCCCAAACTCTTGCCAAGAACATGCAACATTTACACTAATTAATAAGTTTATCTGTGCCATGAAGTTATTCTCATTATAAGCCTACCGGTATTTTAGTCTCCTTAATCGATTATAGGCCTATAGTTTTAATCTCTTTAATTTTTAAAAGAGTAACTTAGTACCTTTACTTTTAATAAAAATAATGATTATTTATATCTAATCTGAATTTTCGGAATGATCTTATGCTTAAGAGAATAACGGATCCAGGTAAAATAGAACCACATTGACTTTTATTTGATTTTAAAATGTGGTTGGCTGACTCTGAATTCAAGCTGCATAAACCACATGGGCTTAATATGTTAGTTTGACATGGCTATGATTTTAATTTTAATTTTAATTATTCACTGAAAATGACCACAAGTTAGTCGAAATATATTTGATTTTTTAATATTTTATATTTACAAGACGGAGTTACGGTATTTTAAACTTAAGCTAATGACCCGAAGAAAGTTTCTACGGAACATTAAGGGTAGACTAATATGCAATATATTTTCATAGTAAGGTACAATGAACTGTATTAAATAGCCTATTGTCCGTGAAATTCACAAAAAATAATAATTACGATTTTTGAAACATTACAACGATTACTAAACGAGAAATCCGAAGTATGTCCAATTAAGAGTTTAGCTAATGTCTAGCTTGGGATGTCCGGCCCTATGTTAGTCTATGTGAAAATTCTATTAAAAAATATCCAAAATGCTAATGAATTTTATTTTTCCCAGAAAGGTTGCAGTAGATGTTAAAATCCTTATAAAACACAACCATATACCCTTCAATTATCTTGGTTCAGTTCACATCTCAGGATTCATGAATAATATTTATTAAGACAGTTATATCTTTAAAAAAATGCTAGTTTCAGTCTTTAAAAGAATCGCTTTATTATGAAGATTTTGAGTTCCTTTTTTCTTTTAACATTGAGCCCATATTCATATTATGAAAATTCGACTCGACTAGTGTTTTGTACACTAACCTATGTTCTTAGAAGTGACAAATCTATATAGCCTAGTCAGACTTCATTATTTCCATTCTCCAACTTATTTATACAAAAATTACTTAAATACAAGTTAAAGTTAGGTAGGTCTATTATAGCCCGGTTAGGCTTGAATCAATACGAAGTGACGGTATCAATCAGCAAACTAAATACATATTTTAATAATTATTTTATTTCAATGATAATGATAACGTTTCAATTGAAGCTGAAAAGCATGTTTCATTCTGTTTCATCTATTGATGTGTAATTTGAATCTCAACCTTGCATTCTCTCCAGTACAGACTCTCTCTTTACTGCCAATGGAAAATGAAGATTGAAGTCATGTTTCCAGAACCTCATAAGGCACACTTAAAAAAATAAATAAGCCGAGCATTCGAGCTTTCGAGAATTCAGTTTACCGTTTACTTTTAATATGGGTGTAGATAGCGCCACATTTTCCTGTGGTTTAAGGTAGGTCCATGTCTTTTAGAAGTTATTTATAGGTTATGTTAATAGTTTAATTCAGTTAAAAGGAGCAGTAGGCCCAATTTAAAAGTATTATTCAATTACCTCGGCAGCTCGCTTTGCCCCACAGAAAAAGTATAGAAAAAAGAATAAAAATATAGTGCATTAATAATAATAATAATAATAATAATAATAATAATAATTACTGTAATTAAATCAAGTTTAAAACAATGAAATTATTAGTTCAGATGGACAATGCATTCGGCCACCATATACTGACGAACGATTATGATTATGAATCCTATGATAATGATGAAGATGATGATGATGATTGTTATTATTAATGCTTAATAATTATTATTAATAACTACATTATCATGATTATTATTTATAAACATCATCAGACTATTGTTTTACTGAAGTGAATTCATTCCTTCCAGTGTTGAATGACCATAAATTCGTAAGAATTTTTAAAGACAGTCATTAAAATTTTTCAACGCTATCAAGATGCGATGTATATAATCAGGAGAGACGGAAAGCACAAAAAATAACAGAAGTAGACCCAGTGTTGGGTTTCAAACATTCACTGTATAGAGCACGCTCGACTTGAGCGGACATAGCAAAAAACGAAATTATTGTTCCCATTTGGTATTTGACGACTCCTGGTCTAGCGTAGCCTACATATAAATTGAATGGGTTCTTTTTCGGTAGGTCCGTTGTGGTCTTGTGTGTGCTCTTTTACTCATAGAAGGAATAAAAAAAAATTGGCATGGATCTGAAGTTTTAGAGAAAACTTCTTACACACACATGTGCAGTCTTTTATCAAATCTTTCCCCAAGTTTCCATACGTGGGCGTTCTCTTAAGTCCGGTTTCTGTTTCCTTCCTTCCTTTCTTTTATATAATCCTCCTTCTTCTTCTCTTTATCGCTTCTTTCAATCTGTCCTGAAGCAGCTTTCGCACCGTCTAATGGCTTCTTAATACCCTCCTTAGCCCAAGCTCACTCACTGGATCCCTCTCAGCAAGTACAGGGTGTTTCTCAATATCAGGTTCTGCATATCATTTATTCAAAACTACCTCAGATCAGTTATACCGAAGTATCAGGGCTGTGTTTTGATTATTTAAACTGGATATGCTTTCAAGGCAGAAGCGTCCCCAAACTGTGGATTCAAACTCGCGAATAGTTTTTGGAGTTTTGACCAAACACAGGGGCGAATGAAGATCAAAATTTATTTTCCCTTGATCTTAGAATAGGCAAATAGAAATAAGCCTCAATGACTCGCCGCTGTCTAAAGGCCCCTAAACTTTCATATAGTAACTCAAAAAAGGGGGAGAAGTACCCGAATGAGTGGGGAGTAGCCTATGCTCGGCGAAACAAAATAAAATACCAAATAAAGGAAAATATATCCAGATACCAAGCTCCTAAACAATTAATGACGAAATAAATATAAGTAATTAAAAGCATAAGTTATACACAAGAAACGATTACACAGCCCAACAAAAAAGAACTTTTGTTTGGTGCCTCAGATGCTTTGCCGGATTTTGGCTATACTTAGCATGCTTATTCCAAATATGTAAATAGTTTTTCACTACCAGCTCTACTTTTATATAGATTTTATTTGAGAACTCTTAGTCTAGCGAAACAAAATCTTGCTTGATAATATAGCTAGTGAAGTTCCTTGACCATACTTTGGACACGTAGGACGAAAACCGTACGAAGTACAGAAAAACTAAAACCTGAATTATTTTTTCGCCCTCAAATTGACAGCTCATAAGTCATAAACGACCCCAAATTATATTGTTATTGTAATGTTACTGTAATGTTAGTGTGTTGCTTTTTTCTTCACACGATTTAGAAGCTAAAAATAAGTACTGTTTTTTATTTATATCAAACGTAAAATGGGATAATATGCATAATGGTAATGCCATATCTCACAAACTAAAGCTGATAGGGCAAAACTAATGGCACATTTGGCATCAGCGACCTAAATAGGCTATACCCAAGAATAAGTATAAATTCTAAGGCACCAAAATGGCTGTTGGTCTGTGTAATTTATTTATTTCTTATATTTTGTGTTGGGGTCGCTGAATTTACAGAATATAATTTAATTACAGTACAACCTTATAACCTTCATATAATATGGTAATAGTTCATCAATCCATAGTTAGAGGCATAATTTAAATTTTGTTGTAGAATAAAAATAATTTTGTATAATTCTGACAACACTGAATTTATAGATAAATAATTTAACTTTTGGTTATGTGCTTAGAGACATATTTTAATCAACAGGTCAAAAGTAATGTTACCGGTATATTAATGCCATCCCAAGTAATTATGTATAGGATAATGTATTAATCAAGAATGATGAATATTTTCGTCTCCTTTTGCAGAATATTATTTAACAAAGAATATCAAACTAATGCCAATTATACTTAGAAAAAATTATAATTTAATTATACGATTTAAAATATCGGTATTACGAATTGTTCTGTAAAATTGTACAATAATTGTAGACCTACACCTGTGCGAAATAATCTGCTAAAATTTAGCAGTGTCTTCGCGATGGTTCCGCTGTAGTTAATCATTCTTTGATTGATAAAAATATTCTTTCTAAGTGGCTTATTGTAGTTTCGAAAGTCTCTCATACACAACCTTATACATATTATTTAAGTTTACTAATTGACTCAGGCACTTGATACATGGAATCAGATGACAGAAAATTCTAATCATTTTATTAACGTAATGTAAAACAAATATAAAAATAAAAATAAACCATTGGATGAAAGTAGATTGAGCGCGTTTTCGCTCTACAGGAGAATGGAGCCCGTACATGTCTGAATGTCTCATTAAAACTAAGTTTTTAGAAACTGCAGATCCGTTCTTGAAAATGCTGCTTATTCTTCTCCAGTCACACAGTCAATATCATCTTCATGTAACTTGAAACCGTAATTAATGCAGTAGAAGTTGCCCTGAGGGTCGGCTCCTGGAATTGTTGCTTGTACTTCCGCGAGTCACCCCAACCTAGACCCTCTATAAGGAAACCAACGTGGACACCATCCAGGAATGCATCGCGATTAGCGCGGCGACATTCTACGAAATTTGTGACAGGTACGAAAATCTCCAAATCGCTGAGTTGGGCCGTTATGACATTTCGCACGACAAACACAAGAGGCCGAAGTCACTCTTCCCACAAGAGATGACTGAAGCGCTACGGCTCTAACAGAACACAACACACTCATCTAAAAGAAACAAAAGACCTTACAAGGGCCGATAACTGGTAATTTGGACTGAACTCGAGCCAAATACCAGGGAAATTATCAATGTGTGATTACAGGAAATGGATCTCCAGACTGGAAGTCAACAACATGTATAACACTAAATAAAATCGGGTCCGATTTTCTCAACCACTAAAATCAAGTTATTCTGCCAAGGTTTTTGAGGGTTTCCAAGGCCTTGCAACGGATGTTGGAATAGTCCCTTACAAAAGACGGGCCGCAACCCGCACAACATCTATTCCCCAAGATTTCAAAATTATTAGATAAAAGGACCATTTGAGCGTGCAGGATTGAATTTTGGAGCGATAAATGGAAGATAGAGAATTACAATAGTCTGTCTTCTTGGCAACAGCAAAATGCAGGAACATTGCACACCATACCCAGGAATGCTTCTTGCTAACCATCCTGACTGCGGAAATACCTTAACAACCGGACGAGCTATGACACTTTGCCTCAAAATTATACTAAAAATTATGGGCGAAAAGGGCTTTGCCTCGGTACCCATTGGCTACTACAAAGTAGTGGGCATAAAAGAGGAAGGAGTCACGTATCATAAGTACATTGCAAATATCCTCAATTCGATTCCGGTTCCCATATGAAGACCATCTTCAGTTCAGTTTAAGTCGTAAATACTGCAGCAGAAGGCTCCCTAATGGCCTGCCCCTGGAATTGCTGCCTATTCTTCTGCAATTCCATAATCAAGATCGTCTTCTGTTGGGTCATCATAATCATTCACAGCACGTCAGCCGTTGGAGGCCCTGGCTTCCTTCACAATCAGCTTCCAGAGGTGTTTTCTCTCTCCGCTTCCCATTCCAACAATCCGGCTCAATTGATTTTAAATCTCCGCGACGACAGCTGTTTTATAGAGCTTCTTTTTTTACAGGGTAAGGGGATCAGCATTAAACCAACATATTTTGCAACGGGACTGAAGATCTTGATTTTGGGGTACCCAACCCCTAGAGGAGCTGCTTTTACTACAGCTAAAGAGCCTCCTTCGGTCTTTGCAGTTTAGAAGCCATACCAGTGTCCATCATCTTTGCCATTTGATTTCCGGACGTGAACCCAGCCGACTTCTGTCTGCTACTCCATGCCAGTACTGGTGAGATTGCTGCCATAACTTCCAATTCTAGGTCCGTCTTGTTCACTTTTAGCAGGTCCATCTTTTGCAGGGTTTGATTCTTCAACCCTCATGTACGGTCTTACTTTATAGCTTCATCAGTAGTATTGCTTTCACAAATGACAAATTTTTATTCAATTACAAACTACCAATAATCTCTTAGCAACATAAATGCATTATTGTCAACACATTAAAACATCAACCATCTTTTTAATACAGAAACGCGTGAAAATTGTTATTGCGGTCCGCGAAAAAAGAAAGAAAAAACTATATAGTAAATATTATGCTGGGTGGCTAGCTACCAGGGTGTTAGAAACCACATTTTTGAGGGAAGAGTTTGGAAAGAGCCGCGCATATTTTTTAAAGTTAAGTATGATTTTTCTGAAGGTCAAATATAGACATAAATAAAAGCAGCAGCAAACATTATAATTATCCACAAACTGACAACAACGCGGAAGTTTTTGTTTGTTTTAAAGCTGTTTTTGAGGGGGGAAATTAAACCAAATGCCAGAAAAATTAAAGAATTTTCAGTTTAGCAACGAAATTTTTCACCACATCAGTAAAATGCCTTATAGTCGAAAGCCATAATACTAGAGGATCAAGATCGACAATCTCCGGCGTTCCTTAGTTCGCCAAGTGGAGAAGATCCTGGGGTCTCGAATTTATAGTCGAGTAGATGCTACAGGTCTGTCCAATCGCCACTTGGATATTTGGGCGCTAATTAAGAAATCTTCAAGTGTTTAAAATTGTGTACATGCAACTTCATGTATTGTTGTAAATATGAGATGGTACATATAGGCTATTATATGTATCTATTGTGATGTGGTATAATAAACACCACCATTAACTGATGCCCAGAGGACGTCTGATATTAACACTGTTGAAATATCAATTAATTTTATTACGGGGAAGAGACTTTGCCTTCTTCAGCTACCTCCCGGTCTGGAGGGTCATCTAGACATCTACCGAAAAGGAATGCCGTCCAGGCACAGTCAAATACTGTGCAGTACTCAGAAGAGGTGGATCAACAGCAGAAACATCCCTGTTCATCACATCAGTGAAATGCAATGTAGCCGAAAGCCACAATACTAGAGGATCAAGATCGACAATCTCCGGCGTTCCTTAGTTCGCCAAGTGGAGAAGATCCTTGGATCTCGAATTTATTATTGAGTAGAAGCTACAAGAATGTTCATCCGATACTTGGAAATTTTGGGCGCTAATTAAGAAATCTTCAAGTGTTTAAAATTGTGTACATTCAATTCATGTATTGTTGTAAATATGAGATGGTACATATAGGCTATTATATGTATCTATTGTGATGTGGTATAATAAATATCACGTAAAACGTATTTTCTTTGTTTCTTTTTTTATATTAAAGTTTTTAGTCACGATATTGAGGTGCTAAGTACATTGTAAAATACTTATAAATACACTAATGTGCAATGAACTAATCCGCATTTATAATTCCATATAAAGTGGCTCACGTGCCATTCAAGACTGAGACTGACAACGATTTCCCTCTTCCTGTACCTTTTGAGAACATAAAAAATGTCCAAGTCAATGATAAAATCAGGTAAACGGATATAACAGAGTGCCAGATAGAGTTAATAGGCCATACAGCGAATGCTTCTTATGTACATGGAACAGACATTGTACTATAAATATTCTTATATAGGCCTATCTAAAATATAAATGTTTATTAAGTGCCAGTATGGTACTTTATGAGATTGTGTGGTGGACGAAAAAATGTCTGTCCGTCTGTCTGTCTGTCTGTCTGTCCGTCTGTTCGTGTGTCTGTACGCACCATAACTCAAATACGCTTTTTCGGATTTTCATGAAACTTGGAAATCACATTTATAATGTCCATGGGAAGAACCCTATTGATATTGAACCAAATCGGTTCACCGGTACCGGAGTAATGCCCAATTTAGTGCCTATTTTAATAGATTATGGCGCCTTTCTAATAGAAAGGCGCCATCACTCAAATACGCTGTATCGGATTTCCATGAAACTTGGTATACCCATTTATGACGTCCATGAGAAGTGCCCTATTGAATTTGAACCTAATCTGTTGACCGGTACCGGAGTAAAACCCAATTTAGTGTCTACTTTAAAGGCGCAATAACTCAAATACGCTTTATGTTTTTTTATGATTCGTTATTTCCTAAATCGCTATATATATAAAAGGCTTTGTCCTGACAGACTGACTGACTGACTGACAGGAATCAACGTAGATCCTAAACTATAACAGGTAGAGACTTGGAATTTTGACAGTACCTTCGTTTCATAATGTAGGTGCTCACTAAGAAAGGATTTTGCAAAATTTTTATTTTATATACCAAAAATTTAACGTTTTTGAGAATACTTAATCCCTTTTTACACAGAATTATAAAATCCAAATCACAGAACATATTGTTGCTAATGGTATCAGATGGGTTTGGAGGGGGGGGGGGGAAAGAAATGCAAGTTTGACTATTAAGAGACGCTATCAATATAATTCATGTTATAAATAAATATTAAAGAATGTAATCCACGAAAATAATGCAGTCACATAACTTTCTCTATCCTGGACATAGAGAAAACAATACGAGGTATGGTAATATGGTATATTATTATATCGGGCGATAAACCTGGGCGACGCCGGGTCTTTTAAGCTAGTATTCACATAAAAAGTATTTCTTCATTTTTACAAAACATCTGAACATCTGTTTAGAGGGTAAAAAATTAAACAATTGAACTTTACTGGATTTTCCGATCTGTTATACCACGGTTATAGGCTAAAACCTGTACGTTTGCCAAATTTCAAGTGTCTTGCGCATGTGGAATGAGTAAACACTCATGAGCTAATGAGTGGACGATTTAAACTGAAGTAGATCGAATGACGTCACGGCCATCCAGCCAGTTTTTCCATACTTATATAGAAGCTACAAACACAAAATTTTTCACGCTTTTGGAAGCTAGAAATGCCAATATTCCTGCCAAATTTCACGATTCCATCCGTCCTATAAGTGTGTCAAAAGTTACATAATGTGTGGGAAAAATACCAATGGGCCAAATTTCAAGTTTCTGGATCATATGAAAGTGGGCAAACATTTATGTCAGTGCGTAAGTTAACCACGCGGCTTTGTAGTATGAGCTAGTGATGCCTTGCCAATTAAAAAGCACGTGACCGTTTAGTAATCGTTAATCCGGTACCGGTCAACCGACTTGGTCCAAAATCAATAGCGTTCTTCCTATGAACTTTATAAGTATGTAGGCCTATACTAAATTTCATGAAAATCTTATTACGAGTATTCGAGCTATCGCATGTACAGACACACAGACAGTCCGACAGACAGACAATTTTCCCGTCCTCCAAGTAATCTTAGAAAGTACCATTCTTGCATTTAATAAACTGTAAATAATATTTCTTAATTGAAAAAAATTAGGATTTTTAAAGAAAGTGTCAATCGTGCCCGGTAAAGTCTGCTAAACATTGTAAGGGAATAAATAACTTTTTTTTTTTCAGAGAAGATGCAACCATAGTGGGAATGTTTATCAAATGAAGATATTACCACGAGAAAGTTTGTTTCAAATAGTGTAGCCCATGAGATGGGAACCAGGGGTGGCTGGCGAATTAGCGAGAGTAAGGCGACAGCAAGGGAAGAAGACGGATGAGAAGGCTGAGTGGTGATAATGATGAAGAAAAGGGATCACAGGGATGTATGATGGAGTTATACGCACAGGGAGTTCCAAGAAGTGGAGCAATAAATATGTGTGTCAGTGCTGCATTGCAGCTGAGAGCTTGCGGAAACACACGTTAAATATTTATAACATTAAAATGACTTACTATGTAAATAAGGCTTTCACATAAAATTTCTTTTCATATCACAATCTTTATGTTTAGTTTTCACAACAAACTCAACGTATCTCCTGCTCTATCCTAGCATGTAAAAATATCCAAACACTGAACCCTGTGGACAAACTGAATTTTTTAGAGATTAAATCCCCATGTAGGAAATACATTTAGAATTTAGATAGGTCTATTCTGAAGACCAAAAGCACAAAAAAGATAAAATAAAACTAGGTTAATATTATAATCTTCTATAAAGCATATTCCAAAGCAAAGGATCCAAGCTCTTGATTCGCTTCTTATTATTTCCTAAGAAGAAAATTTAAAACAGACAGAACAATTTACTTTTCAAACCTGTAGAAAATACGGAAATAGATGAAAAACACTATCGTGGAAAAACTAAATTAAACTAAAAATTATGTCCACATTGCAATTCAAGAATTCTTCCGTACCACAGGTCTGTGGGAATGATGAAAGGGATCAGCAAAGAATAGCTAATTATCATACCTATTTTCTGTGTTTGTCGAAAGTTTTCATAACTTTTATTTCATTAATTATTTTTACCAGGAATGTAAGAGACTACCTGCCAGGTCTTACTGGTTAGCGTTGCGGATCCGGATCTGCGGGTCTGGGTTTGATCGCCAATTTTTCCTCGCATTTTTCTGAGGTAGGGAGGTCGGGAATGAGCTAATTAAGCATCGTGCGGAGCTACACTGAGGAGTTACTTGATGAAGAATTAGCGGTTCCGGTTCATAAGCCATCGATAACGGCCGTGGGAGTCGACATGCTGACCACATGCCTCCAGTCCTGTTATCTGCTTACGGTAGATGACGCGTCAGCCGGATGGTAGGTCTAGTCCCGCGGAGGGACGTAGCGCTATCGAGTTTAGTATAATTTTATAAACATGGGTAAACTGAGGTGGAATACATGAGAAAGAAAGAGGCCCATATAAAGCTACAGAAGTTCATGCACAACTGCAAAAGAAAAGTAAATGACGTAGGCTATGAATCTGCTGGTTATTCAATATGCAGTAAATGCATCCTAAGTAATTTACTTGTTTAAAAAGTCAAGTTTTGCCTACAAGACCAGTGGTAATAGCGCTTCCTCCATACGAACGTGCACAGAGAATCTCCATTGGTGGTCTAAGCCTTTGAAGTTCATCTCAAGCCGATGTCCACAAATTCAAAATGGTCTGTAAAAGCAAATGAGGTTGGACATAATTTGTGTTTTAAGTACTGTACATGTGCATTTATATGTGCTGATGACTTGGAACTACTAAATCATTTCTCCAAATGAAATGAATGTGAAGCAACCATTAGGCCTATTCATTTCAGCAAGTGGAGTTCCATTATTGGCAATGAAATTTTCAATTATCTTCTTACGTCATTCTTCTCAAGGTAATACACAATTTTTCCGGGGTTTCGACTCCGAGAATATACAGATATGAATATGCCTATAGGCCTATATCAGGCCACCTCATTTCCCCAATTATATTATAATAAATTATTATTATAAATTAAAAGGTTACACTGCATAGAAGTAGTGTTTTTACCACAATATTCACACCTGAACTATGAATAAAAGGTATGCGTGTGTTTGCTTGGTGTGGGTTATGTTCAGTATTAAATTAACATTCAGAGCTTTCAAAAAAACTTTCAATTAGTTAAAATTTTTATTTTTTTACATATTTAAATTTTACTTCATGGCTGCTATGTTAATGATTTTTAGGTAGATTTCGAAGAAAAATCTACGTATTAGAAACGATACCATGTCATGACTTTCGAAAAATTATTTCATATCTTTACGTTTCATGCCTCCCTAAGTACGAAACTACCGCCCGTTCAAACATTTTTTTGTTATAAAGGCCTATATCTTTACACGCTAGCGGCCGTAATTTTGAAGATATTTTAACCAAATTTTATTGTGTTTTTAAAGACCCAATAGTTCGGACAAGTTCGTTAATGAGCAAAATTGGCCCAATGGGAGGGTCGGGGGAGGGAGTCGAAATTTCGAAAAATTTACATCTCGGCCCTATGAAGTATAGAGGGAAACTTTGTTTGAATAAATTAGAGTACTCCCTATGGAGTTCACAGTGACACCAAGGATTCGGGGGTTTTGGGGGTACGAGTGGGAGTGGGGGGATGGAAATTCGAAATTTTTGAAACCACGTCTTGTGGGGTACGTATCGTTGAAAAGCTCTTGATGAGTACTCTACAAATCAATAACTAGTTTCTCGATAGCTCTCATATAAGGCGAGATTTGAATGTTTGAAAAAGTGCTCATCCTCTTTCTTGCAGTTATTATTGCGGGTTTGTCTTGCCAAGGCTAAAGAAGAGGAGTGCTGCGCAGCGACAATAAATTAAACCAAAAGCACTTCGAAATCTACCTCAGCCTGTAGGCCTGCCTAAAGGGATTTTTTAATATACGTGTATATTATGATATAATAAATAATAAATAACATCCCAGGAAATATTGTCATCATGTAGGCCCTAGGTTATATCAAGAAAAAACGCTATTATCAGAAGGCTAGGTTATAACTTTTAATTCGTGATTAGGGGAATAGGCTGGCCTGATATACATATATCAGAATCAGACCTAAAGTTTGCCAAGTGAAAAAATAAATCTTGAATACGTAGCCAGAAACAGCATGTCACACCTGTTCCACTTCCTCTTTTACAAGTTTCCACAAATGTATCGGAACACGGAAACTTTGAAAGTTCTTCACGAATGATTCTAAAATCGTCGATTCATTGTGATGAAGGGGACTGAGATTGCCTTTGCTACTCTCAGGAACGCGGAAGAATTGCACGACCTCTTCGCACTTAATGAAACAAATTGAGGCACGCTCAAATTCATTCGGATCCAATGGATATTGTCAATTAAGTGAGAAAAGGGAACAACTAAAACTTTATACAAATGAGGTCATTCCAGTTAAAATTAACAACGGAGCTTTGACAAAAAGGCAAATAGGGGGAAATCAACTCTGCGTCAGACGAGTATTTTTAAATTAACAGATCAAACTTTTGCTTCTAAGTTCACAGTATTTAAAAAAAGATAACTGTATCCTAAAGCAATCTGCACTAGTGCCCTGCGCAGCTGAAAGTGCTCATCATTTAATATTATCATTGATAAACTTCATTATGAAGATTGTAAATTTTCAACTAGTAGTCTACATGTAGTATAAAATATTGGCGGAAACTTATTTTACATATAATATTATACTATCACTTGGTTCAGCTAGCCTATATGATTTCATTCTATAATAGCCTAATAGATTTACATTTACTCTACTGATATTAAAAATTCTGGGCACGGAGTCATCCGGGAGAGACTTTAAGCTGGTGGCCCTTGTCGTCGATTTACGGCACGTAAAAGCACTCCAAGTCTAAATTAGAGCCTCTGGACAAAATTTCTCGACTCTTTCACATCCAAGTAATACCTTAGTTTCCGGAAAATAAGCGTAACAAAATTAGTATAGATAATGAAACCTCCATTTGGAGGCCCTATGCCCCACCATAGGGGTTACAGGAACGAGTCAGTCAATTAGCCTACCGATATTGCAATTTATCAGCCGTGTATTTGTCCATTCATTATCTGATAGCAAATTATTGTGAAAACATGCCTGAGATTATCAACAATGAATGCATATTTAGATTGTCTAAAATTCAGTTAATATAATGCTTTTTATCACATAAGTGGAATGGAAAATTCTTCTTCTGCAATGTAATGAACGGGTATTTTGAATACGAATATGTTACCTTATAGAATAGAATCCGCTATTATAATTAACCTAGTATTGATAATTAGCCTGTTCTATGTTAAAGAGTCCCCATGTTAGTCTTTTAGTGCCAAATGAGAACAGAAAACAGCGTTTTGTGTGTAAAAAGAAGCAATCATCAGTACAGAAATTATACATCAATGAGCCACCTATCTCAACCGTTACTAATATTCAATCTTGAACAACTGTGCTTTAAAATGAGTGACTGAACTTAAAAAAAAACTTAGGCTTGGACACAGTTTGACAAATAATATCCAGATATCGCCAGATATTCAATATAAGTTATACTTTTTTTTAATGTGGAAAAGTCAAATTTTATGTAACTTATGATTTTAAGATTTATAATCAACAATACGTGACAAATCCCAGAGCTCTCCGAACTATGTCGTCATTTCAAAGGAGTATCAATATATCATTTTTTTTTATTCATTTTATTTATCTCCCTACAACAAGGAAACAAAAATTAATCCATAGGAGTGCTGGTACACCAACAATCTTCAATTCAAATCTTAGTATTAAACAAATGGAAATGTATTAACCACAATTGAATTTTATATTCTATTAATTTGACTTCCAAATAATAATTGACAAATAACCAAAGAAATTTGATTTTCCAGTCCAACTTGTCGCCTTTGTATTCCCTTAAAAAATCAAAATAATTTTGTTTAATTTTATGCTTTAAGAGCTTAATTTTCAGTAGGATTTTCCCACTGGCAAGAAGAAAAATAAAAATAAAAAGAGAGAAATCGAAACATTTCGAAGTTGGGCACATTATATTTTTCAAAATCTAATAATTACTTTCTATAACAATCTGCTTTTGTTTCTCTGGGTAAATGTCTCTCTGTTACTGTACCTCTTTATATTAAATGAGAATGGGTTGTAGAGGGGTTGGAATAAATAGCTGCTATTATTTATTCATAAAAATTTTAGAACAATGCGAATTCGTATTTCTTACCTCATATTATGCTTCTATGATATTTCAAGGTAATAAGGTACATAATGGAATGAGACTGCTCAGAACCAGGAGGTAGTCTGTGTAGCATAAGCTGAGAGTTTTTGCTTGCTTCTGAGCTATTTTAGTAAGTTCTTTTTGTAGTGCATTTAAAGGACTCTACATGTCCGTATTACTTGAGTTTTTTAAACTTTGCGAATCAGAATATATAACGAAGGATAAACATAGCTGAAGCAAAATTAAAAATGTTCTTCTTTTGTTTACAACCACGAAACTCTTACAGAAGTAAATTACATTCTTGAGTTTTGTCCATTCTGTAGCGATAATCTTAATGATTTATGTATAGCGTAGAGCTTTATCACTGGTACTCACTACTAAATTGCGGTATTTTGTTACCTGTTGGAGCGCTTTCAACCGCATGGAGTCAGTTGCTGAAGATGGCCGCTCCATGCGGTTGAAAGCGCTCCAACAGGTAACAAAATACCGCAATTTAGTAGTGAGTACCAGTGATAAAGCTCTACGCTATACATAAATCAAGTAAATTACATTTCATTGTATGTTCTTTTAGAAGGTCTCATTAAAGAAACGACATAAAAGGACTTTTAAAGTCAGAAAATATTTTTTAATATCTCTTCAATAAAAAGAAGTTTAATACTGTCACCAACTGTGACAAAGGAAGGACGAGATTTAACCACAATCGGATAATACTAATTTTTTTCATTTTCTTGGTATGTATTACTCTATTCTATGTACTGCACTTTCATAAAAAAAATAGTCTAGGCATGGGTAGAAATGAATTCAATATTTTTAATACATATCTCTATCCCTCCAGGATAAATTTAGGAAAAAACTACTGTAATTCATATAACAATTTAGTTATTTCCAATAAGTAATTAGGTGAAGACGCTAGTTGAAAATAACACTATACATTATTCAAAGTTCTAAACAATATTATTTGCTTTGTTTTAAACAGAAAATGCGGAATATAGGTACATTTATAAACATTGAATGATATTACCGCAATTAGACACAATTAAATTTCAGGCAATCAGGTACAAATGAACAAACATAAGCTAATAACTGATAACCTATATAATAGAGATTTCATATCGTAAATTGAAAAATAATGCATGGAAATATTAAGTGAAAATAAGTGAAATTAATAAACATAATAAAATGTATAAAATAAAAATATATAAAATACATCGTGAACACACTAATAGTCGTACTTATTTTTTATACGGTCTATCTTCTCTTCATAATAGCTAGCCTACCTAAATTAATAATAATAATAATAATAATACATAATTAATAATAATTGTACATATTTGAACATTTATGTATCTGCAGAAGGCAAACTAGAAATTGTCATTCTCGAGTAGCAAATCGTGTAGCCTTCGTGTCACAGTTCAAAGACTAGCCTCTACACCTCTAGAATAGTAGGTGATTATTTGTTATTGCTCAAAATAACAGTGACCGCGATATGAAAAGAGGAAAACCATTAAAAAAAACATTACCTTCCGTCCACGTCATTGCCGCGCCGCTGTGCCATTAAACGTGATTCTGTCTTTCTGTTTCTTAGGCACCGTGACGCGTCAACATTTCGTCGCGACGAAGGCACGAATCCACGGGTTAGAAAAAAGGAAAAGGAATGGCTCTGTCCCTTGTATTCAGATAAAAAGAACTTAATGCTAATTTAAATGCAGGCCAACTGTAGTGGTGTGAATATACCGAAAATGGAAACCCAATAATTCACTACAATTGAAAAGTGTTACACTAATATTACCGTATTTTCATTAAACTTACTATTGCTTTTATGAAAATTATTATGATCATTTCTCTATAATTAGCTTTCAGTTAATTTTATTAGTAATAATTAGTAGGCCTCTATCCTTTTGAAAGGTGGCCATTTAGCGCACTCATTAAATTTACTTTTATATAGGCTAATCGCATACAGCCACATAAGAAATGCTTGAAAGATATGTATATTTGATAGAATGTACTGGCAATTATTATGTTTGTACAGCATATGAATTGCTTACACATAGGTAATACTATAGAGCGTTAGATTGGAATACAGCGAAACTATCTTCAGTCATTAGCTCATAAATAAGTAAAAAAAAGAGTTAAAAATAAACTCGTATTAATCATATATTTAAATTTGAAAGTGTTTATGTGTGTATGTATGTTTGTTTCCTATACAAATCTACATCTCTTGACCAATTTGCACGAAATTTTGCACACACACCCAGTGAAGCCCGGGAAGTAACGCGGCCTGCATTCAAATTCAAACAAACCACTCCTTCCCTTGAAAATTTATAGAATTTCTGAGAATATTACACTGAACAAATGAAATTCAATTCAGTTATTATGACAACAGTGTATTGTTTACAGTGTTCACATAGGACTTTGGTAATCTCTATATATATAAAAGGCTTTGTCCTGACTGACTGACTGACAGGAATCAACGTAGAGCCTAAACTATAACAGGTAGAGACTTGGAATTTTGACAGTACCTTCGTTTCATAATGTAGGTGCTCACTAAGAAAGGATTTTGCAAAATGTTAATTTTAAATGCCAAAAATTAAATGTTTTTGAGAATACTTAATCCCTTTTTATACAGAATTATGAAATTCAAATCACAGAACATATTGTTGCCAATGGTATCAGATGGGTTTGGAAAAAAAATGAAATGTAAGTTTGACAAATAAGAGAAGTTATCAATATAATTCATGTTATAAATAAATATTACAGAATGAAATCCACGAAAATAATGAAGTTACATAACTTTCTCTACCCTGGACAAAGAGAAAACAAAACGAGGTATGGTAATGTGTATATTATTATATCGCAGGTTTTTGGAGAGAGAAGTATGAAAGTGATATTGCTTTCTGTTTAATTTCATCCTCAAAACAGTTTTATGGTAACATGAGAGTGGGAAATAAAATTTTCCGCCTCGATATTACAATTTTATCTTACAGGAATTTCTCTACCAGGCTTGCTGTGCACTGTACAAGCGATGGGATGCAAAATTCTACATCTTCTATGAGCCATAAAAACTATATCAAGCGTTTTCTGAGGGAATAGTTTGAGTGTAATAAGTCGTTCTTCCTATTTCAAATTATAAATACCTATATAAGGACCTAGAATTTAAAAATCGAAAATCCTTCATAAGTTAATTTCCAATTACAAAATTAAAAACCCGGGCGACGCCAGGTCTTTTAAGCTATTAAATAATATTGGGCTTTAACAAATTCTGAAGCTATAAAAAATTGCGAAAATAATTCTTGAAGAAATCCAAGAAAATAAAGCACATTATGAAGCAGTCACATAACTTTCTCTACCCTCGACATGGAAAATATTTTCTCACTTCACATTTTGATGTAGAATAAGAAGCCGTATTGCGGGGGCAATTTAAGTGTGTGCCAATGGGTATGCTGTATCAGAAGTCGGTAAAAAAAATCCTATCCACTGATACGTTATTCATAGTTGTAGCATTTGTATTAGTTGAGAAATTGATGTTTATTACAGGCCCTACGCATCTAAAAGAAGACTAAATAGGATGGAACGTTTTCAGTCCTATGGCCGTAGTATATTATGTACCAGGTTTTTTGGGGAGGAAAGTATGAAAGTGATACTGAATTTCTTTTCTATTTCAGTCCTGAAACGGTTGTATGGTAACGTGAGAGTCAGAAATGAAATTTTTCGTGAAGACAATACAATCTTATTTAACAGGAATTTCTGAATTTCAACCTCTCCCAGGCATGGTGTGTAGAAGCAACGGATCATTTACTTCAATTTATTATTGATATGATTCCGGCCTATATAAAAATTGAGACCTGTTATCTGACAATCAAAATGTGAATATGATTCACTCACTGCCTTCTAGACTGTATTACTCGTTTATACACTGCCTGTCCTATGAGACTAGTATTGCGTACGAGGCGACGGGGCAGATGGCAGCACCTACCGCACTTGTGGCAATACCTTACACAACAGAACCCCAAAATCAGTGCTACAGAACTATTCAGTTGCTGTTATTTTGATGGCGGTGAATAAATCTTTTCAAGTTTTTTTACTGTGACTGATAAACACTCAGCTCGTAGTAAGAAAACCTACTGGTTTTGAAACTACCTCATGTATTGATGAATTTGAAAAAAACAAACAAACAAACAAAACTTACACATTACCGTAAATCGTTTCTCAAGTAGTCATGGATTTGCTTCGGGAACAAACCTTATATCAACGATGTTATTAGCGAAGCAATCTAGGTGCGGACGGTGTTGCCTCTACTGGAGAAATTAGGCCATTGAGGAATACTCTGAACTCCATGTTAAAATAAAGCCTAGAACAGGCAGTGTAATTCTCGAGACGACGGATTCACTGAACATGTAGTCAACTATAGCATGGCCATATAGGTTAAGCTATATTAAGGCAGCGAATGGAATGGAATACAGCCTCCAAGCTGTTAAGAATCCGTCATCGAATACATTAATGCTGGCACATAAAAAAGGAGTGTTTAAAATGAAATGTGGGCTACTCACATTAAACTTTGGTGTAAACTGTAGATTAAACATTCATTTTGCCTTCAAAGTTGGCCATAATCGCATTTATCATAACAGCCTTTATCTTTTATTTTATTGAATGAATTGTCTACGGGCTTTGGAACGAGATATCGAAACGAAAGGATATTTTGACTTTAAAATATAGCATTTGGGTTTTGTTATTAAGTGCCAGTATGGTACTTTATGAGATTGTGTGCAGGACGGGAAAATGTCTGTCTGTCTGTCCGTCCGTGTGTCTGTACGCGCCATAACTTAAATACACTTACTGGATTTTCATGAAACATGGTATACACATTTATAACATCCATGGGAAGAACCCTATTGATATTGAACCAAATCGGTTCATCGGTACCGGAGTATTGCCCAATTTAGTGCCTATTTTAATAGTATGATATTAGAAAGGCGCCATAACTCAAATATGCTTTATCGGATTTTCATGAAAATTGGTATACGCATTTATGGCGTCCGTTAAAAGTAACCTGTTGAATTTGGACCTAATCGGTTGACCGGTACTGGAGTAAAACCCAATTTAGTGTCTATTTTAAAGGCGCGATAACTCAAATACGCCTTAGGCTATCGGATTTTTATGAAACTTAATATACGCATTTACAATGTCCATGGGAAGACGTCTATTGATATTCAACCAAATCGGTTGGCCGGTACTGGAATAATGTGCAATTTAGTGCCTTTTATGGTAATATATAAGAAGGCGCGATAACTCAAATATGCTTTATCGGATTTTCATGAAACTTTGTATACCCATTTATAATGTACATGGGAAGATGTCTATTGATTTTGGACCAAATCAATTGACCAGTACCGGAGTAAAACCCAATTTAGTGTCTATTTTAAAGGCGCGGTAACTCAAATGCACTTTATCGGATTTTCATGAAACTTGGTATACCCATTTATAACGTACATGGGAAGACGTTTATTGATATTGGACCAAATAAATTGACCGGTACCGGAGTAAAACCCAATTTACTGTCTATTTTAAAGGCGCGGTAACTCAAATACACTTTATCGGATTTTCATGAAACTTGGTATACGCATTTATAATGTCCATGGGAAGACGTCTATTGATATTGGATAAAATCGGTTGACCGGTATCGGAATAATTCCAAATTTTGTGCCTATTTAATGGTAATATATTATAATGAATTCAACAAATGTAAATCTGTTATCCTGACAACATATCGTTTTACACTGTTCATATACGGCTTTGAAATTTGCATTAGTTAGCCATGACACATCCCTTCGCACTAGTCAGATGTTTATTTCGTTCATCAAGTTAAATACTGTTATATACAGAAGATATATTATTCTGAAATAATTAGGCCTACATACATTAGGCCTAAGTGAACTTCTTCACCAGTGTATTTTGTGAAATGTTGACATAGCCTATTTTAAGAATGTCTTATATCAGTGTATACGAGTTTGAATAAGGTTAAGTATCAAACTTTAGACCTTTGTTCTTCCGTAAGTCCTGCTTAATGAATCGATCTGCAGCTCAACTCGGAAATTGTCAACAAAAATAACTTATTCTCTGCATATCATAATTGCAATTAACTTTTTACTGATGAACAAAAGCATTCTGGCACTTTGCAACATCAGTTTACCTGATTTTAATTTAGCCAAAATATTTACTAAAACAATGCAATTTGGTTAAACCGGAGCAAAAGAATGTTTCGATTGATACCATTCACGTACGTAATGCCCTGTGGTAATGCCCTAGCATTCGCTTTAATAAAAAAATTAACTAATTTGTCCGTTTGTAGCAGCTCGGCTGCTGATTGGCTGTCTTCGAGAGCTAATCAAAATGCTTTGGGGCACCGAACATAGGTCATTTTGGTATATGAAAATTGAGAGATCGAAGCGAAACAGTCCGTTGACTTTTAATGATAAAATAATTTATTTTCTATATAAATTCGTAAAACGGGGATGGAAAAATCTTTCCACCGCATGGGTGAAGGGATAATGACAATAGAAATATTATATAGTTGTAATAATTAGATTAGTATCAATAACGATAATAATTATAATGTTAAAAATAATAACCTGGAATTCTTCTCAGTAGTATCAATACCAACAAAAGTTGTAAAATTGTGCTGGATGATAAAACTAATAAAATAGTAATAATGATGATAATAATAATAATCTAGTTACATGAATCATAATACTTTTCATTTGCTAGTAATCAGTCATCGAAAAGCGAACAACAATCGAGTAGGCTATAGTAAATAAGAAGTGACCAGCATACTATCAACTAATTACTTCGATTCTTTGACATTGAGATATGTGAAGCTATATTATTGTAATGTGTGATTTTAGGCTTTCCCAATTTTGAAAACGAATAATGGTTTCTCATGCTTCCAACCGGGAGAGTAGGATTGATTCCGAGCTTTCGGCAGCTATCTCCGTTGCCATCTTCTGGAAGAAGTGAGCTAGTCTGAGGAAAATATCTGTGTTATACAGGAGAGACAGAAAATGCTAGGTGAGGTGGGGACCAATAAGATAATCGGAATGTGGAACAATTAAATGGAGAGCTCTGGTTAGTTGAAAAGAAAATCGAATTTAACAATAGTATGTGATGTAAAATTAGCCCTTTTCACCCTATTTTGGAGTCAGAGAGGCCAATATTGGATACCAGGCCTGATTAAGTTGTAGACTGCCATCCTATTGAAGTTTCCGCCTTGGATCTGATTGACACAAGAATAAGTAAAGAAATGTATTTTATTTAAGTTTTGTTTAATTACATGATTGACCCTAAAAGTAGGGTACCGGTAATAATAAATAAGGATGAAAACATTCCCCGCTTATCGAATCAGAAATATTAATATGAGCATAGTATAAGCCTATAGATAATAATGTATTAGCACAGCGATTTTCAAAACCAAATAAATTAAGTCTGTAGGCTAATTATTTTTAAACCAATATAGGTACTTAATAATAAAAAGTAAAAAGGAGGAAACTGTTTTCCTGAATTAGGTCAATACGTCCTTATGGTTCATTTGCAGAATAGACGATAACTCAAAGGTAAATCCAGTGTTATTAAATTCTCCATGAAGTAAAGTTTCCTACTAAATCTAAAAAAAGATTAAGAGCACAGCTTTAGTGAGTAAGAAGTATTCATAATTTGGCGATATCCATACATAATTTATTCCTTCCTTAATAACTAACATGAAAAAGTTCATACGTATCTGCATATGGGAAACGCCTTAGTTTATTGACCAACTAAGACAACAACCTGTATGCATAAGAAAAATTCTCACATTTTTTATCTTAATAACCCGAAGTGTGTTGTACATTATCGTGGTTTGTAATATTATTGGGTAGTAAATATGGTATGACTGTGAACTAGAGAGATAAGATTTTTTTATTATTAAACTTAAATTTAAAAAGTTACAACTGTTGAAATCTCACAGCGACATAAGTGTTCTTAACAGTTTATATACCCAGAGATCGTAAGAACGGAATACGTGCAAATACCGTAAGTTTATTGGTAATTTGACTTGAAAACTTCATACCTCTTAATGTAGTACATAAAAAATCGACTCGATTTAATTAATTAGTAATAATAGTAATAATAATATTAACAAAAACAGCAAATTTTGCTCAGAAGCACCCGTTTTAGTGGATTAACAACGCTGAAAGCTTGGGATACACGGAAAAGTAACTCCCGGAGAACTCGTGAAGAAAGCATTTCATGCCCAAAAATCGATCGTCTTTACAGAGTTGAAGGCCCAATCATTCAGAGTATAGGCTAATATGCTATCATGCTACCACATTATCTTCAAAGAATACCTATTATTATTATTATTATTATTATTATTATTATTATTAACAACAATAGACTGTTAATAGAATAACTATAGTAGTAGTAATAATAATAACGGCTATTCTGGCCTATTTTCTTTCAATTCACATGTCTAGTAATTGCCTATTCAGGAGTAAATATATTTGCGTCTGCGGGAGGGGGGAATACCTCCGAAAATTCACTTGGATTGGCCAGCAAATGATTTGAACCGCGATCATCCAAAATGTGAATGTGCCTAGACCATTTTGTATGGTCTGGGGTCGAGTGAATCAAATAATCTAGCCTAATTACTAAGAGAGATTTTGTGTCAGTGTTAATATGATCGATTAATGTTCAGACACGTAATTTTCAGTATTATTATTATTATTATTATTATTATTATTATTATTATTATTATTATTATTATTATTATTATTATTATTTTATTTGTTTATTTTTTTAATATTTTAAATTATATTTCTGTCTAACAAAATGAAAAAATCCCACTTTAATAGCAGCACCACCATTTTATTTTGTAGACTATTTACTATTATAATACCACCCCTCCCATTAAACAATGTAGCCTACTGCATTCGCCTTTTTTAACAGTTCATAAGAATATGCAGTCGTTAGATTTACTGTGGAAACCCATGAATGTGTTGATTATAGCGTGCACATTTGCTATCGTATTGTTCTAAAAAAAATTGCAAATAAAATTGTCGTAAATGCAGGTTATAGACGACACAAAAGAAATTTCAACAAATACTGGTCAAATGATATAGGTATATTCCATTTATTTCTCAATTTTTGTACACACACTGTAGCACTTTGTAACTTGTAAAATATAGAGCTTATGGTTGATCGTCAGTTGCATTTCTAAAAAAAAAAAAGATAGTTCATCTAAATACTAACATTAAATGTAGAAAGCAAATATAAGTTGTTCAAGTACTTCAGATTTTTTAAAGCTTCTCTGGTTTTAGTTAGCTATGTTTAAAGAGTTACTGGGCCATGCAAATATCAAAATATTTTATACCCTTTTGTTATAAACTTTACTGTAATTTATAGTACAATGAACATACGTAATTGTTTTATTATAGGTAATCCCACGAGAGATTACCTGTTTATCTATATTTATTTGATGAAACTCATAGCCTAATCGCGAGTAGGATTTAGTATTCAATGAATAAAATATAACGGATTTTGTAAATAATTATTTTCTTACTTTGTTGACAATATCACGGTATGCTAAATGAATGAACAGTCCATGAATCATTCGACGAATCGATCCGTGTTCCCAATGCTACCAATAATGCGTACCAGAACATGGATAGCATCGTCGTAATTGCTTACATTAAAACGCTATAAACGAATCAAAATTGTGTTTTTCATCAATGAACATCTATATTATTCCAATTTCAAAACAAGTTATGTTGTATAAAATAATGTGTATTCATTCTGTTCACTGGCAGCATGTGGCATATCAATCACCGCACGTTGATGCCTTACGTCTCCAGTAACGAGCTGACGTTTTGTTAGATAAGATTGCATCCTTGTGTTTATAGTAAGGATATTATGAGATAAACGATCGGGATTAGTCTATATCCGAGGAATTGCTAAATGTTATTGGTCAATATCTAACAAATAGTCAATCAAAAGTGATATATTATTTTCATGAGTAGACTTCGGACATTTAGGTGGCTAAAAGTCTCTTATAAAATCGTTAAGTTGCCAATTTTCTGAAATATCTCAATTGCAATGCAGAATATTATATTTATTGAAGTCACCATCAATCAACAATCACGATAAAACACAGATATAGGCCTATGGTACACAGAATTATATAGACCTATTACTAGGGCCTGTATTACTACCATATCAGTGAAAACCAAATTCCTGCGCCCAGAACTATGCCCGCTAGCATATTCAACCCCTTGTATCCCTCAGTGATTCAGAGAAGTATTTTTGTTTTGTTTTGTTTTTTGTTACTGGACGTGGGAGTCGGGAGAAAAACACTACATTTTTCATTTTTTACTATTTTACCACGTCACAAATGTGTCATGTACCACATTTCGAGCTAACAATTTAGTACGAACTGAAAATAAATGCTAGAATTTATAGCAAAAAGTAACTTATTTTGAACTTTAGAGGAAAAACAAGCAAAAAGGCAATATTAGGCTTTAACGTAAAAATAGGCTGTTTTAGGTCCTATAAAAGTATCAGTTTTAGGCATAGTGACTTATGAAACATGCATATACAAGTTTTCGTCCATATATCACTTAAGGATTAAAATAGGTTTTTACCTAAAATCCGAAGTCTATTCATGAGTATTCTAGAGGGCATTCCAGAACAGAGTAGAATTTCTTAAATCTAATCAGTTACATATACAAATATAGCAGATGAAGGTTGAAATATCTGACCCATAAAACATAATGCTGCAACGACTTATTGCCCCTTTCGGTTAGTTTTCTGAACGTACTCACTAGCTTCGTTGGTTTTCTCTTCTGCGCAGAGATTCACTGATTTACAATCTTCTATGTGTCCAGTGATGTTTCCAACCTTGTTCTTGACTTTAATAGAAACATACGTGAGTAGTTTACTTACCTGTAACAAAGGAAATACATACCCATTATCTGTTAAGGTCAACTTATCAAATAACATAACAAACCACCCCTTAACTTGTAAAATTATACAATTTCTAAAAATATTACACTAAATTCACCAAATGTATTCACACTGTATGTGTAATCCTCAGATCGTATTGCTGGGAGAGCGTTTTTAGTTAGTGACGGTAGTGAGAATGATTAGTCAGAAGTCGGTAATAAATCCTATCCACTAATATGTTACTCATCGCTATAGGTTTTGTATTAGTTGAGAAAGATGGATGTTTAATCATATAAAAAAGAGACAAAATAGGATGGAACTTTTTAGTACTATGCGTGCAGTAAATTATGTCCCGGGATTCTGGGGAGGAAAGTGTGAAAGTGATTTTGAATTTCTTTTGAATTTATCCCCGAAACGGTTGTATGGTAACATGAGAGTAGGAAATAAAATATCCCGTAAAGACAGTATAATTATATGTTAGCGGAATTTCTGTTTCTTCTTTTTTTAACCCCTACCAGGCACGGTGTGTAGAAACAGTGGTTGCAAATAATTCTAAGTCCTCTTTGAATGATAAAACGCTATAGCCTATCTAGAGTTTTGAGAGGTAATAGTTTGAGATAATTCACTTTTCATTTCAAACACTAGACACCTATATAAGGACCTAGGGTCTGAAAATCGAAAGTCCTCCACAAGTCAATTTAGAATTACAAGGAAGATAGAAAACCCAGGCGAAGCCGGACCTTTTAAGCTAATATGCAATAAAGTTCAGTTCTCCTTGGTGAGAAGGTAGTAGGCCAGTACCTCTAGTATGTCCCAAGAGTAAACGGAAAACACTGAAGGAAAATGGGGGAACTTCTTTATTTAAAATTTATGATTATGATGCTGGTAACATTGTTTGAACACTTGGATGATACTGTTAATCTTGTGCAGATAAGAGGTGTACGAAGTTTTCGAAACTAATCCTCATAATTTCTGTGTTTTCTATCAAACAGAATATGTTATCACCTGCGTAAGCTGCAGATTGCTTTTAAGTATTTAAGAAAATATTCATACACAAAATGACCACGGGATAAAGCGAGATCTGTGAAGAAAGAAACGTTCGCTGATGGCAAAATCGTAAGACAAAACATCAAAGCTTTTGTCAAAACAGCATAATTAAACATTCAAAATTGGAATATTACTTAACTAAATATTTATCCGATCTCATCGCAATACTAAGACAGTATTAATAATAATAATAATAATAATAATAATAATAATAATAATAATAATAATAATAATAATATATTTGTTCAACTTATTTAAAATAAAAATTATATAATAAAGTACAGGTCGTGGGGCACTAAGGATTTCAGCAGGTTGAGCCACCCATATTTTAGACATTCGGGACATGAAGGTTGTCAGTTCCTGGTAGTAATTTCTGTTGGAGGCTGAGTCTACCCTAGGGTCATATTGCCACCAGAAGGATTAGTTCAGAAATTATCTAGATTTTTACTTCCTCTGCCCGTACCATAGCTACTACAGGTAGAGACAGTATTGTTTTCGATCCTAAATCCGACATTAAGTTTTTAACAAAAATACATGTTCTGTGGTTTTTGTATGTGTTTGCATGTGTGTCTGTGTGTGTGTCTGCATATCTGTGAACAGCCTAGCTCCAGAACAGAAAATCGTATGAAATCGTATTTGGGTTAGGTACCTTCTGATGATGTGCCACGAAGATTGGCGACAACTTTCTATTTTTTAAGGAAACTTACATGAAGAAATTTTTTTCGCGATTTTTTAGAAAACGGCTCTAACGATTTTGCTTAATTTTCTTACATTGGGGCTTATACTAAGAGATAAAACTTTTATTTGGAACTTTCTTCTCTAAAAAAAGAAATCCCTGAAGAGAAGTGATAGCCTAAGTCACCCACTCTGAATACGCGCTCTTTGCTATATGGCCTCTTCCTTTATATCAGAATATGGGGTAAAAAAAATGTTTTGTCCTTGCTTAAAGGAAAGAAAGTTACGAGAGTGCATGAATAAGATTTTATTTAGATTATGCATCCTTCGGAGATGTGAAGTGATGTGGTAACGGCATTCTCTTCATTTTCACAATCAATTTACATGACGAGAATATCATACATAATAGGCCTATATTATACTAAGATGATAACTTTTAATTGGGTAGAATGTGAGTTACACATCAGATTCTTAAAAAAAATATGTTACATACCAAATTAAAGCTACTCTCATGTGGAATGGGGGTGTAAATTTTATAGAAATCTATCCAGACACAATCAAAATCAGTCAACATTCTGTTAAAAATGAGTTCGCTACTAAGCCGAGAGACAAAAACTCCGAAACTATTTACTTAAATCTGGTGGACATTGACCCCTAAATAATCACGAACTTATGAAAAAATACGTTAAAGAATTCCAAAAAATTCACGAATCAAAATTTCGACTTATTGAAGACATAATATCCATAATGGAAAACATGTGCATTGAAACGTGGTTTCTTTGTTTTAATTGCATAATTTTAATTAATTGTATTAAATGTATATTGATTTTAGTGCATGCAGTATTACATATTATTGTAATGGTGCATGCTGTAAATATAAAAAAGCACCTCCCTTAAACATGACGTATACATCTTTCATACTTTACGTTTACTTAGGAGCACTGCATCAGAGACAAACGAGATATCGCATTCAGATTCCAGCCACTGAAGATTTCAATGCAGTTACTTTGGTCCCTTAGTTTAACACAAAGGACAATTCGCCTGCGTGTTATCATTTAGATGCCTTGACAGTTCGCACTTAGTTATTCTATTGTTTCCCGCTGTGAGGCGTAAAGGGACCTCAGTTAACCTTGTTTTACCTTATGTACTGCCCTACTCCCATCTAAATACTTCATGACGAAGAAGGGCATATAGCTCACAGTTAAGGGATGAATCACTGATCATGAAGATGACTAAAGATAGAATTTCCATGCACTATCAAATCTTAAAATATGGTTGCATTCATGCATAATGAAGAAAAAATCACACTTCAAATATGCACTATCAAAATTCAAACTTACATTTTATTTTAGACTAGCACAACATAATACTAACAACCGGGGAGGGGCATTGTGATTTGTTTACACGTCATAGTTCACCATAAAACACACCAATTCACAAAAGAACTGTGTCTTGTACATAGACCTATTCTATGGACCTAGACATATGCCTACTATATTCTTCTAATAATAATATTAGACTCCGAAAGAACTTTTTTGGAGGGATTTGAAAAGGCCATGTGGAATATTATTACAATCTGTTAGTGTTTATTGTGTTGTTCTAATAAATTTAGCCACAAGGCCTGTCATAAGAGTTGGGGGGTTTGAGATTCCAGTGACAATGCAAGGAATTCTCAGTTAGAAAAGTTGCAAACCGTTAGGTCTTTTCTGGATACACTCGGGGTAATGTAAGATCTTGAAAATCAAACTCTTAAGTAGTAGCATTTATGTGATTTAATACAAAATATGTACTCAACAATAAAAATTAACTTTATATACTAGAAAAACTTCTTTATATGCCTAACATAAACCTAAAATCCCAAAAACATGCATTTGCATGAAATTGAACACAAGGCCAACATGTAAATATGCTAAAAGAATATACATTTACCTATATGGAAAGAGTAAATTAGAGTAAAGCTTATATAAAATATGCATTTGCATGGAAATCCTATCTCTAAAGATGACCAACCCTATCTGATAAACCAAAACATAATAACAAAGACAATAAAATCAGGTAAACTGATGTAAAAAAGTGCCAGTATGTTTTTGTTTAATCAGTTATGACTGCAATTATGATATGCAGAATATGTTTTTTTTAATTCATTTCCAAGTTAATCTCCAGATTTATTCATTAAGCAGTGCTTACGAAAGAACAAAGGTCTAGTTTTTTTTAATCAGATTAAAATCTTCCAGCATCAGCTGAACTGTACAGATTTGTGATATCTTGACAATCGCACACTCACATAAAAATACGAAAAAGAAAGTGAAATTCTCTCGTTTCGGGATTTGAACCATAATGTGAGGCCAAAACGTTACCATCTCGGTCAACTGGGTCAGTTTAACGGTCTAGTTGGATAAGCATGTAAAACATTAGTGCTTTTGGTCATAGCTATCTCTATTTTAATTTCCAAAGCCGTATAATATAACAGTAAAACAATTGACTATGTTATCATGATAACTGATTCTCTTTTTTTTATATAAATTCTTTCGAATACGTATATTATCATAAAATAGGCACCAAATTGAGCATTACTCCGAAACAGGTGAACCGATTTCATCCAATATCAATAGACGTCTTCCCATGAACACTATAAATGTGTATACCAAATTTCATAAAAATCCGGTAAAGCGTATTTGAGTTACCGCGTCTTTAAAATATACACTAAATTAGGGTTTACTCCGGTACCGGTCAACAGATTAGGTTCAAATTTAACAGAGTACTTTTCATGGACGTCATAAATACGTATACCAAGTTTAATGGAAATCCGATACAGCGTAATCTATTAAAATAGGGACTAAATTGGGCATTACTCCGGTACCGCTGAACCGATTTGGTTCAATATCAATAGGGTTCTTCCCATTGACATTATAAATGTGTTTTCTAAGTTTCATGAAAATCCGAAAAAGCGTATTTGAGTTAGAGCGCGTACAGACACACGGACGGACGGACGGACGGACGGACAGACAGACAGACGGACAGACATTTTTCGTCCCCCACACAATCTCATAAAGTACCATACTGGCACTTAATAAATTAAACAATTATATAACCGCGAAATAGCTCAGAATGTTATTCCCAATATATAAACTAATAACTGAGTACGAAGGCAACGACAACGGTGATGGTGGTGTGCTATTCTAAATATAATGCATAAATAAAATAAGGTATAAATAAAGAAACTATAACGCTTTTCGTTTTAGTATAAGTATACAATATTCGATTTTTCGAAGTTATAGGCCTATTCAAAAGCGTAATTTCAATAGCCTATGTTGTAAAACAGAAATATATACAGAGTATATGATTTTAAAAATAAATTGAGTAAGCCATCGTATACTAATCAGTACATAAGGGTTTAAAAATTTTATTTCAGTAAAAAATGGCGATAAATAATTACGTTTTAATAAACATTTGCTAGTATATTAGTTCAAAGGATTAAATATAAGTTAACTTATTTAATTAAAAATAGAGATACAGTATGTCTTTTGGGCATAAAGATCCTTAACAATGCAATCGGAATATAAAAGTTCATGGAGTAACACTTAAAACGCAAACCGACTATTTTTTTAAATAGCAGGTTTTGGAAACAAGATACACAATTAATTATAATTTAATTTATCATTTAAATTAATGTTTGATTAAAACTTTAACTGAGCCGGTAAAGCGTTGCTCACAGCCAGAAGATCACACAACCTATTTTATATTCTCTATAATATGTTAATTTTTAAAAAAATTCTGACTTCTTGGAATGCTATTTATCGATTTCATTCCGAATTATTTTAGCACGTTTGACATTATTATAGGCCCATCCTTCAGATATGTATGGTGTACATCTTTGTTTGATTGTTAACGGTTTTTTGTGTACATAGCGATATAAGAATTAAATGAAAAATGTAGATACAAGAATAATAGTAGAAAACGACCTGCCTAGAAAATGAGATGAGCCTAGAAAGCTACTTAGGTAATACCCACCATATTATAAGTTACTTGTGCATAAAATGGTAAATTGCCTTGCACGTTCATTAAGTTACAACACAAACATAAGTGCGTGCAAACAAACACGAACACATCGTGTCGTTACAATAAATGAGTATTGTGGATCTCATCCGATCGGAGCGTCGTCTACCTCCATCTTTCCACTTCATTCACACATGAACTGATTGCTTAAGGCTAGTTTACACGACGAAATTAGGTTTCGTAACTGAGTTTCGCAACTGTTTTTTACTTGAATGCGCAAGCGCTAGATATACTGGCGACAATGAGTTACGACACTACGCAGTTTCGGCTGATTCCAACTTTTCACGAAACTATAATAGTAATTTTGAGATTATAGGCTTATTTAGCTTGTTCGCATTTCGTAAAATGAAATGGGGAAGTGAGGAAATTGTGAAATGCCTGTATTCATACGTGTTTCAAACGTTTATATGGGATTTTAACAACTTGAACTTCAGAAATAACATGAAATGTGCGGTTGCATTGGAAAGAAAATGTGTGTAATTAGATTCACAAAATCACTTTCATGAAAGTGGTTACGAAACCTAGTGTCATCGTGTAAACTAGCTTTACACATGCTCATAATGCCAAAATAAATTTACTGTTAATATCGGTTATCTTGACGGGAGCCGCTACCTTTTTAATAAAAAAAACTTCGGAGTTTTCCTCACTAGGTTCCCCTTCCTCAGAAATTACCGAGGAGGTCCTCTGGTCGAACCCGAGACTTCAGATCCGTCCTCGGCAATGATAACCACTTGACCATAAAGACGTCTTTCTCGTAAAGATCTCAGAAATTGAATGATCCCACTTCATTTTTCATAATCCACTATTTAAACTAACCAATTTATGATCTCAATATCATGTTTTTTTCCATATAGCTTATTTAAAGTTTTAATAATTTTTGCTCGTGGTTACAGAGTTCACTTTGTACACTAAGGGACGGTTGTCTGCATAGTTTACGCTACTTAGGACTGCTTGTACTTAATCGTTCGGCGACTGACTTGCGAGGATCTGCTGGAAGTTATTTTTCCGACATAAATGCTAACCCAAATAACTCTATTAAATTTTAGGAGACGATCAATTAAATCTGTTGTCACTTATAACACTCTAGAACTAACAACGTCACCATCAACTAAAACGGGCGAGTCCAAAATCTGTGTAGGCAAATAACAAAACGCTATAAGATAACATTAAACAGTAATTTCTCCGAGTATTATGTTCTCTAACACAGTGGAAATGAAGATTAGAGGAAAGAGGAAGGGGAAGGGAAGCTAAAAGGATGTAGCAATTAATAAAGTCGCTAGCATTTAATCATTCTCGCCGGTTACTTTATCGCTTTTGTATACGGTACCTTAAGGCCAAGTGAAGCACAGGAGACTCTATGGCCATCATAAAATTAAAATGTCATAACAATGCCATGGCAGTTCCTAGAAACCTCATCCACTAACACATACGTGAGACTAACGTGTTTCACGTTGAAGCAGTGCCGTTTGCTGTATTAACTTCATTATTTTTTTCCTGTCGTAATTTATATTTTAGGTAATATTCAGGCATATAAATTCAAAGTACTAACTACACATTTGTGTCAGGTGTATTTTATTGTCTACAATATAGTTCAATCTCCAACAGTAAAATTTTGATCAAAATTTTATTGATCAAAATGTCAATTTCTTAGCGAGAATTTGTCCCTTTCATCACAAATCATATCTTCATACCTTCTAGAAAATCTTTTTTTTTCCCTAGATAAACCTTCACTAATACAGATAATTTAGCTACCAGTATTTATTATGTTTTATTTTACATAAAGAAACAACAATAGACGAAGCAGTTTCTTGTTTATAAGACGAATCTTACGTGAATGGTTGCAACAGATTGGAATAAAATTAATCTCAACAATTCAAGAAAATAATTAGGCTTATTATATAAATATTTATTTTTAACATCTATTATTTTTTAAATTTTCCTTTCTATTATTGCTGTGGAAGGGTGTAATTTTTTGTAGTTTTATTTAGAAAGCTGTAGTTCTATTTAGAAAGCAGTAGTTTGTATTTTTGTTTATTGATTTTACTTCAATTTCTGGAGAATGTGCTCATTCGGATGGTATCTTAAATTTTTTTAACTGTAAAAAAATTGTAAATTGTAATTAAATGAAAGAAAACTAAATGTGGAAAATTGAGTTTAAAAATATAGTAAGAGTGAACACCCGCATGGGCATGGTCGTTAAGGATCCTTAAGCTATAGATACGGGGAAAAATTAAAAACGACATTCAATAATAATACCTACAACTTAAACGTATTAAAAATGAAACGAATATTGAAGGCGCGCTCTTTCAATTGACTTTCAGAATGAGCGAACCTAACATTCTGAAGATGGCCTTCCAAAAATGATTACTAGAATAAGTTCTATCATTTCTGTCAGAAAATGTTCATTACAGAGTTAGGTTTCAATATACATCATCCTACAAAATAGATTTAAAGGCGGTAACATCTGGAAACAGTACATTTATTTAAAAACTGTAATTTTAAAATGTATAAAGCGTATTTAATTTAAAAAAAAAGTAATTAGGAGAATTAGGGTACGCCGTAGCGTAGTGGTTGAGGCGCTGCGCTACAAACCGGAAGGTCGCGGGTTCGATTCCCGATGAGGTCGTTGGAGTTTTTCAATTGGCCTAATCCTTCTGGTGGCACTATGGCCCGGCGGTCGACTCAGCCTCTAACAGAAATTAGTACCAGGAGCAATCCTGGGGGTAAAGGCGGCCGGTGCATAAGGCTGACAACTTTACCACCTTCACGTGCCGAATGTCCAAAATCTGGGAGCCTCATCCTCCTGGAACCCTCTGGGCCTCCATGGCTTGTGTAAGGATCACTTTACTTTTAATTAGGAGAATTTCAAAATAGGTTATGTAAATCGTGTATAATTATGCTTGATGCTAGGATTGTATTTTAAAAAACTTAATGTTATGATTTTTGTGAACACACTGAAGAGAAAATTCGTTGTTAGTTTAGACCTGTGGTTCCCAACCGATGGGTCGTGGAAGGGTTACAGGTGGGTCGCGACTCGATCCTAAAACCATCAGAAACTATCGAATAAACCATCACAAAAGATAAGAAAAATCAAAACAAATCAAATTGTGTTTTGATTGTTTTCTTGGTTCTTGATTGTTGGCATCTGGAGCAGACAACAGTTAATTCAATAGAAATAGTCCCAAAAATCTCATTAATATAGTATTCTTACTTAAAAACAGCAATTTTGCCTGAAAAATTAAAATGGTCTTTGTGTACTTTATAATTGTAGTTTTTATCTTCACCTAGGAACACTTGTTGGTGAGTATGAAACCACTTGTTGCATATTATATTGCGATCATATATCTATTGTTAAGCAAATAACTGTTTTGCTACAAAGTGCTTATATTTTGTCTACCATTTTCAAATCAGAACACAAATTTTTTATCAATAATAATCAATCTGTATCTTCAAAAAAGCATATATAAGCTTATATATTTGCCATATTTGATGGTAAATTATATATACATAAGGAAGGGATACGATACAAATAAGGTTTTTTACTCCACCATGGACCGATGTACCGTGGACGTATTCCGATAAGGAAAGGTGGGTCGCCAGCTGAAAAGGTTGGGAACCACTGGTTTAGATGATCGTCTAGTAATGAGTTTCTCGTTCTTTCTTTCCGTAATGACTCGATTCACCAGAAATAGGTCAATATTATGGGAAGCACTTGGAGAAAGTCATAGGTATGTAAGGAAAGCAATAAAATAGAAATGATGTAATAAATCCGTTCATGGAAGTATTGGAAGATAAACAGGTGCCAACAAATGACCACTCGCTGCCGGGAAAGGCAATGTGAAGTTTAGGGTCAATATTGCAATAGCATTATCGGAATGATTAAGTACATTCTCACGACACTTGCTGAATGTCAATAGCCATTATAGCTCAAAGCTCTCAGTGACTCATTGCTCCTTCTGATTCTAACAGATAGATTAGTCAATTTTATCACATTCGAATAAAATCGTATAATGTATCCAGCGAATATTTTACACCTATAAGTGGATACGCTGGTCAAAATACGATGTTTTATAATTGAAAAATAAATTAAAATATTTTAAATTTTATTCCATTACACTAATTCTTCCTGTAAATATAGATTTTTTTCTGTTTATACGGAACTTTATTACTTCCTCTGTCCATACCATAGGCACTATAGGTAGAGGAAGTATTGTGTTCAAAGCAGTAATTCGAAGTCGATATTTTAACATAAATACACTTTTTGAGATCCCCATAATCCAAAAATGCTATTTTTCAGAAACATGTCTGTGTTTGTGTATGCGCGCGCGCTTGTGGACAAACTAGCTCAATAACGAAAAGTGGTATGACAGCAAAATTTTACATCTGGATTACGTATCTGGGTTAGGTACCTAAGATTGGCGACGACTTTCTCTTACTTTCAATATCACTTTACATTAAAAAAATTTAATTTTTCGTGATTTTTTTTTTTTTCGAAAACAGCTACAGTCAACCCTCGATATAAGCCACCATCCGTTCTCTAACATTCAATGGCACAAAGCGGGGTGGCACTAAAAGGAAATTTAATTTTCAAAATATAAAAAGCATAATACAATATTGCCTATAAATCTCCGACTAACAGTTTTCCCCCATAATAATGAAAAATGTGATGCAATAGCCTGCTGGCTAGACTTTGGAAATCTTATCTTTCACTGTATTCACAAATTTCTCGTTTCCCTTGAAGTGTAACAACAGCTCTCTTCATTTTCAGTGTGTCCAACTGAAAAGTTTTAAAATAAAGGACAGACACTCCGAGTGAAAAGGGGGGTGTGGGGGGGGGCGAAGCTAAATACAACACATTATACTAATATACCGTTAATAACAATATGGTACAATATGTAATTTTCATGGCACCTTTTTGTCCTGGTGTAGATAAATTAAATATTAAAAATTAAAATACCATTTTCTTGTGTCATGCTGATAAAATAATTAAAATGTTTAAAAAGTTTCACTAAAAACTAGCACTGATACATTTTCAAGCTTCTTGCTCCCTACTGACTCTTGTCCGTTGTGTTTTACAAATATTTTGTTTTCACACACAAAGCCAGAGCAACGTCGTCTTGGTGCGAGAAAATGAGTCGGGTCAAGCCCAGTAACAGAGATTAGAACTGAAGACATATTGCCAAACGCTCTAACGAGACACCGGAAGAGCGTTAGGTTCGCTGGAGTTCGATACAGACAGACGTCATTCTCAAACTCTGGAAAAACGTCAGGCCTACTAAAAACGAATTACGAGTACTTCTTCATATTGTTTTTCGGATAAGGCTTAAGCCGTGCAAAATACGTTTTCACCGTACGAGGGATGGATAACAAAGCTAACCAATAACAACACAAGAGCTGATAATTATGCGACAAAAGCCACTCTTAATGAATGTTTCTTATCAGTATGCTATTTTGATACAATAGCCGTGTAAAGTGCTGTAATCAAGTAACACTATATACTTCTATTGCACGCTCCAAAACAAACTATGTTAATTTTTATGATCTCTGGGTTTACCAGTAGGCAGCGAAATATTGATGCGTATCTGTTTATAATGATAGGCTAATGTCAGGGGCGTATTTAGCTACTTAAGCGCCCCTAGGCAGAGAAAAATATTTTTGTCCCCTTATTTGCACATGAATGTACCACAAAGTAACCTACAATAAGCATTATTGTAACTGAAATAGGCACTGGGTACTGTGTCAAAGCTTTTGTTCATTTTAATTAATATATTAGGTGAAATAGCGCAGGTAAGTCAACAATTACAGTCCAGTTCTTTCGGGGTATAATAAAAAAATGAAAAATAAAAAAATCCCTTTAGGCAGGCCTACAGGCGGAGGTAGATTTCGAAGTGCTTTTGGTTTAATTTATTGTCGCTGCATAGCACTCTTCTTCTTTAGCCTTGGCATGGCAAACCTGCAGTAAAGAGGAAGAGCCTACAATCAATTGTTTTGACAACAATAATAGGATATAATATTCTGGGAGGCCGTGCGCAAGATCAGCAATGAATAAAATTAGCAAAGCCGCTAAACAAGACAAAATTATGATATTATAATAATTCTTTCAAGTGTTATTATTTTCAAACATTAAAATCTCGCGTCATATGAGAGCTATCAAGAAACTATTTATTGATTTGTAGAGTACTCATCAAGAGCTTTTCAACGATACCCCACAAGACGTGGTTTCAAAAGTTTCGAATTTTCATCCCCCACCCCCACCCCCACCTTCACTCGAACCCCCGAATCGTTGGTGTCACTGTGAACTCCATAGGGAGTACTCTAATTTATTCAAACAAAGTTTCCCTCTATACTTCATAGGGGCCGAGATATACATTTTTAAAAATTTCAACCCCCTCCCTCGACCACCCCCTTGGGCCAATTTTGCCCATTAACGAACTTGTCCGAACTCTTGGGCCTAGAAATAACATAATAAAATTTGGTTCAAATATCTTCAAAATTACGGCCGCTATCGTGTAAAGATATATATATAAATATCACAATTTTTTTTTTGAACGGGCGGTGGTTTCGTACTTAGGGGAGCATGAAACGTAAAGATATGAAAGAATTTTTCGAAAATCATAAAGTGGTATCCATTGCAATAGGTAGATTTTTCTTCGAAAATCTACCTAAAAATAAACTTTGTTAATGCAAAATCTCAGCTCTATCAGTGTAGTAGTTTTTGCTACAAATCAGAACAGACAGGAACCACTGCATTGGTATACGAGGGCCGTCCATAAAGTAAGTTTCCCTGGGGCCGTATACAGAAACAAAACACAATATCATGGAAATGTTTATTACAACATATATAGCAAGTATTCAGCTATTTTTCAAAATATTCGCCACCGGAATTGAGACATTTTTCATACCGTGGGACCAACTTTTGAATACCTGTGTCGTAGATCTCTGCCGCCTGGGATTTGAGCCACTGTGTGGCAACCATTTCCGCCTGTCTGTCATTCTCTGTCAATTCTTGAGGTGCAGGAAAAGATGAAAATCACTGGGAGCGAGGTCCGGGCTGTAAGGTGAATGTTTAAACACCTCCAAGTTGAACTTCTGCAGAAGACGTGCTGGGAGGCAGTGGCGGACGCAGAGGGGGGGATTGGGGGGATAGATCCCCCCCCGAAATTTGAAAAAAAATGGCTATATATGCACTCTAAGTGGCCAGTTTTATAAACTAAGTTAATTAATTTTTTTAGTATTCTTTCTACTTATTCAAATCCCCCCCCCGAAAAAAAATTCTGCGTCCGCCACTGCTGGGAGGTGTTTAAAAATCCACCCTACAGCCCGGATCTCGCTCCCAATGATTTCCATCTTTTCCTACACCTCAAGAAATGACAGGGAATGAATGACAAAGAGGCGGACATGGTTGCCACACAATGGTTCAAATCCTAGGCGGCAGAATTCTCCGACACATGTTTTCAAGATCTATTACTGTTCTGAATGAAATTTATTTAAACAATATCAGTGCATTTATAATAATATAATGGTAATGATAACAGTAATAACGTATATCGTAATTAAATTTTCATGAAAAGACCGCCAGTTAGCCACTCACAAGATCTAGAAATACGTAACACACTAAACAGAAAGTTGACATCCATACATTTCTCTTAATTGTAAGAATTCTTTCACCTATTATTACGACAGTAGGGACAGAACAACTATAGTATTTGCAACTACTGTACAAGGAACAGAATGAAATTTATTAACCGAGCGAAGCAAAGTTCTGTTTTATTCTCGAGGGAAGCAAAGGTTCTGTTTATTGACCGAGGGAAGCAAGGTTCTGTTTTATTAACCGAGGGAGGAAAGGTTCTGTTTTATTAACCGAGGGAGGCAAGGTTCTGTTTTATTAACAGAGGGAAGCAAGGTTCTGTTTTATTGACCGAGGGAAGCAAAGGTTCTGTTTATTGACCGAGGGAAGCAAAGGTTCTGTTTTATTAACCGAGGGAAGCAAGGTTCTGTTTTATTGACCGAGGGAAGCAAAGGTTCTGTTTTATTGACCGAGGGAAGGAAAGGTTCTGTTTACTGATCGAGGGAGGCAAGGTTCTGTTTATTGACCGAGGGAAGCAAGGTTCTGTTTATTGACCGAGGGAAGCAAGTTTTAACACAGTCTCGACCTGGTTTGTTTTTCTTCCTATTTATGAAGAATGTTTCTTGAAGTCATTAAAAATGACGTATATGCAAGAATGGTTCTTTTCCGTTACAAGATGGTATTCGTTTTAAAGAATCGGTTTAATCAGGCAGGCACGACCAAACGTGAAGTTTGATTTTCTTCCAATTGGCATGAATTTTCCTTGAATTCACTGAAAGCGACGTATGTGTATGAATTTTTATTTTTTGATCCCGTTTCAAGGTGGTGGCCTTATTAACTGTTGAAGAGTAGAAAGTGTTTTGTCTTGTTTTGAACGCGATGTCTACTGTTCATAAAACATTACTAGTTAATAACAACACAGTCTCACACTCAATATTGTCTAGGACCACATTGCTGTTTTATTTACACAACAAATTGTCAGCAGCAACTAGGGAGGAATGTTTGAAAGTGCAGTCCCATTCTCTTTATATTGCTAAGTTAACTGCATGGGGAAATTATTATTATTATTCCTACCCCCTAGAGAGTTATAAAGAGCCCTGCTATGCGACAACGATTGTGTAAATGGTGTGAATATGGGGTTGGATTTAAGGGGGAGTTGTTCAAACTGATAGGGAAAGGAGCGGTAAAATAGCACGTCTTTTACGAAAATCTATGTTACATCAAAGTAAATTCTTAGAACAAGAATAAACATCTTGTGAAACGATGGTTCAAGCTTACTGCAAACGCACCATGCATAAACCGTGATAATTTCCCTCATAACAGGTAGAGAATGGTATAAATTGGTTTTGCATCAAATATAGGTTATATTTCAAAGTTTAATTTATCCTACAAAATATTTTCAATATGTTTTATTACTATTCACTCTACCTCTGATATGTTTTAAAAGGTACCGGTAGGCATTACGAATTTTAAATTTAAACCAAAGAGATTAACAAAAGCAAATGTTCGTTAAAATTACTTTGGAATTTCAGTTTTATAGAGAAAAGTGTCCTTATATTAACTTGATTTCATAATATTAAACTGCACTATTCATTTCTTTAATTTTAAATTAAAATGAGAATGATATAAAAAGAATCTTACAATAGTAATAAGCGCAAGACGATATAAAAAGAACGACATTATGTGCCTTCAATTACAGTATATATAGCAATCTCCTCACCATGATGCTAAGCTTGCAGTTAATATCATTTTAATAGTAATATAATGTTCATGTAGATACTCTTTCGTATGCAACCTAATAGAGTGAATGTGATATTCACTTAAATCCCGGAAACCCATTTTATTTTCAGCAGCATCCTATCCATGTTTCACAGACCATGTCAGAGTTTATACTAATTTTACGGGTACCCAACTTTGGAAAATTTCAGGTGTTATGAAATCTATTCCCCTAAAAAATAAAAACGGACAAGTTTTATAACTTCAAAAGCAACAAAACCTAATTTAATTCTTTAGAAATGAATAAAATAAGTGTAAAAGTCTTTAAAATCGGTCTTATGGGGGGGGGTCACTTGCTAAGGGTTAATAAAGAATAATATTACGAAATGTTAAACGGGATGATAATTTCCGGTGTAATCACATTCGGGAGAGCGCAGGGGTCAAATGCCGATGCCGGACACTCTGGCAAGAAGATTTTTGAGGTCACTAGTGGAAATGTTGCACTGGAATTATCTAGTCCCTTGATAGCTCCCCCCCCCCCCCCCAGTTTCATCCATTCCTTTAATTCGCTCGGCATTTGTCTACGTCTGTAAAACACACCAAGTAAATTGTTCCTGTGCTAGGTTTGGCTTCTTTTCCATTCTTTCAGTCCTTTGTGATCTTTTCATTTACTATCCGAAACCTCTGATCGGAGTTTGAAAAACCACAAGAGGTGCAAATGCACATGGTACCATTGATCCCCAAAGGGGACGGTAGAACTACTAAAATATCTGTACATTTGGGTAACTAAACCTACAACATTGAAGTCTAAATAAATCCTTCGAATTAAGTTTTTCTGATTAATTTTTCGAAAGGATTATGTAAAATTCTGAAAGTCTCTTATTTATAATTGGGCCTACTTCATATTCCCTCGTGAAAGATGTGTACATGTCACAATGTTTTAATGACTCACAATGCAAAATTTAAAATCTATAAAATCTATATATAGCTACGAAGCAAAGTAAATTCCCTTGCACTACATCAACCGGAGGGACAGGGCCTATCAGAGACGCCGACTTGAAAATATTGTTGGGGCAAAAAATTGGATTTTTAGTAATTATACGTAGGCATTATACGACAAAAAATTAAATGCTGGGGGGACAGAAAGTACTTTGCCCCCCAAAGTCGGCGCCGATGGGGCCTATCATTTTATCACTAAGTAATCTATGTCCGTCATTCGACTTCGTTGTTAAAAGGCAGGATGGGGGAATATTGTTAGAGTGCAAACTCCTGCAGCTTTTACAGATTATTTTGTTACTAGATCCTCTACTCCTTTATTAGCTGTTTTCATAAGGTTGAGTGCACCCCTAAATTCGGAAAAATTCTATCAAGTATCGGGCCTCGAAGACCGTTGTCAGTAATGGTAACCAAGCAGGCGACCAAATGAACAAATGATTGCTTGTAAAATACACCAACTTGTAATTTTTATTCTTATCTGTCATGAACAGGGATCGGGTTTTTAGGTTGATATAGCTTAGATGCATCATACTATGACCGTGTATTTACCCGTACTTTCTCCTTGTGTCACGGATAGTGTCCAAGGTTCAATTCCGGGATAGTTTTTTGTACTTCACTTGCCCATCAACTAACCAAGGTACGATTTAGCTATATACGGGGTGTTAAAAAATTACGTTTACAACGTTTCAGGGATGATAGAGGAGGTAAAAACAAACATTTTATTTATGTGACAAAACTTTGGCATATGCGCCGTTTATTGTGTAGGCCTACATAAGTGTTAATTGCAACATTCGAATTTTGTTCGTGTTATCCAGAAGGAACGAGGCCAATTGTCGTTTTAGAGATGGTGATCAAACTGCCTTCCATTGGGGGCATTGCACAACTGGTATCTTCGTACTATGGACTGTCTGCAACGCTCAAAAAGGCCAACATTGTCTCGAATAACATGTGCAGCTTCAGCAATGCGAGCAACTAATTTTTCTGCCGTATCGATCGGTGTCTCATACACAAGACGTTTCATGTCTTCCCACAAAAAGAAATCCAATGGAGATAAGGCCGGTGATCGAGGTGGCCACGGTACCGCCCCAACGATTGGGGAATGTAGCATTTAGATAGATGGTTCCTGACACGACGATCAAAGAAGTACAAACAAAACTAATCGGTGCGTGTTGTGACGGAAGCCATCTACCCTTAAGTCCATCTAGCGGCAAAACGGAGCATATGCCAAAGTTTTGTCACAGAAATAAAATGTTTGTTTTTACCTCCTCTATCATCCCTGAAACGTTGTAAGCGTAATTTTTTAACACCCTGTATATAGAGAGAATCTAACCTATAGGGACCTAAAAATCCGGGCCTTAGACGAATAGCAACAAAACGACTTCAGCAATAAAGAGGGCGACTTCAGCCTCGTGCACGAACTGTTTATTTTGCACCCATCTTGCTCAGGACACTGATCTATAGCCTACGCTTATTCCATTAAGACGGGGGTTCACCAGTGTGATGGACACTTTAGCTGCAAACCAAAGAATAAAGCCTCTAGGAACTGTACAAGTAGAATACTTTTATATGATAAAAATAACTTACAGAACCACGATATGAACATAGGATATGAAGCACTGAAAATATGGGAACCGTATACAGATGGAAAGCTAGTGGATTCTGTCAATCATGTTATAAGGTATGAAGCAGATTTCATAAACAATTTATTACTTTTGCATTGATTTCAAACAATTGTACTTTAATGGACCTAAATATGCATAACCAGGAAGTCACCCTAAAATTAGGTTAGCGCATAAATTAAGTCGTGAACATTTTTTGGTAATTTGAGTTGAACAAAACTTTTACTAGAAACTCCCTGTTTACAGTTCATGACTTTTTTCTTTACCAGAATAATATTTTTATCTTATTTATTTCATTAAATGTAAACACAATCCCAAAGAGCAAAGCTCATGCTAGGAATGACATACATTGGTTAAAAACAAAACAAAAACTTTATGTTTGACGGGTAATGTTGTAGCCTACAGAATATATATACCCTATATAAGCTCAACAGTTTTACAGATGAATCTTTTAGGTTATAAAATAATTTCATCAAATGTTCTGTGGAATAAAGGATAGAATATGTTTTTCAGCTGCTTTGACATTTTGCTAACACTAGGCCAACTCAAAATACTGTAATGTAATTTATGCCATATAAGTGATTGCTGGGCAAGATACAAATGGAATCGAAGAAAATAGGTTAAGAGCTAAACTGTACAAAAATTGTATTACGTTTAAACTTTTAAAGTACGGGACCCGAGTAGGAGACGCTACCAAGCAGTAGGCGAGCGAGTACAGTCTAAATTAGAAATTTAAATCACTGCAAATGCTCTTTATGCTTCAAATGGCCATTCATATGAAATCTGAAAGGGGATTTGGTAATCTGAAAAAACTGCATTAGAATTGAACAAGATTCGAATAAAGAGTCAGACACCATAGTAAACACCAGGTAACTAACAAATCTATAATTCTAAACTAGCTTATCTTGCGCTGCACCCATGAAGGGACGTAATATATTCCGGCTATTGTATCATCTACCTTCGTACTTCGACTTCATTGGTAGAGAGCCGGTTTCAGCGGTATGCATCGTATGACCTCTGAAGACGATTTTTTTCAAAGTACTATAGGTGCGTCTTTATTCAAGTATATACCCGACTGCCTTATCGAATCCCGTCCTAGAAGATTGCCATTCACACTTTGAAAATACTAAGAGTTGAACCGGGCCTCCCAATCTGTAGGTAACAATGCTAACCACCAGACCATAGAAAGGGTCTTCTGCTATGTTAAATCCATAAATTATTTTATAGAGATGCCGCACCGAGTACATGGTAGTAGACTAAATAGCTGAAGTAACTACTTATAAATTGCAGACTGCAGACAATTTTCTATAACAGACTATAATTTATCTGTAACAATCCCGCTGTCGTCGCTCTGTTTGATATTCACATAGCGTCCTTGCTTGAAGACTGTCATTCGGAAAATAAATTCATGGGCAACTTCAGAAATAAAATGCAACAAAAACCGATATAGAAGACAACCATTCAACGACTGAAAATCTTGTGTGTGGTCTTCTTGAATGTGTGAAAACCACCCACTCTTACTCCCAAGTTAAAAAATAGAACATTCATTTGTCTTAAAAAGAAGAAAAAATGCAAAAATCCAAATAGACAACAAAGCTTTGCGTTTTGAACATCAGATCGCGCATACTAAGCACGATGTGGTATTTAGAATACAAAACTCGTCATTTTGTTCTATTGTTACTTTGAAAGCGAAATGCCAAGATGGCTGAAATTAATGAATAAAAACAAAAGAATTCCTGAACTCTCATCACGTAGTTGCATTTATAATTCATGTGACAATAATTTTCGTTTCATTTACGTTCAAAAATTGACATGCGCTACAAGTTTGAATGAACACAAATTCAGAAGTATTATTACTGGCCATAAAACTTTCTACATGTGGAAGTATTTAAGATCGTCCGGGAAATATGTGGTCACAACTCATAATATAGTGATAACTGAATTCCCTGCTTGAAGATCTGCATTTCTGTTCATCTGGAACTGTAAAAAATTAATGAGTGAAACCATATCCGTCACTCCTTTGATCTGGACCAATAATGTGTAAGAACTTGTATAAAATCAACCAATCAAAGATAACTATTCCGATAACGTACTCAAATACCCTTTTTTTCTGCTGTAGTACGATTTTCTGAAATTTATAGCTGTTATTAAGTGCCAGTATGGTACTTTATGAGATTGTGTGAGGGACGGGCAAATGTCTGTCTGTCTGTCCGTCCGTGTGTCTGTAGGCGCGATATCTCAAATACGCTTTATCATATTTTCATGCAACTTGGTATACGCATTTATAATGCCCATGGGAAGACGTCTATTGATATTGGATAAAATCGGTTGACCGGTATCGGAGTAATTGCCAATTTAGTGCCTGTTTTGTGGTAATACTAGGAGGTGCCCGTGGCTTCGCCACGATAATTCTTTTGAAAATTAAAAATTAAGAGTATAATAATTATTAAAGCATTATATTTATTAGCACTTGCACGCGAATCATTCATAAACTAAGCCATTGATAATTAATGAAACAGCTAAAATTCCTGCTTTAGAGTACATTCCACGACATGAAAGCGCCCCCTGGGAAATATATATCAGAATCGATTATGCAGTTTCAAAGAACCTGTGAATACATAATACGTATTGTTTCTCAGCTGTTTATTGACATGAATATGATGTGAATTTTATTTTATCAATTCAGTGTAATTTTCAGAAATTATATAATGTTTCAAGCACCGCCGTCTCGAGAATAACACGATTAATACAGTTTAGAAGGCAGTGGTTTCAAGGGAAGGAATGGTTTGTTTGGATTATTATTATCAGCGATATTTCAAGAGATAAAACCATCAATATTTTACAGCTGTTGCCCCCGGCTTCGCCCGCCATTATTCATTGACTCCAGGATTTTTAAGAAAATTACACTGGTAGATTATTAAAAATGTTTGTGGTTCAGAGCTATGAAAATTGTAAGTAAAAATAAAATTAGAATATTTGTTTATTGTGTTCATTTCACTTAGGCCTTATATAATAAAGAAACGGTTTTCCTTCCTAATTTTGTAGTCGTCATGAAAGTTTACACTGCGAGAGACGAACATCGCCGAGTATACCCGATGTCTCACGAAGCGGGCGAGCAAGCACGCTATTTAGGGCCGTTGAATTGTATAAGAGTAGATAGATATTACAAAGAATTTAACAAATGCAAATCTGTTATCCTGACAACATATCGTTTTACGACTTTGGAATTTGCAATAGTTAGCCATGACACATTGATTATCAAACTAGTCAGATGTTTACTTCGTTCATTAAGTTGAATACTGTTATATACAGAAGATAGGCCTATGTCACTCTGAAATAATTAGGCCTACATACATTAGGTGGAGTTCTTCGCCAGTGTATTTTGTGAAATGTTGACATATTTTAAGAATGTCTTATATCAGTGTATACGGGTTTGAATTAAGGTATCAAACTTCAGACCTTTGGGTATTGATATTGATGTTGATAGCAGCCTTGATTGATTCGTTTCTTCATAACGATGTCAGTGTAGGCTAAATAATAATGTAAATAAAAGATTTAAAACAACTAGCCGTTGAATATTGATATTACATTGTGCATTCTATGGATATGTAGTCTACCGATATTTACATTAGGCTATATTTTAATGTGAGTATTTTTCTTATTCTTTCCTGTGCAGCAATATACATAATGTAATTCCTGACAGATAGTTTTCATATTGACGTTTTATTCATTCATAACTTTTAAGGCTGCTTTAAACTTGAAACAGACACATCAGCGAATCGTAGGCCTATTGCATCATTATTATTATTGCCAGCGCATTTTGTTTTTGAAGTTTAACTCTGAGATCTATTGAAAAAATAAATTTTCTGCATTGGCCTATCATAATTGCGTTTATCGCTGATTAAAAAGGCATACTGGCACTTTGTTAAATCAGTTTTCCTGATTTAATTTCTTGATGCATTAATGACGAACTAAAATAATGAACATTGATAAAGCAAATAACATGCATAGGCTCTAAAAATTCTGGTGAAATATATAATTAGTGGAAGTATAAAAGTAATGTTGAACATCTAAAAGAAGTTCAGATTAAATATGTCACGTGAAAGATGTTCCGGTTATGAAACAGACAAAATTGAATCGAAGAGCTGTGGCTGTTCACAGAAATAGACCTATGCTCTTTCTTTCTCTGAGAAGCTCCATTACTTGTTTCATATGTAGCCTACCGTTTATCGTACTAGATTGTTTTCCTTTATCTCAGAAATATTCTTAAATTTTAAATGTTAAATAATTTTATTGTATTAATAAGATGGGTCTGTAATCGTAATAAGTATTCGAAAACTGTATTTTAATATATATATATATATATATATATATATATATATACAGTATATACAGTATATTACAATGTATACAGTATATTAAAACGTAGTATTGGTATAGTCACACTCATTGGTAACAGTAAGGTGATAAAACATTTTATTTATTAATTTATTATTGTTATCTATTTTTTGTTATAATAATTTCAGTATTAGCTCTCAGGGAAGATAAATATTTCACCATCCTCATCTTTGAAAGTCAGAAATATTTAGCTCTTGCAAGGCTGACTAGAGAGAGGAGTGACAAAAATATTGTAAGGAATATACGCTGTTGAAAATCAGCACACATACTAGTGTATTGGCTGAAAGAAATTATGGAATACAATATTATACAGTAGGCCTACACGGTTGACAGTAAGTTTCACGTAAGAGTTGGACAATCATGCAGGTTTCTGCCGCCGCGGCGGCCACCACAACCAGAAACCCGCATGATTAGCCAACTCTTACGTGGAACGCACTGTATTAGCCTGGTTCGTTGCGTTCAAAAAATTAAACAATTGTCTGCAACGAAAGTTATATTCAATAATGAGTTATTATTATTGTTATTTATTAGGTCTATTATTATTGTTATTAGTATTATTACTGTGATCCTTATTCCATCCACTTAGAACTATGTTATGGGCTACGTGACGATACTTTAAAAAATAAGGTTCCATTGTGCCCGTTACTAACTAGCCAAATAATTGTTCATTTGAACGTGCCTCTGCGTCTCGATGAGCTACAGAAGAAGCGTCGAAATTCCTCCAGCTGAATGATGGATTGGATTGCCCATGATGGAATTCCGTCTATCTTTTACTAAATTATTTACTGTTTCGTTTTCATTCAGACTGGACCTAAGAGTATACAATGAATGCAGTCAGAGTTTGCTGCAGTTCTTTATAGTATTGATTAAAAAACTGCAAAACAAAAAGAGTATGAAGTTCTTAATAATTTTCGGCAAAATTTATAATCTGTGACAAACCCCCGAACAAACAAAATGGGGCAACGTACTGAACATTTCATTAAAATCTATATCAATATTAGAACACTGTTAAATTTGATATAGTTAGTTCAATTCATATCAATTCATACCCCAAACGTTCAATTCATATCTCATGACTAGACTTCGGATTTTAGGTAAAAACCTATTTTAATCCATAAGTGATAAATGGAAGAAAACTTGTATATGCATGTTTCATAAGTGACTATGCCTAAAATTTATAGAGATTTTATAGAACCAAAAACAGCCTATTTTTACGTTAGAGCCTAATATTACCTTTTTGCTTGTTTTCCTCTAAAGTTCAAAATAAGTTACGTTTTTGTTATAAATTCTAGCATTTATTTTCAGTTCGTACTAAATTTTTAGCTCGGAATGTGCAGTACATGACACATTTGTGACTTGGTTAAATAGTAAGGAATGTTACGTCTTCAGTAGAAAAATTCCTTGGAATTCCCAAGAAAATGTAGTGTTTTTCTTCCGACTCCCACATCCAGGGGAAAAAAAAGGTAGTTCTCTGAATCACTGAGGGATACAAGGGGTTGAATATGCTAGCGTGCGTAGCTTCTGGGCGCAGGGATTAGGTTTTCACTGTTATGGTAGTAATACAGACCCTAGTAATAGGTCTGTATAATTCTGTGCACCATAGGCCTATATCCGTGTTTTATCATGTTTATTGATTAATGGTGATTTCAATAAATATAATATTCTGCATTGCAATTGAGATATTTAAGAAAATTGGCAACTTAACGATTTTATAAGAGATTATTTTACGATTTTTAGAACCTATTTTCCAATTTATAGAGCCTATTTTAGGTACCTAAAACAGCATTTTTGGCGACCTAAAAGTCCGAAGTCTACTCATGACTGACATAAAAACAAAATATGTATATGTAACTATAAAACAGTCACCCACGTCATTAAATTGGTTCTGGAAGGTTTTTTAAACTTTAATTGACTGTATTTTTTCCAACACAAATTAGAATTAAAAATATCAACAACAAAAAATTATGGCGAACAGTATAGCTTTGTGTCAGTGTCAGTGCTTATTGAAGCACTTTTCAGAATAAGCAGGGGAATATTCCTACAGCCGTGCATAGGCTTGAGTAAGCTATGTGAGTGTTTCACGACAGAAATTTTCTTTTGTATGGATCTTCAATATTATTTTTAAGGATATTAGGTCAAGGCTGATTAAGTGTGCAATTACAGTAATATATTTATTAATATTATAGTATTAATAATATTATAATAGACAGCAGTATCATACATTACCGAAAGTCTAGTTTTTTACTTACATTAACTAATCATACTTTATTCATTCGCTTGCACGTGATGCAGCATACCTGCTATTTCGTAATAAAAGTAATCAAATGCGTATGACACCATATGCTAAATGAGAGGCGGTAAGCTACACGTTCTGGGTTTTTATGTGCCAGGCTTTACGGCGGGAATAATAGGTGCATCCGCAATGTTGCAAAGCTCGTCTAAAAACGAAAATGTCATTTTGTGTAAAGTTAATAGCATGTCATGTAATTATAGTGATAATAAAGTGAGCATTAGAGCCATTACAAGGCATAATTGCTGTGGCTGTGTACAACAACTTATCCTAGAATTGCAGTGGTGAAGCTTAAAATCTAATTATACGTCAACAGCGAATACTCTTTACGTTCGGTGTCTATCATCTACATACACTAAGTATACACTAAATTCGTTCGACTGAAGGGAATATCTAGGTCTAAATGCAATGCTATTTGACGTATTTTACTGTTTATTAGGAGTCCCAAGAAGTCGATTCAATAGCATGCTTACCATACGGGAGTTCAAACTCAGTTAAAATTTTAATGAATTTCATGTTGACCAACAAGGAGATAATATATCATATAGAAGTAAAGAATCCATCTTAAACTCTCGCTATGCTCAACCTACGAAGTATTGGAACTGATAATGTATAAGTACTGAATTGTCAGGGAATGAAAATTATTTTTATACATTGGAGATGACACGCTATTTGTTAAGAAATTAATTCCAAATAGAATTTCAAGTGATAAAATGTTTACATTTTTATTTAGAAGATATCTGAAAATTATATAAGTTAAACATTATAAAATAAAAGCTTATGTATATCTTAAAATGTAGCGTACTCTATATCAATAAAACAAAACATAGCATGAAACCAAACAATTAGTAGTTAAAAATAATGTAGGCCTACATAATTATATTAACATTTATAAATTTATCAACCTGCAGGCTATGATTATACAATTGTAGAGAGTATGTAATTTTAGTCCTACAATACTCTACGTCATAATTAAGACTGCTGTGTTCAGTGTAATGAACAGGATAAAAAAGTCACTAGCACTTTTAGATGTACAGTAGAAGTTACAAAATCACAACAACAAAAATATTAGCCTATGTGACAAAGCACGAGTCAAATATAAAGAATAGATAAAAATAAAAAGATCTTTATTAAAAATGTGATTGGTAGTCTTCTATTATCAGTGTTGTATTTCTCAGAACCCAAATCTGTATGTCACCCTCCCCCCCTTCTCCAATCCGGTATTCACTTTTGCGAGTGAAGAAACCCAGAAAAACCTACACACACTGGCCGGCTATAGTATTCGAAACTGCGACCTCTCGAGTGTGAGTTCGTGACATTATCACCAACAAGTTGCATCCTTCCGTAAAACATGATACGTCTCCCGTCGTGGGCATACACTCACCTTAATTTTCTTTCAGTTTTTTCTTGGTCGTCCTTACTGTCCAAAACAAAAGAAACGTTACAATATTCTCTCATTATTATCACTGACCTCAGTTCTTCCCTCGCTTTAATCAATTCACACGTGTTATTAAGTGCCAGTATGGTACTTTATGAGATTGTGTTTGGGGAGGGAAAATGTCTGTCCGTCTGTCTGTAACAATAGAACAAAATTACGAGTTTTGTATTCTAAATACGATGTCTGTCTGTCTGTCTGTCCGTCCGTCCGTCCGTCCGTCCGTCCGTGTGTCTGTACGCGCGATAACTCAAATACGCTTAATCGGATTTTAATGAAACTTGGTACAGTATATACATTCATAATGTTCATGGGAAGAGCCCTATTGATAATGGACTGAATCGGTTGACCGGCACCGGAGTAAAACCCAATTTAGTGTCTATTTTAAAGACGCGGTAACTCAAATACGCTTTATCAGATTTTCATGAAACTTAGTATACGAATTTATAATGTCCCTGGGAAGAAGTCTATTGATATTGGACCAAATCGGTGGGCCGGTACCGGAATAATGCCCACTTTAGTGCCTTTTTTATGGTAATATATCACAAAGGCGCGGATAACTCAAATACGCTTTATCGGATTTTCTTGTAACTTGTTGTACGAATTTATGACGTTCTTGGGTACAAGCCTATTGAATTAGGGCCAAATTGGTTGACCGGTACCGAAATAGCGAGTATATCAATATTAATTTTGTAATGAATATTCTTTCATGGCCCACAATATATTAAAAAACGTAACAAATTGCCAATCGTATATTGATATTGTTAGCAACCTTGATTGATTTGTTTCTTCATAACGATGTCAATGTGGACTAAATAATTTAAATAATGTAAATAAACGATTTATAACAGCTAGCCGTTGAATATTGATATTATATTGTGTATTCTATGGTCATGTAGCTACCGATATATTGATATTGATATTATATTGTGTACTCTATGGTCATGTAGCTACCGATATTTACTTTAGGCTATATTTTAATGTGAGTATTTTTTATATTCGTTTCTGTGCACCAATATACCTAATGTAATTCCTGACAGATTTCATATTGACTTTTTATTCATTCATAACCTTTAAGGCTGCTTTAAACTTGAAACAGACATTTCAGCGAATCGTAGGCCTATTGCATCATTATTATTATTGCCAGCACATTTTGTTTTTGGAGTTTAACTCGGAGATTTATTACAAAAATAACTTTTCTGCATAATTCTTTTGTCATAATTGCGTTTATCACTGATTAAAAAAAAACATACTGGAACTTGGTTATATCAGTTTACCTGATTTTATTTATTTATTTGATGGTGCTTTTACAAATACTGTTTATACTGTGAGTTCCACGCAAGAGTTGGCGAATCATGCGGGTTTCTGCGTCGCGGCGGGCACAGATCTTATTCCCGAGCGATCGGGTGAAGTATCTACGCAAATAAAGCCGCGAACGGTATAGGGTTATTCCATGCCAAATCATCCAACAGTGGTTGCATGACCATTTTAGAAAAAAATAATTTTTTGTATATGAGTTCATACATGTTTCAAGATATCAAAATAAGTTTAAAAAAAAAATCTTGTGTTCTTGGTTTCCCAGGGGTGTCCATTTTTCAATCCTGGTGTAACACATTTTTTTGCGAATGTAGCTGATTACAAACATTTTCATAACTCAACAACCATAAGAGTTAGAAATTTGAATTATGAACCATTTTGTAACTATTGAAGCGTACTTTCAGAAATACTTTATTGTTTTCTTCAACACAAAATTTTTCATATGAAAATATGAGTTTGAAATTCGGGTAAATTTTTCCAAAAAAATCACATTTTGGACAAAATTTTATATGAGAAGGAAATGATTGTAAACATTAAAATTTTTTTAATGTTCAAACCTGCATGTGATTTGTCTGTGAGGAAAAAATCAGGGTCTAAAAATACATCCCTTATTTCTAAACTGGCCTCAAATAATAGCGTTTTTCAGATTTTGACTATTTTTGGGCTTAAATATCTCTGATGGGCACCCTTCAAAAAATCTGAAAAATTGCATGAAAGAAGCCTTTCATGTGCCTAACTCACATTCCAAATTTCTATTTCTTCATTCAACTCCTTCTATTAATTTGATAGAACTGAAATATCACACTTTTTAGGGTAGCATATTTGGGAGTAACAACATATAACTCAACAACTATAAGAGTTAGACATTTTAATTATGAATAATTTTATAACTATTGAAGCTTGCTTTCAGAAATTTTTATTGTTTTCTTCAACACAAAATGTTTCGTATGAAAATATGAGTTTGAAATTCGGGTAAATTTTTCCAAAAAGAATCTCTTTTTGGGCCAAAATTTATATGAGAAGGAAGTGATTGTAAACATTCAAAATTTTTTTAATTTTCAAACCTGCATGTGATTTGACTGTGAGGAAAAAATCTGGGTCTAAAAATACATCCCTTATTTCTAAACTGGCTTCAAATATTATCGTTTTTCAGATTTCGACTATTTTTGGGCTTAAATATCTCTGATGGGCACCCTTAAAAAATCTGAAAAATTGCATGAAAGAAGCCTTTCATGTGCCTAACTCACATTCCAAATTTCTATTTCTTGATTCAACTCCTTCTATTTATTTGATAGAACTGAAATATCACACTTTTTAGGGTAGCATATTTGGGAGTAACAACATATAACTCAACAACTATAAGAGTTAGACATTTTAATTATGAATAATTTTATAACTATTGAAGCTTGCTTTCAGAAATTTTTATTGTTTTCTTCAACACAAAATGTTTCGTATGAAAATATGAGTTTGAAATTCGGGTAAATTTTTCCAAAAAGAATCTCTTTTTGGGCCAAAATTTATATGAGAAGGAAGTGATTGTAAACATTCAAAATTTTTTTAATGTTCAAACCTGCATGTGATTTGACTGTGAGGAAAAAATCTGGGTCTAAAAATACATCCCTTATTTCTAAACTGGCTTCAAATATTATCGTTTTTCAGATTTCGACTATTTTTGGGCTTAAATATCTCTGATGGGCACCCTTAAAAAAATCTGAAAAATTGCATGAAAGAAGCCTTTCATGTGCCTAACTCACATTCCAAATTTCTATTTCTTGATTCAACTCCTTCTATTAATTTGATAGAACTGAAATATCACACTTTTTAGGGTAGCATATTTGGGAGTAACAACATATAACTCAACAACTATAAGAGTTAGACATTTTAATTATGAATAATTTTATAACTATTGAAGCTTGCTTTCAGAAATTTTTATTGTTTTCTTCAACACAAAATGTTTCGTATGAAAATATGAGTTTGAAATTCGGGTAAATTTTTCCAAAAAGAATCTCTTTTTGGGCCAAAATTTATATGAGAAGGAAGTGATTGTAAACATTCAAAATTTTTTTAATGTTCAAACCTGCATGTGATTTGACTGTGAGGAAAAAATCTGGGTCTAAAAATACATCCCTTATTTCTAAACTGGCTTCAAATATTATCGTTTTTCAGATTTCGACTATTTTTGGGCTTAAATATCTCTGATGGGCACCCTTAAAAAAATCTGAAAAATGGCATGAATGAAGCCTTTCATGTGCCTAACTCACATTCCAAATTTCTATTTCTTGATTCGACTCCTTCTATTAATTTGATAGAACTGAAATATCACACTTTTTAGGGTAGCGTATTTGGGAGAAACTACATATAACTCAACAACCATAAGAGTTACAAATAAGAATTATGAATCATTTTATCATTATTGAAGCTTGCTTTCAGAAATAGTTTGTTTTCTTCAACACAAAATTTCCGAGACAGAGTTATTTTCTGTTGTGATATTGTCTTTAAGTTCTTCTAACAGTATGTTACTATTATTTATGGGGAAACTTGAAAAGTAAAGTGTATAGGTGAATTTCCCAAGAACAAAGAAAATGACCAAAATATGACTTTAAATGAAAGATAAAAACGGTCCGATTTGGGTAGTAAATGTGCGATTCATGTTTAATTTGTGTTTTTGGCGAGAATGGTGGTCAGGATAACAATATGGCATGTTATAAACATCCGAACCCTAATAATAACTAACCCATCTTTTCCGACCAGCTCACTTCCTCCCTAAAGATGGACGCAGTGCTAGTAGCTCCCGAAAGCCCAGAATTACTACATCCATCCACCCGACTGGAAGGCTCTACGTCCCAGGTCATGTGCAAATAAGATTTTACATAATTTTGAAATTTGAACGTCTGTCGCTCGCCTTAGACTATCAGCGTCCCGCTCGCCTTTAATAGGCTCTAGAAGTACTTTTTTACTTCCTCTACCCGTACCATAGGTACCATAGGAGAGGAAGTTTTCGAGCCCGAAATTCGAATCAAGTTTTTAACATAAATACACGTTTTGACGTCACCTGAATCAAAAAAGGCTATTTTTTTATAAATATGTCTGTGTGTGTGTGTGTGTGAACAGCCTAGGTCTAGAACGAAAAATCTTATAAAAACAACATTTTGTATTTGACTCAGGTATCTTTTGGGGATGTGACACTCTTACTCTTAATGCCACTTTATATAAAGAAAATGTCATTTTTCGCCATTTTTCGAAAACGTCTCTTACGATTTTCTTTAAATTTTGTTCTTGGGGTGCTTATTCTAAGAGCTAATACTTTTTTTTAAAACTTTTTTTGCATAAATTCTCTGAATGATAGTTATAAGCCACCCATTGTTTATAGAAACTCAGTCTTACCTCGTGAAGAATAAAGTTTGGCATCAGGTTGAAATAACTGTATCCGTGCTCTTTGCAATACAGCCTCTTCTTCTATATCAGAGGGAGAAGTGAGAAAGCTGTATTGCCTATGTTTAGAGTAAAGAAAGTTACGTGAGTGCATTAATCAAATTTTATTTGGGTTGTGTATCCTTCGGGGATGCGATGTGGTAACGACATTCTCTTCATTTTTAAAACCAATTTACATGAAGAGAATGTCATTAAAAATATATTATACTAAGAGGCAAAACTTTTATTTGGGCAGAGTGTGTAACTGTTCTTCCATTATAGCACTCAATTCTGAGATAGACAACCTATGCATTGACTCTGGCATTGTTGTTGCTCTTAACTTATGCCCTTTTAAATTTATCTCATTGTCTTATATTGTACTAGCTTAAAAGACCCGGCGTCGCCCGGGTTTTGTATTTTGTAATTGGAAATTAGCTTATGAAGGATTTTCAATTTTAAATTCTAGGTCCTTATATAGGCATTTATAATTTGAAATAGGAAGAACGACTTATTACACTCAAACTATTCCCTCAGAAAACGCTTGATATAGTTTTTTTATGGCTCATAGAGGATCTAGAATTTTGCATCCCATCGCTTGTACAGTGCACAGCAAGCCTGGTAGAGGTTTAAATAAGAAGAAACAGAAATTCCTGTAACATAAAATTGTAATATCGAGGCGGAAAATTTCCCACTCTTATGTTACCATAAAGCCTTCATACTTTTCTCTCCAAAAACCTGCGATATAATATAATAATATACACATTACCATACCTCGTTTTGTTTTCTCTATGTCCAGGGTAGAGAAAGTTATGTGATTCCATTATTTTAGTGGATTTCATTCTGTAATATTTATTTATAACATGAATTATTTTGATAACTTCTCGTATTTGTCAAAAGTGCATTTCATTTGTTTCTTCCAAGCCCACCTGATACCATTTGGCAACAATATATTCTGTGATTTGGAATTGATAATTCTATGTAAAAAGGGATTAAGTATTTTCAAAAACATTTAATTTTTGGCATTTAGAATCAGAATTTTTCAAAATCCTTTCTTAGTGAGCACCTACATTATAAAACGAAGGTACTGTCAAAATTCCAAGTCTCTACCTGTTATAGTTTAGGCTGTACGTTGATTCCTGTCATTCAGTCAATCAGTCAGTCAGTCATTCATTCAGTCAGGACAAAGCCTTTTATATATATAGAGATTAAATAAAATACTAGGTGTAGAGAGGCAGATAACCTCTGTCTTTTATGATGCGAGGGTAGATGAAATATAAACGAGACTATTTTTCATTTATTTTTGTTTGCAATAAACACAAAATCAAGTGTTTTTCAATTTTTTAATAGAATTTCCTGCTTTGGAAATGCATTTTTTCCGAGAAAATCTGTAGCTTTTTAATTCCAAAAAAAGAAGACTTGGTTGTGTCATTAGCCAATTGCGTACGAATTGCTCCATCCCATCAACGTTGTCGAATTGCTGGCCATCCTCAGCTTCTTGGACTGGACCAAAAAGGATGAAAATCGCAAGCTAATAAATCAGGACACTAAGAAGGTTGTTAAACTATTTTCTTCATTTTGGTATGTGTGACAGCTCTTGCATTGTCTTGAAGAAGGATCTCTTCTTCTACCGGTTAGTCACGTCTTTTAGCCTCATTGAAAACCTCGCAGTAGTACGCCGCATTGATTGCGCAACGATATTGTACAAAATCAACGTATAAAATGCTCTCCCTTCCCCCCCCCAAAAAGCAGTCAAAAGCCTTCTGAATGCCCAGACTTGGCTTTCATAGGGAACTCCACGGCTTCTCACAAACGCCTTGTGCCAAGTAAAAACACGCAACGTTGACAGAGTTTGTTCCCTGAACTGTGTCACCAGTTTGCGCAAAATGTTGCGCTTTCATGAGCTAGATAATGCACTGCGCAACGGAAGGGTGCACTTTTTCCTGAGATATCCTGTTCCCGTATCGCAATCTCACAAGGGCGTCTCCCCTCAACATGCCATAAAGTAGCAGCTTCCTTAGCTGAAAATTATGCCCTAAAATAGTCTCGTTTATATTTGGTCCACCCTCGTTGCAAATAAATTGTAATGCCAGATCCAAGAAGTTTTAATGCACTCTGCTTGATTTATTACTCTCCCTATGTTTTGATCATAAGCGCGGTATTTCACAGGTTTCAAGGTAACATTATAATCTTGAGTTGCCATGGATTTCATGAACAATCCACAATTTTATAGTATAAGAACATGTCCAAACTTATAAGTCCGCTATTTTCTGTTGATGTTATATAGATTTTGAAAAGTTTGATCAATTTAAATTGCCACAATACTTTTGCAATGAATGAAATTGTGCTCTTTACTGTCATTGAAATCAATGAAAGCCCTGCGGATTTCATGAACAATCCACAATTTTATAGTATAAGAACATGTCCAAACTTATAAGTCCGCTATTTTCTGTTGATGTTATATAGATTTTGAAAAGTTTGATCAATTTAAATTGCCACAATACTTTTGCAATGAATGAAATTGTGCTCTTTACTGTCATTGAAATCAATGAAAGCCCAGCGGCTTACGAACTTTCTGCTGCCACTATTTTATTGCTGCTGCGTATACTTGGGCTTGTGCAAGCCTTCAGGTGCCAGCGTTTGTTTGGCACTTAATGCAGCCTGTGTTTGTTTGACGCTTCACCGGTTTGTTTGGCGAAGCCTGCTAGCTGTACTGCTAGCCTCATTTAGTTGTTCGAAGTTTCGCGTGGTTTGCACCACATTCTGAGACAGTTCTGGAGTGCTGTCCATGAAGTCTATATTTTCAGCTCTGTACTTGAACTGCAGTCTTTTTGGCTGGTTGGGGATTCCGGAAGGATTAACCTCGTAGTAGCGAAGTTTAACAGGGAATTCTGTAGCGAATACTACCAGGCGATCTTCTAGGGACAAGTCTTTCAGTTTGGCCAAGTTTATCTCGGACGAGGACAGTCGACGTACGTTTGCTTGTGGTAGCTTGATGCCAAGCGTTTCTTCTACTTGAGAGCTGTACTCTCCAGTTGATTTTGGTGCCTCTTCAGGAGGCGGTGTCAGTTTTGCTGATGGAGGCCTGTGTTCCTCAAGTGGTGTCGGTGGTTTGTCAGGCATTCTCTGATGCAGATTGGTGGTCAAGTCGATGGACTGAGATGGTCGATGCAAGTCGTCCCTTGCACTCTTTTCCGGCTTCGGTTCTTCTGACGGAGGAGATAGCAAGCGGAGGGTTTGTGCGGGAGGATCCCTTGCATCATAAGCGAATTCCCTGAGCTCTCTGATCAACTTGCTGACGTAGAGGAAGGTTTCCGGGAAGTACGTTCTACTTCTGGCGATCCTCTCACTGATTAGTTTAGCGACGTGTTCTCGCAGTGTGGGTCTCTTCTCAAACAGTCTGAAGCTGTGTCTAGTCAATGCTACACTCTTCTCAGAGTGCGCTTCTACAGGAACTGGAAGGTTCGTTGTTGGTTTCATTAGTTTCTCATATCTGTTTCCTACTGCCTTTACTTCTGGTTTCTCTTCTTCCGGCTGATCGGCGGTTGCATGATTGTTTTGCGCATGCGTACTATGTGTGTTGAGTGTCGTATCCGTGAGGTCAAAGACGTTATTTGTGCCTTTCATGTCACTTTGCTTATTTTTCTGATACATTGCAAGCAATGTGTGGGACGCTTGTATTTGCTCCTTGTAGGCTGTTTTCTGTTCCTCCACTTTTTTCATCTGCTGTAACTGATGAAAACTTGGGCGACGAAGCACCTTAGAGTCGTCGTATTTCATGAGGGTAGGCGGTGGATAACTTAGAGGCTGGGCGCCCATATTGGGTTGAGGCTTGAAGAATTGGAGTCTCGTGAGGATTCCGTCGAGTATGGGTTCTTGGGGACTATACGCTCTGCTAACTTTATCACCATCCATTTTCACTGGGTCACTATGATGTGGATCGTACTTCTTCATGACGTCTTGGGACTCGAAAACCTCAGTTGCAGTCTTTTGTTCCTCAGGCTTCTTGAATTCCTCCAGTGTCTCATTCGAATGCCTGGGTTCTGATTTGGATAAGCGTTTGGAGGGAGTGTACACGATGCGAATTTTGTCACTATCAGTTTTCACTGAGTTATCATGATTTGGACTGTACTTTGCCATTGCATCTTGGGAGTTTGAAACCTGAATAAATCTCTTTTGTTCCCTTGGTTTTGTGGATTGGTCCAATGTCTCGTTGGAAGGCCAGGGTTCTGATTCGGATAAGCTTTTGGATAGACTGTACATGCCACGAATTTTGTCACCATCCCTTTTCACTGGGTTATCGTGATTTGGACTGTACTTTGCCATTGCATCTTGGGAGTTTAAAACCTGAATTGCTCTCTTTTGTTCCCCTGATTTCGTGGATTGCTCCAGTGTCTCATATGAATGCCTGGACTCTGATCTGGATAAGCGTTTGGGGATTCTGTATACGATGCGAATTTTCTCACCATCCCTTTTCACAAGATTATTATGATATGGATTGTACTTTTCTGCGGCGTCTTGGGACTTGAAAACCTCAATTTCACTCTTTTGTTCCCCAGGTTTCGTGGATTGGTTCAATGTCTCGTAGGAAGGCCACGGTTCTGATTCGGATAAGCTTTTGGATAGACTGTACATGCCACGAATTTTGTCATCATCCCTTTTCACAAGATTATTGTGATATGGATTGTACTTCCCTGCGGCGTCTTGGGACTTGAAAACCTCAATTTCACTCTTTTGTTCTCTTGGATTTGTGGATTGGTCCAGTGTCTCGTAGGTAGGCCAGGGTTCTGTTCTGGATGAGCGTTTGGAGAGACGAATTTTGTTATCATCCCTTTTCACTAGATTATTGTGGTATGGATTGTACTTTTCTGCGGCGTCTTGGGACTTGAAAACCTCAATTTCACTCTTTTGTTCCCCAGGTTTCGTGGATTGGTTCAATGTCTCGTAGGAAGGCCAAGGTTCTGATTCGGATAAGCTTTTGGATAGACTGTAGATGCCACGAATTTTGTCATCATCCCTTTTCACAAGATTATTGTGATATGGATTGTACTTTGCCATGACGACTTGGGATTTTAAAGCCTCAAATGTTCTCTTTTGTTCCTTCAGCTTTTTGGATTGCGCCATTGTCTCGTAGGAAGGCCAGAGTTCAGATGTGGATGAGCGTTTGGAGAAGCTGAATACCTCTGGTTTGTATGCGTGATTATTTTTAATTTCTGGGTAAATCGTAGACGGAATTGCTAGGAAGTCTAGGGTTGATTCTAAAGTCTTCACTTGAACTGGAGGCGGGAATTTGGGTTCATTTCTGCTAGCCATTTGTTTGTTTCCTCTAATCAAAATTTTACGAAGACCCTGTGGTTTAATCTGTACGTTCTCCTTCACTGTGGCTGCTGAGTCTTGTGGCTCCCCCGTGTAGGTAGCAGTCGCTTCAGGTGGGGATCTGAATCTCTCAACAGCTCCTGTCGGCATCTTGTAAGCCATGTACACCTTTGGGATGAATTAAAAAGATAAAGGACCCTTCATTATATTGAGTGCTAACTAAAAATCACCGCCGTCTCAAGAATTACACTGCCTGTCCATGCTTAACTTTAACATGGAGATCAGAGTATTGTTAAATTGCCTAATATCTCCAGTAGAGGCGACACAGTTCATACCCAGATAGCATGAAATTCCAGCATATTTCAGTTTCCGAGTTTATACTTCAGAGGGCAAGACAGCATACGGTAATGTAAAGGGTATTGCAGCTGGGTGTGAATGGTACTGCCATCTGTAATGTGCATACGCAAAATGTGCTTACGCACAAATGTGCATACGCAAAATTAGCCGTATACGACAGGCAGTGTAGGCTATACACGAGTAATACAGTCTAAAAGGCAGTGCTAAAAATATACGACGGTGGATCGAAAAGTAACTCAATTTTTTTTACAAAATTTAATAGGTACAATTACAAACAAATGCACACATGAAGGGACATCTTTTGTCTATTTTTCTATATAGTCGCCACGTTTCTCAACACATTTCTCCTATCGTGATACCAGTTTCAAAATACCCTATTCATCTCCTATCGTGATACCAGTTTCAAAATACCCTGTTCATAGAAGTCCGTTCGGTTGCCGTATACCTATCTGCGGACTGCTGTTTTCACTTCTGCATCTGACGCAAAGCCTTGGTCCCATGAAGAAATTTCTGGCCGGTAAACGCTTTGCGTCAGACGCAGAAGTGAAAACAGCATTTCGCAGATGGCTATACGCCAACCGAACGAGCTTCTATGAACATGATATTTTTAAACTGGTATCACGATGGGAGAAATGTGTTAACTTGGCGACTATATAGAAAAGTAGACAAAAGATGTCCCTTCACGTGTGGCTTTATTTGTAATTGTAACTATTAAACTTTTTGTAAAAGAAATTATTATGCTTTACTTTTCGATCCACCCTCGTATATTATATAGCATACTAACTATAAATTATGAAACTATAGAGACTTAAAGCAATAATTGCTAATGCAAGTATTTTTTTAATAGTTCATCCATGGCTGAGCAGTTAGACTGCTCGCCTTCCACTGCTGGGACCCGGGATCAAATCTCTGTGGATGCATGTTGAATTTGGGATGTACAAAATGGGATCAGGGCAGCCGGGTGCCCCGGTTTCCCGTGACGTATACCTTATAGTCCCGCCGTTGGCACCACAATATCAACTAGACCCATAGGCGTATCGAGGGGGGGGTTTTGGGGGTTTGAACCCCCCCCCCCCCCATTGATTAAAAAAAGGAAAATTGTATAATTTTTTTAAGTCTGCCCATAAATTACTTAATACAAGTATAAAGCGTGGGAAGCTTAAAACTCGTTATTTTGCGTCTTCATTTTTAAAATTTTCCGGGGAAAGACCCCCGGAAGCTTAAAACTCGTTATTTTGCGTCTTAATTTTAAAAATTTTCCGGGGAATCACCCCCGGAAGCTTAAAACTCGTTGTTTTGCGTCTTAATTTTTAAAATTTTCCGGGGGGTACCCCCGGAAGCTTAAAACTCGTTGTTTTGCGTCTTTATTTTTAAAATTTTCCGGGGGAGGACCCCCGGACCCCCCTCTCTCTGGGGGGTATTCCTTTATAACCCCCCCCATACGGTCGGCCTGGTTACGCCTATGACTAGACCTGAATAATGTTTTTAAATCTCGTGGCCGGCCTATTTGGCATGTTTTTTTTTGTTTCCCCAGTCGTAAAGGCAAATGCCGAATTGGATATTTACATATCATGAATCATTCTCACCATTTCATCCTGTATCATATCCATTTAAATTAATATCAGTTGAATTTACTCCATAAAAATACTCCAGTAATAGAAACAATTGATAATCAATTGTTCCATGGCCTGCCCTACTGTATAGACACATATCCCGAACCCCTGGCATGGCCTCGCAGCTAAAAGGAGTATAAATTATTTATTTTGCCTGGCAGAGTTAAGGCCATAAGACCTTCTCTTCCACTCAAGCAGGTTAAAAATACAATGTAGTTTTACATTAATAACAAAGTAATGGATAAGATACAAATGACTAATACTAAAACTAAGGTTAAGGCTAATCATAATAATTAATTAAGTAAAAAGCATATGTTTCATAAAAAGCGTAAGTTTCATCGAAGAAAAAATAATATTACAAGCAAAACAAGGAAAATGTCAAATTAAGTTATAATGGAACATTTAAGTTTGTGAAATAAAGTTATAGGCCTGGGTAGTTATTTAAGTTATAAGAAGAAGAAGTAATGCTATGTAAAATGAGAGATGGTGTGAGTAAAAGAGCTAGTTCTGTTCAGTGGGCAATAATTGATTAATAAGCGCAGATTTGAAAGAGTTTAAGCTCCAACTATCCCTGATATCTTGTGACAAAGAATTCAAAGAACGGACTGTGGCTATGGTGAATGAGTGAGAGTACAGCTGAAATAAAAAAGTGTTTTTAATATTGCCCATAATGGTCATTAAGACAGTCGTATGAAAATCTTGGAACACGAGCATAGCCACATACTCCTGTTTTGATAAATGTCTTTATGGGCTTGTGTAGGCCTACTATTATTAGACCTGGGATTTTAAGGCAAATGCCTATTTTGTTCCTTATGAAATAACATGAAGTTCTGTAAATTTGTTGACATTTAAAGATATATCACTTAAATTTATAGTTTTATAGAGTTAAAATGCCTATTTGGACCTTTGGAGCCTATTTTTGCTCTTTTGGTGCCTAAAATGCCTATTTTGTAAATTTAAAATAAAATCCAACTTTTGTAACTTTTACAATCATTTAATGGGCATCCCTGAATAAAGAGCAGAACAGCAGAGGGTGGGTTTTTCGCAGAAACTTGATTTTCCCAAACACTTGTCGCAAAAGAATGCTGACTGACGGGGAGGATTCGCTCAAAACAACAAATAGCAGGTATATATATATACAGTAAGAAGGGACATACCGTGTGAATTTTTCATTTAATACAAAACTGTTTTTGATAAAAGTATTTTTAATTCTGTCTTTTTTTTTCAATAATCAGCATGCTCCATTGCTTGCATCGCAATACTACAATTATTTCTGTTCAGAATAGGTATACCACGCTTTTTACAGTAAAAAAATATCACGTTACAGTTTAAGAGCATATTGTAGTATTTTAAAGTCTATTTTCTGTGTATTTACTCATTTTTAAAGCTTATTTTAAGTGCCTATTTTCTCTTTTAAAAGTCTATTTAAGATACTTGTGTTAAAAGCCTAAAACTAATATTTTAGAACCTAAAACCCCAGGTCTAACTATTATGGTATAAGGCGGATTCCATGTTATACTATTTAATTACCTTAGGGATGGACTCAGGCATATATTCGGGAATCTTGCCGGACTTTTGAAACCTAGGGCATGGGCAGGAAGTGGCTCGTTGGGAATATGGGACAGCTGCCTCTTTTCTGATACAGGACTCTTCTGCCGGGGTATGTCCATCACAGACCTGGTGTGTGTTGGCCGTAGCTTCACGATTCTAAGACTGGCCGGTGAGGCGGACTTGGACTTGGTGAGGTGTCCTTTCTGTCTTCGGCACTAAGGTGAGGTGGGGTGGTTCAGGTGATGCCGATGCTGAATCTTTACTGTGGTCGGAGTCGCTCGGTTTGAAAATATAAATTGACCTAATTTTCTTTCTAAATTTAGATATCCAGGATTCCTTGGTATTTTTTGTAAAACCACTAGACGTGGATTCGAAGTGGGCCGATCCATTATTTTGTTTGGTAAATACTTGACTGAAAATTTTGAAGGATTCTCGAAAGGCCGCCATGTTAGATGTTGCGCGGCAACGACGATAATCAACCATTTTCGCGCATAAGACAATGACAACCGAATCGCCGAAGACTGGCGAACTGATACAGTTTTACTTGTAATGAACTTCTATTTTTAAAGAATTTTCTCCACTTTGCTCGCTTCATCAGCTCCAAATACTCGAAATATTTTGTAGGCCTTGCGTGTCCCTTTACCCCCAGGATTGCTCCTGGTACTCATTTATGTTAGAGGCTGAGTCGACCCCAGGGCCATAGTGCCACCAGAAGGATTAGGCCAATTGAAAAATCTCAACGATCTCATCGGGAATCGAACCCGCGACCTTCTGGTTTGTGGCGCAGCGCCTCAACCACTACGCTACGGCGTACCCCCCAAAATATGACATATTTATGCAAAATTTAAAAAGGTCAGATTAGGATAACAAGCGTGCAATTAGTGTTTAATTTCAGTTTGCGGCAAGAATGGAGGTCAGGATAAAAATATGACATGTCATAAACATCCGAACCCTAGTGATAAATATTACTAAAAACTTTTAAAACGGTTAAAAATGTACTTAAAGTCCATACAATAAAAGTGTTGTACTAAAATGCAGATGTTGTCTTCTACGCGTTTCGATGCTACTGAAGGCTGACCATCCAGCCCACAACGCAACAGATGTCTACAACTCATGCAGAAATTACCTGAAGATGACGTATTAGGGAAATGAAAATAATTGATTTTTTCTCAGAAAGTTGAATATTTCCTACTTTCTGTGCCCCTACCATAGTTATTAAGTTAAAGGTGAGGAAATTCTATTCCCTGACACCTTATTCATCGCTGTTGGCTTGACAATATAAATTATATCGTTCGTAGTAAAAACTCTCCTTGCTATTTTCTGTACACATTTTGTTTCTTATTTAATTTAATTTCTACGACCCAAAAAAATACCCAGTAATTTCTGGGGGGGGGGGGATTGAATGTCGGAAATTTCCAATGGGTTTACTGTTATCTAATATTCACAATTTTTCTCTTTTGTTTTGATTTTACAGCTGGTATACATAAAATATTTCTCTAATTGCAGATATTGTCGAAGCCATCATGGAGTACCCGGCATCGATGTCGCGATTTACTTTTTCGGTGTTTATCGCTGTATAATAGTGACGTGTGTACAAACTTTACTATATCAAGAAACAAGAAGACTAGAAGATAGTGTTTGTGTTTTTATTTAGTGTTTGTGACATCAAGAAAAATACTCTTCTATATCAAGAACAAGCTGAGGAAGACATCACTAGATTCAGACCTTCGCTTCATAATTCTGTGCTCTTGCATGGAATTTTGAATTGATTTCTGTGTATGCTCCATTCCTAATACTGCTGGACACCTCAAGGTATTAACGAAAGCAGTGCTTAGAAAGGAGCTTAGATAGGGGCCTCTTTTTAGAGGTGAAGAGCGGTCTTGGTGTAAACCGAGGCCACTGAACACCAGAAGACCAGCGATTCTCTCATCGAAAAAAGGTAAACAATATTTGTATATTAAGCATGATCCCTTGAAAACTATTTTAATTATTAAGTACCAGAATGGTAATTTATGAGATCGTGTGGTGGGCGGGAAATGTCTATCTGTCCGTATATCTGTACGCGCGGTAACTCAAATACGCTTTATCGGATTTTCATGAAACTTTGTATACGCACTTATAACGTCTTTGGGAAGAAGCCTATTGATATTGGACCAAATCGGTTGACCAGTACCGGAGTAATGCCCAATTTAGTGTCTATTTTATGGTAATATATAGAAAGAATTTATCAAATGCAAATCAGTTATCATTACAACAAATTGTTTTACAGTGTTCATATACGGCTTTGGAAGTTGCAATACAGTTAGCTTTGACAAATAACACTGTTCCTTTACATATTCTTATCAAACTAGACCATTAAACTAAACGAGGTGGCCGAGATGATGTCTTGAACTCGCATTTTGGAGATCCCTGGTTCAAATCGCATAGCCGGCCAAATAGACATATCTTTTTTGTATTCTGCATATCGTAATTGCAATCATAACTGATTAAACAAAAACATACTGGCACTTTGTTACATCAGTTTACTTGATTTTATTTTACAGTAGATTATTTCAGTTAATCCGAAATTTCGATATACCGGTCAATATATTTCCCCAATTATTCCGGATTTACAAGGTTTTACTGTATAATAATAGTAATAATAATAATAATAATAATAATAATAATAATAATAATAATATTTTATTAGGATGCACTTACCCTACTAGTAGTAGAGTGCATTTGTATGTGTAGGTTTAAAGTATCATCTGGCATAATTCGGTATGTTTAATAAATACGAAATCGGTTTAGCCAAGGCCTATAGGTCAAGGTGTACATGGACATATTACATATAGCCTAAATATAAAAATATATCAAGTGAAAAATAGATACAAATAAAAGAAATGCAATCGCAGAATCATTCGAGAAAACAAAAGAATTAGTAGAAGGCTTAAAACCCGTTGAGAGAGTCAGAAGTTTATATGCTTTTGAAGCGCATTGTACCACAATCGAGACTTCATTCCTGAAAGTCAAGGAAAGGAATAGTTTTGAAAATCCTCTTCGAAATAATTCATGTCACAACGATCGTTTGATGCTTCGGTGATTGAAGAGGCAAGCTTAGGTATAGGTTAACTGCACAGGTATCCATCCAAGACGACTTCGGCTCTTCAGCGCAAAAGTGGTTTAACGCCAGTGCAATTCAGCCCAGGGATATTCAACTGCATACATTGTATTTGTATGAGTCATCTTACTCGTATAATTTATATGGTTATAGAGAGAATCTTGTTCATTAATCATTACTTGAAAGAATTCGAAGTCTAGTATGAGTCTAGGTTATCTAATGAACATAAAACCAAGAGTACCTACTGTAATTAATTATCTGTCCGCTATAGTAGGCTACTTAATTCATGAGTTAATCCAGCACTGTTCTTTCTATATAAAATATAATTTCAAATTATCAAAAGTAATCTAATGATTTCTTATTTCGTTCTACTACAAAACATTCTAAATTGGCAAAGAGTTGTGCAGTTTTGTAAGATTCTTAAAAATATAGTTATTTATGAAACAAATGTTAAAAACGAGATTTTATTTTGCAAGTTGCTATGTTCGCGAAACGAGCCCGTAAGAAACGAGTGTAGCTATCCTACTAGCAAAATAAAATAATTTTACCATGAGTAGGCTATCATACACTTTTTTTAGACAGCCGTTATATTTGTGAAATGATTATATTGCATACTGTGCAGCCAATTTGGGAAGCTTCCATTTACATTACAAGCTTCCATTTACAAGCTTCCGAGCACGAGCTTTTGCTCATTCGGGCATCAGTTATGAATGTATTTTTTATGTTTTTTTTCGGTTTTTTACATTCACACAAAAAGTTACTTTAGAAATGTTACTGATAAAACTAATTAAACTAATTATCTTCCTTTGTTATCTTTTTAGGAAATTTATTTTGTCTTTGAGTTCTTTTTTTTTCTCCTTTCATTATCTTCCAGTTTATTGGGATTTACAAGCCAGCGTCCATAAGGGGGGAGTCAACTACAATAGGGCAAATGAGTTTAACCCTAGCAATATTAAGATAAATTTTGTTTTGTTCTTTACAAACATATCTGACACCCACAATTAAATATTTAATTACCATTACTCCAATTTGTTTTATTGTTGTTAGGCCTATAGGGTTTAAATATTCATTTAAAAGTTGGTTTTCGTTGGAAGTAATTAAATATGGCAAAGAATAAACCATAGTCTACGTATTATAATATTATTTAAAATAATGATGGTATGGTAAGGTGCATCTTTATTCTTATATACATGTTAAATACATTATCCATAGAATAAATCCAACTCACGGGCCTAGACGGCCGTTCGTGCTTTTACTATGCACAAGACAAAAACAAACAAAAGAAGAGAAAAGTAACATTAATAATACAAAACAATATAATACGATAACTTATATAATAATGCTATATAAAGATGAAGAAAAGAAAGAAGACAAAAAGTTGTATATGACAATAATAATACAATAGTAATACAATATAACACATAATAATACATAGACAAAGATTACTCCCCCTGCCCCTCCCTCCCATCCTTTTCTACCCTGATCTGTCGGACTTTAGACATGAATTTACCCACCCCTTCAGAAAATGTTGTGTCATTCAACAGCTCCAATATGGCCATATGACCTCTTCTAGAGACAACAAAAGAGTCTGGCAGATATCGTTGCCTAAGTATCTCAGTGACTTCACATTCCGAGAGAATATGCTGTGCTGTCTCATCCTTGTCACATAGTGGACATATTCTGGTTCCTTCTGCATTGACGCGTTTCAGCGATTTCCAGGCTCCTAGACGAAACCAGGCTAAACCCGTCCTGCTTTCAGCGCTCCCCTCATACAGATATCTTTCTGTTCCCCAGTTGGTTTTAATCATTGATTGGATCTCCAGAGCAACCTTGTCCCTACATTCCCCTTCCGTTATTTGCCTGTCAATATCTCTTAGACGATTCCTGACTTTCCGCCAAACATTTCGTTTGTTACTCCTGCCTCTTTCGTTTATAAATCCCATGCCTATTTCTTCCAAGCCTCTGCGTATTCTTCCCGCCCACGTTATTTGGCCTCTCAACTTCAGTTGTTCCCTATAACATATTGCCCTGATAAGAGATTGATCTCCAATGCATAATCTTCAGGTAGTATTTTAGTGCCTTTATCCTGCAATCTATTGATACCCTGTGGATCCAAATTCCCTTAGAATGCCACTATTAGCCGTTCCTTTCCCCACCCCCACTATCTGTTTCAAGAAGCCACTTTGCACTTGGTTAAGTTTTTCTGTTCGTTCCCACCCCCAAATCTCTGCCCCGTATGTAATTGTTGATTTGACTACTGCATTATACACCGTATCCAACAAGTTGAGAGAGATTTCCGGAATTTTGTTGCGTATCTTCAGCGTCTCCATAGCTTTTACCCTACCCCTGTGTTTCGTCACATCGATATGCTTATTCCACTTCCCGTTCATCGTCATTGTCACACCCAAGTACACAAAACTTTTCACATTGTCAAGCGTCCTTCCATTATATGTCCAAGTCTCTAGTTTGCTGTAAACACAGCCGTATTTGAAAGTCATAGTCTTAGTCTTTTCTATATTCATCGTCATTCCCCGTTCCTTAGCGTATATTTCAAGCTTGTCCAGTCCTCTCTGTAAACCGTTGATCGTTCTAGAGCATAAAGTCAAATCGTCTGCGTACAACAATACTGGGATAGCTACTTCCTCCTTAATTGGTGCGTCCATGTTTTCCCCTTGCATAACATCCACTATATCGCACTTTTGTGTCTAAACAAGAAAAAAAAAATGAAAATCACGTAAGGTTGGTAATAACATTTGTAATAAAAAGTATTTGAAATGTTTCGCAACAATCGAGAATCAAATTTTAAATGCATTATTAATATAAATCAGAACATTAATTGTCGGGTTCCTTTCAAGCCCAACAAAATTTAGTCATTTGTTATTAAGTTAATACAAATATTTTACAGCTGTCTCGATATTTTGAAAGTAAAATGCCTTATTGTGAATAATCATTATTTTCTTACAGTATTTGTATTCCAAATATTTATGACAAATAAACAGAAACTAAAAGCTATGAGTCTCTTTTGACAACATCCCTCCCTTGGGAATTGCTAGGATTAAACAGGATAGGTGGGCTTCCCTCGTTATGTAGGTTTTCAGTACAACCATAATGAATAGAATGTACAACTCAGACATCTTTCTGAGATATATGCATAAAAATAATCAGCAGTAAACATTAGGGTGACAGCTAACCATTTCAGAGCTACTGACGTATAAATACGTCACTTTAACAATAATTGTTTAAAATAGAGATATAAGACTAATAGAATATGACATTATAGAAAATGTGAAAATGTTTATCCACATAGGCCTATAAGGTTTATTTCTTATGAAAGTCCGGAATTCTACTCAAATATTATGTTTTTGGCTGATTTCTAATTACGAGCCCCTGGTCTTGTTTGGCGATTGCTTAAATACCCATACAAATTCACGTCTAAAATGGATGAATTCCTATTTGGATTCATTCTGGCGACGTCTTCCCCACCTCTCCAGTCAAACTGATATGAAGCTAAGATCATCCGATTTGGTTTTCTTGATATGTCATCAAGTCATTTAATGAGTCCAGTCGTCTGGTTTCTGATTTCAATACTGATCTGGTAACTGACTGAAGAACATTTCTGTTATGAGTGTAGTGAGAAGTTTCGGCATTACAGCATTGTGACTACTTCCTTAAAGCAAGGATTTAATCATTCATAATTTTCCTTTGTAATTTTGTTGAAGAGAAATAAGACTTTTTCCAATAGATTTATGGTGGAAGAGAATAATGACGTTGAGTAGTCTTGAATCATATGGTAATGGTACGACAAATATTCTTAAAGTATTTTCTTTTTCATGATAATGTAAGCCATCGACAAGAAATACAATAAACATTAAATTAAATATAAATGCCTTATGGGCATGTAAGGATGGAAGGAAACAGTCATGATCTGCAGCTATGTGGATATGGGCCATTGTATTCGCAATCAATGCTTCCATTAACAAAGGAATTATCAAATAAAGCAACTTGATATTAACGATCGGCATTTTCTTAAACCATGTCACCAATTATTTATTTCTCTATCAAGTTTAAGTAGAACTTTAACAAGATACTAATTAATAATATATTAAAGGCAATTATTTGTTTTAAATGTTTCGAGTAGGACATTAATTTTAACTTAGATAAATTATGTCCTATTCGTTGCGTACAAGAGGGATTGCATTATAGAGAACATAACATTTAATTTATATATATAATATAATATATATAAATATAAATATGTATAAATATAAATATTTATAAATATATATATACATATAAATATTTATAAATATATATACATATAAATATATATAAATACAAATATCCTATATATATATATGACTTCGTGATTTTTTACGCATAAGTCGCCTTTTACTTTAACCAGAAAAGTCTGAGCCCTTTCATAAAATGGCAATATATTTTTTCGTACTTGGAGAACTTCGGTTCTGAAAATTACACTGGCGCTAGTTTAAAAAAGCAGAAGATACAAGTTATCAAAGCAGTAATATATCAAATACCCATTTATATTTCATAGCCTATGTCTTGTTAGTCTTCTGTAGAACTTAAAGACCTATTAATTGCCTGCATGGTTTACACATGAGTAGGCTACATCTCTCATCATATACAATCTCAGTAAAAATTTACTGCTCAGAATGTTAGAGTTCAAGGGAAAAATAAGAGAATAAAGTAGGAGTTATAGAAATGAGTTCCCTCTGAGCAATGCAATAAACACATGTCGGAAAATAAATTCGGAATTAAGAGAATATATAATTATAAACATATTTAGCCAGAATGATAGAATAAAAGAACGGGTAATAGTAAAATATCAAATCTGCGTTAGAATGAAAATTGGAGGGAGAAGGAAAATGGGCCGCCCTAGCAAATTATATATAGACCAGGTCTTCAATAAACTATGGAAACTAGAACATACTCTTTGCAAGAGAAGAATAGGGGAAAATAACACATGATACATAAACAGGCTACATGAATACCTAACAGTGTATTCATATCTACTTAGTGTATTATAATACAGTGTATTATCTACTCTATTCATATCTACAGTGTATTCATATCTTCATATCTACATGAAAAAATATATATATTTTCAAGGTTAATGAACATTAATTATTTTTACAAAGCCTAAAATATTTAATTTAAAAATGATGTTTTGTCAAAACCTAGCACTACCAGTATTATTTAAGTTAAAAACGTACACACAATCATACACAATTAAATCTTTTCAAATCAACCTTAAAAATAAAAATGAAGAAAAAATCAAATTCATAAGAAGCATTTACAAATTTGTTGAATTAATTCTTACTTATTGCCAAATAAATAAGAAAACAATTAAAATGAGTTTATTGTTCTTCATATCACTCTTTACATATTGTTGGTTTCTTTTTTTTAATTATTTTTTAATGTAGTTTTACATATTTATGTGTTTATGTATTATATGTAAGTGTACTATTTATTTAGAAAGCATTTACATTGATTGCATTTGCATTTATGTAACTGTTTTCTATAGTAAGTACTAACATATTCCATGATTACAGTAATTTGATCTGTATTAAATCGAACACCATAAAAAAACTTAAAACCCTGATGTCTACAAGGGGGTTTGAAAAATATTTCTGAGAAGTGGTTGGTTACCTTTGGATTTCAACCACGCCCTGTGCTGGGTTGTCGGAGCTTCGATATCGTGCATTGATATTTTAACGACGCTTTATATCACGTAAAAAAAATCACACTCCTTGGTGAGACCAGGTGGTTTCATGCCTTTCATGCGCTTTTGCAGCAACAAGAAAACATTCTTAGAATTCTTCGCAGGTAAAATGCCATTCAGGCTGCTTTACAGACATGTGTAATTCCTTCTCCCTTAACTCAATTATTATTTCATATACCATGTGCAAAGTTACACTTTAATGACGTCTCGAGACACAAAGAATAACACAGAAGTGGAAATAAATTTATTGCATTCAATGTGCATCTCCATCTATCTTAATTTCTGCCATCAGCCATAGATCTCCAATAACAGTAAGTAGTGCTGTATGATTTTCTAGACACAATGGCCTTTTTAATTCTTTAATATAAAATATACCATGAAGGGTATATGGGATTCCATCGGCGTCAAAGTAGACCATATTTAATTTTTCCCTTCAGATATGAGGTCATGGTTGAAGTCTGAAAGGTTTGAGTATAACATTTTACTCATTACCAATGTCTTTTAGCACGTCGCAACAGTAAAGAATGAAATGTTAAACTCTATTTACAGTCATATTGAATCATGTTCTAAGATGTTGGAAAAACTAAACTACAACTTAATAATGATTTTTGTTAGTATAAAAATTTATAAGCGAATATACGGAAGCCTGCATTTGGAAAGTTGCCGTTATTTGAATAATAATAATAATAATAATAATAATAATAATAATAATAATTGTTATTTTTTGTTATTTACTCTTTTTCTTAAGAAGCATTTTATATTTGTCATTATTAGTTAATTTAACTCTAAAGCTCTCATAGCAATTATTAATTTATAGGCCTATTATGCATAAGGTCAAATTACTTGTATAACTTATACACACATCATCATATCCACTAACATATACAGACGAAAGCGATAAGCTAATAACTTTGTTCTGTTGGGTATGATAAATTCTGAATACAGTAATTTGTGGTCTAAATGAAATACAAATTTACTAACTTATAACGGGTTTGAGGTCGATTGTAACTTTTGATAAATGTAACACTTCATCTTATACGTTACTCTTAAGTTTCCACAATGAATAAAACTTGCGAAAACGACGAAACAGAGACCAGAGAAGCTAGGAACGGTGTGTTGGCGTATCAGTAGCATGCTGTGTTTCGGCTATTTATTGGTTCTAGCTATATAATAATGTAGAGCATAGCCCTAACCAAACACTTTGGATATTATGTGAGTGGAAGGGAGAGAAGAAAAAGCTCGAAGAATAATATAAAAAATTAATGAAAACAAATAAGTAATTAAAAATAGATGAAGAAAACAACAAGGGAAGATGGATATATCGAGAGTTGCATTGATGATAAACTAACAGATAAATAGACATTGATGGTTGGATAGACACATGTTTGGATGATTGGATGGACATATATTTGGACGATTGGATAGATTCGTGTTTGGATGACTGGATGGATACATGTTTGGATGATTAGATGGATACATGTCTGAATGATTGAATGGATAGGCCTACATGTTGGATGGGTACGAATTTGGATGATTGGAAGGATATGTGTTTGGATGATTGGATGGATACATGTTTGGATGATTGGATGGATACATGTTTGGATGATTGGATGGATACGTGTTTGAATAGATGGATGGATAGATGAATGGAAATATCTAGATACAGTTAGGCCTACCCCTTTAGTGAAACATTCGCCATTCCATACCTTTAGCTTAGTCCAGCCGGGATCTAACTTCGGGATCATGAAGATTCTTTGACTATTAACATTACGGTATTCCCTCATAGCACTGATTTGATACGCCTTTATTGGATCCTTTTAAATACAAGTTGCAGCATAGTTCAGTCCAAAAGTTTACTTGAGGCAAATGCATTTACATCTATAAAGTACCAGTTTTGAGCTACTTTAGTTTCTCGCGAAGTTTTATTTTATTTTTTACTATAACATTGGTAGCTTGTCGTACATGGTAGCTATTACCGTGTAAAATTGACCCTCACTATAGCTCTCAAAATTAATTTAACACCCGTGGTTACAACGCAGGCACTTACTTAGGCCTACGTCACTTATGTGGGCAGAGCGTCACTCCTCAGCTGATACAGCCCCATTTTAAAATCCGATGTGACTGTTAGAGTTATATTGGACACTAAGATACATGCTTACTGAAATTTGGCAAGGCGCTGAACTTCCACATATACTATAAAATTGTGTATTACGCATCCTTAGCTAAGCAGTTAGAGACTTTAGCCGGTTGTCGGCCAAGAGCTAAGCTAAGTTAGCTTAGCTTATCTCACATACTGTGGGGGATTTCATATGTAGTGGTGCCGGATTTCATATGTAGTTGTGTCGGCCCAACTACATAGGAAATCCCGCACAGTATGAGAGCTAAGCTAAGCTAAACCATAAACCATAAAACCGGGTCTCCACAGGCTCATGAGAGCGCTGGGCCTACCAGTTTCTTCTTTGTTTACAGCGGAGAAAACTCAATTAGTCTTCGGTACTTCGAATTATGGAATTCGTGTATTCGCACATATAAAGTCTTAGCCTATAATATGTTAGACAACAGAGTAACTGCTCTTCAATAATTAACTTTTACCGACATTCATGAGTCAGCTACAAAGGAGCTAAACGAACTATCAAGGTTTTCCTCTCGACACCTATAATACCAGATTCTTAATACAGGTTATTAGGAAAACTATTACTTATGAAAGAAGTAATAATGGGACGCAAACATCAATGGAAGCGAGCCTGGGAACTGTCTCTTTTGAGAACGAGCGATAGGTCGTTTTTGCGCAAAGGCTGAATCGGACGTGGACGGCGGGATACAGAAGTCGAGCCGATCCTTTTCATCATTAACAAGTTTAAAATGTCTGATCGTAAAATTTTAATAGTTTTCTCGACTACTTCACCTTTTGCTGACGTTTTTGATGGTAGTAGGCCTAGCCGCCGATATACACTAATCATCCCATTCAAATTCATTCGTAAGATTTGAGAGATCCCTTGCGAGACTAGTTTATTTTAATTCCCCGGTTACTTCGCGGATTCAAAGAATATTACCGAGGCTAAATTACAATGTAATAAAACAATTGCTTTTGAATTATTCAAAATGAGATATGTCATGTTCTGTTTTACATATCTTTCATCTTGTCTTTACATACACAATAGGAATAACTATAAGGCGAAGTCGAAACCTCAGCTTTAAAATATATCTGCACTTAAAATAAAAAGTTGTATGTAAACAAATTTCTTATTTTTATATTATATTATAATCATCTTATTTCCATTTAGTAGCGTGCTGATAAAATTAATAAATAATATTGTAAGATGTCCAGTATTAGTCTGTCATAGGCCTAAGGCTTTTATTTTTATTTTATTTCAAGATCCATTAAAATATTACGTACAATGAATGGCAAACTATATAGCCTCATTCACGTAAATCATACTCAAGTTTTAATAGGAAGCAGAAAAATAAATTATTCCAACAAACTGTTTCATGAACAGTGTTCCTAAATCCGTCTCTCCTTTCTCTAGCAAAAAATAAAGCAAACTTGAATGAAACACAGTGATTAAGTTTCGCCACTTGGGCACAGATTTAGGCCTAAGACAATTTCATGTTATAAGCCGAAATGTGGGAGAAATAACGAGTCTATGATACGGTATAAGACATTTTGGAATTCGTTTATTTATTTCTCTAACCTATTCAGTTCTACTTTGTGCTTGTACGCGCGGCATGTTCTGCAGGGTGATTGATTTACGGAATTAGCATTTTTATATAGCCACGTTTTCCATCTCACACGTGGCATGAACACATACGTATTTTCTGGTGCATTTGAGTAACACTAATAGTGTTGGAGGTTGATATAAACTTCGTACAACAATAAATGCGTAGCCCTTCTCCTAGTCATTCTAATCACTTAAAACACACGTTTTAGTCTTTTGACTTAAGCTAGCTGAATATCATAGTGACTTTAAATTTTGCGTACTTCTAATAGAAAATCGACATTCATGAATATCATTATTTCTTTATTTCTTTATGTAGGCCTATGTATGTATGTATGTATGTATGTATGTATTTATTTATTTATTTAACCTGGCGGAATTAAGGCCAAAAGACCTTCTCTACCACTCAGCCAGGGCAAAAGCATGAAATACATAATAATAAAAATAAATTAAAAACAAGAAATTATATACCTGAATACAGGAAACGTACATTAAATACAAAGACAAGAATTTATTCAAACATTAAGTACTTGAATAATACAAGTGACTAAAATAAAGAAATGAAAAAAAGATGAATGACTAAACAAATACATTCTTAGTTATTACAAATAATGAAAATTTTCAAAAACAAATATTTTACAAATTAGCATCAATTCCTAAATGTTATTGTAACCTATACTAAATTAGGGTCCGGATTCTTAGGCTTTAAACTATTTTGTTCCTTGCCAGCTTACTGTGATATTGTAACATTTTATTATCCGTTTCATAGTCATAGTCCAATCTTATAAAACCTAAATAGGCTGAATAAAACGTTAAAACTGAAAATTAATATACCTGTTATTAGGCTAATTAACATAAGAAAAAATACTTAAAAATGTAAAAATTACTTGGGTAAAATATTCTCGGATTGCTAGCCAGGTGAATGATTAGAGGAGCTCTTCCAGTCACTCACCTGGCTAGCAACCCGAGAACATTATACTGAGTCCAAACGCCAGGAAAACCTCAAGTCATTAAGAATTACTTTTTAAATATCCGCCTAAAGTTTGCATCTTGCTTGTTGTTATCAGTGCATTTGTAAGAGAAAATACAGCATTGTATTTTGTAATTTTGTAATTTTATAACCCCGCTGTCCCAAAAAAGAAAATCCTCAGTGTACCAAAATCCCTGGTTTCTTTAGGAGAAAATTAAAGACATTCTTAAGAAGCTTACACTTGCAGTTTATTCAGAGGGTTTTCCCAAGCAAAATGCAGTAAGTAGAATATTCTAAAACTTGGTTGATTAACTGAAAAATTTTCTTTTTGCGTTTAAGTGGTGGAGTTGGAAATGACAGGGGTAATTCTAAAACGGATTGCTTTCTATAAACTATGCAGGGTCAAGTAAAGAATGTAAAGTGTGATTCTGACCCCGGAAATTGTAATTTAAATTAACTTAATTAAAACATTAAATGTATTTATTAATTTAATTAGTTTATTGTGCTTATTAAAGTGAAATTTAAAATAACCGTGTTTGAAAATAGTAAAAAGACTATTATAAAATGTCTAAAAAGGTAATATAGAGTTTATAAAAACCTAAAAATACGGGCCCTAATCAGTATAATTATATTAACATTTTCTTTGCTATTGACGCATAAATTCGTCACCTTAAAATTCTATAAAACAGAGATATAAAATCAATGGAGCTTTTCTTTATATAAAATTTAAGGATCATTTATCCACAGGTAAGAATTTTCATTTAAGGAAACCAACTTTGAAATTGCCCTCATTAAGCCCACTGATGATTTCACTTTACAATAATTAGGCTATATATATTACAGAAATTCAGTTCAGAAAGGGTTAACAAAATTTGTAATGCAAATTCTAGAGGTTCTGGATGTGAATTGTTTGACTGGGTGACCATTGACTATAATAATCATAAGAGAAACATTCTATCTGACAACGTATCTCGATGTATGCCAACCTCAGTTGATAGAGGATTGGCATCAAAATCCGAAGTTCCCAAAGTTCGAGTCAAAGGATGTTTTTCTCCTACATAGACTATTCTCTTGTAGTGTCAATAGAAACAATATGTGGAAGCATAAAATTATTGGCCTATCAACCATTATGGGTAATCTTATGAGACAGATTCCAATAGGCGCTGTACCTCGAACTCTGGCTTGCTCAGCTGGTAGAGCATCGGCAAGGAAATTCGAAGGTCCTGGCTTCGAGAGAAACTTTTCTCCTAGATGTTCTCATATAATGCCAACAGAGACACTAACTTATGTGAAAGCACAAACACATATTATCTACAACTTATACGGTAGGCCTACTGTACATTAAACCGTGGGAATTCTGACACAATATTACTAACTTAGTGTGTCTCGTAGTTCTTATGAAGTACAAATCTTTCAGTGGGGTTGAACCGCAAGGGTAATCAAAGGGTAAAGTTTTCATCTGTCATCGTATCTCAAACTACAGTTAACTCAATTGGTAGAGCATCGACACCGGAAACCGGAAGTCCCGGTTCGAGTCCCAGTTTCCCTGAGCGATTTCAATTTCTCTGACTTGCCCTACCTTCCCAGAATGTGGAACAACGGATACAACAGTTGTATGCTCCTAGTTAGGTCAGTAACCGCCACCGCTGTGCCGGGATTTTGAGTTATTTTACGTGTCCATAAATGTGGGACTGTTGCACTTAGGTACACATAAATTCCATTGACCTGGGTGGGTTCGATCCCACGAACATCGGAACGAAAAGCCAGTGACTAAATGACTGTTCCACCCATGCCGGTCCAATATAATATTTTTAAATTATTTCCAAAAATTTGGCATAATAATACGTAATTCTCAGAACTATTTGCTTTACTTAAGACAAAATAGTTCTGATAATATAATACATAAACCCGTAGAGAAATTGAAAGAAAACAGCATAATGACCAGGCCAAAACATATATTTCTTACTCCGTGATTTTGCATGCAATTAAAGTTGTTTTAATTTAATTTCTATGTTTTATTAGTAGGGATCTTAGTTATAAGCAAACGAATCGACCAGGGTGAAGTTCACAGAATCGAAGCGATATATATAGAAAAAATCGCTTTTATTTGCAAGTCATGACAAAAAATGACAAAATCACCTATAATTAATATCAGAATTGAAATGTATTAACTTACCGAAACTTGATGCTTTGAAAGCGCAAAAAAATCACGTTTCTGCCAGTTTTCACTTATAACTCTCGAAAGAAAGCGAAAATTAAAAATCCGGCTTCAAGGCGCATTCGGTCACCCTTCAGTCCATCTATGTTTAAAAATTCAGATCTCTGCATGCAGTAGATTTCGCTGGACATCGCACACAGGCAGACAAACTCTTCTTATTATTATTATAGATTCCAGAGAAACTACTGTACCCTATAGATACATTATCAATTTAGTTAAACAGCAGGACAAAGGTAAGACAGAAAATTCATTACATGTATTCTGCTTAGTAAATGGTAACCACAATTACTTGCAGTACAACTACTTTCCTTTTTACTTCTAGGCTATACACCGCTATCGACCTTGTAAATAAATTATGATTATTACATTTATTATTTCAAATGACTTCAAACGAAAGAATAGGTTGTGTTCAACAAAGTAAGGTTTGTTTTCACAAAAAAGAACCAGGAAGAAGACTCCCTTATTAGTAGTTTGAACGCATATTTACAAAAGAAAGTGTATATTACTTTCTGTATCTCTCATCTTTGATATTAAAGACGTGAGGAACAGGTGGTTCGCCTCAGCAGTTACCACTTATTATAAGTGATATCTACTCCTTTGTAACATTTTATGAAGGATATACAAGAAATGACTATTAATATGACATTATCATTGTTAAATTACAAGTTACTAATGGAAGGCTAGCCTCCATTTATTTTGAAACGTGCGAACATATAAAGAATTTCTGTTATGTCCGAAGATAATGACGGAGCTGGTGTAATCTAAAATTAAGCAAAAATACAATATAAAGATGATAATACTAAGATAAGAGATTAGAGTGACCCAACGCTAATATAAGTCAGTTAAGAGGGACCATACTCCATTAAGTGCTGTAAAGTATGTAACATATCTTTCTTTTTTACTGCCACGAATTCTCATCAATTAAGTATTTGAATGACTATGTAATAATATATCGAATAAGATACAATGTTAACATTTTATAGCTATCAGTCGTTGGTTATTCTTAGGTATTCAAAACTGCAGAATTATAATCTTAGGGAAATGTACGGTTTACATGATAATTATCAGTTTTCAATAAGTTTTGATTATTATTTTTTATAATATTGCTAAAATTTAACCTTAATTAAGAATGTAATGAAAATTTATTTGAATATCTAATTAAGGAATTGTTTATGAGAGCCCAAAAGAATATGGAAGGATGACTTGATTCACCATTAATTAGAACTACGCCTAACAAGAAGAAGAAAAAGAAGAAGAAGATTATGAGAGCTGAAATTTTATAATTTTAGGTTTACCATTTTTAAAATTTTATATCATTTATAGAGGTCAAGGGAAGATTGAAGGTCATACTGTTCACTTTAGTGCAAAATTTCATTACTTTAATATAATGAGGAAAAAGGAATTAGTAATAGACTACGGCTTGAACGTTTTATTAGAGTATTAAAGTATTTCGATAAGCTAACATTTAGGTCTACATCTAGATCATTATTTCACTCAAATATAATTTAATATCCAGTCCTAAAACAAAAAATTACATAAATTAAAAATAGTCATGCTTTGGACCTCACTTATGCATGTCCCAAGAAATCAGCATATTATAGACGTCTTCATACAAGGACTGCTTGAACTGTAAAACTGCTTGGGTGTTTGGTGACCTAACATGCTTAAATTGAAGGTATTGAAAACGAATGTAAAAACTCGAAAAAGATTTGTCGTTATTTGTAAGTAGGCCTATTGTTAAGCCACTGTAAGCTATTTTTGATAATTCCAGAAAAATGAAGGCCTAGTTGTGTGGATAATTAATAAGGATTAAATCATGAACATTGATACAAATTAACAGAAACTACATAAGCCTGTTCTGACTAACATTTTAGAAACACGCTTTACACAGCCTGCCTAATTCAACTGTCATCGGCAGAGGAAAAATAGTTATATATTGTGAATTCGCTTAGAGATAAAAGAAGCACATCATATAGGCCTATTTCGGAATTTAAAAAAGTAACTTCCATGAAACATAAGTATTTGACATAAACGTTTCGAGATGGATCGCAGAATAAACAAAATATTATCTTTCGTTTTTCGGCTGACTTACCTCCATTTTCAAGGTCTTACACACTATGACCGAAGGGAGGGGAAAATAATTGGATCAAGCCATATTACATACTCAGATAAGACAAGTAGACTATGTACAGACAATAGGCAGGGGATGTTCGAAAACGAGTCTGCATCATTAGCGTCCCCTCACCTCATTTGATAGAAATATTAAATTGCTATAATTTTAGGTGTTTTTATTTTTTCAAAAAAATAGTAGTCTGGTAGTAGCCTACGTCCATGTACACTAAAATCAGTTGGAAATTTATCAATATTATCCACTACATAACAGAGTATATATACTCCCCTGTAAGAGTGAGGACTTTTAATTTTCCAAATAGCTGTTTACAAGATTCCCTGTTTTTCTTTCCACATATTATTCTTATTGCCCGTTTTTGTAATCTAAATATTTTTTCTCTATGGGAAGAGTTGCCCCAGAAAATGATTACGTACCTCATTACAGAGTGAAAATATGCAAAATATACCAAAAGTACTGCATCCTGTTGTAATATATTATTCAAAATTTGTAAAGCAAAACACGCTGAACTCAGTTTTGGACTTATCATTAATTTTCTATGTGTGTCTTCCAGTCAAGATTTTGGTCAATTTGTAGTCCTAAAAATTTTACATTGCTAATTTCTTTTTTGATTTGTGTTTGATACTTAATTTCAAGATTTGAGATACATCTGTTTTTTGTCCTAAATTGTATAAAGTGGGTTTTATCAATATTAAGTGTCATGTTATTAGCTAAAATCCATGTGTTTAACTCCTGAAAAGCCTTTGTAGCTATTCTTGATAAATGTTCTTGTGACGTTGCTGTTACAAGTACACTAGTATCATCAGCGAAGAGCAATATCTTTGATTCTTCACTTAAGTTATATGGCAAGTCATTAATGAAAATTAAAAATAGCAAAGGTCCTAGTATTGATCCCTGAGGTACCCCATTCTTAAAACCCCTAAGTTAGATTCATTTCCGTTTATTATTATTTTTTGAGTTCTATCAGACAGATATGATTTGAACCACTTAAGTGTTAAATTATCCAGTCCATAATGATCTAATTTTTGAAGTAATATTTCATGATTTATACAGTCGGACGCTTTCGCTAAGTCACAGAAAATTCCCAGAGCGTACTTTTTTTTATCTAACGCTTCCAATATTTTAGTGGTGGGTTGAAATGTAGCATTCTCAGTGGACATGCCACTTCTAAATCCAAATTGAGATGATGTAAGAATGTTACATGTAAGTTTTATTAACATGATTTAAAGAAAAAAATTTACGTTCAGTTTGATAAAACCAAGTTTACTCCCCAGTTACCCAGGTGTTACGTGCTATCATTTGATTTAATTCTAGCAAAAATCAGACTTGACATATCAATTATTGTTTCAGAGCTAGTTGTCTGCGGACGAGCGGTCAACCGTGCGAAAGTAATCGAAGTAAATAGGCCTATTAGAAGGCCTATATTCATCAGATCCCTAACAACAAATAATTATTCATTTAGGTCTAATCATTTTAAATTTTAAAGATTTCTCTTCATTCTCCCATGAAATCTGTTTGGAAATTAATTTGGAAAGGATGGGATATAGGCTTCTGTTAACGACGTCAATTTGACAATTTCTGTGTAATATTTTAATTAATCTACTTAACTGAAATAATGCAATTAATCTATTATGAAAGACATACATTTAAATGCACACAACGTCAAACTTGCAGGCTCTTCATATTTTGTACATGTAACATAGAAATAAACTAAGAGAAGTAAACTGTTATTTGCTCACCGTTGCGTGTTTTCTACATACTGTGGTTTCCTAGACATAAATGTTTATAATAGTTAACACACGTTTCAGTGATTCTGATGGCTTCTGAAATCACTGATTCAATTAAAGTATCCATGAACGGGTGGATCACGTCCATTCACTGATCGATTTCGATGTATCGAAGTATAATATTCGCTTCAATGATCACGACCGCATTATTTGGTTCATTTTTTCCGGTAGCCAACACGTACTCTAATCCCACATACGAACTTCCAAGGTTAGAATAGTGATAAACTAACTATTATGTGGTATTGGTGACCTTACCTCAAATTACATTCCTCACAGAGGTAGAGAATCAAAACTGTCAATATTAAACCTCGAGATTCAGAATAGAACTTTCTGTTGCTTACTTAACAATGGTGAAGAATTACACAGATCCTTAAGCCTTAGAATATTCGTAACGAAAAACTACCTTACTTAGGCCTAAGCCAAGCTAGTTTGTGTGTTTGGGTGAATATCTAGGGATCCGATTCCAAATAGTAAAATTTGATTCTGAATTCGTTCTGCTTTGCACGAACATCAGTCAACGTTTTATTCGCTTGAGAGTACCTACAGTGCGAATTTGTTTAATGGATGGGAGAAATATAAATCCTTGCGGATGGTGGCAGGTCGATAAAGACACAATTGATTTTTTTTAAATAAGTAAAACTGAATTAAACACCAAATCTCGTCTCATAAAGCGATCATATTTCTTTTATGATGTCACAACCCCTAAAGGTGAAATGGATCGTGTATACAATTGGTAATTGGTCATAACTAGGGTTCGGATGTTTATGATCTAAAAAAGTGGAAAATATGACTGGAAATATGATCTTAAAAATGACTAAATATGACCCAAAAACCCTAAATATAACCTAATATAATAGGACTGGGCTCTCAAGCATTGAAAACAATCTACAAAGGAGCAATACTACCCCTACTGCTGTATGGAGCTCCAGTTTGGATAGATGCTTTGACAAGACAGTACGACCGGACAAAGTACAAGAGGGTGCAAAGACTCATGAACATACGAATTGCCAAGCTTTCCGAACCACGTCAAATGAAGCATTGTGCATGACAACAGGATTAAGTCCAATAATCATCAAGTTAGAGGAAGCAGTCATATTATACAAAGCAATACAACAAGGAGAAATTTCAAACCAACCAATTGATCTGCCGATGTCATTACAATCCTGGCCTCATCCAGCGGACTTAACAGTAATTAGCAAAGTAGAAGAACATGGAGATTATACATTGAAAATATATACGGACGGAAGTAAAATTGAAAACGGAGTAGGATCTGGTGTTGCCATATTCACGGAACAAGCCCTGACGCACAGACTGAAATTTAGACTACATAACTGTTCTAACAATCAGGCAGAACAGGTGGCAATATTAAGAGCATTGGAGGCAATACAGGAACTCAATACAATCGAAACAGAACACAGAAAAGTTGCAATATATACTGACAGTCAGATAACACTCGACTCCTTAAGTAATTTAGCTAACCACAACGAACTTATTCACAGGATAAGAAACAAAATTCGGACTCTAGAAGCAGAAAAGTGGAAGATTTCATTTAGTTGGATAAAAGCACACGCAGGACACTTCGGAAATGAAATGGCAGATCAGTTGGCAAAAGAGGCAGCAAGAGAAAGTGAAATAGAAATAATTTACAACAAAGTTCCTAAGAGTTATCTATCGAAAGAAGCACAAAAAATGAGCCTCAGTAAGTGGGAAAAACGAATGGCAGACAACGACAAAGGCGGAAGCTACCAAAGCATTCTTCCCCAAGGTAAAGGATAGGCTCGGAACCACCATCACGGTTACACCAAAATGACAGCGATTCTTACAGGCCACGGAAAATTGCGGTCGTATTTTCATCGCTTCAAGATCTTGGATTCACCTGAGTGTCCATGTGGTGCACCAATACAGACAGTGGACCATATAATTTATGAATGCAAAATATTAGCCAAAGAAAGGAACAGTCTAAAACATAAAATTATAGTGAAACGGGGAAAATGGCCAGCTGAGAAAACTCAATTGATTAGAGAAAACAGGAAAGATTTTGCTGAATTCGTAAACAAAATAAATTTTGATTTATTGTAATGTAAATATAAGCCATCTGTAAAAGAAAAGTAATATGTGTAGAACGACAAAAAAAATGAAAGAATGTAAAACCTAGCATGTAGTATTACTATGATGTGATGGAACATGCCTTAATAAACTTATTATTAAAAAAAAACAAATATAATAAAGTATTTTCAAAAAATAAATGCTCCATTTTAAAACTTAAAGACATCACATGAATTGAATCATATAATCACTTTTTAACAATTTTGGTTTTACAGTTTTACTTGTTTTAACTTATATTTTAAAAGAATTTGTTCCTATTTGCTCGCTTCATCGGCTCGAATTACTCATAATATTTTGTACGCCTTGTGTGTCCCAATAAAATACAAAAAATTGCATTAATTTTAAAATTACTTATTAAAGTTACCTATTAATTTTTCATAAACATTAAATTAATTAAATAGATATCAAATTTAACTCGACCTTTTAGTGAATATACTGTATAATTGTGGTCCTTCACCGAATTTATAACTGAAATATGACGTTAATTTACAAACATAAACAAAATGTGACGAAGTCCACAAAAATGACCAATATTTGACATGACATTATATGCAAAATAAAAAGGGTCCAATTAGGATAAGAAGCGTGCAATTCGTGTTTGCGGCGAGAATGGAGGTCAGGATAAAAATATGACATGTCATAAACATCCGAACCCTAGTCATAATCACTATTTAGGTCTTTGTTCACTAATAGGCAGTCTGAGCCGCCCGGCAGTGTTAGGTCCAGTGTAGTGTCTTCACAACGAATCAGACGAACGGGGAAGAATGGAAATTAAATGAAGCTAACTTTATGATACGTAAGAAAAATAAAAAATTGATTGTTCACTTTCAAACAATGATTTCAGGTGGTATTGAAAGATAGCATTCCTAGTCTGTATAGTGGGAAGGAAAATGTTATTCATCTTTCACACTCCCACATTCATCTTAGATTGGATGCTGTTGTATGCAATTTGTAAAAACAGCTTGTTTTTACATTAAAATTCGTTCAGAATTAACAGCAGTCCATTGTCTGAAAGTGATAAAGTTTCGTAAACAAAACAGAATGACTACAGGCCGCTATAAAATTAGTAAGAGTTTAGCAGTGACAACTCACCTTAAATGGATCCCTATTCTGTGTGTTGTCTACGGAACTCGTTACATCAACGTCTGATGTGATACACAAACACTAAACACTTATTGGCACACTAATTTAATGTAAAACATTCCTGCTCTGACAAACGACACTAGTACTGTTCACCATATCCTTAACTACCAGGTGCGCCAACTGACAAAACCCAAATAATCATCCATCTCATAGTATATGCCAGTAAATATGATTTCCTTTCTAACTATCTCATGGTATATGACAGTAAATATTCTTTCCTTCATAACCATTTCATGGTATGTTAGTTCGTGTATAATTTGGATAATACAAAGGTTCTTTTGATGGCCCCCAGATATTGTGATCCACTACGAGAATGTTAATTATTTAAATATTCTCTTACTCTGCAAAAAGTACTATAAGTAGAAACTATTATTGAATCAGGAATTGAAATTCTACTTTTATATTTGGCATTAATACATGTTTTGATATAATGTGACTGTAAAAATACTATGATACAGCGGGGTTACATGACTAATTCGTCGGCCTGGGTGCTGTAGATGATGCATGCCCGCCTCTGGATGCTAAGATCGCGGATTCAAACCTAGACGGGGCCAAAGAAATTCCTTCTTTTTTACTTCCTCTGCCCGTACCATAGGTACTATAGGTAGAGGAAGTATTGTTTTCGACCCCCAAATTCGAAGTTGAGTTTTTAACATAAATACACGTTACTATTTTTGGAAACGTGTGTGTGTGAGTGTGTGTGTCAGTGTGTCTGTGTGGATGCCTGAGAACAGGGTAGCTCCAAAACGGAAAATCGTATGAAAACAAAATTTCGTATTTGGGTCCGGTACCTTCTGAAGATGTGAACCGAAGATTGGCGACAAGTTTATCTCATTTTTAAGGGGACTTTACATGAAGAAATTATTGTTTTTCGCTATTTTCTCAAAAAACGGCTCTAACGATTTTCCTTAAATTTTGCACATGGGTTGCTTATACTGAGAGCTAAAACTTTTATTTGAAACTTTTTGAAAAAAAATTAGGTGAAGGGTAGTTATAAGCCATCTACTGAGAATACCCACTTTTTCCAATAAATTACGGCCTCTTGTAACGGAAAATCTTACGAAAACAAAATTTTGCATTGCGTTAGGTACCTTCTGAGGATGTGACACGAAGATTGGCGACAACTTCCTCTTATATTTAGGGGGACTTTACATGAAGATTTCGTTTTATGCGCTTTTCCCAAAAACGACTCTAACGATTTCCTTTAAATTTTGTACATGGAGTGCTTATACCAAGACTAAAACTTTTATTTGGAGCTTTTTTCAAAAAATTCTCTGAAGGGTGGTTACAAGCCACCCACTGTTCACCCACTATTTGTAGAAACTTTGTCTTGCATGGTGAACAACTGAATACGCGCTCTGTCACGGCCTCTTATTCTATATAAGAATGCGAAGTGAGAAAGATGTATTGTTGGCCATGTATAGAGTTAAGAAATAAATGAGGAGAATATTCGATAAATTTCGGAAATTATTCTTAACGGTAGGAAGTTCAATAAACGTTTGCAGTAACTTTTTTTGTTTTTTAGTTTGTCTATAGCCTGCGGTTTTAGTTGCAGCATTCAAAGAAGAGGCTATATGGTATTTATAGCATAATTATTGTGCCTTGCATTTCTGTGAATACCGGCAACTTTACCGTTAAACTATTTTTTTTTATTTCACTGGATACTTATGCCTCTTATATAATGATGCTACGTTTTATTTGGGCAGAGGAAGTTATGTGATTTCCACATCAGATTTTTTTGTCTCACGATCAGTGTTACTTCCTTCGTTGGAAGGATGTTTAAGTGGATCAGAGACTTAATTTTTTGACAGACAAGGACATGGAGGTCCTTCCTGGATAGACGAACAGACCGATTCCATGGTTACCTCCGGTACAGCACGAGCACATAGAAAGAGTCGTAGGCTACCAGGCGTAGCAAACGCACACTCATTCCGAACAAGATGCAGATGGGATGAAGGGATAATGACGACCAGATGATATACGGGGACCCCAAGGACTTAAAGTTTCCCGACGTTTGTCTCAAGAAGGTGAGGAAAACTCCCAGAAAAATCCCCCCCAGGAAGCTTGACTCGATTGGGAATCGAACCCGGGCACTGCGAGAAGAGAGCGAATGCATTCCCTAGGCCACAGCCCTGGACCGAAGGAATGTTCAGGACACAAAATCCTGGGGCACAAAGTTCTTCGAGAGGACTATAAACTGTGTGTCCAGTTATGTATTTATGGCTCGTTTAAATGAGTTCAGTTAATTAGAGTCTCGGCATCTTATTACCCCGAGGCGATGAGCTCACCACTTGTTACTTTGTAGGAAAACAAGCGTAACTAAATTAGTCTTTGTTAATTAAACCTCCATTAGGATGCATTACGCCCGTGTGCAGAGTGGACGGAATACAATTCAACTATTTGAATAATTTTATAAGGAAAATTATTAGCACTACTCTCCATTGAAATATATGGATCAAATTAGTACATTTCATTTCTCATCCCATAAACAATGACTGTAATACTTTAAAAAGTAATTATGTTACGGCGTTGTTCAATTTACCCGTGTACTAGGTAAAAATCGTGAAACACAGCGGGGATATTGGGTATGCCACTAAAACAAATATATAAATCTAATCTTTACAATGTCTTTTTTATTTAGGAAAGATATATACTTATTTTAATAATAATTAATTAAAAGTTTGCCAATACGGCACTCCTCTTACAGATTAAGAGGGGCATAACCTAAATTTAAGTTTAACTACACGTATTCGAGAAGAATGTGAGTCTTGTTTTACAAGAGATGGAAGAGTGTTAGAAAGCCAAGCTTCCTGCTGTTAATTCTTATGAAGCTGAACTCAACAATCATTCTAGTTATTAAAAGCGAGATAGTCTCTATCCCCACAAAGCAGCTGATTGGCGTTTATCTGATTGAGACAACTCCATAGCCCTGTGAGAAGTCATTACAATTTGCCTCATTTGTAGACTCTTTCATCGAGAGAAACTCATTGACACTATCTGGAGAATGCAATCGTAACACTTTGTTCACAACAAGGTACGTTTACATTACACAACTTGTCATCTAATAAATCTCTACTAGTCATCTAAGAGTAAACAAGAGAATGTCAAATAGAAAACATACATCTTAATCAGTAGGGGGTGGATTTCTATGACCTAAAAAATAGGATATATGCATGCATTTATGACTTAAAAAACATTAAAATATGACCAATAAAATTTAAAACATGACTTTACCACTTATACATTATGTATATTTTTTTTAAGTTTCATTACAATTCATTTTATTAAAATATAAAGTTAATTATTTTAAATAGTCTATCTGTAAATTTGCAAAAAGTATCAGTATAATACAAAATTTACAAAATATGATATGAAACTTCAAAATTTCTTTAATATGCACACAAATATGCCGAAAATATGACCTAAATATGCATATTCATACTAAATATGTACAATAGTTGAAAATTTCCTAAATATGCAGTTATATGCACAATAAAAGCCGTTCCATTTTCACCAGGATGCTTGGAATCGGGTTTAAATTAGTTGGAAACCTGAAATAATACAAAGGGGGAAAATATGAGATGTCATAGAAATCCGCCCCCTATTAATCAGTAAACCGAGTAGAGAACTCATTGACTGGATAAGAAATCACAAATAGGTAATACAGGTCATAGTTACAGAAAGAAATCTATACACATACTGTAGCCTACGTGCCATTTAACACGACCTCGTCCCAAACCATCGTCTATCTACACAAGAATATAATAGCATTGTTCCCTAATCCGAAAATATGCACCGATACCGGCACCGACAAAGAACAGGTGATCTTGTAGTCATGTGGAATTCCCCAGTGTTGCCGCTGACATTCACCACTTCTCAAGTGAAGTAAACGTGCTGTGATACGTATTTGATAACATTGCACTGGACTTCAGTTAAGTGTGAATAGGCGTAATTACCTTCCTATTCACTGATTGACAGGTCGAAGATGATTAGGGTGGCAGCAGGTAGAGGCAGTTCTTGAAAAAATAAAGTATTTAAGAAGTGGCACCCACAGTACACAGAAGATGAAGATGGCATTAAAAGTAATCGCCTAAATATACTTCCTACAACATAACACATTCGTTTGTTGAGAACGGCTACACGAACATCACAAAAGGAATTATTTTAAAAAAATGGCTATATAGTTACACGTAAATTATGCAGATCTTTCAAACGAAGATTATATTCATGGATTTATACACTAGGAATTCGCACGAAAGGTGAAACCCTGCACATTTACAACCACAATACTATACGATCTTCGTTAGCGAATCCCTTTCGGAAGAACCACTGTACAGTACACGAGGATGTTTACGGCTGCTCTATCTCAGGGAGAAAGTGGTAAAATATGCTAATCGATATCGTAACCAAGAATAATTCCTCAAAATATGAAACGATTTTCGATCCTGCGATCATATTTGAGAGATACAGAGTACAATTGGAAAAGTTGAATCAAGGAAGGTAGCCGTCTACCAATGAACCTAATGGGCTACGGAGAAATAGCCTTCAATTTTCAGGTATTCAGCTTGTCATATTTAATGGTTGAAGCGCGGGGCACTTTATCAGACTTTTCCAGTTCATAAAAAGTCTGACTAAATAACTTACCAATTTCTTTAATGACACAGCTCCAGTCTACAAATTATCTTTGGAATAATGAAATGCCATTTTGAACGAGATTTCATTTTGCTATCTAGCCTATGTTTTTGTAGATTCGCTGTTGAATTTTTTGATCATATGTTTTGCCTTCAGGCAACTACCAAATGACGCCAACCTCCTTAAGCGTTGTAGATAAGATATAGGCCTACTGCCTTGGAGCCGTGGTGAATTAGGCTATGGGTTCGAGGTCCTCTCTAAGTATAGGTGTTTGAGAACGTAAAAATAATTACGCAGAAAAATGTAATAAGAAAACATTCGAATTTTTAAGAAAAGGCTAGTGGGTGAAACTTCTATTTTATATATTTTAAAGCTAAGTACTTGATTTTTCGGACACATAGGCCTACTCGTGGTTTAATATATAAAGTTGGAAATAAGTTTCATTTTTATCAGTTTACTAGTTTCTGAGTTATTGAAAATTAATATTGAAAAATTTACATATTTCAAAATGAATTTTTTCATACAATTGTTCACTTAAAGTCTTAATATCTTTTAATAGGTCCAATGATGTATTTAGCAAAATATCGCGCATCAGATTTCCTTCATCTTTACTATAAATGGACAAAAATGCATATTCAAATGCATTTCTCAATTTAAGAAAAAATCATGGTCATCACACATATTTTATTTTTAATTATAAAAACTATTGATACAAAAAAACCATGCGCTACTTTTAACTCATACTCTGTAGAACTGGCAGGAAATATTTCAGATCCTTGCGTTAAATCTGTAGTACTCTTTAGGTTCGGAATATGTAAAAATACAATAGAATATGGGAAAGTGACTTTAAACTTTACATGAAATTCAAATGAAAAATGTGTACAGGTAGGGGGAAAAAAAGCGGACCTACTAAAATATCTAAGTTGCCCATGTGAGCCACTGCGCATGCCTTGCAGCATTCACAGGATAACAGGAAATTTCTTCTAGACAATATAAACAATCAATTGAGAAATAATTTCACGTAATTTGCATTGCTTGTGAAAATAAACCTTTCCGTTACATCTCTTACATTTATTTACGTATCACAAGGCTCTGAAATCAGCTACAGTAGTAGCTTTTTCCCCCCCCCCCCCCTACCTGTAGGCTACATGCAGCTTCATTAGCCTTACAACTGATGCCTTTTTAATATTAAGTAAACTTGAATATTACTTTTATTTTTTTAGAGGTAGCCTAATCTTCTGAAGGAAGTTAAATTTTGTCAATTTTTTTTTTCACCACTAAGATTCAAACATTTAAAGAGTAGGCTATAGTCTTTTAAATATCGTGTAAGTAGGAATACTTAAAAGTGCCTTAGGGCACTGAAATTTAGCTAACTTAAACATTAAGATACACGGTATTTTTTAAAACAAAAAACAAATAATCCTACTACTGACCAAAAATAGTTAATATTTCATCCATTAGGCTACTACCCTTAAAAATGTATCTTTGGCCGGTAAAACTGAAGGACGCTTTCAAAAATAGCAAATATAGAGCCATAAACAAATGAATAAAGAATTCATTATAGGCTATGACTGAAAAGGAAACATTCTTATTAGAATAGAGCAAACTTATCCACGACGTCCTTTAAACAGTGTAAAGCAAAGCAAGAAAGAAAAAAAAAACTATCTCCAATAATAAGAGAAAATCTTTGCATTCTATTAATCAATATTCAGGGGAAAGGATTCATTTCCTGTACCGTACAAGAACAGCATCCAAGACCCCGGCACTTTCAATCTCAAATACGAATATCACATTAAACTGCACAATGGTTTTAGAGGCCGAAGAGTGTTGAACTTCCTACGTAAAATAAAACTCGAAGAATAGATCTTCCCTTATCCCATCATTTCTTACAAATAAATCACCGTCTAATATCCAAAATACCGGTTCTTTATTCATTTATATTGCCACGTCTTTGATAGGTGCCTTCACCAAGCTGTTCCCTATTCTATTAAATTAACAACGATTTTGGGGGGAGCCTTGAAAAGCTTTAATCTTGAACCGAATTATGCATGGTCAATTGTAACGACGCAAATAGCGACGTGCATAATCAACGATAGGAGACCATTCCTAAACAAAGGAAGGGTTGGGGGACCGCAACTAATCGATATTGAACATTTTCATGATTATCGATACTGCCCTGAATTTTATTTGAATTACAGAAAAGGAGAGGTGCGCATGCGTCGACGGTGAATCGACGAGGGAGACGTGCGGAACCTGAAAGACGGTTAGTAGTACGTGCCTGACCACGAGAGAGAGAAGTTGAAAAGGCAGAAGGGAGAAGACGAGATTGGGATGTGTGACAGCGGTAGAGGCGTTCTGGCATAATGGTGTGTCAGACTTTCATCTAAAGGAAATTCTGGTTGTGAACTTCCTTGACACGGCTATATGGAGATAGTCATTAATCAGAAGAATACACCAAGTCGGCCAGTACGAGACACCGCTACAGCGAACATCAGCTGTGAGAGTGAGTCGTGACTGCTCGCTCTGAATAAGAGCAGATATGGACATCAGGAAGTAATGGAAGACAACTCAGGATCGGAGGATAAGTTGGACATCACTGGTTGAGTATAGTCGTCTAGACTTTTTCTTATTGTTTGGGGAGTGAGAAAATTGAGATATTCCTTTTTTTTTTGTAAGGATGGTTTCTAAGTCATGTATGGCGATTAGACACCGTATGGAATAATAGAATAGAATAGAATAGAAACATAGAAGTGAGAATTCTAGAAGTAAAGTGATGAAATCCAGTAATCCAACTATTTTCTATTTCTGGTCTAAATTAATTATAAAAGAGCAGTCAAGAGCCTAACAACTGAATGCCAAAGTTAAATCTCTTCACTTTAGGTTTTTTTTGGGTGATTGTCCCACGAATGAATACATAGCTAGGGGCAATTGGTGATGCTCATAGAAACTTTGTTATTTTTGAGACAGGACGCGAGGGGAGTAAGGAAGAAAAGTAATTAAGGGGCATGCTTAGTACTTCTTACGAGGGCCCCTCCCTCTTGGGTTTCGTTCAGGTGACGGGTGACTATCTATAAATAGATTTCATGCTGGCCTGTAATGTTAAGTTATGTTTTTTATAGAGATTTATCTACAAGCGAAGGTATATGGAACATGGTAGAGGGGGATAAGAAGTGGAAAGATTGAAGGGCAAAAGAAGGCCTACGAGTGGTAGTGCATTAGGTGTGTACCATTGGAAAATTTACATGTTAGGGTAGAAGTAGAAGTCACTAAAGGGGTTATAGAGAAGCTTACTAATCTGGGCGTGAATTAGTTTCAGTTAGAATTCTAGGGAATTTAGAGACAAAAGAAGATTGGGTGCCCATGCTAAAGAGTAGTAACGTAAGAAGTAGGAAAACTAGAATAACCACCGAGTGAATTAAATCAATGGTATAAGCTGAAGGGAACTCTACTTAAAGAAAGAAAGGGGTTAAAAGATAACAGCTGATGATTGGTCAGGTTAGAAAGAGGAGAGTGAGTTGAAAGATAATAACAAATGATTGGTTAGGTTAGAAAGAGGAGAGTAGGTAATTACGAGTAGTGTACTGATGATAAGTAGTTTATTAACAAGTACTAGAGATTGTAAGGGTGAGGTGAGGGAACGCCGGAAGTATCCCGAATCAAACAAATAAAATCTGGTAGTAGACAAGGCCTATACCAGTAACATATAAAGAAAAGAAATTTATGAGAGATTGTGAAAGCCATCGATGTTGGAGGCGAACAACGGCCCCACGTGCCTCTAGGAGAGAGTGTCAGGGACCTCTGACGTCGATTTACAAAATTGTATTTTTGTTTGCGGCCCATTAATATTTTCCCGGTTGCAGGAGAGGAGTCAGATTGTTTGTAACTCAAGATCTAGACGTCGCTCCTGTATCGGTGGTCTATCGCCACAGTCACTCTGTGGGTATAGGCCTAAACTTCTATTTCTTTCTTCATGAGACAGTCTTTTCTATCTATCTTTAAATACAATTCTTCATGGACTAAGCTGACAAATAGACTAATATAGGAGACATAGGTGGGATTATTGAGTGTAATCTGTAGAGTAAGGACTGGATTATGAATTGAAAACCTTTATTTATTCAAGAAAAAAAAAACCCAGTATAATATATATATTGAACTATCCTGAAGTTGCAAATGTAAATGACTACACAAGTCAGTAGTAAATTAGAAGAATAATACAAGACGTTCTAGTAGATACCTGAAAAACAAAGAAAGAAAATTAAAGTAATTAATTAAGGGTTTGTTATTGTTGAACAGAGAACGTACTTATATAGTTAAAATTGGGTATACTAACCTTGAATAATCAAATATTATCCTACCAATAAAAGTGTTGAATGGTTAATGTAGTGTAAATGTAATTTATTGTATATAAGATTGTTATTGTTGAAAAAAGAAAAAAAAATAATATATTAAATAAATTATGGTTATTGTTATGCAAAGTAAATTAACGTGAAGTTCAGATTTTTGACCCTTATCCTTGTAATGGTTTGAGAGTAGCTGGTTTTTGTGCTAAGTTACATACTTTGGTAGTGAGTATTGAAAAAAAAAGGAGAAAAAGAAGAAGCAGAATAAAAAAAAAAAAACGAAAGGTAAATCCGAACCCAACTCCCGTCTCCACTGTTAATGTAAAAGCTAGTCGAGGGGCATGTAGGTACATAGCCTGTGTATCTATAATTTAATTTGTGTCTGGGCTGATACATAACAAAAAGAAAAGAGGAAGCGTATTGATGATGGCGCCCGTTAATATAAATTTTCATCAATATTATCAAGACTGGGTAAATTGTTAAAAGAGAGAGAAAGTAGACTGAGAGTAGGAAGTTTGTAATCACCCGGTGTCAAAGGTAGTTGTACTGAACGTTGGAATGTGGACTATGCAGGCAGTGTTGTGATGACACGACAGGTGTATGAGTGACCTTGTTTTGTAGGAGTTCAGTAAACTTATATACTACGATTGAGAATAATCACATATTAGTCGTCACAGATTTTGGCGAAGAATTTTGGCGAAGATTTAATCCAAGAAGTTAAGGAACTTTATAGCATAAAGTAAGAAAAGCCCGTCACAAAGTTTGGCGCCCATATCGTGGGGTCGTGTAGTGTTAAAACAAAACAGTATTGCTAATTGTTGCAACTTAATTTAGTTAAAATTGTTAAGTGAAAAAAAAAAAAAAAGAAACCTTTATTCAGTTGAAGTTCCATATTATGATAGCCCATAGCGTGAGGCAGTGATAGTTTGATATCCTAACGTGAGGCGAGATAGGGTTAAAAGAATTTTGGGGGTTAGGTTAGTATAACTGAAATTTATTCTCAAAAAAAAAAATAATAATAATAATAACATATTTTTGGGAAAAGAATAATGACTACTGACAAGTAAGGACTTCTATAGATGACTAAGACAGACGACTGAACTATTGTGTTCTAATCTTTTTTTTCCAGTGGTATTGTTAATATATAAATATGGCTACTTATGTTGATCCGTATGCACAAATAAGAGCAGCTGAGCTAACCCAAGCTATTAGGAAGTTGAGGAAGGCGGATTTAGAGGCAGAATGTGATAGAGTAAAGTTACCGACCACAGGTACAAGGGATGAGTTAAGACAACGCTTGTTAGATTATGCCCGCAAGAACCCTCAGTCATTTCAAGTGTTAATTACGGCTTTTGCTCTGAGTCAGGAAGTTTTGGAAGAAGATTTAGTTGAACATAATATAACGGTACCACAAGATTCATATGGAGATGTAGTGTATACATGGGTTAAGTTAATGCGTAGGAAGGCCATGGCGGTAGCTGATTCAGAAGAAGTTGTACCAGTAGTACCATCGTTTACAATTCAGTTAGAGCCGCATAAACCAAATACTTTGGATCTGGTTCGTAAATGGAACATTAAATTCAAACCTGGGGATAGTATTTACTTATTTTTGGAAAGATTGGAAGATTTAAAACAAAGTTCTAAGTTACAGGGTGTAGAGTTATTGTCAGTATTACCCGAAATTTTACAAGATTCAGCTTTACTTTGGTACAGGAACAGATTAACAGATTGGCCTACATGGGAAGCTTTTTTGAAAGAATTTAGAGAATATTATTTGCCTATTGATGAGGAAGACTCGCTTTTGGATGAGATTAGACAGAGAACGCAAGGTCCCAAAGAATCGATTTTTGATTATGTTAATGCTATTCAAACGTTAATGAGGAGGCTGAGTACTCCAATGAGTCCTCAACAAATGATGAAGACTGTTATCAAAAATTTGCGTCCTGATGTAAAATTGTACCTTAGACCTGCAGAGATTCAAACTATAACAGATTTAATACGTGTAGGTAGACAGTATGAACAAATATTGTTAGATTCTGAGAGATATATTCCTCCTCCAACGCAGGTTAGAGCTACAATTAAAGAAACGGCTTATAAACCTCAGAGACAAGTTGTTATACCTTCAGTTCATACAGCGCTAGGAATTCAGGGAAAACAGGAACTTCCATCGTCCGAGTTACAAAAGAAACCCAATGTTAGTTTTTCTGCAAAGACGTGGGACAAAGAACGAAATTCAAGTCATGTAAATGATTCCAGAATAGTTAAAGCAACAGAAAATAAAGAGAGACAGGATGAGTCGAGGGATAATGGTAAAAACACCACCTTACGTTTTTCAAATAACCAGCGATGTTGGAATTGTGATAAAACAGGACATAGGCAGTTCGAGTGTAAGGCACCTCGTAGAGTTACTCCACGCACTACGATTAAATGTTATAATTGTAATAAGCTTGGACATAGGTCTATTGATTGTAGGATGCCCCAAGAAAGAAAAGTTAGGCCTACAAATCCCTTATGACAATTAACTAAAAATCAGGCTTGTGTGATGTTAAATATAAATCCTACAGATTTAGTTAATGGAGATAGATGTTTTGTTGAAATTTTGCTGGAGGATATTACATTTATTGCTTTAATAGATTCCGGTTCAGATAAAACTTATGTGGGAGAGAAGGGTGATTTTTTGTGTAAAATGTTAGATTTAGCAGTAGAAGAATCTGAAGTTAGGGTGGTGCAACTAGCAGATAAAACTTATAGTTCTATAACAGGAGAAAGAACTTTTGAGATGAAATTGCAGGACAGGATTTTTCCGATAAAATGTAAAATTATGCCAAATTTAGCAGTAGATATGATTCTGGGCATGGACGTTTTGAAACAAATTGGGTTAGTAGTAGATTTGCAAGATGGGACTTGGTATTTCAAAGATGAACCAGCAAAAATTTTTCAATTTGTTAAGGCTATAGATTTAAAAGAAGAAGATCAACTACATAATATTCTTACTTTACCTACACCTCAGGAAAGGGACAGATTGAATATGTTTTTGGAAAATCAGTTACAGAAATTTGATCAGTGTACTGGACTTACCGATCTGATTTCTCATGTTATTGATACAGGCGATGCAAAACCTATAAAACAAAGATATTATCCAGTATCACCCATTTTGGAAAAAGTTATACACGCGGAAATAGATAAAATGTTATTGGAAAAAGTTATAGAGCCTTCAAATTCACCTTGGTCGTCTCCGGTAGTTATGGTAAAGAAACCAGATAGAACATGGAGGTTCTGCGTAGATTTCAGAAAAGTAAACAATTGTACTAAAAGAGATAGTTATCCTTTGCCATACATTGAACATGTTTTGAGTAAATTACGACATGCTAGGTATATCAGTACAATAGATTTGAAAAATGGGTATTGGCAAGTTCCATTAGATGAAGCAAGTAAAGAAAAAACAGCATTTACCGTACCTGGTAGAGGATTGTATCAGTTTCGAGTTATGCCTTTTGGAATCCATAACGCACCAGCCTCGTTTCAAAGATTAGTTGATACTATATTAAGAGAAGAGATAGGAGAGAAATGCTTTTGTTATTTGGATGACATAGTACTTATTAGCGAGACATTTGAAGAACATTTGTCCTTGTTAGAAAAAGTTTTAGAGAAATTAAGAAAAGCTAACCTGAAAATTAATAGGGAAAAATCAAAATTTTGCAGAAGTGAATTAAAATATTTGGGTCATATCATTACTCCATTAGGAATTGCTGTAGATTCAGATAAAATCTCGTGTATCCTTGAGTATCCAGCCCCTACAAAAGTCAAGGAAGTACGAGCATTTTTAGGATTGGCTTCTTGGTACCGACGATTCATTCCATTTTTTTCTGAAGTTGTAAAGCCCCTCACTGCACTTCTGAAAAAGAATCAGAGATGGCGTTGGACTAAGGAATGTCAGGAATCTTTTGATGAATTGAAATCGAAATTATCTAGTAGTCCTATATTAACTTGTCCAGATTATACTAAACCCCTAGTGCTACAGACCGACGCTAGTTTTTCAGGACTAGGAGCAGCATTAATTCAGCCAGGAGAGGAAGGAGAGGAAAAAGTAATAGCTTATGCTAGTAGAACTTTAACGGTAGGTGAGCAAAAGTGGGCAATAGTCGAGAAAGAATTGTTAGCTATATTGTGGGCAGTTCAAAAGTTTCGTCCTTATTTGGAAGGTTATCATTTTAAAGTATATACTGATCATTTTGCTCTGAAATGGTTAAATACATTACAGAATCCGACCGGACGATTAGCTAGGTGGAGTTTATTGCTCCAGGAGTATGATTTTGAAGTAATACATAGGCCTGGTAGATTACAAAAAGTTCCGGATGCTTTATCTAGAATACACGAAGGGAAAGTTCAAGAGAAAACGGTAGAGGAAGAATTTTGCCTCTTGTTGACTGATAACTCTGAAGTAGTGGAATGGGAAAATATACAAGATGCTTGGTATATTAAGCGGAAAGAGCAAGTACAGAGTAAACCTAAATTTTGGCCAGATTGGAAGGTCGTAGATGGGAAGTTGTACCATCTTAGATTAGATCAGTTAGAACAAACTTTAGAGGGAACAGTAAATAGGTGGAAATTAGTTATTCCGCAAGATTTTAGGATTAAAGTATTGCAGGAATGTCATGATGCACCGACTGCAGGGCATATGGGGATAGCTAAAACTTTCTTTAGGATAGCAAACAAGTATTATTGGCCGGGAATGTTTAGAGATGTTGCTAAGTATGTTACTGCTTGTGAAATATGTCAGAGACAGAAAGTGTTACAGACGGCTCAAGCAGGACCAATGCATTTTTACCAGAAAGAGAAACCTTGGATGACTGTAGCTACTGATTTGTTGGGACCTTACCCACGTTCCAAAAAAGGGAACCGATACATTGTAGTATTTCAGGACACCTTTACCAAATATGTAGAATGTAAAGCGTTAAGGAAAGCAACCAGTAGAGCAGTTACGGAAGCATTTTATGAATTGATCATCCTTAAATGGGGAATTCCGGGATATTTGCTGATGGATAATGGACCGCAATACACTAGTAAATTAATGCGAGAGATAGCTAAAGCTTTTAATATAACTCCTTGTTATTTACCTGTATATTCGCCACAAGGAAATCCAGTAGAAAGAGTCAATAGAGTATTGAAAACAATGATTTCTAGTTATATTCAAAAGGATCAAACAGTTTGGGACGTGTATTTGAGAGAATTTAATTTTGCTATAAATACGGCTAAGCATAGTTCCACTGGATGCACTCCTTATATGCTAAATTATGGGAAGGAGCCTGAAATTATCAGTAGGATTGAAAAGGTGGAAAACCAACCGATTTATAAAGAAATTCCAAAACTTTGGGTGGAGAGACTCAATAAATTGAAAACGGTACGTTTAATGGTTAGACATAACTTAGAAACCGCCTATAAGAATTCGAGTCATTATTATAATCTTCGGAGGAGAGAGGTGAGATTTCGTCCAGGAGATCTAGTGTTAAGAAGAAACTTTAAATTAAGTGATGCCTCACAAGCTTATACAGCAGGTTTAAGTGCAAAGTTTGTCGGGCCCTATATTATAAAGAAAAAGTTCAGTGAAAATAGCTACGAACTGACAAACCGTTTTGGTAAAAAGTTGGGGAAGTGGCACGTCAAAGACTTGAAACCCTTTGTTCCTGGATAAACATTCTTTAAGGCTGGTAAAAGAGACACGCACAAAAAAAAAAAAAAAAAAAAAAAAAAAAAAAAAAAAATGTGACCTGTGTCAACATTATTTTTTTTTTATGGTGAGTGCGGGAAGAATGTAACGACGCAAATAGCGACGTGCATAATCAACGATAGGAGACCATTCCTAAACAAAGGAAGGGTTGGGGGACCGCAACTAATCGATATTGAACATTTTCATGATTATCGATACTGCCCTGAATTTTATTTGAATTACAGAAAAGGAGAGGTGCGCATGCGTCGACGGTGAATCGACGAGGGAGACGTGCGGAACCTGAAAGACGGTTAGTAGTACGTGCCTGACCACGAGAGAGAGAAGTTGAAAAGGCAGAAGGGAGAAGACGAGATTGGGATGTGTGACAGCGGTAGAGGCGTTCTGGCATAATGGTGTGTCAGACTTTCATCTAAAGGAAATTCTGGTTGTGAACTTCCTTGACACGGCTATATGGAGATAGTCATTAATCAGAAGAATACACCAAGTCGGCCAGTACGAGACACCGCTACAGCGAACATCAGCTGTGAGAGTGAGTCGTGACTGCTCGCTCTGAATAAGAGCAGATATGGACATCAGGAAGTAATGGAAGACAACTCAGGATCGGAGGATAAGTTGGACATCACTGGTTGAGTATAGTCGTCTAGACTTTTTCTTATTGTTTGGGGAGTGAGAAAATTGAGATATTCCTTTTTTTTTTGTAAGGATGGTTTCTAAGTCATGTATGGCGATTAGACACCGTATGGAATAATAGAATAGAATAGAATAGAAACATAGAAGTGAGAATTCTAGAAGTAAAGTGATGAAATCCAGTAATCCAACTATTTTCTATTTCTGGTCTAAATTAATTATAAAAGAGCAGTCAAGAGCCTAACAACTGAATGCCAAAGTTAAATCTCTTCACTTTAGGTTTTTTTTGGGTGATTGTCCCACGAATGAATACATAGCTAGGGGCAATTGGTGATGCTCATAGAAACTTTGTTATTTTTGAGACAGGACGCGAGGGGAGTAAGGAAGAAAAGTAATTAAGGGGCATGCTTAGTACTTCTTACGAGGGCCCCTCCCTCTTGGGTTTCGTTCAGGTGACGGGTGACTATCTATAAATAGATTTCATGCTGGCCTGTAATGTTAAGTTATGTTTTTTATAGAGATTTATCTACAAGCGAAGGTATATGGAACATGGTAGAGGGGGATAAGAAGTGGAAAGATTGAAGGGCAAAAGAAGGCCTACGAGTGGTAGTGCATTAGGTGTGTACCATTGGAAAATTTACATGTTAGGGTAGAAGTAGAAGTCACTAAAGGGGTTATAGAGAAGCTTACTAATCTGGGCGTGAATTAGTTTCAGTTAGAATTCTAGGGAATTTAGAGACAAAAGAAGATTGGGTGCCCATGCTAAAGAGTAGTAACGTAAGAAGTAGGAAAACTAGAATAACCACCGAGTGAATTAAATCAATGGTATAAGCTGAAGGGAACTCTACTTAAAGAAAGAAAGGGGTTAAAAGATAACAGCTGATGATTGGTCAGGTTAGAAAGAGGAGAGTGAGTTGAAAGATAATAACAAATGATTGGTTAGGTTAGAAAGAGGAGAGTAGGTAATTACGAGTAGTGTACTGATGATAAGTAGTTTATTAACAAGTACTAGAGATTGTAAGGGTGAGGTGAGGGAACGCCGGAAGTATCCCGAATCAAACAAATAAAATCTGGTAGTAGACAAGGCCTATACCAGTAACATATAAAGAAAAGAAATTTATGAGAGATTGTGAAAGCCATCGATGTTGGAGGCGAACAACGGCCCCACGTGCCTCTAGGAGAGAGTGTCAGGGACCTCTGACGTCGATTTACAAAATTGTATTTTTGTTTGCGGCCCATTAATATTTTCCCGGTTGCAGGAGAGGAGTCAGATTGTTTGTAACTCAAGATCTAGACGTCGCTCCTGTATCGGTGGTCTATCGCCACAGTCACTCTGTGGGTATAGGCCTAAACTTCTATTTCTTTCTTCATGAGACAGTCTTTTCTATCTATCTTTAAATACAATTCTTCATGGACTAAGCTGACAAATAGACTAATATAGGAGACATAGGTGGGATTATTGAGTGTAATCTGTAGAGTAAGGACTGGATTATGAATTGAAAACCTTTATTTATTCAAGAAAAAAAAAACCCAGTATAATATATATATTGAACTATCCTGAAGTTGCAAATGTAAATGACTACACAAGTCAGTAGTAAATTAGAAGAATAATACAAGACGTTCTAGTAGATACCTGAAAAACAAAGAAAGAAAATTAAAGTAATTAATTAAGGGTTTGTTATTGTTGAACAGAGAACGTACTTATATAGTTAAAATTGGGTATACTAACCTTGAATAATCAAATATTATCCTACCAATAAAAGTGTTGAATGGTTAATGTAGTGTAAATGTAATTTATTGTATATAAGATTGTTATTGTTGAAAAAAGAAAAAAAAATAATATATTAAATAAATTATGGTTATTGTTATGCAAAGTAAATTAACGTGAAGTTCAGATTTTTGACCCTTATCCTTGTAATGGTTTGAGAGTAGCTGGTTTTTGTGCTAAGTTACATACTTTGGTAGTGAGTATTGAAAAAAAAGGAGAAAAAGAAGAAGCAGAATAAAAAAAAAAAAACGAAAGGTAAATCCGAACCCAACTCCCGTCTCCACTGTTAATGTAAAAGCTAGTCGAGGGGCATGTAGGTACATAGCCTGTGTATCTATAATTTAATTTGTGTCTGGGCTGATACATAACAAAAAGAAAAGAGGAAGCGTATTGATGATGGCGCCCGTTAATATAAATTTTCATCAATATTATCAAGACTGGGTAAATTGTTAAAAGAGAGAGAAAGTAGACTGAGAGTAGGAAGTTTGTAATCACCCGGTGTCAAAGGTAGTTGTACTGAACGTTGGAATGTGGACTATGCAGGCAGTGTTGTGATGACACGACAGGTGTATGAGTGACCTTGTTTTGTAGGAGTTCAGTAAACTTATATACTACGATTGAGAATAATCACATATTAGTCGTCACAGATTTTGGCGAAGAATTTTGGCGAAGATTTAATCCAAGAAGTTAAGGAACTTTATAGCATAAAGTAAGAAAAGCCCGTCACACAATTCTTAAAGTGTTGTATAGGAATCGAATTATCTCGAGTGTTACACACAGCCGACATCGGACGGTAAACTAATCCAGTAAGTGCGTGCAAAAGTGGCATAAATACTTTCCTTGATAGGAGACTCTTGATGAACTTATAAATAAGGAAGAGAAGTACTTCGTGGTTTAGAATGCTAACAAACAAGTACCTTTATCAAAGAATTTGTTTCAAAAGTTTGGTGTCAGTAAATACAGCGAAGTAAATAATCAGTTGCAATAAAAATCAGTTAACAGTGCTCTTTCAATGTACATTTTCCTGAAATTTCACATAGGCCTATAATCATTATTCATCTTTTACTGTTTCATTTAGTTGAGACAAAAATGCCAGTGTTAAAAAGCTGTTCATATGAGATAACAAAAAATAAGGCAAACGAAAGATAAGTCCTACTTCGGAGATATTTGTCCCATACTTAAATATTATTGTTGAAGATTTTGTGTAAGTTTGTTCACTTTGTGCCCTCAATACAGCCTATGAAATCCAGGGAATGTTGCCAATAACATTTACAATATATGATGTAATGTTTACATTAATATGTAAGTTACAATGTGAATAACAGCCTTAACCAGCAAAATGTTTCATTTAGGCCTGTGCATTTAATAGATTGGCTTATTCATTTAAAATCCTATTCACAGGAATTGGCATATAACATTTAAAAAATACTTATACACCTATAGAACAACTATAAACAATTACAAGATATAGTTTTGCAAATTCAACTTGAAATGAAGTACTGTCTAAAAATTGTGTATAAACAATTCCGTAAATCATGTCTGTAAAATGTAAAACGAAAATATATTTTAATAGGGCTCCGAGAGATTTGCCAATAACACATAACATACTTCAAGTACTACGAAAATACGAAGTGTGGAGTTACAGAGGTCAACAGCCTATGAGAAGAAACACAAGGAATAAACATACCACCATTAAGTGCATTAAGGTTGTGAGTACATTTTATCTCATAATCAGGCTTTAAAACTTAGTGCCCGATCGAATATGTTAACAGCAACCATACCGTACAGACTTTGCTTGGCGTATGCCCTAGCTACCATATGCTAGTTAACGTGATAGTAAACAAACCGCAATACAGATATAGGAAGACCACAAAATAACTTCTCATTATCTAAACTCACATCACAAGCATGCAAAACGATACTTTCTCCTGATTGTGTATAATAGTCCCTCCCAAATGTTTAAATATATGTTTGCGTTTTAGAACACTTTACTTTCGGCATGCCGAACACGTATTATAAATTTAAACACGCACAATGACAAGGTACACTGTTGACCAATTTGAGAGGCACCGTACTACGAGAGCATTCACTTCTCAGTACTACTATCAATGACTGTCTTATCAGCCTACCCAATCACCCTCCACCCCCTATACTCAGGTTGTTGGTAACTGGAATCAACTCCCTCTGTGGGTTCGGGCACTAAGTTTTAAAGCCTGGGTGAATGTGTGATAGGACTCAACTATAAATAAGTATAGGATAAATAAATATTTCATTTAGGCCTATGTATGTATGTATGTATTTGTGTAATTAAAATCTTACACGCTACTTTTATTTAGAAGTGCATTTCAGACTTATCTCGTTCATGTGATCAGGATTCCTATTTTATATCTTGTGAAGAAGATAAAAGTCTCCAGCCGGTTTTATGTTACCAGAAAGAATGAAAGTGATCTTAGAAAGATCAAGATAAATAAATGTAATTCATATCACATAATTCACAGTGAAATTCTCACTTAATCGTCAGTCATTTTAAAAACCAAGACAGCATAAAACAAGTTTTATTTTTTTCTATTCTACATTAGGTAATCTCTTCAAAGGAAGACGTTATAACAGTTTTCCATAAAAGGGCAATTCTCATAAAATTCAATACTGTACGATGAATGTTTAACTTCTGTAGTCAATTTTCAGGTTTTAATTACAAACTTATAAGCTTCTGAGGAGCATAAAGTAAACACAAGAGATTTATAATACCTAGTAAAAATTGAAAAGAAGTACTTAAATTCAAGGGTGGCTATCAAGCTGATTTATGGATTTTGTCTGTTTGTTTAGTGTTCGATGAGAATGCTTTCAATCATCCGCCAAATTAACATCTCTCAGTTATATATCAATTACACAATGAGAAGATCCGTTAATTATTTTCTCTGTCAATTACGCGATCGTATGTTTGTACAATCCATCAAGAACAGCATCTAGCTACACAAAGTGGCTCTGCTGTGCTCTCATCTCGCTGGATACAAAAAGACTCCGGCTGACCTTGTGCCAAGTTCACTGCAAGTTCCTCGACTCAGCTTTCTTTCTATAAATCGCACTCTCTTTGTCTCGTTATGAAATGGAACAGTTCCCTTTCACATTATACAACTTCTGGTTTTATTTTCAAGACGGTGAGTTTGTTTGACGAATCCACATACACGATCTACGAATTAAATAAATGTTGACTTTATTCAAAGCTCCATTAGTTGTGCTGATATGTTAATTCGTAAGTTATCAATTGATATATTTCATAACAATTACATGGCACTGTACCATCTGGAGTCTGAGTTACTGAATTTTTATTTTCAGAAGATTAGATTCTGCATTTTGTGAATTTTTGGAAAACATTATTATCTTCATTAACAACCATCATGGTTTAGACACAATTTACCTTCTAACGAATCTTGGATGTGGGTATCTCGTCTTGTTCATGACGTGTAATACAGTATTACTCTTTTATAGAAAATAGAAAATTTATTTCAAATAAGGTAAAATTATGTTTCTTTTATTAATGACCGTAATAATAATTCGACGATAATAATATTATCAGTTATAATTTAGTCTATCAGCACCGCCAGGCCGCGACCCGATACTGGACCCTGGCATGGCATGATTTTTACAGTTTTAAGTAAGTTCCCGTGAATGTATTTTTTTGGCCCCTTGCTGGAAATACTATGAGAAGACAAATATGCAAATATGCTTAAATGGGGAAAATGTCCACCTATAACACTTAAAAATAGCATGTGTTAACAATTGCATGTATATATATATATATATATATATGTGTGTGTGTGTGTGTAAATTAATTTAATGGTTACTTTCTTCCTTTAAACGGTGAGTTTGTGTGTTTGATACCGTCTGTGGCACCTGATTTTTAAATAATAATAATAATAATAATAATAATAATAATAATAATAATAATAATAATAATAATAATAATAATAATAATAATAATAGAGAATAGGTTTATGAAAGAGAGAAGAAACTTTACGAAAGATTCATCTGAATTTTGGGATATCCAAGAAATTATAACATCCTACGATGTTCTTATAAGCACAACAAAGAGGAAACTGCTTCAGGGAAAGGCTATGTATGGACATGAGCTTAATTTCTGCAAATTTGCGTACCATAGTTAATATTGAAATTAACGACAGTTGTAATTGAGTTCTAAATCAATTTCATTATAAAAAAGCGAAACAAATAAAAATATTAATTTGCATTATAAAATATATCTCTGTATTTATTAAAAAGGTAACATAAGATATGAGAGTAAGAAAATAGAGAAAGGAGAAATGAACTCAGTAGGCAATTTCATACTGAAACAAAACGATATAAAGAAAGATAGAAAAAGACTGGCACTAAAAGGAAAGCATAAAAAATAGGTAAAAAACAAAAAAACACCAAGTAACGAAGCACACAAAGAACGAAATAAAGGAAGGAATAATGGACGAAAGAAACAACAACTAAGCAAGGAAACAACCAAGAAAAGAAAGAAATAAAGAGGCATACGAGCAAACAGACAACAAACAAAGGAATAAAGCAAACATAAAAGAAAAAACCAATAAATAAACAAAGCACACACTGGAACCTAAAAATGGAAATAAGTTCTAGAACAAACATTGTAAGGTTTCTTATCCAAACGATTTTTTGTGTATTGTTTTAAAAGAATTAAATCATGATTAATCATGATTGGAATAAGGCTGGGTGACACTCAATACCTTAAAAATATAGCCTACACCTGATTTTAACGCAAGTAATTATTGTTCTCAAAGGGAGTTCTTTCTACAAGTGCTAAGCGATGAAGAGTCAAACAATGTATTACAATACACGATAGCCAAATACAGTAAGTTACTGTGTATCTAAGATGGCTAACACATGTTTTGACCTCAGACTAATTAACATGTAGCTTGCTGGCTTGTAAAACAGTGAACTACAAAATTAGCTCAGAGGAACACAATACTAGCGACATAAACCACTTAATCAAGGTACTCTCAATAAAAGGACTGGCCATAAGATAGCCTCCGGTTTGCACAGATTTAATCTGCTACTAGAGGCACCCAGTGTTGAGTGTTGTGGTTTATAATAAGCAAGCAGCCGACCACTAAAGCTGTAATGAAAGAGTCCCGGAGCCACCCTCTCCCAATCTTTTAACACGTGGTAATGGAAATTTCATTATCCCAGAATATAGTCTACTGATCCTTAAGTGCAATAGCAGTTCAAGTCAGGTATTCATGAATTTTAAACATTTTTATATATGCTATTAAGCTTTTAATCCCTAAAAGGATAATCTTTCGCTTATAACCTGGACTCGGAAGTTGATGAAATGTCATCTTTTTTTCTGAGACAGTGCAGGATGTAGTATAAATTCGTCTCGCCTCTAAACGAACAAAAATAGCCTTTGCTTGTTTGGCATTTTCTAAGCATTTTTCGGAATTGTATTCTCTATTGGTCATTTTTTGGGAAATGTTCATTATTTTGTAGCGTTTTTCTTTATTTTCTCTTTAGAATGGATTTTTCCAACATTACACACAAAACGATCTTATAATTCCTTATTTCAGGACAGTTAAATGCGTATTGTTTTGACACCCTTATCTTTCTTTCTTTCTTTCTTTCTTTGCCTTAGTTATACCTCTCCCTTTCTAGGTACCTTTAAACAACCTTACTGGGCCGCGACCTGTCGAGAGAGGGATTATCTATTGGATCGCATGAATTTTTTTTACCAGACAATGACATAGAGGGCCTCCCCGGATAAGTGATCAACCCAATGCCTGAACCACCTCTGATACAACATGAGCACTAGCATCCTTATGGCCAAACAAAAAAACTACAACATTCATTAATAAATGTAGAAAAATAACAATATTGACAGAAAACACCATTATAAAAGAAGTAATATAAAATACTTAAATCTTGTCCTTTGTTTATTATTTATTATTATACTAATGTATATTCCCTTTTTAATTACATAATTTATTTATAAATATTAAGTCTTTTTCAATTTTTCAAATCATATTTTCATAAATTTAAGGTCACTTTATAGTCATTTTTCAGGCACTTTTAGGTCGTCAACTTCCGAGCTCTATTTATATAGGTCTACCAAATAATGGCATTAGTTAAGAATTATAGTATTTTAATGCCCTTCATTTAGAAAAAATTTGTTGAAATCACCAATCAAATCAAGGTCTTTCATTTTCTGGCACAATGATCAATTACTACCACCAATGCTATAATTATATAGCCTAATCTACTATTGTGTAGAAATAAAATAATAGATGGTACTTGGTCATATTAAAGATTATTAATTAATTTCACTGCCCTAGATGGTTCGAATTATTGTTTCCAAATACCACCTTATACCGTCGTACATAAAGTGTCTTCATTCATAAAACTTATTACTTTGTATAATATGTACTTAGGGTTCATACGTAGTAGTAAAAAATATGTATTAAAATAAAATGGCAAGGATTTAAAAACAAAAATTAGCTTATGCGTCAGTTACATAAAATACTCTCGTATAATAATTAAAAGTATAAAAATCGTTGTTGTCCCTCGTTGCATTTACGGTAGGTACGCATTTCAGCTGACAGCATAAGTTAACCTATTTCGGTTCAATTCACCATGATGGGGCCTGAACCAGTTTTGCACACAGGACCACATATACAGGTCCAAGATTCACCAACACAAACATGAGACATGGAGGAACACGTATTCTTGGCTTGTTTCCCAAGTAGAATGACTTAGTCGATACGCGCCCTTGACGTCATATGTTGTCGCACTATCAACAAAGAAAATGTTCAGTACATAGGCATAGGCCTGTTAGTGCGAACTGAACATACGAACGACGTCGTATTTTTCCCACGCTTATTCGTAAGCCTGGTCCCAATCAACATACAAGTGAAATGTTCCATAAATGTAGTGGCATTAATTTTAGACTAACATGACAGATCGCAAAGAAATTGTACTGCTAAGTGATATCTTCCAAGGCAGATAGCATCTTTTTTTTTTCCTTTCTCTCATTTTAGGCCTACGACCACCGTGATATTTGTACTGAGTACTCTATGAGCGTGTTCTATGAATGATGATAGGCGTGGGCAGCCATTCCCTAAGAACAGAGATTTAAAGCTATAGTCCAGTTAATCATTGCACGACCAGGCGGCTTCCTTTTGTTAGAAGGAATAGTTTGCCGACAGTTCAACCCATGTTCTTTACTTTTACCGCACCAATCAGCTAGTTACCCCAGCCAATCAAAATCTAAGAATGTCCTGCGACGGCTGGGACAGCTACTCGTCAGCTCAGCGTAGAATGAAACGCGAGGTTGCAAGATGAAGTTATAGTAAACAATAACACGTGTGAATTGATTAAAACGAGGGAAGAACTAAGGTCAGTGATAACAATGAGAGAATATTGAAACGTTGCTTTCGTTTTGGAAAGCGGAAACCAAGACCGATTTAGTCAGATCAATTAACATAAAGAAACACCGACTTATGCCCGGTTTCTATAAACTTGCGAAATACCCATGGGTAAATTACCCAATGGAGAGAATTTTCACAAAAAAATAACTTTTACAAACTCAAATAATTTAAAGGTAACAATCACATACACTTGTGGCGAGTTTCTAGATAAATGTCCTTTGGGCAAATATGAAAATGAGAGAAAAAATGTTCCTACAATCTCGGGCTAGATCTTCGGGCTAATTTATCCTTTCATGGATGGCTGGATAAAATTTAACCTCTCATAGGATCAATAATAATTTAAGCAATGAGAATCAAAGCCTTCTGAATTAAATTAACTGTACAACTCAAAGGTCTTCCTCATTATATAATTGTGGATGATTAGGAACTAATTTTCCCATGGATAGTCTACCCATTGTTTTTTCACGAGTTTATAGAAACCGGGCATAAGGTTTATTCCTTTGAATCCGCCTGGCCATGCAATGAAGAACTGGACTATACTTTACTCTCTCTCTCATAGGCGTAACCAGGCCGACCATATGGGGGGGGGAGGTTATAACATCCGCAGGTCCTCCCCCGGAAAATTTTAAAAATTAAGATGCAAAATACGAGTTTTAAGCTTCCGGGGGTCCTCCCCCGGAAAATTTTAAAATTTAAGACGCAAAATAACGAGTTTTAAGCTTCCCACGCTTTATACTTGAAAAAAGTAATTTATGGGCAGACTTAAAAAATTATACAATTTTCCTTTTTTTAATCAATGGAGGGAGGGGGTTCAAACCCCCAAACCCCCCCCCTCGGTACGCCTATGCTCTCTTGTACCCCTTGATTGGCGTTTCATTTAACTTATGATTACTATTCTCTTTTCATGACCGCCGCCGTGAGTCGGTAACGCTCCTGCCTTCCACCCCGGCGGTTTGGGTTTGATTCCCGGTCGGGTTGAAAAAATCCCTTTCCAGAGTTCAGGAGTGGTTGTGTGTGTCGTCCTTACATGTAAGTGTTGGGTAGGGGACTGGCGCACGCCGGAAACAAATCAGCTGAGAATAGCCCTTTACGGGACCACCAGGGATCGCTCGCAACCCAATCAACTTGCATACCCTTCAGAACTCGTAACCCCTATTCATGCTAATATTTGTTTTTGTTAGGCAGTAGTGGTCTTAGGATTAGCGACTCAGGCGACTAAAGTTAATGAATTTATTGGCTTTTATTATACCTAGGTGTTACATTTTACAATTATTTCAATTTTACACTCTTGTCCGTTAGCGACTTCTGAAATTGATGTTACAATCATGAGTTTAACATAAAATACGAACCTCAGTGGTGTCCTGGAGTACAACAAACGGCTAAATTCGGGTTGAAGAAGGGATTTGGTTGCTTAAAGAGAGAAATCCGCAATGAATTGACTGGATTTAAACCCCAGACCCCTCGAAAAGAGTAGGCCTAAATGATATAGACCACTATGAATTTATTCCCTTCCCAGTGTAGTACATTAGCCTACTGAAGAGTTTCAATTAATCCCTTTAACATATTTAATTACATATTAATAAGCTGTGATAGTGCCTGTCTGTATTAAATATTCAACCTTCGGTATTAATTTAATCCACCAGATATTACGATTTTTTTTCCAAATTGAAAGTGTAGGTACCGCAATGACTTCGAATACGGTATTGCATCACTAAAGGCCAATTGGTATCTATACCTTAGACGAGCTAAGAAGAAAACCTGAAGTAAAAAATAAAAAAATAAAAACAGTAGGGCCTATGTCCCTTTCACTCTTAAAGTCATGTATATATATATATATATATTTATTTATTTATTTATTTATTTTAGATATGTATTTCCTCCCCCATACAAAGCGACATGTCCAGCCCATTTCATCCTCAGTGATTTTTTACCCTTATTATATTCGGTGAAGAGTAAAGGTTACGAAGCTCGTCATTATGCACTCTTCTCCATTTTCCCTTTTAATCTCTCTTAGGTCCTTATATTTTCCTAAGCACCCTGTTTTCGAATACTCTCAGATTATGTTCTTCCCGAAGAATAAGGGACCCTGTCCCACACCCATTTAGTAAAACCGGCAGGATATTATCTTATAAATTTATATTATTTAATTCCTGGACAGAAGACGAGAAGATAAAAGTTTCTGAATTGCATAAATACGATCATTTCCTGATTATAGTCGACACTTAACTTCTGCCTTAATAATATTTGTGTCTGTAATTAATGCTCCCAGATATTTAAATTTCTCCACATGTTCGAATGTGTTACCGGCTATTATAATATTTTGAAGCCAATTATTTTGACGTTACATGACCATATATTTACTTTTTTTTTCTGTATTAATTTCCAATCCAACATTCCTGCGGACATCGAAAAGACTTTCTGCATTTCTCTTGATTGTGTATATCACCCATCAAATAAACATCATAGGCCTATGCATAAGCTAAAATCGGGTGATTTCCATTTAATTCTTGTTTCCGTGAAATTTCCTAATGACAGTTAATAGTAACTACCATATTTAACATATAGAAAGATTAGTAAGAACTTATATTACAATGCATCCGGTAAGATGATTGAATGTCTGTATTTACAAATAGGCCTACTAAATAGACTATGTTTGGATCGTTTGTTGCCATTATGGTTCCTGTAAAATCTGCAGCCAGGCACAAAAAGTGTAAGTCTTCACTCTTTCAAAACTTGGTCAAATAAGATGGTGCGAAAGATGTTATGAATGAGAAAATATTACTAACCTATTTTTGTAATTAAAATTCATACCCCAAAATTGGTTTTTATAACAATATTTTTACATAAACATAACATTAAACACCCTTGGCCCATTTTTTATTCAAACTTGGGAGGGGGGATTTCATTTACACCTATAGTCATTTTGTAGCATTAATTTTTATTTGGAACGATAAACAATCAGTTTGACTTCGCATATATGGTAGATTTCATAGAGTTCCTTTTACCAGGGTTTTCTATTTTATTTATATATTTAATTCCTATTCCAGTGTTAAAATGAAACAACCACCGTCAATTCTAATCGTGGAATTTTATTTAGTAATCACCAATATTTTACGTCAGTTTAAAAATATATTGTAGACCGATTTTATATTTATTATTCTATATCCTATACCGTATTTAACTTACGAGAGATCTATTTATTCCCATATTTTATGAGAGACTAAAAATTTGAGTAAAATATTTACGCATGTTATAAAATTCTATTGTCCCATATAACTTTACAATGAAAGTTACAACTTCATTATATTTGATTGAAGGGAGCAGTTAGTCTAACAATAAGAATGAATGTGGGTGTCAGGTCTTGTACAAGAACGGGGATCAGGAGTGTAGAACTTGCGGGAGCGTAGTTGCCGTTAGCCGTCAGAGATCGAGCACACATCGGCGGACTTTACAACACATTGGAAGCACTGAAAGGAACCTCCCGGATAGTTGTTTTAATAGAACCGTCCATGCATTTACTTACCACCGATTACGGATTAAAAAAAACGGAAACAGACTCTTAAAACAACTTATATGAGACATGATTTACCAGCTCTAAGCATGGATCTCGAGAGTTGAACGCTTTCACACATTCGCCAAACATAAAGCTGCCGCATAGCAAATGTGTGCATTCACTTCTTCCAGCGAAGTAGATTTGTTTGCGAACCTTGGAACATGTTGTTGTTTCATGTGTCCACAAAGAGGTTTGGTTTGTTAAATAAATTGCTCATTGGTGTATTTTGCTAATTTAATAAATTAAAGTATGGGTTTCTAAAAATGCAGAAAAAATCGAAAATGTTCAATTTTGTTAATATCCGAAAGTATAACTTATATATTTATGAAATTATGGGTAGACCTGCATACAGAAATGGAAGAGAAGTTTAGCTTGTAAGTACTTTTGGAGAATTTGTACGAACTTTTTTTTTTAGAATGCAAGTTGAATGGCATGTGCTTCGTGAAAAAAAGTATAAACAAAATAAACCACTTTAGAGAAAATTAGGACAACAAAAATGTCCAAGAAAGTGATAGCGTTAGAAATAAGAGATTTGTGAACGATAGGCCTATGAATGATTTGTTTATAATTTTTAGGGCCCAGATTTCGATGGAATTAGTCTTGAACATTTTAGAAAAAATAGCTCCAATTTTACGTTCTGAATTAAAAAGTTTTTAGTATAATTACGTATTACGGCCTCTCGACCGATACTCAGTAGCGTTTATGTCTACTGATTCCTACCTTGCGAACAGCGCAAATCTATATTTTTGTTTGAAATTTCCTAACTACTCTTTTGCACACCCTGTATGCTTATTATTTAATTGAAACTCAAACTAGAGTAAAAACCTGATTTTAAATAAAAGTATTTTAACTGATACATCAGCAAACGCTCTAATTGACATCTTACGTAAGGCTATATAATTTATTCATATCTTAAGCATCATAATTTGCATATAAAGTGATTTACGACTAAAATAACATTCATCCATTGATAATATAAGCGGTCTGTACCTACTACTTTAGCACGGTGACTGTGTTGTTTTGTCTTCGTTTTCCTGTTCTGCTAAAATTTCTTATTACAGTTCGCAGCTAGCGATTGTGCTAAATATAGAGAAAGTAACGCCCCTCAGTAGTAAATAATCCACCTGATAGACACCTGCAGGTAATTTTATACGATGATGCTAATTGCTCATAATTGGTTGGTTAATGTCACATTTTCCAGAAGATGATTAACGAGGTCCAAAACAGAGTATAAATAGTGGACTTTCCTTGAGCAAAAACACACAGGACGATGAGTAAGCCACTTTTTACTTCCTCTATCCGTACCATAGGTACTATTGGTAGAGGAAGTATTGTTTTCGAGCCCGAAATTCCATGTCCAGGTATTAACATAAAAACACGTTTTGAATCCAAAGATGCTATTTTCAGAAACATATCTAAGTGTCTGTTTATGAACGTCCTCACTCGAGAAAGAAAAGTCGTTAAAAATAAGATTTATATTTGGGTTAGGTATCTTCTCGGGGTGTGACACGAAGATTGGTGACGCCTTTCTCTTAATTTTAATGCCACTTTACTTGAAGAAAATTTTTTTTCTCCTGATTTTGTCGAAAACGGCTCTAATTATGTTTTATATTTTGATGTTTTATATTTTGTATATGAGGTGCTTATACTAAAAGATAAAACTTTTGTATGAAACATTTTGTCGTAAAAATTCTCTGAAGGGTTGTTATAAGTCACCCACTGTTTATATAAAACTCAGTCTTGCCTAGTGAACAATAAGGTTTTGTACTAGGCAAATAAAAACTGAATAAGCCCTCCTTGTCACACGATCTCATATAGCATGTGAAGAAAGAAAGGTGTATTGTCCATGCTTAGAGTAAACATGTATGTATGTATGTAAAGAGAGTTATGTGAGTGCATCATTTCAATTTTATTTGGTTTGTGCATCTTTCGGGGATGTGACGAGAACTGTAATAATGCTTTCCTTTTAAATTTTTACAAAGACTTCACATGAAGATAAGTCCTACACATATTCAAGTCAAAATTTGTAAGTTGCTTGATGTGGATGGCCTACTTTCAAACTTCCAGTTTGACTGGCGAAAAAATTGTATACATTAGAAATTTCACAATTTTACCTGAGACAGATACCTATGCTCACTTTGCCACGTTTCTTAACAGTGGACTACTGAGGTTTTTTAATGAATGCCAGTGAGATCGTAGGTATAATATGACGATTATAAAACACCCAACAGGAGCTTAAAACTATTACTCAATGGCAATAGATAATTCCTAAGCAAGCTAAAGGAATAGTATATATTTTATGGAACCTGAGGTTCATTGCCGCGCTTACCTGAGCCCGCCATTCAACCCTATTCTGTGCTAACTCCACCCAACCATCCCTCGCAAATCCTACTTCTCTTAAATCTATCTTAATATTGTCCTCCCAACTACGTCTAGGTCTTCCAAGTAGTCTTTTCCCTTGGGGTCTCCAAGTCAGTATTTTTTAGATATGTCTTTCCTCTCCTACGCGCAACATGTCCAGCCCATTTCATCCTCCATGATTTAATTAACCTTGCTATATCCGGTGACGAGTACAGGTTATGAAGTTCGACATTAAGCAGTCTCCTCCAGTCCCCATTTTCATCTCTCTTAGGCCCAAATATTTTCCCAAGCGCCCTGTTTTCGAACACACTCAGATTATGTTCTTTCCGAAGAGTAAGCGACCATGTCTCACATCAATATAAAACAACAGAGCAAGTAATTAGGATCTACTGTTTAACGTGGATTCCGAATCATAGTATGAGCAGTGCGTGCTTTCATTGGGATAAAAAAATCTTGCTTATCGGTGAATAAAAATGTTAAACTTCGGCACACAAGTTAGGTTAATTTAGGTTTTATATTATTCATAACGAAATGTATTTTCTGGGTGATTTTCGTTAAAACAAAATAGACTTAACCTACGAGTCATGTGGCCCAAAATATTGCCTATTTATACAAAAACACATCAAGGCCTTTCGTTTTATAGATTTTCACTTTATTTTTTTCTTTCCACTTGACTATTAACGCTGTGGTGTATATAAACCGTCTCATCACAACCTTCTTGACCTAAATATCGAGGTGTGTACAGGATATAACTTCTGGGCCCCAAAACACAGTTATTTCTATATTGAAATAAAGTATAAAAAATCATTCACTACAAATGAATATTAGTGTTAGATCAATATAGACTATTGCAAAATCAATTTCCTTGAACATCTCTACACATAATATTATTTCATTTTTTAATCGAAATAACTCTTTTTCTAGTTCCTTAGTGTTATACGAAGGTGAATCAAATGAAAACCGCAATTATTTTTTTTCCCACTATTTTACTGCAGGAAGAATGTTCTTTTGTACATTATTTTCTACATAGTCCCCTCTCAGTTCATTGGATAGGAAGAGCTTCGATGCCGCATGAGAAAAATTATTTTGGTTGACGCTGTAGCCACTCCTGCAAATCGATTGGACGTCTTCATCAGATTTGAACTTCTGCCCTCCAAGGAGATCCTTTAACGGACCAAAGACTTGGAAATCTGATGGTGACAAAGCGAAGGGGGGTGGTGAGAGCAGTTGTTTTGCTTCAACATGATCACGCCCGTCCTCATGCTGCTCGTACAACCATGAAAACTATCGACGACATATGCTTCCAGTGCCGCCCACATCTGCCATCCTTGGCAGGTTTGGCACCATCAGATTTCCACATCTTTAGTCCATTAAAGGAGCTCCTTGGAGGGCAGAAGTTCAAGTCTGATGATCACATCCAATCAACGGTGCATGAGTGCCTACAGTGTCAACCAGAATCATTTTTCTCAAGCGGTATCGAAGCACTTCCTATCTGATGGCATAAGTGCATTGAACCGGGAGGGGACTATGTAGAAAAATAATGTACACGCAAACATTCTTCCTGTAGAAATATAGTGCGAAAAAATTAATTGTGGTTTTCATTTGATTCTCCCTCGTATTATACCATTGGCACGCCTGCTAACTGAGCATTTAAGTGGCATGTTGAACAAGTAATTTATTTTTATTATGTGCACATATGTTTATTTGATGTTTAATAAGAACATGATAAAAGAGACCATTTCCTTCAAAAAATAAAATTTATTTTAAAAATTTGCATTAAAAACGATAATTTCGCAAAAACACACAATGTTTTTGTGTGTTTTTTCGCGAGTGTAAACTACAGTATTTCGGCTTAGAAGTGTTTGAACATAACAAACACTACATTGATAGTAATAAGCACAATCCGTGAATCTGTCACTCACGAAAACTAGTAGGGATAGGATAGGATTAGCCCCTGAAGGGGGAGGCGAGTTAAATTAGGTATCTCAAATGATATAAAACAGTCGGCCGCGGTGGTCTAGAAGTAGCGTGCCCGCCTGTAGATCCGCAGGGCGCTGGATCAAACCCGGCCGCGGTCGATGGATTTTTTCAGGACGTAAAAATCCTGGGCACGGAGTCCTCCGGGAGGGACTTTAAGCTGGGGGTCCCGTGTCGTAGAAAGAACTCCAAGCCTAAATTAGAGCCTTTGGACAAAATTTCTTGGCCCTTTCACGTCCACGAAATACTTAGTTTCCAGAGGGGGGTTGCGAGGCGATGGGCTTACCACCTGTCCCTCTACTCTCTCTCGGAAAATAAGCATATCAAAATTAGTATAGGTAATGAAACCTACACTTGGAGGCCCCTTCGCCCCACCTGGGGATCATAGGGTACCAGATATAAATGATAAAACGAAAAATCAACATGGGAATTACTGGATCTTGTATCCGACACCTCTAGGTTTGGTGTAATATATTCTAAGCTGGATATATTCTTATTACATAAGAATACGGTAATACTAGTTGAAGGGTAAATTAAAAACAAAAACTGAAATATTCTATGAATGAAAAGGCCTATGATGGGATGGTGGTTTTGGCATAAGAAACTTGACGAGGAAGGGAGACCGTTGATGACAACAGCACATGCGTATCCAGGCCAGGGGTTTTTACTATTCCAACAATTTGGTAACGGGAATTACACATAATGGTGACCTCAGTAGTACACACAATGCAATCCTCTCTTGTGAACAACATACGCAATACACTTCATAATATTACCCTGCAAACCACTACCGCTCTAATGTGCACAATTACTCATAATAGTGGGAAGATGAAAGCCTGCTTTATAAACATAAATAAAATGAATTTGGTACTTTTTGGCATCAAAATTGTGAAAACTAACAGTTAATGTTATGAAAAAACACATAATTAATTCTGTTTGAGATATGAAATAATTTATTTTGTATTTGCATCACTAATTCATGACCACACTGTCAGCAATATCTATTATCGTTGTCAAGCGTGCTGAATTTGAATGACGAAAAATGTAATTTTGAAGGAAAAAAATTCAAAGAATGTGTTTAACCCTTTTCTTCAAGAAAAAATTAATGGATACGTTTTTTTATATACTACAGTGAAAAATACCTTAAGTTATGTTGTCTACACCTTTCGCAGTGAAGATAAACATTCATGCACTGTTTTAAATGGAATGTGGTATCCTTGGGCAACAATTATGTCATCCAATATGTTAAAATAAGTAGGTTTTGAGAAGTGCTGCCACCTATAATCTCAATTTTGATATTTTTGGATGTAGTTCCTTTTTAAAACAAGGTCCCCATATTATATATATATATATATATATATATATATATATATATATATATATATATATATATATAAAATGCAAACCTTACTCACTCATTTATAAATTAGAAATTCTAACCTAACCTTCCAGCTATTAATACCACAGGCATTTCTTAATAGGGCCTATATAATTATACAGTATAGCCTATACAGCCACTTGTATACAACACTAAGCTATCAATAATACCGGTGTCGATACATGAATCGTAAAAACACAGTTTCTTCTAAATTGTCCCATGTAGTCTGCAACCTTGAATATCATGCCGTCTATATCCTATCTTTGTGGTTAGCGTCGCTGACTACAGATCCGTCGGCCCGGGTTCGATCCCCGGTACCTTCTCCGATTTTTCTGAGGCAGAAAGGTCTGGAACGGGGTGCACTCAGCCTCGTGATTCAAATTGAGGAGCTACTTAATAGAGAAATAGCGGCTCCGGTCATGGGAACCACCATTAACGGCCGTGGGTGTCGGCATGCTGACCACATGCCCCCAATTCTGCCATCTGCCTATGGTAGATGATGCAGCGGTTGGGTGGTAGGCCTTGTCCTTTCAGGGATGTAGCGCCATGGAGTTTAGTTTTAGTTCTATATCCTATCTTTCCCATAACCATGATAGTTAAGAAGTCAGACTTAATCTAGACTGGAGTTTCACTGTATATTTTTGGTTTGGCATGTCCCTCATGTGGAATAGCTCACCACATGTAGGTGTATTCGAGCTTACCCTCTTCGAGGAGGCCATTGCCCTTAACGGGACATTTAGGCTAATCATTTCATTTCATTTCATTTCATGTTTATATGTCTCGCCACCAAGAAGAATGGCTTTAAACACTATAGGACCAGCTTTGCCACATAGTAATGTTACGAAAACCTAGAGGAAAAACTAAAAAATCACCGACAGATTGAAAAATTGCATTGTCGACAAATACACTCCAAACGTTTGTTTTACGATCTGCAAAATATATTCCATAGGTTCAGTCCTCTGAGAATAAGAATAAGCTTTTTAGTGTACCTAAATTGAGACTACGGTTTATTTTCCCTTCTTTGAAACATGTGATCTGGTGTTTCTCTGTATCCATCCCTCCATTCCTTATGAAGGGGAAAATGAAAGGGGGAAAAGACCAGGGACTTATCGTTGTCTTCAATAAATTGATCACTTCAGCCAAGTGCTGCTGTATACAGAAAACTACCCTTGTTCATACTTCCCTTGTACTCCCTTGCTATCATCACAAGCAACCCCCTTCCCCACGTGTTCAGTCATCCTTGCCCTGACACACTGGGCAATCATCCCCCTCTGTTTTACTGAGAGGGAAGTGGACAGACGTATCATAGCTAAGACGCTCAATTTCATTTACTTTTCACCGACTAAATATATTACACGGTGGTTTTCTGCTTTTCTAATACATTTATCGCTGAATCAAATCATTCGAACGAAAAGGAATTAAGTTCAATGGTATGCTGCAATTTAGTGTAAGCTACAGAGTATTGGAGGTGACATAATTAATTGAAGTTTCAGAATATTAAGAAAGTCTATAATAATTTTACACAACTACTTATGCCATGCGAATTAATTTTCAATTATTTGCTTAATTTTTTAAATTAAGTTTTATTTATACTCTAGTCGACATCGAGGACATATTACGTTCTATAGGTGTACCAGTGTAAAAAAGAAAAGTAAATTAATCCCTATACAGGCCATGGAGGCCCAGAGGGTTCCAGAAGGTTGAGTCTCCCAGATTTTGGACATTCGGCACATGAAGGTTGTCAGCCTTACGCACCGGCCGCCTTTACCCCCAGGATTGCTCCTAGTACTCATTTCTGTTAGAGGCTGAGTCGACCTCAGGGTCATAGTGCCACCAGAAGGATTAGGCCAATTGAAAAATCTCAACGACCTCATCGGAAATCTAATCCGCGACCTTCCGGTTTGTAGCGCAGCGCCTCAACCACTACGCTACGGCGTACCCCCTGTACTATTGTAGATCACGTAATTATTAATGTGCATCTCTTTGGTATCGTTGATGTGTTATGTGTTATGGTTTGTTAATTTCAACTTATATTCAATTTTAATGGATGTAATTCAGGATGAAATTGGGCGATGAGACATGGAAGTAAGTTTCCCGTTCGACATTCCGAGAAAAAGTCATAGAGTTTGAACCCGGGAGCTCCCGCACGCGAGTCCCAGACGCTACCATCTCGACCACCTCGCTCGGTTGTTTGCTTAAGTTAAATACGGGCAACAGAAAACTTGCTATGCTGCAGTAATGAATTTGAACATTCTGTTGGTGTATTTAATACAGTATTACAGTATTGTGAAACTGATGTTTAAAACATGGATAATTTGCTTATCTTAGGAGATCAGTAGCCATAAATTATACTCGTACTTTTCAAAGGTCATAAAAACATCAATTTTTGAACTAGAGGTATAATTTCTTCTTTAGAATGCGCAGAATATTCTTCATTAAAATCAGAATTTTTGTCCGACTTATGATCTGATTTCCCTGACAGGATCTCGCACACACAGATATATATATATATCTGAGATCTGTGTGTATATATATATATATCTTATGTACATGTACATAGATATATACATAAATATATACTGGCTTCCACTTCATTCCATTACATATCACTGGATAGAACCTTAGGTTAACTCGAAAATCTCTCAACTTGTCATTATTTTAAGTTTTTCGTAAGCGAGCGAGAGGAGGAACGTAGCCTACTCATGGGCTGATTTGCCTTGAAATGAGAAGGGTAAAACATAGTGGGAAATGTAAATATATTTTAATTTTTCCATGCGTAAAATTCCAAAACATAGTTAGGCTACTTACTTTAGAGGTTCTTTTAATAATTTTGTCTTATTTATTTTTATTTCAGAACACACAGTGACTTAGAGAATAAATTCACATTTGAATTCGATACTGCATAATGGAAAATAAGGAGATAAAGGCTTGGAGCGTATGTTGCAGTTAACAGATATTAATTACCCAAGGCGCAGTACATTTATCATAAACGTCACTGTAGGGTAAAAATGATTAAAAGTCAGTGCGGAAAATGAAATACCAATTTAGTATCCCAAGTAGACTAGTCGACATTTACAGATATGTAAATGTAATGACATGCAACAGGGTTATGTATGTCTAGATCTGGAAGGAACGACATATTGCAAAATGGCATGAGCTAAGGGAGCACGTCAATAAATTAAAAATACCATGAACGCATGCAACTCATGGCTCTGAAATGCATTCATTAACACAAATGGTGGCTAGTCTTATGCATTTTGCAACTAACTGCCAGGCTAACTAAATCATGTTATGACTATCTAGCTCATGATTGAATCAGTGATCAATTCACCCTGTATGTGGAATTTCTACCAATCACAAGTGCCTATCGCCATAATGTTGTCATTTTATATCCGATCCGATTAACGTCATGGATAGTGAATATTTCCGATCAGTTTTGTTCTCAAGTATAATTAAACAATTATGACGCAGATGATAATAATAATAAATAATAAAAATAATAAATAAATAAACTCCGTGGCGCTACATCCCTGAAGGGACAAGGTCTACCACCCGACCACTGTGTCATCTACCAAAGGAAGATGACAGGATTGGGGGGCATGTGGTCAGCATTCTGACACCCATGGCCGTTGATGGTGGTTTCCAAGACCGGAGCCACTACTTCTCCATCAAGTATCTCTTCAATTTGAATCACGAGGCTGAGTGCACCCCGTTCCAGATCTCCCTACCTCAGGAAAATCCGAGGAGGTACCGGGATCGAACCCGGGCCTGCGGATCTGTGGTCAGCGACGCTAACCACAAGACCACGCAGGCGGTCAAAATAATAATAATAATAATAATAATAATAATTTCAAGTGGCGTCTTGCCCCATAGAGTTCAACTCATTTGGAACGTGTGCTTTTTTGCCCCATTATAGTCTGCCTACACTAAATTCCGATTAAGAAGTAACAACTTTCAATGTTCATCAAGGTCAAAAATGTATCTCCTATCGTAATAAAATCTTAGATATACATGACTCCGATAGCTACATAGTGTAGTGGAAGGCTTAGCATCGAGTTCGTAGTCGACCGTGTCTTAAGAAGACACACACATCCAAGTCGCTATATTTTGAACTACAAAGTAATAGCTGGATAATTTAAGTTCACTGTGTAACAGACGCAAACATTAGTTCCAGATGACGCCTCTTCACATCACAGATGGTCAATGACTGCTCTGACTCCAAACTAAGAGTCACATTTCTTTCACCCATGTATGATACTATAATACAAAGTAGATGCACACAATCAAAATCTAATTAATTCAAAATCAAAGATACATTATATTAAGACAATGCAAGTCTGTTTAGCGGATCTTGATAGTCGTATAAGAATCATTAGATCATGTTGATATATTTCTCAAAACACCCCAAATTTGGAAAACACAATAGTCCCTACATGTTATAAAATTTAACATTCACACAGTTCACTGGCTGTATTCTTTCGCTATTCCAGCTAATGTAATCTTTTTACGTTCTTAGGTTAAGAGAAGAACCAGAGGTTCAGCTCTCGTTTACCCGAGGATCTTTGCTATCTTAGGCAGGCCTATAACATAGTAGTAGTAGCGTATTTATTTTTTCTTAAAAATCCTTACATATAAACCACATTATTAACATTAACCGGCGCACGGGTCGGTGTCGACCATACGTGCTCACTTCATACACTTAAATTATTACCCCATAAAAACCCAATTAAAAAATTATATTCTATTATTTACATAACTACGAGTATCCACAGACGTAAACCCCCCCATATATGCAGTAATGCTTATACAGTCGGAGCGAAAATGTTTTAGACCTCCTATCGTCAAGAATAGTAGAGTTTTTCATGACATATCCTAGCAGCTTCAAAGGAATAAATCATTAAGTCGGCGTTTCTTTATGTTAATTGATCTGAAAGTCGGTCTTGGTTTCCGCTTTCCAAAACAAAAGCACCGTTGCAATATTCTCTCATGTTTATCACTGACCTCAATTCTTCCCTCACTTTAATCAATTCGCACGTTTTATTGTTTACTGTAACTAGATCTTGCAACCCCGCGTTTCACTCCACGCGGAGTGGACGAGTCACAGCCGTCACAGGACATTCTTAGATTTTGATTGGCTGAGGTAACTAGCTGATTGGTGCGGTAAAAAAAAAAGGAAGAACATGGGTTGAGCTGTCGGCAAACTTTTCCTCCTAACAAAAGGAAGCCGCCTGGGTAAGCAGTATGGTTTGGAGCTTGCCTGCTCAGTACATAAGCGTGATGGCAGCAACAGAAATAGAAGCAACGGGGAAAATGTTGACGTCATTCATAACTTCCCTCGGCGTAGCGGCTGGTCAGGTCGGATAGTGTTCAAATCAATTTGTATAGCAAAATTAATTACGTGGAGTTATAGGAACCGCCACTGAGTTTACAAACCGGACTGCTGCTCATCTTTCCTTGTGGTATACGCTAATGGGAGAGGAGCAGGCAAAGCCGACTCTCTAGAGCTGTATACTGTTTTAGACAGTGGGACGGGTAGATTAAAAGTCCGCTCTAGAACCGGCCCTGAAGTTAACAAGTAGGCTATGTCTGTCTCCCTCTAGCCATTTCTCGTAGGCCTATCAACTTGAGTGAGACCAAAATATACTAGTTTACTTAGGGCAGGTTCTAGAGCAGACAACACCTACCCATCCGACTAACTAAAACGTTTGCGTGCCGACTGTAATATAATATGTATTTGAATTTCCTTCTTCCAGGAGGGGAAAATGGGCTACTACCAGAGAGTCATTACCGAAGACGAATTTAGTTAAGCATATTTTCTCGTAGAGGGCAGAGCGATAGGTGAGAGACTCATTGAAGAAAAAAAGGTATTACTTAAGAGCAAAAAAGGTAGGCCTACAGTAGTTTAATCCGGGGGTTTTAATTTCGACTTGCGATTTAATCTATTACATAAGACTCAAGGATTTTAGTCCATCTCGGGGGACTTCGTAATTCAGGAAATATATGCCATGAAAAATCTGTCATCCTTGGCCGGCACTGAACCCGTGAACCTCGAAAGTGAGTCCAAGAGAGACCAAGTTTCGCGGCACACTAGCAGCAATCTCTCGCTCGCTCTCGCTCTCTCTCTCTCTCTCTCTCTCTCTCTCTCTCTCTCTCGCTCTCTTTTTCAGGCACTAGGATCTAATTGCAGGTAAGGCCCACAGAGGAATTCTGCATCGGTCGGATACCGATACGAGAGAAATAAAACGGGATGATGAGAAAAATGGCAATAAAAGTAAAATGTTGATGAAATGAGAGGGATCACTCCGGAAAAAAAACCTTATGCAGCTTCGTCCACCAAGGATAGCTCAATTGTCTGCTTCGGTATTCAAACCCGGGGCAGCTTCTATTCGAAAACACTCGCTAAACATGATCCATCGTGATGGCTACGGATTTGAATTACAATCCTGTATTATTCTGCTGCTAAAAGAGCCCGTTTGGATTTCAGCCTTATGACGAAATTATAAGAAAAAAATATTTAGGTAGATTTAAATAAAATATTTCATGAATAAATTTTAGATTCTCTATTTGATAGTAAAAGCAAGTTGCGTGCTTCTAAAATTTGTACATATACTTAATCATTTTATATTTCTATATCGTATGCAGTGTCATATTATTTGCACCTCTGAGCCACAAGTTTATTCTGCTGACTACAAGAATCAGAATACTCACTCCGGAGTTTGTATTCAGACCACCTACATGGAGTCTAGTTTGCAATTCTCAAGCATGCCGATGTGATACAAGATAGGTCAGATCCTATCTGAATAAATGTACTTTCTTAACTCAATTACAACCGAACCTTTCCAGCAAGAGTTCATAAGAATAAATTTTGTACCAATAGGGGTATAATTTCGTTAAATAAATAAATAAAGCCGGAAAGAGAAAGAAGGGGAGATAACGAGAGAGAGAGAGAGAGAGAAAGAGAGAGAGAAAGAGAGAGAGAAAGAAAGAGAGAGAGAGAGAGAGAGAGAGAGAGAGAAAGTGTAAAAGCTACATGCAGCCCAAAGGAGAGAGTGAAAAGAAGCAAAATATTGAGAAATGGAACTTAGCGGCAGAGTTAATTTATATATAAGCAGATTAGGAAAATGCCTTTGGTGGCATTTATAGGAACGTATTTTTTTTTTAAAGCAGATGACGGAAGTTATCTAACGCTTCTGTTTTAATACAACTTAAACACTGTATTTACTTGGCTTATTTAGATTGTATAAATACTTTTACTAAGTGATGCCATGAATGAAAATTACTCACTTTCAATGGAAGTATCAATATCACATATTTTTACAGATTATAATAAGAATATTACTACAGATGTTCTTGTATCCTAGTCTCGCTCGTCAGACAACAAATAATACCTTTGGGGAGGAAGTACTGCACGTGTTAATATTAAAGGCCAAAGCAAATTTATTGAAACAAGTAAAACACAGATTTCATTGAAAGGATCCATATTCCGTTGTGCAAGTCTTAAGTCTAGGAAACTTAAAACATAGGTTAATACTTGAAAGACATACATTTTATATAAATTTATGGTGTTATATCTAAATATCAAATCACAATTTTATCCCTGTTTGCCTTTCTTTCATTTTATCTTTATAACATTTTGTATTTATCTTGTTTTCATATTTTGTATTCATACTATTATGGGTATTTTATTTGTAATTCTTTTGTTTGTACCGTCTACGGTAAGCGAAGGTTATACCTGTGTTGTGGACATATAAATGAGTAAATAAACAAGTAAAAGCACCAGCTTACAAGATATTAAAACCCTATTTCTTTCCCAATGGCTTGTGAGTGCTAATTAAACAACAAAGCAAGAAATTGACATTTCAACACTTATTATAAAATTCAGTGTCTTGGAAGTTTTAAATGAACTTCTTGAAATAAAGAAGTCACAGGTTTTTTTTTATAATTCTGAGATTTATAATGTATGAACATATAAGGGAAAAATAAAGAAAACTGGGCGCGCAGATTCTATAGTATCAATGAGTGCAATAATTATGTAATAAATGCTATAGGCAATAGTCTACTATTAATATGCTTATATGGGTCTTTTAAAATTATTTGATGAGAACTCCGAAAATTCAGCTAAAAATAACTAATAAGAGGTTCAGAGACTTTTTTGAGGGAAGACGATATTAACCATATGAGGTACAAAATATAGTACAGCAACTTTGAAATATAAAACACAGTTATTAAGGTCATCGGTATTACCCATTCTAGGTATAAATAGCTGGATAATATTAATATATACAATCAAAATTTTAGATTAGATTAGAAGGATAATACAGAAATATATAATCGCAGCAAGATAATATTATTAGTATTAACAATAATAATATAAATGGCAGAGTAAATCGAAACATAAAATCTCAACTACATACAGTAGATTATCGTTTTTTATTGATAGCGATAAGGATGAACGATTGATTTCATGGATATTATTGTTTATGTAAATGTTTTTATGGTTGCATCACCAAGATTATAACAGATACACTTCATGAAATGGAGCTTCATCTCTAGATACTTTCACCATGACAAGAAAACGTGTAAAAAAGATCTACTATGTGAATCATGACTTCTAGTCTTTATTTGTATTTCTTTCACAGCCTACAGTTTCATAAAATTCACATTCATTTCGCTGTAATATTTGAACAACTCAAGACTTTTAAAAAAGAAACATCTAAAAGTCTATTCAGATACTCTGCGCAAGGACAAGAGTTGTGAATTCATGGCGGCGGTTAAAACATGTGTTCTGTAACCATAAAAGCAGATAATAAAGACAAGAGGAGATTCAGCCAACTTTACCAACACAGAATGTTTTAAGTGTCAGGGAATCTTGACATGTAGTGGCAGTATACTTTTCAACATATGAACTCTGGTATCTTTCCCACATTAATATGCCGGTTCCTTAAAATATAGAACCCACTGGAGTCTTAATTGATTATGAGATTGTTGAGGAAATTTATTTATACCTACCAGTTAGATGTTCAAATTCGAATTTCATTTTAAGTGTCTTCAGTTTGTACTACCTAGGTAGAAGTTATAGATTTCATTGTTCACATATAATCTACATTTATAAGCATAAATATTTATTTTGTCGGTAAAATACCTCATTAAAAGATGCAAAACTGACGAATTTTATAAAATTATTTAAACGCTCACATATAGACTTATTCAAGGCACAGCTAATTTCAAATATTTTTCTTTTGTTTCTTACCCTTGATGCCCGTATAGCTCCCAACAAAACAACCACATTCGAATGGATAGGTAGAGGATTAGATAGTTTATTAAACATTTACTCACCGGAAAAGCTAAAAAAATTAATGAAGTTATTTTCACAAATCTCAATCTCTACTTTTTACAAAAGGTTGTCGAATAGGCCTATTCATTATGAGAACGAGAATGATAACTAATAGTTGACCATATTTTAATAAGTCTATTATTTTGTTACGAGAAACAACTTACGAGAGTCTCATGTTTCCATTGTAAAAATACGATTTAACAAAAAAATACGATTTAATAAAAAATATTACTTAACAAGAAATAAGAATTAGAAAAAAACGAAAGCTATGATAACGAAAACAACTTCGTTTAAGGATTAGAAATTTGAATAAAGTAAATCTGTAGGGATTGAAAATTGTCGATATTATAATAAAAATACTAACAATAACGTATACATAATAATAATAGTTTCTCATAGGCCTAAGTGAAAAAAGTTAACATATTAAAAATAGCGGACTTCTTTTTGTCTTTCTTATACCATGAATTAAATAAAGCTGGACTTCTGCTTGTTTTTCTTATACCAAGAATTAGTTCTAGGCAATGATCATATACTGGTAATAACAGTAATAATAAAAACCATCGTCATTATAAACAAATAAACGAAAGCAATGAAATAATCAACATACAACCATAAAAAAACATATAAATCATATGCAAGGGTAATATTATGTATTCTTGTAAATTGTATGCGATGTTATGTGACTTGAACGTAATGGAATCCAAATTATTGTTTCGCTGAAAGCAAATAGCCAAAGTGTTACGGTTATCGTTAATAAGAATAAATACGAATACATACAAATAATAGGCTATCAGTAAGGCAGTTGCATATGTAAATATAGGTCGATAAAAGAGTCTGATGTAATCGAAAAATGACATGAAAAATTGCTACGTTAGCACCTGTTTAAAATAGCGTTGTGTGAAGCTTAGTTTAAAAGCCTCTTAAGAAAATTGTCATTATTAAACTTAATTCTCCCATTGCAACAAAAGTTCCATATGATCCACGTACAAATCAATACAATCAAACAGCTGTAGTGAAAGTAAAGAAGGGGAGATTCATCTCAGGAGGGGAGAAATTCATAAACGCTGGAAGCAAAGACGCACATGTACACACATACGCACACAGACAAACACACAGACACGTAATTAATGAGTAACTTTTTGCAGCAAAATAATTTAGTAAGTTATATGAGAAGTATAGAGGAAATTTTGTTGTAGACGTAATAGATCAATTTCTATTAAGCTTAAGTGTCAGGGAATAAAATATCAATACAAAAGTACAATAGATAGTATGGAAAACAACTTCAGTGGCGTAATAATAATAATAATAATAATAATAATAGTTTCATATACCAATGAAGACAAAATATTTTAAATAATTTAAATTTTCTACCATTTATATGACAACTATTGAGTAGAAAAATAAAATACAAAACAAAATTAAATAAATAAATAAAATCATTATTCATTTCGTTTCCAAAATATGCTTTGACACCTCGTTATAAAAATACACACCATGTACAATAAAAGTAATAATGACTGATTTTGATGTTAATATTAACATAATAATAAAATAATAAAAATAAACAATACGTTAATTGAGCACTCAGAGTGGTGAAGTCCATAGAATGAAACTGGTTCTGGGATATTTGACCTCAAAGAAACTTATTTCCATATGTTTGTACAGGAAAATTACTACCCTAACGCGAGTAAAGCCGTTGAAGCTTGGAAATTATTGCCCTCGTTCTTTGAAAACAACTTACGCTGATAAAACAGTTAAACGCGAATTTAAAAATTGTATTATTCAATTACTGGACTTACACCACTTGTATTCTGAGCGCCTAAATTATTCTACGTGAAATATGAATTTATTCTATTAATATGAATCTAATTTTCTTAAAATTTTATGGAATAACTTACATTTTCAAATTTGAATATTTCATGCAGAGGAAATTTATTAAAAAAATTATAATCGATTTTTTAAAAAAATCAAACATGTCCACTTCTTTAAAAATGAACAAAATAAAAATTTTGATCATTTACATCTTTAAAAGAATTACTTAAATCACCGCCCAGATACACAAAAAATAATAAAAAGTGAATTTATTCTTCTCACCTGATCAGAAAGTAAACGACATCCATGAAAGAGAACGTACACCAATTTAATCACCACTCTTCATGACACAATTCTGATTACTCTTCGCACACATCAACTAGGCAAGTTTAGGGTGTTGTCAGTGGACAACAAGAAGAACAACATGGATGTCAAAAGACGTAACAATGACCGCGACACCGCTTCGACCACGTGCAGCCTTTCAAAACGTTTTCCTATAGCACAATGTAGTAGTTAGTTGTTGCGTGTGTGTGGGTATGTGTGTATGTTTCCGTGGAGCATCTTCTCCCCTGCGCCACTCACTCCCGCGCTCTCTATTCCCATCTCTGTCTCCCGTTTTCGCGATCCCCTAATACCATAGCTGAAGAATGCAGACCACTAACAATAACAAATTTTTGGAAGTAAACCCACCAAGAAAGTTTTACCATTTCTGGAATGTCAGTTATTTTAAGAAAGCGATGTTTAGTAAGCCTAATGGATAGCATAAAAAGGAGTCAAATTATTGATATTTTACTGCATGGCATTGATGTGACGATGGCGTAGAATACTGCACAAAATATCGTCAACCTAAACAGTTAAAACTTGTTCAATTCAAATGTGGGAAATATCGATATTATTTAAATAGTATTTCAGATATATTAATATTTTAGGATATACACTGGGTCAGTATCGAATTTATTTACATACTATGTAATAATATACAATACATGGATTTGGATATAAATAAATAAATTCATGCTCCCATGCTCCTGCTCGTTCGGGGTTTCAGGACCAACCCATATATTATTTTATATTCACTAATACTCATTCAGCTTGAATTTTTTTCTAATTATTAATATAAGAATACAAGAATGAAAGAACACCACAGGAACATCAGGTTAGTACAAACAGAAAAATATGCTTTAGCCCACCATGCCTACTTCAATGATCACCACATTAAAAAAGAGATCAACTTTCAAAACATATAAAAAATCCATCTGAGTTAGGAGTTTGGGAGAAGATATTTATCATTAAGAACCAAAACAAGATCTTGAATTTTGATGTCCCAGCAGCAGATGGGATATTTAGTTTTTTAGGTAATGGTAATGTTTGTTTTATGATTTGTATCTTTATGTTTTTATAAAATTGAATTTATATAGTATATTGTATGTGTGGTATAATAAGCGAATAATACTAGAATATATTTTTATAGTATTATTATATATTACATATATTCTAATATCATTTATTTATTATACCACACACACAATATATTATATAAATACAATTATATACATAGGCGTACCGAGGGGGGGGGGGTTGGGGGTTTGAACCCCCCCCCCATTGATTAAAAAAAGGAAAATTGTATAATTTTTTTAAGTCTGCCCATAAATTACTTAATACAAGTATAAAGCGTGGGAAGCTTAAAACTCGTTATTTTGCATCTTGATTTTTAAAATTTTCCGGGGGAGGACCCCGGAAGCTTAAAACTCGTTATTTTGCAACTCCCTGGGGGGTATTCCATATACCCCAGACCCCGCGGATGTTATAACCCCCGCCCCATATGGTCGGCCTGGTTACGCCTATGATTATATATATATAGAGGACTATCTTTCCGTATTCTCATACTAGGAAAACTGAGAAGATAATAGTTTAGTGAAATTTAGAGAAAAAAGTCTTAGTTGGACTAATGGTTAAAACACATTCAAGCTAATCACTGGGTTAAGCTTCAATGACAGAAGACATAATGTGAGCGGATGACCACTGGCTTCTCCTCTGGCAATGGTTTGTGTTTTAAGTAACGCATATAAGAAGACCATCGTGGCTCGACGCCTAAGTTAAGGTATAGGTTGCGGTTATTGTATTAGCTGCTGGAATAGTCGTTACCCCATGTAATGGGATTTTTCTTTCGATTCTAGGGGACTGGCTACCCAGATCTAAAAATAAATTAATAGTAGCAATCAAATTTAAACATTCCCCTAAATACTAGTTTCTTTCACCAAAACAGTACATGTTAGAATTAACTGAAGTTACCTCTCAAGAAAGACTCTCATCTACTAGTGGAATTCTTAGACTTTCTAGAATAATGACAGGTAGGCTATTATCATGATTATTTTACTAATTTGGAGGGATATAATTAAAATAATTAAATTTTGAAAATATTTAGAAATTTAAGGAGTAGTCCTATAACATAGATACTAACTGAACAGCGTTTCAATAAATAAATGTCTTCTTGGGTTTATATACATATTACTGTTTTTTGGTCAGATGTACTTTCAACATAATATATGTATTAAGTTATATTTCATATTCTTTGTACAACTATCAACGCATGAAATACACTAAGTTATATTATAAATTTCTTATTCACAGTTCCTTCAGAAATGGTTGGCGGATACAATACAGATTGCCAGTAAAACTTCTCGTTGCCTTCCTAGAATATACTGAAATCTTAGCGTTTGTATGAAGGCAATATTAAAAGAAAATGCAGCCGCCGGGGAAATTACTTGACAATTATCTTAACTGCCAGGTGGGAGATCTCGGCAGAAAACCATCAGCCGATAATTTCTCCCAAGCCGAAGACATAGGCTACATACTGAGGACAGTAGGCCTATATTATTTTGTTATTCGGTAACAAAAGTGAATAGCTTTGTGTTGAAGAAAATATGAAGTCATTTAATTAATAAGCAAAATATCCCAATGGAACAAGAAGTACTTCTCATTTTATATGTAGACAACATTTTTGTACTAGATACACAGTAGTGCTAACACAGGATGTTTTAAATTGCGGAATAAAATGCAGCCAATATCCTAGGAAGTGGCTACACTCAAACGTCTTCACATTGTGACTCGAGTAATTGGCCGCACTGTGGAAGTGTGTTATTCTGTTGTCTAATCGTCCTTCAGATCCGTATTATTCGCGAGACAGGATTAAGTAATCTGCGTTTGACTAGATTTGTAGCTCTTAAATACACTTCAGACAATATATACGAAAAAAGGTTTCAAATAAAAATTTAACTCTTAATAATTTCAGATTGCGTATTGAATTTAAACGAAAGCGTAAAAGCTATTTTCGAGGGTAAAAATGAAATCTTCTCGTAAAATGGTGATAAAAGAAAGTGATCGTTAAGATTCGGGTCACACATCCAGAAAACACTTGACTTAAATATTATACCACTCTCTAAATTACTTGGTGTAAGTTACATTATTTTGCCTGACGTAATTATTAAAAAAAATATGTTTTTTTATACCCTTTGTTATATTGGTGGCCGGGGGAGGGAGTAATTGGAAAATAAGAAATGTTTACGAGTACTTCCATATTTTACAATATATTGTGTTTTTACTCTGGCCATTTTAAAAACGTGGCGGATTATGAACTAATTTAATAATCGTGGTGTCAATGGCTAGCAACAGAATAGAGTAAATCCCATTACATAGGTGACTTATTCCACATTCTTACCAGGACCAGTACTACTTAATCGTGATCAGTTGTAACAGGAGACCCGCTGTATTTTCTATTTTGCATTTAACCCTGATTTCGATCGTACCAACATTATTCACAAAGTAAAGAGGACCACTCTCGAAATTAATTGGTAATGTAACATATAGCTGTTTGAAGCACAAATATTTGATTACAACATTTCTAGAAGACTAGTATCTTTAATATAATTAAAGACTTCTTTACCTTCATATGTAGGGATGGAAAATTTCCTTCTATCGAGACCATGATGCAGATTTTCTGCATTTCGAGACACCGTTTTCTACCAGCTTCTTGTAACTCCGTCTTGACACACTTAGTGAAACCTAAAATAATACAATAGTCATTATAACATCAACTGCCAATTTTACATCAGCAAATACCAGAATACGAAGGACACTGTATACATGAGTCTGGGATGCAGCTTCTCTTCGGAAACTGCAAAAATCGCATGTAATTTGACGATGATTTTGTGTATAAACCTAGATATGTGGTGATTATTTATCTCCAGAAAGGTACCCGATGGTGTCCTTTCACCTGAATTCAATTATAGACTTTACTTAGAGACAGTGACCGTAAGTCCATCTAAAGACTGGAATGTCTCAAAAACCTAGGCCTATGCTGGTTCTTTTATCCTTTAATCTATACATTACTTACTTGCCAACGCTTTTAACCAACGCCTTCTACCTATTCAAGCTGACGACATTGCTGTATTGCTTTGCTGTAATAATACCTTACTCACATGCTGTAATAAAATCACAAAGCAGTTATATCTGGACAAGTATTTTGATAATAATTATACTTATCTTAGCGTTAGTAAACCTGGTTATGTGAATGCTATTCACTTCAAAAAATGTAAAGTAAAGTGTTCCCTATTACAGGCCATGGAGGCCCAGAGGGTTCCAGGAGGTTGAGGCTCCCAGATTTTTAGACATCGGCACATGAAGGTGGTAAGGTTGTCAGCCTTACGCACCGGCCGCCTTTACCCCCAGGATATCTCCTGGTACTCATTTCTGTTAGAGGTTGAGTCGACCCCAGGGCCATAGTGCCACCAGAAGGATTAGGCCAATTGAAAAACTCCAACGACCCCATTGGGGATTGAACCCGCGACCTTCCGGTTTGTAGCGCAGCGCCTCAACCACTACGCTACGGCGTACCCCACTTCAAAAAATGTACAATTGATTAAAATGTAATACAAGTAATTAATTATCGACTAGCGTATGGAAAGTTGGCCTATCACCTTTTCAGGCATTATTTAAGTGAAAGTATGTCCTGATATTTCTAGGTTAAATGTTGTTAATACTTTGATATATTTTGTGTAGCCTAAAGGATAAGAAACGAAATTTGTCTATGGGGTAGAGGTCACAAAAATAATATATGTAATACTAAAGATAACTCTACGAAATATTTTAAATATTTACCAGTTTAGTTAATGAAACAATTATTTTAAATAACGCAGCATTTAGACAGTAAACCTAAACAATATTTGTGGTTTTAACACTTCGAACAACCTTCTTGATTATAATACTGAAATACTCCAAAAGGATTTACAAACACTCCGTAAGTGTAACGTTAGTACCGATAAAGCCTATAATAGGTCTTAGAAATAAAACATATAACAAAACAAATCCCGAAATAAATATAGCAAACAAATCATCCTTTGTAATACAAAAAATTTGTGAAATAAATAATTATCTGTGGGTCTATACATACTAAAAGTAAATTGCTTTCACTTGTATTAAATAACTCATTGCGCCCATGATTGGATATTGAAGTTAATTATTGTTAAAGCATTCCAATAATGCAGGATCAATAAAATATCTAAAATATCCAAATTTATACTGAGGAATGACATAAAATCCTTAAAATTGTATGTTTATCTTGTTTCTGCCTCAATTTTGAGAATATTGTTGATAAAGAATTATATATTTTCATATCTAAAATTTATGAGCTCTCTAGGCAAATTCCAAATTTGTCAGATAAATTGTATTTGGAAAAGTTTTTTTTTTTCAGTAATTGAAATGAAAGGTGATCAAATTGTTTCGTATGAATGCTTAAACCTTATTGTACCAAAGCTACGCCTTTGTGGTTCTAAGTATTGGAAAATATTTGCCAAGTCAGGAGAAAATTTTGACGCCAAGGCACAGACCATTCACACTAAGGACTTTTACGCCTAGTTGGTAGGAAAGCTTAAAATAAAAAATTGCATGAAAGTATTTGCTGTATCATCATTTTCCGATGGTAATATATTTCATGACTTAGGAAAATATTTGGACCTAAGAGAGATGAAAATGAGAACTGGAGAAAAGAGCATAATAACGAGTTTCATATCCTGTACTCTTCACCGAATATAGTAAAGGTAATTAAATCACGTAGGATGAAGTGGGCTGGACATGTTGCGCGCGTGGGGGAGGAAATACATATTTTTAAAAATATTGATCGGGAGACCCGAATGGAAAATTCCACTTGGAAGACCTAGATAAAGGTATGAGGACAATATTAGAATAGATTTAAAGGAAGTAGGATTTGCGAGGGTTGGTTGGAGTTAGCACAGTTGGAGTTGAATGGCGGGCTCATGTACGAGCGGCAATGAACCTCCGGATTTCATAAAATAGACAATATTCCACAGCCTGCTTAGGAATTGTCTATTACCATTGAGTAAATAAGCAACATATGTCATGACTTCCTATTTCTAAGGCAAATCAGAACACAGCTGAAACATAATTTGTCTCTTGCAAATTGTGAGTAGATCTTACTTTCGGAAAGTTACCTTCAGATAATTGGTATTCAAACATCATGCATGCCCGTGATAAATATTGTTATGGAACATTAATCCTTTATAAAAAAATATATCTACAATCATGACTTTCGTTGCTCTTACTAATATTAGTTACTAAGCTATCATTATTCTGCATATTCTGAAAAATAGAGATGTGTAAAGAAACCAGGTTCCTATAATAATTTCACTCTTACTGCTATATCCCATGTCCAAGACGCCTTCCGTCCCAAGGACTTATGACGTGCATATATGAAAATAAAAACTGAACTTAATATACTCGCCTCAGTTTCATACCCTCTTTAAATATACAGCATGAATATATGCGCCCTGAAATTACATCCGTCTAAATGCGATCTAAAGTCACAATAAGAAACTACACAATGCATGATAAAATCTTTTGACGGATGTACAGAGACAAAGTGAGATAGCTGTATCAGACCCGTCACACACCCCTCTCTTTTCCTTCCCTCTGGCAAAAGGCCGTAACGACGCCAACCGTAAAAGTGTACATGCGCGATTCCTCCGCATGTGTGAGTCCGGGGGGAAGAGAGAAGGGGCTGTTCTCCTCCCTTATCCGCCACCGCGACGCCCTCTTCGGCGGCCCGCAATCAGACGACGCTCTGCGTCGCTATCAGATGGACATAGAAGACACAGCATTTTTGCCTTTCGTCACACCACTTAAGCTTTCGTATTCTGCGAGCTTAACATTTTATTGTTTCTGAAATAGGTTTTTACTTGTGTATTAGCTTATAGTTATAAAAGATGGATCACTGATACTAGAGTCAGTAATGCTATTTGTCGGGTTTAACATCGTAGCTTATGTGATACTTCTAGGGAAAAAGCTTCTTCTTACACTAAAAATTTCTTATACGCGCCGAAAGACGATAGAGAATGATTCACACAGCCAACTACCCAATAAAAACTATTTCAATAAATGAAAAACTCTCTGGTGGCTCATTAGTGTTGTCCTGTTTGCCTCTGAGCTCAGGTTAATACTGTCTGTCAGCAATTCAAGCTCGAGAATTATAAGAAATTATGGAAAAAATCGACAAATTGAAAAATATGTTGGGAAGACCCTTCACTAAATGTTACAAGCTTTCCAACAAGGTTAGCTTTTTGTTTCAGATCAGCACGGGTAAGGTGAAGAAATTCTTTGGAAAAAGCTTCTTTGGAAATTAAACATTACCATACCTTAGAAATGAATATATATAAGGAAATTCCAATTTTGATAAAATTTGGTTGAAAATAATGTTTAGAATTGTCTGTCGTTACAATGATATGTTTCCAAGAAAATTATTTCTGCCAATACCAATTAGAAGGAAGAGAAATCGTGATACCACATAGTCTGCCATCTAAGAAGCAAACAATGCTATAATACCTAAGAAGTCATAAAATGACCATATTATGGGCCTACCTATTAAAGAGAAAGCAGTTGTGAGAACATACGACCATAGGTGCGGTTTAATGATCGCGCATGGTGTGAAAGAAAAAGCATAATTCTTTAACAAATATACGTTTTGCTCTTGCGATTGGAAGAAATTGAAAGGTCAAAACGTTATTACTTTTGTTTACATAGGCTAATGCCAGAAATGAATTGTTTTAAGTTTAAAGGTCCATGATAGGCTGTCCCACTCTTTCGACGTTCATAACTGAGAGAGCTCAAATTCTCCCCTTGATGATCAGTAGCTGGTAAGGAACTCATTAATGAGAGGCGATCTATCGCCTTAATATATACGTCCCTTTCAGAGTCCATCAAGCAGGCATCTCCAGCACCTCAACATTCCCTGGCTGACCGCAAATATAGGTTACTAGTGTACTGACGCACAGGGGATTCGAAGACCCGCCGATCCAAACCACATTGATTTACGATAGCCTAAGAAGAGCTCGGAAGTTCATGAAAATCCGAGCCCTACTCATGATATAGCACTTAAGACACACAGCTTTACAATTCTGATCGGCCTACTGTGATTAGGTTCCTGAACAACCTATGCAGATTTTGAAACGTGCAATGTTCGTTTCGAGGAAATTAATTTGGGCTTCTCATTCCTTCTTTCATGTTTTATTCCTAATCTTTTAATGTAGCATGAGCTCCTTCGAACTCAAGACTCATTACATTTTTCCTTCTAATTTTGACCACATAATTATCTCCCTTTGAAGGTTTTATATTCATGCTGTTTTGACAAATAACTAAGAAAGGGAAGCCACTTATGATTCTCTATGTAAAGACCCTCTGAAGACTTCTAACAGCGGCATTGTAGTAATTATTCATGAAATAGACATGAGTAACTCTATAAAATGTATTTTAAGGTAGTTTAATGCAAATGGATTATGTCTAAATGTAGATAAGATACAGACCTTTGTTTTTAACCTTTATAACAACTTATGTACTGAAAGCTCAACCAAGTTACTAGGATTTTATCTTGACAGGAAAACTTGGAAGCAACATGTTGAAGCTGTTTGTACTAAACTTTCAAAAGTAATCTTTTTTTACGTAGACTCAAACAGATGATATCAATTACTACTAATTAGTTAAATACCTATTATGGATTCTTCCAGTCTCAACTAAACTATGGAATGTTATTATGGGGGCACAGCGCTCATGCGAAGGGTGTGTTCCTTTTACAAAAGAAGGCTTTACGAATTATTAAAGTGTGTTATTTAAAAGCGCATTGCAAACCAATTTTTACAGAATTTAAAGTACTGACTGTTTCTTCACTATCAGTCTTACTAATAATCCAGTTGTAACATTTATACCAGGAATATACACAGCTGAGGAAAGAAAGTGTACTAATAATTGTTGCATAAGGCTGAATGTGTGCAACCTTTACACAGCCTGGCCCCCTTGTTTAAACTTGACGTAAATAATCAAGATGGCCGATATGCGTAACAGCCGGTCGCTTCGTAGATGTCTGAGATTGAATTTTGAGGTTATGCATCCATTCTTAAGGTAACTTATTATGAAACATTCTGGGCTACTTTTGCGGAATTATAAACATTGTTCCTTGTTTGCGGGACATATTTCCATACTTGTACCCATGATTACAGCTTTCTGAAAACAATATAATGAAATACTGAAACTACAATTAGTCTGCAGACGATCCATCGTTGTTTGCCCGCTACACCGATAGATGGCGTTCAGCAGTCCTTTCATAGCCTGAGGCTAGGAACGTCATGAAAAGCGTGACGTATTTGATGACGTTGGACGTACAAACACTGTGTAAACTCGGCAGTTACACACCTATTATTGGTAATGCGGCTTATGCAGAACTTGCACGGTGAACAACCAAACAACCGTTCAACGCAGGTATAAGCAGCTTTTATTAGTAAGGCTGATATGTATTGACAAACATATTGTACGTATTTGAGCATCAAAATGAATTTGTTTCTGTCAGCGCAGTTCACTCACATAACTCTCGAAATCATCTTAACATAATTGTTCCTAAATCTAGACTTACAAGAATCTGTGACAGCCATGTTGTTTTGGGTATCAAACTTTCTAATTGACACTAGAAATACAAACAACATAAGAATTTTTAAGAATAAAATAAGGAACATCCTTCTTACAAAAAACTTTCACCCTGTTGAAGAATACTTGGATTGTGATTTTTAATATTTTACCACCTGACTTAACCTATTGTAATCTTGTATTACGTAATGGTGACAAATATTATTATTATTATTATTATTATTATTATTATTATTATTATTATTATTATTATTATTGTTGTTGTTGTTACAAGAAAGTAAAACTCCATTATTCTGTGTTGGGGATTTCAGCAACGACTTCGGATGAGAACTGAATCGAAGCTATGATTGTTATAACTTGTTTATACAGAAGACCTATCTGATTGATATGTAGCAAAGATTTTTCTAGCAAGGTAGAATAAATTTTTAATGCTTTTTTGTTGCAGAGAATTGTAACGAAATAAAATTCTATCCCCCAGGTGAGAGTGATTAAAGGTTTATATTATGCAATTACATAACATCGCAATAATAGAATCATGGAACCAAAAACAATCTAATGATGTAATTGATATCATTCTCCCTCTACTGAAATTAAGTGAGCCGCATTTTTACAAGAATTAAATGATAATTAATTTGCTTTGTGTCCCTTGGCGTTTATAGAACGAAATATTACCTCCCACATTTCCTACTAATTAAAAGCAGTACATTACAGCCCGCTGATGTAATTAATCCTTTTGATCGAGTAATTTACAAAAAAAATATTCAAGTTCTTTGAATAATATGTATATTTGAAGGCATCTGTATATTTGATTATGGTAAACAAAATTAGTTGTTCTGGTAATAAAAACTATTGACAAAAAAAGCTCATGTTTCCTTATGTATCTCCTATTAAACAAGTTATTAAGCAATATAATCACAATATTAAGGAATATTTATATATGATATGATTTGAACTTTATTTGCCAAGACATCATTTCATTGTATAGCAACGTCAACATATTAAAATTAATTATTCAAAATATAAAAATTCTTAATTACAATTAAAGTTCCTAGCATATTAACATCAATCAAATGGAATATTCTGCTATTAAAAATCTCCTCAAGGCTATAAACAGGGTTAGACATCAGCGATGATCTGACTGTTATTTTAAAAACCGGTACCGATAGGTTTTTTTTTTTAATTTATCTGGGGGACTATTGTATAATTTTAAAACTTCTGTTACAAAACTATTTTGTGTTTTGCTGTGTTTACATCTGTCAACATAAATATTCGAACATGCTCGTGTAGGGTAGTTATGGATTGCTGTACATAGTTTAAAACTGTTGAAATTTCTTTACCATAAGAGAGGCAGTCTAAGATGAACGTTGATGTCAAGGTTAAAATACTAAGTTTTATAAAGATAGGTTTACAATGAGTTCTTGGAGCGACCCCACATATTATTCTGATAGCCCTCTTTTGTAGCATGAGAAGTTTATGCATAGATAAGTGTATATATGTAAATATAATTATATGTATGTAACTCTGTAGCGCAACATCTTGGACAAAGCGTATCAGTCGACTGCTGCGTCATCTATTCCGTACAGATTTTTTTTGAATTATGACGACTTCTTTACCTAGAACTGCTGCTTACACTAATTTACCCACTATTTTACCCTTAGACCTGTCAATCAGTGAACAGCAACTAAATTAGTAGTAAGCAAACAGATCCAAACTTCCTCAGTGCCAGGAACATTTGCCCTAATCTAGTTACAGTAAAAAGAAGCTGGTAGTATTATGGACCCGACGCTTATGCAGAATGACTTCCAGCTGCATATTGATTAGCATTGTCCACAGTAAATTCTTCAATTCAAAAATAGTAAAGAAAATAAAGCCGTACTATTAGGAGACCGGAAAGACCTGTACATAATCAGTATACATTTTTGGATTAGTGAATACTTCTATTGTATACTTTTATAATTTGTATATATATGTATAATTTGTATATATATGTATATATAATGTTTTATATATCGACTTCTTTTATAAAAGAATACAATAGAAGTGTTCACTAATCGATATATAAAACGTTATATAAATATGTATATATAACGTTTTATATATCGACTATATATCGACTTCTTTTATAAAAGAATACAATAGAAGTGTTCACTAATCGATATATAAAACGTTATATAAATATGTATATATAACGTTTTATATATCGACTTCTTTTATAAAAGAATACAGTAGAAGTGTTCACTAATCCGAATATATAACGTTTTATATATCGACTTCTTTTATACAAGTATACAATAGAAGTGTTCACTAATCCGAAAATATAAATGTATATATAGGCTATACATACATATATATATAAAGTATCATGCACAATTCATAACAAAATAGACCATATAATCCCTGAATACTCAGGGTAGTAACGAATTATTCAAGCATTTGTTAAGTATCCATAAATAGAAGGAATTTGTGGAATAACAGATTATGTATGACGTATTAACTGCAGAGACCTCGTGTTTACAATCTGCATTACATTTTAAAATACAGTCCCAAAGTGTTAGATTATATCTGGTATTTAGAAGACATGACTAAGGCCTGTACTAATACTGTCATAAAGAGCGGGCGCTTACAGAAACACACATTATAATCGTTGGGTTTTAATATCACACGAGATCTCTAATATTATATTTGTAAGATGTGTGTTGAAAAGTCATACGAGCAAACGAATATCAGCATACACTTAATATAAAAAGATTGCAATAACAATATCTGTAATGATTAAGATGAAGATGATATTGATAATGATCATAATAATAATAATAATAATAGTAATAAAGAATTATTTAATTTACTCCTTATTTCTTATTACTATGCAATCACTATATTTATACTTACAAGAGGAAAAACTATGTTTCTATTTGTATGCTTATAGATTAAGCATTAACCTACTAGATTTCACATTCTGCAAGAAGTTGCGATAAAAATGTTTGACTTCAGAACAAAAGATGTGACTGTTAAAACAAATATTACTTAACGCTTTGAAATAAAAAAAAGTTCTGTTTCAATAATTAATTTTAATAACGCTGTATTAGGTTATGAAAATGCTTTGTACTGTATGTGTGTTTTACGCAACAAATTCCACAGAAGCGGCTAAATGTTACCCTCCGGTCGTCCTAGTACTCAGCGCGCGATTTTTGTAGGTCCTTGTCATCGTCATGAATGGGCCCAAAGTAAGCATAAACCGTTTATTATCCCCTGCATAATTTACCTTTTTGTGATAACCCTGCATTGATGGAAGTTATTTATGAAAACATTCGTAGAAGAGGAATGGGAATTACTGAAGTATGAACTATTCAATGCGGTTACCGACATTTCGCTGGTAAATGACATTATAAATTATTGCAGTGGAATATCATGACCAAGAAAATATAAAATTTCATATCTAAAATAAATTTTGAGTCTAAGAATTTCTATGAAATTATTAAAATTTGAAGAGACGTCATTATACACAGAGTTTTCTTTATGCCTTCAAATAACTTACAGTATATGGCGATTATGTCCCAGTTTCTGTATTACTTTATTTTTTATATATTACATATTGGAAAGCTGAATTCCAGAGTGTATAATTACAATTGGTTACAAAGTTAACTTTTTAAAATTTATATTATAAGCATATTTATATAATAGTAAACAATAAGACAAAAGGGTACTAAATTTGTAAAATTTGTAAGGGTCTTAGATCTCAAAACATTTTTTAAACGGTCCACTAAAAGACGCTACAAATAATATTAACTTAAATTATATCTCGCACTTGTCCATTAATGCCGGTAATACTGGCGAATGGTAAATAACCAAAAAAACAGATAAAATCACATAATTTAGGACATAAACGAGATAAAGCCGTGAAAGTTAGCACACTCTGGCTGACTGTTGTATGTCGACATTCACTACTTTCCTGACACCACACTATTTATGGATAAAGACTACAATCATACGACTTCATTCTCAAACGATAGGATTGGGCATTGGTCATCATGCCGATTCCACTGCCCATTATTGATGGTTTTCTTGACTGGAATTGGTACTTCGTTGTCAGTTTTCTTCAGGAGGTTGTTTCAAATTTCCCAGAAAAATCATAAATAAGAAAATCAGCCAATTGAATCTAGTCTGCGAATCTGCAGTTAGCCACACTACTACTATTCTTAGTCTTATTTAATTTTAATTCAATGTCTAAGAGTAAAGTTTGTTTGTGTTCTGTTAAATTTTATCAACAGGCTACATCAGGGAAAACACGATGTAAATACAGATGTCAGCTTATTGAGGTAAAAGATTACGTTAACGAAATGGCTACAAATTCCTTAATTTTTTACGCCAGACTTCCACAGTATTTTAGCACACATTGTACCGGTTCCCAAGATTCTTCTTAACATTTCATGTTTATCGAAATCCAGACTGTGGTATTAAGATGGATTACAGTGTGAGCTGCCAGATCCGTGTGTAACTTATCTTTTGTGTGGACCGAGGATACATGTCTTCTCTATGTCTTCAGATCTTTACTTTACCTTGGGAAGGCCAAAGTGCTTTGTACAAAGCAAGCCCACACATTACTTAATATGATCATTGCTTGTATATTTAAATTACTACACCCTTTTGCCTCAACTAAAATCCAGGAAGATTTTAAAAAATCAACAGTATAAATACATCATTTCATTTATAGAAACACTATCCTTTAACTCCCTATGCAATTTTATTTTTAAAAAAATGTAGAGTTTTAAGACATTAAATGATTAGTAGCAAAATCTTGAAGTACACAAATAATGCGTATTTCTCTTATCTAGCTCTTCACAACTCGTACTGAAAATTTAAAAGAGATTATAGGGTATGAAAACTCTATCGTCTAGAATATTTTGAGAGATAAAAACGTAGGAGAAAGTTTTGCGATAAAACTAAAATAAAATAATATAATTATTTACATTTTAGTGCATATTGTCATTTAAATATCGCTTGGGGGATTAGAATACCAAAGAATACAAAAACTCAATTGGAGTATGGATCTAGGATGCCTGGAAATTGTATTCCTATCGAAGAAAAAAACTTGTTTTAAAGATTTCCAATTCCAGAGGATTATGCTTAAGACAACATGTTATGACGGGGAAGAAATAATTTTATGCCTCCAAAATTCCGATTGCAGAAATCTCTTGATTCCCACTTATATATTGGTGTGAAAGTGTATAATAAATTACCTTTAGATGTAAGACAAATTGACAATTTAAATGATTTTAAATACAGAGTTAAAAATATTATCAATCAACTAAACTTTTATATTGTACAGGAATATTTGGAGACAGATTTTATTTAATGACTAGCTGACGAAACCTATTGCATTGTATGCTTAATGGTTAAATAAATATTATTATTATTATATTAAAGAAAGTACAATGTTGATCGCACTGACACTTCTAAAAATTGGTCTAAGGAACATTAACATCTCAGGTTTAGGTTTTGGTATTAAAAAAATTATAATTTCATTAACTATTCTATTAGTCATGTATACAAAATACCTCAGATTGATATCATGGATCACGATTATCTTGTTTAATTTACAGATGCAACCCACTAAAAAACAAAAGAAAAACTACAAGTGAAATTAAACTGTTAATTATTTAGCAAAATTTCATTCTTTTGAAGAAAAAAATTGTCACATTCCTTATTGAATTTTAATTATTTTTAACTGGAAAATGTTTTCACTTTTAGCTGGTAGCATATTTGTAACAACACTGGGTAAATGTGATATGTGTGTCGCTTTTATTTGTGCGCTTCCTGTTTTCATTTTAATTCCTACAATAACCTTTTTTTAACTACGTTGTTTAGCATCATGATTGTCACAATTATTTATTTAATGCTATATCTGAATAAACTGAGTTCCTCGTTCATCTCTTCTACGAGCCTCATTAATATGCAGGTCTGCGAAAGTTTCTTGAAATTTTTCAGGATGAGATGACGAGATAAAGGTTGTGTTTGGCTGCAGAGTAATGGGGGACGGCTGTCCAGCGTTCCAAGGGGGGCGGCACGACTTGGAGCAGCACGTGAGGGGAAAAACGATGAAGGATGAGACCGACAAAACAACAAAATTAAGACAGATTTATTTTAAAGAAATCACACGCTATTGTAGGTTCGGACAAAGCTTAATTTCATTCATACTTTTTACAGTGGTCAAATAATTTCATTACATGCTCTGGGCTTGACGTAAGTATCCAGCAACGAACTGTCGTGCAGCGATTCCTGGAAAAGGATTCCTACAGTGCAAGTAGGCTAAACGCACACTCCAGAGAAGTTATGGAGCTGGATTCCGATCATCCAGAATATAAAAATATAATGTTATTTTTTTGTCCGATATACTTTCATGTGCTTCTGTATGCTTCTGTATCAATGAATCAACGGTCGGTATTTGGGAGTTAATGAGACGACTTTATTTATGACTGGCAATAATGAAATAATATCATGAGATAGTTTATTGCAAAACGAGTACTGTAGCATCTTTGGAGAATCGAGAAAGAGTTTCAGAGATTCTCCAATGCACTTAACGCATTGTGTATAGCATACTATTTTTTATGATAGCAATTTAGCGGATAATAAAAATGTAGCCCTCACTTACGTGAAAATAATTAATCACTTAGAACAGCTCTTACATGCTAGAAGGGTAGCCTACGCCTACCAATAAAAAAAAAACTAATCGTATTTTATTTTTCGTATTTTTCAATCTTGTCGAAATGTTTTTCATCAAACAATTTCCTGACAAATTATCAAATCAGAAATAAAAATGAAAATAAAAATGAAGTAAAGACAGGTAAAGTTTAAATTTCAAACTTCATACATCAAATGAGGGGTCTGTTAGCAAACCCGGCAATCTCCATTTTGATGAAAGTTAGTGATTCTAACTTCTAATGAAAATTTGATGCATTTCCGGCTACGTACTTAGTGTATGTGTTGCAAATCCAAGTTCCCACATAAAAGAGGAACTCATATTTGCAATTCTTCCTCGAAATATGTACCTACCAGCAAATACATTAAACTTTCATTAGAAGTTAGCATCTATATCTAGCTTATTATAAAAATGGATATTGCAGGGTTTGCTAATATACCCCTCAAATATGATTATATCCCGTGTCTGAAGAGGGATGGGATATAAGACATGGCAACTGTTTTATTATTATTATTATTATTATTATTATTATTATTATTATTATTATTATTATTATTTTTATTTTTTTATTTTTTATTTTTTTAAATTGTGGGATAATTTTGCAATTTTGAAATATACAAGTGAATGGGCAGGGTATATATTTATGGTGCAGATTAGTGATAGGCCTACTATATGTAGGATTAAGTAGGCCTATTCCATTATAGTTGTTAAAACATAGGTTCATTAATAGTTTTATGGTTGAGTTTGTTCCGAGCTCTGGACTTAATAGCTTACTTATAATCAAACCGGGTCCGTGATTTCGCTGGGGTTAAAACCATTTATAGAAGTTTATAGAACTGTCACACATGCTGCTGGGAACTTACGAAAAAGAAAAGGATAAAAAAAAGAATGTGGATAGGCATACTACATGCTCCTTAATTTATTCCTTGCTTCAACATGCAGTGTCACGTTTTCCAGGCAGAAATCGTAGAGTTGGCCACATTTTATATAAACACGGAGGTAGCCAAGTCGTTTGAATGAGTGTGTGTATATACTTGACATGGGGTTGCATGTTTTCCCTAGGAAAATCACTGTTGTGTGAGGAGAGAAAAGTTTTGTTTAGAAACAAATGGCTTAGAGCATGTTGCTGTCCAGTGTGACAAATATCGGGTGCCTTAACATCGGCCGCACTGGAGGCAGGCTGGGGACTACGTAAATCACCGCCACAGCGAGTCCACTTACCTGCTCCTATGCGCCTGTCACGATCCACCGGGCCAAGAGATGCAAATACACATGCGGCCACCTACGTGTCCAATGTCTTAATTGAAACATAAATTTATTATAATTACTTGATTAACATTTGAAGATGACATTCCTGTTTCCTACAACATCAGTCGGTTTTTTCTATGTAATTTCGCTTCAAAATTTGAACAAGAAAACTAAGATGATTTCTTTAAGCACAAATTTTCTTTTAATCTGTTAGGCTCACTGCATTCATTGAGACATTTTCTAAGAAATCTCTTAGTAAATTATTTTTTGAACAATTTGTATCAAAATTATGAATTTATGAAATATTTTTAGTAAATTGCCTTGATTGCCTAATTAATGCATCTCTGTATGTGGGCTCCGTATCTAAAATAATCATTTATAAGATATCATTTACAATAAATTCGTTAATTTTTTTCTACATCGATTCGATTTATTTCAAGACTACTAACAAAAAACTACTATTGCACTTTTTACAAAATAATAATTTAAGTTAGAGTTTTATTATCTTTTTAATTTTACAGCTTCCTCTACCAGAAAGGTTGCCAAAGAGAACTTATTACAAATTATATATATATATATATATATATATATATATATATATATATATATATATGGACATATGAAGCAAAATTAAATTGATGTCGGAGTTAGACACCAATCACAATCACCTCAAACAAAATATATTGCTTTTAGCTTCACATTATTCACTAAATTATGTAGTTGTTACGAAAATGATATCGCAAAATGCGAAGAGAACCTTTTATCATTTATATTGCTATTCTGGTGAGCTGTCTAAAAATATTTTAACTAAATTGTTTGTTGACTATAACAACACCAGTTATTTAATGATTTAACAAAGTGATAATAATAATTTGCATCATGACAGTTGTGACATTTATAAACTTATACCATATTACGAAGAACAGTAGGCCTATTACCACTCAGACAGTTAAATTTTTCTATTATGTCTTCTCTGTCTTACAGAACTTACGCAGAAATCTTCCAGGGAAATAATTGTCACTTACAAACAAACATCCCTACTGAGTGAGTCAGTTTAAACAAATAGATGGCAAAGGGTTAGAGAGGGAGAACAGCAGTAAGGGGTTATTATTACATGAATTGCGGTCCAAAATTTTCCTTTTTATTGCCAAATGTCTCCCCCTTCCTCCCTTCTTCTCCCTTTATAGTCACCCATACTCGTTATGTAGCGTGGAAACGTTCCAACATTTTGATTTGCAGCGTGGAATTATAGGGAAACACAAGGGAGGAAGAGACTCCGAAGAAGGGAAAAGGACACTGGGGATAAAAATAAATTATAAAATTAAGCGGTTTTAAAATGCCCATTTTAGCAGCAATCAACATGGCTATATAAAAGCGAACAACTAAAGAATGAGAAGAACTCATTTGTCATGAGGGAAGAATTAAAAAATCATTTTGGCATAGAAAGTCTGGCAGAAATTCTTAGTCTTGTTGCACTGTTTCTGAAGAAGATTTTTTATGAGCTATTCCCTCATTCCACAGACGGAATACATTAAAACTTCACAACTCCAAAGAAACGAAATACAAAGGTTAATATGTTAAGAAGCTATTTATTTTCTTAAACTTTTTTACCATCGTACTAATGGGAATGTTAATGCGACACTCAACTGAAAAATGGGACTATACCAATACGATTCTCGTACTTTAAAACAATTATGTTAACTCTTCCGTAGTTGAGTGTGGTAGGCATATAGGTCAGGTTATTCTAACTCCATACATGAAAAAATGTATCTGGTAGCCTATGTATCATTCTTCCCAGCCTAGTTTTCAAGCAGTGTAATGAATTATTTCAGTAAAATATAGTACAAACCACGAGCCTTTCGTATTATATGTTTTTCTTTATCTGTGAACTCACAGGAGTTCCACTTTTAACACTTCGTAACTATTTATATTTTCAGGTTTCATGCCTAAATTTAATTTAATTTAATAAAATAACGCATTTCATAAGCATTTTTTAACACAGAAGGTCGAGAAATTCAGAAAAAAGTTGTTCAACAAAGCAATACAATCTAGACTACTTTTCACACTTAATATGCACAACTGAGTATTTCAGTGATCAGTAACTCATCACACTCAGATATTCTGGAGGTTATTAATTAAAATTAAGCGCTAAACACTAGAATGTCATGATCGCTATCTCAGCCGGGCCGCACCGATTGGGATCAAGTGTACAACATCGCCAAGCGTGTGCTATTCCGTATGTGATAATTAGACCTGGGGTTTTAAGGCAAATGCCTATTTTGTTCCTTATGAAATAACATGAAAATTTGTAAATATGTTGACATTTCATGATATATCACTTACATTTACAGAGTTTTATAGTGCCCTAAAATGCCTATTTGGGCCTTTAGAGCCCATTTTTACTATTTAGTGCTTAAAATGCCTATTTTGTACATTTAAAATGAAATTCAACTTCTGTAACCTTTACAATCATTTAATGGACATCCCCGAATGAAGGGCAGAACAGGAGAGGGTGGGGTTTTCACAGAAACTTGATTTTCCTAAACAATTGTCGCCAAAGGAATGCTGACTGACGGGGGAGGATTAGCTCAAAACAACAAATAGTAGGCATATAGTAAGAAGGGACATACTGTGTCAATTTTTCATATAATCCAAACCTGTTTTTGATAAATATATTTTTAATTCTGTCTTAATTTTGCAATTATTTTTGTTAAGAATAGGTATATCACGTTTTTTACAGCAAAAAAGTTCACGTTACAGTTGAAGAGCATATTGTAGTATTTTAAAGTCTATTTTCTGTCTGTTTACACATTTTTAAAGCTTAATTTAAGTGCCTATTTTCTCTTATAAAAGCCTATTTAATTGTTTAGAAAGCCTATTTTAGGTGCCTAAAACTAATTTTTTTAGAGCCTAAAATCCCAGGTCTAGTGATAATAAAGTGCTACATACAGGATTCGGAATAAAATAATGTTAGGAGTTACCTTAGTCTTAAAGTAAGCAGCTAGATTCAGGTCATTAACATGTAGTGCCAGTGATAGGTTAGGTTAGATTAGGAACAGTTATGTTACTTTAGTAATAGCGCGCGTTTCGTTTTGTGCCATTTTGAATCTCTTCCTGCGCTTGGAAATTTCATTACTGCGACAATCGTTTCTTATTCTACCCGGCTCGGAACGGAACGGACGGAAGTCGCGGAGTATAAGACTATCTCACTGTTTACTGGTTGTGGCGTGTCGAGCTATTCCAAATTAAGTATTCAGAGTAATCGAACTGATCATAAAGTGACAAATACAAAAAAAAATGCATAGGATAAATTAGCTACCCCGCAGTCAATGCTGCGACAGCGAAACCACAATGACGTAACCCCCAGTAGGTTTTTTTTTTTTTTTTTTTTTATTCTTCATAAATGTCAGGCTCCATTACAAAGTAATACTACATGGTATATTTTCTTTTACAACGTTATTTTAGTCACAGTTTTGTGAATTTGGGCAATAATTTGTTACAATGCCAAATTAATTTTTGATATACTGTATAACTAATATATATATACACAATCATCCAGGTCTTTGATATATCTACTGAAGTTTGTTGAAATCTATATTTTTAATGAGTTTCTCTATGAGGTCACTATTAATCGTAGGCCATGATCCACCTCCTGTTGTTATTTGATGTTTCGGGATATTTCTTTGGCTTGATAACAATCGGCACTCATAGATTAAGTGAGGGTTATTACTTTACTAAATTATTCTTCTTTTAAGAAGCGAAGCAAATTTCTGTTTCCGGCTGAATGCTCATAATATTCAGTGTGAGGCCAAGAAAGGCATCTTCTGTTCTAATGGTTGAATATTATAACAACAGAGCACCAGGTTTAGTTACAGCTATTAATATTTATAACTCTTTTTAATCAATAGACCCTTTTCTTCCTGTCTACTAACTCCCTGGTCGGTGGTACGTGAACTCGAATCAATATAAGTATTCAGTATTAATTACCACAAAAACACTGTATGAAGGTGGAGCACACTCACTATTAAAATAATGAAGCGAGGGGTCAAGTGTTAAAGGGAGGAGAGGGGAACGGATAATTAACTGCCTTCATTTGGTGACCACGTCCGCGACCTTCTAAGTCATTACAAAGAGGTTAATCCATTTGGTCAGTGGAGGAACAATCTTCCTTCCTCTTGAAATTAAACATAAAATAAGCTGTTACGGTTCTTGCTGATGTATACAGCAATATGTGGGAGTACCCTCAATGCAGGCATAGATATAATAAAGTTTACATTATTTTAATGGAAAGTTTTACGGAAGATAATTTTACAATCGTCTTCTTTTTTATCATATTATTCATTTATTATTTATCATTTATTATCATTTGAACAAAATATTTTTTTCTGCTAGAAGTATATTGGGACACAATTGGTATGAGACTTTTTTCTATCCTACTCGAAAAAGTCGTAGTAAAAATCTCCGGTATTCTTCCACTTACCGCCAATCAATCCCTGCACTGTTTATTTCGGGAGCTTGTAGAGGTGGAGCAGAAGAATCATGTTCCTTAAAGTGAGGGTATAGTCGTAGGGTATGACGTGGATAATGTTTACGTTTTCTGACTGTACATCGCGCTATCTGTACATAAGTACTCCATGGGGTTGATTAATTAATTGGGAAAATAATTTAAATGTAGTAGTTATTAGAATTACTCTACTCTAAATGGAACTCTCCTTCCTGAAAAATTTCATGCAAAAGTAGGCATGTCATATTAATAATATTTCAGTTCCAAAGTAGGTGATCCTCAGTGAGTTATATTTTGATATCACATGGATTTAATAAAAATACAATTTACAGAAAAATGATTGTGTGAGTTTGTATGACTATATGTAGGCTATGTCTGTAACCTGACAGCTCGAAAACTATATATTTTATAAAAGCGTTATGTTGTATCTTTCGGAGGATCCGATATGTGCTTGATAACACTTTTCTTTTACTTTTATTTTAATTATTTTACATGAAAAAAATTATAATTTTTCGCAATATTTTCCTACGGCTTTACCGATTTTGTTTACTTTTTTACACAAACTGCATATGCTGAAAATTAAAGCATTTATTTGAAACGTTTTCCAATGAATCTCTAAAGGTTAATTACAGTTTACTCACCTCATCCAAAAACTCAGGCTTTATATATTCTCTCGCGAATATATTATGCTTTGGAATGAGGCTTAAACAACAAAATATTCACCCTCGCAATTCAGAGTCTTATTGTAGTTGGGCTATGGAGGGTTTAGGAAATATTGTGAATGTTTCACATTACATCTTATTGCACTTTAATATACTCTATTCTCCCCCTCTCATATTATGTTTCCTTAATTTATAATCTAACTAAAGGGTCAAAAATAGTACATTGCGATACACGTGTGGGAAGATGTTTTAACAAAGTGGAGGAAGAGTTCAGCAAGTTAAATGACGAAGTCGAGTTTTTTCTATTTCCGAGATTCTGTTATAAACTTACACTTCCCACATATGTATCGCATACAATTAAAGGAAATTAGTGAAAATACGTAAACAAATAGGCAATTAATTACATTCAGTTGTTCTCTAGTTGGCTTGGTTACGTTATATCAACCTTATAAAAGTAAATCTGGGTGGCGATCGATAAAAATGATCACTTGAACGCATGTGCAAAAGAGTAGCAGATACAATGTCATAACTTAGCTGCCTGATTAATTACTTAACTCAGTATTAAGAAATAAAAAGGAAGTATGGAGAGGTAAGATTAAATTCTAAGATTAATTAAGTTCTTTGATGTAGTAATAAATAGATATATTGATCACTATTAGACTATGTAACTATGTTTCCCTTCATCTTCTATCATTTCACTTCACTCTTAAAACCAAGTCATTTTGTTTTATGTTCCTATATTATGTACCTCTTGTATACAATGTACCTCTTGTATATTTATAAGTTATTTGTAATTGGAAATTTATGTACCACAATGCGTGTCATGTTGTATATAGCCTTTTAAGGTGAGCTTTGCTCGTTGGGGTTTTCTTCAATAAATAAAATAAAATTAAAATAAATACATTCTATGTTTGCAATGCTATAAAAAATTGTAGGTTTTATTATAATGATGAAATTATGTGGTACAAGTAGTGTGGTTGTGCCGTAAGTAGTGCGGTAAGTTAGGCTACTGGCAGTGAGTATAGGAAACTCGAATTGCTACCATGTTAGCAATATGAAGGGGAAATGGATTAAAACACTATCATAGAAAAAGGATTTTATTTATTGCAAAGAGGTGGAGGCTTCTGTGATGAAAGCAGAACGATAATATTATGCAGAACTTCTGTCGATTGATTAATAATACATGACTGGCTACATTTTTGCAGGTAACGTATTTCCTTTGGGTAAATCTTAATCTTAATGCGAAAGGGAGAATCTTTACTCGTTTAAAATTTCTACCGTTCACCAGTTATGCAATAAGAAATTAATATTATAATGTATAAATATATTTAGAATTACCTATGTAACGAATTCTAACCACACACATTACGAACATCGAAGTAGTTCATTTGATGAATGAAACATTAATGAAGTTACCGGCTCTAAATACGTCTGATACTTCTAATGAGACAAGTTTTAATATTATGCAGATGAATAAATGTGAATTGCATGCAGCGAGTCATAAACCAGGATAATTTAAAAGTGCAAGCAATAAATATGGAATAATATGGACATGATACAATATTAATCATCATGATTTATATTTCCTTCCTTTACTTTCATTTACATTTTGTAACTAGAACATAAGAGTATTTAATATACCGCTTCTATTATTACAATGAGAAAACTATCACATCTGCAATGCTTAGATAGCATCTCAACGGGAATAACAGATAAATATTTACTCACAAGTAATGTTTTTCTGTTAAAACGTATTAAGAAGCATACATAAAGTGATAAAGAACAAAATAAATAAATATCTCTACAACAGTGCATTTGAAGTCCTAAAGACTTTTGTTGACCAACAGTTACGTCAAAATTAGAAGTGCTACACAACAAATTATTACATCAGAGAAAAATCACTATTTGTTGAAAAACCAAGTACTTTTGGATAATTATAATTTTAATTCTTTCACAAAGAGAAGTTTTAACCAAACCAACCCTGGTTGCCTGGTCCCAAGTATGTGAAAAACGTTGTAACTTTGTGGCAATTTACGGAACTTACATCTATGTGGCAATTCACATACCTTTGTGGCAATTCACATATTCCTTTGTAGCAATTCACATATAGGCTACTTTTGTGGCAATTCACATATCTCGCAATGACCCAACCGCAATTCACCGACCCCATAATTCCTATAGCCTACTGTAAAATGTCAGTAGTGGCAACTATAAATCGTATGAATTTGAGAAATTGTTACACATAGGTACAGTCTACAAAATATGGTGCTATTATAATCATATAAAACTGGCATTAGATCTCCCCCATCATCGAAACCCTTACAATGAACTAAACAAGAAGGAAATAATTATGAGATTTAAATTAAAAGTTGAATTGTTCACTGCGCTGAGGTTGCCGTTTCCCCCTTCCAAAGGGTTACTCTGAGCAATAATGGATTACAAAAAGAATAACAAACAAAGAGTACGAAGGCTAGATCATCAGAGGGGTTTTTGACTTTTTGACACTCCCACCAAATGCCCCTAACTTGTTTTTAATAGTCGTCTGGTCCCTAACGTGTATTATTATGTGGTCCATCAATGACATACTACGGATCTCTTTTCTACTTCACCGACTAATGCACGATATCTCAAAATAGTCCCACGCCACTTCTCTTACAAATTTCACATTTTTGCCCTATTATTTTAAACTAAATAGCTTTATTAAGTATCCTTTTCTTGAACTATGTTCGCCTAAGGACAAGTTTGAAATTAATTTTGAAACAATAAAAATTAATTTTCTCCCTAATTTCCTATGTAATATTTTCTGTCTCAGAGTTAAATTACTGGAAAATAAATTGCTGAACATATGTATTTGTCTAGTGAGTGCGGTAGGTCCAACAGTAGCACTTCATATGTTAAATAAGAATGATGAGACTTTAAGAGAGGAAGAAACGTTCATTTCTATTCCTTCCTGAGGACATTCTTCGTAACTTTGGGTATTATGACTATAAATGATTCACACTGTTAGAAAATTAGGAATAATTATTAAGAAAAAACACATTTACAAAATAGTTTACCAGTGATATGATATCGAAACGGTTTCAGTCAAAATTATCACAGATAATATCACAGGCAAATTTCATCTTCCTAAATATATCTAACATTTTTTGACGAAAGAAATAATCGAAGCTGTGTAACGTGCGTTATATTTAATAAAATGCTAAGTAATGAAGAACAAGATACTATATAAAACCTGTGAATATTGATATTTATACAGGGTGTTGCAAGATAATTTGTTCAAGCTAACAATGGGGAGAGAGAGAGAGAGAGAGAGAGAGAGAGAGAGAAAGAGAGAAAAAGAGAGAGAGAACACTAAGAGAAATGTACTATGAATAGAAGCATATGACCACTAATGTCAACTTGTGACGCTACAGAGTGTTTTTACAGACATCGGAGCGTTGACTATTTTGAACGTTCAGGCATTTCTTGATAGATTAAAACATTTCTGAAATTAAGTTGGTCAGCGGCCGTACGTTCCTTTTCAAACTACATTTTTCTCTGTGTTCTCGGTCTCCTACCAATATATATTTACCAATAATTATTGACAAGATGATGCGCAATCCCTGCAGAATTGGGCTACTCACAGGATATTGCGTCTCTCAGTCGAAAAAATAGTCTAACTATTGTATAATAGGTCAAAGGGGAACTTGAAGCGAACTTTCGTTTCGTACATCTTATGGAGCGTGGAGTAGCAATGCGAACAGCAACACATAGTTTCTTTAGAATGAATTACACACATTCGGTGGAAATATAAAAGAAGCTATAATATGTTCTATAACTCTACAGGACAGCGTTTTAAATGAAAAGTTTTATTTTTGGGCTGGTAAACAATATTAGTCTACTAGGTAGAAAATGCAATTAAACTTATTAAGAATTCCAATAATATAGTGTACGTACCTGTTAACCATTACAGTGAACAACTTTTCACATATTTGTAGGTGTTTAAGGGAAAGTCACTATTAGCCTACATCGCGCATTATTATTTTTCACAAAAGTTCTTGAGGTTAGTAATACAGTATAAACACAACACTGAAAGAATACATAAGGATTTTAAGGCATCGTTTTTAACAAAGTACGCTTACATACCAATCTCTGACTTCATTTATAGGCCTATCATTTCCGGGTCTCTCGAGGTATTAATTGGAGATTACAGTGGTTGAAGTCACTGAAACCCAGAAGTTAAGACTGAGCTGAACCTAACAAATTAAATATATATCTCCAGGCTGGCAAGAGCATTTCAAAGGGTTTTTAGAACGCACACTATCGAAATTAGGAGTATTCCTTTTCAATACTAGGATTTTTTTGTGATTTTTGGCTCTACCTATTACTTTAACTTTAGGCAGAGTAGGTAAGTAAATAAATTGTCTGTATCTTCTACCATTTTTTAGAATAACTTATCATAGCTGAAATGACTAAAGTGTAGCCTACATCACGATGTTTTAAACGCACAATAGCCCTATATCACATTGTTTCAGCGATGTTGCTTGGTATAGAATTAAAACACTAACTTTACTATAAAATTGCATTGCTAACGCTATAAAGATTTCCTTGTGTTGCATCCTCAATATTTAATTTTGATTCATCCTGCGAATTCCAGAAACAAAACTATAAATACGAAACGTCAGTTCGATTAGATAAGGATTTAGACACCAAACTTACATCAAATAGACTCATAAACTGACAATATTGGAATTATCGCATCGTTGCATTAATAATTCGTATATTATGGTGGAGTGTATCTGCCTCCCTCAAGAAGGTAAGAACATCAGCATCCCTCAAGAACATCAGAATTCCTAATCAGAGGCTCTAGATTTACTGAGGAAGGTGGGAGTGGAATATAACCCTGCCTGGCACATGAATTACAAATAGCCTATGATTGTCAAGCAGATTATTTTGTCTGATAAGAAGATGTTTATGTTGATAATGATTGACTACATAATAAATTAGCATAACGGGGAGGGTAAGAGAGCATAGAACATTGAAGAAATTATAAAGGCCTAAGAAAACTCATAAAATCTTCGTTTTCATCCCCCATTGCCTCTGTTAGCCTGGGTGAAACGACTTCACCATTGCGTCTGTTAGTCTGGATGAAACAACCAATAAGGCTCGAGCTTTCTGTTCACAAGTTCATGGGTTTTATCCCGGCCAAGGTATTATGTATGCGTAAAAGCGAACACCTTAAGAACATTATAAACTAATCTACAGGTAAAGTAGAACAAAATGGTACACACAACTCAATTAGAAAAAGCCCTTTGACAGGTTTAGGGAAATGGTGTATGTAATCTGCGCCACGGTTGACACCGAATTTGAAATAGAATAAAAATGAAATATGTAAACTGCGGCACACAGATATGTAAACTGCGCCACGGAGATATGTAGATGCACTTCTCCAGTTCCAAACAAGTGCCTACATAAAACTGAGATGTATTGAACAAGGGATACCTGTAAGAAGAACAGCTAAAATAAATGACAAGTATTCTACTCTTCTACTCAAGTGGAGAGAACAAATTGGGTAGTGTTTTTAACAATTTTATAAGTGACGGAGCGTTCATGCAAAAGAAATTAGGGTATTGTTTTTAACATTTTTTAAAATGACAATGCTACTAAGCCTAACATCTTTAACCACACCTATGCAATTTCATAGGCAGTCCTAACTAAGTCTGGAGAAGTGGAAAGGAAAATGTTAGTGCGTTAGTATGACGGTGACGCCATTTAAATGTCGGTGGCGCAGTTTACATATGTCGGTGGCGCAGTTTACATCGTGTAGGTTGGGGGAAAAGGTAGAAGTGGCGCAGATTACCTTTTCCCTAGGGAACAAGCTTCTCGATTGTGATTTTATTAATATAGAATATAAATCTAATAATGCTAGCACATTATAAAGTATAATTAAATGGAACACATTTAATGCATAAAAGTTGTTGCAACTATTTTAAACATGCAGGGTTTTACAATTTTTTAAGATAATATAATTTAAGATTAGTATTTTATATCCATTACGCCTACTCTTAACAACATAATATAGGCTATTCTAAAATCAATTAACTCGGCCTGACACTTATTATTAATAATAGATTTCTTAAAGCTTCAAATGTACTGTAACTTCGTTTGCATAAAGTAAATGTTTTTTAAACTGTTAGTAATATCTCAATTGTGCGGGTCGGCAAGCACCCTGAAGGTGGGGCGTTCATTTTTAACGTGGTTACGGTTAAATACGGTATCTTTCTCTTTTGGAATAGAATTCGTTACGTCTAACAGAGTCTTGGAACCAATCGGGAATCTCGACTTTCGAGCTACCGTAAGTTTACTTGTCAATTTTTTTTTATTCTAACTCTACAATAAAACAAAAAGCCATAGAGCTTCTGCTTTTAGTAGTGGGCTTCTACATCAGCCATGTCCCCTATTTTAATTACAATTTGACACTGATTATACATTGTTTTTATGAGTGAATGTATACATCATGAGTGTGGATTTTTATGTCTGCTTTGCTACATTCGTTCCACTACACTGTAAACAAGAACAAGGTACATGTTACATGTACTTTCATAAGAGGACATCCGACTTCTCATTAAGTATTAAGAGGTTATTACAAAATGTCTTCCTATTTCAACTTACGTTTCATTGGATCATTGATTGATATCAAATAAATTTCATAGATCATTATATAAAGTTTAAGTGGAAATTGTCAAGTCACATTGAGAGAGAATAAATGGAGTTTGCCAATTCTAAACTAATAATAAGAATCATGAATTTTCTACACTCTTATGTCTCGTATATTTAGTCATAAATTACATGAAACTAAGATTGTATATCTAAATGTTTTCTATCGACAGTTTTATTTATCGTTCAAAAGCAAAACTTATTAACCTGGTTAGACACATAAGCATTCATGAACCACAGATTATTGTCTCCGTTGGCGGAATTTTTCTCCTATAATATTCTCATGTAATGTCCAACGGAGACAATAATCTGTGGTTCATGAATGCTTATGTGTCTATCTTGAATGTTAACTGTAAAATAATTTATTGACAATAACAGTGGGAGCCCGGTCACAAAAATCACTACTTAGTGTGCCTCACAGTACTGCATATGACATAACTTGTCTGTCTGTGAGGTAGACCATTAGGGCAATCAGTCATAGGAGAGAGGTTCCATCTGGCGCTGTGAATTGAACTCCGGCTTAGCTCAGTTGGTAGAGCATTGGCGCGAATAGCCAAAGGCTCTGGGTTCAAGTCCCAGGAGGAATTTTTCTCCTATAATATTCTCTTATTAACCTGGGTTTTAATTTAATATTAATAGTTTTAAGATTCTTTACACTAGTCCCGAGATGATATCAGTAATAAAACTTGCAGCTTTCTAGCCTGAGTCGTCCAAGATTGCTTTATATATATACTGTATATCTCCTTCAGAAAGAAAAAAAATATTGTGTTAACACAATTTTAAAGTTAAATACTTGAAGTCGCTCCACATATTTTAGAACTTTTACTATAATCCTAGCTTTTTGTATTAATTTTTGAGGTGGTACATTTTTTGTAGCAAGGATTTTTTTTAAATTGGAAAACGGCCGTTTAAAATTGTATTTATGTTTTTGGTGGTTAAGAAATTTGTTGTAAAACTGTAGATAAAAAGTTCTTATCACACTTTTTTCATCTGTAAAAATCTGCACTATCGGTTAATTTCTGAATTTATGCATGAGCAATTGGGAAACAAAATCAGAACAAAACTTATGAATACCGTATAACATCTTAGATAATACGAAACACTCTCTTGATTGCTTTTGCACACATTTACGAACATTAAACAGCAGATCCATTTTAAAACACAAATTTAACAATAACAGCAAAGCAGAAGATGATATTTTAGAAGAAAAATTCCTCTTACACTTTGGTTCGAACCCATGTCTTTCTGCTTTCCGTCACAAATCTCTACCAATTGAGCTAGGCAAAGTTCAACTCCTGTGACTATTTGTCCTTAGTGATTTACTCCATTGAAAAACATAAATGTGAGATTTTGTGATTTTGTGACCGGGTTTCACTGTTATTGTACAGAAACATTTTACTTTAAAATGTAGATATGGCTTCACGAAACTACAAATTATTGTTTCTGTTGAACTTACATTAGAATATTTTAGGAGAAAACTTTCTCTGACACTGATCATTAAGGGTAATTGTCTTAGGAGAGAAATTTCATGTAGAGCTGTGAATCAAACTCTGGATAGCTTAATTGGTAGAGGATCGTCACGGAAATCCAAAGGTCATGGGTTCGAATCCCAGTGTCAGAAGAATCGTTATCCGAAAATATTCTGAGTAAAGTATTATCCAAATAATAAAAAAATGCACGAATAGAAACAAACATAATGTCCTTGAGTTCACTACTTCAGCGAATTTGCAATTATTTTCTCAAAGTGTAGACTATAAAAGTTAATGTGGATGCACTGCAGAGGAACAGAAGTGGGTACAGGGTACTAAATGTGACCCGCTTATTAAAACAAGATAATAAATAACTATTAAAATATTGTACTGTTCTCAGAAACGCATAAACCGTATTCTCCTTAGTACTTGCACCAAGATATGTAAAAACCACTGTTTCATTTTTATTATTATAGTTTTGTTTTTATCAATTCATTAAGACCAGAAACACCCTTGGTTTGATTGGCTGAAAGCAGCTATAAAAATGACGCTGATGTTATATATTGCTACAATACCTCGTTAAAACCGAACAGTGTTGTAAGTTCTCAGCAGCAACATAGCGATAAATAGCTGCCTAGAAGGTTGCAAGATCAAATCTAACATGATACGTAGGGCCTAAGATAGTATAGCACTCTTTGTATTGCTTTCTCTTCCTACGAAAGTAAAAGAGTACACATTTTCCTTCCTTATATGTTGTAGACTTAAAAAAATAAAACTATGCGTATCACATGAGTATTCAAGTGATTTTAATTCTACAGACTGTTTCAGATTGAATGTGGTTTCGCTTTAAGTTTCATTCATTCCTAACCTACACGGCTGCCCTAAAGCTATAACCTACATGAATCACACACGTCATATTACCAGTGCATTATGTAATATTTCTATACTGACATTTGATTTAACTAGAAGTGTATGATTTTTGTAATGTATACAAGTTTGTAAATGTACTGTAAATAAAATATGTTGTGTGTATTGTGGCTGAGTAGACCAACTACGCCCTGGAAAATCATTTAATAATAATCACACCCACATTATGAACCTAGCTAAATTTTAGCAAGCACGAATTGCAGGGCTTTACACTTGTTAGTGTTGACTGGGTTCACTTGATTTCAGATTATTACAAATATTTTAATTTATTGATTTCAAACCATTCTATTCAGTTTTATTGCTCACTTCTTCCACTGCTCGATATCGGGATTAGCAGTGTTACTTTCTATATTTGGGCATTTTATAGTTTAGCAATTAAACGTGGTATGTCAGTGCAATCATAAAATTTGAGATAATTAATAATTAAGCAGTAACTTTTGCTAATATTTAATTCTAGAGTTAATTTGCAAACATGCCTTATTTATTTTGTAATAACTGTAGCTACTCAATTATAGCATAATATTTTTAAAGGTTATGTACAGGTAGGGAAAAAAGCGGACCGACTCTTGCAGCTGATTTCAGAGCCTTGTGATACATAAATAAATGTAAAGAGGATGTATCGGAAACGTTTGTTTTCACAAGCAATGCAAATTACGTGAAATTATTTCTCAATTCAAGCAATTTATCGACAGTAGAACAAATTTCAATACATTCCCTGCTATCCTGTGAATGCCACTAGTCATGCGCAATGGCTCATATCGGCAACTTATATATTTTAGTCGGTCCGCTTTTTTTTCCCCCTACCTGTACATAGGAACAATTGAAACTAATTAAGATAGAAACGTTGATTAGTACTTCTTAATACTTGCTTTTACATTTCATTACATTTCTTATCAGCTTTATGGTTATCGATATCCAATTCAATGCAATTCTCATAATTATACCGTAATCTGAAAAGTGAAAAATAATTTTTACACTATGCACTGTTTGAGAAAGGATTGTGCCAATAAATATAAATTAAGCAGGGCATGTAAATTGTTGAATGCTGTTATTTAAATATACTTTTCGTCCCTCAGTACTTTTCAGAACGTTTGTTCAATTGATGGACGTGGTGATAGAAAGAGAAGACATTTTTCACATGCCTGTCATTCGTAACTGCAGAATTCTAGACAGTAAATTGGCTACTGAAAATTGATATTGTTTTGCTGCCATTTTACAGCCAGGAGTTTACCAAACGTTTCTACCGAAGGCCTGAGAGCAATAACTTATTTTTTTTAAACATTTCTGCCAACACTTTTAACAGCTTCACTCCCAACATAATTATGTTTTGTTATATCTAAATCAAAGCTATTTAGGTTTCCACCACGCTTAGAGGAAGCGTTCGCTCTACGCACGCACGGCCACGGTTCGTTTCCGGTTTTTCCGAGGTTTTTCCTCATAAGTGAAACGAATGTCAGGAAACTTTAGGTACTTGTGGCCCCCCGGGTACAATCTACCTGTCATCATATTCATCCCATCCACGCCTTGTTCGGAGTGAGTGTGTGAGCGACTGGTGTGTCTCGTCCTAAGTGTTCGTGTTGTCTCAGAGGTGACACCGGCATTGTTCTGATCACTCATCCGTGGAGTCCCTCCATGTTTTTGTCTGTGATCCGTAGGAAATTCCCCCAACAGAAGTCGCGGTCCTATAAGGCCCGGGCGCAGTGGGCCGTAAAACTGTCCCTATAAACAGAGCTAAAACAGACAAAGAGAGAGCGAGCAAAAGAAAGGATATAGCATAATTAAGGAAAAACCACATTGGTTTTACAAGAGACTTATTTATTGTTTAAAATTAAATAATGTAGCAGTTAAAGTAGATCTTATTTCTTGAAGCTATGTGAAGCATAATTTGAATGAAACGCTAGTTTTCTTTTGAGAATGAATTTTTTCTGTTAAAACCACAACATTTGACTATTTTTCCATAAATGTGAAGTCACTAAATTGATTTGTTTAACTCGATCATACATTATGTAACTTCGTAAGTTACTTCTAGTTCTATATGTTTAATATTGCCATACTGAGTACTTTTGAAATTAGCAATAGGCCTAAATGCAGGAGTAGCTCAGATACTTCTTGCTTATTGTTCATTCTGTCTCAACTCAAATTTTCAATTTTCAGTTCTTTGGTTTGATTCTATACCTTAATCTATGGGTATAAAGTTAAATAGATGTAAGTATTTTCATTTTATGTTATGTTTAAATGCGCTGTGAATTCATCAAATCATTACTATCAGATAAACGAAATTTGGAATTCATAATGAACAAAATGCGTCTACCGAATGTGTTCTTAGAACCGTAAGCATCATAGGTTTTCTTAACTCACTTTCTGCATGTTTCATTGAACAACTTTTTCTATAACGTAGGCACTAGTTATTAACTAAATTCCTGTTGTATAAAGTAAAGTAAAGTGTTCCCTATTACAGGGTATGGAGGCCCAGAGGGTTCCAGGAGGTTGAGGCTCACAGATTTTTAGACATCGGCACATGAAGGTGGTAAGGTTGTCAGCCTTACGCACCGGCCGCCTTTACCCCCAGGATTGCTCCTGGTACTCATTTCTGTTAGAGGCTGAGTCGACCCCAGGGCCATAGTGCCACCAGAAGGATTAGGCCAATTGAAAAACTCCAACGACCTCATCGGGGATCGAACCCGCGACCTTCTGGTTTGTAGCGCAGCGCCTCAACCACTACGCTACGGCGTACCCCAAATTCCTGTTGTATACTGATAAATATTTTATTTTTATTTCTTTATAACATTTGTTTTGGCTGCTTACCACGTTCAACTATAAATAAATAAATCTTAAAATATTTATACCAGCTGGACTGTTATCTACTTTGCTCTCTATAATCTGTTATATCCTGTGTATCAAGACAACGTGAGACATGGTTCCTTCGGGAAGAACAAAATCTGAGAGTGTTCGAAAACAGGGTGCTTAGAAAAATATTCGGGCCTAAAAGAGATGAAACGGGGACTGAAGAAAACTGCATTATGACAATACGCGCATGGGGGAGAAAAGACGTAGTCTATCTCAAATAGACTGGCATACCAGAAGAGAAAATACTACTGGAAGACCTAGATATAGGTCAGAGGACAATATTAGAATATATTTAAGGGAAGTAGGATATGCAAGGGTTGGTTGGATGGAGTTAGTACAGAATAGGGTTGATTGACGGGCTGATGCAAGCGCGGCAATGAACCTCCGGGCTCCATAAAATAGATAATATTCCTTAGCTTTCTTAGGAATTGTCTGCTGCCATTGAGTAAGTAAGTAAGTGTATAAAGACGTAATATACTGTACATGGGGACATGATGAGTACACAATGATACTACACCATTATCAGTAGGCTAAACTAACGTATCTACTACAATCAAATCAGGAATGCTACTTACATAAATTCCACAGTAGCAACCCACACCAAGCTATTCATTCCAGACATTCCACACAGATTATCAATATCATTATGGCCAAACTTCATTCTAACACAGTTTCTTACCAACCATGGTAGATTTCGAGAATACCTTACAGAATAGAAAAGTCTTCTTCTCCAATCTGCAACTGCCCCGAGGGAGGAAACCAATCGGCCCTTCACCTTGTAAAAGAATGCTCCATATTCTCCAGGGAAAGACCAGCAGTTTTAACTTCTCTACCCTTGCCACTAATAATGAAGACACACATACACACTGTAGATGTTATGGACTTCCTCAAAAAAAGTGTACAACAAACTCCAGTCTTAATTCAGAAACAACTGTAGATGTTATGGACTTCCTCAAAAGTGTACAACAAACTCCAGTCTTAATTCAGAAACAACTGTAGATGTTATGGACTTCCTCAAAAGTGAACAACAAACTCCAGTCTTAATTCAGAAACAACAATGTAAACTAAACAATTTGTAAATAATACTGTAAATATCTCGTGATATACCTAGCAGGTAAAACACGGGTTGTATCTTAGAACAAATAATACAACAAAAAAACTAACGTATCATATTCAATGGAGAATTGCATGGTTATTTCTAACACATTAATCCTTTGAAATTTGTTTGCATATCTATCAAGCCAAAGAAAATAAATGATTGATTCTTCACATAACGGGAACCTCTCACTCTTGACCGTGGCCAGCTCTTTATCAGTGAACAAGGAGGAAATTATAATTAAACGTAAATTTATCATTGTGCAGAGATATTATCAATTCGTCCCTCCACCCCTTGGGCTTCCTTCCCTTTAACGAGCCTTCATTGATTTTCACTTTAGGGGGCGTAAAGGAGGAAAGAGGGGAGATGATGCAAGCAGCTACAACCAAGCCTATTTTTTTGTTTATGGACTTATAATAATCAATTTTCACAAAGCACTGTACTGTGTCAAAAATGAAAGACTCTGCACAAACACTATATTCTTGTGGAAAATTACGGGAAAATGCACTGTTTGCACAATCACTCAATCACACGATGGGATTACCCTATGTAATAGTGGGAAGTGTAGTCAATTTATACGAAAGTACAAGAGTCAATTGTTCTCGATGCGATGATAGTGGATTCAAAGGCAGAGAGTGCCGGATTTTGGGCGACAAACCCCAACAAACTTTCCATCTGACATAGAGTATTCCATGTCTGAAGATTTACGGTGCAAAGTTCTTTATAAGAACTTTGTTTTTACGAAATGTTTGATGGGTTTTTATTGTCAAGAAGAACCCAACTAGCAAACCCCAAAATCACTTTACATAGGTCTATGCTTTTATTGATGAAATATCTGTTATCAAATACTTAATTTTCTAGACAAAGAAAAGTTTTCAGCGTTTGAGCTGATTCCCTTCTTATGATAAATAAAGCCTTTATTTATAAAATATAAGAAGTTTATTAGCCTACATTACATGGCATTCCCCACAAAATCTATGATGAATTTAATAAATACACACTGCTTCCCGAACGCTTTCATACCTTTATCAGTACGGTAAAAACTTAAATTTGTTGTTAATTTATCCACGAAACATGCTTATTTATTTATTTATTGAATATCCACATTACACAAAACCCTATTTCACCCGAAGGTACATTAGGGTTGGAGATGTCACAAATGTTATTTACAATAGGTTATCCTGGTATTGGAATCTGAATGTCTAATATACACTATTTACAATACTGTACAGTTCTTACCAGGCGTAATGTCTACAATAGTCCTACAGTTTCTTATGTCTTACGATATGGTAAGTCTTAAGTTAAAGTTAATTGTGTGAATTCGTTTTTATATAAACATAACCTTAAATTATAGATAAGATATTGTTGGAATAAATAGCTTAACTAAGCAAGATAAAATAAATTAACTAAGCAATACATTAAGTATGCTTATAATACAAAAATATTTAATTTGGCTATTTAACAATGGTTATTTATGTAACTTGTACGCCGTAGCGTAGAGGTTGAGGCGCTGAGCTACAAACCGGAAGGTCGCGGGTACGATTCCCGATGAGGTCGTTGAGATTTTTCATTTGGCCTAATCCTTCTGGTAGCACTATGGCCCTGGGGTCGACTCAGCCTCTAACAGAAATGAGTACCAGGCCGGTGCATAAAGCTGACAACCTTACCACCTTCATATGCCAAATGTCCAAAATCTGGGAGCCTCAACCTCCTGGAACCCTCTGGGCCTCCATGGCCTATATAGGGATCACTTTTATGTAAATTAGGCCAAAAAATTGTATCTTGCATAGGCCTGCCGAAACTTTGTCCCAGAGGACTTCTTTTACATACATCTACAGATAGGACTGTCACATTTACGAAAACATGCCACCAACCTAGACCAAGATCAAACCTGAAATATAAATCTAGTGTCTTACCGACTTATCCTGCCACAAAAATGAATTTTCATGTGGTTACAAAGAAAATCATCCCTAGATCTATTATAAAAGTAATGTTTAGGTCATGTTCGAAAATATGGCGCTCTGACTCCATAGTTTGATATTTCTCTACTATTAAAACCTGTAAAGTTCTAACCTAAACATACATACATATGTTTTTTCAGGTAATATCTTATTATTTCGTTCTGGTGACTTATTTCCAATGTAATTCTCTAAATAGGATTGAAGTCGGTAGCCATTTCATATCTATTCCGGTTATTAGTACCACGTGTTACCTAGTAAACCTCAAACAACACGTGAAGAAGTATTTCAAAATTAAAATTCACTTTCTTGCACTTATTTAGAGACGACTCGTAATATTAAACCTGCCATTATACTTTATTCTTTTAAATTCGATTATTCAGGAACTACTCGACGCAGTATTATAATTTGGTCCGCTCCATAATAACCACCTGATATGCATTGTAGTAAGATGATTGAACCTTTCATTGTTTCTCCCTACCATGGATGATTGGATATCTGTTCCAAATTTCAAACCCTTTATTCTTTCGACGGTCATCTTGGGTGGTCAATTCAGTTTACTTGTATTCATAAATTTAATAGTTCCTCGTATAGAATTATATGCTTTTGTACCTCTATTTATCTCCCTCAAACAATAAAATCAAAAGAGAATGGTTTGCTTACATGACCAAAAAATGCACCCTTGTTTACAGAATGAAGTGGCACATTTGGAGTTTGGAAAGAAAGTTAATGGTACAGAAAGGATACATTTTAAAGAGCCCAAATCTTTGCTTCATAAACTAAAACCTTATAAAAGGCACTAACGTAATTTTCACTATCCTAAATTTGTTTTTTATAGTGTTCTCACTTCAGATTCAGGCATAGAATAAGCGGCCGATCAAAAGGATCACACTCTTCCCCGACCCAACGAAGAATAATATTGGTTTGGTTATTGTTATTTAATAATGGCTTATTCTGCTACTTAAGCCTTTGACCGTCACGCAGAAGTTATTTTACATACCTTTAGGCCTACAGACTTGAATCTATCACATTTATCCACCTAGGCCAGGATCGAACCCGAGATCTTGGGCACAGAAATTCTGCGCTACCCGGGCAGATCACTAATAATTATTATGATACAGGATTTGATAACTACGATATTATCCAGGCAATATCTATAAAAATAATTGTTTTATATATAAGCTATTTGTCGTTGTGGTATGCTGCTGATCTTTAAATTAAATTGGAAAAAATAATTTTTAGAGACTTTTCTAGGAAATGAGAAACTTAACGAGAAGATATATGAGATGATATGTATAAAATAATTAAAGTTATCCTGCTCACAGGCAATCAGAACTTAATCAGAAAATGTCATTGCAGTGATATTAAATTTTGTACTTTGTGAAGAAAATATGTAATTTCTCACCCGAAGACACACCAACGATACGAGTCGATAAATACGGTAATCTTATTTTAACGATGTTCATTTATGACATAAATGTCTTCACTGGTCTCTTATGCTTTTAAAACCTACTCAATCCAAACCCTGTGAGATTCACTGATACTTCAACAGCTCGAAAAGTTTAACCAGCAGCACAGTTCAAATATCCTGAGAGTTGAAATACTAATTCTCAAAATTTATACCAGGCTCTCTATCCTACTTTCAATTTGGCTCAATTTAACTGTCGTCAAGTAATGTGCATATTTGGCCAAGAATGAGGTTCTACAATATGGTCGAGTCTTAAGATGGGATTTAAATAAATGTTTTAAACCCTTTAGATGGACTTCAGAAATAAACGCAGGACTACTACTTACATAACAATATTTAATTTGATCCCGATTTGAATCACTTTTGTCGTAATTAAGAGTGGAGTTATGTACGTAATTTTGAATTATGATATAGCCTACTTATTTAATGGTGACTATCAAATGATAAACTTAACCACAGAACACTGTCCTGCATGTTATGTGGTCAGTTGATGCTTTTGGAATAAACCACTAAACACCTACACGCAACGGTCTTATTATGAAGAAAATTAAGTTTGTTTGTTATTCCCACGCTATCAAAGCCCATTTAGGGTATAATTAAATTTGTACCAAATTTTGCACTGTTCAAAACTACACACCTTCTGGCACTTGTGAATTATCTGGCACTTGTAAACTATCTGGCACTTGTAAACTATCTGGCACTCGTAATTTAATACCTTAAATAATTATAAACATCGAGAACTTCAAAAACTGACTGTGTAGGTTAAGCTAGAAAAATAAAGAAGGATTATTTCGTCTCCTTTCTACAGTACGTAAGTACGTACAGTACTTGTATAGCAAAGAATCTTCAAATTTTCAATATATGTTTTTAAAAGTTTGTTAATATCTTTTCTCGCATCTACTGAGCGTTCAGTCCCTTATTACTAGGGCAAGGCATTTGATGATTTTGCATCTTTTTTATATGAAGGTTAAAAGATAGCTCCAATGTATATAAATGTATATCATTCAATAATTAATTAAATAAGGGCAATTTGTTTTTGCATTATTTTGCTTTATTTTGCATATTTCGTCACTTTTTAAGAGATAGGTCATTTTTTGGCAATTTTTAGGTCATTTTCGGCAATTTTAGGTCATTTTCGGCATTTTTAGGTCATTTTTAGCATTTTATGTCATTTTGGCATTTTAGGTAATTTTCGGCATTTTAGCAATAAATATTTTTTCTTTCTTTTTAAATGGCACATATTTGCTAGGGGCAATTTGATGGGCATGCCAGTTCAGAAAGAATTTATTTTTCGCTAAGGGTGTCCAAGTACTGTAGTATAAATTTACTGATTTCTTTAGTAACAAAATAAGTGTGTTTTATATTGTAAATTTATATATAAAGCATCGTCATAAACCGTATTTAGCAATTCATTACTTAAGAAAAAACTAATTATAAATTTACAAGTAATAATGGTAAATTTATTGGTCATTATTTTAAGATTTCGGGTCATTTTTTGGCTATTTTTAGGTCATAAATGCATTTTTTATTTTGCATTTTTTCACTATTTTATGGTCATTAAATGCCTTGCCCTACTTATTACACATAAAGCGGGGGCACAAGTAAACTGAAGTCCCCATCCATACCTAGTTTCAGTGAGAATGATCTGACAGTATACTGTTGGTATTGCAGAAATCAGTTTAGAAACAAACCATTCATTATTTGATAACCAGTATTATGACCAGATTCTTTTAGAAGTTGAAGCTATGAAGTAGAAATGCATTGAGTCATTACAAATTTATTAATATGAATCTATTTAAATCCAAGAAAAGTTTTGTATGATAAATGCTTCACTTATCCGTGAAAATTTATTTGCTGCTGTAATCATAACAGTTTTCATTTATATAACTGAACATTTTATAAATATGCAGGCTTATTCTTGTGGGAAAACATATATTTATACACAAAGACAATCTACTAATTTTGGAATAATGGGCCTCAGAAATTATCTTTATGCTATTTACAAAGATCGTATTAAAGAATATATTATAAAAATCTAGTACATTTTGAGGAAAAACTGAAACTTCGCTTTGGAAAGAAAATAAATAACTTTTGAATCTTAAGAAAATCTTTTGCTTTTACTTATTTCCTGCTTGACGTTTGAGTTTACATTAAATTCAGAACACATGTCGATGGCTTAGTGCACAGATGCTGTAAGTACCTATTATGTAGTAGTGGTAGTAGTAATAGTAGTAGTAGTAAATTTTTTATTTTGCCTGGCAGAGTTAATGCCATAAGGCCTTCTCTTCCACTCAACCAGGCTAAAAATATATACAATGTAGATTTACATTAATAAACAAAGTAATGGATAAGAGACGTAGTTGGTAATAAATCCAATTTAATGCCCTATTATCACGAATGTGCATCCAGGAAAAGTAACTAACAACATTTTGCCCCTGCGAACACTATAGTAAGCTTCAGTTCTTTTCACTTGTCAATCGTTTGTATAGAGTAGGGATATGCCTCAGGAGCTTCCAAATTTGCAAGTAACACATATAAACTACAACTGTACTTAACATATGTGTACCTTTGATGTATCAAAACATATTGCCTTTTTAACTGAGATTTGCTCATAAAAAATAAAAAATAACTACTATTATTGTTGTTGTTGATGCTGCTTTAATCCTTATTGATTTTGTTGTTGTTTCATTATATTCCAAAATATTCCAATTAGAAAAACAGACGCTGGCCAGCATATACAGGTTAATGAAAGTACTCTTCTATATAGGAAATTTGTGACCCATATGACATGTGCTAGAGTTTTATATAAGTCTACATAGGTACTGTTTTAATTCTATATACTTTCGTTTTCTTTCATAGCTTTATTTGATGTGATTTTGTTACACTTGCATTTTCCCTTTCTTTTAATTCATTTATATTGTGGTTGGGGCAAATAGTATTTGCTACTACAATATCTTCCTTTTACGTTTTTATCAGTAAGTATAATTTCTAATACTTAGGAAGGTAGGCTACTGTTTTACCCGTGGAACCGACAGTTAATTACTGTTTTTAAAACTCTCTCAAGTGTAGCTTATGCAACATAGTTAAAAACGATCAGTTCACGGTTTCTGCTGGAAATTTATGAAAAAAGTTTTAACATTACTAAATAATAATCGATAACGCAGACCAAAAGCCATTTTGGTGCCTTAGAATTTATACCTATACTTGGGATATTTAGGTCGCTGATGCCAAATGTCCCATTAGTTTTGCCCTATCAGCTCTAGTTTGTGAGATATGGTATTGCCATTATGCCTATTATCCCATTTTACGTTTGATATAAATAAAAAACAGCTTCTAAATCACGTGAAGAAAAAAGCAACACACTAACATTACATTAACATTACAATAACAATATGACATGGGGTCTGTAAAAAAATTTATATCACATATTGGTCGTTTATGACTTATGGGCTGTCAATTTGAGGGCCAAAAAATAATCCAGCTTTTAGTTTTTCTGTACTTCGTACAGTTTTCGTCCTAAGGATTCAAAGTATGGTCAAGAACCTTCACTAGCTATATTATCAACAGGTTAAAAGTTAATGGCACTCTATATAAAAGTAGAGCTGGTACAGAAAAACTGTTTACATATTTGGAATAAGCACAATAAAAGTAGCCAAAATCCAGTAAAACATGAGACACCAAACAAAAGTTCTTTTTTGTTAGGCTGTGAAATTGTTCTGCAGTAATGACTTCGAAATCATTTATTATCACTGGTTTATGTAATCACTGTTGCAGTTAATTATATTTTAACTAGCTGAAAAGGCCCGGCGTCGTCCGGGCTTTGTATTTTGTAATTTGAAATTAACTTATGGAGGACTTTTGATTTTGAAACTCTAGGTCCTTATATAATATGTATGTAAAACTTGAAATGAAGAAAAGGATTTATCACACTCAAACCATTCCATCAGAAAACGCTAGATATAGCTTTTTATGGCTCCTAGAGGATGTCGAATGCTGCATTCCGTTGCTTCTACACATCATGCCTGGGAGGGGTTGAAATAAGAAGAAACATAAATTTCATAAGATTGTATTGGCTTCACGGAAAATTTTATTTCTCATTCTCATGTTACAACCGTTTCGGGGCTGAAATAAAAGAGAAATGCAGTATCACTTTCATGCTTTCCTCCCCTAAAACCCGGGACATAGGACTCAAAAATTTCCATCCCATGCTTAGGGCCTATGATAAATCTCAACCAATACAAAACCTATGGATAACGTATCAGCGGAAAGGATTATTTACAGACTTCTGATATAGCATACTCACACACTTAAGTTATCCCTGCAATACGACTTCTTATTCTACATCAAAATGTGAAGTGAGAAAATATTTCTTATGTCGAGGGTAGAGAAAGTTATGTGACTACATCACACTGTGCTTTATTTTCGTGGATTTCATTTTCAGTAATTATTTTCGCCAATATATTACATCAATGGAATCATAATTCGTTAAAGTCCAACATTATATAGTTGTCAAGGCCCTATGTGATAACAGTAAACAACACACTGTTGTCATGTGAACTAAACAGCATTTCATTTTATTTTCAGTATAATATTCTCAGAAATTATATAATTTTCAAGGGAAGGTGTATTTTGTTTGAATTTTAATGTTAACCGCTTTACTTCCCGGGCTTAACTGGGTATGTGTGCAAAATTCCGTATAAATTGGTAAAGAAATGTAGATTTGTATAAGGAACAAACATACATACATACATACACACTTTCGATTTTATATATTAGATAATCCAGAAAAAAATTGTAAGAACGATAACTAGAAGTAGGCATCTTGAACATTGTAAGCCCCTTTTTGTCAAACTTAAATTCATGACGGTGATTAATCTTTATATCTATCGCATATTAACATATACTAAATCACATATTACAGAATTTAGCTACAGAGAAGACTTTCATATGTACGACACCAGAGGGAAAAGTAAGATCAACATACCTCATCATAGGTTAGCCAAAACTGGCAATTCTTTTAAAATCAACTGTATAAAATCTTTTAATAGGCTACCTGACACAGCAAAACTAACTACTTTTAAGAAATTAAAATTAACTGTCAGTACTTGGCTCATTAACAACCTTTTTTTTATTCTATACAAGAGTTTCTTGACAATGAACTAGATATAGAGTTTTAAATACTGTTTGACATGTAATGTGTATTATCATAACACTTTTATATGTAAGTGTAAACATATTAACAACACTTATCTAAATGTAAATAAATTTTAAGTTTTACTGTAACACTGACTATACTTATTTCTATGTATTAATATAGATCAATGGCAATAAAGATTGAGATTGAGACATGTTATAGATTTGCTATGTAACCACTGTGGTATTCGTTAATAAAAACACTGCAGGTACCCTTTTGATTCACTTGGCCCATAACTGAAAGCAGGATAACAAATACAATAATGTACGAATTCAGTACTTTGAGGCGCACTAAATGAAATGAAATTAACGCGTAGCATGAGGTGATTAGCAAAAAATTAGAAAGATTCTTGTATGGTTTTAAACTTGAAAAAAGTCATGAAAATACATGAACGGAAGGTCTCAAAAAATTAAAAAAGAATCAAATCTGAGGATCACAAAGTGTATCCTCTCTCAACTTATTAATAGTAACGCTGCGTCTTGCAAATATTTGACGAGGAGTCTAGTAGAGTGACTGTCTGTGGTCCGTCTTGTGTCGTCAAAACTCTGGCTAGTCAGTCTGAAGTAACAGAAACTTGACTAACAGGTCTTTGAGGTATGTCATACATCTTTTTATTCAGTTCGTGAATCTTTTTCCTTTCCCTTTCCCTCCCCTCCTAGCTTCATCTATTCTTTTTATTTTATTCTCTCTCTCTTTTACTTGTGCGCGCACACATACACACACATATTCACGTCTTTCATTCCTTTTTGGCAAGGACGGAATTTTTCCTGTCTGACAGACAGAGAGCAAGCCAAGATGAAATGGATTTTGAAACAACTGCAAAGTAAGCTAACTCACCAATTAATAACAAAGTACTCATCACGATCTCTTTCACAATGCTGCACATGAACAACTTCATTATAAACTATTACATATAGCATAATTTATTCATATACTAGTTAAACAAATAAACATTACCATTAGCCGAAAGTTTTATTTTATTTTTTTGAAGCCTAGGCCTTTTGGTGTGTTTACATCTTCAGGGCATATAAATCAGTCGTATCTTCTAATATTGTAATAATGATTAAAATATATTATTGGTTTTAAAATGTTTTAATACAGCACTAATACATAACGGCGAGAAGATAAAAACGAGAATGTATACTAGTGCATTACTGTTTTATTACAACATTTTAAAGTTTTAATATATTTTCATAATTGATATATTAAAAGAACTGATTTTCATTAATACCCCATCCTAATGTCTACAAGGCAAAAATGATGCCCTGAAGATGGTGTAATTACACCGAAAGGCCTAGGTTTCAATACATAAATACAAAATGAAGCTAATGGTAGCAAATATGTAGGCTATTTTTTTTACATTGTTCAACGGTAGACTAAAACGGCACGGTACTCCACAACATGTATATGAATATATTCTATTAGTTTTTATTCCTCCCATGAAATAGATACAGGCGATAAGGATCATTTAACTCTTTACATAAAATAAATCTTAGTCTTATAGTACGAAAGTATAGTTCAAATTTTAAACCAATTATTTTTATTTACCCACCATAATAATTAACATTATTATTTTTTCATTCTGCTGTGCTTATACTCCTTTTAGCATGGAGGCCATATCAGGAGTTCAGGTGTGCCAAGGAGCTATTGATTTTCAACTTTTTTTTCTATTGTTGGTGTATTTATATGGCGTCAACAATATTAATTGACATTAATTTCAATGAATGTGTTACAGAGAGAAATAGCGAGATGAGTCATGGTAACTAAATATCCAATTCAGCATTTGCCTTTACGATTGGGAAAACCACAAAAACGTCATGTGAAATTGGCCGGCTACGGGATTTGAACCTGGGAATTCCCAAATGCGAATCAAAGACAATACCACCACCACGTTACCATTTCTGAGAGGCTTCATCGTGAAGTTATTTTGTCGATCCTAAATTTATATGGCTACATAGGAAATCATCAAGTAAAACCATCAGCGAGTTCTAATTTTAAAATCAATTAAAATAATTTCAGTGAAATAGTTAGCTTTCATAAATAATAAACAAAAATATGGACAAAAATTCTCACATTTTTACATAAAGTATTACTCTATTATTCTTACGTCCCTGCCTTTAACAATCGTTCGAAGTGACGAATTTATACGTCAGTAAGAATGAAAAGGTTAAAAGTGGAAGAAAAATAGTATTTGGTATAATAGTGTAAAATTTCCCATAGTTTATAATCCTTCCACTATAAAACCGAATGTTATTGTTCTGTGAAGGTTATTTTTGTATTATATTTCTGTGTTACTTATATTATCTTCTTGTTTGCACATTTTCAAAATTGCATAATATAGCAAAGGCAATGGATGCATTCCTGAGTCTGACTCAGGAATTTTTAAAAAACAAAAAATTAATTCCCCAGTCATTATTCAGAATTTAGTGAGCTACTCCCATATCAATTTGTTTTCATATGTCATATTAATATTACTGAGAATGAATCCACAGCAATTGTACCCCCATGATATTAGTGGAGAATATGTACGAATTGTACGAGCCAGTCTAATTTATGTAACCTTATATGGAAAGAATACAGAGGTACATATAATTATTTTTTAATTGATTCTTAAAACTTACCTACATAAATAATTTAAGCAAGTACTTTTAAGACATTCCAAATAATTAGAACAATAACAGCAATTTAGGAAAGCTGTGAAACTCACTTGAAGCCGATGATTTTAAAGTAGATTGTCCAAAATTATTTTGTTTAAATAAATTAAAACTACCTTTTCAAGGAGATTCCTTTTCCTAGATTGAGAGAAAGTGTGGAGTTTAATGCCGCAAGGAGATTAAAAACTTACAATTTTAAATTGACCATTCGCGTAATTTTACGCAGACTTCTAAAAACTGTACTCTTTTACTCATTGGAACCTGAAAGCTGCTAAAAACTAAATGTTTGACCTGACAACTTCATCTACCTTACTTCCTCCTCTAGTGTTGTTAATAAATTAACATAAATTTAACACAAAATTGAGAATTTAAAATCATGCTGGTTGGTACTGTTGAGCTCGAACAATAAACTAATAACATAACTTTCTGCTCAACCTCTTTTATTTTATTTTCCTTGACCTTTCAGTTACCTTCAACCATCTTCAGGGAATATTACTTCTAGGCCAATATTTACATTCATAAGATTAAAAATGCTTTATCACTGACGTCATTCGCACGACGTAGAAGAAGAAGAAGAAGAAGAAGAAGAAGAAGAAGAAGAAGAAAGAAATTAATTTAGATTATGGTATACGAACAAATTTAAGTTTTAATTGAAAAGACGTAATGATAAAGCATTTTTTATCTTGCTGAATGTAAATCTGCAAGCAAGATTCCCTGAAGATGGATTAATATAACCGAAACGCCTGAGAAAAGAAAAAAGTTGATAAGAACGGTATTATGTTATTACGTAAGAAAATTGAAAATCTACATACAACGGATCTATGTTAGAATTCTATAGAAAAAAATTAAATGTCACATACGGAATGTATTTTAACAAATTATCGCCTCAATACACATAAAATTACATGTAATTAACATTCAATAGGAACGTTAATAAATTATTTTCGTAGAAATGAGTACAGGAGTACAAAAACGTTCATTTATTTGCAAATATTTAAAAATTAATTAATCATATGAGGCGTTACGATAGAATCTTAGTAATAGTGGGTTTAGCAGAGTATATTACTTCTAGGCCAATATTTACATTCATAAGATTAAAAATGCTTTATCACTGGCGTCATTCGCACGACGTAGAAGAAGAAGAAGAAGAAGAAGAAGACGAAGAAGAAGAAAAAGAAGAAAGAAATTAATTTAGATTATGGTATACGAGTACTGTATGATTACTTTTTAGTACTGTACTGTACTCATAAGTACTGTATGATTTAACTTTTTATATACGGAAAACTTGCAATGCTATAATACCAGTATCTCAAGATTTCATTCACAAACTGACGTAACAGATTGTATTGTAGCCATAAGACACTTTTCTCCTCAGTTAATCAAAATAAACCTAAAATGTTCCCTTTCCTTTTTTTATTCTATCTACTTTACCTTCCCCGTGCTATTGTTTATTATTTTTAAATGCATTCTCTCCCCGGATCGGTTTTCTTTGTAAGGTTAAACCCGACGAACTATAGAAGGCTGCACTTCGTTCAGCCATCTTGCAATTATTTCCCCATATGGAGAATGAGAAAGAGAGAGAGGAAGAGGGAACTCAGATTGATGACAGCATGAGAAATTCTGAATCCTTGACAGACAACTTACACTTTTCATCAACCGCAACAAATCAACTCTAACTCATTAAATACAAAAGATAGGAAATTTCTGAATTGTATTTTGGCGTCATTATACTCCTTTCAAGCCCCTTAACCCTTTTTCGTTAATTCAAAACACCACTCTATCACAATTATCGGATACGATTTGATACTTGCTCAATTTAAAAGCGTTTTGTGTGAAATCCTTTTTAAGATTCGATGAATCGATCCTCGAAAGTCGTGAGGTTGCAGTAAACGGGTGGGACATGTATGGAATAAACAAGTTGCAGGTCCAGAAAACAAAAGATTGATAATCACTCTTGATGTAACAAAACGGGAAGAGTCTTTTTCTTTCTCATAAATCAAGGATCGCATCGTTTACGCTTTCTTTGCAATAATTGAAATGGGGAAAAAGTAGCAGATTGATGTTTCGCATTCCCAAAGGATTCAAATTTAAGAATGACAGTGAAACTGCTGTAGCGATTAGAATGTGGGGAGAGGAGGTCCCGTTGTACTAGTAGTTACATTACCAAACCAATCACTAGGTTAAGTAGCATTAGCTTGGGGCAGAAATTTATTGGTGACCGCTGGCTTTGCCTCTGCAGGCTACTGATAAATAAGCATTCAGGAATGCCACCGTGGTTCGTATTCCATGTTAAGATGTAGGTCGGCTACTGAAATCCCGGCTTCAGTTATAGTTAGCCCACAATAGCTAGAATCTCTTGAGGAGGTTGGCCACTACTATTACGAGGAAAAGAAGTCTTTCTGTTCTCCATAAAAATGTGGAGCGTGGAGATCTGGGCACGTAAAGAAAGCAGGAGGAATAGAAGGAATAAAAGGAATAGATGGAGTAGGCTACAATATAAAGAGAATAATGGGAATCAGTATTTGCTTTTGGGATGAAAGAAAAAAGATTAGGCCTATGTAATTTATAAGATCTGTAACATGGGGCCCCCTAGGGTGGCGCATAGAGCCTCCAAATGGAGATTTCAGTACCTTGATTAATTTTGTTACACTTATTTCCAGAGAAAGAACAGAGGTACACATGATAAGCCCTTCGCCTCATAAACCCCTCTCCGGAAACTGGTGAGTTATTACTTGGGCGTGAAAGGGCCGAGGAATTTTGTCCAGAGGCTCTAAATTAGGTTTGGAGTTCTTTTACGTAAAACTATGCCACGAGCCCCCAGTTTAAAATCCCTCCCGGAGGATTCTTACGTCTTGAAAAATCCATCAACCGCGGCCGGGTTTGATCCCGATAACGTGGAACAAAAACAAAATATTTCTTCGAGAATATTAGTACCATCTATTTTGTTGTTAAGTAACTTGTGTATAACAACGGTGAATAACAATTTCTTATATGTAAGCCTTGAAATATATTGAAACATTTTAATAGTTGAAATATTTTAACAGTTTAATATGATTCAATTTGAGGATAATATTTGTACTGTTTTGCCCCCCAATCCTGCCGTCTGTCTATGGCAGATGACGCAGCGGTCGGGTGGTAGGCCTTGTCCCTTCTGGGATGTTAGCGCCACGGAGTTAGTTAGTATTTGTACTGTTTGCAGTAGGAAGTTATTTTGAATAGATTCTATTAATTTACTGTATTTAATTATAGCTGGATTCCACATTAATGAACAATATTCTAACTTTGGTCTGACCATGGTTTTATACAGCAATATTTCGAGTTCCTACTAACAAATCCAATATTTCTTAGATTTTTACAAGCAATATCATTAATATGATCCCAAAAACTTAATTTTTTTTAATAATATGCCTAAATCATTCATTACACATATTTTGTTCAAATTTAATATGTATAAAAATTAGGGCTGAAAATCAATTAAAATTTCTAATCGAGTTAACGCTTGACTTTAATCGATTAATCGACTGATTAATCGACAAACAGGTCGGCATTTTAAACGAAATCAAAGTGTACATTTAATATTGTTTTACACGTTTAATAACTACTACACTACAGATAATTAGAAGAAATCCTGAATTAATTAATACCATTATTAGTTAACTAGTGAAAAAATATACACAAAACTTACATTTCCGGTTACTTTTTCAGCCAAGACTTGAGACACACGAATTTGTTGACTAAACTACCCTTCAGGTTTCTGAATAACGGGAATTGTTTGGACACATTAGGCTGAATGGCACATGATGTGCCAAGGCCGGAGAAGCGAGAGAAAGATTTTTCGAAAAAGTTTTTCAGAATTCGACTAAACCGATTAATCGGAAAATGTAATTGATCGACGATTAAATGTTTAATCGATTAATCGAGTCGATTAATCGATTAATCGGTACAGCCCTAATAAAAATGCATATAAATTTACTGCATGAAGCAACGTAAGCAATGTAAAAAAGTATCAGATCTGTAATAATGTTGACTAGCTGTTTGGCTATGATTTTTTACTTATTTCCACGGCAGTAGGTTCGTGACATATTGTCACGCCGAGTGCGAAACGTTACATCGCAAATGTGATGTTCACGTTTCTAAAGCGATACACTACACTTTCGTGAACAATGCTGCAATTGAGCAATTGTCTTGTTCATGCACCGGTACAAATATACATCTCATTCAATATTAAATTACCCTGTGTTTATAAAGGTGCCGGTCGTGAGATTTCGCATCCCCACCACTACGTTTCATTAAGAGCAATAACTCTTGATTTAGCTCTGCTTTCTCTCTTTTTAGGATATTATTCTTATATTAATATTTTTATGAAACCTGTATAGAAAATGTTTTCGAAAAGAATAGTTTAGCAGTTTTTATTTACCAACGTACAGTTGCCCAACATTTAGGCCTATAATAAAGAAAAATGATTGAGTAATAGGCCTAACCAATTTAGTAACGATGCACCAAAGCATAAAAATTATGGGTAAAAATATATCTTTACTTCGTTAAGTAATTCATCCCCTCCGCTTCTTGTGCTGAATGAATGTGTGAGTGACTGGTGTGTCTAGTCCTATGGGTTCGTATTGTCTCGGAGGTGGCCCCGGCATTGGGCTGATCACTCATCCGGGGAGGCCTTTCGTGTCCTTGTCTGGTCGATAAAGTATGTATGTGATCTATAGAAACTCCCTCCCCCTACAGGTCGCAGCATAAACGTCCCTACAAGGGGGAGATAAAATCTCAGAAGAAGAAGAAGAGTATATTGTAAATAAGTGCGACAATTCCATGAATCAATGATAACTTCCTAGTATATTAATCATAACCAGTTGGTTAACCATTCATCTGGTAGTTTTTTAGCGTTCGGTGTGTTTTTTATTGATTCACATGAAAGAACTGAGTACTGGAATAATTAATAACGAAAGCATCATAAAACAAAATAAATACTAATAAAACAAAACATTAATCCCATGAATTAGCTTGAACACACAGGGAAGCTTTGCTGGTGGGTTTCCGATGTGTATCCTGGATTGTTCCACATCCACCCCCACGACGCTCAGCCCCTTCTCTTGGCCAAGGCGTTGGTCTTCTGCCAAATGACTTTCTAGGGCATTCGGTCTCCCTTCATGTTATTTTTTACCCTAGTTCTGTTCTGCCATGTTGGTTTTTTTTTGGACTACTTCCCCCGAGGAGGATATCGACCTAACGCTTTTTATCAGTACCAAAATAAGACCTAATCATTTGCTTTCATATATCCCTTTACTGTCGTTTCTCTATTGCAATTGATTTTTTTGTATGACATAAATACAAATATATTTTGGGATTTTAAAAACAGGAGCTTTAGTTATAAAATAGTAAACTTAAAAATAAAATAAACAATATTATTTTCGCAAGTAGCTGGCATTCTTCTGGAAGTAAAATAAAGTATTCCCTATACAGGCTGTGAAGGGTTTCAGACGCCTAGAATTTAGACATTCGGCACGTGAAAGTAGTAAGGTTGTCAGCTTTTATCCCCAGAATTTCTCCCAGAACTCATTTCTATTGGGGGTACGCCGTAGCGTAGTGGTTGAGGCGCTGCGCTACAAACCGGAAGGTCGCGGGTTCGATTCCCGATGAGGTCATTGAGATTTTTCAATTGGCCTAATCCTTCTGGTGGCACTATGGCCCTGGGGTCGACTCAGCCTCTAACAGAAATGAGTACCAGGAGCTATCCTGGGGGTGAAGCCGGCCGGTGCGTAAGGCTGACAACCTTACCACCTTCATGTGCCGAATGTCCAAAATCTGGGAGCCTCAACCTCCTGGAACCCTCTGGGCCTCCATGGCCTGTATAGGGATCACTTTACTTTACTTTACTCATTTCTATTAGGGGCTGAGTCGACTCCAGGGTCGTAGTACCTCCATACGAATAAAGTCAATTGGAAAATTCCAACGACTTCATCAGGTTCGAACCCGGGATCTTCTGGTTTGTAGCACAGTGCCTAAACTGCGCCACAACATACCACATTCTGGAAATAGAGTACCAAAAGAAAATAACTATAAGTTAATCTTAATATGTTATGTTATTTCCTATCCTCTTCTTGTATGCCCAGGACCTTATCATTTTCAATATTAATCACACAGAGTACGGCTCTTTCCACAAATTAATGCTTTAGGACAGTACTTCCCAAACTGTGTTCCACGAAACATTACTGTAGTGTTCCATGAGGCTTGTGTGTGTTCCGCGATGGTCTCAGTGATCTTGGTGCAAATTGAAATTTCTTCTAGTAGACTAGTTGATGTCTATTTTTCATTTTTATTTTTTGTAAGAGCTATTTTGTCGACGGTTTATTGTTCCCTTCTACCAAATACTACTCTCAACAAAGATAAAATAATGCTAAACTTCTTCCTGTGGTTACATCATATTTGTGTGAAACGGGATTTTCGTATTATGCTTCGACGAAAACAAAGAATAGAAATGACGCATCTGACATGAGAATCCAGTTGTCACCCATTACTCCCAACTTTAAGAAAATCTGATCAATCACAATGAATTTCCAGATTCCGGTTTTATTAGGCTACTGTATCACTAGCAAGACTTTAAAATTTGTTTAGTAATTGCTTTTTTAAAATTAAATTGAATCACTTACGAATCACTTACCTTTTAGGCTAGGAGATTATGGTAAGACAATTTTCATTAAGTAAACAACTTGGGTGTGTTTTAAAAATTGTATAATTTATTTTAAACTGTCGCAAAAAGTTTTTACTGTGAATATGACTGTTTCATATCTCTTAAACGAAAAGTGTTTCATAACCAAAAAAGTTTGTTTTTGGGAATGTGATCAAAGGAAATCACTGTAAAAATAATAATAATAACAATCAAGAATAAAAAGGAATTTGAGAACTTCGTTAACAAACCACCAAGAACAACTATTATGTGAGAGGGCCAGATAAAGTTGGTTTTATTGGTAGGCCTATTCTCTCCCCATAGCAAATAAAAAAAATCACCCCCTTGTGGGTTGACGAATACTGAAGTTGTTATCATGATAGCCGGGATATGCAGACTAGAGTGGAACCCGAACGTCGGTAGGGGCCTAGCATAAATTATTTCATGGGACTGAAGTCATGGGATTTTGTACGTTATAGGCCTAAGCCAAATTATTACGCTAACAGGATTTGAGTCTTGATTTTTCTCACAGGAGCCTGATACGTATCCAATAGTAAAATATGTCCTGGAAACAATCATGGATAATAATAAGTTAAAGGAACTATTGCTTGTTGCATATATTTTAGGATGCCTTAACTCGAACATCTGACTTTGAACCTTCGGATTTCCATCGTATCTCATTCGGTTACCTTCGGTTCACTTTGAGATCCTTAAGCCACTCCAATTCTTTTCTGGGCATTTCATATCCTTTTTGAGCATAAGCGCAATGTCAAAATGTGTCGAGTTTTTTGACAGTTGGGGACACTTTGCCCCAGTAATATCTCCAAGCGATAACTCGCACCACACACATTCTGATCGAACTATCGTTAATTTATGCTCATCAAAAAGGGCATGATTATCAGTGTGACAAGGCAGGCTAATACCAAAACTTAAGATGGTCGAATTTCTGCTCTTTCCCTCTAAAATGGATAGCTACTTTGGGAATTAAAAAATCAAATTATAAACGCAAAACCTTTGCGATTACAATTTAGTAATCCATGGGAAAAAATTAGGAAATGACTGTATTTGGCTAGGTTGCGTAGGCCTACTTTCAAAGTTATTTTCTTATCAAAGTTCTAATTGTAAATTAAGGGAAGATTTTAGTAATAGCCTAAACGAAGTTCATTTATATCTCCTGCAGAGTATAATTTGTTATTAAAACTTTAATAATAAAATATGCATGGTAGTAATAAAGATTAGTAATAAAGATTTAGTTCGTTGGTTATATGGTCATTTAACAACGGGGGTGTGTACTGCAACTGAGGTCTGTGTCCGTCGCTGGTGTGCCAGAATTTTGTCATGAAGAAGTCATTTTACATGCCTGCAAATTCACAGCCTGTCACATTTAGGCAAACATAAATGCTATCGACCCGAGCCAGGATCGAACCCGCAACCTTGAGCAAAGAAAGTCAACGTCACATTCATTATGCCATTCGGCTGACTTAAGATTTGGTGAGGTCTATAAAAGCCTACAGGAATACTTGGAAGGATCTGGGATAGATTCTGAATAGCTAATTACTTTCAAGATGTTCATACTAAATCGATTTTTTCCACAGTCCACCGCTGTGGCTCAGGGGATGCGTCCAATCCTCTCACGCAGCGGGCCCGGGATCGATTCCTGGTCGGGACAAGTTACCTAGGTGAGGTTTTTTCCGGGGTTTTCCCTCACCTATGAGACAAATGTCAGGTAACTTTAGGCCCTTGTGGTCCCCGGATATCATCTGGCCGTCATTATCATCTTATCCTCATCCTCGCCTTGTTCTGAGTGAGTGTGTGTGTGAATGGTGTGTATCGTCCTATGTGTTCGTGTTGTCTCGGAGGTGGCCCCGGCATTGGGCTGATCACTCATCCGGGGAGACCCTCCATGTCCTTGTCTGGTCAAAAAAGTATGTATGTGATCCAAAGGTAATCCCTCTCCCGACAGGTCGCGGCCCTGTAAGGCCCGGGCGGCTTGGGTCGCTTAAATCCTAAAAGGGAGAGGTAAAACTACGAAAAAGAAAGAAAGAAAGATTTTTCCACAATTTTTTTCTTAAACGAATCTAATGAGTATTCAATCAATTTTGTCACATAGAAGGCCAGAGGTTTTTAACGTAGCCTATATTAGAAGCTTCAAATGCAATCTTTATTTATTATAATTGGCCACGATAGTATGCGTTTACCTCTGTAGTCTGCTCATAGGCTTACAACAATGCAGGCAATGTACGAATTGTAAAATACAACTTTGACGCATGATACAGAAACGCTTTGTGATTTTTCTAAACATTCTTTGTGATTTTTCTAAACATTCTACACGATTGTGGCTAATAAATAGCAAGTGCCATAGTTTGCTTTTTATAATAACTAGCCTATAAGTTAAGCTTAATATGTTATGTTATATCCTATCCTCTTCTTGTATGCACAGGACCATATCATTTTCAATATTATCTTTATTTATTATAATTTACCACGATATTATGCGTTTACCTATGTAGTCTGCTCATAGGCTTACAACAATGCAGGCAATGTACAAATTGTAAAATACAACTTTGACGTATGATACCGAAACGCTTTGTGATTTTTCTAAACATTCATTGTGATTTTTCTAAACATTCTACACGATTGTGGCTAATAAATAGCAAGTGCCATAGTTTGCTTTTTATAATAACTAGCCTATAAGTTAAGCTTAATATGTTATGTTATATCCTATCCTCTTCTTGTATGCCCAGGACCATATCATTTTCAATATTATCTTTATTTATTATAATTTACCACGATATTATGCGTTTACCTATGTAGTCTGCTCATAGGCTTACAACAATGCAGGCAATGTACAAATTGTAAAATACAACTTTGACGTATGATACCGAAACGCTTTGTGATTTTTCTAAACATTCTTTGTGATTTTTCTAAACATTCTACACGATTGTGGCTAATAAACAGCAAGTGCCATAGTTTGCTTTTTATTGAGCAATTATAGCTACTTGAAAGTTAATAGCATTTCTTTGGGGAGGTTTTTTGCGAGCTCAATACAATTTCGGAATCTCGTGTTTTAAATTAGCCGACCGCCCGATGTAATTATATGCGCAGTTCTTATAATGTCTTCAGGCTCTTCTCATTTTATTGCGCTAATACACTTTGATCCTCCAAGGATTTAATGAAAATGGATGTATCATACTACCATAATGAAGGTGTTGTAACTCTTCAATATAAAATCCATCTGTTGTCAATTTTATGTTGGAAATTAGCTCCTGTGCGAGATTTTCCCTGAGAAGATATAAGAAACCTATGTAAGAAACCTAGTTTATAGTCTATTAGTCTGAAGAGATCTACCATAAATTTTAAGAAATAATCATTATAACAGAATATGTTATAAGTAGGGTCCGGAATTTAATGAAAAGTCATATTTTTAATAATGCACCCTATTACACGCTAGTGTTAAAATGTGTACAAGGCATGACAGAAATAATAGAAAATTGTTTTCATTTTTCATATTGTTTTGAAATAATGCATAATGTTTGCTTGATATTAAAAGATTTGAGCACATTTCATTAATTTGCCACATTTTTAACTTCATTTTCATGGCAGATTTTCAGTATTGAGCATATCTCCATTATTCAAATATTTACAACATATTTGATTATGTGAATGTTTTGAGAACCGATTGTACAGCAATTGTCAGTATTTAGCCTAAAGTTTTGGAACTGATTGTATAATATTAAAGCGACGTTTCACTTGATTAGATTTCAATTTACTAAGAGTTGTTGCATTGACCTTTCAATAGTAAAATGTTATTCACCTAACAAGACATCGTAAAATATTAAAATTACTAAAATATTATAGTATAGGCCTACTTCATTGGTTCCGGAGCATATTTTACAAATTTTAGGGCATATTTTGCATGCACAATTAGTCTTCTGATAGAACATTAACTTCCGGGCCTTGGTTATAAGCATTAAATGCAGACGTAAATTCACAAAAGCGTGTTTACGAGTTGGACATAATTTTTTATAAATATAATTTAACCAGAATCACATTTTATATAGAGGCATTAAAAGCGCATTAATATATATAGTAATGTTAATTTTACTGTATTAATGTCGATAGCAGTAATGACCATGCTTTTGTTTTATTACAATTGTAGAACATGTCGAAGTGACGATGAAGATGAAGATGATGATGATGATGATGATGATGATGAGGATGACTATTACATTACGATTTTCTGCATATAACAATTGTTGTAGGCCTATGTATTACTCTCTCTTATGTTCTGGGAAATATAGTAAACCTCTATGCGGCATAGCCTATTTCTAAGAAATAGTGTTCATGTGCATTGCAAAACTTTATCAATATATTAATAATTCATTACAGGCCTTATTAGTAATTTGAATAATGTCAGCCATCTTCTCAGGAATATCTCATGGATACCAATTCGACACAGTCAAGTTTTACTAACTCTACAAACGTTTTCTTTATTTATTCATAGTAAGCAAGAAATAATATTATTCACCGGGTTACTGAATAATTTTCTCCTTTTTTTTTAGTGTGCAACATACTGTGCAATAAATTAAATTACTTTGCAATAGTTATAATCTTCATTTGTCACTGAGTAAAATATGTCATTCAATAATAATGGCTTTAAAAGTAAATAATAATAATAATAATAATAATAATAATAATAATAATAGTAATAATAATAAATAATAATACTGAAGGTGATAAGCCCAACTGTATAGAAATATATTCCTATGACGATCTGTCGGTGCGAAGTTTGAATATACTTGATTACTATTTGCGTTGTATCAACATATTATAGTCTACCAGAGACCTTACCGACGCTTTGGTACGCCGCGGTCTGAAGTGGACAACCGTCTCATCTTGATGGCTGACAGTAATTCTTTTCTCTTGAAGGACATCCATCAACTGATCTTTCCTTTCTTCCCATCCAACTGGATGTAATACTGCCCCAACTCACGAATCTTTCTCGAAATTCACAGTGATGTTCTCATTCTAACTTGCAAAATGGCACATTATATACAATGTAAATAGACCTAAGTTACAATTTTACGTTCTAAAGATATCTCTCAAGAGCAACCAAAGTAATATTAAGAATTGCATAGAAATGTAAAATTGTTATTGCTTGATTTGTTAACTTTGAATCTGATTGACATCAAGATAATATAGCTCTATGATATTATATCCACAGCTTTTTTTCTTATCCCTTGAATTTCAATAGTAAAATTTAGTGTAGCCCACATATTAATATAATGAACATACGTAATTACGATTAATTTTTATCAAACTCGGTGAGAAATACACAGATAATCTTACGCAAATGTTCTATATAATTTTGTTTCCCTCGATGCCAGCTTAATGCTGCAAACAATAATTATTTTTTGACTCGTTTGACCTGTTGTGAGTGTAGAATTTAAAAGTACAGGCCTATTAATACAATCTGAGTTCATATCTTTAAAAAAAAAGGATAGTCCACATAAAATAATTTTTCTTGCACTTTTGACTTGTAGCAAAATTAGATAAATATATTAACAGAACACATTTTTTCTTCAAAAAGATATGAGACTAAAGCCTATTAATTTTTTATTAAAAATATTATTATTATTATTATCATCATCATCATCATCATCATTCGTTGTTATTATTTATTTACACTGGCGAAGTTAAGACCACTGCACCAGTAAAACTATACATATTACAAATTACACATAATAAGATATATCCAGAAATTTAAAGTTATCCTTTTGATTTTTGGTTGAAAATATCTAATAGACCATGGATGTAATATTCAGTGAAAATGGAACAGACTAAACAGTTTGTCCACTTTATAAATTTTGCTAAAAAAATGAAATATAATATAATATAATTAGTGTCATATTAACCAATAAACAAAAGTATTAAAGTGAAAGTGCTTTCTAAGTTTGAAGTCAACGTGGAAAATTGTAATAAAATAGTTGGTTTCTAGAAACAATAATCTTAACACGTGGATAAATATCTACACATTTTACCATAAAGAATTAATCAATTATTCTTCAATCTCGGTGACGTATATATACGTATATGTACGTTAATCTCAGTGAAAAAGTTAAACAGAATTTTATCAAATTTCATCAAACTAACGAAGAGTAATTTATTATAGTTTGCATATTGTGAGAAATCCTCTCCTTTAGTTTTCGCCGAATTATTCTTAGGCCTATGCCATACCAATGTAAGAAAAGACTACTTCGTTCACACGAAGTGCGTGGGATGGTTTAGGGATGGATTATGTCAGTTTCAGAGTCTGATTATCCCCACCGCTGCAACCTATAGGCTAATATGTATCCCTAGATTAATATTTATAACTTAACATAGAACTAAAATCAGATTTTTAGAATCTAGGCTTACTGCAATGCACAACCTGGGGCAAAATCGTAATGAAAACGTCCTTCTGAAGCCCGGGTAATTCGTATTACTACAAAAAAACGTTAGGCTTTCTGAACGCGTGGCAGACTGGTTAAGAAGGCAATCTTTTTATACCCGGATTTCAAATCCATCTGGGCCTACAGGCGTTTTAATTTTAAACATGTTTTATTTATAAGCTTATTTTCATTTCGTGGTTCGACGAAACAGACTAATGTAATCTCTTTATTTTGTGTTTTTACATTCATGCGTGTAGTAGCGTGGCGCGTGGCTCCTGAAAGCTGATTTCATCCGAAGCTATAAGAAAATTAATGCTCAAGTTATTTACCTTGCATGGTTCTTATGCTCCTTCTGCATTAGATCAGCATCGTCACGAAATCAGTAAGATTAGATTTATGTACGAAATAATAGGACGACCTACGTATCCATATGGAAAAACCACCATACATAAACGGGATGTCACATTTTAAGTTATTTTTCAGTGAATTAATTTTAAACTTTTAAATGACATTAGGACACACTAAATTAATAAAATACAACTTGTTTATTTTTTCATTGCTCTCTTAATAAAGTAACAACAACTTTTGTTATCAGCGTCATATTTTATCAGTATATATAACGGAATGTCACACATTTACATGCAATCACAATTTTAGCAATAATCATGACTGTAAAACAATTACCACGTTTGCATGCGAGATTGAATTCTGTCTGAATCTGATCCCTACTCAATACATTCGCTGTTTACATGGAAAGTCCTAGGAGCGTATTGAGATTTGTTGTACTATTGGCTAACTTGGTTATGTATGGCTATTTGTGTGGCTAACCTGTGCAAACAATTGCCGTGATTATTCCGTGATTCAAAATATTAAAAAGTGTGTTCTATTAATAATTTCTAGTCACCTTAAATTATGGCAAGTGTGAATGAGGGTTTTTGATTAAATTGACGATCAGCTGACAGAACAAATAATAACGAACGTCGTGCGAGTGTCTGGGCGCGCACCAGGATTGAGTTAGCTAGTGTTTACATAGAATTGAATACGACTTGAATCCGATCCGTTCCTCCATTTGCAGAGGATTGGATCGAAAATTCATTCCGGACTAAGTCCGCGTTTATATGACAATCTCAATATAGGGATCGGTCTCAGATCGATTTGAATCCTGCATGTAAACGTACTAAATGATTGCTTTGTTATGATGCCAACGTGAATACTGCATTCGGAAGGTAGAACAATATAATGAATTCTATGATGTCAGAGCAAACTCATGACATTCCCCCGTCTTGTATTGTTTCACTACGACACTCTCCACTGTTGTGTTATAGTCGAAATCTTGAAGCCTCTATACGCAAGAAAGTATCACTGCATTTGAAGTGTATTACTGTTTATGTTATTCTACTCCCTTTGATCAATAATATTAAACATTCGCCTCAATTTTCACAAATTGTAATATTTCTCGTTTTTGCAATGGATTCTTCATAGGCATTGCCTTATTTATTAATAACTGTATTTATCAAACTTCTATATTAGATTCTACAGTAGTGTCATCTGATTAGTAAGGGGTTGACTTTTTCACAGCTGAGCCCAGAAAGAAATGTCTAAACTTACATATGTTCGACAATTAAATAGGCATAAGTTTTGTGCTAAGCTATTTATAATCAGCATTTAATAGACCGAATGAATGTTTGAAACTATTTCATAGAAAGCAAGAAACGATGTCAGTTAAAATTTGAAATTTGTCGGACTTTTGTACCCATAGAAATAGACTTGGACGATTTTGGAATCACACGGTGTCAAAAGCCCATATGAGAGATTTGGTGGTACAGTGTGCAGTAAAGTATTTTACACATTGCTGAGATAATCAGTTCTTGAGAAGGACATGACGTTACAGGCTCTAGTGTTTGCATTCTGCAAGTGTAATATAGGTGGTTAAAAAGTAACAGTAAATGATTCAAGTAACTACATAAATCAGATGTGTATCAAGCTGAATAGCGAGTAATAAAGAACAAGATAAAAACAGCGAGGAAGTTTTCGTAGTAGTATGACTGTACCGGTACGCGAGCTTCCATAGCAGAATGTAAGCATATACGGTGCTCCACAAGGAAGTCTATTGTTATCTTGATAAAACAAATAGAATGGGGTAAAATAAAATGGGATAAAATAAAATAAAATAAACAGTAGCAACAGAGTTGATGTCGTAATCTGAATTCTGAATTATTTCCCAAAAGCATGGCGTTTCAAAAATAATAGGCTGCTGTAGGAATAATTAATTAGTCGGCACTGTCCGCACACCCAACACTATTCCTATTCCAACACTGGTTCCCCTATCTGCAAGGAATGATCAGTTAGATAAGCATGCAGAGCACAGGCGTATGACTAATTTGATAATCTGGTAAGGTAAGTAAACGCAGGATCTCTTGATATTTCCATTGAATGGGATTTTTTCCAAGAACAACAAATGTGTGTCAGTTTTAATATTTATGTAGGTTTAATAAGGCCTTAACGTCCGTTAATTAACTTAAGGAATACTTAATTAACTGTTAGTTTAATAATAGTAAAATTATTTGTTTTTAGTAGAACCCTCATCATTAGAACTTATTCTTTGAACTGTAGCATTGTCAAAATGCAAAATAAGTGTTAGAAACGAAGCGATCAATCCTTCTTCGATACTTAAATAATGCAACCTTACACATTTCAATATAGTTTAAAATAGATTAAAATTCCAATTGTTGAATTATGTTATGACATAATATTTACATAAAATTGTAAAAAATAAAGGACCTCTCCCAACTGTAAAAATAATTCATATTCGCGGAAAAGGCAATTTTTTTCGAAAGGGACAACTGGTAACACATTAACAAATTTTTTCACATCATCCAGGTGAACAGACGAAAAAATTAGTATAAGTAGGTGGATAATACGGTTTGACATCTAATACAGTAAGGCATTCAGACCAATTGCCACTTACTGCATGATATTCTCAATATAAGCTATGTACAGTATAGGTGAATGTAAATACTGAACCCACATCCATCATTTCGGCAGGAAAAAACCCTGGGAAAGCCTTATTGACCGGTTATGGAATTTTAAATTGCTATCTTAGAAATGTGTGTCCTCGATTAGCCCATGAGTACATGCTTCAAGTATATTTAAATGTTTTTTAAATGTTAAAATATTCTAAAGGTGCAGGCTTAACCTATAGGCCTACTGCAAATCAGTAAAACAAAATTATTCTCTTCTTAATTTTACCCTTTTTCTGTGAATGCATTCTCATGATTTGGTATAGAGGACAAAAATTAAGTGATACAATTCCTCAATTAATCATAAACTTAGAATCGATTTAGACTAACTACGCATCATTTTAATAGAATATCTAGATAGAATAATTAAGTACATTAAGTGGTGGTCTGTTCGTACTTATTAGTCTAGTCAGATAGGAGTGTATTCAAAAGATTATAATGAAGCGTTCCTTAAGACGTTCGAAATCCCTGGATTAGACGTTAGAAAGCACTTTTCGATATAAACGCTTCAACCAGACTTGATGCACTGCAGGTGGCAGTGTGAAGTCATCGACCCTGACCACCCTCTTCAGTAACCACCTCCTCACAAATTAAAACAGATTGCCTGATGGTCCAGCTTATCGTTCTGTAAGACGCTTTACAAAAAACCGTAACTGGAGCAAAGTACTTCTGTGAAGAACAGATGCAGTTCTTTTTATGAATGTTTTTAAGCAGTAACCTAGGCTTTTTTTACGTTTGACATTATCCTCCTCAGAATCTCTTAGCCCTTAAATACTGTGGTTTAGAATATGCTATTAAATAATCCTTTTATAAATGTAGGTTTCCATTCCCATCAAACGAGTACTTTAGTAAGAGTTGCAGGAAAAAATTAAGACATTGTGGCATTACAACTTTTTAAGAAATGTTACAATTGATATCAGGAAAATAAACAAGATTGCACTTAAATAAGAAAAGTAGATATTACGCTCATCCCACTACTTTATATAAAACAAAGTTTTGATATAGAGCTACGACATTATCTTGCCTCGCAATCAGAATCAACCATAAAGATTTTTGGAAAAGTGCTCAAGCCTAAGCAAGCTAAAGGTTATCTATCTGAAGGTTCATTGCCGCGCTTATATGAGCCCGCCACTCAGCCCTATTCTGTGATAACTCCTTCCACCCACCCCTTGCAAATCCTACGTTCCTTAATTCTATCTTAATATTGTCCTCTCACCTACGTTTAGGTCTTCCAAGTGGTCTCTTCCCTTCGAGTCTTCAGTCAATATTTTTTAGATGTGTCTTTCCTCCCCCGTGCACACAGCATGTACAACCCTTTTCATCCTCCGCGATGTAATTACTCTTACTATATTTGGTGAAGAGCAGGCTACAGGTTATGAAGCTCGTTATGTAGTTTTCTCCAGTCCCCATTTTGATCTCTCTTAGGTACAAACCTTGTCCTAAGCACCCTGTTTTTGAACACTCTCAGATTATATTCTCCCCTATGATCAAAATTCTAAATTCTAAAATATAATAAAATACAATATTTGAAGAGTAGAAGAGCTAGTTTCCAAAAGTCAACTATAGTTTTTAAACCCTAAAAGCTTTTCTTTCCATTCGGACGCTTCCTTGCAAATCTTAAGGTAATTGTAAATAACAAAGTAATCTATTAAACAAATCACACTGATATCCTTATAATTTTGTTTCAAACACATTATAATATACGAGTACTTTGTGAAGCGAAAATACTACCAGTTCTTAGAAATAGCAGTAAAATCTCAATGTCATTGTCATTGTCGTTTTAAACGATTAACTACGATATGAAGGACAATTGGAAACTGTAAATTACAGATTAGCCTATAGATAATTCATTCTTCTAAAAACTTCCTTCCTTCAAATGGGGGTTCGAAATGTGTATTTCTTAAAGCAGCAATTTCCAGCTTGTGATTCGCGGACAAAGTTATCACGCCTTTTATTTTAGAACATACTGGGAACATACAAGTAACTGCCGTTAGCTACCTGCAGTGCAGAGTAAATCATTTTCAAAGAAGAATATTCTTCCTTTTTAACCCCCGCCAAGTCACCACTTTACATTTCAGAAACGAAAAAAAATTATATGAAAATCTCTTTCGTATTCCTAGTCTCGCGATAAACTAACTTTGGCGTGTACTGTGACGAAAAAGGTGTGTCGGTCTGAATTCTTATTTTCCAAGTTGATGTAAATATACATCAATATTTAAAATCCGGTCACATCCCTGAGTTATACTTAACCCAAATATAACATTTTGATACGATTTTTCGCTAAACTCGAGAATTCCATGATCGCTGTCTCAGCCGGGCCTAACAGATTGGGACCAAGAGTACAATGTCGTCGACACCACAAACATGACTATATGCCGACTGAACTTAGGAGATCGGAGAATAGTCTACGGATTATAAACGAAACGCTTGTGTTATTTCGTATGGGATAATATGATGGTATATACAGGATGGCGAATAAAATCAGTGTTAGTAGAAGTTACCTGAAGAAATTGTTAGAAACAAAGGCATCGGACATCTTAGTGAAACGAAAATTAACGAAAGGTATTAAAGGATAAAAAAGCTTCTGAGTTAGGGCAAGTAGTGGCAGCCAGATTTTAGGTCAGTGACAAGAAGTGAAAATGATAAGTTAGATTTGATTTCGTCGTGGAAATACAACGATGAAAGAAATTGGCAATTTGGCAAGGATGAAATCAATTCATGCTTTACGCAGTTTAGTTTGCAGTTTCTAAATTGTCAGGCTTAATCTTATAATTGTAGTATAGTTCGTACCGATATTCCCTTGGGCTTATCTTAGGTCCTGACTAACACAAAATTCACATCTTCATAAGATACTATGTTATAAGCTGTATAAGACAATCTGAAATGTAAAACATTAAATAAATATATCAATAAATAGGCCTAAATAAAATGTCCTATAAGAAGCATTTATAAGAAGCTGTAAGCAAAGGCAACAATTAAAACAAAAACAAAAACAGAGGGATTTTTTAATCTACAAGTTAAAAGACATGGGACTAAAGTAAGTAGGCCTAAGCGTAAGAAATGTCATGGAACCACAGTAAGTAGGTACGTAATCAATTGCAGTCACAAATAAATGTGATTAAACAATGGGGAATAAATAAATATTATAGTACTGTAAATTAGAAATAGGAAATGGGTGGGGAAAGAAGGAAGAATTAATTCTAGAAAAAAGAAAATGAGTATGTAGTTAATATTAACAAATGACGATGAAGTATACTTAATGGAAATATAAGCATTTTCAAATTATGGTTGAAGTAAACATTGTTAAAGGCATCTTTTAAGTCAACTTTATTTTAAACAACACGAAACATTTCTTCCGAAAACAAGAACAGTAAATCAGGCCACTGATGAAAATCACTTAATTTAACATGCAGTATTCAGAAATCAACATATTTATGGCGTGATATTATACAGAAGATAAAGGTACTTTGAGAATATTCAGGAAACGAGAAGGTACACGCGTTGTGTTCATTTTTTGTTTCACGAAACAATGTGTGTGGTCAGTTCTTATTAAATTGTAGCCTCATGCATCTTCATTATTAACTTTATCAATCAATTAAAAAACGCTTTGCTAGTTTAGGAATCGAAACCCTTTACCCCTATTATTATAATTAAATTAGAGTAAACTGCCTTATACATACAATATACTCGATTTGCATTTAAAGCCTTAGCTATAAGATTCTGTCAGCATCTTTAACTACTAAGGAGGGGATAATCATTTTAAGTAGAAAAGTTTTAATAGAAACAAAGTCTTCTTCACAAACGAGCTACTCCCTTGAAATGCCTATTTTATTTAATCCTGAAAAGAATACCAGGCTATATTCATTGACTTTTAAACTTAGATATCTTATTTTACAATGAAACAAATTCATTCCGTTTCACTGTCTATAATTCTTGAATTAATTAAATATGAAAAAATATGACAAGTTTAAAATATAGCCTGTCTTGTTTTTGAAGAGAAAGTTTTTATATTGCCAACTTTTGCCGGGAGTTTAATTTAAATTCCGAACTCATAAGAGAAATAGCTAAATCGACATTGAATGTCTCATTATCGGTGCAGGTACTATGCAACCATTTACATAATCCAAAAAGAAAACTTACTGTATTCGTTAATTCAATATTACGCATCCAAAAATACAATCTGTAACATCTCTCAATCAAATTTTCATTTTTATTCTGTGTCTTAGTAGAAAAGGGAACTGTCCCTGAAAAATATTAATAACATAGTTAAACGTCTGATGTTTAAATACAGTGCTGAATGAACTGATAAAATTTCGGGAAAATATAGCTTAATGCAAATATGATTAGCTAGATCCGCGCGAATAATAACACGAAAATGTTTAATCCCTGTATCTACCGTATATTTCCACAGATAAGACGATGGTTGAATCATAAAAAAGGCCCTCAAAATCCTCGGTGGTATTATAGGACATACACTAACAAAAATTAGACTGAAATTTATATAAATTAAAATCATTATAAAATGATGTATTCTGATGTCAAGATTATATTATCATGATTAAGATGTTAGGTACCATTTGCGGACAAATTTAACCGCGATGTAACGCGAATTTCGTAAATAAAACCATACACGCCATAATCCGTGAAATAAAACCTATTTTTGGTATTCTTTTTAATGTTGCCCTATATACCGCTACGTGTATTACGTGGCTCATGCACAATGCTCTTATCGTTCTGTTCCATTGTGGTGCGACTGTGCTCAGTGACGCCATTTAAAAAATAAAATAAAATAAAAATAAATCAGGAAGCTTTGTTCCGGTAAGGAAAGCCAACAGTCTTTTTAACTAAGTGTAGTTATTTTGCCCTAACTTCTACTACCCATCCTATGGATGACAATAGTGCGATGTTTGGCGACACTTTTGCAATCAAAACTTTTTGATATGTGCTAAAATTATAAAACTTTGACGAAAAAGTATACCACGTCTTATCCTATGGTCGTCTTATCTGCGAAAATATACGTTAATTCATCTGATTAAATTCAATCTTAATTCCTGTTTTCTACACATTGCTTTAATTAACCATACATTTACTTATCTATATGAATATTCTAATTCCAAAATGTTTAGACTATGTGAAATTTAATATCCAACAGAGTACGTTTTTCGTACATAAACTGTTGAAAAAAAAACAAATTATTATTATTATTACTTACATTACATTACTTACATTACATTATTATCATTATTACATATTTAATACAAGTAAAAACAACTAAAACCAAACATTCCCCTATATGAGCAACGCTCGTGTTTAGGGAATATAGTACATTAATATAAATATAATTACAAATCACTGCACAGTATACTATACACGAAAAAGTTCTAAATTTATGAGTACATGTAAATAAAAATAACTTTTAGCATTAACCAGTGGTTAAAAAATAGCATTTACAACAAAAAATAGACTAAATTGAACTGAAACATTGAATAAAACATAAAATAGGCTAACAAAAACAAATTTAAGGAAACAATAAAGGAAGGGTGTTTATGGATTAACACTTTCCCTTGTTCTATTGCTTCCCATCTTAATTCTTCACTACATCGAATTTTCCAGTTGGTTGAATTATGCAGTTATGAACGTGAATTTTTCCTCTCTCATACGTAAGTTCCAAGCTTTAATTATCATAATATAAGTAATGCTATAGTCGGGTGGAATAATCGGCAAGCTTCTGGCTTTCTGTTGCCAAATTCACGAGCTTAAGAGCGCGATCCCAGCCCACGTCGATGGAATTTATTTATGTCCAAACAATGGGATAGTCCACTGTCAGCAGATTTACAAGTATGTAATGGAACTCCTGCGGAACAAGATTCAGACACACTGGCGACCGGTTACATGCCTAAATAACAGTAGGCCTACACAAAAGTCGTTAGGCTAATACATACAAAAAATAATCTACTGCATATTTAAATCCCTTCTTTCCGTAATAACCAATTGACGTAAGTTCTGACATCGCATAGGCTGGAAGTATAAATAAGATCATTATGGAATAGAAAGACAAAACTGGAAAAAATCCCTTTAGGTAGGCCTACAGGCTGAGGTAGATTTCGAAGTGCTTTTGGGTTAATTTATTGTCGCTGCGCAGCACTCTTCTCCTTTATCCTTGGCATGACAAACCCGCAATAATAATTGCAAAAAAGAGGAAAGAGCACTTTTTCAAACATTCAAATCTCGCCTTAAATGAGAGCTGTCGAGAAACTAGTTATTGATTTGTAGAGTACTCATCAAGAGCTTTTCAATGATATCCCACAAGACGTGGTTTCAAAAATTTCGAATTCCCCACCCCCACTCGTACCCCCAAAACCCCCGAATCGTTGGTGTCACCGTGAACTCCATAGGGAGTACTCTAATTTATTCAAACAAAGTTTCCCTCTACACTTCATAGGGGCCGAGATATAAAGTTTTCAAAATTCCAAACCCCTCCCCCGACCACCCCCTTGGGCCAATTTTGCTCATTAATCAACTTGTCTGAACTATTGGGCCTAGAAATAACATATTAAAATTTGGTTCAAATACTCGTATCTTCAAAATTACGGCCGCTAGAGTGTAAAGATATAAATAAATATAAATATATATATATATATATAGGCCTACCTCACAATTTTTTTTTAACGGGCGGTGGTTTCGTACTTAGGGAAGCATGAAACGTAAAGATATGAAAGAATTTTTCGAAAATCATGACTATAGGTAGATTTTTCTTTGAAATCTACCTAAAAGAGTAAAAATAAGAGACGATGAAGCAGATGAGAGAGTGGAGGTGTAGTACAGTGAACAGGAGCCCAGCCTCCAGCAATCTAAGAGATACAAGCAGGTGTATGATTCAGGTGTCATCAAACCAGCAACCATATTCCTTCTATGTTACGCCCTTAATGATACAAAGGAGCGGCGGCATAAAGAGTTCGGTACCTCAGGATGTAAAACAAATCACCTTGATCTCTAGTAGATATTCATTACCATGGATTTAATTATTAATTTGTAATTATTTTTTAATGTTCCCATTTGCACACAACCTTCCTATGAGATTTTGACAAGCGTGACTATTGTTGCCTACCGGCTATAGGTAGATTCTATGTAGGTGTATGCTCGTTTTATTTGTAAACTGTGATGTAACCTGGAAATATTCATTCCATTAATTTTAATGCCAATAGCAATAACAACAATAATATTAATAATAAGCAGAAGAAGATGATGAAGAAATGATAACAATAACAAAAATAGACCATGAAAACTATAAATAATATGACAAATTGGAGTATAATTTATAATTAAGACCATAATAATAACTGTATTAATTGTAATAAAGACCAACATAATGGCTGAAACGAGACAATTTTAAGATAATTTACATTTTACATAACAAGTTTCCATTTATTTACACTTCTAAAGAGTAGTTTTACGCCAAAAAATTTTGATTGAGTCATTGCGAAATATGTTTAATGTAGGCCTATGGCCTAATTAAAAAGAGTAGACTAACGATAATGAAAAACTACCTCCCAAATTTTAGACAGTGAAAATAACTTACAGTATAAAATAAAACCATGCCATACTATCGTTTCTTAATCATTTCACTTCTCCTGACGCATAAATGCGTCACCTCAAAAAAAGTATTATAGCAGAGATATAAGATTAATAGAGTGGTGCTTTATGTAGAATATAGGATTTTTATTCACATATCTCTATTATCATTTATGAAAACCAAGCTATGTCACTGAAATTTTCCTCATTGATTTCAAACGTAGTGCCCACTGATGATTTCACATGAAGATTGATTAAATGTCTACACAAATTCTGCTCTGAAAAGGTTTGTATAGACCCTTCGTTATTAGTAATTGAATTTGTAATAATCACAATGATTTTATATTTTAGTTTACAAACACAGATCAGGGTACGATAAACTGTAGGGCTATAAAAAGAACTATGAAGGAGTTCAATAACAATAAAAGTCACCAATAATAATAATAATAATATATAATGTCATGAATAGTGGTAATTATTGTCATTACTGTCCTTATTGTTGAAACATATATGTGTGTTTTTAACATTTTAAAAGTTATTAACGGTCGAAGCTTGTTTCAGGGACCGTAAGTGGAATCATTGGAAGAGAACCACTGCTAGGCTAGGCTAGATGATACCGTGGGCGTTTCTACCTTCCGCAGAAATGTAGGAGGTCCTCACCAGGATTTGAACCCCGGACCGCTGTACAAGTACTTACCAACATAAAATACTTAAGAGCAAGAGCTGAAGTAAGGCTACTTCTATCCACCATGAAACCATATTATAAGCCTACTGAACTCGTATAAGAAGAAATTGAAGCTGAAAAACTAGCTTCCATAAGTAATTACTGAAAACTAATAAAAAGTGTTACATTTTGTATCGTAAAAGCACTTATTAACTTATTTATAAATGTCTTATAAAATTTCAATGTACCTTACTGATTTGAAATCTGAACTTTAAACAAATTGGAAAAAATGTATTTTTGACGGTTATATTTATAATATAATATAAGAGAGTAGCATTTTGAGTAAAATATTATATTCTTCTTTAACTCTTTATATTAATATATTATATAACAGTGTGTTCCAAAACAATGCAGACAACGATGTGTATATTGTGCTTGACGAGAAACTAGTATCAGACCGCAATCTCTAAGGGAAGACATGCATTAGAAGTATTATAATAATTCTTTATTGCAACCAAATGGTCATATTATGATGAATGGAGCAACGGTGGAATAATATATGAAGGGGAAACAGGAGCACCCCAAAAAAACCTGCCCGGACCCCATTTTGTACACCACAAATTCCACATGGATCCACCGAGATTCAATCCCGGGTCCCAGCGGTGGAAGGCGAGCGGTTTAAACACTTTGCAATGGGGGCGACTGCAACAAGCAGTATTAATGTCTTGTTATAGGTACCTAGTTATTATGACAGCTTCGTCTGCCCGTCTTCCCTCATTTACAGATCTAAAGAAAATCTCACGTCGAGCCATTTTAATTGAGTCATTGAGAACTTACAGAATGCCACTTCTGTAAAGGTACCACCATTAATTCAATGTACCGTTTGAGGAAGGCATTGGAACAGAGTAAAAACAACTAACAAAATCTTCGAGGGAAAAAATAATTGACAACATGTCATAAATTTTAATAGTTAAAGATTTTCTCATTATGTATGCTAATTCTACGTTCATAAACAGTTCCCACACTTAATGCAGCTTTTAAGAATCAAGACATCGATAGCTATTTAAGGTTGATGAGTTAATTGAATTGAGAGTTGGATGAAGCCATTAGAAATTCCTTGCTCTCGTTAAGATTCTCAGGGAGCCCGCTCCATTATCCAGTCGCTATGGGCATGTACACAAATTACGTCTCGCATTAATAACCCTCAGTTAATTATTTTCATTGAGCTTCATAACAAGCAACTACAACTTGGAGATGGGTTTTAAAGTAAATCTATTTTATAAAGGCATTCCTTCTACTGAGTTACAGTTTTAACTAACCTGACGAGATTTTGATGACCAAATACATGACATGATGACGTAACCTAGGGCTCTTTTCCAAATTGGAAATATTTTAATACGCCCAGTATAACGGTTTTAATAAGAGCTTTGAAAACTCTACTACTTGGAATCTCTTCTATTGATCAATTAATCTCGGTAATCTTTTATTATATGAAGATTTTCTTTTTCTCATTTTTATGATTCACTAAATTCCTTGAGTTGGAATGTTTTCATTTTTAACCACAGAGTTTACCCAAATTCCCTAGACTATTTTACTAAAATATTTATAATGGACTTCATGTTTAATAAAATATGATGGGAAACACATAAATTCCTCTTTCAGGATACAGTAGGCCTACACGGCTGTACTGCAACAGTCCGCGTCCAGCTGCTGTAGCCTCATTCAAAGTCGCATAATTCGCGAGTCAAGACCTAAAACCTAAAAACCCAAGCTTGTAACTATCCTTCAAATAATGTATTTGGATTTTTTCAGATAAACTTTAACTCTCAGTACAATATAATACAATACATAATATACTTATATATTATGCATAATATACAATTCCTGTATAACATTTAAACAACATCGTTAAAGCTTTTCGAGAAAATAAAAAATGGAAATATCTTCAAATAAAGTGGTTGTAAACATGAAAAGACAATCGTTGTCATGCTTCATATCGCATCCCTGAAAGATGCACAACCCAAATGAAATCTGATGTAATGCATTCACATAACTTTCTTTGTCATAAGTAAGAGCAATACACATTTCTTGCTTCACATTGTGATAGAGAATAAGAGGCCGTGTTGCATTGGAAGTAGTACGTATTCAGTTGTTTCAACTTAATGCAAAGATTTATCGTTCACCAGGCAAAAATTAGTTTCTACGAAAGGTGCCTGCCTTGTAAGTAACTTTCAGATATTGTTTGCGAAAAAAATTAACTCTTAATAGCATCTCATGTACAAAATTTAAACAAAATAGTTAGAGTCTTTTCGAAAAAAATTGCGAAAAATTAAATTTTCTTCATGTAAAGAGATATCCCCATAAGATATTAACCCAAAATAATATAAAATGTTGTTTTTGTACGATTTTTCGTTCTCGAGCAATGCTGTTTACAAACACACACAGACAGACTTGTTTCTAAAAATAGCATTTTGGATTCACGTGTTTATGTGCTCGTGTATTTATGCCGTAAACACATCCGAATTTGGGGTCGAAAACAATACTCCTGTATACCTATAGTAGCCTACGTGTAGAGGAAGTAAAAACAACAATAATTATACACTGGTGATTTTAATGAGCTTTTAGAATAAAAGACACCGTCAGTTATAGGATTTTAATATATTCTTCGCGAATAATCATGTCGTCAGCAGTACTGCCCGAACCTAGGAATTATAGATTGTAGCACGTTAATTCTTATGATCCGTATTTTAATAATCTCAATTCACTGGGATAAATAAAAGTCATTATTTATTGTTGTCAAAATATTGTTAGTTGAAATAAAATCGTGAATGCCGAAGCATAATGTAGCAGCGGGAGAAAATGTTAAAAAATGTGTTACCACCATGCAAATGTATTGGCTGCCGTGTCGTCATAAGCCAGCCTGTTGTCAGCTTCATTACATCACCAAATGTGTTGATGTACCGCTGAATTTTACACTGATTTACTAAAGAATGCAAGGCAGCAGCATTTGTATTAATAAATATTCAAAGTTGTTCCTGGCTAGCATAACAAGTAACACACTTTACAATAAACAGTAGTAAAAATCGCAAATCGATACTGATGCAACGATGCAATGTTTCTCCAGCATTACAAAATGAGTTTAACACAAACTGTCTACTGACTCAAATGTAATAATTATTGGACCTGCCATTAACAAAAACAAGATCGACAACAAGAAAACAATAACTATAATTACTATTACCAGGGCTCAGATTCCATTGCCTATTCGTTGTCCGGCGCTTAAAAATAAGTTGCGTGCGCTCGGATTCGATGTCTATTAGGGTCTGCGCAACACACCGACTGTACGGAAGTCAGTCATGTTGAACATACGCAGGCTTTAAAACTTAGTGCCCGATCGAATATGTTAACAGCAACCGTACTGTACAGACTTTGCTCGGCGTATGCCCTAGCTACCATATGCTAGTTCACGTGAAAGTAAACAAACCGAAATACAGATATAGGAATACCACAAAATAACTTTTCATTATCTAAACTCACATTACAAGCATGCAAAACGATACTTTCTCCTGTTTGTGTATAATAGTCCCTCCCAAATGTTTCAATATATGTTTGCGTTTTAGAAAACTTTACTTTCGGCATGCCGAACATGTATTATAAATTTAAACACGCACAATGACAAGGTACACTGTTGACCAATTTGAGAGGCACCGTACCACAAGCGCATTCACTTCTCGGTACTACTATCAATGACTGTCTTATCAGCCTACGCAATCACCCTCCACCCCCTATACTCAGGTTGTTGGTAACCGGAATCAACTCCCTCTGTGGGTTCGGACACTAAGTTTTAAAGTCTGAACATAAGGTACTGGTTTTATTCACTTTTAAATGAAGAATATTTATTTATAATACAAGTGGTAAAAGAGACATTTTATTTTGCGCGTAGATATGTTTGTGAAACAAGTGGTAAAAAAGACATTTTATTTTGCGAGTAGATATGTTTGTGAAACGAGCTCGTAACGGCAAGTGTAGCAAACCTACGAATAAAATAAAATAATTTCACCATGTGTGTCATACACTTTTGTAGACAGACGTTAAATATTTGAGACATTGTAACAAGTATTAGATTTAATCAAAAGATTTATGTATCGGCTAGCCATGTTGGACCATCAAGCTGCACTACCATCTACCGTAGCATAAATACGTGTTGTTATTGTCATTTTTATTGTTTTCGTTTATTCTGTTTAATATTTAAGACTATTTTCATGTTTCTATCTTAAACTTGATATGCAAAGAATGTCTTCTCGTTGTGAACAAAGCCTTTAACTGAGAAGTTAGTGAGAACCTGTGCTTACTTTTGCTCTCAGCTTGTTTCGAATGGAGTATCAGATTATTTAAACATCCTGTATGGTTAAGGGAAAGAATTTCACGTTTAACTATGTTAACCTGACCTGAATTCCTTGCTGATGCCGTGAAGTTAGAACAATTCAAGGAGTATACGTATATTATACAACTTGCAATTCCTTGAGCAAATTCCTAATAATACCCATCCTTGAAAGTCGTATAAGAAAAGCCTGCGTAAAGTAAGTTCCACGAGTCTCTGTTAAAACTACACAAACTCGCTCCGACTCTTATACAGCCCCCGTAAACAAACTAACGAACAAAAACCGATTCGCCTCTGCCCGCTATGTGCCAAGGAAAACCATGTCAGTAATACATACCCCTACTCTAGCCCCCGTCTTCCCTTTACTCTGCCTTGCTACCCTCGCAAAAACTCTAACAACTGACTTGAGTTAAAGGGGGGTTGGCAAAAACTCTTCTTCACACCCTCATCCCTCTACGCCTTTCGCTTCCTCTCTACGAACCTAGAACTGAAAGCCTGAAATTTCTAGCAAGTTTTCTTAGTTGAATATGAAAGCGGTTTGAGACCAGACGCGGGAATATAGGACGTTACTATGAAAACATGAAATGTCGCCAATAGTCATTACGGATAACTTATTTGATTGCACCGAAACTTCATTAACTTTTACGAAGAAATTTCAGGCATAGGTTATATATCCTTACACAGAAATACTGAATGTTTAAATAGGTACAGTAGGTATGACAAAATATTTGGACCCAATAGAGATGAAAATGGGGACTGGGGAAAACTGCATAATGACGAACTTCATAACTTGTACTCTTTACCGAACATAGTAAGGGTAATTAAGTCATGAAGGATGAAATGGGCTGGGCATGTTGCGCACATGGGAAAGGAAAGACATATCTCAAAATATTGATTTGTATTCCCGAAGAGAAGAGATCACTTGGAAGACCTAGACGTAGGTGGGAGGGTAATAGGCCTATTAAGATACATTTAATGGAAATAGGATTTGCGAGGGATAGATGGAGTTAGCACAGAATAAGGTTGAATGTACAGTAGTATTATTTCTGTCTGACACTGCTCAGAAAGATGCGCCGTAGACAGACGAGTCCACTATAGAAAAATTGTCATGTTAAGGGGTGGTTGTTTATTAGTACACAGGTCTCGGAAGAAGGAACATCTCTTGTTGCTGTGCCTAACAGACAGTGCTTCAGGTGAGTGCAGTTGTGCGCAAGACTTTTGCAACATGCCTCCGATTCATAGTAAACTGGGAGGGAGTAAAGTTATTCATTCGCAGACAAGAGAAGTAGTATATAATGTATATAAATATTTTCGGGATGTGAGGAGTCAGCGTGCATCTGTATATAAAAGGGTTTCAACAGCTACAGGTGTATCCATTAGTACTGTGAAGCGAATCGTGAAAGAGGCCAAAAGTATTGAAGAAGGAGCTTCTAATTCTTTTTCTACCCCTGATAAAGAAAGAATACGTACCTCGAAGAAATCATCTCCTGACAATTTTAACGAAGAAGTAGTCCGACGAACAATTAATAATTTCTATATTGAAGAAAAGCAGAGACCGACTTTAAAAAAAATACACTCAAGACTAAAAGAAAAAATTGACTTTCAGGGTAGCATCTCTACACTCAGGAAAATTATTTTACATATTGGTTTTCGGTGGAGGAAAACAAGAAATAATAGAAAAATTCTTGTGGAACAACAGAGAATAAAGTCCCTCAGATGTGCCTATTTAAGGTCTATTCATCAGTATAGGACTGAAGGGCGTTCAATAGTGTACATGGATGAAACCTACCTTCACACAACACATACTACACCATGTGCCTGGAGTGACGAATCGCTGAGTGGACTCTTCTCGCCAGTTTCGAAAGGACAACGGCTTATTATAATTCACGCTGGAGGAGAGCATGGCTTTGTGCCCAATGCTTATTTGAGATTCATTTCACACAGAAAAACAGGGGACTATCATGGGGACATGGATTTCAATAACTACGAGCAGTGGCTAAAGGAAAGACTAATTCCAAATCTTTCTCCTCACTCAGTCTTGGTTATTGATAATGCCCCTTACCATAACGTGCAGCTGAATAAGCCTCCCACATCGAATTCTCGAAAAGACGTGATGATATCTTGGTTGCAGTCCCACCTTGAAAACGATAATTTTGAGAAACAAAACTTTCATAGTAAGACAAAAGCTGAAATTTATGAACTAATACTGACACTTAAGCCACAACACCGAAGCTACAAAATCGATCATCGATTAAATCGATGTTTTAAGGCTCCCCTCTTATCACCCTGAGCTCAATCCGATAGAACTCATATGGGCTACTGTAAAAAATTGGGTAGCCGAAAACAATGTGACATTTAAAATGGAAGATGTCATGAAGATTACGGATGAGAAGTTTTCCTCAATATCTGCAGAGGAGTGGAAACGGAGATGCCAGCACGTGAAGAATATTGAACAGGAATATCTGGAAAGGGAGGGACTCCTGGATGCGGCTCAAGAATTGGTCATTCATTTGGGTGGTGATAGTGATGCTTCTAGTGAGAGTGATTCGGATGCTAATAATGTTGGTGGTGATGGTGATGATGATGCTGATAGTAATGGTAAAGGGGAAAGACTCTCAGTCTCTTGTGTCACTCCTATGGAATAATATCCAGTCCTGTAATTGTGCACAGCGGTAACACCACACTTGGTATGTAGAGTAAATATATTAAAGTCCATACTGTATGTTAGAGTTAAAACATTTAATGTTAGTGTTATAACATTTAATGAATGAGGTAAAAATATCTGCCAGAGCTGTACTTGGATAGGGATTTGTTTGTAAACACAAACGCTGACTAAAGATATATAAGCTACTACTGTCATGATCGGCGGGATGGGAAGGTCTCTGAATTAACCCACACCGCTGGATTCTCTTCTCCTCACTCGCGTTTCGTCGGGGTCAGACAGAAATAATACTACTGTAAGCGCAGCAATGAACCTCCGGATTCCATAGAATGGATAATATTCCTTTAGCGTGCTTAGTAATTGTCTATTGCCATTGAATAAGTAAGTAAGTAAAGGTATATGCCAAATTACCCCTCGAAACGAAAAAAAAGCGTCACACCGAAGTTTGTCCACTTTTCTCTCTCGGCTACATTATGCTTCAACATTCAATATTGTACTGGTATTTATAAAAAAAAATCATCATGACAAAAATTTGTCAATTTTATGTTTATCTCAGAATTCGGATCAGGTATCTCTATCAACATAAGAATTAACATTCTTTAGTCTATAATTCCTGTTTTCAGGCAGTAACTGCTGACAACGTGATTATTCGCGAATATAACAAGGTTATGTGAAAACACAGAGTAACACTAGTAATAGCTCTGCAAAGAGAAAATAATAATAATAATAATAATAATAATAATAATAATAATAATAATAATAATAATAATAATTGATAGTAGTGGTAGTAGTGGTCGTGCAGTAGCAACTGCATAATCACGTAGACTATGATTTGGGATGCTAATTGACTTTAAATAATGTAATTTTTGTTAAGTGCGCTAAATCTGTAACAACTTCCCTTTGATGTTCACATGATCTTTGTAACAAGAAATGCAATTTTTTGCGTTTTATATTAGCTCTGTAAGTTCCAGTAAAATCTTGGAAAACACAACGCATTTTAAGTTTTCGCCTCAAGCAAAATGAAATATTTTATGTACAACCACAGTCTACTGCCTTATTGGGTTGATCCTTTTTCTGAAACAAATTAATATTGTACCTATATAAACTCCGACACGCGGATTTGAGAGGTAGGCCTAGAATACAGTAGAGACGTGAACTCCCACACGTAATGTTATTAACTTATTACCAATGTTTATTACTATATAAGTGAGAAAAAAAACTCTGAGTGGTCTGCATTTGTTTCCTAGATAAGGCTGAGTAACTTGCATGGACACCATATTACAGTTTCATTTCAAGTGCAAACCTACACAAAGATCAGGAAACAGCCATCAGCAAATTTCCAGCAGGAAGAATGTAAAAAACAGTGATTAAAAATCCTAGTCTTGGTGCTCATCTTTTTCAGGCGTTGTAATCGCGAATACACATTGGGAGGTGCCTACAGTAGGGAGACCCAATGAACTACGAACCGGCTACATGGTGTTTTTCCGGGTCGCGATGGCGGCGCTTTGCGGCTGTCATATAGTAAGCCAACTTACCAACGTTATGAAAGGAGGTGCTGAAACTGTTGCCCATACGTTTTTGGCACCTCTTTAAGAAACCATCACTCGCCGCAAATCACTTTGCGAAATGCTATGAAATTCCTGGCGGATAGGCTATTTTGTTTTAATTCTTCCAGGGTGTATAGGTTTGTCCTGTATACTTGATGTTATCGTTTACATCAGATACACCCCTGGCCTGAAATTTATTATACAGATTATGGATTGTTGTACGGCCTGGAACCTTTACACCCGGGAATCGTTCTAAAAATCGTATTTGCACTTAACGAGCTGACTGACATAAGAATCATACACCAAACACGCTGCGCAGTATATTAAACATATACTGATCCACAACTTTCACTAAATACAGGACACAATAATAAATTACTCGTAAAAGCAGAGCAAAGTCTATGTGAACTCGTAATAGCTCGATGACCAACGCAACACTGCAGAGAAGAACAAAGTGAGCCTGGTTACACACATGGCGTTTTTTTTCCGTCGCGGAGAATTTGCCGTTGCCGCCCAAAGACAGTAGTACATTGAAGTGAATTAGAGCTTGCACACGAGGCGGAAAAAAAACGATCGTTAAAATTTCCGTCGGCGGCAGTTTTGCAGCCGCCTGGTGCCACTGGAGCCCGACGGAAATTTTGCCGTCGCTTTGAAACATGCACCTGCATAAACAAACTTACGAAAATAAACAAGGGTCTTCTCGCAGTGGGAGATGCCAGATCAGCATTATGAAGAGGAAGACAATTAATTATTTCTGCTCTCTCTGAAGGGACTGCACAGAATGGTCATTTACATCATCATATCAAATACCGCAATGGAAGAAGAAGTACAGGATCACATAATCCATAACATTAATGAAAATTCATTATAACATAATTGCAACATTTAATATAATTAGTATTTTTAAAATGTGATATGAAACATTCATATAACTCCCTCTACTCTTAATATAGCCTATTCTAGTGTAGAGTACACGGCTGTATTGCAGTAGTGCGCATTCACTTGTATCTGCCTCGTTTCCAAGTCGCATTATTCGCGAGGCAAGACCAAAAAAATCCAAGTCTATATTGTATAAAATGAATGGCTTATAACTAGCCTTCAGAGAATTTCTTGGGAGAAGTTTTTCAAATAGTACTTATTACAATATATTATAGTAGGCCTACATAATAAGCCTATAAAATTGTTAAAACTATTTCGAGAAAATTAAGAAAAATTAAATTTTCGTCAAATAAAGTGCTTGTAAAAATGAAAAGAAAGTCGTTGCCGTACCTCGTGCCGCATCCCTTAAGGATACACAATCCAAATAAAATCTTAATAAATGCACTCGAATACTTTTGTATAACCTAGGCGTGGCAGTACACCTTTCTTCAAATTCTAATATAGAATAAGAGGCCGTGTTGCAGAGTATAGGTATTCAGTTGTATTAGCCTGATGCAAAGCTTTACCGTTCACCAGATAAGATTGAGTTTCTGTGAACGATGCCTGCCTTGTAACTACCCGCCAGAAATATTTTTTCGATAAAAATATTTCAAATAAAAGTTTAGCTCTTAGCATAAGCACCTCAATTACAAAATTTAAACACAATTTTTAAACCCCTAGTACCTAGTACTGACAGACGGATTAAAACTAAAAATTTGTAGTTTTCATTCTTTCTGGAATGTCCATATATTCCACGCGAATCATCCTAATAGCATGCTGTGAGAGAAGTGAGTGTGCTGTTTTGGTAGCTCACAAATCTCTTACTTAATACTCCCGCCGTTCGGTCTTACTGCATGCGGAATTGAAGCGGGCACTAAGCGACAGAGTACAAAGAGCGCCATGTCACGTGGGAGCAGTGGGTGGGGGAGTCCCCAGGCTTTTTATGCATACGACTGCAAGTGCAAACTTGAAATCTGCCAGTAAGAACTTCATACTCTTTTTTTTAGAATATCCCCCAATAACTGCCGTAGGAGTCGGCATGCTGACCACATGCCCCAATCCTGCGATCTGGCTATTCAAAATGTGACACTTCATTGTTACGCTCATATTATTGGTAAATAACAATAAATAAAATAATATTTGGAAGAAAGCAGATCGTTCGTTGAAAATGTCACTGTTCGAAATAGTACCCACTGGTGTTTAGAATTGTATCTACATTTTCAAACGTTATTCTGGAAAGATTGATTGCCCTGACAAATTTTACAGCTGTTTATAGCTCATATTTTTGTGAAGGGTCGACTACATTTCCAACTTTGTGATTACAATACAATTTAATTTTTCTTATGTTTATTGTGTTCATAAAACAAGAATATTTGTTAAGTGTTCGAAAATGTACCACCTTACCCTATATCGAGGTTTGACTGAAGTATATATGTTTCTCAGAATTAAATTAACGGATATCATTTCACGACGGAATATCAATAACGCTAGAAGCTGCTCCCTGTTCATTTCAAACTACACTGCAATCAACAATTTGAATAACACAGTTAAACTGATGTGAATTGATCTGAAGTTGAAACTATACTGCATAAACCAGCATGGTCATACGACGGCGACGGAAATTTTTCCGCCCCGTGTGTAAACGTTTCATTTCTTTGGGCGGCGACGGCAAATTCTCCGCGACGGAAAAAAAAAACGCCATGTGTGTAACCAGGCTGGGGTGACTTTGATTGTGACGGCGGGAAACGCGTGTCCACACGCCCACTGGATAAACACTGCGCGACTGGTTCACAGTCCATTGGGTCACTCTGTATTATGTTACGTTGCACCTACGGTAATGCTATCTTAATCGTAATAAATTATCTTTAGTTCCTAAAACCTTTATTTTGATACAACGTTGACGTAACAAATTGTGAATACAAGGCCGAGTTACAAGGTAGATAGCCTGCAAGGCAGAAGTATGAGGATCCCACATTACAATGAGCCGTGTGATTATTATCACCCCCTTGTTCTTGGCTTTGTTGTTTATTGTTTATTGGTGTTTGGGTAAGTTCACTCCTATGAGACTGCTTTACAAGGGCCGAACCTAACTTGGGTTATGCTTCTGACGGTGCTTGCCCCTTTCATGCTGAGAGATTGTTTTGCTTTCGGTTATTAGCGTATTGTTCTTCCCGTTTGGAGCGAAAGTGTTGTAAGTGCCATCTGTGAGGAGATTTTCAATTTATTTTTCTTTCAACGGGGTAAGGCTTATAAATAGCGATTCTATTTTACAGTGAATAAAAATGTTAAATTTCAGTACAAAAGTTGGGTTATTTTTTAAATAATAATTTCGGTGATAGACCAGGCATGTAGTGCAAAATATTTAACATTCATGCAAACACACACATGAAGATGATTTTAATTACAGAAGAACCACAATTATCCGAATTCCAACTATCCGTATAGCCAATTATCCGGATAGCTTTAAAGCCGTATACAAGTGGTTTTTGCTGCAGCTGAGCATTGGGAAACCCTCTCTCAGGGCCGATTATTTGTAAAAAATAATAACTATTAGCCGACAAAATCGACAGTTTCTCAGCAAAAATCTTACTCTGACCGATATGTTCAAGATGTGATACTTTACGTAAATGAAGTACTGTACAATTTAGTTTTATTGAAATTAATTACTTTTTTTCAAGATTTATCCAATTAACCGGATCGGGTGCGGTCCCAATTAATCCGGATAACTGCAGCTCTACAGTTCTTACAGTTCTTACTGACTGACCGTTAACACATACATGTAGTACCGACAAACTGGTTTCGATTACGCCTTTTAATAAAATGCCTTTGTAACACTCAATATTTCCTTCAAAAGTAAAATTTCGTTTATAGTACCAAAAATCCATTAAAAACAAAACTTACAACTCAAATCTAAAATTTCGCAAAAAAACCCAATTTCATGTTTTAGTGCAGGCTATGCAAAACTACAATATTTTGGTCTATAATAGTTTGAAGCGAAATATTTATTTGTTTACATTTTATCAACTGTAATACAATTCGTGAATCCATTACTTACGGAAAACCGGATAGGCTATTTCTAGTCATAATAATCATCCAATGTTGCATCCTCTATCAATGTACAACAAAATGTATTATTATTATCATCATCATTATTATTATTACTATTATTATTGATGTTATTATTTTATTTATATTTTGTCTTGACTTGTCACTTTTCCAGATTCGAATTTTATATAGGTTAGTAGGTAAAAATTTATTTCTACGTAGTCTATGCGCCTATATATAATCAGTTATTAACAAATTATTAATTTTCCTCAGTTTTACTTCTCGCCGTCCAGGCCTTACAGGGCCGCGACCTTTCGGGAGGAGGATTATCTATTGGATCACATACATATATATTTTTTTGACCAGACAAGGTCATGGAGTTCTTCCCCGGATAAGTGATCAGTCCAATACAGCAGCAACCTCCGAGACAACACGAACACATAGGCAGAGGTTCGCCATTCATACACACTTTCATGCGAGGATGGGATGAAAATGTCAATGACTTCGAGATGATAGCCGGGGACCACAAGAGCCACAGGTGAGGGAAACCCCGGAAAACCCCCACCTAGGTAACTTGTCCCGAACAGGATCCAAACCCGGTCCCCTGCATGAGAACGCATCCCCTATGCCACAGTTATTAATAAACGATACATTTAATGAGATCTGATATTTTTTTTCTGGTGGAAACTTCAGGTCTTAATGGCGCGGAGACATTCAATCTGAGTGTGATTTTTTAAGGGACACCTCCATTCATATTCAAACCCAACGACGGGCTCTAATTTATTTTCCTCTTAGCCCGAGGTTCCGTGAACAATGTTAAAGAATTTTTAGGTAAATCATCAGCAAGCCTTTCGTTGTGCTAATCCCTTAGTACTGATGGGCCTATCGTCTCTATCGGATCAACAAGAAAAAACGAGATTTCATAGAGTGTTAGGTGAGACCCCCTGCGTTATACCAACAACATATTAATTTAATAACCAATTGGCTTTTCGTCGGCATGTTTGATTAATCCATATAAATTAAACTACATGAAAATACTATCATTTATTTGAAAATTTTGTCAAAGTTCTTGTATATCCAATCAATAATTGATATTCTGGCCAATTTAACATTTGCTTGGTTTACTGAATGTTTATTGTATTAATTTGCATGTATTATATTTATGCAACTTTCAATAAATATATTATTTAAAATCCTCTTTAAAAATACGTGAAGAAGGCCTATAACTTATGATGTATATGTTCAGTTGCGTCCAATTATTTTCTTACTACACTCTATCTATAAAGTTATATTAGGCTATTTACCCTGGTATAGCTTATCTATTCGTTAAACTTCGGATGTTATTTCCGACCAAATTTATAATAAAACAGCAAGGGTTTAAAGAAATAAACAATGAACAATTCCTACCTACATGAATTCCTACAGAAATCCATTCCTATTGTAGGACATGCATTTCTGAAAAGAAAAAGAAAATATGTGAGAGAAGACGATAGTTATATGGTTATTTAACGTCGGGATGCACTGCATCACCGATATACAAAATTTTTTTCTTACGAAGGTTCTTTTACATGCCTGGATATCTACAGACATTGGACTGTCAGATTCATGCACACAAATACCTTCAACACAGAAAACCGGTGTCATACTGAATGTGCCAACCACGCCGACTCCTAGACGATGAAACAGTTGTCTAGAAAACAAGTGGGCAGAAAATGTATTAACCCTATATTAAACAATATTACATTACATATTATGTAATATTGTATTATAATACATATATTATTGGATTAATATTGCAGCACATTATCCAGATTTGAAAATTAATAGTAACCTATGCATTAAAATTTAGTATATCTAATCCAAAAGCTCTCAAATCTGCTATTCTAGCTTGCAAACCATTATATAAGGGATGGGGCATAAGTCACGGCAAATAGTTTTCTTATTTAAAATGTGGGCCCATTTTAAAATTTTGAAATATACACATGAAAGGGCAGGGTACGGAATGTGTGTATAATGCTGATTATGGGTACTAGAATGTAGGATATTGAAGGCAACAGACACAAAAAACATACATCCATAAACAACCATATGCGACTGCATCATGCCACTCTAATGTATTGCCGTAGTTGCAAGCATGAAAGCACACTCCATGATCCCTTAAAGTTCTGTACGGATGGGCATTATTCCCCAAAGCTTCTTCAGCTCCTTGTGGCATTCTCTGGCATTTCACCATCGGATAGTGATTATTTTAACGTAAAATTGCTGTTCACATATTTTCATATCCATTCTACGCGGCGGCTGATTCACAACTAAATTCTCATCGCTTATATTCCTATAACAGTACATCACACTGCTACCGAATGATGTGTCTATACGTTAGAGATGCCACACTCTCCCGTAACGTACAACGCGTCATGGTCCCATCGCCTTACTTTGAGAAAAGAAATACGGTAGTTGTCATGACTTATACTTAGACCTGGGATTTTAGGCTCTAAAAAAATTAGTTTTAGGCACCTAAAATAGGCTTTTAAAACAAGTAAATAGGCTTTTAAAAGAGACAATAGGCACTTCAAATATGCTTTAAAAATGTGTAAATAGACAGAAAATAGACTTTAAAATATTGCAATATACACTTAAACTGTAACATGGTCTTTTTTTACTGCAAGAAACGTGGTATACCTATTCTTAACAGAATTAACTGCAAAATTAGGCATCACGAACTATATTCACTTAAACAGATGTTCTTTCACTGGTGACTTGACACGATAGTCCTTCCTCCTTAATCCTACCCCTCCCCCGTCAGTCAGCATTCCTTTAGCGACAATTGTTTGAAATAATCAAGTTTCTGTGAAAAAAACCCACCTCTGCTGTTCTGCTTTTCATTGAGGGATGTCCATTATAAGATTATAAAAATTACAGAAGTTGAATTTTATTTTAAATGTACAAAATAGACATTTTAGGCATTAAAATAGTAAAATAGGCTTTAAAGGTCCAAATAGGCATTTTAGGGCGCTATAAAACTCTATAAATGTAAGTGATTTATCATGAAACGCCCACATATTTAAAAATGTTCGTGTTATTTCATAAAGAACAAAATAGGTATTTGCCTTAAAGTCCCAGGTCTAGACTTATACAGGTACTTCATCCCACGTATTTTTTTTAACTTTTCAAATAGGCCTATTATGTCACGTGCCTTAAAATATCGTTGACAAATTTTGAAACACTCATTATGTATATGCTAACATTGCATACTACAAAAGAAGAGGTGGTTTTGGTTTCAAGAGAGTCCGACCAATTCAGCGTTGTATAGGCTTGAAGTGGTCAATAAATTGTGGCTGATATCTACAGGTAGGGATGCGACTTAGCACACTCTCGCGTCTCATTTGCAAGTCGATTTCGTGTAATGCTGTACGGGTTAGCTGGTCATTTGTCATGCTGGGGATACCTTCCCGCCTGAGCTTCTTGTCTGTTCCTGACACTATATTAAAATACCGTGTTGATAATGATAGGGGTGGTGCCGAGGGTTCGAGACAACCTTGTCTAAGAGACTGTTAGATTCGCTCCTCCACTCCACGATTTATACCTCAAATGTGTAATAAATTATCTACATTATTCTAGCATTAGGAACAAATGTATTTACTTTTGAATCCATCTAGCCTGTATATTAGATCAGCCTCTCAGAATATAACGTATGATTACTTTAACAAAAATTATGTAATTAAAAATAATTACCAAAGAAATTAGGGCTCCCCTTGGGGCATAACGTAGTGTTACAAAAGTAAGACAGAACCAACTTCGTAAGGGTTTCAGTATAAAACTAGGTTCCTAGGTTCCGAACTAGCGTAAAATGTTAAAAATTTTATAAAAAGTTCGACCTTATACCCTTAAATAAAACTTAAAATTGATCTGGGTCCATATCACAACTCCACCCTTCATAAGACAAACCCAACACAATAATAAACATATTAAAACAATGATTTCACAGTATTAAAAGTCATATTTATGAGGCTGATTGATTCTCAATAATTGAAACATCTGGGCCCTGTTTCATAGAACTTTTACACTCATATTATTAGCAAATACATAATAATATTAGTTATCTGTTTCATAAGAATATTTTCTAATAATATTTGTTATGAGTTCATGGCACTAAATTATTAGTAAATATTGCTAATATTATTAGTAAACTGTTTCATAGACAGCAGAACTAATAAAATTTACTGATAATATTAGGTGTTTTTCTATAAGTGTTTTTGGACCTATAACTTATTCTCAAATCCACGTAATTCAGATTTCGTGATCTTAAATTTGAGGAAAATGAATCACTCTGATTTAATTATCAATTTAGAAAAATCTTACGTATGCTATCAAAGGAATTTTTGTCATAACAAGTTTTTAGGATTTGAGGTTAGATTTTAGTGCATAAGCCTACTGCTATCTTGAATAAGTGCCTGGCATATTTATTCATTTCTTAGCGTTAGTTATTATTTGTTACATTTATGAAGATGTATGTAGGCCATGCTGCTTTGAAATAGTATTGACAAAAAGACTAATATGGTGGAAAAAACACAAACAACAATCTAGACATAACCTCCAAATCAAATAGCTGACTATTATGCTCACACTTTATCTTGAGCCGAAAAAATGCGGGGGTGAGGGGAGCTGATATTGCATGCAGTATAAGAGACTGACTATTGCAGAAGGCGGTGAGTTGAAATTGACGTTGTTTCTGAAGGGTTGCCAATTACCAGAAAATATAACGTGTTTAGTTTTATGCTGGTACACAATGGAACTAACTGTAATTTGTAGCACTTTCAACTCTCGCTACCAAACTAAAGATTTTATATTGATTCAGATATTATAGTAGAATATATCGCTGGAGAAATGAATAAAGTAATATATTTACGCCTATTTAGACAATTTCTCTCCCGGTCTTCAGAATATAGAAAATCGTTTAAAAGTCGTAGCATTGTACATGTAGGCCTACTTGAATACGCAGTTTCACATGCCTGAATTGATGTAATTTAACTAAATACCTTTCGCGAAAGTTTGTAGGTAATTAATACAACACAATTAAAACAACGAAATAATAAAACTTGACTTGTTCTTTTCTCCAACGACAGATTCAGCTTAAAACACATTAAATTGCTTTTCCTTCCATTTCATTTATTTGGTTTATTATTTCGCTGATTTCCGATACTTCTTGGTTTAAAGAATATTTATTTTTAACTTCGTTGTCACTTATATCGACCATTTCCACAACACCAGTACTGTTCTTTTAATATCCCTGGATTTATTCTGTCATTTTCAGAATAATATGATGTAAACCAATAAAAAAAAATTGACGGTTGCTCAAGAATGCCTCAACGGGAAGTTTTTGGGTATGGCAATACTGGGGACGGGTCGCGATCTTCATTTTTTCAAGCGAGGCCTTCTTTATATGGACGGTTTTCAGCATTATGGAGTGCAGAGCTCAAGATAAAGTGTGCGAATAATAATGAACTAATAATATTAGTGAAGAGATTTTATGAGTAGTGTTCACATTTCTATGAAACAAGATTTTGTTAACTAATAAATAATATTATGAGTTCTAATATTATTAATTGCTATTATTAGCAAGTTTTATTAAACAGGTCCCTGGAGTCCAACTTAGAGGAACTGGAATCATCAATCAGCCTCATAAATGTGACTTTTAATACTGCGACACCACTGTTTCATGTGATTATATTGTGTTGTGTTTTACTATATGAAGGCTGGTTGCGATATGGACCCATATATAAGTTTATGTATAAGGTTGAATTTTTATCAAGTTATTAGCATTTCAACCCTGATCTGAAAATGAAATTCGTTAATACCAGGCCAAAAGGCCAAAAGGCCGAAATATATATATATAAGCAAAACGTATAACATGCTAATACTTTTAAAAACATATTCGCGGTTGAATAGTTTAGCGTTATTTGTCTGAAAAGCCAGTGGTTTGGGTAGGGAATTCTGAAACGGGGTGGCCTCAGATGCGAGAGGATAATTGAGGACTCACGCAGATTAATAAGGGGTAGCTGTTCTGCCGTTAACAGCCATAAGCGCCGACTTGTCAACAGTCATGTCTTGTTATTTTCTTCCTTTCTCAATTATTGACATACATTTAATTGCGATTTACATTAATTGTACTCATGCGTTCACATATTTTTTCCATTATTTCTTCTTCCCTGTTTCTCAGTTCTCGTGGTCCCAGTTAAAATTAGTTTACAGATAAGTTGTATGTTAGATATTTAATTAATTATAATAAGTCATAGTTATAAATCTTAATATGATACCTATTTATTAGTTTCTGTTCTTGGAAATGACTACTGAATAGGCATATGTATATAAATGTCTACTGTAATTGAAGTTTGCTCTGTTTTAGGCAGTAAATAAGTATGTAAATAGATATATGGAAAACGGCAAGCAGAATGATAAGGTAAGGAATGTAGTGGAACAAAGTATGAAATTTGGAATGTTCACGAGAGAGCAATAAAAATGAACAATCAAAGACAAATTGGACAACTAAAGCTGTTAACAATTAATAAATATATAAAGGATAAATGTTATAACACCTATAACTTATTGAAACAAATGATTCCAAACTAAATAAACTGAGACAAAAAGTCAAAATACCGTATTACAGCATGTTTCTTAATATAAATTAATTAATAAATTAGACTAGTATAATTTAACAATAATAATTACAATAAAATACCATGAAGTAAAATATTAATTGAGAAAAATCCCCGTAATACTAGTAGTAAAAACATTGTTTCCAGTTACACGTCCAGTTGGTAGAGAAACCTTGTCCTCACTCACTAAGCTTTTTCTTCCTTGCCGATCACCCATGACCAGCTTTGTACTCCCTACCAAAATTTTAATTTAATATTTCATGTTGATAATTTCAAAATTTAAGATATTATAGTTCAGAAATTACACTATACAGCAAAGAGTAAAAAGGGCGCAATAAATGGTACAATTAGTAGTCTAGAGAAAACAGACACAAATCAAAAGAATCTTTTGAAATAGGTGCATCAAAAAACCTTCAAAAAGGAAAAACTTTAAGAATGTTAAAGTTTTTCTGCGATTTATGATAAAATATCAAGGAACGCCATCATTACTCATGCAAAACCTCAGGAAGGTTTTTCTGGTATGAAAAATTAAGTTCCTCAAGAAACCTATCTTAAAAAGTGTACTCCACAAAATATACCTTCTGGACTGATGAAAATTTGATCCAGAAAGGCAAGATAAACTGCTTTAAAACTACGACTGCAATAGCCAATAAGCAATCAATGTATACACTTAGTTCGTCAGTGCTTTCACTTTCTTAACGAAATAAGTCCTTATTTCTTCAAGTCTGTTTAAAAGCATTCGTACTGGTATTTAAATTTGGTTCCAAACTAAGATATCACCTGGCAGACATTCAGACTGTAATGAAGTTTTGTAACTCAGCTTTTAGTAAATTAGGGGCCAGTATTTCGTAGTATTTTTGTGCGTTTTGAGACCAACAATATTAAGATGTTCTCCACCGTATCATTTCGTTGCAATGTATAAAAAATACACTCTTGTCATTTTTTATCCAGGCAGATAATGTATTCTAACAAAAAATAGTTGTTTTTATTTATTTATAATTCAGTAGTTAATACAGTTGGGATAAAGAATAATAAGGCTGGGCATAAAAGGAAGAATTATCCAGCAGAATTAGAGTCGATGGACGTCAAACATGTAATAGTGATGTTGTATACGGCTAACTGAACACGATTACCATATTCAAATGAGACGTCATTCAGGAGGGTCCACGTCGAAACAGCAGCAAGCTCTCTATCTTCTTCTCTATCAGTCGCAGATATCTATCAGTTTTACCTCATCTCCATTCTATTATCCTTTCTTCCCTTATCTGTCACCTGTGATCTATTTCATTTGCGTTGAATGAACGTTTTGAATCTTATTGGCTTATGTCGCTGTATTGATTATATTTCTCTATGGCACTTAACATTGAAAATACAGAAGCCAAGGGGAAAAAATCTGCGTTATCTCCCGTTCAGAAATTTTAATATATAATTATAACATCATTTAAATTGTTCTATTCCATATATCGATAAGAAGAGAAGCTTCTAAAGAGAACAATTTTACCTAAGAATATTTAAAAAAAAAAAAAAAAAAAAAAAAAAAAAAAAAAAAAAAAAAAAAAAGAGGATTATACAGAATTATCATTCAAGCTTTCACTTTGTTGTATGAAAAAAATAATACTTTACCCTATCCAGTATTTTAATACCTATTGAGTGGAAAAGTCTATGTAGGCCAACATTGACAATTACCACCTTATGTCCACGGAAACCAATGGTAAAATTGCAAAATATCGAAAAATCTTTCCATCCGTTTCGACAGAACTGCTCTTAAAAACTGCTCACCGCAATCCAAAATGTGCTGTTGTTTGTGCGTTCCTTCGCCATTCGGTACACTTTTCACTACTATGTTCCACAGTCGTGCGCAAATGTCCGCTCTAGAACTGGCCCTGAAGTAAAGAATTATATCCGTATAATGAGAGACAAGGAACATGAAAAATTATACCCCAATATCTGTTATCTTTATTTTAAAGAGGGGGTTAGACGAGGGTTGAAAAGAAAGTATGTCCATCCTTGGGAATGAGATTTAGAGCATCATGGCTCTGTATCTGCTGACAGATAATAGTATTGTAACGGAATATGTGAGTCAGTTGAAGAATTTAATATGTACCGGGATGTTGCCATGGCATGGTGGTATGAGCAGCGGCACGGAGAGTGAAAGATTCTGGTTCAAATCCCGGCTATGGCATTGCATTTTTCAGTCTGACTTCACCTTTCTATCTAATAGTATAGGCTACTTGTTCTTATGTGTATAAAATATTACCACCTATTCCCTCGTATAAAATCTTTTTGTTAAAAAATCAGCTCATAGCTTTGTCAAAATTAAAATTTATATTTGTCAATATTATAAAACATAGTTAAAATTTATGTCTGTCAATTTTGTAAAATAATTTTCGTGTATTGGACAATATATTTCGGCTATTCAGCCATCTTCAGGTCCTTTTCTTTCAGCAGGTGATCTTACACTGTTGGTTAATACATTACAGTAGGAGATAAATAACATGAAATTTATCAATACTTGTTCTTATGTTCTGGACACAGCCTGGGATAAAATATTTACAAAATTCTGAGAAGGCAAGAATGTAAGTTAAATCAACATTTCGTTGGGGACCACTGTTTTCATATCATCCAAATTGCTTAGATATCAAGCATAGGCTATTTGGTGAATCCAGGAAAAGTATAAAAGATCGGAAAAATTATTTATTTTGGAGATCATAAGAGTTCATGCCACAATTTTCTCTTCTTTGAAAACTATACCAAATAATGAGTTAAAGTCACACAAACGAAAAAAATAAAAAAAGCTGTCAACAAAAGCAAATCCGCCTACAATTTAACTTAGACAATATCATCTGCATAAAGCAAAATCTCGTATCTCGAATTACGGAGTCTTAAGACGCAGGTGGGCGTATCGCCTGAATCGTAGTTATGTAAATGATACTGATAACAGCAACCAGCTGCTAGTTCAGGCAAGCGGTAGCAGTCTATAAACCATTAAACCTACAGCTAAATGCAGATTTCTTCTTGCAGTAAAAGTAGCAATTTGTAAAGGTGGTAGCATTAATAATAGTGCAAAGCAACAGCTGATTACTGGCTCAAGGACTGCGTATTTTATGTTGCTGCTCTATTATTACTTCTAGATCCAGACCGCGAAAATATAAACATCCCTCTCCAGTATTTGTAATGATCAGGTAAATCTCGTCCATTGTGAGAATTTATGAAAATGATGGTTTCATTCACAAAATAAGATACGCACGGCCTCAGTATAAAACGTATAAATTTGCATGGCAGATTTGAACATGAATAGTAGCATAAGTTTTACATTCGGTCTTATAAGTCATTCCCAGTCTAATTTGGTAAGATGTAACGTAGGCTATATGGGACAATAAACTGCTTCAATATTAGCCTATTGTAAATTATTAATATAAGCATTGTCAGCAATAGTAGAAGAGTATTAATTATATAATACGAGTATTATTTCTAGTATTTCTTACAGCAGCTGTTTTATTGGTTTGTTGGTTTATGGGTATTCAAATACAGTGTACCGTTTTCCGGAAATTTGTTCTGCAGAATTATGTTACCTTCCTATAAATCTACAGACATGCGGCTATCACATTTTATGCACACAAACATTGGTATGGGCGGGGATTAAAACATGCTACATTGAACAGCAGTTTTGTACACTGTAATAAAATAATATATGTTAGTTGTTATTGTAGTAGAAGAGTAGTAGCAGTAGTAGTATTAGTAGTAGTATTAATAGTACAGCCATTTCATAATTACGGGTGGGACATTCTAGCAAATTATAAAAACTATTTTTGTTTATTACATATCATAAATAATAAACTATAATTGGTTCTTCACATTCTGTAAAATATACAATGCCTTCTCCTCCACACTACATGCAAAGCATTATTTAAAATTGGTTTTAAATAGTTTAAATTTGTTTTTCGAAATCTGTTACGGGTGGGACATAATATGGACACTGATTTTAATGATGCAAAACAAAACCTCATTTTCTGTTCTGCTATTACTGTTAGGGTCTAAATGTTGTTATTAATGAAGGTATTAGGGATTAAATACAAATTATAAGCTGTTTCCAGGTTGTCAGAACATTTATTTAACTCATCAATAATAATTTAACAAAACTATCACTATTACGGGTGGGACAAAAATTCCGTTGTTTATTATTTTACATAGTAATTAACCACACATATTTTTTAAAGTTAATCTTATACCAAATTGTACCTTAAGATGTATATTTTCTCAAATGAAAATTGACATAGCTGATTACTCTTGACTACTTGGTTTTAAAGAGTGTTAAAATCATGCTAAAAATGGCAAAAAAAGTAACTCAACGCAATAAATAAGTAAATCGACATATTTTACACATGAAACCACTTCAGATACACCTAAGTCCTTAATATTCAGAGAATTTGAGGTTTTAAAATTATTTCGACCACCCAGTTACAATAATTTTATAACTTCTCTCTTTGAGGGAAAAATTCCCATATTTTATGAAATGGCTGAGTAGTAATAATAATAGTAGCAGCAGTAGCAATTGTAATTGTAGTACTAAGCAGGCAGCGATTATTTCGTTATCTTTTTTAGTTTGCTGAGTTCTGTCACTCAGGTAAGAGTCAAATAATTTCCCTGCTTTCCCATAAATAGCATTCCTAAATACCTGTCGTGATTTTTAGTTATGTCAGAAGATTTTCCCCACCCGGCTTAGCTGGATCACAAAATGATCAAAACTCTTCAGACCGGTAGTAATATTCAGGAAAGTTTCCCTTTCCATGGAGAATCTCCTCTGCCAAACGTCGATCTCCACACGTGTGAATGGGCTGTCCTCAAACTCACATTTGCCACGATTAGAGGAGAAGCTTCATAATTATCCTTAATATTCAAGGTGCCTGATGTTAATATCCGAAAATCCGCCTTTCATTTGTAAAAATGTTACATCAATCACCATTTGGAATAATAATTTGAGTATAATGAAGGAAAGGGAGAGGAATAAGCCCATATTAACGGCATTACAGCTGCTCATTTCATTGGTAGCTACTAATCTGTGATGTACAATTAATCATGGTGCTATGCTCGCTTTTCAAGAAGTACATATCAGTGAAACCGAATCGTGTACCTCAACGTATAATTTACGATTCGTTGAAGCTTCTTCCTAGGATTTTCCACTGGGCTCAACCCAGTGCAAGAACAATGCTTATATAAAACTTACATCACTGTTACACAATAAAGCAACATCCTTTCAGACATAACATTTATTTAGAATAATAAATATGTGGTGATAAAGAGATATAAAAAAATCCCTTTAGGCAGGCCTACAGGCGGAGGCAGATTTCGAAGTGCTTTTGGTTTAATTTATTGTCGCTGCATAGCACTCTTCTTCTTTAGCCTTGGCATGGCAAACCTGCAGTAAAGAGGAAGAGCCTACAATCAATTGTTTTGACAACAATAATAGGATATAATATTCTGGGAGGCCGTGCGCAAGATCAGCAATGAATAAAATTAGCAAAGCCGCTAAACAAGACAAAATTATGATATTATAATTCTTTCAAGTGTTATTATTTTCAAACATTAAAATCTCGCGTCATATGAGAGCTATCAAGAAACTATTTATTGATTTGTAGAGTACTCATCAAGAGCTTTTCAACGATACCCCACAAGACGTGGTTTCAAAAGTTTCTAATTTTCATCCCCCACCCCCACCCCCACCCTCACTCGAACCCCCGAATCGTTGGTGTCACTGTGAACTCCATAGGGAGTACTCATAGGGAGTGCTTTTCAACGATACCCCACAAGACGTGGTTTCAAAAGTTTCTAATTTTCATCCCCCACCCCCACCCCCACCCTCACTCGAACCCCCGAATCGTTGGTGTCACTGTGAACTCCACAGGGAGTACTCTAATAAATTCAAACAAAGTTTCCCTCTATACTTCATAGGGGCCGAGATATACATTTTTAAAAATTTGAACCCCCTCCCCCGACCACCCCCTTGGGCCAATTTTGCTCATTAACGAACTTGTCCGAACTATTGGGCCTAGAAATAACATATTAAAATTTGGTTCAAATATCTTCAAAATTACGGCCGCTATCGTGTAAAGATATATATATATATATATATATATATATATATCACAAATTTTTTTTTTTGAACGGGCGGTGGTTTCGTACTTAGGGGAGCATGAAACGTAAAGATATGAAAGAATTTTTCGAAAATCATAAAGTGGTATCCATTGCAATAGGTAGATTTTTCTTCGAAATCTACCTAAAATCAAAAGGTCCTTTTTTCCCCTTAGAAAGAAGATAATACTACAGCAAACATCTCATCTCCATATTATTCATCAGTATATGAAATAAAGATACTTTATAAATACTATTAATAATTTTCTAAAGAACATACGGAATATTATTTATCACAGTAAACAGGAATGAAACCATTGCATGTAAGCTATATCCTGAGATTCATCAATGCCCATATCTTGTTCTTTTTACGACACTCAGATAGTGCTGCTCAAAGAAGTGTAGGCCTAATTTATTCTCCAACCCTTCCCATGTGAACAATTCCTCGTTCACAGAAAATACAGACTGAGGTCGACGAAACAATAAAACAATAAAAAACAATCCATTTGTTAATAGATATTTTCTGCAATACCTGATCATTTCTTATTTTGTCGCTAAAGCGGAATTAACAAAATACAAGACCTTATAGCCTAATGCGAGGTTTGACTATCCGAAAATGCTTTGGCTTTACGATCAACGTCTGTTGGAGGTTGTGTATATTTATTAAGTATCATATGCATATATTTGAAAGCATCATCAACAAATCGATAAAAAATATAAATAATTATAATAGTAACAAACATACATATAGCCTACTAGCAACACAAGAAATCAATACTAAGGGCACCAAGTCACATAGAAGGGCCTAAAAAGTACAAAAAAACACCAATGAAAACAAATATAATCTATATTTATGTAGGCCTACATATAGTTGAAATGAAATAATCCATACGGACAGAAACCAAGCCGAATACAAACAGCATCGTCAAACTAAAATATAAAAAAACGTGGCACGAAATAAACCAAGCGACACTGAAACAACTAATCAACAATAAATCCTCACCAACCGATTAATACAACATTATTAACAAATATAAATCTGAGTTTCACCCCTGAAATAAGGATTCAACATGTGTCAAGCATAATGTAGCCTATGGGAATAAAATGAAGAGAAGAAGAAAGGGAAAATAATAATCCAAGTGAATGTGATTTTATCCTGCGAAGTCTGTATTCATACTTCATTTGCTTTAGTGATCTTAGAAGCAGATCAAATATAGGCCAAATGAAGTCGGTTAAAAGTAATACAATATAAATTAATGTGCCCGGGCCGCTACGGGTGAACCCTCGTGGTAGCCTATCCGAGTGAGGTTTTCTCGGGATTTCCCACTCTCTTATCAGATGAAGACCGGTTCAAAGACACGACCCCCGCAAGACAGATGACCGAACGTAGCGAAAATACACACTGCAGTTCTATTAGTGTTGAAATAAACTAAATAAGCTCAAAAGATTCCCCATTGATTCAGGACATAGAAGGGAAAATGGAGCAATAGAACAAATGTGCCTAAAAGTTGTAGGGACCGGAGTAGGCTATTACCTATGGTCTAGGGCACTGGAGGTGATGGAGGTCTAAAAAGATATATTTTAAACCTAATGTATTGTAATTTATTTACATCTGTGAATTGCCCAAAACATTGAAATGTTGAAGATATCTGTCTTAATTCAGATTACAGTGAAAATTTTAAATTAGAAGCGCCAAAATTTGTTACAAATGACTACTACCTACGAGTAAGCTTAGGGTACAATATATAAAAGCCGCATGTAATTATTTTAATAAAAGTTGAATGTGCATGAAAGGTATATAGATATTAAAGTATTTTTCCCTTGACTTCCATGCAGAAATGTAGATCTTAAAATGAACAAGCATTCTCTCAACAAATTTATTCACAAATTGATTCATCTTACTTTTCATTAATAAGTTTATGTGTTCCATTTTTTGTACCAGTTAAAACAGTTTCTGGAAGTCTGAACGCTTTTATGCCAGTCATAAGTAAATTGCGGGACAGCAGCTTTCGGCATCCTCTGGTTTGAATGATGCTGGCATCTTGCCTTGGGTCTTAAAACACAGTAAATCGAATGTAATTTATTTCAAAGTAGTACCTCCGAATTCACATGGGCTGGATGACGCTGCAACTGAAGTTGGGCCATCGTTTAAGGAAATTCCGGCGGCAAATGAAATAAATCGTTGGGCGGCTGCGGTGACCGGTCTCAAATGAAAAGACTAGTTACTAGTGCGAGTAGAGAAATTTATCAGATGTGTCGTATTCAATGAACTTAACCAGTTGGAAACAGAAAGTAAACAAAAATGACTTTTTTTTTGGAATGTTACAAGGACCTGTGGGTCTACCAGTCTGACCAGTATCACGACAAGGGCGCGAAATGGTGTAAAAATTCACAATTAAATTGCTGTGAAAACGATGCTTTTCTTGCATGTATCTTGTATAGTCTATCTGTGAAAACAAAATAAACAGGAAATAAAAATAAATTAGTTAAATATTTTTTAAAGTTTCAAATCTACTTATTACCTTTATTAGCATACTGTAATCAATAGTGTGTACAAACAACTAGTTGTTAAACAAAATAAACTATAAAATGTAAAAATTATCTGCCACAGTGGAAGAAAATAAGAATGTTCCCATGACAGAGGCTAGACTTAGCCTTTGTTTTAGGAATAACTTTGACTTTTGTAAATATTTAGATCTATTATTTAAACATTTACACTAAATACAAAGAGCACGCGTTTGGAAGCTTTATAGGAACGTAAATAAAATTAAAAATAAAATATGATAGGCTAGATATTATAGGTTATATTGTGTAGAAAAAGCGTGTCAAGCCGTTTTCAGGCATAGGTCTACTTGTGGCCCGCCCAAAGGATACGTAAGCTGGCCTATATTTCGTTTCATTTTTAACCGGCGATTTTTGGGATACCTGTTTCCTTTTCATAATTTCTGAAAAGTTTAAAAACTGCTGAGATCGAATCCGCGACCTTTGTGAACAGAAAGCCAGTGTCTAACGAGCTACCCCTTAAAATAAGTTATCAGGTTAGATCAACCCCTACTTGTGAATAGATATCCCTTCTAAAGCAGGCAAATCTCCATATTCATGTATTCCTGTACCAACCACTTGATTGATTGCTCTTGCAATCACTCTTACACTAAAATTGGATAATACCTACTATGAAAGTAGTTCGACTGTTTAATGTGTGGGATTAACTAGTAATGACAAGTAAAGGCATAACTTAAATCCCTCCCGAGTCCTCTTAGGTAAGTGCCTAGTGGTAGTGTTAGGATTAACTGCATTGCAGTCATGAACTTGAGTTAGATCCTTTTATCTTTAATATTACATCAACTTAAACGAAAACTGCTACAAGTACCTTAGATCTAGAAATATTTAGTTATGCTCTTTTTTCACTTTCGCCTTTCACCTATTTCATAAACCGTATACTACAAAATTCATCTACAGTAGTACTTTCATAAAAAGATCTGCGTAGGTATATGACGTCAAGCTAAACTGGCTACATAACAGTGACCATTATGATATGGGAAAGGTAAATATAAATTTGTAGTAATCGTACTGACTTTTTAAAAACAATTATGAGAAACACAACAAAATTTCGTTAAGAAAATTTTTTTGTGTTATTTTTTTAAGTGTCTAGCTATATAGTAATAAGCAAAGATCATTACATTATTCAAAGTGGAAATTGAAACACTGATGTATTATGGCGGCTGCGAGAAATACATTCCGCTAACCATCTCCTGCAAAAAGATCATCTTTGCCAAAGATCATAAATAACACCACATGTTCAAGTGGTCTGTAGGAACCGGAAGTTAGGCATATCTACTTCAATAGATGGTTACAGGTGGGACTTGGGGGATTGTAAATGTGAAAGTCTTTTATGTATCGCTGTCCAGAGAGCTGGCAGATCAAGCTTACCTGGCAGCCGTTCATTGATTTCACCCTTAATGTACCGTTACAACAAATACTCTATAATATGTCTTCTTCCCCAGAATGAATGCATGAATGCATCGTTAGAATTTGGCGTTAAGTCATCATGATATATTTTAAGCAGTCTCTTTTGGAATCAGCTTTTATATACAGGTATGCTTGTGAGCTGTTAAGCACCGAAGTTAATAGTTTTTGCAAGGACGGTTTCCTTTTAAGGAAAAAATAATTTCTTCCACAGTAAAAGCTTCACAGATAAGAACTTAATCAAAGGACTGAAACCACTAATTATACTGCCGGCTCCTAAACATAATTAATCATATTAAGAAATGATGTCATGTAGAAAAGTGTCTAACATGCGGCATTGTATAATCATTAGTGTTTCCAGCAGAGCTTTAAATCAATTTCATGCACTAGTAAGTGACACTATGACCAGACTCCGCTACGGGGAGCATACAGCTCATTTTTATGTACTACTTCAACTCTGTCAAGATCACGAACACACTGTCAATATGCCTGCAAACATTGCGTGAGTTCACATAATTTTCCACATACTAATGTTTTACATTTTCCGCCAAGAACAATGTCATACAGTGTGACAATACTGTAACCGTAATACATATTTAAGATGTTAGGATGACTGTAATTTTCTTCATGAAATCACCAGCCAAGGACTGAAAATCCTTTTCAGATCCAGTTTAGCTCACAAGAATAATGCTTTGTGTGCATTTATAAACATGCTCCGAGTTGCTCCGGAACAAAGGAAGTTCAAGACCCGAAGTCATCACTTGTGCAGTATTGCAGAAAAAGGAAAGTTAGAAATGAACAATTTGTTTAAGGAAATATACGCGACTGCTAAGTGAATATATTACATTTGAAATTGTTCTTTTTTATGAAAAGACTAGTCTACTAAGTGATTATAAACAGTTTTATGGGAGATCATTTAAAAGTGGGAAGTGCTCGTTTCCTGAACGTTCTCATTAGGCAATAAGGCCACAAAATAGCGCTAAGCTCGAATAATCCTGAATAAAAATTGCATAGATATCATTAGGATAATTTTAAGAAAATCCAGTATTTAGATATGATGAACATTATGATGAGCAGGTCGCGGCCCTGTAAGGCCAGGGCGGCTTGGGTCGCTTGAATCCTAAAAGGGAGAGGTAAAACTAAGATAAAGAAAGAAAGAAAGAAAGAAAGAAAGAAAGGAAGAAAGAAAGAGAAAGAAAGAAAGAAAGAATGATGATGAGTGGTGGCTGAACTCCATTGAAGCTTTTGAATAGCCGAGTCATCTACTTAATTAAACAAAATGCTTCAAAGTTAATTATTTCGTTTATAAAGATTCCATGATTTTTATAAAGTCTATTTTAATCATCAGCATTATGCACTAATTGAATGATTAACTCCTTGCGCTCAATGGAGAAGCACTTTTTCTTTAAATTCGCTTGGTCCCACTAGCACCCGCTGCTCTGAGGATGCTATATCGCGTAGCTAGGCCTTGTGTTATAAAATAAGGTTTTGATTAGCCTAAGGGAAACGAGGAACCTCCTTTGTCATGAAACTAAACCGTCGGCGGGGTATTTGATACCGTACAGTATTCTCAACATAAATCTGCCTTTTTTTCGAGTAGTCAACTGCTTTTTTTATAATTCTGTCCCAAAGCAAAGGTTCTTCGGTTTCAGAATGGAATGTATATTTTATAGAGAGTGAAACCTGGTTAAGCATATGTTGTAATGGAGGATTTTAATTATTATTATAATTGGTGAAATTATTGGAAAAACAATTTTCAGATGGGTCGCCAAGTGGATTATTCATTTTATTCATTTTTTTTTTTAAAGTAGAGAGGATAGGAAGTTTGAGAGCTGCACTTGAATTTTAATCCGTACGCTGATAAATTGCACTACACATATAGCCTACCGATAGCCTATACCACTTTTTATTAATTTGCTATTTCTAATCCGGTCCCTATGGAATGTAGCCCTCATAATCTGGTAATTTTGAAAATGTTGGTTTAAAATTTTAAATCACTGCAATTTTGTGCCAGTGCACTGGCACAAAATTTATACCACTGTTTTGTGAAGAACTCGCCATAGGCCTATGCAATAACGCATTTGCGGTAAGCAGCCCCGGGGCCCGGATCTTTAAGGGGCCCTGTCCCGGCCGACCTTCTAAATTTACCTTAAGCCTATAAATTTACCCTAACATAAAATGGATTATAAGTCAATAAACAGATCAATTTATGTTTTATGTGCTTATTTTTATTTGCATTGTCCTGTAATATATAACGGTGACACGGAATCATCAATTAATCTGAAACGGATTATTCTTTAAGAAAAGTTGCTATTTTTAAATTAGAAACAGATATCCTTTTGGACTGAACAGTGGGTTACTTACATAACATTACATAAATATCTTTACATAATCTTTGTGTTTCCTACGTTATAAAGGACGAGGTTGGGTTTCAGTGGTGAATTTAATATTTGATGGGGGGCCCGGGAAAATTTGTCCCTGGGGTCCTTGCTTTCTCTCCACGGCCCTGGCGGTAAGTCTGGTAATAGCCACATGGCTGTTTGTTCCATTCACACCTACGACAAAATAGTGTCTTATTCTAAGGAAACATTTATGAATGGTTAGTCGTTCCAGGTATCATGATGGAGAGAGGCGGATTTCAAATGTAGGGAGGGGGTCCACTGCACAATCACGCCGCCGCGCCGCTCCGCTCGGTACTTGTGCCACTAATGGCTTGAGCATTTGTTCTGATGTGGGAAAGTATTATTTTTGAAATATAGCTAACAAGTCTGGCAGGTTACAGCTTAATACATGTTACTAATCATTACACTGCAGTATGTCCAGTGGGCCTCACGCGGCTCTTCACACCGGCCCCGAACAAAGCAAAGAGCAAGTGTCATTCTTATTTATATATCTCATTAAAATACTACTATGCATGTAGAAAACATTTTTTTCATATAATATAATCATAGTAGCATCCTCTCATGCAGCGGGCCCGGGTTCGATTCCTGGTCGGGACAAGTTAACTAGGTGAAGTTTTTTCGGGGTTTTCCCTCACCTGTGAGACAAATGTCAGGTAACTTTAGGCCCTTGTGGTCCCCGGATATCATTTGACCATCATTATCATCTTCATCCTCATCCTCATCCTCGCCTTGTTCGGAGTGAGTGTGTGTGTGTGTGAATGGTGTGTCTCGTCCTATGTGTTCGCGTTGTCTCAGAGGTGGCCCAGGCATTGGGCTGATCACTCATCCGGGGAGGCCCTCCATGTCCTTGTCGGTCAAAAAAGTATGTATGTGATCCAAAGATAATCCCTCTCCCGACAGGTCGCGGCCCTGTAAGGCCCGGGCGGCTTGGGTAGCTTAAATCCTAAAAGGGAGAAGTTAAACTAAGATAAAGAAAGAAAGAAAGAAATACTCATAGTAGCAATTATAGGTAACTGAAATAGCTAGATTCGTGTAAAAATTATCTTCAAAGTACGGTAGCTATTAATAATATTTGTCTATATAGGCCTACTATAGAGTGAAATTATTATATAGCTACTCGGTGCATGGAACAGGGCTATGTCGGCTTGGGTGGCGCAGTTAGTATCGCGCTGGTTTTCTGTGCGCAAGGTAGGGGGTTCGATCCCGGCCCAGGTCGATGGCATTGAGGTGTGCATAAATGGGACAGGCCCATGTCAGTAGATTTACTGACATGTAAAAGAACTCCTGCTGAACAAAATTTCGGCTAACCGGCGACAGTCATAGGCCTAAGTTGCAGTACATCCCCGCCGTTAAATAACTACGTGCCACATACCAACCAACTAAAGCGATATGTTTTTTCTTCACCTTGGACGATCTACAAGTAAATAAATTCACTCATAAACTGTTGTATACACTGAAATAGGAAATGCTCAAAATAAGTGAACATTTCACATGATTACAGCGAAATTAGGCCTATGTTTAATTTGAAAACAATCTGTCAGGAATTGCGTCAGGACTATTACACATAGTGAGGAGTTTTTAAAGTGAAAAATACTCACATTAAAAGTATAATGCAGATAAAGTAATCGGCAGCCGTGCATTTCGATAGAATACACAATAACTTATAACATTTGCTTCAATTGATTTGAATCCGGCCTGTATCAAAATTCTGGCTTGTTACCTGAAATTTATAGGTGATGCGGATTTCATAGATTGCACTGGCAATTAGTGTTCGAATACGATTCACCGATCACGTAGGTTAGAATGTATCTTTAGCTCGGCCGTGCAGGTTATAATAAGACAACGAAACAGCTTCCAAGCTGTAAACAATCCGTCAGCGAATACATGAATACTGGCATATAAAAAGTAAGAAGTTTTAAAATGAAATATAGGCTACTCGCATAAATATTTAATGTAGATTAAACATTAATAATTTTACCTACAAAGTTTGGCATAATCGCATTTATCATTTCTGAGTCCACCGCTCATCTCAAGCAGCGGGCCCGGATTCCTGACGAATGTCAGGTAATTTGAGGTTCTTGTGGTCCCCGGATATCATCTGGTTTTCACTATAATTTTCATCCCATCCGTGAGTGTGTGTGTCATATGTTCGGTGTTGTCTCGGAGGTGGCCCCGGCATTGAGCTGTTCATCCATCCGGGGAGGCCCCTTATGTCTTTGTCTGGTAAAAAAGTATGTATGTGATCCAAAGATAGTTCCTTTCATGAGGGTCACTGACCTGAAAGGACCGGGCGACATGGGCCGCATAAGAATCCCTACGAGAGAGGTTAAACTGAGGAACAGAAAAAAAATCCATTTCTGAACTGCCCCGACCATAAGCACATGCTCATCCGGTTGGCGTCTTAATGGGGAAAAATGTGGAAAAACTGTTAAAAAAAGTTATTAAAATAAAAATAAAAATTTAATATTAATACTTAAAAAAGATATTTTATTTTAATATATACTATAATTCAGGTACCATGCTTAAATAGCCTAGGCCTAACGAATAAAATTTAGAAGATAAAGTGACAGTATGAAATTCACTAAAGTTGAGAAGTTTTGGCATAGTGAATCGATGTAGGCCTACAGTATACCGGGTTATTTTGAGCAATGTTTCCACGTGTTCTTTCTTCGTCCGTTTCAAGACATTGTTTAACTTCAACAAACCGCATTTACTTACTAGTTCGATATCTTCGGAACTGCTTATACTGCATAGTAAATAAATAATACAAAGGATCATCTAGAGGGGGCAGTATTAACGTGAAAACAAGACCAGCAGGGGGTCTGCCCCTCCTCTGAACTACACGGACACCAATAAAACAAGCGACACTCGGGGAAGCTCAGTCAAGATGAAAAAAACAACTTTACAAGTTAACTTTGCTTTTCTATATGCAAGCTGTGTTCTTATTTGTAAATGATTTACCCACAACAGCCGCAGCGGCTGAAGATAAAGAAATTTTAAAACATGAGACACTCAAGCCTTACTAATTAGTCCAAAGCTTTGGGCACAGCCCTCGACTAGAAGATGTTTTAATTCATAATTGGTTTCGTTCTGTAGTTTAGAGAACAAGGGGTAAAAAGAGGAAAAGTTAATTTGCGATACTCTGCGTGACAGCTTTTATATGTGGACTGGTTGCTAAATGTTAATTCATGTAAGGTAAATGAAAAGGTGGCATATTTGTCCTTTGTTAGTTTGACTATTGAATAATAATATTAAAGTTGTAAATTAGATAACTTATATGTCGTTCTTTTTGGATTATATGAATATAGGTCTATACTATGTGGGTTTTTTTTTTTTTTTTTTTTTTTTTAATAATCATTTTTATTCCTGCATGCGCCATTACATTAGTAATATTACATGCGGTCTTACTCCTTCTTAGATATATCTATATACACATATTACAAGTTGATATTCCTAACATACAGTGCCATTGTAACTATACACTACGAGTTATTAATCCTAACATGCAGAGCTATAGCCTATACATAATATTCCTAACATACAGTCCCAATTTGATTACGTCTGAAGTTTGTCAAAGTCAATTTTGTTTACAAAATGTTGAAATCTTTTACAATATTTGTCCATGAGTTCATTATTATTTAACGGCCAGCTTCCACCCATTTTCAGTACATATTTGCGTAGTTCTTGTCTTTCTTCACTCAATAAGTCGCATTCCCACAGTATGTGATGCACTGTTTGAATACTATTACGCACGCACATTGGGTTGTCTTTGATTTTAAATCTTTCCAGGTATGCACCGAATTTTCCGTGTCCTGTGGTCACTGCTGTTATATTGTGAGTTAGCGTCAATTTCGTCTTCAGTCTTGCTTTAATAGTTGGAAAGAATGTCCTGGTTAGTTCTCCTTTGGTGGTAGTTCGCCACTCATTCTCCCACTGTTGTATGCTTTCTTCCCTCAGGTCGCTCTTCACTGCACTCGTCGGTATAAGGCTGAATGTTTCCTCCAGAATGGTACTGGTTGCTGCCTCTTTGGCCAGGCGGTCAGCAAGCTCGTTCCCTTGATTACCAACATGGGCCTTAACCCACGTAAAGTGTATCTGCCAGTTTTGTTGTGTTAGTGTGTGTAATTTTCCTTTTATCTGTCTGATTAGGTCATTGTAGCTGTTGTTGTTTCGTAGCAAGTCCATAGTTATGTTACTGTCGGTATGTATTGCTGCGGTTTTAGCCTATTTGTTTCAAATTGTTGGTTAATCTCTTCAACTTTTTCTAGAGCTTTCAGAATTGCCAACTGCTCGGCTTGGTTGACTATGTGGGGTTGTTTTCATTTATCAGTCACCAGTAGGATTTAAGAAAAGTATATTACTATCATCGCCTAACAGAGAAACTATAGACAAACCAATATTATGCTTTCAACAATAATTCAAACACATCAGGATTTCCTTTTCTTTCTTTCTTTTTCTGAGTTTTACCTCTCCCTTCTAGGATTAAACGACCCAAGCCGCCCGGCCCTTACTGGGCCGCGACCTGTCGGGAGAGGAATTACCTTTGGATCACATACATACTTTTTTGACCAGACAAGGACATGGAGGGCCTCCCGGATGAGTGATCAGCCCAATGCCGGGGCCACCTCCGAGACAACAAGAACACATAGGACGAGACACACCATTCACACACACACACACACTCATTCCAAACAAGGCGAGGATGGAATGAAGATGATAATGACGGCCAGATGATATCCGGGGACCTAAAGTTACCCGACATTTGTCTCATTGGTGAGGAAAAACCTCGGAAAAAACCTCACCGAGGTAACTTGTCCCGACCAGGAATCGAACCCGGGCCCGCTGCGTGAGAGGATTAAACGCATCCCCTGAGCCACAGCGGTGGACACATATCAGAATTTAAATATTAAAATAGTTTTAGTTCATGAAATGACATAGGTCTACTATGCGTACCATGATTTATTGTACACGATTGCGTGTTCACAGTTTCCTTCAAGGTGGTGTACCTCTTCTGGGGTACATTTTACAATTGAGCGGTACAGCCAACCTTTAAAAGATTACACCAACAGTGCGGATACTTATTGACTTACCCTTCTATCTCCTGAAGGGGTCTGAACTTTTGCGTCCCAAAACCACTAAACTAGGACTCTTGCGTCCATGGATCCTCAGATCCAATGACCCGTTTGCGTCCCGGGTCTCTCTAGTAAGTGTAAGTGTTTAGAGCAATGACCAAAATGCGTCCCATGGAATACAGGCAATATTAGTGATTAGTGATATTAGTGTTGGTGACAGGTTCCGTTAGGTTATGAACAGTGATATTAATTTAGTAAGGCATTCTGAATTATCCCGAAATTCTAGTTTAGTGGCAGTTACGTTAGGAACGGTAATATTACTGGATCTGGATCTGGATCTGGTACCCTATGATCCCCAGGTGGGGCGAAGGGGCCTCCAATGGAGGTTTCATTACCTATACTAATTTTGATATGCTTATTTTCCGAGAGAGGGTAGAGGGACAGGTGGTAAGCCCATCGCCTCGCAACCCCCCTCTGGAAACTAAGTATTTCTTGGACGTGAAAGGGCCGAGAAATTTTGTCCAGAGGCTCTAATTTAGGCTTGGAGTTCTTTTACGTGCCGTAAATCTACGACACGGGACCCCCAGCTTAAAGTCCCTCCCGGAGGACTCCGTGCCCAGGATTTTTACGTCCTGAAAAATCCATCGACCGCAGCCGGGTTTGATCCCGCGCCCTGCGGATCTAGAGGCGGGCACGCTACCTCTAGACCACCGCGGCCGACTAGGTTAGGTTATGAACAGTGATGTTAATTTAGTAGGGCATTTTGAATCCTCCCGTTTCATAAATGTGCCACATTACATCTACCGCGAGGTTTGTCGTGTTTTGAACCTGTTTACCCAGAATTCTAGGTGCTCTGGTGATGTGACGTCACACCTCTAATGTCCAATCACGAGTTTCTTCATCATAGGGAGGGAGAAATATGGCGAAATCCATGCTACTTTTTGCTAGATCATGTTATAAAAGAAAGATGGGACGCACGAGGGTTGTTTACGTAAAATTGCACCGGACGCACGAGGGTTGTTTTAATGAAGCGACCACTCGCTTTGGGACGCAAAAGGGTACGACCCCTCCTGAAATGGTGCTACGGGGGTCTATCTCACGTACTGAGGGTCCGGGATTCAAATCCCGGTTCTTTGGCTAACAATTCCTCCTTCTCCTTTGCCAGGGAAAGAATTCTAGGTAGATCTCCGATGCCATAAGTACGGGAGAACGCAAGACATTGTTAAGATTATATTGTTAATATAATAACATTTTTATTTCTTGAAAACGAAAAGGCGCAGGGATGCAAAAAAGTAGAAAAAGAAAGGTTTGAACTGCCTACTCCGTTTAGCTTACACATTTCCTTGGAAACGAAAGACATTGTTAAGATTATATTGTTGATACATCTCGTGTATCCTGCGCTATCATCACGAGCGTACGGGAGAACTCTAATTGCACGCGCGATCAGTGCAGGTAGGAAAATAAACATGCAATTGAATGCAAGGGTTTCAAAAGGCATGAATTGCATGCTGCCGAGCTCTTGGACATCTCAATAGTCGATTAAGAATCAGGCTACGTAACACGTAGGCTACTGTAGGTTGATTCACAACAATCCAACTACGTAGTGGTGTCTTAAATATTGCAAGAGAACAAAATGAATGATTAATGTATTATGTTGTTAGTCTCAAGCCTAATGAAAATGTAAAAGGAAGTTGCTTGAACTTAATTACCAAAGTAAAACTAAGCTACAAAATAATGTTGCTGTTAAGTTTTGTGTTGGGTAGAGTTATGCTTTAGGGAAACAGGATTTGTTCTCGATAAAAAAAAAAGTTAATAAATAAAGAAAACGAGTGTACATCATATGCTTGCAGCGGAATGACTCATGACATCGGACAAAAGTTAGAACGAAGTCCAAAGAAATCTCTGAGAAAGCTTTCACAGGAAACAGGAATTTCGCAATCTCGGCTTGGAATGCCAACAACTTTTAAAATTAAAACCCTATAAGATGATGTAGTTCAGGAATTGTAACCACACGTTAATGTGAGTAGAATGAACGAGGGTATGTAGTTATTGCATCAGTTTAGATATAATTTGTGGATATATTTATGCGCTTGAATTTAAGGGATTATGAATATACACTGCCAATCAAAATCACTGTCCATTTACCTCATTTAGTCCTATATAACCACATTTTCTATTTTTTTGACTGCATAACTTAACATACGTTTTAAATATGACGTTCTGAAGATTTATTATTCATAATTATATACCTAAGTAGAGCTCAGAAGTTCAGGCTTTTATTTTGGTTAAAATAGGCAGTCATAAAAGGCACTTAAAATACCGAAAATAGGCAGTAATATAATTAAAATAGGCATTTAATAAAAGTAAAAACAGAGAAACTTAATAAAAATAGCTATCCATGATACTTAATAATTTAATTAACACATACAATACTTACTCTTAATTTCTTGAGCTAACGAATCGTTTGAAAAGAGGTTTTCGACCACTTGAAAACATATAAATGCATTTATAGGGAACAGGTTCCTCAATAAACATGTTTGTAAACGTGAATGTATCATTTAATTATTTGAAACATTTTTTCACTTTCCTACTTTATAATTATTTATGTGGCTTTTAAAAATAATCACAGAAAAATACATAACGACCCTAAAAAGGCTTTAGACTTTAAAATAGGTAAATAATCCAAAATAGGCAAAATAAAAACTGACTGCACCGTCCCTAAATGAACGATGACTTGTTTATCTCTACTGTACTCTTTAATACAACCATCTAAACAGAAAAGGTATTTTGCCTAACTTCCGAGCCCTAATTATAAGTTGGTGATGATGATGATGAGTATTCAGCCCGAAGGACGGTCCAGACCCGGGACGAAGCCGTGGGATGATGACCACGACTAGTTCTGGGTGATTCAGGCCAGGGTGATACCGCGAAGATTTCATTGCCTCTCGCGGGATGGCCGATGGGACAACAATTTATATCGATGTTATTATTCTTAAGATCATAGGAATCTTTAATATTTTCAAAGCTCACAGTTATAAAATAATAACTCAATGCATCGATGTTATAAAATGCGTAGGCCTATTACTGAAACTCTGTAAAAAAAAAAAAAAAAATACTACACTCCGTTGCCAAGGTCAGAAGATATCACTGAAAGGCATCACATCTATACTCAGGCTGTCCAAACGTTGGAATTATTAATAGGACTGAAGATAATCACATAGATCGAAATGCGCATATCCTAACGAAATAGAGGCCACAAGTTCAAACGATGCAAGGGTACTACCACAAGCCATCATCAATCCAGCGATTTTACGATTAATATACAACTAACTAGATTCAGTGTACTACAGATTTTTTTTTATTAATGACTATTTGCTAAGATATTCGGCAAATTTACTTATATTCAACAACTAGGAACAGACAATGTTTTACAATTAATCTACAATTACGGAACCCCAGTGTACATAAGATTAATTTTATATCATTGACTATTTGCTGAATAATTCGGCAAATTTACTTACGCTTAATCGTCAGTTACAAACAATGGTTTGACAACACATTTTTTAAATTTTTTAAGTTTATGCAACACATAAAACAATATAATTTTAATGGTTTTATACTTTTAAATTGGATGCATTCAGCAATATACTATTTAAGGTGTAAATGTGTACTATATGAATAGCATAATATATACTACCATATTTTAGGACAATAGGTAAACATTTACAAGTCAGCTACATCAGCTCTATAACATTATTGAAGAATATGTAACAGTATGTATGGAAATTGTATACATGAGTGCTATATATGTATGTATTCAATTAATATTACACTATTGTAGAATGAAGGGCTAAGTAAACATTGCATTCATTGAACTTTTGGTTAAATTTATTTTGTGGTCAGGTGGACAATTCTCTTTATAATAAACATTTACCACAAACGGAAAAAGAATTAAATTTATCAATACTGGAAAGCAAATCTTTACACTACTAACATTACAATGTAGTATAAGGGATCATGTTTTCCGTGTTCATGTCAATTTTGATTATTTCCACGCTCTCTGTAATTTCTCTGTGCTACATATATGAGAAAAGCTAATTATTTTTAGCCTTTTCAACAGACATTTAACAAGATAAAGGCATGTTTCCTTGTATCGTTTTTCCCTTTACCAGGATTGCAGAGAGTCATGTAATTGTTACATACGGGATGGATGCCGAATCCAAATGGCTTACTAATGTCGGTCTTAAGCAGCAGTTAAGTTGTAGTCTGAGCGAATGTAGAGCTTTAATAAGTTACAATTATCAAACAGAAACTCTGAAAGCACAACGTAAATTTGATATGGTGAACGAAGAAATCAGGGCGTTAGAATCTGGAAAAAAAGAACATCAAGGAAGTAAAAAGAATAATAATTAATCAGCTGGAGATTAAAGAATGATCGTTAAGCTAACGATATTTAAGATAATTACTGTATCTACTTAATTTCTGCTTTGTGAAAAGCAATACTCACTCATCTTAGGCCTACGCTCATGCAAGAATCGTTAGAATGTGGAGTTCCACGTATGAGGAGTTTCCCTTCAAATTTGGGTCTATAGACTCTTGAGATGTGTAATTTAATATGGCTGTAATTATTAGCAATTACAAGGACCACACAGGAAACATAGGATGATTACAAAAGCAGTAATTAAAAGAGTTTTATTTTTCTATACTAGTAGGAGTTCTAGTCTGTAGGATGAGTTACTTCTTAATCAGCATTTATAGTTAATGACAAGCTTAGATGCTTCCAGATTGAAAACACTCTGAGAGATGACATGTAATCAAAAGGTAATAGAAAGGTTCTTGTGTGTTCATATTTAATTATATTCACAGTATTGATTATTTTCCAACGATTGATGTTGAAAAGGCTTACGTGATAATTAGGGCCCGGATTCTTAGGTTTTAAACCATTTTGTTCCATGCTGGCTGTGATATTTTAACATAATTATCCGTTAGATTGTCATGGCAGTCACATAGTTTTAATCTTATAAAAGCTTATAAAACTGGCTAAATATTACGTTAACAACTAAAACTGGTAAAACTTTTTTAAAATTAAAATACGATGAAATATTTAACAAACTAATAATGATTAATTATTTAATTATTAATGTTCTACTGATAATTACTTTAAATATCTACCTACAATTTGCATCTTGCTCAATATTCCAGCACAATTGAAAAAAAAAGGAAAAGAAAGGAAAAAATAAATAGTATTGCATTTTGTGATTTCGGCATTTTGTAACCCGTTGCAATTGTCCCGGTAAAAGAAATCGTTAGTGATTCGAAATTACCGGTTTCTTTAGAAGCAAACTAAAGGCAATCTTTTGAAGCTTACACTTGCAGTTTATTCACAATGTTTGCAATACACTGTAAGTAAATTATTCTAGAAGTTGGTTGAGTAACTGAAAAACGCTTTTGTTGGGCTTATGTGATCGAGTAGAAATTACAGGGGTAAGCCTAATTCTAAATCAGTAAGTGTTCTATAAACTATAAACTGTTGAAAACCAAGGAAAAAATTATATAGGCCTAATTGTGTGGTTCAAATCCATGGAAATTGTTCAGATCCATCTATAATTAATATATTTTTTGTATGTTTATTTTACTTAATAAACTGATTTTTAACTTCTCTGAAAATGGAAAAAAAAAAACCATTCCAAAACTATTTTATACATTTATAAAACTAATACATAATAATATTCGCACGAATCATATCTTAGGCCTATAAGCATTTTAACAATCTATTATTATTACTAAAGTTTGAAAATTGCAAACCATCTTCTAGATAACGTAACTGGCCTACCATATGTTATTATAGACCAGGTCTGTCCAACCCGCGGCCCTCGGGCCGCATTCGGCCCGCTCTCACCATTTTGTGGCCCGTGGATACTTATATACAACTTCACTGCAGATTTCGGGAATTTTTGGATGGGCTGGAAGAGATCTATCACTCCACGCAAATGTACGCTGGCTGAGTGCAGGTAAAGGTCTTCAGAAATTCTTTGCACTGAGGAATGAGATTCCAGTATTTTTAAAGGACAGTACTAATGATAGTGAAAATCTTGTTCGACGGGTTGAAGATCCAGCCAGACTTTCTAAGGCAGTTTGCTTTCATGACTGACCTGACACAATACTTGAATGAGTTGAACCAGACTTCAGGGCAAAAATCAAAGTGTTTCAGAGTTAGTTGGTCATGTTAATGATTTCAAAAATAATTTAAAATTTCTGAAATAAACTTAATGAACAAATGATTTAACACACTTTGCAAGTTGTCAAGAGCTGTCAAGAGAAATTGAAGATGGTAATTTTTCTGAGTTTTGTGAAAATATTCAAGTTATTATTCAATAATTCAGTCAAAGATTTTCTGACTTTGAAAATAATCAGGGTAAACTGCTCCTTTTCAATGACCCTTTGAATGTGGATATTGAGAATCAGCCATCCATGTATCAACTGGAGCCCTGCGATTTTCAGGCTGATCCTTTTCTTCAAACCAGGTCTGAAAGAGGGCTCAGCTTTTTCAAGCTACTTCCAGAGGGCAGGTTTCTTCAGCTTAGAGTTTTTGGTTTGCAGCTTTCCTCAATGCTTGGAAGCACTTATCTATGTGAGAGTGCTTTCTCTAACATGAAATTCATAAAAAATAAATATACGAGCTACCTCATTGATGATCCCTGGTTACACCTACTAAGACTGGCAGTTATTAACATAAGAAATCCTTTAGTCAGCTGTGAAACTTTTAGTGTGTGGCCCTCAGCATCAATTGTCGAAATATTTTGGCCCCCAGTACTTCTAAAGTTGGACAGGCCTGTTATAGACTAATGTGTAGTAACTTAGTACAGTTTACTAGGGAACGAAGTTAAGACTGTTTTGCTGCAATTACGTCGACAGTACGGTACTGAAAAATATTGTTCTGTGAAGAACGAATGTTTATCCATATTTTCCTATAAAAATCACTTGAACTGTTATTAGTAACTAAATTCCATGGCTCTACATCCCTTGAGGGACTAGGCCTACTATCCGACCGCTGCGTCATCTACCAAAGGCAGATGGCAGGACTGGGGAGTATGTGGTCAGCATGCCGACACCCATGGCCGTTAATGATGGTTTCCGTGACCAGAGCTCCTAAATTTGTATCACAAGGCTAGTGGACCTCATTTCTCACTTCCTTACCTCAGAAAATTCCAAGGAGTTATCGGGAATTGAACTCGGGCCTGTGGATCCATAGCCAGCAACTATAAGTGATTAGAATAGAGAAAAAACTCAACACGAGGAATGACTGAGAGCAAAGGGTGAATTGGCGAAAGAATGAATGAGACTGGGGGCGGCAAAAAGACAAAGAGACTATCTTCAAGTGAAAGGGAGTCCCCAGTTTTTAGCATTACGTATCTCTAAAAGCTGTACATATAAACCTCAAGTACTCTCGGCCACCCACCCGAACCCTTTCCACCTAACCTAACCTAATCTAACCATGAACAACCTGGAGAAGACAAGAATGCAATGTTATTCATACAGAGAATTCCATAGAAATAATTAATAAAATCCTGTAGTACGACATTTTCGGATAACGATGTACATGCGCGTAAAGCTTAATTTTATATAATGATGATGATGATGATGATAATGATAATAATAATAATAATAATAATAATAATAATAATAATAATAATAATAATAATAATCTTTATTTAATCTGGCAGAGACAAGGCCTTCTCTTACGCTCAACCAAAGACAGAAAAAAAGGAACAAACAAATACGCTAACATAGTTCTATAAGTACAGTAATAAGAATACACTAGTTATACAGTGAGTCCCAAGCAAGAGTTGGCCAATGACGCGGGTTTCTGTGTCGCGGCGGGCACAGCTCCAAATCCCGAGCGATCGGGATCCCGATGATGTGGTATAATTTTATAAACTGGAATAGTTTGAAAAAAATTTCTGTTAGACGAGAAACGAGAAGAAAGCTCCACGGAGAAGGGAAGAGACGACTGTCTGAATGAGGATGGTCGGCGGTCGGTGAGGGGCCCGCGACCAGTACATGGTCCTGGGCCCGACTCCGAGATGTGGCGGCCCTGCGCATAGGCTATTGCTAGAAGAACTTAAAGATAGTATCACAAGAGAAATTAACTCTATATCGGAAGCTGAACTTACGCGCGTGAAAGAAAATTCTCTAAAAAGGTGCCGGTGTTGTGCTTATTCAAGAGGAGAACATTTCTAACATCTCTTGTGATGAGGTACGTGGTTATTTTCATTGTAATTTTAACTGTAAATGTGAGAACCTGAATCATTACACCGATCGCGGCTTTATTAGCGTAGATATTTCACCCGATCCCCCGGGAGTTGGAGCTGTGTCCGCAGCGACGTAGAAACCCGCGTCATTGGCCAACTCTTGCGTGGGACTCACTGTGTGTATATATATATGCAGCAGTCAATTGAATCTATGTTGTATAAAATTAAACTACTCTACAGTTCATTATTTCTGTTCTCTAACGAATTGCCTAGATACTTAGACAGCCTATAAATATCCTACTTTGGAACTTTTCAACATCCTTTAGTATGTTACGCTTTTGCTGTGAAATATTACACAATAGGTCTCACTATCTGCAGGAGAGTTTTTAATAAATTGCTTTTAAATTATTATCAGGAAGGATATTAGCCATTTGTTACAAATTGATGGCACTTAAAATACCGCGGATTGTGGTGATATGAGGAAATAGCACGGTGCATGTGACATTAAACAATCATTTCACGGAAGCCGGTCATAAAGAGTGCCACACCGCCGGAAAATTTCAACACGGAAGCGGCGTTCATGCATGCCACAATTATCATCACGTAATGTGAGTCAATATGTGAGACGTAATCTGCATTCTCCATGATCATCAGTCACCTTGTTCCTGCATCCTGCGTGGTACAAAGTAGGTGCGTTAAGGGTATAGGCTATATAGAACGCGCACCAAGACAAATGTTATTGTTGATATACTGAAATCGCACCAGAACAGTATTATAATCAAAGGTGCTTTGTGCTCCATGTCCATACCCTATTATAAATGCACAGATGAGTCTTGTATTATTTAGTTTAAGGGATTTAGAGTAATGGTGAGGAGATAAAGAATTAGGACAAGAGGAGAAATTCAAATATCTGAAAGTAATGCAGATAAAAAATATTACAGCAGAAGTTAAGTATGACTACAATCTGAAATTGTTTGTCTTTGTGCAGCTCAAAAACTCGTCTTGTGTCCATAAATAAAAATAAATTATAAGACTATTATCCTGCCGGTTGTATTGTACGGATGTGAGAATAGTCCCTTACTCTTCGGGAGAACATATCTGAGAGTGTTCGAAAATAGGGTGTTTAGAAAAATATTCGGGCCTAAGAGAGATGAAAACGGGGCCTGGAAAAACATGCATAACCTAATGACGAGCTTCGTAACCTGTACTCGTCATCGATTGTAGTAAGGATATTAAATCACGAAGGATGAAATGGCTGGACATGTTGCGCGCATGGGAGAGGAAAGACATCTCAGAATATTCTGGAAGAAGAGTTTTTCTGTGAACCATCCTCACGACCTGAATGGATATAAATCTAGGCTTATAAGTCATGTTTCATGCATTGCTCTCTTGAATATTATTCGCAAAATGGTTGTAGAAGTATCACTCGTGTTTGTATGCTGACACTAAAATTTTAACTTGACTCATAAAGAAGAGGACTTGGATTTATACATATGCCAACAGGGGAAAAAATCAGAGAGGGCTTAATTCAAAGATAGTGACTCCGAGGTTAAAGATCTCGCATGAAACCTTTCCTAGAAAAGAAAACAATTGACAGTAATCGTGCAGCGTATGAAATCCCTGGGGTATATAGAACACTTGTGTAAGTATGATGGAGATGTAGGTGGTCATTATTGTGCATGGCCGACATGACAAAAAGCGCCAATGTAAAAAGGACGGGAACTGTCTAATGACCAGTTTATTAGCTAACGACAAAATGTAATTTTTATTTAATGTATATGATGTGGCGATAATGGAGGTAAATCTCCTAGTAATGACAAGGAAATTTGGAATAAACTTGATCCAGCCAATGAGAGATTTCAATGACACAGTGGTACCAATAAGTAGAAGTCAAAATGTTACATTGAAAACTTATAAAATGAAATGATAGGAAAGGAATACTTTAGCTAATACTTATAATTGAATCCCTTATTTTAGGAAGAGTACAGATCACATTTTTTAGCAATTTATGTTTTGTTAAGTAGCCTATATACTATGTCGGTTATAAAAACAACTAAGAAGATAGGTGCGCATTTGATGCTAGTGGTGTCACAGTGGCGGTCTATTATTTTAAAAAAGTTTACTACAAATATTCTCAGACAGGCCAAGTTGTTTTAAATTATTCAAGCATATAATTCATAATGTTTAATATATATGTTTTGCTCTTGATTTATATTATTTACTATTTGCCTTGTTGTGTGTGTATGTATTTGTGTATGCCATGTGTGTGTGTGTATGTGTTTTGTATGTAGCGTCCCTTTGCCCTGAATTTTTGGTTTTGTAATTTCCAGTGGTCACTGTTTTCTGTTACTGTGCTGAGCTGTGCCCGAGCACGACCTTTTGCTCATTCGGGTATCAGTATTATATGTTTTACGAAGGTAAAATAAAAAATAAAAATAAAAAATATTTTAAATATTTAGTAGCAGGATGTTTGTAGATCAGAGTAGCCCTATATTCTGCGACCTTCGTAGGCCTGCTCAATAGCAAAAATGTAGGCTAGGTGCTAATTACTACTAATTGCTTTCAGTCATCTGATTAATTATGTTAATGTTGAAATTCAATTAATAATTTTATTTGTGGATACACTTTTGATTACAATTGGTATAAAACTATGATTTTAGAAAATAATTATAATCAATCACTGCAAGGACTATTTTTCACAGTAATCTTATGATTTTGTTTCACCATATTAAGTTGAAAAATAGTACCTATTCGAATGCCTATTTTCAAGACTTTTGAGCATTTTTAAAAGTATTTTAGTGCCGGCGATCACATCTCTAGTGATAAGGGTCAATTTTTTCAATATATATATTTTTCAATATATTAGACAAATTACGCAGTAGGCCTACTTAAACGTATTACTACGAATTATCCTAAAGCACAGTAGGTAAACGTGCATTAGAAATGTAACATTAACCTACCAAAATACTTGACATTACTCCTAAAACTGAAACAATTTAGAAACTACAAAACAATGACCTAACCTTGAACTGCAGTGTAACAGGAAAGAGGTATTAGATTTATCCTCAAAGACTTCATAATTTCCTCGATGGTATTAAAATAGCGCATACAAAGAAATATTACATGAAGAAGCATGTTCTTAAGACATGCTGCAAGTCTTCTTGGGCTGAAGTTTTATGGCACCAGAACAAATTGTTAGGATTAAAACGAACCCAAATACGGAGTATAATCATTCCTTGCAAATATATTCATAAATTTAGAATGCAACACTATGGTGTATCTTATAGCAAATTTACAAGACAACCATGCGATCTTGCAGACTTGAAGGCCCTGCTCACTCTTCAGGCGTTACAGTTTATTCTTTTGTACTATAATTGAATTAGCTACCACCTTATAATATACATATATGCAGACGCTTCGTGCCCATTAAATGGCACGTATGAACATATGCATATTATTACGTCTGGTTTCGGTAGCATCATATTCACTCATCTGAAAGACTAAAGATTGAACCCACAAAATATTACATTTTTTAATCCTCCAATCCGCTTAATAAATTACGGTACATTCATAGTATTTTTTCTTTAATAATCCTATTGTATATTTGCTTTGTCTCTGCCGACTTTCCTTCAAAAACAAAGTAACAGTAAATTGCGTTACTCGCGTGAGAAGTAGGCCTATGTTACAACAGAATCGAGGAAGAGTTAGGGAAAAAGAGGCGAAGAACAGTTTTTTGTATTTCCGAAATTCTGTTAAAGGCCTACACTTAACACACGTATCGCATAATTTTTTCTACGATTCGGAAAATAAGTACATATAAGTTATAATAATGGTAATTAATTACTATCAGCTGTAATCTGGTTGATGTGATTAAGCAATACCAACTTTATAAAACTAAATCTGGGTGGCGATCGATAAAACGACTTGAGCGCATGCCCAAACAAACGCCGACACCAATCTATCAAAACCTAGCTGCCTGATAAATTACCGTTAAATCAATGTTAAGATCCCAGCACTTAAAACCTTTGCAAAAACAGCACTTCTTGAAAAGTCTATAGCAAATTAACACATCAAAGTAGACGGTCATTTGGCCACTATTCCAGTCCGAACGAGGTTTCCGCACTTAGGTCTATCCTGCGCCAAAATACAAAGACATAAGTACACAGCCCAAACACGTCACACCATCAACATCCCCTACGGATGTACGTAAGGGCACAATAGGTATACACACATCACATATGGTTACCAAAATTTGGTTTGACCGGAGGTTTAGGCTTAATTGCTTGGCACTCCGGGGGTAAGGTTGGGCACAAAAAAAAATCAATGTTAAGAAATAAAAGGGAAGTAACGACAGGTATAGACTCAATGGGCTAGCCGAGTCTTGAAGAGACATGCTTAATTTTATAGGTTTCTGTCAATCTATAATTTTTGTGTTTTCTCTAGTCTCAATAACTTAGCCCTAATTGAAATTGGTATTAAATTTACAATTTACTAATATGTCCTCAAACTATTTAAGTTACTTAAAAAGTGGATTTCTAGTTTGTGAGCGCATAAAAATGTACAAAAACACATTCATATAGATTACTTGTGAATTCATACGTCTAAAGTAAGGAGTTTTTTAATCCAGTATACATATATGAAAAAAGTACAAAAATTACACGTATGACCTTGAATTATTTTTTGTTTGCATAGCAGTTCTTTTGGGGGAGAATAAGCAGTAAAAAAAGCAATTCAATTCCCCTTTTCTCATGTAACAAAAGCCTGAAGTGTCGACGGAATTGCAACGGCTTGAGAGATGCAAGGTTACTAACCGCATTAGTTCTACCATACATTTTTTGGATTGATAAAAACGAAGTGAAGGTTGGTAAACGTCTTATTTAAAAGCTACTTTGCGTATAATGTCACTGATAAAAACTGCATAAAAGTCATTTAGTTCTGCACTTCAGAATAATAGATACTGTGTTTTGTAATCACTTAATTCTTGTTCTAAAAAGTACCCATACTTTTCCCATTGTGATTGTATGTTGTGAACGACAGAAAATGATACATGGAACAGACTGCTCAAGTGTTAAGTATTGTTATAATGTTTAAGCAGTTGTAATGAATTCTTCTTGATATTTCATGTTATTTTCCCGTCATGTTCTTTAGCTTGAATAATACATAATCGTAGACAACAAGAAAAATTGTATATACTCGTATGATTAGTAGGGTCCGGATTCTTAAGTTTTAAATTTGTTGATCCTTGCTTCCTAACTAAGATATTTAACAATTTTACTGTCCATTTAAATGTCATGACAGACCGAGTTCAATTAGCATACTTTTATTATTTTCAAAGTTTATTATTCTGCTCGTAAAATATGGTATTTTACTATGGGGTAATAGTTCAAACACAGGAAATCTGATTATGCTGAAACAGCAAGTTTTACGCATGGAAGACTGTAGGCAAGAAAAATGGTAGAAGTGTTTTTTTCAGGCAGACTTCTTGCTTGCCAAGTCGTATCGGCCCGGTCTGAGTGAAGGCAGGAAGGTTGCCTCTGACGAGAGTAGTACGTCAAATCATCAGCCGACTTCTGCTGTAGTGTATGTTATGCTATTTTTATTTGTACAGGAATCTGCATGACAGAACTTTTGGAAGAGCTTGGTAGTGTGTATTATGTTCATTCTCGTTATGTGATCATAATAAAATTGTGACTGGTGACATGGAAGCACGTCCAACCACTACAAGCACAAGCAAGTTGGCACTCAGGCAGGCAGAGGTTGTGGTGGTGTGAGTGAGGTAGACAACAGTCAACACACACTTCCCCTTCTAATGCAGAGTTCCTCGTCTATGCGTTAGGTAAACATAAAAACTTATTTGCAAAAGAAAGAAACGTCCACAGGCCTATGATCACTTCCTGTGCTTACTTCATTTGCTATCATATTGGTATCCAATACTTCCTCTTTATTATATCAGACACTGTACTTTGTGTTTGCTTACCTCAGCCTCTGAAGCATAATGCGTCCCAATCAAACAGTCCGTCCACCGAAGCACTTATCAACACAAACTTTAACACACGACAACCAGAAACACCGCGCTAAAAGAATATGTAACACTGGAACACAGACTGTATTTCTAATAAGTTAAAAACCTTTCCAACTTTTCACTGTCACACTCCCGACGTAAATCACAGTCGGCCATTACATAATAGCAGTCGAATACGTACTCTTATCGGCCTGCAGATGCGGATCGATTGCAAGGATTATCGACATCGACATTGATCAGTATCGCCATGAGCATCGTAGCCAAGTGAATTAATGTCGCGATCATCTTTTAAGCCAGCGTGATCCGCATGCGGTCCTCGTGCTTATTTTTGTGGCCTTCTTCCACAGTTTTCATTAAGTAATACATTATGAACCAATAGCATAATTTAAAATTCTATTTCATAGCAATCTATTTTCTTCCAAGTTTTGAAGTTTCCGTTAAAATGTTAGATCTTAGTACAAAATAGTAATAGTACATTTCACACAAGACAGATGGCAGCACTTTGTAGTGGTTTCGGCTATTTTCACCAAAGAAGTTCAGTTCCCAAATTATGTCATTGTTCCAAACTGTTTTCAACTCTGTACTGTGTTGTCCTTATCTAGTTAACTTTTGGGCATGCTTTTAAGTTAGTTCAAAATGTCGGAAAAAAGGAAACGACACATTGCAGATGAGAAGTATTAATAATTCCTGTCCGTCGCCGTGGGTGAGTCGGTAGCGCGCCTGCCTTCCACTCCGGCGGCCCGGGTTCGATTCCCCGCCGGGTCGGGGATTTTTCCCGGGTTCAGGACTGGGTGTTTGTCAGTAGGTTAAGTCTTAGGTTAAGATAATGCACATTGTGCGCGATTCCTTAATTATTATTAATAATTCCTGGCTTGTGTTCACTTTGGTCTCTTGGTGAATAAAATAGGACAAGTCAACTTTACGAATACTGGTAAAAACTGTTAAACATAGAGTTAATAGGCCATATTTCAGAAAGTAATGAGTTAGACCATAGTTTCTTGAGAAAGTTTGATCAGCATATAGGCTAATAAGTGAAGGAACAAGAATATCATCACCATCATCAAGGGTTTTTTTTCTTTCTTTCACGTATGTCTACTTTTCCGTATTCTTAATCTTCAACCTTCTCTATCCTCCCATAGATTCTCAGGAATGTTTTCTCCTTCATGTCTTCTTAGGCTGCCTCTCTTCTTTCTGCCCAGAGGATTCCATCTGAAGTTCTTCTTTGGGAATCTCTTCTCCCCCATTCTTCTCACATGAGCTTACCATCTTTAATTTCATCTATTATAGCGTGTGACACTTCCATTTTTTCCAGAATTTCTTCAATTCCAATCTTTCCTCCTAGAAGTTCTATTTGTTCTTCCCCAAAGGTTCATTTCTGTTGCTAATAATTCCCTTTCCACTCCTTTTTTAACTGGCAAAATTTCTTAACAATATTGTATTATTTTCGTGAATCATAAATATAGGCCTACTGTTTTCTTTTTTCCTTCTAGTGATATGCCTGTCCTACAGCATCCCAGTTAATAGGGATGTAGTAGCTTTTCTGCCCTGAGTGTTTCTATTCTGAATTTCATTCCCCAACCTTGGCTGCCAACTTAGGGAAACGCTTTTCACCCACCAAGTATGATGATTTTTGCAATCATCCTGAGAAATTTCACATCTAAAATAGTAGTGAATTTTAAAATTTCAATTTTTACCAAACTGATTCTATTTAATAATTATATTATACTTTTTAACTAAAAAAAAATATTCTGCATGTGAAGCAATCAAAGCTACAATTTTATTCCCTTCAGTGGCATAATTTTCTGTTTCTAAATTGTATCATCTACTGTAAAAAGTTTTTATTTTGCCATCGACTGTCTAAAAATCTAATAACAAAACCACCTCCAGCCGTTCTGTTAACTAGAGTATATCCCAAGTAAGTTTGATCCTGTTCAAAACAAAGAGGAGGAGAACTCACAGAGAATTCGCGGAAAATTAGCATCATGTGACAAATGTGATTGGTTAATATCATTAGCATGCGCCATTACCAGGGTGTGGCTTGCTAGTGGAGAAGTAGTGTTCGTAAGTTCATGCAACAATAATATCAACATTTACACGTGAAATAACAAACTCTCACTGGCATCGTCATCATTATAATATATCAATTAGCAAACAAAACAAAGGATTTATTTTTCACGACGACCCTATGGGTGAGTTGTACTGAGAATAAACAAACTATAACCGAGACGAGCTAAGAAGGAAGGTTTTTGTTTACTTGTGGTTTCCTTCTTAGAACGGCCAGACTTTACCAATATCACGGTGATGGCATGCGTTCTCAAGTGCGGACTATGACAGCCACGCCTCTTTGTTTTGAACACGACCATTCTTACTTGGGGATATAATATAGAAATACACGTAGTTCAATTATTATACCGTATTTTACGGACTATAAGAGTCTCCGGACCATTAGACTCACCTTGATTTTAGGATGGAAATTTAAAGGAAAAGAAATATATTGTGATTCTAAACGAAAAAAATTAATGGAATAATATACTTCATTGCAAAAACAAATTATAGCCTTGTACAATGGAACCAGTGCAAATGTCTTCTAACTTAAAACCAGCGTTGTAAGAAACTCTCTTCTGTACATGTGGCATCGCGTAAATTTTAAGAACTGAACAGAAAGACTGAAAATACTTTTACACACTCTAACCCTCAGTTCAGCATACGGTAAGTGTAAAGGAACATGGCTGTTTTAGAGATTAATGCCTTCATTTAAACCACCCGGCGGATAAAACTCCTTTCGTATAAAAGAACTCAACATTCCTTTCTTTTCGCGTTGTATACCTGGCTTCCAGCTACCCTCATTTCAATATTGTGACAAGTGCACTGATGTACAGACTGTGCCAAAATTTGTAACTATCTTATAGTTTACAACACCTTGTTTATAACTATGGCATTACCATAATTTTAATTTTTGTAGTTTAATTCGGACCATTAGACGCACCTAACTTTCATGACTCTGTTTCCAAGGCAAAAAAGTGCGTCTTATGGTCCGTAAAATACGATAAATTGAAACACGAGGGTATTAATTGCCCGTAATATTTTAGTGAAAACTTATTTGTAAGCCCATCCTTTAGATATATATATATATATATATATATACACGTTTCTTTGTACAAAAGACTTTATGTTACATGGTTCAATAATATAACGAATAACCGAGAATGAACAATAAAATAATTTTACGCACATCAGGAAAGGGAGAATTTATTGCACCGGAGTTCATCCTTCCCAACAAGGCGGCCCCATCTCTTAGTTACATGATACAAGCGATTAACAACGCCTATTCTCTTCTCACGAGTCAGTTCTTGTCGCTCCCATTGTAACAGCTATTAGCAATAATGCTTGTCCTAATTACTCAAGGACATTTATTTCATCGTTGTCGTTAGTTAATTAAGAATTAAGATGACACTTTCCAATTAGACGGGTTCAACTTCTCAACTGCGGTCTCCTATGACAAATTAGCCTTTCCGAAGAGACTCACTCGGTCGGTCGAAGAAGCGTTATTTCAAACACAATGAAAATTAACATCCAGCGCTTCTCCTTTCTTCGCACTTCTAATATGTAACCCTATCATAGTATTGATGGATGTGTAAAGTAAATCCAACTAATAAATGATAAATATGTTTCTATTTCTCTTCCACCTTTCTCTACTTTTTTTTTCATAATTTAATTATTATTACATTTCATTACTTACATTATTATATTAGTATATTAATATATTTAGTATATTAATATAAATCTAATTATATATCAATGCACAGTATACTGCAAACGAAGAAATTATAATAATAATAATTATAAACATAATTTTGCAACATTAACCAGTAGTTTATATAGAATTTACAATAAATAAATAAATAAATAAATTGGGTTGAAAAATGAAAGACCAAACAAAATTAAAGTCGTGCTATTAATATTATATAATTTTTTTTCCCCCTTAAAATGTTTAAGATTGTAATTTACATATTCAGGGTGCTCAGCAATAAAATTATTATACAGTATAATTATACAATTTTGACCATGTAATTGGTCGTCTTACATTTTGATTCCTACATAATCTGCTATATACAGAATGTTAGAGATTTGTTAGGCTGGTGAACGAGATTATCCAATGCAATGTTAGTAAAATTTTGGGCTAAAGCTACCGATTTTGCCAGAAAAAAAAGGATTTTTTGTCCGACCATACTGTAATACGGTTATTGCACTCGTCGTAACGGTATCATAATGATATCCATTTCGATACAGATGTCCATTATAACACAGGCGTGGTAGCCTATGATTATTGTCGTAAACGGAATGACCTTAACACCATCAAAGCAGCGAATAAAACTGTGTAATTAAACAATTTGTATTTTAAAAAATAAATTCTGTTCGTCTAAATTTAATATTATACTAAACTGAGATTATTTCCTGTGTTTTAATGTGCGTTGTTTGGCATTAAAGCGCCAAGAAAAGCCCTGCGCCATGAATGCCTTGTAGCCTACCATCTACCGGAAAAGGCGAGAACTATAACAGCTGATGGCGAGAGTCGTCGGATTCATCAATTACGAGGTTTTCTAAAAACCCATAACTTAAACATTAATTATGATCGTACAAAAAACAGTGATATGCAAATTGCCTTCAATGGTAATAAGTCACTCGTATGAAAATTAGGAAACTCGCTTTGCTTGTTTCGTAAAAACATACTCGTGTCAAAATAAATGCCTTTAAAGGCTCATTGCATAATGTACTACTCGTGTTGAATTTTCTCTGTGTGTGTTTACTCCTCATAAAAATTGTCCCATTAATAATTTTTCAAATTCTCCTTATAGTTTAGGATAAAACTTAATTGAATTGAATTAAGTTCTGAAATTCGTGAATATTACCAAGATGAGGTTATGGCAACATTGAGCCTGTTACGGTAGTGCAGAGCTATAAACGAATGCAAGCATATGAATGTGCACCTCCCGCAAGAAGGAATAAATAATTACATAACTAATTAAGCTTACATGCATATAGAGAGCCGAGGTGTCAGCGTCCATGCCACGACTCCAGAAATGTACACAGAAATAAGTATAATAAACACACCTACATTTAATTAAATTTTATAGGCCTACGTCAGTGAGCTAACACTTTTTGCTGCAAATGTTTTTATTTTAGGGCGTATTTCAACAATTTTACGTGCATAGGTACACACATATTTGGATGTTTTAGTTTTAAAACATTCCTAGACTGTCTAATAATAATAATAATAATAATAATAATAATAATAATAATAATAATAATAATAATAATAATAATAATAATAATAATCTGAGAATTAGAGTAGGTATCCCAAACAGAGGGTGTCAGTGAAATCGCTCTCTGCTGGAATGTTTCACACACAAATGCTCCCAGACTATTATCATATTTAAAAATGTTACGGTTAATTTTTCTTCATTTTGAAATTGCCCCGTCGCGCCTTCTACCACCCCATGAGATGTAAAAAATTAAAGTATGTGAAACGTTAAATTAATTCTTCAACTGAAAGTGAACGGAGAGGAGGGGGGGGGGAGTCGAGAAGGGGCGCTGTAACAGTTGACAATCAAAGAAATGAAGCTTGAATTTGAGTAAACGTACACTCGTTTTTTCCCCTGTTCAATATGGCGCCAAGAATCGAGACAGTAAAGAAAACGGAACGAGGGAGAAAAGCTAATCAGTTCCTTATTTAAGTGTACTCTTTTTTTTTTATTCCTCCTATCGCTAATCTTATATTCTTTTGTTTTATCAAACGAGTTTCTAGGTTTATAAAGATTAACATTTAAAAGAATGAAGAGAGCAGAAACAAATGTCTTCACAATCTTTGTAAGAACTCACAAACTTCTGGTTAGACCATCTCAATTCTTAAATCAAGTGTACTATAAGTTTCTACCTGCACTGCTTTTCCGGTAGATAAGTTTAATGCAGTTTGGTCTACCATATGGGTCACAGTCAACTGCTTATTTCTGCTATGAACGAAATATTATTAAAACATATTCTGTCAAACTAAACAAAACAATCTCACGATTTTCTAAGCATAAATAAAGCTATTCCCGTTCAGATTCAGATGCAAAATTAGTGACCCCGCAAAGTCAGTCGCAAAGGCGCGATTCCCCCCCCCCCCCCCGTTTTTTAGTGCCCTCGTTTACCTCGGAAGTGCCAAGCAATTAAGCCATGCCTACTGAAGCAGTTTATTCAAGATGGATTTTTTTTTGTTATGGTTATGGGGGTGTCTTGCCACTTTAGGCCTGTGACCGTCGCCGGTGAGTAGGAATTCTGTCCCACAGGATTTCTCTTACACGCCTGTAAATCTACACGCATGGGACTGCCAATCAATCAATCTTTATTTAGCCCTTTAACTACATATAGTTAACTGGATATTGTCAAAACAATACAAATACCACAATGCAAAATACTACTGAAAATGTAGTTGCTTGATACAAATAAATTAATGGATTAAATTAAATAATGCAAGATAATAATAAAAGATTAAACTGGATACGGCAAAGATATACCAAAATATTACACTAACATTATTGTTATAATATTCTTCAACATTATAAAAAGGATTGGCAGTCAATCAATATTTTACCAAATAATTCTGTTCAGGATGTGCAACTCTGGCAATCTGTTCAACATATTCAAAGTCGTCGTTAATTTTCGTGACACATCCCCACATATCCTTAATACAAAATGTTGTTTTCATACAATTTTTCGTGCTGGAGTTAGGCTGTTCACACACACGCGCAGGTTTCTGAATACAATATTTTTGGATTGAGGGAACTTCAAAACTTGTATTTATGTTAAAATCTCGTCTTCGAATTTCGTGGTCGAACACAACACTTCCTCTATCTATAGACCTCGTACCAATGGTACGGGCACAGGAAGTAGGTCTAATAATATGTTCCACTATTAATATAATTCGGGGTACGCCTTAGCGTAGGCCTAGTGGTTGAGGCGCTGCGCTACAAACCGGAAGGTCGCGGCTTCGATTCCCTAATCCTTCTGGTGACATTATGGGCCTGGGGTCGACTCAGCCTCTAATAGAAATGAGTACTAGGAGAAATTCTGGGGGTAAAGGCGGCCGGTGCGTAGGGCTGACAACCTTACCCCCTTCACGTGCCAAAATCTGGGAGCCTCAACCTCCTGGAACCCTCTGGGCCTCCATAGGGATTACTTTACTATTTATATAATTCAGCTACCTATTTTAAGTAGGTTGAACTGCCTTAACGTATCTAAACGAAGAGAAGTTTTCCATGTTCTATCCAGACTTATTAAGCTGTGTGGAGGGCGTAATGCTTTCCTAGATCTGACTTGTCTCGATTTATTTTGGAGGCGGTGGCGTTGGGCGAAAAGCTTCATAACGACGGATCATTTGCGTGAAAGGGATTTCGGATAACAACACCCCCCCCCCCGCTTTTCTCCCGCCAAGCTTCACAAATAGTTTTTTATTGTCGTGACTGGTCATTAGGACGCGAAGATGCGACGAGGTCGACTTGATATGTTTTTTGATCTGTTAGTCAAGATAAATAGTGTTAATCCAAAGGAAATGGTTGCAAATTTGTAAAAACTCACAACTCCCAGAGTTGAAATGTAGCAACAGAGATTGTGAGCGGAATACTGTGATATGTCACTGGTATTACTGCGTTCCTAACTTTGGAGTTGGTTTTATGGTTATCTAACGTCAGAGGTCCACTATAACTTAGGCATGTGGCCGTCGCTGGTGTGCCGGAAATGGTTTACTATAGCTTAAATCTGAGTTTCTGTAAGAGGTGTTCCAAGCTAGCATACAAACACTGCCATTGGCTAACGACGAACTTTTGTCTCATTGGTCCCTTACGTACAAGAAAGGGTAATTGCTTTATTCATGTGTCAATGGTACCGGGCTGTTGCTGGCCATATGACCCATTTGCCCTGCCCAAACTATGAGGGAAAATCAGATGAAAATCGCAATTATTTTTTCTCACTATTCTACTGCAGGATGAATGCTTTGCTTGCACATTATTTTTCCACATAGTCCCCTCCCAGTTCAATGTACTTGCGCCATCGGATAGGAAGTGCTTTGATACCGCGTGAGAAAAATTATTTTGGTTGACGTTGTAGCCACTTGAGCAGAAGTTCAAAGTCTGATGAAGACGTCCAATCAGAAGTGCACGAGTGGCTACAGCGTCAACCAAAATAATATTTTTTCACGCGGTATCGAAACACTTCCTATCCGATGGCGTAAATGTATTGAACTGGGAGGGGACTAAGTGGAAAAACAATGTACAAGCAAGCATTATTCCTGCAGTAAAATAGTGGGAAAAAATTAATTGCGGTTTTAATTTGATTCTCCCTCGTATATTCTCAGATTCTGGGTAAGTGGCAGTTAGGTGGGGAATAGTGATGTTTGTGCTAGTGATATGTAGAGCTGGGTTTGTGGTAGTTAGGTAGGAATATTGATATCTGTGTTGATGACATGTAGAGCTAGGTTGGTTGATAGTTAGGTGAGGAACAGTGATATTAGTGTTGATCACCATCAAGTTTGCAGCCCTATTCCTGGATCACGTGACCTAATGACTCCCTCCCCTTCCATGGGTGAGCAGACGATTCTCGAGAATACGCATTACTTTATATTGCTTTTTAGGTTAACTTTGTGTGAACTTATTAGAGATTTTACTTATATTTAGAATTCCTACAAGAAAACGTGCTTACATAGGCCTATGGATTCTACAGGTTTTGAAGAACAAGATAACATGAAATGTGGCTATTTTTCTTAAAGAAAATAAGTTTAATTTAGTATATGGAATAATTTCGCTAGATTGATAGTTACGGAAAATGCAAAAAGACGTAGAAACTCCTACCTTTAAACAGTTCCCCTACCCCCGCTCACACCCCAGCCACCAATACTTTTAGTATGATGTACTGAAGGTACTAACAACAAATGCCAAAATTCAAAACTCAGAGAATTTTTCACTCTATTTGTTTCATTTGACTGGGCCATGAAGATGACTTGTCTAAATAAATTTGGCACCCAGTTCCTCTAAACTTGGACTGGTCTAAATTAGGTCTTCGTTCTTCTATTATCCACAGAATAATGAAATAATAGCAAACCATTTTTATAGAATCAAATTTAGGAAAAACTAATCTAAATCCATTCCTTATATTATAATTTTTATTACTATTTAAATTTCAAGTATAGGCTATACTGTTATAATCACCTACACAAGTTGGTCAAACTAGTGGTCATCATATTAGCTCTTCCTATTTCATTGTTACACAAACATACAACTTTTGCCAGGTCTGCACAACAGTTCGACGAGCAAACCTAAAAGGCTCTATCATCTCGTTCCGGAAAGTAAATGGACACCGATTTGGGGGTAAGTGTACTACAAGCATTGGACGGAGGAGGAGGGAAAGTGGTGCGATTTTTCAAGCGTTATTTCGTCAAGTGCTATGCGTCCCTCGCGTCAACTAATGTAGCAAATCAAAATTAATGGAACAAACTTGTGGAAAACAAGAGCTTTACAACAATTCACTTTGCTCAAATGAGACTGTCGCGACTACTGTAACGTACAAATAATAACATTGTCAGTTGGAATTGTTGTGAAAAATACCAACGTTCACGTGTTCTCTTTGCAGAGAAAAAGGAGGAAGGATGTACATTTATATATGTGATTGTGTGTGGTGTATGTTTGAGAGGAACAGAGAGACAGGAAGAGACAGAGGGGAGAGAGAGAGAGGGAGAGGCAGATTGAATGAGAGTGAAGAAGTTTGGAAGGAGTATCGGTACAAGAATAGTACATTATGCATAATGACATTTATCAAGGTACGAGTATTTTTACGAAACGAGCGAAGGTAAGTTGCGTGCGATTGTTTTTGTTCGTCCATAATTAAGTTTTGAGATTCATAAAAAAAAAACCAGCTGACCGCGGCAATCAGCTGTTACTAAGTTCTTGTAGATCTTGTCTTCTGCGTATGTACGCCTAAAACACAAGGAACAGCATGCAGCTGACATGATTTCACTCCACGTAAAATAAAGACTATACACCTGAAGATGGCGAATTAACGCCGAAACGTGTTATGAAGATCACAGCTAAGATTTTAACAGAGAACATACATTTTTATGAAGATATGGTTACAATTAAATATTTTAAAGAAAATTTAAATAATATTAGGACTACTTCTTGTTAACGTAATTACATAAGATATAATATATACTAAGCAATTTGTTAGATTTTGTTAATTAAAAAAAAACTGAGATTTCTTATTGTTAACACACATAAGTTAAAAGTAAACAAGTAAAGCATATTAAAACTTGTTTACAATAATCTTATAACATGACAATTTTAGACCAGTTTGTATAACTCTTGTATTGTAACTAAGCACTGGTGGAATATTGACATTAACATAGATATTTCTCAATTTGAAAAAAAAAAAAAAAAACACCTAAATTTTAAATTTGTTTTATAGTTATACTTTTGTAAGGTTAGTTTAATTAGTTTGGCTATTTTAGTAACTCTTTATTTTAAGAGCCTAGCATTTTAACGCACATACATAATTAAGAGAAAGTAGATTACTCATAATATGCTAGTACCCAAGTACCCAAAACTCTTGTTAATTGTCCAAAGTTCCTTTGAAAACTGCATGTTGCTCTCTGAAGTAGTGTTACTTGATATGATGTTAATTTATCGTTTCTTAAAAATTAAATAGCCTCTATTTTGGTAAGCAGAGTCATAGGAGTGTCCTTCCTAGCTTCCATTTGTAGTTACTAAAAACTTAATAAATATCTGAGTGGAGTAATGTCTTCTGATAGCTAATGAGTGAGGATGCACCTGCAGCCTAAGTGAGATTGCTCTATTTATCTGCATGACTTGTTCGTCTCATTGTAATAAGGCTTTTGTCACGCAACATCTCACGACAAATACCCATCTTCAGGTTTTCTTGGAAAACACTCACATGTGCTTAATGTCTTGTCTTTTTTAGGTACATGAATGCATACCTCTATAAATTTAGATAATAAAATAAGTTTAGTAACATTTCCTTTTTTAAATTGGAAGCGGCTTTTCTTATTTTTGCATAGTCTAAGTTATCATTATCAAAGCTCCTCAAGGTCTGATAGCACCATATATGAACTATGGTATATTCATGGGCTATTTGTAAACATAAGGTCCTGGGTTCAAATCAAAGCTCTTGGCCATCCAAATTTACCAGTAAACTCTTGTAATAACTCATTCGTGCAGCATATCTCAATGTATCATGCATTTTTGCCTTTGAGATTGAGGAAATCATGCAACCCCCTAGTTGTTATTATTATTATTTCACGGTAAAAGTATTGAACATAAGGATCGGCCCTGATGCTTTCCGTTCTAGATACCTGTTAATGTTATAAAAATGTACTAAATAAAATTTAACTGTCTCTATAATTTACTTTTTTCTGTGCTAGCCTTTAACACGTGTATGCGAGAAAGTTTCTGCAACATATTTATTTATTTTTGCGTAGTCTAAGTTACGTCTTTCAGCGTTTAAAATGTAACTTTCAGGAATATCTCGCGAACTCACGATTTTTTTTTCTTCAGTCCCTATCGGCTAGATTAGGGATGGGAATGAGAAGACCCAAATTCATTCATCTCATAGACTTTGAATACAGTTGTTTACGTTTACCTTCTACGATGACTTGCACCCTTATGACTGTATACACTGTAGCTGAGGGGTTAGCAAAACTGATGCGGCGTGCCACCACTTTGAACGTGTAGGCTATTATAAACCTTTTCATCCCTTATAAAACGTAACATCTCTCTGTCTGACTGCCCGTTAGTGCGCTTATATCTGAAGAACTAAAATCCGACTTACATGCCCTTTTCCCTCAATTTATAGATATGTTCTCCGGCCAATTTTTTAAATACATTTTGCCATGCTTGGTAACATTAGGGATAAAGGATGGATTTAGTCTTAGTGCATCAAGTCCACTGGATGTGCTCACTCCCCTCACGCAGGGGGCCCCGGTTCGATTCCTGGTCGGGACAGGATAGCTGGGTGAGGTTTTATGTGTTCAAATACAACTCATCCCACCTACTTGTACTCTGCTCCGAACACTTATTTTTTTATAGTTTGTTAACCTATAGTGAGGGAGAAGAAATATACAAGAACTTAAGTTTTATTACTAATTTGCATGGCAGATTTTGATCGTTTTGCAATGCCCGGAAAGAGGTACCGTACCACATAACACTACTTTATAATAATATAAGTAAACTGAAATGTGAAGTTCTTTATGAACCAGCACGATTTTTATTCAACAGTTCTTTCTTTCCCAACATAAGATGGTTGAGCTAACTTATTACAGGGTAATACACGCCCATATGTCTGAGCCAGATTTACTAATTTTGGAACTTGGTTATCATGACCCAGAATTCCGACAGTGTTAGCCATCTAAAAATATGTTGTAGGTCATCCCTAGGAGAATGACATTTTTCTGTATAAGTCTTCGGTGTAATTACTTAAAATGAGTTTCTCATATTTTTAAAGTAAAATTTTTTTTACAGGTCATACATTTTATGCATTAAGTCCCTCGGTATTAGGAATTATTATTTTAAGTAAGAAATTTAAGCGAACCCTTGCGGCGTCATTCTTGTAGGATGTTGTTCTTTCAATAAATGGAGTAGAAAAGTAGTAGCGTGATTAATAGCATTTCTCACCGAGTGCTGGACAGAAACAAGACCACTGTGAGGAAGATCCAACAATTCAAGCTCAGCTCTCAACTACGTTAATGGAAATAGATTATCTTTATGATTATGGCAATGATGATAATGATAAACTTGCGTGTTGTACACAAGAACAAAAGGCGAGCCATCACCTTCAACAACAAACAAAAACTACGAAGGAAAAGCAAATAAAAACAATTAAATAACTTCATACCAAATTATGTTCGGTAAATGACAGTGCAAAAAGGTTTTGTTTTCGTGTGGTCCTATTAGTATCCTTCCTAACTCTTCTACGTATGTGAATGGGTACATTCTGCATCCTGTAGTTTTCACTATTGCTGATATGAACCTTACTTACTTTGTCAATACACAATTCCTAAGCAAGCTAAAGGAATATTTTCTATTTTATAGAACCTGGAGGTTCACTGCCGCGCTTATATGAGCCCGCCATTCAACCCTATTCTGTGCTAACTCTATTCAACCATCCCTCGCAAATCCCACTTCTCTCAAATCTATTCCAATATTGCCTTCCCACCTATGTCTGGGTCTTTCAAGTGGTTTTCCCCCTTCGGGTCTCCAGGCAATATTTTTGAGAAATGTCTTTATTCCCCCATGCGCGCAACATGTCCAGCCCATTTCATCCGTCGTAGTTCAACCTTACTCGCGTACATTCGGTGAAGAGTACAAGTTATATAGATCGACATTATGCAGCTTTCTCCAGTCCCCGTTTTTATGTTTCTTAGGTCCGAATATTTTCCTAAGCACCCTAGTATGAACCACTGCGAGAAAATTAGATATGTGATATACTGTAGACTTACGGCATGTAGTAAACGAAACTCACTGTAGACCTCTACTATTCCCAGTAAAGAAGGAATATTATTATGCTTATCTGAATTTATTCTCAAAATGATGCATATAATTTCTGATGTACCATAATTATCACTTTATGATGATTTTTATTTATATCATAGGCATTATGGCTACGACCAGGACTACCACCCAAGTACCGGTAGACAGCGGTGAGCGAGCGATTTTTAGGCGCCTGAGGACTAATTACAAATCACACGGTGTCTACTTTTTTGAATATCCATTGAATAAAAATAATGACATAATTAATGCAGTAATTACGGTAAGTTGCGGATACATTCCTAGTATTAGCCGGCTGATTTTGATATCACTCAAACATTATAGGTAAGGTATTATCACATTCCGGACTTCAGCCGGATAATTAGATATTAGCAACTAGCCCGGGATAAATAAAGAATAACAGGTCAAAACTTTAAGAAATAATAACCTAGGATTGCTATCCAAATTCATATAACCTACTTTACCATTAGATTCTAGGAAGACTTTGGCTTTTGGAATGTAAAGTCGACATCATGCTTTCTTTTGGAAGAGAATGAATTATTTTATTCAAAAAAGGAAGCCACTATGAGCTGCCCCACTTAGTAGGAATTCCTCAGCTTCGCGGCCAAACAACTAAATTACCCGGTAAATACATATACGTGTGTGTGTATTATATATATATATATATATATAAAACTAAAAAGGTATCCACAGTAATAGGAATAGGGCCCTCCCAAATTTCACACTAATAGAATATAAGTATTTCATGTGAAATCCTACCAGCTTAACAAGTAAAATACTCGTGGCATTTATTCACCAACGCATCGGGGTTTCGTTCTCTAACCAATATCTCATGGTTGTCGGAACTCAGACCGCCAGAAACAAACGCATTAACGGTTTGACTCATGTGGGAATGGACGAATGGCTCGAAGATACACATAAAGCCGTTGGTCCCATCTCGTAGATCTATCCACAGCCAACAAAGATGTTCGTGAATACAACTAGATAACTAATCTCTTCATGTCCAACTTGTTCCTCTTTATTATAGCCGGTTTTGTAGACGTCAGGACAACCAGCAACACTATCTTGGAAGAATCAAGAGGCTGTAAGAACATTAAGATCTCGTAAAAAGTCCTCTGGGAAATGGCGTAATTTGTAAGCCCCAATATCAACATTAAACACGCAGTACACACTTTTGAAAAATCAATCTAAAATATATATAACATTTCCCCAGAAATTGATAGAGGTTAGGATAATCGTATACAGGGTAAGACCACAGACTGTCCTTATCTCTCTGTCCCAATAATGTACTTACTCAAATCCTAACCAATCATAGCTACTTCCGATCCAATCTACACAAAATTAACAAAACGCCTTCACAAATCTGCAACTGTCCTGAAAGGTCTGTACAAACGGCTCCACACCTCAAGACCGAATGCACACTATTCTCAAGAGAACAATCAGCAGTAGGCCTACTACAACTCTTTCTTCTAACAACGATCCTGAAACATCCATCAACACCAGCGATAACACAAGCTTCCTCAGAAATATCTTTCGCTATCTTCAAGAATGGAAAAAAATGTTAGGCCCATATTAATTATAACAGACACTGTAAATATCCCATAACATACTGATGGATGAAACATGGATTGTAAATATTTCTCTTTCAATATTCTCACTACTAATCAAACTGATGAACAAAATGTTTGTAACGGAAAAATTACATCGTATTTGGTAACTCAAATCAGCCTATTCCATAAGTGTAAGGAAGAGCTTCATTCAACACTTATGAAACACTCTATACTTATAATAACGAAGCATGACAATGCAGAAGATGCGATATATCGATAAGCACAGTCACCTTTGTTGTGAATCTAATTATTAAATCTTCGATGAATTGAGTTGTTTGAACCCTTTTGTTCAGGCAGGTAACGGTGGTCTCCAAACCATTGTTTTTCAGCACCTTGCATAATTGTAATTAATTATAACTGTACAGTTTACGCGCAATCGATTTACTCTGTCAAGAATACTTCCTTCATCTGTCATGAAGCGACCTGAAATAAGATAAACCGCTCATTAAACCCCAGGGAGGGCTGGTAAGAATGAGTTACTTTCATTCAAAATCAGAGAATGACTATATAGAAGTCAAACTATCGGAAGCTAGCAGCTAGAGTAAGACAAATGGAGTACTATAGAGAAAAAAGTAGCAATACCCAGAACTAAAGCCACAGAAAGTGTTAAACCTAAAAAGAACTGACATGAAACACCTAACTTTTTCTACCCTTAACATATTCCAGCATTGAACAACAGCTGTAATGTAGTAGTACAATGCAATTTTTTCTATCTGATCCAGGTCAGAAAGTTGTGCAGCAGTCTGGAAGAGTGTACTATCGAAATATTGTCATTTTAAGGGGGTGATACTTCATTTGTATCCCAGTCTTTCAGGGCGTCACATCGCGCTGACTACATGGCTACGGCTGTCATGACTGGCTTGTCTTTCTGAATTCAACGCCCACATCTGAGTGCCTTTCCCTTTACACTGTTTAACCAGTGTCAGGAAACAACATTCTTTATGCATTACACTTGCCTCAGCTTCATTCAAAGTCAATTATTGGCATGACCTAAGTTAGTGTATGAAATGAGTGGTTCACATTACCCATCAGAGAATTTATGAGGTAAACTACAAAAAAATAGCTTTCTATAATACACCATTACTAACAGCAATTCATGTAAAAAAATAAACAACACCGTTCTAGAAGATTTTGAAGAAATTACAAAAAAATGTTCTCCTCATGTGGTTGTAAGATAAAATCCTGGCCTTGCTTCATTTCTCATCCTCGAAGAGATAAAATGCACCCACAAAACTTTCTTTATCATAAACATGAGCATGGGGACCCAATTCAATCCCACTTCTCTCTCGCACACTGAAGATTCATCCAAACAACATCAATTTCAGGTTTGCCTTCAAATTAACCTGTGGAATGAGCAGACAATGAACCCTACTGATTGGAATACTTCCAATCACGACAATTGATAAACCTACACCAACAGAGTTCCTAAACACAATCTCATGTAAGTCTGCAAAAGTGGTTGCAGTTGTAGGAAGAACAGCTTCACTGTAAAGAGGCTTCATGCACCAATGCAGCAGAGGAAGAAGATCCACAGAAAGGCTATGATGCTCAAACTTATATGGATGAGAAGGTCTTCTATGAAGAGGAAGAAGAAGAACCACCAATCGAACATGCCAAAATCTAAAAAGAGACAGAAGTTAAATTGATTTGGGCATATCGGCTGTGACTGAAGTACAATCATCTGCTCCATATTGATGTAATTTCATGTTCAAGGTGGTAATTAAAACTACCAATTGGCTTGCTATATATAGAGTTTTATAAACTAAATAAATCATTTCACCGATAGCACACACAAAGTCAATTTCATGAGTGTTTAGAAAAAGATGGAAATAATTTTTCTTCAATTATATTTTGCACAATTCAGGAAGAATCTTTAAAATCTGGTACTCAATCGACACAACAATTTGTACTCTACATTTTAACCTAAGAGTTACTTTATCTTTAGCATGAGTAGTTTTTGAGTTCTTGAGACTAACAAATTCAATTTATGAGTTTCTTGAGAAAGTTGGGGGAAAAACTTTCTTTGAATCATATCTAGCTTATTTTTTAAGGAATCTTTAATATTCTGTACTCAATGAGCTCTTACAATTTATCTAGGAATAATCATTTTTCTAGACTGAACGGTTTTTGAGTAATTTGCAAAATTAAAAAAGTCCGAAAATTTCGAGATTTTTGTGGTGCCACATCTGAAGCTCACTGAAAAAAAGAAGACCGATTTCAAATCTCTTCATTTAGATATAACAAAGTTATTAAACGATTTCCAGCATTCTGGGAATTAATTCCACAAAGAATCCTTAGAAATAGAAATCAAATGCTAGGGGTGCAATAAGTGCACAATAAAGTTCATAATCCAAAAAGATGACTCAATACATGCACTGTTTAACCCACAAGGGACAGAGAGATATTGTGAAATTTGATTTTTGTCACAATCACTATACTACATATATATGCAAGAAAACAAAATTATTATACAAATTACATCACTAATAAAACAATCCTGTTGCTAGTAAAGGTCTTTGATGGGTGTTTAGAGCAAGAGCAAACATGGTGTATTAAATAAAAGATAAATAAATAAATAATAAAATATTTATCTTACCTTCATTTTTTTGGTTCTTTCGGGAGAGTCTTTCCAGGAACCAGGTCTTTTTGAGAAATTTTCTCTCTGCCTTGGCGGTATAATAGCTGAAGCTATGGATCGATGGTTCCATTGTTTATCCAAATGCATTACCCTAATACTGGCGTTTGAATCCACAGGACAATTTATACTGATAGGATGGGAAAAAAGGATCCCAGTTTCTTTGATTAAGAATTTGAATTGGTAAAATATAAGATAATTTTACACACCACTCTAGCATGGATGATCTTGCTATTTTTGCTCTAGAAGATTGAGATGGATAGTACTGAATAAGGAAGAATATTAATCTATAATTAGAAAAAAAAAAATTAAGATTTTACATTAGTGGCTTCACAGCGATCCAGCTGAACATACACTATCTCAGCTGCTAACAGTTCTGGCAACAGACTGATGATGACTTCCTCGAATGTCGAAATCATATCTGAATCTGAAGAAACTGGGAATGGGTGGTAGTAACTGAAAACGAGAACACAAGAAACAGGGTAGATGATAATATGATAACTATGTTTAGCAACATGTTATAATGAAGACCACTTAATTTTATGGTGGGAACCTGCATACAAGATTATTTTATACAGCTGAAGACAACTTTTATGTTACTTTATATATGTAAAAATAACTGCTATCATATTTGGGGACAGCTTCTGTAAATAACACTGTACAACATGAAAAATATCCTTTAGATGAAAATATGTGTTTCTTGTATATTTTTGGCTGAAAATAACGAATCTGTAATCATTTTTTGTTTACCATGCACCATTTTCCAAAAAAATCCACATTTTTTCTATTTAAGTAAGGGTATAGGAATACACTAAATTCTGCTGCTTTCTCTTTCTCTGGGACAGCCGTGACAGAAAAAATCACTACATCCGTAAACAGTGGCCTCCAAGAAAAACATCATTCCTGGCACCAAAAACATATCACATAAGCCACTAGTGAATCCGCAATGTGTCTTTCTTCCACCACTGTACATTAAACTCGGTTTGATGAAAATATCTGTAAAAGCTCTGGACAGAGCTCTGCATCTCAGGAACAAATTCAAACATTTAACTGAGGCAAAGGTAAAAAAAGAGGTTTTTATTGGCCCACAAATTAAAGCAGTCTTTTGTGATGAAGAGTTTGAAAATAACAAAAACGGTACGTGATGGACCATTTTGGTTTTTTATAAGTGAATCAAGAATCTTTTGTTTATACAGAATCGCATAGTTTCATATAAAGGACAGAAAAAAGTTCAAATTTGTTTTACAGTGAATTGACTGGTACTATTAACAAGCAAGCAATAATCGCTTATTTTCTTGAACATAGTTTTACATTGATGTAGGCTTACTTCTTATCCTGACAACTCTGCACCATTTTAATCTTTTAAATGTACAGGGTGGCACAGATGCTATCTACCAATTTAAGTTGGTATTGGTGTCGAACCCATGACACGCGCATGACTCGGGCATGATTATGCGGCCACAAGGTCCGCAAATTAGTATTCCATGGATTGTTGGCCTGTGCAGATGAGGATTGTGGCTCTGGAAGCTTTCATCCGAACTGGATCGATAATTGAAACACAGCGTACACTGTGACGGAACAAGGAAGATCGACATCAACCTGTTCCAGAGTGATACAGTATTTTACGCTGGGTTAGGCAGTGGAGAAGAAGTGGTAATGTTGACGATTAGAAACCACTAGGTCGCAATAACGATCAACACCATTTCACTGGAGATGACACGACGTGCTATGGAGGCATTTCCATGCCATCTTCAAAAATGCATAGATGAAAATGGAGGCCACCTAAATGATGTTATTTTCAAAAAATCAATGAAATAAGTGCCATGTTCATAAATGCTAACATTTGTTTTTATTTTATTTTTTTGTGCCAAATAGAACTACTTTAACTTTCATTTTTTTTTTTTTTCTATTCTATTCAAATTGGTAGTTAGTATCTGCGCCACCCTGTATTTTATATAATAATTATTAAGACATTGCAGTTGATGTATGATGTAATAATCCCCATTTGGTTTACATAAATGTTGTATGGGTAAAGCTACCAATAACATATTTGCAAGCTATATTGTGCCATTTTTAAAACATGAACTTACGATAATATCTGCTGAATTCAGCCATTAAGTAATAAATCAATACTAAATAAATCTCACTGTCCTATATGCTCTCGTTTTCAGCATTGTATAATAGTGGTTTTTAAGGTGGTTTTAATTTTTCATATTACCAATAGCAAATAAGTTCATTAAATGTTTCTCATTGAAATTCAATGAATTTATTAGACTATGTAAGAGTTTTTGCATACACTTTATTGTTGCATATAACAATACAAATACAAAACTCGCACCAATAACAAAGAACTTTTTTTTCTACAGCAACAGTCTGTCTCTGCTAGTGATTTTAAAGGATACATAAAAAAACACTGGCCCACTGTTTTCAAAATAACAATATTGAAGAATCAATCTTCAAAACTTCTTATGAAATCGGGATTATTTTCCTCAAACTGTAGGAACTGTGTTTTAAAAAAAAGATATACAGAGTGTCTGACACCTTTTGGGTCCAAATAATACAGATAATAATGGTATAAATTGAGTATTTTTAGATGTGATGCACAAGCTGAAAATGTGACATTTCATGAGCTATGAGATATTGAAAGGTGGGGGGGGGGGGGGAGTTTACAAAACGATTCTGTAGGCTATTTTGGTTTTTATAAGAAACAAGTGTCTATCTGCTGATGTCCTCGAATAACTGGGCAAGAAATCTAAGATAATAAGCAGTGCCAGTGTGCTTGTCCGATCTCACTTTTTTTTTTTGTAGAGACATATCAAGCCCTTGTTCTACAAAACCCCATTCACATATGAAAGAAGTTTCATTTTGAAAAATTTGTGATGTCCAATCAATATTGACTTTTGAATACCCTTCAACTTACTAAGGTACAAAACTTTGAGTGGATAATACTGTAACAAACAAAATAAAACTAAAAAGCCTACAACAAATTAAACCAATTTAAGCAAAATACTATTAATAATTAATTCAGGCCACTTTCGAAATGTCACCATCAATATTCATACCAGCTATTTAAATGTCTGTTAAGTCATTGAGGTTCTATATCTTGTGAAAAGTATTTGAATGCCTACATATCCTTTTATCTTTATGGAAACGCCAAATATGTTTTCTTGTGTAGAAATTCTAGATCCGTTAGCTTCTAATTATTGCGATGAAGACTTTTAGACATATCATCAGCTACTTCAGTAATTAGAAGAGTCAAAGGCGTGTTTTGCATTGAAACTTTTATATTTTATTCCACCCAAAATTTTTTTGCGTGCTACTGTTTTCTTGTAGAACACTGGAGTTAACCCTGAGTAATTGTATTATGATACAGAATCAAAGTCCGTAACACTGAACCGGGATCAGTTACTTTTAAAAATGAAAATATCACACCAACACCCTTAAGAAATAAAGTGACTAAATGCATTCTACAATAACAAGAGAACAGTTTAGCTACTAAACTACTAACTAAAATATTTTAATTACCGGTGTGTGTTAAATAACTTGAATAACACATTAATGATGCATAAAACTCAACATTTTAGGTTATTAAAATTAGAGATATATGATTGAATAAAATTGAATAAAATGTAAAGGCGTCAAAGGCTTAGTATACTGTTACTTTTAGGAAATTTGTACTGCAAGATTTTTTACCTTTAAGAAAGATGTTTGTTGATCATATCAAGTTTTATTCCTCAGTTACACATGATGAACCTTTGACTGCTTGTTTTTCAGGCAAGTCTCTGTGATGAGATGTTGGGGACCACTCAAATGACCCATTGAATCCAGCAAGGTGCAGAAACCCACAAGATAATGGAAACTACAGATTGGGTGAGAGAGATAGCCCAGATATCTGGTGATATTTTGGAGTACCTCTCAATTGCGAGTGACAAAACTGAGGGAAAAGAACATAGTATGCCTCGGTCAAATAGAAGGTTGAGGTTCTGATTCACAGAGGAAGAAACCTGAAATCTTAAATGGTTATTTTAACAATCAACACAAGAATAATTTTAAAAACTCCTTATTACTATTTTTAGGATTTAAACAAGGCTATGCGAGAACAAAAACAATAAATATTAATCTTTAAACATTTAACCTAACTCGTTTTTCTCATATTTTTGTATTTGTGATATTTCTTGTTTTCCCTGGGGTCTTCATATGACCAAACAGTGAGAGTGACGTGAAGTGAAGACTAAGAGTGAATGTGCTTTAGTGGCTATGCATTGCTGTGTCTAATCCATCGCATGTGGGACCACCCTTGAATTGCAAGCACTGTAATGGCCTTACACCCCATGCATGGAAGAATTAGTCCAAGAAGTAATAGTATGTAGCAATTATGTTTTCAATGTACATCTTCCACTCCGAAAACAGAATGTTATAGATGGTGGAAGCTACAGCCACAGCGAACAAGTTTATCTGGTTTCAGCATAACTCAGAGATAAGGCGGGAATGACGCTGTATACAAGGAAGAGTCTGAACTAAAAAATATGACGGCATTTGAATCAATCTTTTTTTAAAAGGGCGTAAGTCACCATTTTTACCATTTTTATGTTTTTATTGCATTTTAGATATTACAGATGTACTAGGTAGATCTATCATTTGCATTTAAAAGGATGCCAGTAGTGCTACTGGTTGGCTGGTAACAGGAGAGTGAAATTCATAATTGTTTTTAAACGGGCTGTTCTCACTGAAAAGTGCCAATTTAAAAATGAACAGCCGGTAGTAGAATGGTGAGAATGTCACTTCAAGAATTATTTTATTTAAGGAAACTCACAGTGAATGTGTTTTCATCCATGATATAGAAAGGGGATCTAGATCGTAATACGTTTACCATGAAGATAATAGTAAAAAAGGGAATGATGAAATCTGTTCCTTCTTATTTGACTACCTCAAGTCTGACCCAAAAACATTACGGAGCTTAGACTGTTCTGTTATAATTGTACTGGACAGAACAAGAACCAGTCTTTCTACAGATTCCTACTACAGCTACAGATTCTAGCCGCTTCCAAAAAATTCATCAAACTGTGCGAGGGCACAGCTTTCTTCTCTGTGACAGGGATTTTGGGATTATCTCAAAAAGGCATTGTTGATATGACAGACTTTTCACTATCAATCAAATTGTAGAACACTTGTAGAAAGCACTGTCAAAGTAGGTAATTTCTTGCTAACAGAAATTGAAGCATCACAAATCTTAGATTTCATGAACTAATGTCCAAAACACTATAATAAAGTTGCAATTTCTGGAGAAAAAAGGAGGAAGCCTAGAACTGAAAGAATTAACTTTGCAATCAACACCTGTTCCACTTTGTGAATTCACATGATAGAGTTGGATATATGAAAGGATCAAGTGTTACATAATGGATTAATACAAGACACATTCTTCATGGCGTCTAAGAGAGGATCTGTCCCATCACCATCAACATTAGCCTACCTTTCAGGAAAAATGCCAAAAGTGAAAAAATATAAGACTTGAAGAAGATGAAGCTGTATATTCCACATGATCATATGGCATTTTAGGAGCAACTTTTCAACTGGCAGATGAGATTAATGCTGCTGAGATAAATTGAAAATTCCAAGTTATAGTCTTTATTTTTAACTTTCTACTAAATTGAGTAGTTTAAGGTTTTCTTTCTTGTATGTAATTCTGGAATGTTTCTGACTGTAATGCAATATTGTAATATTTTAAAGTATGAGTCTTCCAATATATTTCTTCTTGTCCTTTTGCCAATTTCTTTTGTAAGGAAGTTTTTCCATGATCTTTTTTAAAAGGACAGTTTTTTCGTATTCAAAACCTTAAAAACTACTATTACTATTACGTATAGCAGGCATTAAAAATTAATAAACATTTATGGAAACTCACAGTTCTTATGCTCAGAATGATATCCTGGTAGATAGTTTCCTTTTAAAGCTTTTTTTTTTTTTTTCCAATTTCCCACAAATTTACATTTCCTGACATATGCCCTTTTAAAACAGATTGATTCATTTGGCCTTTTGAGGGCGGAAGTAGGAGAGTGGTTAAGAAGCGATGTGAGTTGGTTTGTTAATTTGCATATATTCTGGCCCTTGAGAAGTACTGGAGCTAAAGTTTGAAGCCAACATGGCCAAAACCTTATATGCGAACAATACTGTTATAACCTGGAAATCTAGTATACCTCTGACGCCTCCAGTGATGTTGTCGCTTTTCGCTCTGTTCATACATTACACGATGATAACATGTTTTGTTTTATGTCGCAACATGTATTTTGCCCACCTATGTTAACGATCTTCACAATCCCCTATTTATTGCATCTTAAATGACTTCAAAGTCACTCTGAATACATTATAAGCAAAACTGTTGTTAGACACACACAACACTCTATATAACGTAATTAATACTTTCCTTCACAATATAATTAAATAAATTAAAAAATTATTTTTATACATAAAATTATAAAAAAATATGTACTACACATCTCTTAATCATTGGCATCTACAACTTTCACCTGACTTACTTTAATTTTGACATCATGCATGTTAGAGAACGTAAATAAAAATAAATTGTTTAACACTCCAACTATGTCCCTTAATTACAACAACAAAAAAGAATAATAATAATAATAATACATTTAATATAAATGGAATTTACTTTGTTTTAACTGAGTCAAAGCAAAACGGAAAAACTAAAAATCTTTCTAGATTTTCACAAATGATTGAAGATGATTCGCGCGCAATTTACCTATTGTAACAATTCTTGTAGTATGGTCCCCAGTACAGTATTTTCAAAAAATAATTTCAAGCAGCTGCCGTATCTTAGTCACCTCTATGATGCCTCACTTCAGCAATGCAGTGCCTGCAAACAAATAAAAAGATATTAATCCAATTTAATACATTACTCAAATTATTTTTACTGAAATATGTATATATGTATATGTCTTTCTGCAGTGCTTTATTGTGGTTAACTTTTGTGAATTGGCTTCAAAACGGATTCAATGCATTTTTTCAAAGAAAAACACACTCGTTCAATTAAGTCAGGGCATATGTATATCCAAAAGTGGTGCCTGGGCACCTCCTAATGTGTCTGCAGAAATTAAAACAATGTAAAACATCAAATCCCATTTAAAATGTACAACATTGTAAACAATCGATATATGCATTCATGAACCACATTATTGTCTCTGTTGGACATTACACGAGAATATTAACATATCACAAAAATCACTAATTAGTGTGCCTCACATTACTGCCTATGACGTAACTTGTCTGTCGGTGAGGTAGACCATTAAGGGTAATCACTGTAGGGCCCGGATTCTTATGTAAGTACATATTCTATTCCCTTACTTGTAGACTACTAAAAATGAAAAATGTCTGCTCTTTGAGCTTCTGATGAGATTATAGTTGGGTTTCCTTTTACATATTTTACATATTATGTAACGAGTGTAACATATCTGTACGTAACATCTAGGAAATCATAAAAAAATAAAGATTATATTTAATTTTGTTTTATTTTTCAGTGACCAATAAAATAATTAGCTAATTTTCTTTCATAACAAAACATTTCAGTTGCCAAAGGTATGGTTAGCTCTTTTACCTTTGTGAATTCCAACACAAATGCAAAATACGGTGGTTCTGGTGCCTCAGCTATATACATTAGCACTTATCTTTTCTCAGAACTTGGTCTTTGTACTCTAAATTGAAACCAGCTAATTAGGAAGGGTTATAATCAAGTTTCACGTAAGCAAAAATACTGTTATTTGCAAGATACAAATGAGTTTTTCTAGGAAGTCTTAGGGCTGAAATTGCATCAATCTGTATACGAAGTGGACTTTTAAAAATAGCTACAGTTGCATCTAGTCTTGCATCAGAACTAAGGCAGTGGTCGAGTATTGATGAATGTTTTACAATGGACGGGAAAGTAGTAATGTTTTAAGTGTGTAAGCGTTCCATGAAGCAATAGTTTGATCAAGATTTACATAGTACATTGCACACAAATAATAAACATTGTGTGTCTTTTAAACAGGTACTCTTAAATCAAATGGGAAAATCGGTTTCAAAAAGTGAGTTTTCAGGGAATGAAGACAATAGGTTTTGCTACAATAATATTTCTTCACAAACTTAAGTGCATTACATTTTTAAAAAAAATATCTGAAGCATTTTTACTGTGGCTTTAATTTGGTAAGTCATATAATTTGAACTCACTGTCAATATTAGAGGCAATGTGTGTAGACTGTAGAAGCTTGTATGAACATTTTCGCATATTTATTGCATTAAACATATTAATTTCAAACTACATATTTTGTGATTATTACATATTTTCCAGATATTTAATACATGTTTATGTACATATTTCGCACTTTGATATTACATAAAAATCCGGGCCTTAGTAATCAGTCATAAGAGAGAGGTTCCATGTGGCGCTTTTAAGGAAACCCTGGCTGAGCACAATTGATAGAGCATCAGCACGGGTAATCAAAGATCCTGAGTTTGAATCCCAATATCAAAGGATTTTTTTCCCTATAATTTATGTGAAGAATGTTAAAAGAAGACATAAAGGAATATAATTATTAGATCTCGCTGGAATAGCGACTGGAAACGTTCCACACAAGGAGCTGTCATAAGAAAGCTTTATTTTCCAACAAAAATCATAGAATTCAATCCAAATTTTTGTACCAAACTTTACAAGTTACATAGTTTGTATCAGGATATGGTAAATTTGGTAGCAATCTCCAAAGATTTAAAATAAAAATAGATGGGGAACATACTTGCGCATGTGGAGAATCTGACTAAACAGTGAAACACCTGTTTTGTCCCAGATTTAAAACAAAATGTCTTCAACTCAAGTGTAAACTTAGCTATTGTAAAATTACACTTTCAGCAACACTTAACAGTACTTTCAAGAGAATGCTCTAAAACAGATTTCCTACGATTTGTAAATTATGTTCATTCCCTGTTTCTAAATATTAGTTATAAGATAGTATAAAATGTTTGCTCATATATTAGTGTTAATTTCTAGAATTCAAAACCCTAATAGGCCTATACCACTCAAGGAAAAATAGCGTCACCTACATATTGCAGTAGTATCAAATAAATAATGTGATTTTGTGAATGTAGCCTTTATTCTAAGTCTTGTTATGTTATAGTTTTGAACGCAGAGCTTCAAGTATAGGCACTTACTGTTTTCTTTTTTTCACTGTTATCAACAGGATGTCACAGAACACTATCATAGATTAGTTGTAAAGTAAAGCAAAGTGTTTCCTTTACAGGCCATGGAGGCCCAGAGGGTTCCAGGAGGTTGAGGCTCCCAGATTTTAGAAATTCGGCACGTGAAGGTGGTAAGATTGTCAGCCTTACGCACCGGCCGCCTTTACCCCCAGGATTGCTCCTGGTATTCATTTCTGTTGGAGGCTGAGTCGACCAGAAGGATTAGGCCAATTGAAAAATTCCAACGACCTCATTGGTGATCGAACCCACTACCTTCCGGTTTGTAGTGCAGCGCCTCAACCACTACGTTAGGGCGTACCCCATAGATTAATTGTAGTGGCTCAAAAATATGGATAGGTTCTCAATGTTCCATCAGTGTTCAAAATAATCTGTTGTTTTGTAGTAACTAGCTGTTCTTGCGAAAGAGCCTTTTCGAAGTTAACACATAATATCATAAGTTCACATTCACTTCCACAGGTAAGAATTATCGTGATTTTTATATGTTTTGTTGTACAATACTGAATAAGAAAAGTACAATAACCTTCGATTATTATTATAGGCTATTTATTATAGGCTATTACTTTTTACTAATTTTACAACGAACAATAAAGATTTTTCATATTACACAATAGGCCTATATTTTAATTTCTGAACTTTTCAACGTAATATTAGTTAAAATGAATTTAACCTAAGAAATATTGTATTCAACAACGGTACCTATGATTGCATGAAAACGACAGAAGTCATGGGTAAAACACTCCATGGGTAAGTGAATATTTATTTACTCTACTGCAGCGTTTCTCAACCTTTTTGAACCCAAGGACGTCTAAAATGTCTAAAAAAATTTACGGACCCCTAATTTTAATCCCATTTTTAAAAGTAGGCTGTATGTAGGCTTATATTCTTAATACTTGGGGTATTAATTATAGGTCGTTATAATGAAATAAATCTAAATACTTTTTTTCTAATTTGACGGAAACAGTTATTGAATTGGAAAAAATATTAAAACCTGAGTTTTACTTCCACTTGCTTTATTATTTTTTTAATTGTGTCTGCGGACCATCTGCACCATCTTCGCGGACCATAGGTTGAGAAACGCTCCTCTACTGTAATAAACTTTAACACTGCACCGCATTGAGCAGACGAATAGATTCTTGCCAAACATTCCAGGCCAAATTACTCGAAAAATTCGGCCTTACCTTCTGTGCCGGACCACTAAGTCCAGTATTTATGTTTTAGGTCAATGGGAAAAAAGTGTTTCAATTTTTTTAAACAGTCGGGAATCGAAGTCTCAAAAATATAAGTGACATATCCTGAAAAATGCAGTCTGAAACGATTACTAAATTGCCTAACTTTTTCACTAACATCCTTAATACGTCTGATCTTTTCTTAAAGACACGAAAGACAAAAGGGAATCTTGTCTCCGAACGAAAAATTTTCTTTTCTTTTCCGAAATAGGATGTAGAAGAAACGTAAAGGGGAGGGGGAAGAGCCACGCAGAGGAGAAGGGAAAATAAAAATGAAAGAAATGAACCCTCATCCCGCTCCAGGGGAGAGGAAAAAATAAGACAAAGTGGCAAACTGTGGATGAGACGTCTCGCATTAAGAAGGACTCCTCTGCCTCCGACTTGTGATTAACATCTGAACCGAGATTCTGGCTTAACTAGCCTTAAAATCGTCCTGGCATCCATACAATACGAACTAAGGGTAAAATAAAGTCTCAATTAGAAAGTTCTCTGAATAATATTAGTCTGATTCCATAACTATGACAGTCGCTTGGTTTTCTTCTTTGTCAATTTAAGGGATGATCGCAGCGCTGAGAGTTGCTTTCCAAACTAGTTGCCCTAGAAACTATAAAATGTAAAATTAAACAAAACTTTAAAATTTAATACTAATATACCAATATTTGGAGATATTAATTAAATTGTTTTTTTTTTTAAAATCAAAAATGAAATCTATCTCCTCCTACAGCTAATGAATTATGAACCTGATTTTTTATGTGAGAATCTTTGATGCTTGCTTCACAAATTTTCTGGCTGATTTTTTTTACATTATTTATACTTATTGTTTAAAAAATAGTTTACCTAGAAAAATTGAAAAAAATCTGCGCTGGGATTATACAAAGCATTTAAAAAAATTAATAACTAAGGTATATATCCAGACGATCTGATTCGACATTTAATCGTAAAATACTGTAAATTGTGAAAAAAAAAAATGCCATAGCTGTATCTCTATTTTTGTGGGAGAAGACAGATTTTGTATGTGGAAAAATAACATGCAAATTGAAGCTGAGAAAACAGACGATTAAAATTTGCATGCACCAGAAGTAGGAAGCGCACGGAGGTTTGAAAATGTCGGCAGCAACCTGGTCCATGCGTCAAAACGCCATAAATATTTTCACAGGTATCCTTTAAGGTAGGCCTATGCTTCATTAAAATAAAAAAAATCACGTTTCTTTTGCTAAAATGGCTAAATTAACACATCTGCCACCCCTTAACTCTTGTGAAGAATACTCACTTATCGAATGAGCAGTGTGGCAAAATTAAGTTCGAAATAAAATATTGAAGGCCTCCTTAAATTACAAAAGACAGAGCTCTGATTATCCTGATAAATATTGACTGCTTAACTGTAAAAATTATTGCTTAAATAAACATTAGATTTATCCAATTAACTGGACAACAGTTATCTAGATAATAATTGTTAAGAGAGAGTTTAGTTGATGGCAAGTATGTACACCTTGAATCATCAGTTTCAGTGCAAGATGGTTGCTGAAAAGATTTCGTCAGAGTGCCGTAAATGGGCAAACACGTGGCTCCATCTGGCGACTGTTCTTAAGACTGTCTGCATGACAAGTATAGAGCAGCATATTATACTGGTTGTACATAGGCCCAGGGAATAAGGATTGACTAGAGGGATGGAGCATAAGTCATGGCAATTATTTTTTTCCTCCAAGTAAAAAATTTCTTGACTGAATGTCACGGTAGATTGTGGCAGCTCTAGTAGGCCTAACTTATATGGACACATCATTGGTAGCATTGTGGTGTGCGGTTATACGAATACAAACGGGTAATTTAGTTTGAGTCAGTCACAATGCAGAATAGATATCACAAAATGGGTACAGCTTTCTTACGTGAAAATATTAACTATCCGAGGAAGAAATGTCAGATAATACAAGGAGCTGAATGAACCTTTGGGGAATAATGCTCAATCCTACCGAATTTTAAGGGATCATGGAGTGGATATGGGTACTTTCATGCTTTCAACTACCACAACATAGGCTATTAGAGTGGCACGATGCAGTCGCGTTTGGATGTTTATGGGTGTATGTTTCCTTCGCTATCCTACTTCTAGAACCCATAATTTGCATTATAGGCTACATCCTGCCCTTTCATTTGTATATTTTAAAATGGTCCCACATTTTCAAAAGAAAAAGTAGTTACCATGACTTATGCAACATCCCTCGTATAAATAATCGTCTATGCTTAAGCATCATAAAAATCCAATAGTATCCAAATGCATTCTTTTAAGGATAGTCATAAGCTACCCACTTTCAGATTCGTTGTTCAAAATACGATTCTGAATGAGGTTTGGACAACTGAATGTGCTTCCAGGAATGCGGCCATTTATTCTCTATCATAATATGAAAGTAGAGAAAGTTGCCGTTTCATTTATATTTTTTACTGTTTACTTTAATTTTAAACCATGCATTGGATCAGCTGGTGCAGGAAAGAGAGATGAAACTGAGCGAAAGGGAGGGGGTGTGATGAGCCGGGGGCTGAAGACAAACTGACACACTCAATTCACTTTATCCCGTCTCTTGAGACTGGGGGAGAAATCATGCGGAATCTGGTATCACAATTAGAACTGATGTATACCTAGCCTCGAATCCTATAATATAAACTGCATGTTGCAATTTACTCTGCGTCAATTTCTGGCATCGAGCGGAATTTGTCTCAGTGTTAGTTGTAACACCTTTTTATAGTATTAAGGAATTTTTTGACAGTAAAATATAATCTGCCAGATGAATTAATTTTTAAATTTTTAAAATTTTTTTGTGTACAAGATTGATTTTAACTAATTAATTTTTAAATTTTTTAAATTTTTTTGTGTACAAGATTGATTTTAACTATCTTGTCAATTTTATTTTAATTATTATTATTTTAATATGTAAAATACCTTTGTGACTTTATATGAGTAAACTATGCAATTTATTTATAAGACAATAGCCTTTACATTTCTGTAATGTTTGTGGCAATAAACAATCAATCAATCAATCAATCAATATACAGGTATTTGCGAGAACGAAATTCGAGCAAATTTATCTGATGAAACTCGTAATCTCGAGTAAGATTTATCAAGACTGTTCCATTAATAGTGGGTTTTGTAAATAATAATAATCGTTTTCTTACTTTGTGGACAATATTCTGTCAGTCTTAAGATCAGGGCATGCTAATTGATCGAACAGTCCATGAATCGATACGAGTTCCCAATGCTACCAATAGTGCATACCACAACATTGAGAATGTCGTCGTAGTTCCTTACATCAAAAAGCTATAAAAGCACACGAACTGGCTTGCACCTAATCGAAATTATGTTTTTAATCAATGGATATCTATATTATTTCAATTTCCAAATAATTTATGTTATATAAAACAATGTGTTTTCATTCTGCTCACTGGCAGCATATGACGTATTAATCATAGCACGTTGATGCCTTACGTGTCCAGTAACGAGCTGACGATTTATCAGATAAAATTGCATCCTTGCGATTCAAGGAAGTATATGATAAGATAAATAATCGTGATTGGTCTTTATCCGAGGAATTGCTAAACGTTATTGGTCAATATCAAACACGCGGCGTATGAATGGAGTAGTCTGTAATAACATGTTTAAAATTATGATATACTCCGAACACAAGGAAAAAAAATCTGTAGACCTGAAGTATATTCGTCAGCCAGAAAACCCAGAAATTATTAATAACAGTTCTATTTCACAACTTTTACGCAAAATTAATAATCTAAACTTACTAAGTCAGGGACTAAACATGGGATATCTGTTTTTGTTGTAGAGTTTCTTAATATCGGGGTTATTTTAATTATTGGTGCTTTTACACGACGTTCATATAGTTTATACTTTGTTTTATTAAGTTGCTTAGATTTGTTACTATAATGAACTGAGATAGTGCTTGGGTAAAGCTCGATAGAAGAGATCAGCTTGTAAACCTGAAGTCCCATGTTCGATTTTCATCTGGCAAATTTTTTCTCTATGGACGGCTATAACGAATACGAAAATAACGCGAGTACCAATATATATATTCTTTCCCCTTTGTGAAACAACCCTATTTTTACTGGTTTTAGTATAAAACAACAGAACTAGAAAAGTGATAAATCCGTCGTGTCCCTGAATTTGGGAGATTACATTAAAACTGCGAGGCCGGACAACTACAAAATTGGCTTTTTCAGGGCGCTACCTAGTCGCAATGGGGATTGGAATTTAGTTTCGAATATCCCTGAAGTGTTTTGTCCATGGAGTATTTTTTTTCTTTCTTTCTTTCTTCACAGTACACAGTAGTTACTGTTGATTCTCGAATGTAAATCTCACCTTCTCGTCTTATTCGGCGTGTCCAATGAGCGTGACCTGTTGGTATTGTAATGAACTAATGACAAATACGAGCCGGCCGGTGGTTAACTAAAGGCCCGCCATCAGTCACGGCCCGAGAAGCACTCCACTTCACACACAGGAGTACAAAATGACATAATGAGCGCCCCATCCGTTCCTCCCACCACACTCAAACCTATACTCAATTCATCATTACTGCATACCCTGCAGGACAGTCGTGGCATCTGCCAAGTGGAACGTTTCTGTGCGACATCAAGTACAGCAAACTTGGCCAATTCGCATTCGTCAAGATTTATAAGTTTGTCACTTTACTAAATAATGTAAATAATATTTGCCACGTATTACTTAGAGTATACGACTATCTTGAAACTTGTAATCTCTTTATCATTATATCGTTTTAAAAACCTACACGCCGAATTACTCCACTCAACCCACTAGAAATTTCCCCTACTTACTAAATCGATCTACTAGCCTCAGGAGTAGGGCTATTAGATAACGGAATTTTAAATATCTATCTGATAAATATGCAATTTTTTAACAAAGATTTTCTTTTACTTTTATGACAGTAGTTTTATTATGTAAGCTACACATATTATAAGCAAGATTCTGCTATAATTTGTTTTCTGACATAGGCCTACAATATCTAAGACAGAAATAGGCATTTCCCCAATTTCCTATTTTTAGTTATAATTAAACACTGCATATTTACGAATACTTAATAAATATTATTAAGCTTACTATAATAGTAATTATTATTGTAATTGAATAGGTAAGTGGATGAAGGCGGTATGTGAAATTCTAAAAATAAGCGAGTTATTGTCATGGAAGAAGGTATGTAGAAGCCTTATTTACAGAGATACCTTTGTCATGAAGAATGTAGGCTGTGACCATAACAAAATACAGTTCCAATGGGCCAAGGAGATAAGAAACGTAGCACTATTGAGAATCAGCAGCTGGACCACGCTTGGATCGGAACTACCTAAATTTATATTTTCGCTGGCGGATATCTCGAAAGCTATTGGGAATAGAAAGAATTGTGTAAGATCAAAATTGTAGGAAATTTTATCAGCTTGAATTTTGTAGATAGTAGCTTTTCCTCTGCGATGCACCGTTGTTTAGATATAAGCGAAAAACTTATAAAAGGGATCTTCTACGGGCCTCCCTGCCCCCCGCTCACCACCCACCATCGGGGACTTTTAGTATGTTGTTCAGGGCACTTCCCAAGACAACACTGCCAAACTTCAAAACTCCACGATTTTTTTTTATATTCGGTGTTTTTCGACATTTATTGACTGGCATTTGGGACAATTCGTGCATTCCGTTTGGGTCTGGGCTAGCTTGCTTTTTACGTACCGTTTTGGGCATCTTACCTACAATACAGTATCATAGCATATCCCTCTCATTTCTTGCAGACTTGGGACTGTCAGGAGAAAGAATAATCCTGGTGTAGTTAAAATGTTCCTGTGTTTAGCGTATGTAAGAATTTTAAAATTACTTTTGTCAATCTGTCAAAGTAACCTTCAATTTCCGTCCCTAAAAGCTTTATCCTTTATAGATATTTTAGCATTCATGAACAACAGATTATTGTCTCTGTTGGACATTACATGAGAATATTATAGGAGAAAAATTCCTCCGACACTGGGACTTGAACCCAGGACCTTTGGCTATTCGCGCCAATGCTCTACCAACTGAGCTAAGCCGGAGTTCAATTCACAGCGCCAGATGGAATCTCTCTCCTATGAGTGATTGCCCTAATGGTCTACCTCACAGACAGACAAGTTATTCATATGCAGTACTGTGAGGCACAATAATTAGTGATTTTTGTGACCGGGCTCCCACTGTTATTGTATAGTTAACATTCAAGATATCTATATCTATCAAGATATATCTACTGTTCATACCATTTTAAGAAGACCTCGTCCCAAACCATCATCTATCTACAAAAGAATATAGTAGCATTGTCCTCTAATCCGAAAATCTGCACCGACACCGATACGGACAAAAAACAGATGCTCTTGTAGCTGCATGGATTTCCCCAGTGTTGCCGCTGTCATTCACCACTTCTCAAGTGAAGTAAACGTACTGTGGTACGTATCTGGCAACATTGTACTGGACTGCAGACAAGTGTGAATACGCCTAATTACCTTTCTATTCATTGATTGATAGGTCGAAGAGGATTAGTTTGGCTGCAGGGAGAGGAAGTTCTTGGAAAAAAGGACTTTAAGAAGTGGCATTCTCAATATGTCTCCACAACTGAGGCATATAGTGTTCTCAGGCACTCACAAAATTTAAACTTACAAAACTTTAGAAAATTCAAAATACAATTTAAAGATTTTGGAAAAAGAGGTATGTAGACTATAAAAACATGTAACTTATGTAAGTTAATTTTTATAGCCAAATATTTCCACATTTCTTCCTCTTTTATTAAAAATCTGCCGTGCACAGGAGTAGTAAGTTATTCATTAGGAAGAATTTTAAAGAGGTTAGGAAGAAAAACTCTTAATGAAAACCTTTTGGTCAACTATAGGCCTATCAAAACTTACTTTTTGCTACATAGGCCTACCTCCTTCAATATTAAAGTCCTGTGAAACTATTACCATTGATGACCAAGTGTATTGGTTGGTGTCTTGAATGTAATATATTGCAATTATGAAGTCTTTATGGGCAGCGGTGTGGGACGAATTGTCTGGGAGGAGGGTTGAACAGCACAGGTGTCCGGCGTGTATTACGACCCTTGTAATAGCTTCGGCCAGCCATCGGGAAGAAGAAGCGACAAAATGAATAGGTTGCGATCATTATGGGATTATGATGATGGTTTGGGAGGCTAATTTCACGCTTTATTGTGGTTAAGTATGAGGAGAGTGTCGCATGGATGCCTGTGAACAGGTATACACTATTGTATGTGCAAATGAGGGGTATCTATGTATGCGTTCTCAATTATTTTGCAATTACTTGCAATGACATCAGTTTGAAGCTCAGGTCAGCGGTTAAAAAGTACTAACCCTAGCATACTTATATTATACCCACCTCTACTGCTGAGGTATGAGGGCATGAAATTTTAAAACTTATAAAATCGCATCCCAAGTTATATAGCTTATATTTGCATTCTTCTTTATCGTGTTTTTGCCGTATTTGATCAAAAATGAAATCAGGTAAACTGATAAAGTGCCAGATGGAGTTATTAGGCCATAGTTAAGAAACTATGGGATTTTAGACCACGATTTGGGAGATAGTTTGATCACAATATGTAAGGAATAAGTGGGATAGAATATTAACGGATTAGCAGGTGGTCGCCAACGATTATTTACTCAACTGCTAGATGTTTTATTTAAGTAATTTATTTAACAGACAAATAATTGAAATAATTGAAACATTATGTTTATTAACACATACATCGTTTTACACAAATTGCGTGAATTACATTAATTATTCTTAATTACACTGTTTTACCTAATAAATATAAATAATTAAGCGAATATAACTAATCTTGTACTTCCATAAAAGCATAAAGATTCGAAATGAATCGATTGAAACGTACCACATATACATGAGCCTTACCCAAAACATGCATAAACAACTAAAACGATTGATAAGTAGAAAGCCAAAATACCAGTTTCGATGTGCATTTCACGACTAAAGTGCGGTCCACGGGGGGGGGGGACCCTAAGATCCGAGTTCATTAGCCCAATACACCCCCGCGTAGTGAGTGTCGTCCAAATCATTCAATGCTCTTTTATATAATTAAGGAATCGCGCACAATGTGCATTATCTTAACCTAAGACTTAACCTACCCAGTCCTGAACCCGGGAAAGGGCCGCCGGAGTGGAAGGCAGGCGCGCTACCGACTCACCCACGGCTACCGGATGCTATGGCAAACCGAGAAAGGTCGTCTTCAATTAACTTCACAATTGAATACTGTCTTGTTAATAGGTGGCGTTGGATGTACATGGAAACAAGAGTTCAAATATTATATTAGATTGATATCAGAATCTTTCGATCCTAATCAGTCAAGTGAATTTAGTGGGGTCAAGCCTACGTCAACGAAAGTCAGCTGGGTCGAAGCTCACGTGCTTCTGCGTCTACTAAACATCTATTAAACAACAACCAGATAATTTGATAAAAAAGACAGTCCTCCATGTTTGCGAATGCAAATGTATCTAATGCATAATTTCTTAAATCAGATAGTTCTACTCTTATAAGAAGCCGATAAAACTTCATTAATGTCACTAATGAAAGGCTTCTCTTTGTAAAGGAATCTCCTATTGGCAATTGACTGAAACACAAGCTATTAGAGACTATGACATACTGACATGCTGTCCTATGTACATAATCCTAAGAAGATTCATCGGATTTATCTCCCATTTGAACTAAACACAATACTTTATAGTATTTCCTTAAAATATCGACTCAAATTCATCGATCAGCAATATCAATATTTACAGTAAGGGAGATTATAAAAATCCTATTTTCTTATTACCATTGGTCACAAACAGAGAAGTTTGAAGCATATTTATTCTGAAGTTCCGTGCATAGGGGTGCAGCAATGAATAGATAGCGGCTTATAAGACTTCGCTTATGTTCCAATTTGTACGCCCACAGATAATGACGTTACACATAGCCTATAGTCCGCAACAGTTAAACCAGTGTTCACCAACAGAATGTCTTGTGATATTTTGTGACTTGCCCGGTGAACCAAAAACGTAGTTACTAGTGGATAGGCATTCCTCTCCAGCGCGATCTGCTGCTGTTTGCCGTTATTACTACATCGGCACATACAATTCATGTACTGATGACATTATATAGGAACTTGGCGAATCCTGAGTTAACCTATATTCCTCCACATCCCACTCTAAACTTCGAAGTCTCATAAACTAGCCTATGAATTATTTTGGTGCATGATAATGCCCCCCCACCCCCGAAAAAACCCACATAAGGATAAATGCACTGTTCCCGTTTCAAATTAACCTTGGCCTAGCCTATTTGTTACCCACATCTAGAAACCAAAAGAAATTATGCAAACTTAAATAAGTTTAATACCTCTTCGCATACAGACTTATATTTGTGCTATGATAATAGTTTATAAACTACCTATCAACTACCAGAGATAAGTTTGATATTATTTTGCTATTTATTTATACTCTTGAAAAGTAATATTTTGTAAAGTAACTGGCAGAATTCATCAGAACATCTTCAAGGTGAACTACGATTCCATGCAACTATATTCAATAATGTCCCATACCATACTTTAGTTTGAAGACTACAAAGTATGGAAATTACGCTTTTCAAGAAATAATAAACGAAACTGATGTGATAAATAATGACCCAATTATTTTGTAACTAAAAAATTTTCTACCGATCAATTATCTGTCTCGTATTACGACGCAGTTTTCAAATATTAAATCTACATTAATTAAATATTCTCTTTTGCGAAGAAAAGTAACAATTCCAGTTTTATTTAAAGCTCACATAGGTTATCCTAATAAATTATAAACTGAACCTCACAATATGACACTTATCTTAAAAGAATATGACATTGGTCTAATAAACATGGGCTCCTCTGAACAGAGTAGGCTACAGATTAGAACATTCAGACAATATGTCTTTGGTCATCATCTGTCCCCAAGATTAAGCAATGGGTGGAGATTACTCCGTCCGTATAATTGCATATTTAGACACTATCATTACAGACATAAACACACAGTACCATGAGACTGAACGGTGTGGGAACAGCGACTCTTCATAATGATAATTGCATACATAGTCTCCAAACAAAGTTTTGACACACATTAACACCAATTATTCTTGTATGCCATCTTCAAAAATAGTTATGCTGATGTCCCAGGATATTATTTTTGTACAAATTCCTACAATCCATGCGCCAAAGCGGTGGACCATTAAACTTTATAAACGGTACAAAAGCAAACCTACGGAAGGAACGAATAAAAATAATTTAAAGAAAAGCGACATCGATTGCAAAAATTAAAATTCTTAGTTAATTCGCATTCTGATCATCATCAGCCAGAAATAATGGATTTTACTTCAACTCTCTGAGACTGGATGCCAAATAAATTCCTGTTGTAGGCTCTGAAAAGTTTTTGGATTCTGCTTGAAATTCTGTCGTTTTAGGGCATAGCCCTTTTCCCACCTGAAGCGCGAGAGGTTCATTAAATAAAAATGGGAACTGGTCTCAAAGAAATGTGATGACATTCCACTTGCTTAAAGCTACAAAGTAAAATAGATTACTTATGCCAATGAAGACAATGTGGTTCCCCCAAGAAACGAAAATAACTTTTCTCAAGTCTTTAAATCTACCATTAATGTAGCATTCAATATTCTGGGGACGGAAGTCCTCTTCCATTTCTTATATCCGTCGATAAGTAAATTGATTCCACTATCAATCTTACTACAGCTGAGCTGTGGATCCATCACATCCTTTCATTTAGGATAAAAGCCTAAGAGAGAGCAATGCAAGGAAGTTGGAAGAGGAGGAAGAAAGGAACACTGAGTCACACAGACAACGCGCACAATAGGATTACCCTAAGTGATGTAATTTCTCTTAACCTTGCTATATGTAGAGGCAAGAGAAAAAATTGCAACCCAGAGAGAGAAAGAGAGAGGAACAATGAATGGAGAGAAATGGGGACCGAGAACTTAGAGAAAGATGCTACGAAATAAAAAAAGAGAAAAGGACACACACACAATGAGATGAATAGATGAGATACGAAGAAGACGATGAGCAAAAAGAGGCCAAATTGATGAAACAAAGTGGACGCCATTTTTAGTCAACTGATGATTGTAATTTGTCTGTATCAGTGAACATTGGGACATGAGAAGAAAGGGTCAGAAGGAAGGATGGGGGTTATGTAACCTTTGGCGATTCCGCTACCAAGTGTTTAAGTAATTAATTCTCATACTTGTCACCGTGTCATATTACTCGGTATTGTTCTCATTAACGCTCCCATTTTATGGTCTTAATTAAAACACATCTGAGGTTAATAAGCCGTGGGTACGTCTCAAGTATGTTGTGTGATAAAAATGCACATAGCTTCGTTTTATTACTGTTGCTTAAGACAAATTACAGAAACTTCCACTACTGTTTACGAATAGAAACTGAATAAATAACTGAATAATAACTGAATAAATAAATGTAATTGCAAATACATTATAAATATTTACATAAGCCCAGCTAATAAATAAATAAGCAAATAAAAAATAAGCGGGAAAAGATGGGGAATGAATAAATGTACAAAGTTGAATTTTCCTTTGAACTTGCAAGCGTTCAATCGTAAATCGTCCTTACGAAGAAACGTCAAAGGGATCAAAACACTAATTAAAATAAATTGTAACATTTCCATGGCACAACATCCCATAGTGGGAGAATCCATACAAACCGACCGCTGCATCACCATCTCCGTCCTATGATCGTTAATGATTGCCTTCGTGACCACAGCCTCTAATGTTTTATCAACTAGCTCCTCAGTCATCAGTCACATCCCTTCCCAGACTTTCCACCTCACGAGAATTCGAGGTATCGGGGATAGAATTTGAGTGCAAGGCTCACCACTTAGCCCAGGCGGTCTGAGCACACGTTATTGTTCTAGCGACGTAATAAACCACACAAAACCCGAAGCTTTATAATTTTAACTGTAGGCTACAGTCAAGTGCACGGAAACTTTCCGATGCTTCTGGTTTCTTCTAGAGTTTTTATTTAAAGTTGGCGATGAAACATATTATCACCTGTGTTCCACGCCAGCCCTGGGACAGCCAATATCTTACAACTTGTATAAATTCAAGTCCGAAAAAACGCACTAGCCTATGAACAATGCTCAGGCCTAGGTGAGCGGTGAAATGGGGTTGGAGAAAAGGAGCATTTCATTTGAATCGCTACAAGCGTGATCTACAACGAATGTCCACACCAGTCCCTGAATGAGTCTGACTTGTATTGGTTTGATGTCAAAAGACTGGCACTCAAACATTAACCTATGCACACAGTACGGTTTCAGGTTTAAGAGCGAAGGAGGGAGGGGACTAAGACAAACATTAAGTGGAGGGTTAGCCACTGCTGCGTATCCTTCAACGCGAAGAAAGGATAGGAGCAGGGGTAGGGTGTGGGCCTGGCGAAGCCGGTTATGTATTCTCCTACAAACATAAACCACTCCGCACTATATCGGAAAGATTCCGTGCACTCGTCTGTACTTAACTATAGTTTCTTTGCAGCTACGAAACAAACTCCGCTTTTCAGGTGATAGTAGGCTACAGGGATCTGTTAGCTCATTCAGATACATAAGAAATTTTTTAAGTTTTTTATATGTTCCGTAATATTTTCCACTGTCAGAGGGGTTTGTGATTGTCTGGTTAGTCAAACGTATCTCAATGACAGTATATTTTTACATGCGTTGGTTCCCTCTTTTCTGAAGTATTTAATTCCATAATTTGCGAAGTTATGATTGCAGAAACGGACCGCAGGCCAATTCTATGCATTATCATATCACCTATGTCAATATACTGTCAACTATCACAAAGTCATAGGCTTAATGAATATATCTACCGCTTGCGTGTCCCTCTCTAAACCAGAACTCCCAACTACTCGGAAATGTATACGCTTAGGCTTCTGAATGGAATACAGCGCTGAGGTCCGCACATCTGTTGCACACAGCACTTGAGAGCATCACTCCCTCGAACGCCGATAATTGGAAATTATGGAGAAGATAGTGAAAAAACGGTGGAGTAACGTAGAAATCAGCGAGGTTATCACTGAGGTTTATTTTCCCATTGCGTTGGAGGTTATGGAAAACCCAAACGAAAGACCCCCAGGTTCGAACCAATACGGATTGTGTATAGGCAGATGATGAGTTAATTCGTTTTATAGACGTGTCGACATGTAAAGCAATTAGCACCAAGGAAAGAAGAAAAGGGGGATCTGAAGGGAAAAGGAGCGTGGACATAAAAATTTAAGCCGCATGCCATCGACCTACGCCGGGAAAGAACCCGCAAACTTGTGTCTTCCAACTCCTTCACCAAGGCCGACAACGTACCTATAAGTACGTCTACTCTAAAAACCAAACCGGCATCGCAGTTGCCCTGCATAGGTTCAAGTCCTTTGCGAAACACCGTTAGCGTAAGCAAATTTAATTTAAGTTATAGGATAGGAACCCGTTTTCATTTCCAACAATGCATTTCGTATGCAGGTATGGAATCGGAGTCGAGGTCATCGCATTGCAGGCTTCGCAACGAGCGATATAAGCATATTGGTATATGTTTACTTTAAGGCAGGTTCTTAGAATGGACGGACATAGTATACTAGCAAAACAAAGTATGCATATACACAACGTAATATAATCAAACACAAAACATTTCAACAGAACCGGTACTTGTTAAATATTGTTCTGGATAAGAGGAAAATCTATGGGCATAACACATTTATTAGATGCGGGATATTTTTATTTGCTATTACTTAGCCTATATCTACCCACGGGATCAAAATTTCAAAGGGGAGAAGAAAAAAAACACACATATCAATAACTTGACTGGGGTTTCTTGGAATAACATGGTAGTTATATTGCTTTTAATTTTGACAAATGCCACCTGAAAAGAGCATATTTACAAAAGTTCATTAAATTTCTAACTTAAGCCATTAGTCTTTGTCAGAATAAGTATTACACAGCAAGATTTATTTTCATGTTGTTTTCACGTGTCATTTTTCTGACACATCCTGTATAATTCCCTTAGACTGCTATAAATTAAATTAAAGACGTATAATTTTTTATGCATGTTACACTTGCAGGGATAAAGAATGACATTTGCAAGTCTAATCTTTTTAAATTTACTTTTAATGAAGTTTTTGTGCAGTTTTTTGTGGGACTATAAAACACTCGAATAACATAAGTAACACATGTTCTCCTTTGGTTAATATTTTATGTTATGGACGGGGAAAAAACACTGATAACCTAGGTCGGCAAATCTACCTACAGAGATAAGACCATCAGCATACTTGTAATGATAATATTTCCCTTTCGAAAAAGCCTCAACATTTGTTCGCTTGAGGTGAAATACAAAATTAGGGCGTCACTTTTACATAGATGTACGTAGGCAGATGTTTAAATATATTCCGAAAGACCTGTCAGGAAGCGTTTACAAGTAGGGTGTAATTTTATAAGTGATTGTTTTTATGCTAATACGTTTAAAATATTAAGTAATCAGTTAGAACTCCTATGTTGCCTTTGAACATCACCTAGGGAACACCCTTTCTCTGCCTTAAACGATAGAATGATGATACCGATAAATGGTTCAGTGCATTATTGTTCTTTCCCGTTTAAAACATATTGCAGAATTTGTCTATATTTGATGGATCCACAATACCTTATCATTTTCTATACGGTAGGGAGGTATACAGTAAACGGGAATAAAATTTATAAATCGAACAGTATTGCTTACTGTTCTTGATTAAATTATTATTAATGATTAGGGCTAAAATTAATACAATACTTATCATTACCATTGAAATTTGTAATATTTTTACGAATCATAGATAATGTTTGTAGTGATTTAAATCGATGTCCGCAATCTTCATACCTTAAATATAGGCTATAATTTTACAATTTAACGAAAACATACTTACATATTTCAATCGATTTACGAGAGATTACCTCTTAAAAAAACAATATTGAGAAGAATTAATATTTCTCCACTGATGAAACCTGTATGAGCATTGAATGACTTGGATGAAACTCACCATGCGATTTTTTTCTAGGGAACTCGTAACAGATGTTAAATCTTACACAATTTATTATTTATCAATGACGCACACACACAAATACACACTGACCATATTCGCATATTCCCAAATAATCCACACGATTGTCCAGTGCTAGACAAGATTGAATAGTGGTTAGGGTGGAAGGATTGTCACAGTCATTCCGAATTTATATCAGAATTAAAATATAAATCAAAACCATCCGTTGCGCTGTAGGTAAGAAGGCTAACTTACAGAGGAAGCAATTCCCAAATGTTTATAAACAATACTGCTGGATATCAGGGGTAGTCGGTGCATCAGATTTTTAGGGCCTAAGTTACACAAGTATTTCTAATACTAATACTAACACTAATACCAATAATTAGAAGCAATGTCTAGTCATTCAACTGAAGTTACCTTATTTTGTATCATATTTTAATGTCACTTATATTGCCTAAATTTATTTTGTTTTAAATCTTCTCACCCTTTAAGTTGGCCTATAGGCTACATTAAGCATTTAGCGTGTTTCTTTGTAATAGTTCTGTCACTTAATCGTAATTATACACCCTATGCACAGAAAAGACATTCCACACACACATACGCACGGGATTAGGCCTATTATATAATTTTTAATTAACTTTTCTTTTCTATATTCTCTCCTAATTTTAACTCGTTGATTGCTGGATTTGTTTTATGTTTCAATGTAGGTTATACCAACTGCATTATTATTTTAATGCTAGTATCTTGTATAGAGACATTATCTTTGCGATGTGCCGCTGGAGCGCCTTTACCGGCCGACGACTTGTTTCCCGGCTGCCGGACCGTGTGTTCTCGGCACATAGCAAAAATAATTTCTCTGTACTTGCATTTATTTTTGAAGGTGTACACATAATGTACTTTGTATTCATTCATACTGGTTGAGTGGAAGAAAAGGTCCGCAGACCTTAACCCTGCCCGATAAAATAAAACAATATTATTATTGTTGTTGTTATTATTATTATTATTATTATTATTATTATTATTATATTTCAAAGTGATAGGTTAACAGGTTTGAACACATTCAAATTTTAATATATTTCTTATCTAGGTAAGAAGACGCGTTTCTCTTAATGTTCATATTCTCATGAAGCCGTGAAATAATATAATCCCAGATAATAATGGTATTTCATGCATCATTAGTACAATAACAAAAAGGTAAACAAAGAAAAAAACAAATACGCAGCTAATTAAGGACGATGTACGATGTAATGCTTCATTGAGCTTTCTAATGGCTTCTACAATTTGCAAGACATCGGGATGGTAGTAAAAGTACTAGAACTTAAAGTAGTACAGAAGTAGCCTAATATCAACTTTCCTAGTGGTCCAGTGTTTGACCTTGCTGAGTAGGCTACAGATTAAGAAGCCTGAGTTCTTTCTTGAGTAACTTACTGAGTGGAAGCGTGTATGTTTTTTTTTTTTTTTTTTTTTTGTTATAGATAAGAGATGTCTAGAATGGATTAACTCAGTGTCGCGAGGACAACTGAAGAACTACTGGAATAAAAATATAGCGGCACCGATAAGAACCGCGAGGAATAGCAGTAAAAGCAGGCGCGCGCACGCACGGACACACACACACACACAATCAGAAAGTGAGCATATTTGTTCGCGCAATATACCGACTTTATTTCTATGAGCCAAATAATTTTATTTCTCAATACCATAACTGGTTACATAACGCTTTATTTGCTATTGTTAATTAGTAAACAACACAACACAATACAGAAACATTGTATAAAAAAAAAAATAAAAAATTCATGCAGTAAAAGTAAGCGAAAGTCGTCGCCAATTTTCGTGTCACAATGGTACCTAACCCAAATTTAAAAGTTAATTTTCTTACAGTTTTACATTCTGAAGCTAGGCTGTACACACAGAGACATGTTTCTGAAAATAGTATTTTTTGATTTAGGGACCCTCAAAACGTGTATTTATGTTACAATTCATCTTCGAATTTCGGGATTGAACACAGCAGGCTACTTCCGCTATCTATAATACTGCACTGGCAAGGGAAGTAAAAATATAATGTGAAACACTCACATGAGATCTTCGTCCCTTCATATTCCAACTTAGTTTAAGTGGCTGAATCGAGGGTGTTGTCTAAAACTCATTAGAGGATTTTAAAAAAATAGCTCAAATTCAGTTTATTTAGGGTGACACACAGGCTACAGGGAAGTTAAACTAAGCTACGCAAAGTTAAGCAAAACTGAATTTCACAAACCGCATGGAGGAGATTATTATTCGTCAAGGCAAGACTTTAAATCAGCAGGTTGTGATGAATTTGTACAAATTTATTGGAAAAATTGAGACAAATAAAAGTTTTAGACTTTAACGTTTGTTCAAAATTTGAACAAAATCGACGGACAGATCTGGTTAGTCGTGAATGTATTTTTCAAGTACGGTTTATTTTCAGACAGGTCAATAGGTTAATAACTTCTTTGCGGTAAAACAATTATAGTGACATCCAGTCCATTCTTGATTTAAAAAATTCTATTGTCTTTCGTTAGACTACAAAGGTAACAGCTTTCAGAAGCACCAAACTGTATTAACGCATAAGAAGCAGATAGACGATGTATGAGAGTAAGGAGATTGGCAAAACAAGTGAAACTTCATGGATGCTCATCTTACATAGTCCGTGACAAAAGATTATGTATCAAGGATCAAACACAATATCTAGCGCTTCATCCACTTAATCCCAAGTAATAAGATGCTGTCTTGTTTATCTTTACCACTTTGGCACTCACGCATAACTTCGCTTTGCAAAGCATAGATTTTTAAAAATTTCTAGAAGAGGAGGATTTAAACTGCGCTATGTATGAGATATGATTGGAAGAATATGTTTAAAACGATTATTCCATTCATACGCCGCATGTTTCATACTGACCAACAACGTTTAGCATTTCCTCGGATATAGACTAACCACGATCAACATGCGGTGATTAATACGTCAAATGCTGCCAGAGAATAAAAGGAAAACAGATTATTTTGTATACCATAACTTGTTTGGAAATTGAAATAATATAATATAAAATCAGGTAAACTGATGTAAAAAAGTGTCAGTATGTTTTTTTTTAATCAGTTATGACTGCAATTATGATATACAGAATTTTTTTTTTAATTGATTCCCAAGTTAAGCTCCAGATTTATTCATTAAGGAGGGCTTACGGAAGAACAAAGGTCAGATTAAAATCTTCCAGCATCAGCTGAACTGTACAGAATTGTGATATCTTGACAATCGCACACTCACATAAAAATACCAAAAAAAAGTGAAATTGGCCGGTTTCGGGATTTGAACCATGGAACTCCAGAATGTGAGGCCAAGACGTTACCATCTCGGCCACCTGGGTTAGTTTAACGGTCTAGTTGGATAAGCGCATGTAAAACAATAGTGTTTTTGGTCATAGCTAACTGTATTTTAATTTCCAAAGCCTTATAATATCACAGTAAAACAATTGACTATGTTGTCAAGATAACTGATTTGCTTTTTTTTTTAATATATAAATTCTTTCGAATACGTATATTACCATAAAATAGGCACTAAATTGAGCATTACTCCGAAACAGGTCAACCGATTTCATCCAATATCAATATACGTATTCCCATGAACATTATAAATGTGTATACAAAGTTTCATAAAAATCCTGTAAAGCGTATTTGAATTACCGCGTCTTTCAAATAGACACTAAATTGGGTTTTACTCCGGTACCGGTCTACCGATTTGGTCCAATATCAGTAGACGTCTTCCCATGTGCATTGTAAATGGGTATACCAAGTTTCAGGAAAATCCAATAAAGCATATTTGAGTTATCGCGACTTCGCATATATTAACATAAAAGACACTAAATTGGGCATTATTCCGGTACTGGCCAACCGATTTGGTTGAATATCAATAGACGTCTTCCCATGGACATTATAAATAAATATCATAAATATCCGATAACGCGTATTTGAGTTATTGCGCCTTTAAAATAGACACTAAATTGGGTTTTACTCCGGTACCGGTCAACACATTAGGTTCAAATTCAATAAGGCACTTTTCATGGACGTCATAAATGTGTGTACCAAGTTTCATGGAAATCCGATACAGCGTATTTGAGTTATGGCGCCTTTCTATTAGAAAGGCGCCACAATCTATTAGAAAGGCGCCATAATCTATTAAAATAGACATTAAATTGGGCATTACTCCGGTACCGGTGAACCGATTTGGTTCAATATCAATAGGGTTCTTCCCACGGACATTATAAATTTGTTTTCCAAGTTTCGTGAAAATCCGAAAAAGTGTATTTGAGTTATGGTGCGTACAGACACACGGACAGACAGACGGACAGACATTTTTTCGTCCCCCACACAATCTCATAAAGTACCATACTGGGACTTAATAAATGTCATTCGGTTAATGTCAGTGCTATTGTCACCTTTATTATATATTTGAAAAAATAAATCATTAACACAGGTTTTCAACGACATATAAATATTACTAATATGATTTTCTCAAAACATGGTTTTCTGATATACGCTCTTTGTATATATAACTCCTCAATTATAAACAGAACCATTAACAGACTAAAATGATATATATCACTTCGTACAAACTGTCTTTGTGAGTGTAAACAAATTCATTACAAAAATGCCCTAAATATACGTGGAGTAAGTTTTGTTGCTATAAATAAAAAATAAAATTTAAGAATCTTTATAAATGAATAATTATACTACCATGATCATCGGTAGACTATGTATAATTTGTTTTGCAAGCCCGCTAACTTTGAAAAAATGCCTCAGAAATGATAGGTTTATCAACAATTTTACTGCGCCTTGCTATAAAACTCCACTGTAGGCCTAATATTTTACTTGTGGTTTATGTATTATAATTTGACCAAACTTTATCATTCAAAGGAATTTAGCTACAGGCCATCTGTGTAACACAATCTAAAAGAAGTTACAGAACCCCCTTGACTGAACGAAAATATTCCAGCCTGTTAAAAGATGTCTGCCGCTATGCGGGACCAATTATACATCTTAATTGAATGGTTACTAGTTTACTGCAGCTTGACTGTCAGTTTTATTAGAATACGTGTTTCGTTTAAAAAAAATCTGAATCCTTTACAACAAAATTTCGATCGTGCTTTTGCCAATATTATTTAACACTAACCTATATATTTTAAGTTGGCCTTTAATTGGGCCACTGACTGAAATACTGCTTCCAAGAGATAAGTTTAAATATTTTATTGTGAAGGTTAGGATATAAAAGCAGGAATATAATGTTTATATTTTATGAACTACAGCTGGAGCAAATAATTAATGAAACCATTTTCAAATGGAAATGCAAAGGCTACACGACTATGGAAAAGAAAACTAGAACGGCAAATACTAAATCTTTGAGCTGGTGTTTCCGTGTAGACCCAACGCCACCTATTAACAAGACAGAATTCTATTGTGAAATTAACTAAAGGTTTCTTTGCTCGGTTGCCATTGCTGAAATATATTTTTTGCAATATAAACACTTCAATTTGTCGATCTCTTCGATTTAGTTAACCCACTCTGCTTAATTCATGTGTTTATAAGTAACTTATAACATTAGGGCACGCAGAGATCTGATTTCCTTTTACATAGGTGGACAGAAGGGGATCATGGATGCATATCTAAATGGGAAAAAGATTTGGACGAAAATCATTATGCGGGGTTTTCTTTGGGCTAGGGAACTGGAATCTCATGTCGCTTTTTCCCCAGGCGGCTCTCTTTAATCGTGAATTGCACCTCGAAGCCGGGTTTTTATTTATTTTTAATCAATCGATTTAATTCACTTGTAGACTCGTAGAAATGGAATCCTTTATGCCTATATAAACCGTATTTTAGTTTATATATGGATGTGTAAACATGGTTGGTTGATGTGGCTATATTTAGTGTTTAACTTACATTATTCAATGAGGATGACACAAGCTGGTTGAAATATATTTGAATCTTAATATTTTTTACTGACAAGGCGGAACTTGCGCTTTTAACTCAATATATCAATGTGGCTCTATTTTAACAACATAGAAATATATAGACTGTTGTGATTTAATAATATTAGTTAAAATATTTAATTACGGGAGAGGTAAAACTAAGGCAAAGAAAGAATTAAACTCTATTTGGGATATAGGTCTAGCCTACAACCCGTTGCATAACTGAAACAAATCGCCTAACAGATGTTAGCGGCTGTCAATGTCAACGCCAGCGAAACAACTTTATCTGTATTATCTTTAGCTTGTAGGCCTATACATTTTGTAAGAGTGAAGTTAATTATTTAGCTACAGTAGCCTATATGATCAAACTTGCCGAAATGGGAATTGATAAGGTTGATTTAACAGGGTGTCTACAGAAATTTCAAAATAAATTTCCCTGAACACAAGAATAGGTGTTTTCAAGGTTCTTTGTAAACAAATTAAAACATAATCCAGCATCCTCCATCCCCATAACAAAAATAAGAAATCATTAGCTCCAAGTACTGAAAAGAAAACTGCTTACACATCTGATTTACAGCTGACTGGAGCAAAGCACATTTCGCTCACTGGGGCTAGTTATTTTCCCTGAGTGTTCCATACGTTTTTACAAATTTCCCTGACTTTTTCCTTTACTTTAAAAAGTTTATTGACTTCCCCTAACCGATTTCAATTTCCCAGAATGTGGACACCATGTTTAAGGAATTCATATAGGCCTACAATAGAACACAAAAAATGCATTTTAATGAAAAAAGTCTCTGAACACTGCAGTTACGTCCGGAATACCCGAAGGAAGCGTACTCTGCCCACTACTCTTTTATCATATTCATAAATGACTTCCCAAAATCGAACCAATCTTCCGTCAGATTGTTTACAGATGACTGCATTATAGCCCTATATAGGGAAATTTGTCACTAATTAGATGCTAAATTATTGCAAAAGGACTTAGTTTGCTCAGAAAAATGGATTTCTTGAAAATAAGAAGACAATAAGTACATGAAAAAGTAAAGCAATGTCTTTAACCAACAAAAGAGTAAAAGTTCATTGTAATTACGAGAAGTAATAGAAAATGAAATTACGAGAATAGACCCGTGCTATTATTTAGGAAAAAACTCTTAATAAGGAAATGAAATGGAATACGCATAGGCCTACATGAATTTAATTAGCAAGGCGTATAAAACAACACAATTTGTATTCAGAGTGTTCAAGGGAAGCAACTAAAAATCAGACTTAGTTTATAAATCGTTGGAATATGTTGCTAGTGTGTAGAATCCGTATCAGGCAGGTCTGTAATAACGCAGTTAGAAATGGTGCAGAGAAAAGCTACAAGATTTGTTATGAACATGCAAAAATAAATAAATAAATAAATAAATAAATAAAAATAAAATAAAAAAGGAGAGAGGCAGAATTACGGCTGTTTTAAACACACTAGTGTGGGAAGTTTTTGAATCCAGAACGAAAATAAAAATATTAAAAAGTATATAGGCCTATTATGTGTACACGAAACAACCGGCATTGGAAGAACTTCACAGCAAAATTAAAGAACCAGATTACAACAGTAGGAATTATTATTAAAAAAAGATTTAAAAAAAATTAAAAAAAAAAACACACACACACAAAATAGGCCTAAGGGAAAGGCTCCACGGAACAAAATATATTGACATAGAGATATTCAAGATTGGAATGACTTGCCTGCAAAAACCTCCGAAAAGTTTCTTACTAAGGCCAAAATTTTTATAAACATATTGAGTAGGGTAAGTTATGTGAAAGTGAAGGGACGATCAGATCTGTATACTCCGTAAAACAATGCATGTGAATGCTTTTTTTTATTATTTATTTATCAGTTGGAATTTTTCTTCTTGCTGTACCTGATGAAGGCCTTATGGATTGTGCCGAAACGTTGTATTAAGAATAATAAAATATATCCATTGTAAAATTAAATATAATTTTGTTTTGCTTGTAGTATACATACAATGGAAAAAGGACTTCCTACTACTTTATGAATTATGTATAATATGTAAATATTTTTATATGTTATGGTTGAATGGGCAGCGATTGTTTTTAGCAGGCCTATTGTTGCGTATATTGATATGGGTATTGGCGTGTAAATAGTGCCTTTTTTAAACGTGTGTAATGTGTGTATGTAGGCTTTAACGGGTATATGAAACACTGCCAACGGGTAGTTGCCCAATTTGCAATTTAACAAAATAAATTTAAAAATGTTTAGTTTTCTTGGGCACCAGTCAAAAAGGGCAAGTGCGAAAGCTTGTATATTTATACTATTTTAATATAGCAAGTGAAATTTTAGCACTACATCAATTTCAAGCAAATGCTTGAGCTTTATTCACGAATTTCTAGTCCACTTCGTAGCGGGTACTCGGAATTCAGGAAAATGGAATTCTTATACACCGATGACAGTTAACGAAGGCAAGTACTAATTATTACACTTGCAGGTGGAGTCGACAATTAGCTTACCTCAGTCTCAGACAACCATGTCAAACTGTACAACAAGTGTTAAAGAATCTTCAGTAGAAACAGTTGAAACAGGTTTTCATGACTACGAGAAAAGCTTTGAAAAGAAGTGCGTGATTGAGTTAAGTGGAGTCAAGTTACCAGAATAAAGTGGCATCACAAAATAACGGCCTAGTCACAGCGTGGAAGAGTTATGTAAAAAACGAGCTATTATTATAACAACAAGCCAATTACAGTTTCTACAAAAATTATTTTCAATCAAGTGAGTTTGATATTCCGCAGCAAATCAAAGGGACGCCTGAAAGACAAACTTTAATTTAGAGTTTTTAGTTTTAACTTCACATAAAATTGGACCAATTGCAATGATAACACAGCCCAACAAAAAATAAGTTTTTGTTTGGTGTCTCAGATGTTTTACCGGATTTTGGCTATACTGAGGGTGCTTACTCCAAACATGTAAACAGTTTTCCTTTACCAACTTTACTTTCATATAGATTTTATTCATGCACTCTTAGTCTAGCAAAATAAAATCTTGCTTGATAATATAGCTAGTGAAGGTTTTTGACCAAACTTTGGACACGTAGGACGAAAACTGTACGAAGTACAGAAAAACTAAAAGCTGAATTATTTTTGGCCCTCAAATTGACAGCTCATAAGTCATAAACGACCGTAAAATATGTGATAATATCAATTTTTTTGAAAGACCCCATGTTATATTGTTTTTGTAATGTTAATGTAATGTTAGTGTGTTGCTTTTTTCTTCACATGATTTAGAAGCTAAAAATAGGCACTGTTTTTTATTTATATCAAACGTAAAATGGGATAATATGCATAATGGTAATACCATATCTCACAAAACTAAAGCTGATAGGGTAAGACTAATGGCACATTTGGCATAAGCGACCTAAATATACCCAAGAATAAGTATAAATTCTAAGGCACCAAAACGGCTGTTGGTCTGTGTAATCTATTCTTAAATATTATTGGTGACAAACATAGATTTAATTTTTTTTTTTCACGAGAGAAAGAAATTTTCCTGTAAAGAAGAATAACGATGACAATGATGATGACAGTCAGAGTACTAACAGTACTAGAAGGAGTAGTAGTAATAGTAACAGAAGTGGCAATAATAATGAACGCAATTAGGTTAACGAATTCGGATTTCATTTGTCCAGCACAGGCAATTTAAAGCGCACAAAAGTTTTCAGCCTTCACATTCGGAAAGGTTCAAATGAATCTGGGTAAGCGCATAGGCCTATAAGGAAAGTCAACGTGACACTATTTTATTTGGAAGGTCATTGGAGTGCTCTTTGGTGCCTAAGGTACCACCATGAAATTCTCAATCTGTATCTTCAAATGTTTTGGGCAGGAATGGGAAAGGCGGGTGGTCTCACCGTCAGTGTACAAAGCTGAAAATCCGGGTTCAAATCCCGCCCAGGATAAATTTCATTTCAAAGAATTTAAAACTAGCCTATAAGAGAAATATTCACAAACTGCATTTTTATACCATTGAGGGAAGTTTAATATATTGTTACTAGATAAAAAACCTCCTTATACCCTCAATATATATTGCATTTTTCTTTTGCTTTGATACTCTTAAAGAAAAAACTAGTAGCTGCCAATATTACAGGTTGTATTATCTTTTTATAGAGATACAGCTTACAATTTACAATATATATTAATTGATAGAGGCCTATTAATTGATCATACATTAATTGATATACAGGGTGCGGCAAAACATCCTCCCTATTTTAAAGTTCAAATAAAAAACACATGGATCAAAATAAAGAAGCTGTATTAACATGCATGATTCTACACAGTGGGAAGTTTCATGTTATAAACAATGAGTCACTCAAGTGGTGTCCTTCACTGTCAATGCATTGTTGAATGCGACTTCGGAAATTCTCCATCGTTCTAACCAACATTTCTTGAGGAATAAGACCAATCTCTTCCAGTATTGCATTTCTTAGGGCTGGCAGAGTCCTCGGCCGATGTTTAAACACCTCACGCTTAAGATATCCTCACAGAAAATAATCGCAGGGTGTAAGGTCTGGTGATCGTGCTGGCCAGGAAATGTCGCCATGTAAAGAAATTAAGCGCCCGGGAAACATCTGTCTCAGCACTTGGAGAGAAATCCGAGCTGTGTGAGCGGTGGCTCCGTCCTGCTGAAACCATACCTGTTCAGTTGGCAATGCATTGAGACTTGGCGAAAAAAATGTGTTGATCATGTGAGTGTATCTTTCAGAGATTACTGTCACAGTAGCACCATTCTCTTCAAAAAAAGTAAGGACCAATTATCTCGACCCTTCCAACTGCGCACCATACAGTAACACGGTTGCTATGCAGAGGTTTTTCATGAAGTTCACGAGGGTTCTGTCCACTCCAATAACGGAAATTTTGCTTATTAACACATCCAGATAAGTGAAAATGTGCTTCATTACTAAAAAGGACCACAGCATCTTCTGGTACAGCTTCAAGGATGTTTGCACTTGACCTCACATGATTTTCATAATCACGTTGACACAATTGATATGGTGAATCTTGCTATAAGAGTACGGAGACAGGATTAAGGTCTATTGACACTTCGCAGTGAGGCGATCTAATGTATTATACTGAAAACCCTAAACTCCCACTGTGTAGATATCATTAATATTAATACAGTTTCTTTATTTTGATTCATCTGTTTTTTATTTGAATTTTAAAATAGGGAGGATGTTTTGCCGCACCCTTTATTATAAATTGTAAGCTGCATCTCTATAAAAAAGAAAATACAACCTGTAATATTGGCAGATACTAGTTTTTTCTTTAAGAGTATCAAAGTAAAAGAAAAATACAATATATTGACGGTATAAGGAGTTTTTTTTATCTAGTAAAAATACTATAAGAGAAAGTTTGAGCAATGTGTTTTACACTATATACTTTATTTGTAGAGTGAATATATGCAGACGATTATTCCAAAATAATAAACTTAGCCTTTACAAAATAAGCTCTTGTATTTTGAGTTAAAACTAAAATATTAGTCTATCTAAATCGTTTATGAGGTATGCGGGTATGAAAGGGGATAATTTCCAAAGACACCCCTAATAATGTAATTCCATTGCAGGAAATGTTCGAAAGGAGTGGGATTTGTGGGAATAAACAGGAATTATCGAGGCAAGGCAAGCAGAAAGCGTCCAGCTCCTCACTACTAATCATCGCCCTCTCTTTGTGATAGCGCTGCCCGGCATGTTTTATGTCACGCGAACTTAAATTACATACACATACTCTGACTAGCCAATCACAGAACTCATTAACGCGTTACGTCATTTGCCACTGACCCGCCCCCTTTTTCCCATGCTTGATGACATTTCAGAACTTTATGACAAGAGTGGCGTACGTGATAATTCAATGTCCAAATGATTAATTTATCATGTTTAGCGATGTTTTATGTCCAATACAAGTAAAGTTAACATAGTGAGTGTATTCATTCAATGATTACGCTGCTGGCTATGTTGGTAAACAATTGATATAGACCTAACTTAGTTCCCTAACAAAATATACCTACAAACATAATATATGTAATTTATGTGTCACAGACTCAAACAGAAGAACGCATAATTATGTTTGAGTGCAATGTGAAATAAGGCGGCTAAATTCAAAGTCAAACCAATTTAATTTGCACTCGAGAGTTAATTTAAAAAAAACTAGCGCCGTAAGTTCCTCCTCTCATTAAAGGCAATTGGAGTGTGTTCGTTTTTTATTTAATACATTTGCTGTATATTTTAATTTACTTCGTAAATTGTTGGGAACAGGTATTGCATGTTTGCCATAAATCCAAATATTTAAATTTCTGAAGGTGATGGTAATCTAATTTCGACCAATAATTATAAAATTTGTCTACGTAGTCACAACAGCAGACAATACAATATAAACTTATAATATTATGTTTCGAAAGATAACAAGAAAAAAAAACCGCGTTCACAACTTGCATTACCGTGGAAGCAATTAACCGGGGAGTAACCATGAGGGGTTATGGGGTTACAAACCCCCATTATCTTAGGAAAATAAAAATAGATAATTTCATGTTAAGAAGATAGGTCAATTTAGAAAATTAGTACATCAGTCTATAGAACTAAACATAGTTGCAATTCACATTTGTATAAATACGTAGGCCTACAAATACTATATTGTAAACGAGTGTATTGACTTTCAGTCTTAACTGCCCTTGCCCTATCGATTTTTCAAAACTAATATAACGGTCATTTTCTTATTGTAAATAATTTGTGTTATCTTCCTGCTTAAAATCAACATAGGAGTAGTAGATTATGTATAACATGCCGATAACCTTCCTCCTATAGTTCCATACTCTTCAAAGCACTTAGGTGGACTGACTACACCTACCCCCCCCCCCAAGTTTATCAATCCTAGTTATAGGCCTACTCTGACAATTGACAATGGTAGTTTATGAATATGAGACACGGTCGCTTACTCTCCGGAAATAACATAATCTGAGAGTGTTCGGAAACGGGTGTTTAGGAAAATATTTGACCTAAGAGAAGAAAATGGGGATTGGAGGAAACTGCATAACTAGCTTCATAACCTGTACTCTTCACCGGATATAGTAAGGGTAATTAATTCACGGGGGATGAAATGGCCTGGACATGTTGTGCGCATGGGGGAGGAAAGAATAGGTTATCTAAAAAATATTAACTGGGAGATCCGAAGAGAAGAGACCACCTGGAAGACCTAGACGTAGGTGGGAGTAGGACAGATTTAAGGAAAGTAGGATTTGCGAGAGATGGTTGGAGGGAATAGCACAGAATAGGGTTGAATGGCGGGCTCAGGTAAGCGAGGCAATGAACCTCCGGGTTCCATAAAACAGATAATATTTACTACTACCGCGTAACTTACGGTCAGAATTTGCGTGTATAGGAAATATTTATTTATGGGTATTCTATTAATAGGCCTAATTGACTTGTATTCAACACATAGGAAAATAATTAATTGGTTTACGATTTAAAACCTCACAAAATCAGCTTTTAATCTTTAAAGATGTGATATAGACCTAATTTTATTAAAAACGTATCTGTCTCTCTGAAGATATTTATATTGCACTCTATAGAGGAAATATTGTTGACCTACGGAACGCGAGCCAATCCTGGCTTAAGCTGGAAGTTAATAATTTAATTATTTATTTATTTACACGATCAAATATACACCTAATAATAACAATTAACTAAGTCGAAGCAATGCCAAGGGTACCAGCAATTGATTGGCTTGTATCAGTGAGTAATCATGTCAGACTTTTAAAAATGTTGATTTCTTCTCCAAAGTATAGAACTTTCTGTTTTAATAAAATATACATAGGGCAATTTTTATGACAAAACTCTAAATTTTCAGAATTTAATATTCTTACAATTATTTTTCATATAGCATGCAAATTAAATTACTGATTACTTAGAAAAGAATGATTATTTATTTAATGTACGGTATCTGAGAACATGTTGACACAAGTTAAAATTAATTAATTTTCATAATTAAATGTAAAAAGATACTGCAAATTGGCGTTCCAGACCCTAACCACGTCGGTATATAGGTTAGAGGTATACTAGCATATCTACAATGAATTAGAGTACCTAGTAAATTAAGGCTAGGAAAGGTCTGACACCCTATCAAGAGAAAAAGAAATAGATCTACTTGAAAGTCAGGGTAACTTAATACATGCAAACAATCACCAAAGTCTATAATTATATAATTTTAAGTTGTCCCTGACTTTCAAATGGACCTATTTTTCCCTTGATGGGGTGTAGCATTAGTACTTGGCAGATCCCTTATTAACGGCTATTACTAACATCGACTCCCACACAGAGAAAAAATTATTTAGAGCCAAAAATCACACCCAGATCCTCCAATCTTACATGGTGAAGGACCGCTAAATACTTTCCATCCAGAATGTTTACATGTTCTACATAATTTAAGATGGACACAACACACAAATAAAGCAGTTAATTCTGATACTCATTTAGTGCAATGGATTTAAACGTTATTTGGAAAAGCTTAATAAGTTCCTCGGGGCTACTCAGCAGTAAAGATTCTGCGTGCAAGTCAGAATATTGTGATTCGACTCCCGACTGAGAATATAATTATTTTCCTATAAAGATTACAATGTAAGTTACACTTCGTCAGTAACAAAAACTGAAAACTTCCATTCTATCAACATGTTAATCGACATGCCATCACTAGGACACTAGATTTCACGAAAGCTAAAATAACAAATTTTTTCCAACAACTTAATTTAAACTATTATTCAACATAAAATAATAAAGATAAAAATACTGATTTTTTCATTTTCAGAATAGGAGCCTCACTCACGCAGTGACAATGATTGCTACATTTCATTTCACAGGCTCGTAAAATGTTCTCTTTTGCCATAATTAGTTTTGACGATGTCGGTACTTCGAAAATACATCCATATTCGTTAATGAAAGCTAATAAACATGACAAACATATTTGCCATACACAATACACGCAAATTTTTTCTCAGTTCTCTCAAAGAAACATCAATGGCTTCCTACAATACTAATGCGGCTAACTCAGAAAGATGAAAGAACCCTTTCGAAAATGAACATTAACGCTGGTTAAATAATTGTTCCTCAGCAAAAACAAAATTGGGAATCTTCACAAAGGAAGCGAAAGGCTAATTTATATTTATTATTCGTATAGGAAAACGTTGATTTAAATTAGAGAAATTAACAATTAAAACCTTCCGGCAGAGAAGGCCATTCAGCAATTAAGTGGTAATGGAAGTGTGCATGAAAAGTTGAAAACTAACGAGATTATTAAATGAGCATCACGCTGACCAACTACCTTCAGTCAGCATAATATAACTGTTCCTCAAAATAATTAGGACCAAATACTCTAAAAAAGGCGCAGCAAAAGAGATAGAATTAGTAAGATATTCTTGTAAGCTGCAGTAGGCCTACTATCCTTTTTCAGAAAACTAGAAGACACATTTTCTCTCCTACATTATTTTATCCTTTTTATTTTTATCCCGTTTAACCAAAAAATTGTATGAATATGACTGGAATATATGCTGTGAGTGAGTGAATGTGTTGAATTATGAAGTAAGCAAAGGAAAGAAATTACCAAAGTTGTACAGCACACACTGAATCCTTTTATAATCTATAATCTAAGTAGGCCTATGTAGGCTATATGGTAAGGTAGTATATTCGAACGTGGTACAGTACTGAATGAAAGTATGATTTTTATCCACTTTTGGGCTGCAAATGTTGGCCAATCTATTTTGAATTAAGCGATGTGGTATTCATACTAATTGTTTTGTTGATCTCTGTCCGTAAGAGTGATGTTTTAAGTTGTTTGATTCGGCTGTAAATTATTATTTTCCATTCGAAGGTAAGTACTCCATGTTTAAAAAAAATGGCACGTTATAAATTGCTTATAATTCCACGTTGACGACCGATTTTTAAAGTCTTTGATATGTAAATCCTTGGCATAACATGTGTAATTTGTGAGAGAAATTTGCAATTATGTACAGTGTGTCCCACGCAAGAGTTGGCCAATGACGCGGGTTCCTGCGTCGCGGCTGGCACAGCTCCAACTCCCGAGCGATCGGGTGAAATATCTACGCTAATGAAGCCGCGATCGATGTTATGATTCAGGTTCTCACATTTACAGTTAAAATTACAATGAAAATAAACACGTACCTCATCACAAGAGATGTTGGAAATGTTCTCCTCTCGCATCCACACAACACTGACACCATTTTAGGAAATTTTCTTTCACGCGCATAAGTTCAGCTTCCGAGACAGAGTTCATTTCTCTTATGATAGGCCTATGTGATATTGCCTTTAAGTTCTTCTAACAGTATGTGAATATTTATGGAGAAACTTGAAAAATAAAGTGTATAGGTCAACTTCCCGTACATTACAAAGGAAACAGGTGAAATATCTAAGCTAATAAAGCCCGCTGTTGGTGTAATGGTTCAGGTTCTCACAAAGAAAAACATATGTGATTTATTACATCATCTTGCAAGGACGCAAGACGTCGGTTTTTAGCAAAATTCCCAGGTGTACGTCCTCCAAGCAGAAACGCCGTGCGAAAACTTGTAAGCAACCTTCGGGAAACGGGTTCGATTCTCGATAGTAAACGAGGGACCAAGCGGCGCGTACTTACTGAACAGAAATTAGATCAAACCCACACACCTTAGAAGAACTTAAAGACAATATCAGAAGAGAAATTAATTCTATCTCGGAAGCTGAAAAATTTCTTAAAAAGGTTCCAATGTTGTGTGGGTGCAAGAGGAGGACAGTTCCAACATCTCTTATGATGAGATACGTGGTTATTTTCATTGTAATTCCAACTGTAAATGTGAGAACCTGAATCATAACACCGATCGCGGCTTCATTGGCGTAGATATTTCACCCGATCGCTCGGGAGTTGGAGCTGTGCCCGCCGCGCCGCAGGAACCCGCGTCATTGGCCAACTCTTGCGTGGGACACACTGTAGTAATTTACAAAAAATAAAATAAAAAAAATATGTGCAAAATGCAAATATGAACACTTTTTTAGCTACAATTGCGAAAAGTAGTTTACCCGCGGTCGCTCGCTTATGTCTTGCATGAAAATTGTTTTGCTATCACTGCATTCTACAACCATTTTATTATCTGTGCAACTCAAATGGAAAAGAATGGCATTCATACGTCTGTCAACAGATAATATTATTTCAACGCGGAGTTATGCATGCTGTATTGTTATTATATCTCAGCGATTTATGAAAGACAGAATAGACTGCAGCAATTGTCCTTGAGCTGTTCAGTATTTTTATTATTGGTTTTGATTTTATGATAGACCGCCTGCGTGGTCCAGTGGTAGCTGACTATCCAATGTCAGGTTCGATCCCCGGTACCTCCTCGGTTTCTCTGAGGTAGGGAGGTCTGGTACGGGGTGCCCTCAGCCTTTTAACACCAACTGAGCGAAGTAGCTAATATGGTTCAGTAAGCTTAATTGTCATTCAAAGTTCCACCTTAACCACAAAACAATAAAATAACAGAGATTGTAAACTGGATACACGGTATCTAAAAATTATTATATTCTTAAAAGCTTTTACATATGACCATACAAGTCAATAAATAATTACAAGATTAAAATAGCGACTGATGCCGCAATAGTCTATATCAATTATTCTTAAAATTTTATCATATCATATAATTACACAAGTTAAAAGATACAAGATTAAAATAGCGATTGATGTCGCAATAGTCAATATAATTATTGCTAAATTCTAAAATGTCAGTTTTAAAAAATTATAAATTAACCTTAAAATTATAATATTTTATTGTACAATAATTATCTATTTTAGAGAATCTTATCGATCCTTTTATTATCAATGTTCATTAATAACAATGTTTATCTTATATACACCACTGTACACTTAATGATGATAATATATTGCCTTGTAACCCACTTTTCTTATTCAATCGTCTAATATCATGTACCGTATAGTACAGATATTATCTTATAATACCTTATTAAGAATACATCTGGAGGTATTAGCGTATAGTTTATGTGTTAGTTTGTAGCAATTTATGTTAAAACTTCTTTTTTGTTGTAGTTATCTTCTTACAAAAATCATTTTAGAATCCGTGTATCTAGTACTCTAGCTGTTAATCGGATATGCGCATTTCGGCTTAATATGCCATCTTCAGTCCTAAAATATAAAATATAAAATTAACAAAACGAATTTTTTTTTATTATTATAAATAATTACATTTTAACTTTATATATTGATGAATTTAAAAGTAACCAACCTTAAAATTGTGTGCGTCGAAGTCTTCACTACATGAGTGTTTGCTTGCTACTAACGAAGTCTTATGCTATTGCTGAGGGCATAGTTCACAGTACATTTCAAAAAGTTCATTGTGGTCAATTGCTGTTTCGTTAATTATATTGTTTTTGTTTCTATATATTTCCAGATTTTCTAGTGTATTAAGCTTTAGGCTTTTTTTGTGTTTATGTAAGATTTTTAGCGTATTATCTATTGGAGAAAACTGGTGCCCGTTATTAATTAAATGTTTAGCGTAAGCAGACCTGTTTCTATTATATTTAAAATCTGCTAAATGTTCTTGAAAACGTTGTCTGAACGATCTACCGGTTTGACCTATATACACCTGCTTGCAATCGTTACAAGTTAGCTGATATACCCCAGTGTTTTCTAGTTTATCTTCATTATTATTGTTATCATTGTTAAAGAGTAATTGCTTCAAAGTATTATTAGTTTTATATGCTATCTTAAGATTTTGTTGTTGCAGAGGTTTTAAGGTTTTGTGTATTCTATTATCTGTATAGTTGTAAACAACAAATTTTTTATCTTTTCCATTAGTTTTTTCTATAGGTTCCAGTGTTGACTTTTGATTGTTAGCTTTATTTAGTTTAATTTTATTCTTTTTTATTAGCTTGTAAATAACTGATTCATTATAGAGATTATTTTTAGCAATTTGTAAGATTGTGTTTAATTCCTTATTGAAGTAGTGTTTACTCATCGGAATGTTTATAAGTCTACGTACCATATAGTCCAAAGCTGCCATTTTTTGGCCAATAGGGTGGTTAGATTTATTGCTTATAATATTGTCTGTATATGTCTCTTTTCTGTAGATACTATATTGTAATTTTTTGTCTTGTCTTATGATGTTGAGATCTAGGAAATTTAGTTTGTTTTGAATTTCAGTTTCCAATGTAAACTTTAATTTATCATGTATATTGTTAAAGTTTTCAATCAAGTCATTAATTTCGTCTTTATGACATACAATCAGAATATCATCTACGTATCTGTAATACTTTTTGATGTTATGTTTCTTAATTAATTGTTCTATATAATTGTCCTCTATGTGCTGTAAGAATGTTTCTGACAGTATGCCTGACAAAGGGGATCCCATTGCTAGACCATCTTTTTGAATATAAATTTTATTCAAAAAGATGGTCTAGCAATGGGATCCCCTTTGTCAGGCATACTGTCAGAAACATTCTTACAGCACATAGAGGACAATTATATAGAACAATTAATTAAGAAACATAACATCAAAAAGTATTACAGATACGTAGATGATATTCTGATTGTATGTCATAAAGACGAAATTAATGACTTGATTGAAAACTTTAACAATATACATGATAAATTAAAGTTTACATTGGAAACTGAAATTCAAAACAAACTAAATTTCCTAGATCTCAACATCATAAGACAAGACAAAAAATTACAATATAGTATCTACAGAAAAGAGACATATACAGACAATATTATAAGCAATAAATCTAACCACCCTATTGGCCAAAAAATGGCAGCTTTGGACTATATGGTACGTAGACTTATAAACATTCCGATGAGTAAACACTACTTCAATAAGGAATTAAACACAATCTTACAAATTGCTAAAAATAATCACTATAATGAATCAGTTATTTACAAGCTAATAAAAAAGAATAAAATTAAACTAAATAAAGCTAACAATCAAAAGTCAACACTGGAACCTATAGAAAAAACTAATGGAAAAGATAAAAAATTTGTTGTTTACAACTATACAGATAATAGAATACACAAAACCTTAAAACCTCTGCAACAACAAAATCTTAAGATAGCATATAAAACTAATAATACTTTGAAGCAATTACTCTTTAACAATGATAACAATAATAATGAAGATAAACTAGAAAACACTGGGGTATATCAGCTAACTTGTAACGATTGCAAGCAGGTGTATATAGGTCAAACCGGTAGATCGTTCAGACAACGTTTTCAAGAACATTTAGCAGATTTTAAATATAATAGAAACAGGTCTGCTTACGCTAAACATTTAATTAATAACGGGCACCAGTTTTCTCCAATAGATAATACGCTAAAAATCTTACATAAACACAAAAAAAGCCTAAAGCTTAATACACTAGAAAATCTGGAAATATATAGAAACAAAAACAATATAATTAACGAAACAGCAATTGACCACAATGAACTTTTTGAAATGTACTGTGAACTATGCCCTCAGCAATAGCATAAGACTTCGTTAGTAGCAAGCAAACACTCATGTAGTGAAGACTTCGACGCACACAATTTTAAGGTTGGTTACTTTTAAATTCATCAATATATAAAGTTAAAATGTAATTATTTATAATAATAAAAAAAAATTCGTTTTGTTAATTTTATATTTTATATTTTAGGACTGAAGATGGCATATTAAGCCGAAATGCGCATATCCGATTAACAGCTAGAGTACTAGATACACGGATTCTAAAATGATTTTTGTAAGAAGATAACTACAACAAAAAAGAAGTTTTAACATAAATTGCTACAAACTAACACATAAACTATACGCTAATACCTCCAGATGTATTCTTAATAAGGTATTATAAGATAATATCTGTACTATACGGTACATGATATTAGACGATTGAATAAGAAAAGTGGGTTACAAGGCAATATATTATCATCATTAAGTGTACAGTGGTGTATATAAGATAAACATTGTTATTAATGAACATTGATAATAAAAGGATCGATAAGATTCTCTAAAATAGATAATTATTGTACAATAAAATATTATAATTTTAAGGTTAATTTATAATTTTTTAAAACTGACATTTTAGAATTTAGCAATAATTATATTGACTATTGCGACATCAATCGCTATTTTAATCTTGTATCTTTTAACTTGTGTAATTATATGATATGATAAAATTTTAAGAATAATTGATATAGACTATTGCGACATCAGTCGCTATTTTAATCTTGTAATTATTTATTGACTTGTATGGTCATATGTAAAAGCTTTTAAGAATATAATAATTTTTAGATACCGTGTATCCAGTTTACAATCTCTGTTATTTTATTGTTTTGTGGTTAAGGTGGAACTTTGAATGACAATTAAGCTAATATACCACAAACGGAAATGAAATTCATTAATCAATGGTTCAGTAAGCTTTCAATAACGGCCGTGGGAGTCTGCATGCTGACCACATGCCCCAATCCTGCAATCTGCTTATTCAAAATATGTTACTTCATTATTACGCTCATTTTACTGGCTTAAAAAAGTAAATAAAATATTATTTGGTAGAAAGTTTGTGGAAAATGCTACTGTTCGAAGTAGTACCTACGGCTGTACTTTTTCGAACCATTTTCTGGAAATGAATCATTGACTGCTATGATCAATTTAACAGCTCTTTACCAAGCAAATGGATTGTAAAATAATTCAATTTGCATTCAAAACAGCAGTAATACATTCACACACATTAGCACAGACAGTTTTTAGAATACGCGGGGATATAAGTGAGTACAGTTTATTATTTTCAAGAAAGACGCAGAATCGGATTACAGAGAAAGCACCAATTTAAGAAACTCTCCCGAGAAAAAGAAGCAGACCAAAGGCCTAGAAATATACAGCGTGAAAGTAATTAGATAGCATTAGCGTAATTACATATAACCCGGTTAAAATTAGTTGAAACATTGTTCAAATACTTTAAGTTAATTAGAGGTGAACGGAAAGGAGCGAAGAAGGGTGCAAGAGACTTGGAGCAGATTATACCGCTCCCTACAAGATGCTAGTAATTAACTCAATATGAAGGGTGTTCTATTTAACAATTTGTCATTTTATGAAGCCTCAAATGAAGCAACGAAGTGTATATTAAAGTTTACTTGGCACTCTCTGACTGTAAGGGAATTGTCATTTGCTATAAATTTGATTGAAGATATCAAGGTTGTTTCTGCGATCGTTTCTTAATCGAAATACTCGTATGAGTATTATGAATTTCATTCTAATATTGTGCACATAACAAACCGACAATTTTAAATGTATACATGTAAGGTCGGCGTAAAACTTCAGAATATATAGCAGGAAAGAAATGGGGGTTAAGGGAAGATGCTGTGCTATAAAACACATTTGCCAGTCGAAATCTTGGGTAGCTCAATGCTCAGCCTATTCTTCCCTAACATAGAAGGTTTTAACATATTCTAGACAAGCCAATCCCTCATCACTACAGGCATAGATAAAAGTATGATCAACTGTAAACCTATTGTTTCTAGGCAAATAGGCAAAGCTGTGAATTGTAAGAATGTATAAAATTGTTTGGACAGCTTGAATTAATAGTAGAACTTCTAGCACAAGACAGGCGAAGTAAAAGTTTAACATTATCGCACTACTATATAAAATATTTATGCCACTCCAATGGTACCAACTTTGGTATCCGTCACATGCAAAACACTCAATATTTGCATATGATTACTAAACAGATCCAGTTTGATAAAAATTGACAATTTTAAAATTAAACTGCGACTTTTTAAGTTTGAAATTTCACACGGTGAATGCAAAAGTCGTTATATTTGGTGGGTGAAAAGCGTTTTCATGTTGGCGGCAGTGTAACAAAATCAATAACACCTGTCATGTGCGCAGCAACATGGCTGACTCTACGGTGCGTAATTCATTACAATCATATTTAATACTATTTCACAAATGTAAATGGCTGTATAAAAAATAGTGTATGGCACGTAAAATAAAATCTCGCTTTTAACCCTTATACCATACATAACGGTCTATTTTAACAAATATATCGTGGTCAGCAACAAAACAAATTTTCAGAAATAAAGGATGATTTCTTTTGGAAATTTAAACATTCCATGCATACTTAAATCCTAATTTCTTTATTAGTCTACTTTTTATTTTGTATTTTTTCTATTTTTTATTTTGTATGTATTACAAAATCCTTCTTCTACGGTAGTGCGTTAAGTTGCAATCTGGCCAATTGTAATTAGTGCCTAGAGCTTTAAAACGCAAGTTCCTACAGAAATCACGATCTCTCTTAATACACAGTTATTCATTTTACGAACCGAAAAATATATGCAATTGACGGTTGCTGTTTCAGATGGTCATGAAATCGCTATCTCATAACTTATCTAATTGAAATATTTATTTACTGTCAAGTTAAATATTTGTTTACTTAGTAAATACTTATTTCCTGTACATTTATCTACTTTACCTCTCTTCTTAACCCGACACGCATTAAAAAAAAATTATAAACCTAGATCATAACTTGTTTGCATTGTTTTATATCACTACCATTGAATGAAATATCCTCCTAAGATAGTGCTTATTTTTTCATACCAGGTTTCATGTTGAAAGTCAGGAATTAAAACGTTATTAACCCTTACCAAATGCGGAATTCATTTCTTTTATTTCAATAATTGCGGATTTCACAGTCGCCCATCCAATATGAAGTCAATTGGCCATTAGAAAATCGAAAATTACAGGCACCAATGTAGGCCTACATGGCAATAATAAGATTTTAAACGTATTTCAAGATAATCTGAGGCGTAGTATTTATAGTAAGTTACATCTTAATTTTAAGATATAACTTCTATAAATTCAAGTAAGAATTTCATGAATAGTCTACTCACCTTTGAAGCCCTCTTCAAATGTGAGGCCACTGATGTAGTCCTCCATCATTGATGGATCCTCCGATGGTTCATCAGCCTGAAAATCAAATTAATTAAGTTAGCTGGGAAGAATGCCCGGACAGTTTGATGAAAACAAATTTTGGCTAGTATAAATCTATTACAATAGTTTAAATGCCAATCTGGTCAATGTCGTTGGGTGCGGGAATAGTTCATTGAACAGAAGAATGGGTTTAATTATTCCTCCTGCAGGAAGGAAATAAAACAGAATAAATAAATAAATAAAAAGCCTACACACAACAAGTTATTAAAAAATTATTTCAAGACTCCGAAAGATCAGACAGGCCTAAATGTAATAGGTGTGCTGAACTCTGTGTAGTCAAAATGGAACCATACAGCAACAGCAAAGAATTGTATGTGTTTGTCAAGAAATCCGAGGTGATCCGGGGGTGTTAGAAAGAATTCGAAACACACTGCAGAGACGAGTGCAGTATTACATCCAGGTGCAAGGACGACACTTTGAACAACTCCTTTAACAGGAACAGTGTACAGTATTAACAATACGAAACATACTAAAGTAGAATTGTATTCCTTGTTAAGTTAAGCTATGAGAGAACACTGTGAGGCAACTTAGAATGGAAATTACACGAAAAGTCAACTTTTAAAATTTATTTGTAATAATTAGGAAGCTTATAACCACACGCTTGCAATAATACATCTCGCACACGGCTTGTTTGCGGACCCATGTTGGCTTTTATTATCGTATACTTTCAACCGTTTCGGTTTGCGCTATTAATCATGATACACCCTGTATATTCTATATATATATATATATACAGTGATGGGAAAAGTACAAAAAGAAAGTAATTGGGCTGAATTACAATTACCTGAGATACATTTTACTTAATTACAATTAAAAATTACTTTTTAAAAAGTAATCAGTAAAATTACAATTACATTTACAATTACTTTACAAAATGGTAGTACCTAAAAATTCCTTGTTTTTGGTTTGTTTTGGGCACAAATTATTAATGAACAAACAAAAAAACCAAAAACAATGAGAATATTTTCGGAAACATTGAGTAACTTTTTGTTAATATTAACTCTAATTTGGATATTAGTTGCAAAAACAGTAGTGATGACAATATAGCAAGCGAGAATGATATTAACACTAACGACTACTAAATTGTAACAATTACAATTTTATTTCCAGAAGTAAATTGCAAGTAGAAATTACATTTTTTTAAAGTATTGATTACAAGTAAATGGGACCAAAAAAGGAATTGTTACTGTAATCTGATTACTTTTACTCAATTACTTCCCATCACTGTATATATATATATATTCTATTTCTCTATTAAGTTGTTATTTATCACCAACCTCTACTACCATTGAAACAGAAACCGTTGGAAGTCAGATACTGATAGTTATAGCCTACATGTACTTACAGTATACTGTACACTGTAATAGATTATTTTGGGTATGACCAGTTTTAGATTACTTACGACGTCATACAACGTTCCGACTCAATGTAGGATTACCACAATATAAATCTACTTTAAAAAATGTTATTTTGTAGATGACTTTACTTCATTATCAGTTTGGAAATGTCATTGAATACTTTTATATGTAAAGTGCTGAAATACAAAATGTTTTCGCTTCAAGGTTGAAGTTAATTTAATGACGAATTTCTAACTTATCTGCTACACTAGCTTCTACATTTTAATGCCCCACATTCTGAAATACATGCTCGAATCCAAAGCAACTTGACGCAATAAATGAACTAATGTTATTTACTTTTAAGACAGGCAAATACAAGAGATATTAAAAAACCATCTCTCTCCGAGGCGGTATTCAATGTCTGGTATTGACCTGGTCAAACAGGGCAAGGGGTAGATGTTTAAAAGCTAAAAATCAAACACAATATACAGGAGAAACTTTTTTATGATATCATGTTGAATTTTAATTAATCAGCAGTTACTGTACACATAATAAACCTTCTACTTCTATCTCCTTCCCTCCTCTCCTACCCGCTACGAACCTACTCTCAAATCATGAGACATAAAGGAATAGGTTAGTATGGGGAAAAAATGTCATAGGCAATGCCGCATTACTCGACTTTTAATATTACACAACGAATGATACTTCGACAGTAGACGATCCCTTCCCCGTTTGAATGCACACATCAAACAGATGTGACTGCATGCCCTCAAGGCGAGTTTGAAGCACGAATGAAAATTTTAGAACTAAAGACTATATGCAACTACGGATGTACAATTTTTACTCTGAACATGGCTATGGTAATCAAACAAAAAATCTCCAAAAAAGTTAACGTGATTGCGTATGTAATTTTCTAATTAAAAAAAAAAAAGCTTTTAATATCAATAATCAAATACAGTAATTTCTTGCCTTTCAATTTAACTTCTTCAACCTATTTGTATTTCTAAAAGACTAACATAAATATAAACATATTTATAAATGGAGTTATGCTTTTCTTAAAATTTGAACTCATTTTAAATTTATTTCGTAAAAATTGTTTAAAAGTTTTTAGTTTATACATGACATTTTTTTTACATACACACTATTCTCTCTTATTAACCCACTCAGACCAGACCAGACCAAATATGCTAACTGAGATCAAAGCATTGCGGGCGATTCCATACCTGCATACGAAATGCATTGCTGGAAATGAAAACGGGTTCCTATCCTATAACTTAAATTTGCTTACGCTAACGGTGTTTTGCATAGGACTTGAACCTATGCAGGGCAACTGCAATGACTTAGGGGTTCGGGCCGTGGCCCTTTTTTGTTTAAGTTCCGGTATTCACCTTACAACCAGGGAAAACCACGGAAAACCCTGGTCGGAACTAGCAAAGGGGATTTGGTCATGGTCCTCCATTCTGTAATGCCTGGTAGGGGTTGAACCAACCAGTTGGGATACGTGTCAGCTGAAGGCTTATGCGTTATTGGGAAAGGGTATTGTTAGGCTGAAGGACTCAAAAATTCTGACGACTTTAATCGTCCCCTGGGAAGCGCAGTCGCTTTCCAAGTTGCCGTACTAAAGGGTTCTCAGCATCTTGAAGCTTGGAGTTGAAACTCTGTGCAAGGCTTCTGATGTGTGTGGCAAGTAGTGGAACCTTTAGGTCTTCATGGATCAGACCAAATATGCTAACTGAGATCAGAGCATTGCGGGAGAAGCCCGCAATGCGATGATCTCGACTCCGATTCCATACCTGCATACGAAATGCATTGCCGGAAATGAACTCAGAGCTGCATTGAAACGTTTATATAAGCAATCAAGTAAAAGCAACAGTGGGCCAAAAATTTCAAATGAATGTGGAAAATTTTAATCGAACAGTTGGTCTTCATAATGATAATCGTAAAACGTGGATAAAAATCCTCACATTTACCAGTTTTTACTTCTATGCTTTTTACAGTTCTTACACGTCAGTAGCAGTGAAAAGGTTAAGAGATACGAAAGAATGGAATTAAGGAAAATGATATAGGTCTAATCAACTTTTCACAATATTTGTTTTTAAATTTATAGTCTACTGTAGGCGTCCCCCAAGGTAAAATGATGCTGGAAGGAAAAGTTCACTAGTAGGCCTACATCAAGAGGTCTGTTAATGCAACTATGATTTTTCCTGGTTATAAACCGAATACCGGTGAAAACATATTATTTTGTACAATATAACATATTTGGAAATTGAAACAATATAAATGTGTTTTGATTAGAGACAAATTTCGATTCCATGCAAGTCAGTTTTTTTTTTTTTTAATTCTGTTCTGATTTTAGTTTAACTTAATTAGGTGAACTATTTCCACTGTTGGCAGTATTGATTTTAGACAACACAAGTAAGAAAGTAATTATTATTTATATAATATGATACATTTTTTCTTGGAATAATCTTAATAAATCCCACTCCAGATTACGAGTTTCATCAGGTAATTCGAGATAAACTCGTAAATTCTCGTGAGATTATCTATGACTATTCGATTCATAACATGCAAATTTGATGTTGACCAATAATTTTTAGCAATATATCGTTTGGAAATTGAAATGATATAAACTGATTAAAAACACAATTTCGGTTCGGTGCAAGCCAGTTCGTGTGCTTTTCTTGTTCTGATGTTAGCTTATCTGAATTCGTTGACTAATTTTCATATGCACTATTGGTAGCATTAGTTAGAATTCGGTAACTGGAATCGATTCATCGACTGTTCATTAATTTAGTATTCCGTGATTTCACAGCCAGAATAATGAATTCATTTTAAATATTAAAATAAAAATAAAAAATATTGTTACTGTTTATGTAATCCGTTACATTTTATTCACTGGAATAAATCTATCGATAAATCCGTAATCTCTCGTGGAATTACCTATGACTTTTTCATTCATACGCCGCGTGTTTGATATTGACTAGCAATTCCTCGGCTATAGACCAATCACGATCGATTACCTTATAAAATGCTTTCTCCGATCGGAAGTATGCAACTTTATCCGATGGAACGTCAGCGCGTTACTGGACAAGTAAGACATCAACGTGCGGTGGTTAATACGTCACATGCTGCCAGTGTACAGAATTAAAACAGTTTATAGGCCTACAACACAACTTGTTTGGAAATTGAAATAATATAGATGTCCATTGATTAAACACAATTTCGATTCGGTGGAAGCCAGTTCGTGTGCTCTTTTAGCATTTTGATGTAAGGAACCACAATGACACACTCCGTGTTGTGGTACACACCAGTGGCGGACGCAGGGGGGGGGATAGGGGGGTTACATCCCCCCCCCCCCGAAATTTGAAAAAAGTACTCTAATTGGCCAGTTTTATAAACTAATTGTGTATGTAAGTTGATTAATTTTTTTTTGTATTCTTTCTACCTATTCAAATCCCCCCCCGAAAAAATTTATGCGTCCGCCACTGGTACACACTACTGGTAGCACTGGGAACTCGAATCGATCCATGCCCCGTTCATTCATTTAGTATGCCGTGATCTTACGGCTGAGAGATGGTGATTACCAGGCTTTAAAACTTAGTGCCCGAACCCACAGAGGGAGATGATTCCGGTTACCAACAACCTGAGTATAGGGGGTGGGGGCGATTGCGTAGGCTGATAAGACAGTCATTGCTAGTAGTACTGAGAAGTCAATGCGCTCATGGTACGGTGCCTCTCAAATTGGTCAACAGTGTACCTTGTCATTATGCGTGTTTATAAATGTATAATACGTGTTCGGAATACCGAAAGTAAAGTGTTCTAAAACGCAAACATATATTGAAACATTTGGGAGGGACTATTACACACAAACAGGAAAACGTAACGTTTTGCATGCTTGTAATGTGAGTTTAGAGAATGAGAAGTTATTTTGTGGTCTTTCTATACCTGTAATCCGCTTTGTTTACTATCACGTGAACTAGCATATGGTAGCTAGCGCATACGCCGAGCAAAGTCTGTACAGTACAGTTGCTGTTAACATATTCGATCGGGCACTAAGTTTTAAAGCCTGGTGATTACTGATTAGTTTTTGCATATGCAATTACTGCACAACTTTTAAATAAAATCATTGGAGCCATTTTTGAAAAATGGCAAATAAAATAGTGGCAGTAAGAATAATACAAAGTCGTCGACAACCTTCATATACAATTCCTAAAAGATACTTTGTTCTTGTATAAAATTTTGTTTTCGTACAATTATTAGTTTTTGAGCTACGCTGTTCAGAGAGACAGCTACACATATGTTTCCCAAAATGCTAATTTTTGGTTCAGGGGATCTCAGAATGTGTACTTATTCAGACATCTGAACATAAAATTTCAGAGTTGAACACAGTACCTAAGAACTTCTGAATGGGTCGAGAAAGAAGAAAAAAAGGCATGCACATTTTTATGTGAATATAGTCCATTCTTTATGTGGATGAAAACAATTTGTCTTCTTATTCCATTATGATGGTTTGGAAGTTTTAAAATTCTTTATTATTCTTCATTGTTATTGTTATTGTCGTTATTATTATAACAATTTACATCCAAGGTAACTGAAGCTACTTGTTATCCTTACGTCATTGGAGGTGTATGTCATTTTTTTCTTGCTTAACCCCCTGTTCCATCATATCAACAATGTTTTTCATACCACATAGAGTATGTCATCGCTATACGTATGTATATTTACATACACGGACTGAGCGTTTGCGGTGTTTGTTTAATACATGTAAGAAACTACCATTCAGAATGTCTATGCACTTATGACGTGCAAGGAGTGAGAGGAATTCAAGTACACATGTTATACACTATCACACTGTCTACAATACGTCACCTCACATATGCGTGTAGAGATTCCTGCTGAAGTGGCGTAAGTGACATTAACATGAATCACATTATAAGGAAACAGAACAGGATGTAATCTCTTAAGAGTATTGTGGTTAACAAAAACTATTAATATGTTTCTCAGAATGACATTAGATCCATGAATCACTAAGGATCAAAGGAGGAGAAGGACTTAGCCCTACAATATTTCTTCAATAGGCCTACTGGTTAATGCTATTATACAATGATACGACTACGGTGAAATTTTTGAATATTTTTGTTTTAATTTTCACACGTTATGACTTCTAAAAAAAAAAAAAATCTGAAGAAACATGTGATATCAGGCTAAAGAATTATCTACAATTTTTTCTAGAATTCTTAATTAAGTATTAAAGCACTTTGTTTATTACACTTAGAAGGAATATTCCTCTGTAATTTTCCCAGGAAGATTTAGTTTAAGAAGCATTTGAAAATTATTTTGCTGTCAAATTATTTATAGGTAGATTTTGAAGAAAAATCTGCCTATTGCAATCGATACCATGTCATGACTTTCGAATAAAAATTCTTTCATATCTTTACGTTTCATGCCTCCCTAAGTACGAAACCACCCCCCGTTAAAAAAAAAAACAAACAAACAAGCAAACAAACAAACAAACAAGCAAACAAACAAACAAACAAACAAAAAATGTGTTTGCGGGATTGTCATGCCAAGGCTAAAGAAGAAGAGTGCTGCGCAGCGACAATAAATTAAATCAAAAGCACTTCGAAATCTACCTCAGCCTGTAGGCCTGCCAAAAGGGATTTTTTTAAACATCTAGCAATTCAATTAATAAACGCGGGCCAAGACGCGGGCACCAGCTAGTACCCTATAACACTCACTAGTTGACTCTATATAATAGGCCTAAGTGTATTTTACTCCAATGTGTTTTCTCTAGTATAACATATATATATATATATATTGTAATTTCAAAACTCCATGTTTCGAAAATAAGCTAAAAAAGGTTCTTTCATCTCACAAGAAGGCACAGGCTCTCTCTACTCCTCTTGTATCTATACCCTTCTGTGGCTCTTCTGTCATCATTTGGATTTCCTATCTCATGTGGCTAATATTCCGATAATATTTAGTTTATCAAAAGCTTACACTTGAAGTTCACTTACGATAACTTAAAATTAATTATTAGTTGCTTCAGCAGTGAACGCGAATTTTAAAAATATTCTCCTTCAGATTAAGTATTTTTCGTGGTTTTTTACTCGTATCTAAGTATGGAAGCATACGGAATTTTTACCCACTGTATCTACTCTTATACAATTCAACTGCCCTAAATAGCGTGCTTGCTCCCTCACTTCGTGAGACATCGGGTATACTCGGCGATGTTCGTCTCTCGCAGCCTTACAATTTTCATAGCTCTGAACCACAAACATTTAAAATAAACTGCCAGTGTAAATTTCTTAAAAATCCTGGAGTCAATATTAGCCTAATAATGGCGGGCGAAGCCGCGGGCACCAGCTAGGACTATAATATATTTATAGTTTAACCCTGGAAGTATCGCGGACAATAGAAATCCATACCAACCACTCCTTCCCTTGAAAAATTATATAATTTCTGAAAATTACAATGAAATTATGAAATAAAATTCACTTCATATTCATCTGTCAACAGACAGTTGAGAAACAATACGTATTACGTGTTCACAGTTAGCTTTGGAACTGCATAATCGAATCTGAGATCGTTTTCCCAGGCGGCGCTTTCTAATCGTGGAATGTATTCTGAAACCGGAATTTTAGCTGTTTCATTAATTATTAATGGTTTAGTTTATGTATGATTCGCGTGCAAGTGTTAATAAATATAATGCTTTAATAATTATTATACTCGTAATTTTTAATTTTTCAATTAATTATCGTGGTTAAAGCCGCGGGCACCTGCTAGTAAATGCCAAATTCAGTTACAGGCCTATATTCAAAGTATCAGAACTAGGGCTGAAAATCGATTAAAATTTCTAATTGAGTTAACGCTTGACTTTAATCGATTAATCGACAAACAAGTCGGTATTTTACACGAAACCAAAGTGTACATTTAATATGGTTTTACACGTTTAATAACTACTACACTACAGATAATCAGAAGAAATCCTGATTTAATGAATACCATTACTTAACTAGTGAAAAAATATGTACAAAACTTACATTTCCGGTTACTTTTTCAGTAAAGACTTGAGACACACGAGTTTGTTGATTAAAGTACCCTTCAGGTTTCTGATTAACGGGAATTGTTTGACACAATAAGCTGAATGACACATGATGTGCCAAGGCCGGAGAAGCGAGAGAAAGAAGTTTGGTCATTTGACCCATTTTTTTAAAAAACTTTTTTCAGATTTCGACTAAACCGATTAATCGGAAAATGTAACTGATTGACGATTAAATGTTTAATAGATTAATCGAACTATGGCCAAAACATGATGTGAAGCATGTTTCCGGAGGGAACGACACTTCTCGCTGGGGTATATCCTATTAATTTGTTCATCGGAATGTTAGAGTAAGTCTACCGAAGGATTGAAATGTCTAGGATGGAATGCTCTCTATGGAAGCACATGACAATTTGAATCCCCACTAATTGCGAAACACATTAATATACACATGGGTCTGTATTGCGCTGTATGCGTGCAGGCGTGGGAACCAACTCCTCAAGGCACACCAGGGACTCCAAGAGATGTGTCTGTTGCTCTGGCGACGCTTTACAGACACTTCTCTCCTCTCGTCACAGCTGTTCCTAACTCTTCATCACATCCGAGATGGACAGCATATGTGAGTGTCGTCATCCCGTACCCTTACATGCATTACGGTAACAAGACGTCTTTCTCTCTTGTATGTACATTTACAACAGAAACAAAGTCACAGAAACAGGTCAGTGGCATTAGTTCTGCAGCCATTTCTTCCAACTCATCTGTCCTGTTACAATTTCATGTATTCAGAGTTCTTATGGAATTTCAAAATCTCAGTATTACTTTCACGTAATAAATATTGAATTTAGACACAGATTTCATTGATTAGTAACAACACGTTTTAGAAACAACTGTAACAAAAATTCTCCTAATGTTAATTAGACCTAATTTCATTTTGTCCAACTGAGCTTTTGTTTATAATTCTGGTATCACCTTAGATCAGTGGTTCCCAAACTTTTCAGTCCGCGGGCCCCTTGAAAAAATTTAAATTACGCGGACACCCTCTGGGGTTCGAAAAAAAATAAAAAATACTTTGATTCAAATGTATTAAATTCAATAGACAAAATAACAATATCAATGTTTACAAACAGAGTTTACTCCTTAATGTGAACAGTGAAGCTGCTTTAGAAGATATGTAATTTTATAAAATTATGGGATATCCTATTTCTTCTTAAACAGCCTGCGGACCCCACTTTGGGAATCACTGTCTTAGATCAATATTTGATAATAATATTAATTCCTATTTGCCAGTACCGAGGTTAACTTATAAATAACTAAATTACAATTCCGATGACTATTGAACCGGTGAATTAGGGGCTACCTCGTTTTATTGTGGTTATTGTGAAGACATTCACAGAGCCAGAGGGTTCAATTCGCTCTGAAGTATGCTGGATATCCAACCAACATCTGACAAAAGATATTTCAACTTCCAATAATTCACTGTGCTTTTTAGATCTGTTGCCACTGTTTTTATCCGTCCTATTTATATAAGCTTCATAATACAAACGATATGAAAATATAACTGTACGTGTAGTGAAGAAGTATTTTAAATCTCATATAATAAATAAAATACGGATAAGACGATGTTATTAGTTATATATAACAAAGAGGTTAATCCAAAGAACAACACAAAAAGCGCGACATTCGCCGATGGTGAAAAGACCGATATATTATAATATTTCATATAGATTGCCCCGCCATAGGCGATCTCGCTTACAATGATATAAATAGCGATGTGTTTATTTAATTTTCGTGGTTTTAGTAAAAATCATTATATGCTTAATTCTGTGAGTATTCGCTAAATAGTCATTGTAACTAGAGGTCTGGATACCCTGGATATATAGGTATTTAGAATTTGAAATGGGGAAGAACGACTTATCACACACAAAATATTTCCTCAGAAAACGCTAGATAAGCTACAGCTTATAGCAGATCCCCGCGGCTTCGCCCACAATAATTAATAGGAAGATTATAAATTAAGAGCAAAATAATTAAACTATTATATTTACTAACACTTTGCACACGAAACATTCATAGGTCTAAATTAAACGATTGATAGGCCTAATTAATGAAACAACTGTAAATCCGGCTTTGAAGTGAATTCCGCGATTAGAAAGCGCAGCATGGGAAAAATAACCTCAGATTCGAGTTCCCTGGCCTAAAGAAACCCTGCATAATGTTTGTCCATTTAGGGCTATATTCACTATTCTTCCGTCTAGGGTGAAAATTTCATCTGTCTGCGTGCCTTGACATTATAAACAAATGATTCGGCCATGGTGGGCTTACAAAAATCGAACGATCGCGATGCTTTTATTTCCAAGGTATGACGAAAGTAGGCAAAGTCATCTGCAATTGATTTGACAACTGAAAACTGATGTTTCGAAAGCGCAAGAAATGTACGTCTCAATCCCGTTTTCACTCATAACTCGCGAACGAAAGCTAAAATTAAAAATGTAGCATGCCTTTGCGGGAATGTATTCAACAACTTCCCAAAGTTTCATGGTGATCGGATGAATGGCATAGTAATGCATAAAGGACAGACACACATACATTCATTTTTATGTAGGCTATATAGAAGATCTATATAGATTATACGTCGAGCGTTGCTGCAATCTCAGAAGATTATGAGAATTGAAATCGATTAAACTCACGATGAAAAAAATGTGTGTAAATGTATTTGACAGACAGACATATATTCGTTTTTATTTATATAGATGAAGAATGGAATAAGCCTACTGAGGCCATAGATTCTATATTCATTTGTCCAGACTTATAATTCCGTTACATTTCAGGCAGATTTAACGACCTTACATAAGAGATTTTACTTATGATTACATATAGAAATGTTGTAGCCTGGACCCCGAACTAAGCAACTTCCCCGGAATTTTCTGTAAACCATCTTTCATAAGAAGCATATTCCACGTTAAATAAATATTTAATATTACCTTATCATCACCTTATCATTAACTTCTCTGGCGTTTATAATAACATGAGATATCCATTGCCTTCCAAAGCGATCGCGATGCTATTGATTCCAAAGTATGACAAAAATAGACAAAGCCTTCTGCAATTGATTTGACAACTGAAATGAATAACTGATGCTTCGAAAGCGTAAAAAATGCACGTTTTCTTGCCGTTTTTCACTCATAACTCGCGAACGAAGGCTAAAATTAAAAATGTAGTGTGACAGAAACCTTCCCGGGAATGTACCCAACAACTTCCCAAAGTTTCATGGCGATCGGATGAATGGTGTAGTAATGCATAAAGGACACACACACACACATACACACATACATTCATTTTTATATATAGATAACACCTTATATAATAATTAATAACGCGAAATATTAAAATTTTAAAACGATTTTTCCCTAAAAATAAAACCACTTTTATGAACCTTTATGTATAAATTAACAACAAAAACTCATTGCTCTTTATCAGCTGATATGAACTAAAGATGCCACATATGCTACTGTGTTTATTTCGAAATACGCCAACGAATACAATATCAATAAAAACACTACGAATATACGTATATACAAATGCAAGCGATTCCTAAAATGAACACAATAAATTAGAATTTTGAATAATGGTTTGAAATCCCATAATTATATGAATCAGAGGAATGTAGCCTATTATGAAATATATTTGAAATAGTACTGTTTATGCAACAAGAAAAATTAGCTTTACAACTGCATCGGTACATCAGATCTTCAATCCGAACAAAATATTTACTTTCGAAAATACAACTAAATCAAAATATTGCCGACAACGGTTAGGACTACTGAGCAATCAATATTTATTAATTACATCATAATGTAACAAATAGCTATTTCTACAAAGGACAATAAGATTTCACCCTGGATTCTGAGGAAGCGTGATAATAGGAAAAATGCCTGAGAGCAAGCTGACAGAACAACAGTCGTAATTGTACAGCATTCAACCCTTGTTGAAATGTATTAATACAGCGGATGACCCACAGATGAGTGATTTAAATGAAATACACAAGGCAAGAGGTCGGGGGAATTGGAGGAAAAATAAAGCAGGGAATCAAATCTAATGGGAATATGGCAAAATTTAAAACAATTAGTGCTACTGATGTAAAGCATTTGGGAATGTAGCTTATGTATTATGAGGCGATGTCTCTATGGATTTACTAAAATCGTGAATTACGTAATCAAAACAATCACCAGGAAGTTGTTTACAATATTAAGTGTAACTGTGTTATCACCCAACTAATTATATTCCCAACTGACATCTTAAAATGATATTTCACTCCAAGCTATGAATTTAAATTCCGATTTTAAAGCAATAGATGGCTGAGAATACCAAATGTAATCTGAATGTAACCAATGTAACAGAATTCAAATTCATATAAGCTTAGGTGGCATAAAAGACAATCAATATATATATATATATATATATATATATATATATATATATAGCCTAAGCGAGGTCTAGTGCGAGCCGCTATAACTCCGTAACGTACCCCCGCAGCCACATGGGGGTTACATGAAGGTTTGGGTTCGAAGATATGGGTGTCAGAAGACGGCATTATGGGAAGTCGGTGAAGCAGCTGGGAATCGTGCGCCAAGTGGCCGAGACTGGCTAGAATGTTCCAGAATGTTCCTGATTTAGTCTGCTGAGAAATTTGTACGAGTCATCCAGAAAACCTAAAAATTTATCACTTCATAAAATAAAAATAAAAACTTCCGGAGGAGGATCCCCGGAACCCCCTCTGTTTCGAAGATATTCCATGCCACCAGGAATTGCAAACTTTCCTTTTGTCGGCCCCCCTTCAATAAGTTTTAGATCCGCCCCTGCTTGTCAGCAACTTCAGAATTTGAACGTTAATTTTACAACACGTTAGCCTAACCGGTGTGTTATTTTTAGACAAGAATCTTTTTAGCACATAATGTTTAAGTGAAAATGTATTTTCTCGTTACAAAAACTTTAAGGCTCACAGTCCTCTCGCAAATAAAGCATAGACATATTTTAAAAAATAGTTAGGGCAATATAATTAAACAGAAGAAACGGGTTAAATGAGGCTATTAACCACTCTCGTTTCCTTTAATGATAAACCTGATCTAAAACGACATTTTTTTTAAGAAGAATATTACGGTGAATCATTTGAACAATCTATGTAAATAGGATAAGGGTACCGGTAATCTGAAGCTGCTGCCATCTAATTTTCATTTATAAGTTATGTATATTACTTATTTAAATTATCAGTATTCTCACTAATTTCTTAACCCTGAAAAAGTAGATATGGCGGTATCACTACATACCGATATGTGATTGTGGGACATGTTTCATAATCGTTAACAATTCCTAATTTTATTGAATATTAATCCGTTAATCCTAATTCATGTTTCCCAATGCATATTATAACAATAGTTTAATGACTTAAGGAACAATAAAGACAAATTAGAAGAAAATAGAATAACGAGTTTGTGGTTAACTGCATAACACACAAATTTACAAACAAACGAAATGCCGAATGGCCGAGTTAATACTGTACAAACGCCTTCAGAAAACTACCACTTGAAGCTATGCAATGAAGGTTGCCTAGTTGCCTAATGCATGGCGAAACACTATATTGCCAGAAGCTGGCATATTTTATAGCGCAAACCATGAACGTGTTACCAAAAGTTTCAGAGTCAAAGGTTATTGTAGGATACATGGGCGTCGGCATGGGGGGGCAAGGGGGGGCAACTGCCCCCCTCTGGATTGCCTTATGGATTCATTTATTTGTGGTACGCTTTGTCAACCTACAGTTGTAGCATGGAGAATGAAAAAAAAATAGAATTACTTTATAATGAGTTTAGCAAGTAATAACTAATTATAACTATAATATGTATTTATAATAATATCTCACCAAGGCCATTGCTCAAAAGAGTGTATTCTGTTAACTTAAAAACTTTGTAGCCTCGTCAAATTCAGCTTGGGTTCAAAATAACGATCCGGTTAACTAAGTGAATATTAATGTGTTTAGCCTAATCATTTGAAATTGAGGTCCGAAATTGATTTTGCCCCCCCTTAATAAAATTCCTGGCGACGCTGCTGGTAGGATACCGATCTTATTCACATTAAGAGAACGAAAACATCCTTTAATAGTTTGAATGGCAAATAAAGTTATCGTTTTAGATGTTCCAACAAGCATTTTACATTAATTTAAAACCGATATAAAGAGTTAGTGCTAGCACAAAGTTTGAAATGAACAGGGTGTAAAAGCTCAGAGATACAGAACGTTAAACCAATACAGGCATATATGGTAGATTCTTGTAAATATGACCATATGCACAAGTTGGTCTCAAATTGCTAGTAAGAAGCTAAAGTGTTCCAATTCTTCTGAAAAAAATTAATGACATTAGCAACTTTAATAAAAGCCATTACAGTTGAAAGTATCACATAAGTTAACAGAATAACAAAGTAGAGTTCGATTTAATACGAAATGTTTTATACATATTGCCTCCTATCTACACCACATGACTTGAGACTTTCCCGACATTAGATAATGGTTGAGTGTCTCTCGGGCTTGCATACTGTGTTTATTTAAACATGTTTCTGGAATTTCTGAATTGGGTGACACTTTTTCCTTGGTAATATAAATGTACAAATCGACTACCGGTGTAATTTACTTAGAGATCATATACTGGACAAAAATGTATATGAAATTATATTTCCTTTGATTTTAACTCTCATAATTACATCATACTTAAAATTATAAAATTAGTCTATAGCATAATAGGTCTATTCCATGTCTGAGTCGTAATTTTCTTTCCATATCCAATCTCCTGGCTACTGTTGTTCCTATGGTACAGCTGTCCGAATTCAAATCCCGGTAGGGACCTCATGGAGCTTATGACGGAATTAGTCTTTCTTGGCTCACGATTTGCAGTTTGCCAATAGCCTGAGATGCAGTCAGCTCAAAAAATATTGGAAACAAGTTGAGGGTATGCCGTGGTGCAATGCGCTACAAACCATGAAGGGGGCAAATTATGTGTTTGCAACTTACCGATTGGTCCATGGCCCTTGGGCTGACTCAGTCTCTAATAAAATTGAGTAGAGAGCCCATTTTCGACGAAGGGCAAGGGACTGGTGCGTACGGCTGCTAACTTTAATATATCCAAGTAGGCTACTACTAACTGCCTTTTAAAACTCTGGAACTCCAACTTTCACGAACTCTAAACTCCGGGAAAAAAACCCCCGCCTAGGAAGCTTGTCCCACCAGAAATGAACCAGGACCCACTGCGTGAGAACAAACGCATCCCTTGTGCCACAGAGGTGGACTGAACTGATACTTACCGATACATATTCTACAGTAATAAAGTCATAGAAATCTAAAACACAATGAATAACATATATTTCCTGTCCCATGATCCACTTTCGCATGAAGCTCTAGCTTTCAGTACAAGCGAAGTGCAATGTGCGAAGCCGCGAAGCATGATAAACATCATGCAGAAGCAAAGGCTTGGTCTCTTAAGATGAGCAAATAATCTATTTATGGAGATGTTTGAAAGGGTTTGGAATTAAATGCGTTGTGTTGTAAAAGATGCTACTGTATGGACTATATTATAGAAAATCAACTCATTAAATGTAACCTCTTCCTGCGCGAAAAAGTGCTTTTCAGTAGGCTAAGCTATATTGAACAATACCCCATAATAAACCGTATGGCTTCGGACTAAACAGCTTTATTACGGTTGTTTAATTATTATACGACATTATCTATTTCGTGGAAACAGAAAGTCAGACTACTTTCGAAGAACGTTGTAAATGGTAGAGTAATATTAATTATGATTTTACTAACAAAACTGTCGCGACAAGAATTGACAAGAATGAATTCATTAATTATTTCTCGCGCTTGTGTCCCAAGTTTTCGGTAATCCACTTCGTTGCCGAGTGCTTGACGTAATGTCAGTTTTGGTTCGTTTAAAATAACGTCATGGATCAAAGCGCGGGAAAAAGAGATCAGTTCGCAAGAAACTGCATCTACGAAACTAGCACTGTGAATACAGTCCAAAATAGCCCAACAGGAATAAACGACAAGTCCAATTTTTAATAATGGTCATGTTTACAGCGCTCGTATATAACATATAGGCTATAACTGGTCATTAGCCTTTACCCTATTTTTCAATAAAAAATCTGATGCGAAATTCACAAAACTTTCTCTGCCCAAATAAAAGTTAGCCTCTTACCACAATACATTATGTCTGACATTCTCGCGTAAATTCGTTGTAAAAAATATAAAATTAAAAAATTATAAAAAACCATAAACAAAAGACTAGTCTTTTATTTTTTGTAAGAATTATTCCTAGAAATATTGTAATTAAGACATAAGACCTACACATTTCACATTATATCTGAATATCATCTGATTCGGGAAGGTTGGAAACAATCATTTTAATATTGTGTAATCGATTACGCACTTTCTATCGATCGCGGTTCAATTCTCGGGGCCAGTAAATAATGGCGGCTTTTACCGGGATTTCTCCAGTTAAAAGGTCAATTCCAATTAAGTGAAGCTTATGCGCTCATGGATGGCCTAAGGCCCTGCGCTGTGCTGATCGTACAGCAGTGAGACTTTCCATGCCCTTGTCTAAATACAGGTGATCTACAGATCGGACGCGTTCTAATAAGCACTTTACTAGTAAGTCCCATAAAAAGGTCCCCCACCATTTTAATATAACTTCTAATGTATCCAACCTTTTCTGAGTTTTCATGCAGTGGCTTTGGCTCTCAACAGAAAGTTCCGAAATTTGCTATTTCCATAACTGAAAGAAAACCTTGGAGTCAATAAAAAATCAAGATTTAGATGTAAAGAAGTAAAACTATCACGAAAAACCCATTAATATTTTAGTAACGAAAACCAAACTGAAGACGTTAATTAAAATCACACATGAAATTTAGTCACCCAAAGCGGAACTCGAGATAGGGGTAGAAAAAAATATACATATGGAAGATGTGCGAGAGAGAAAATGCTAGAGAAAAAGAGTGACGTGCTGTTTCCATTTCAAGTGTTTTTTAAATTTTATTTTTAGTTATATCTCCACTTCGATTGTTTCATGATCTATATTTTTCACTGCACCAGGTGCTTTTGAGAAAGTAAAATCACGAAGTTCGAAAAAATGTACAGGGATATTAGTTTGAATAAAACTCCAATGATAATTTGTAAAAACGTAAAGTGTTCCCTATTGCAGGCCATGGAGGCCCAGAGGGTTCCAAGATGTTGAGGCTCCCAGATTTTTAGACATTCGGGGCATTAAGGTGTAAGGTTGTCAGCCTTACGCACCGGCCGTCTTTACCCCCAGGATTGCTCCTGGTACTCATTTCTGTTGGAGGCTGAGTCGACCCCAGGGCCATGGTGCCACCAGAAGGATTAGGCCAAACGAAAAACTCCAATGACCTCATCGGGAATCGAACCCTCGACCTTCCGGTTTGTAATGATATTTTGTACAATAATGAAATTTACGAACATTGAAAATATGGCGTTAAATTAAGTTTATTTCCTTCCTCATTTAGCCCACAATTTTCTGTTTTGTCCACCTGCAAAAAAATTCATTATTTATACGAAGAAAATTACATTACATTAACTACTGCAAACTACAAACATTATAAAATTTTAAAATAAGCGCTTCTTACAAGACAAGAACAGATTTATGAATGCACTGGCACGTCTTGTAGATTCTATTTTTCTGCAAGAATAAATGCAAATAAAAAATGTCTACAAAGCATCACAAAGCTTTGAAAGTAAAGTCGACTAATGCTAATTGGAATTATTGGGGTTAATGCAAGACCTTCTATTAGTGAATCAATGACTGTTTCAAAGTCTCAATAGACTCCAAAACTAAGGAATGTAAACATCCACGTAGATGAAAAATCGTGTAAAATTATCCTTGTATACAATAATTCTTGTCGATAAAGCTTAAGTATCCAGTCTAAACAAAATAATTGTTAATTTATAGAAGCAATTAGTCCTCATTAGTGAAAACAAGTATAGGATTAATGGATCGAAGAAGACATTAGGGAAAAGGAGACTGCTTCCTTGTCGTTGCTGAACTGTTTCCGCAGGCGACAGAGACGAATTTCGTGTTGTCGGTTCTCTGCGATAAGTTGGCAGACAGGCGTAACGTCGCTCCTCCAAGCAGAACTGGAGTAAGGGTACAAATGGATATGTTATGCCCTTTTTATCTTTTTTAAGCTTCTTCCGAATCCTTTTTGTCTGATTTGCAAAATGAAAGATAATAGTAGAATTCTAATAAAAAGTGGACACAAATCCGTCCAATTCAGATACGTTAATACGACGAAGAAATGACTTTATAGACTGAAGATTTGGTAAAAAAAAAAAGGAGAAAAAATACATCAGGTAATTGATGTTAATGAAAAAAAGAAGTTAACGAAAGATAACGAAAGTGATGTTAAATATGGGTAATGATATACTTGGAAGAATATTTAAATAGTTTATTCTTACTTTTAACCTTTTTTTTATTGAGTGTGACCTATTACCCTACTTTTTTTATATCTCACGCATACGAGAAAGTAATAGTGCTCTTAATGTACGATAACAACTTAGCATGGTTAACAATTTATTACAGGTTAAATATTTTTTAAAATACACTACCTGCTTATAGAAGAGTTTCGATGCAAAATATTATCATTTTCAAAATTGTTAACGCTAATCGATCTTAGTAACGTTGCAGAATCATTGGTGATTCTGTAATGCAATGGCGCGATGGTTCCAGTATTGGCATTGTTATTGTTGATAGTGGTGTTGGAGATATAGATTATAGAGGTTGACGGGATACCATATCAAGATGGTAGTTATGATAGCAGCGGTGATGTAAAATAAATTACCCATACGATGGAGTTAAAATGTCGATTAAAAATTAAAGAATGTATTAACAATGTAGTCCTAAACAAACACCAATATTACATGAAAGCAAACAATAAGAAAAACGAAATAATGTTACAATGTGGTTCAGAAAAGATAAAAACAGAAATGACTTGAAGATCATTATTAGGGCAAGGCATTAAATGACCATAAAATAGTGAAAAAATGCAAAATAAAAAATGCATTTATGACCTAAAAATTGTGAAAAAATGACCAATAAATGTTGCATCTTTACTTCTATTTAGTTTTTTAAAGTAATAAATTGCTAAAAGCAATTTAACAGATGACAGTGCGTTATACATGAATTTACAATATAAAACACACTTATTTCATTACTAAAAAAGTAAGTAAATCTACACTACTTGGGCACCCTTGGCGAAAAAAAAAAATCTTTCTGAACTGGCATGCCCATCAAATTGCCCTTAGGAAATATCAGCCATTTAAACAGAAAGGGAAAAAATCTTTATTGCTATAGGAAAAATAGCTATGGTGTTTACAATAAACCTAAATTAAAATGAACTAACTTATGAACCCTTGGCGGAGATTCTCAAATAAAAACGATTTTCTGTTGTCTGAAAGTAACAATTTGTACACGGAAGAGCTCCTCTCTACCTCCAATGAAACATGACCTAAAAATTCTGAAAAATACATAAAAATGCCGAAAGATCATTACTAGGGCAATCCATTTAATGACCTAAAAATGCAGAAAATAACCTAAAATTGCCAAAAAATGACCTAAGTCTTGAAAAACGACGAAATATGCAAAATAAAGCAAAAATTGTAAAAACAAATTGCACTTATTTAATCAATTATTTCATGATACATTAACCTTCATATAAAAAAGATGCAAAATCATCAAATGTCTTGCCCTAATCATTATGAATCAATGTGTTTACTTGTTAGAGTAGTTGTTTATATCAGGGTTAGTTTAGCAGGATAATGAAGGTAAAAATAGTATTACCTGATTACATCATGAGGCCTATGCGCTAATACTTAATTCAAAAGCATTATTATCTCTAACTTCGGAAACCGAGATATATTCGCACTAAGCATATTCCCGTGTTACTTGAATAGAGACTTGAAAAAAGTTAATTAGTTTTAAGTAATTCCACTTACAAACTCAAATTTAATTACTGATGAACACGGTTAGAGAAATAATCCTACAACTGGCGTAAGAAAGATACTCAAGCATATACTTGTATTTACATCTCAGCATGGTAGTAAATCTTACCATTATGGGTACATAAAATCTATATCTGTACTTCTTAGAATTATCGTGTGGCGTGATAGGAAAGAAACTTCAATTACGGCATGAAAAAATATCGAGTGCACTTAACCCAATCTTCTCCTTGAGAAGAGGCTTGTAATTTGTAAAGTCTCTTGAGGGACTGTTCTCCGCTTGAGCGAATGCTGCCTCGCTGACTGGGTGCTAGAGACAAAAACTTACTGTTTTCTTGTAGCAGTGACACTGAATTCAGTTCCGGAAGGTGTAGTCTCTAATCTAGTTCTAGACCATCCCAAATAAACCCTCAGTGACTTACATCCTTACACCAAAATTCGTTCCTTTCTTTTAAATAACAACAAAACTGCGATGTTCACAACTAAAAGTAGTTACACAAGCCTAACAAATCATGACCATGTTTTGAAATCAAACAACGTTTTCTGAACCAACATTCAAAATACTTACTGGAATGGGATAACCCTTTTAGACCTGCTTATAAAATGACATAACCTTTCGACAAATCTGAAATAATATTCACGCGAAGATCGATAAGAAAATGTGGTAGTTTTCGTAATTGGTGGTGTGAATGTGGATTTAGCAGATCCTATGTCCACTTTTTTGCTTAACTGAAGAAATTTAACTTTTAGTTGATTATTGAGAATCAGATTTATTTTATTTTGTTAATACTAACAGTCATACCTTATTCTTGTTTTTATTTCTCAATTATCGATTCAGATTTAATTGTGGTTTTGATATATATATATATATATATATATATATTTCACATATATTTTTCATTATTTCTTTTTTCCCAATTTATCAGTTGTCAATATTAATGATATAGATTTATTTGTGGTTTTGATTTGTACTTATATATTAATACGATTTATTTCAATATTTATTTTCCTATTTCTTAGTTCTCTTGTTCTCAGTTGTAAGTTATCGGAATCGGTGTCTGCGTTTGGGATGAAGAAAATGTCATATCATTTATTTTTATAAGATCTATAACTTGGGGAAAAAAAATCTTCGATAATGTTACACGTAGTATCATCTACTTTGTTATTAAGTAATTTGTATAAAAATAAATTGCATGACAAATTCGTCTCTGATAATTCAGCATTATTGAGATTTTGTAACATAGTTGAATGCGATTCAAATTGAGGATAACAGTTTAGCTGTTTGCCAATATGTATACTTTAGAAAATTATTTTGAATATATTCTATTAATTTACTGTATTTAATTATAGCTAGATTCTAAATTAATGAACAATATTCTAACTTTGGTCTGACAATGGTCATATAAAGCCTAACTAATATCCTCTTACTACGACAATTTTAGAGTTCCTAATAATAAATCCAAGATTTCTAAGAATTTGACAAACAATATCATTAAGGTCAGAATGACATGTAAAACATAAACAGGGGTTCACTTATTATTATCATAATTATTATTATGTGCCAGTATGGTATTTTATGAGATTGTGTGGGGGACGGGAAAATGTCTGTCCGTCCGTGTATCTGTACGCGCGACACTCAAATACGCGTTATCGGATTTTAATGAAACTTGGTATACGCGTTTATAATGTCCATGGGAAGAAGCCTATTTATTTTGCACCAAATCGGTTGACCGGTACCGGAGTAACAACTGATTAAAGGTAACATTTTTTTAAATCATGTATATACTACAATGCTGCATTTCTAATCATTGGGGACTTTGTCTGCAATGCAGTTAGATGTTTGTTTCTTTCGTTAATCTAGTTGAAATCGAGTACTACATTAATAATGTTATATATTGCTGTGAAATAATTAACGGAGTTCTTTGCTACTGAATTTAGTGAAATGTTGACATATTTAAGAATTTCAAGTAGCAATACATTTAGCTTTGACAAATTCCTTCACATATGGTTATCAAAACTAGACCGTTGAACTGCTAACATCTTAGACTCCTATTCTGGAGGTCGCTTCTTCAAACCCCGGCCAAATGGACATGAAATTTTTAAATACATTTTTACTATTTTTATGTGAGTGTGCGATTGTCAAAGTATCACACATCTGTAGTTCTGCTGATGCTGGACGATTTTAAACTGATTAAAAATATATATTTTCGGCATATTATAATTGCAATCATTGATTCAACAAAAGCAATCTGGCACTTTGTTGCATCAGTTTTCCTGATTTTATTATTTTAGTATAATTCTTTTTTATAATTAAAATATTATAATATGGACTTATACTGAAGAGTATGGTGTCGTGATCTAACACCAGTGAACTATTTGGTATAATAGTAAATATATAAATCTATCCATAGGCTATTAATCATAGTTTAATGGTTCAAAAAATGGAGTCAAAACTTTTCAAATGTCCCACCACTCAAGCAGAATCTTACTCCGAATATAAAGCAGGTAATAGTTTAGCAGCATTTGGTGAAAATGGATGGCGTTCTCCTCTCCTACAGTCAGAGCGTTCTGTTCAAAGGAAATGAAGTTCATGGGAAGTCAGTGTAGATATCCAGAACCACCGAAAAGCTTAGGAATTTCTACAAGTAATTACTAAATATCTCATAACTTATTCCTATATGCGGGGAGCAAATACATTGAATTCAGGTCGAAATAACTAGTTTAAAATTAAAATATTCATATTTGAACATTTCAGAAAAACATAGAATCTGAGTTACTGAGCAACGTCACGATTTTTATTGAAACCATAGAAACAAAACTGGAAAAAAATCACTGGTATTGTCTACATTACGCATGAAACAAGCTACGAAGCAGCATCGGAGAACGTCGTCGGCGAAGGCACCCGGTCGAAGACGAAGAGCTCATTGACGTCAATACCGAAGCAGCGTCCCGGCGAAGGCCATGGACCCTGAGGATTCCCGAAGATGGGTCCATGGCGAGAAAGTCAAAGCGACGCTGCAGTAGGGAAGCCCCGAGTAGCTTTAATACCAGTGAGTTGGATGACTCTGGAATCTTTTGTTCATCTTTTGTAACTGAATAGTTCAAGTCAAGGATTCATGGCGTTATGCTGAAGAGTATGAGGTCGTGGTCTTTGTCCTGTGAACAATTCAGATTGTGAACTGGTTATAAATCCATTTTTTACGGTATGTTACAGAACTCTTGCTAAGACAAACTTCATCTTTATGAGTACCGAAACGGCGTCCTGGCGAAGGTCATGGGCCCCGAAGATTTGTGGAAGGGGAGGGGGGCCCATGGCGAGAAAGATGAAGCGACGCTGCAGTAGGGAAGCCCTGCATAACTTCAATACTGGTGAGTTGCATTTCTCTGAAGTCTTTATGTTCATCTTTTATAATTGAATAGTTCAAATGATAGATTGACCGCCTTATACTGAAGAGTATGATGTCGTGATCTTTCTCCACTGATCTATTCAGATTGTGAACAGGTATTAACTCCATTTATTATGGTATGTTACAGATCTCTTGCTACCGAAACGGCGTCTCGGCGAAGGTCATGGGCCCTGAGGATTTATGAAGGGGGTCCATGGCGAGAAAGGTCATGGACCCTGAAGATTTATGGAGGGGGGTCCATGGCGAGAAAGTAAAAGCGACGCTGGAGTAGGGAAGTCCTGCATAACATCTATACTGGTAAATTGAATCTTTCTGAAGCCTTATGTTCGTCTTTTATAACTGAATAGGTCAGATGAGAGATTCATGGCCATAAGCAGAAGAGTATGATGTCGTGATCTTTCTCCACCGAACTATTCAGATTGTGATCTGGTTTTAACTTAATTTTTTATGGTATGTTACAGATCTCTTACTACCGAAACGGCGTCTCGGCAAAGGTCATGGGCCCTGAAGCTTTATGGAGGGGGTCCATGGCGAGAAAGGTCATGGGCCCTGAAGATTTATAGAGGGGTCCATGGCAGGAAAGTCAAAGCGACGCTGGAGTAGGGAAGCCCTGTATAACTCAATACTGGTGAGTTGCATCCACCAGGAGTCTTTATGTTCCTCTTTTATAACTGAATAGTTCAGGTGAAGGATTCATGGCGGTCTTTGTCCTGCGAACTATTCAGATTGTGAATTGGCTTTAACTTAATTTTTTATGGTATGTTACAGATCTCTTACTACCGAAACGGCGTCTCGGCAAAGGTCATGGGCCCTGAAGCTTTATGGAGGGGGTCCATGGCGAGAAAGGTCATGGGCCCTGAAGATTTATAGAGGGGTCCATGGCAGGAAAGTCAAAGCGACGCTGGAGTAGGGAAGCCCTGTATAACTCAATACTGGTGAGTTGCATCGCTCTGGAGTCTTTATGTTCCTCTTTTATAACTGATTAATTCAGGTGAAGGATTCATGGCCTTATGCTGAAGAGTATGGTGTCGTGGTCTTTGTTCTGTGAACTATTCTGATTGTGAACTGGCTTTATTTCATTTTTATATACGTTGCAGTTGCTGCCCGAAGAGTCGAGGACTTTTTCAAGGCCTGTATCGAACCAGCGTCCCGGCGTAGGACTAGTTTTGTTAACATTAAGAAGGCAACAAATCTACCAAGCAGCATCGGCGAAGATACCCGACCGAAGACGCAGAGTTCATCGATGTCAGTACCGAAACAGCGTCTCGACGGTGGGATATGCGGAAGGGGGTGCATGGCGAGAAAGTTGAAGCGACGGTGCAGTAGGGAAGCCCTGCATAACATCAATACTGGTGAGTTGCATTTCTCTGAAGTCTTTGTGTTCTTTTTTTATAACTGAATAGTTCAGACGATAGATGCATGGCCTTATACTGAAGAGTATGATGTAGTGATCTTTCTCCACTGAACTATTCAGATTATGAACTGGTTTTAACTTAATTTTTTATGGTACGTTACAGATCTCTTCCTAACGAAACGGCGTCCCGGCGAAGGTCATGGGCCCTAAAGATTTATGGAGGGGGTCCATGGCGAGAAAGGTCATGGGCCCTGAAGATTTATGGAGGGGGGTCCATGGCGAGAAAGTCAAAGCGAAGCTGGAATAGGGAAAACCTGCGTAACATCTATAGGCCTACTGGTGAGTTGCATCGTTCTGAAGCCTTAAGTTCCTCTTTTATAACTGAATAGTTCAGGTGAATGATTCATGGCCTTTTGCTGAAGAGCATGGTGCTGTGGTTCACGGCGCACTCTACTCAGGCGGGAATACTACCCCCACTTCTCGGAGTTCCGCTGACGTCATGAGGCCTCGCTTTGCACAGAGCTGAATTGCTCCTGTCGGTTCGTAATCATATAAGCGAGGTAAAAATTCCCTTCTTTTTAACTTAAACAATAATAATGAATATGGTCTGCATTATTGACCCAAAAGTATGATTAAAAAATAACCTGCTTCTGTGTATGGCTAACAAATACAAAGTGGTAACAAATAATCACGAGATTTAAGAGCAGAAGTGACTAAAGATTATCGTCTGCTAAATTCCATAACATTGTGGCAAAGGTGAAATATCATAACAGAAGTATTTTGTAAAAAAAGGACCTAAAACAAGATTTGAATAAGCGACGAAGTTTTATAAACAAGATTAATCCACAGTAGGCTAACTGTAAAATGTTCTAAATTATGGTACATTTAAATCTCTGCGTGTACTGCTGTAAAAGGTATACAGAACTTTGTTTTAAATGTTAAAATGCAACATTTTATAAAATTAAGCGTATTATGTTATATAGTCCAGGAGGCTAAAATGAAAACTAATTTGCATATTCAAGAATAGCACATGCAATTATGTTGTTAATTTGATTTCAAATTACGTTGTCGATTAGATTTTAAACGATTTTAATCTTACAAAATTAGTTTTCTGAGCTACGTAGATGGTAGAGTCTTGGGACCGCATTCGGGAGGTCCAATGTTTATCTCCCGTCACCGGTTTTTTATTTTTTATTTTTTGAAGTGAATCTTCTTTAGCGGCGGTAGGGGTAAATCGGGAACTTGTGTAACGCTAAAACCGTGGCGAAATTAGGGTCACACTCAAAACCGTAACGAAATTACTAGGGTGTTTCGGAGCGGACTGCACAGAAAACAATCAACTTAATAATTAGGAGTAATCAAAGGAAATTTTTCGGACCTAGTACGAGGACCTGCAAATGGGCATAGTATCATGTAGTATTATGTAGTAGTAGTAATAATAATAATAATAATAATAATAATAATAATAATAATAATACTAATAATAACAATAATATTAATAACTTACTTACCTGCTCAAAGGCAATAGACAATTCCAAAGCAATCTAAAGGAATATTATCTATCTTATGGAACCCGGAGATACATTACCGCGCTTAAAAAAGCCAAACAATAAAAAAAATCAAAGATCCAAAATTTTAAAAAATACAAAATTGAAAAATTAAAAAATCAAAGATCCAAAATTAAAAAGTCCAAAAATCCAAAATTTAAAAAATAAAAAAATCCAAAAAATAAAAATAAAAAAATGCAAAATCTAATAATCCTAAATTTAAAAAAACGAAAAAAATAAAAAGTCCAAAAATAAAAAATTCAAAGAATCAAAATTTAAACAATCCAAAATTTAAAAATTCCAAGATCCAAAATTTAAAAATCCAAAAATTTAAAAAGTAAAAAAATTTAAAAATCGAAAATCCTAAATTAAAAAATCTAAAAATAAAAAATGAAGGAATCAATAATCTAAAATTAAAAAATCCAAAAAATACAAATTTCATAGAGACCAAAATTTAAAAAATCCAAAATAAAAAATAAAAAATTCCTAGATTACAAAATTCAAAGATCCATAAAATTTAAAAAATCCAAAATTAAAAAAATTAAAAATCCAAAATTAAAAAATCCAAATTTCAAAAATTAAAAAAAAAAACAAAATTAAAAATTAAAAATTCCAAAATTTAATAAGTAATAAAATTCAAAATTTAAAAATACATGAATCCAAAATTTAAAAATAAAAAATTTAAAAATCGAAAATTTAAAAAATCTAAAATTAATAATTCAAAGATCCAAAATTTAAAAATCCAAAATTTAAAAAGTCCAGAAACCCAATATTAAAAAGTCCAATAATGCAAAATTGAGACCATCCAATAATAAAAAATTGAAAATAATAAAAATTAAAACAAGTTTCACTTCTGTGGCGTGGCGTTCCACGCACACTTTTTTATTTGTGGTTTCTTCTGTGAAAAGGGCAGTTTAGATATTTACTTACCGTGACTCATCGTTCTATTTCATCTTACATCATAATCATAAAAATTCCGTCAGTTCATACATGTATAATTAAGCGTAAAGAATATATTGTATAATTTTGGAACTATTGCAAAGCATTGAACTCTTGAAAGGCCTGTACACTACCTTTTTAAAATCCTTCATCCTACAGGAACCTTGTTCACTTGAGAAAGTGAAATATTGCATGCTTCCAGAAAATAAAGTCATTCAGTTTGGGGTGATTTACAAGGTCAGGTTTCTTTGCAACTTAAGGAACCATCCGGTCAGCTCGGAATTTACAGGCTAATAAAAATATAACAAAACAAAACGGTGTCTTCTTTCACTATACAGTCGAAGAAATGAAAAGAAACTACCCTAAACGAAGAATTTATATTTTAGGGTTGCCATTACACTCCCGGCTGAGGGAATCCAGTCCTTTCTAAGAATATTTTTTCACCCACTCTTTGTGTAATTCCTGTTCTTTTGGAAAACTGAAACATGTTATGTAATCACTTTTAACACCCCTTATCGTATAATTCCTCGTGCACAATTTTTTTAGGCATTTTAACTAACACGATTTAAACACAACACTGCTAGAACCCACAGCCCATGCAGTTTTAAAGCACGTGGAGTAAGAAGGAAGGCCTCGTGACGTCACGCCTCCTTCCACCAACCTTCCCGCCTGAGTAAAGTGCGCCGTGTGTGGTTACATAGAAGATACAATAATTAAAACTTACTTCTGATTCAAGAGCAGTTTAATTTCTAGTATTTTTAAATTGTAATGACGCCTGTGATTAAAGCAGTTTCATTCTCACTGGATGTAACTCTACAAGCATGATTCCCTGAAGATGGTTCAAAATAACCGAAAGGCCTAGGAAAAAATAAAGAAGTTTAGAAGAAAGGTATTATGTAATTATTTTATTAGTGCTATTGCACTTGATATCTAGGTCCTGAATTTAATGGGGGGCTGTCTGGATTTATACATTCTCAACAACGAGAAATCCTGAAGACACACATACGCTACTTTTTGTCCAATATCTTCTTAATATCATTGCGTTAGACATTTTTGGTAAACAGACTTAATGAATTGTATGTCTATTGAATTCTTATCAGTTGTAAAACCATACGATGCATTTGTTTACTTTTTATTCTGTCTCTGGTTGCCAGTATGGTACTTTATGAGATTGTGTGGGGAACGGGGAAATTTCTGTCCGTCTGTCTGTACGCGCGATAACTCAATTACGCTTTATCGAATTTTCATGAAACTTGGTATACGCATTTAAAACGTCCATGGAAAGAACCCTATTGAAATTGGAACAAATCGGTTGATCGGTACCGGAGTAATGCCCAATTTAGTGCCTATTTTAATGGTAATATATCAGAAAGACGCTAAAACTCAAATACGCTTTATCGGATTTTCATGAAACTTGGCATACGGATTAATGACATCCATGGGAAGAAGCCTGTTGAATTTGGACCAAATCGGTTGACCGGTACCGAAATAAAGTGTATTAACAGTCACATCTATTATAATACAATCTTCGTTCTCCGACAGTTCGAATCATTTTGATTGAGTCGCGGCCAAGCAATCAGCGGCCGAGTTCCCGTAACTAATGTCCTAGTGTAATCAATTCTGTAAACAGAAATAATAGGCGAAATTACTTATTAAAGAGCATGCTTCCATTTCCTATTTAATATAAGTATTAATTTTGCAATGATATTAGACGCTACAGTATTATTGCATGGCCCACAATAAACGTAACATAAATTGCAAATCGTTATTGATATTGTTAGCCCGCCTTTGTGGATTCATTTCATCATGACGATGTCAGTGTAAATAAAACATTTAAAACACAACTAGCCATTGAATATTGATTTAATATTGTGTTTTTACCGATATGAATGGCTACCGATATCTGCATCACGTTTTATTGTATTTTTCTTATTCGCTCCTGTGGAGCAATATACCTAATGTAATTCCTGACAGATTGATTTCAGAATGACTTTAATTCATTCATAACCTATACGGCTGCTTTAAATTTGAAACAAACATGTCAGCAAATCGTAGGCCTATTACATCATTAATATTATTGTCATTGCATTTTGTAAAATGTTGACAGAATGTTTTAAGAATTTATTATATCAGTGTATACCAATATGAATTAAGGTTAAGAATCAAACTTCCGTAAGCCCTGCTTAATGAATCGATCTGGAGTCTAACTCGGAGATCTATAATATGGAGCTATCATAATTGCAATTTTCACTGATTAAAAAAGCATTCTGGCACTTCATTATATCAGTTTACCTGATTTTATTATTATTATCATTATTATTATTATTGTTGTAAACTACATGGCTCCCATGCCTACGACAGTGAAGCGAGTAGATCATTCCACTAATGAACGTAATACGGACAATCAAGAACAATTCGGAACCTTTGCAGAAGTTTATAACGTCCCAAAGCACAAGTAAAATACTGATCTACTGACGTGTATAGTTAAATTCTCCATATGACCCCATGTTCGTACCACGACAAAAGAAAGTAATGCTTATACATTAAATATTGTATGTTCTCCAGCAAGATAGGCCTATATACACAGTAAAGTCCCGCAAATCCGAACTAAATATGACCGGACCCTGTCTGGATGACCGGAAGTAGGCCTACCAGATGGGTAAAACTATAAAATAATTAACTTTTCTTAAAACTTAATTTAGTTTTAATACTACTGTATACGTAGACCTAAGTTTTTAACCTACGAACAGATGTTTAGGATTAGGCCTAACAAAACAAAACGTATTTTTGTTTAAAATTCAAAATATATTTTTTTAAACCCACCGGGATTAACCGGATGTCCGGATGAGCGGGACTCAACACACACACACACACACATATATATATATATATATATATATATATATATATATATATATATATATATACACACACACACACAGACATACGGCAGTTACCAGTCACTCTGTACTACTAGCATATTCATGATTAAATTAATAGAAATTGGTCGAGTCAAATTAATACAAAATATGTATAGCCTACAGAAAATACCAGTAGGCCTACTTTGCACAAAAAACATCAATGCAAGTTTCTCACGCTCTACTATAGTTCGTTACAAGAGAATCACTTAGATAATGTACTTCCAAGCATTACCCAGATTCATAGATATTTACCACAAAGACTTAATTTACAGTTGTAATGCCACATTTCTCAGCTGTATTCATTCAACAACTTTCGCATAAAAATAAAGCAATGCGTGAAGTTGCTACACATCGTGTATTCCCTAATCCAAGCGGAACTGCTACATTTTCTGTTTCTTTTCTCTTCAACTTAGTCAGCATCCCCTTCTTTCCTTTCTCGGAAATGTTCAACCTAGATAGCATCATCACTTCTATAATACATGGAGACTTAGTATGAACAAATGCCTAGATTTTATGTTATCAAACGGTTATACGAGTATTTTGTTTCAGATCTTCTCCATGAAATAAAATATTGCTTTTGCTTAATAAAACAAAATATTTAAGCTGGGTTGAGGAATTAATCTTACCTCTATAGAAGGAGCATTATTTAGTTTCTAAGACTCGACTTAAATTATCTATTTTACAACAAAATTAGTGACGCTAACTTCTAAAATCTTCCTAAGCCATATCTTAAACCTGGATCTTCCTCTGTTATAGACTTAGGGTACTGGATGATAAGGATCCCAGAATGTTAAATGTTTTATAATTTTTAAGTAATACAATAAACGCAATCTTTGTATGGATAGATCCACCTCTACAGCCTATCACTTGAAGACTTGAAGATTAGTGCTTAAAACGAAACATAGGGTTTACTCTTTAATAATTTGCTTTACAGCTATGTTTTTTGTACTTCTGATTAAACATTATATTATATTGTTTTCAAATACTAGTTGTTTATACAGTTCTCCAATTATATATTTTCGTTAGTAACGTTTTGTTTAATCTAATCTTTCTATAGACTATTTTCTTTTTAAAAATTTGATTTAGATACAATTGTATTTAAGAGTACCTTTTTATATATAAAATCGTATACACATTACCAACAAATTAAAAAAAATCGTATTTAGATTCATTACTGGATATACTGTAATATTCAGGTTGTGTAAATTTGGCTATTTGCTATTTTGGTGTGATTATTCAAATATTTCCATAATTTCAAATTTCCATATTAAAATTTTACATGGTTACTTTTAATACAACCAAAGAAACTTTGCCCGGTCAAGAAAACCACCATTAACGGCCGTGGGTGTCGGCATGCTGACCACATGCCCCCCAATCCTGCCATCTGCCTACGGGAGATGACGCAGCGGTCGGGTGGTAAGCCAAGTCCCTCCAGGGATGTAGCGCCACGGAGTTTAGTTTTAAAGAAACGTTGCTCTGTTATTAAGTGCCAGTATGGTACTTTATGAGATTGTGTGGGGGACGAAAAATGTCTGTCCGTCTGTCCGTCCGTCCGTCCGTCCGTCCGTCCGTCCGTGTGTCTGTACGCGCTCTAACTCAAATACGCTTTTTCAGATTCTCATGAAACTTGGGAAACACATTTATAATGTCAATGGGAAGAACCCTATTGATATTGAACCAAATCGGTTCACCGGTACCGGAGTAAAACCCAATTTAGTGTATATTTTAAAGGCGCCATAACTCACATACGCTTTATCGGATTTTCATGAAACTTGGAATACCTATTTATAATGTCCATGGGAAGATGTCTGTTGATATTGGACCAAATCGGTTGGCCGGTACCGGAATAATACCCAATTTGGTGCCTTTTTATGGTATTATATAGCAAAAGGTGCGATAACTCAAATACGCTTTATCGGATTTTCATGAAAATTGGTATATACATTTATAATGTACGTGGCAAGAAGCCTACTTATTTTGGGCCAAATCGGTTTACCGGTACCAGAGTAACAACTATTAAAGGTAACATTTTTTAAAATCATATCCATACAACAATGTCGCATTTTTAATCATTTGGCGGCTTTGTCTGCAGTGCAGTCAGATGTTTGTTTACTTGGCTGATGTAGTTGAAAATAAGTACTATCAAATACTATTACTGTGAAATAATTAGCGGAGTTATATGCCACTGAATTTTGTGAAATGTTGACGTATTTTAAGAATTTTAAGTTGTAGGCCTAATATATTTAGATTTGACAAATAACAATACTCCTTCACATAAGCTTATCAAACTACATCGTCAAATTGACTGAGTCAACCGAATGGTAACGTCTTGGATTCAGCGAAAGCATACTGGCACTTTGTTATATCAGTTTACCTGATTTTATTTATATTAATATTAGGCTATGTTTCGTTAGATTACGTTGCTGCAGTGCGGATCAAAGATGAAGACAAACTCCTAACATGCTATTCTACATATCCCTTCAGTACGAAGTTTTCGACTTAATTTAACGAAGGTAGATCTTCCATAAATTATTCTGAGGCTTTCATGGCTGTAATCTTGAATTGTAGACATATTTCTGGATGGTGGGTCTACATCCCTAGAGATGTCTATAATTCTTCCACAAATTGTTTTACTGTCTCTGGATAGAGGCTCTCATGAGAATAAATCGTCGTACAATTTAGTAACTCCAGACATTCTCGGACTTCCAGTAACTATAGTTTAGAACGCATCTTCTCATGCAATCTTCCTTCTTTTAATCCTTCCCTATCTATTCGTTGCTTCACCCACATGGAGCGGTCACCGCCGTAATTTATAAATCTGAAGACGTTGGTTTGCCTTGGTCGTGTGCTTCCGAGTCCCACAAATAAATCATTCAGACTTACCAACTCGTTCCATCTTTTGGCTTCTGCCTACAAAATACGCAAGAAAAGCAAAAGAGAAAATATGAACTAAGATATCCTAGATGGGACAAATTCACAGAATAAATTGTCTCTTCCTTCACAATGAATTATCTAAGGGATTTAAAATTATCACCGTATGTTATTTTTTTCTAGCACCTTCAGTTATGGCCAATTTCTATCTGGCAATAAGTTACATTCATTTTAAAAATAGTATTCCTCTAATTATGTAATTGTCGCTTATATTTATCACTGGTTTTATTCTAATTTATAAGATCTAATGTTACTTAAGATGCTTTATGAACCAGGTTTAAGTTTATATTAAACAACGACAATATGGCATTCGAACAACCTGACCTATTCATAATCTGTGCAACAATTTATGTATTTTCGAACTATTTATTATATTATTAATAACTTTAACATTTATATTTTAAGTAAAGTATTTATGTTTGAAGTATTTCATCTACTACCTACTGTAGCCTATTCTACAGTCGAAGTCTCTCGTTCACCCACGTGAATCAAGAGCATTTATTTCGTACAATCAAACTGTTGGATGAAATAATTAGGGAGAGCTTATCGCCAAGTACTACGATGTAACTGGGTTAGAAATTGTATTTCAAGGCCCTAGTTTAGGCTTTATGTTCTTCAAGGCTGATTTCTCCGACTCCTGACTACTTCAATAATTTTAATCTTAATGAAATCCGGATGTTTAAAGCGTACAGTACTTTTGCTATAATTAATACCAGTGAATGAAATAAAACACAGAGTTAACAGATATAAAAAGTAGTATAGTCTAATTAGCTGTTCGTAATGGATTTCAAGGTAACGATCAATCAGCACAGTTGAATTTGAACAGCAGAAGATATGGGAACATAAGACAGGTTATATTTAAAATAAATTGGTACTAAAAAAATTTATATGAAAGGCATCAAGGAAAATTCAATCCAAAGAAGAAAGGAAATAGTACCTTCTCAAATGGCATTAACTCAAAATTAAATGTTGGTCAAACAAAATTGTTTTGCTGTTACCATAATTAAACGTGCTGAAACGATTGGATTAGGCCTAAGTTGAAAATTGTGCAGACTTGCTAAAGGAGGCAGATGCATATAATGTACTGATAATAATTTTGATATTGAAGTATTTAATTATATAATTATAATTACATATTTCTTTCATCGAGTTCCACTTTCTTCATTGTAGGGACGTTTATGCGGTCCATGCCGCCCGGGCCTTACAGGACCGCGATATGTCGAGAGAGGGAGTTCCTTGGATCACATACATAATTTTTTGGTCAGACAAGGATATGGAGAGCCTTCCCCCGGTTGTGATCAGCTCAATGCCCTGGGCCACCTCTGAGACAATACAAACACAGAACGAGACACACTAGCCGCAAACACACTCATTCCGAACAAATCGCGGATGGGATGAAGATGATAATGACAGCCAAATGATATCCGGGGACCACAGATGCCTTACATTCGTCTCACAGATGAGGAAAACCTCAGGAAAATTGTCCCGTTCAGGAATCGAACCAGGCCAGCTCCATGAAGACAGCGAACGCATCCCCTACACCAGAGTGGTGGACTGCACAAGGGTATCATAGGAAAAAAATCCTGATGTGTAGTAAGAATAGAAACACAATATTTTAATTGCTAAATTATTGGGATAATACATGGAAACAGATGCACTAGCGACGAAAGTTGATTTAATTCCCCAAGAACCAGCTGAGAATAGCAGGAAACATCACACAGCAGGTGGATGATTAACATGTACAGTCATCTGTGTGGTCAGAACTAGTTGCCAATATTATTCATCTAGATTTACAAGATAAAATACACATTTATTCAATTTATGCAACAATCTGGTCCATAATTTGATAACTGTGCTAAAGGCTTAGAGTAAAGATCGTCGTTAGATGCATATGAAATAAAATCAAAGCATGTGTGCTGCAAGGCACAGGCAAGAAGCGACAGCACAACCCTATTGATCTCTTGTTTAGCTATAGATGTTATCTGCACTAATATATTTTTCTCCCTAGTTTAAATATTTACATAATAACAGAATCTGTATGTTTTGCTCGGTCAGAACTGTAGCATATCCTGGGGACATAGGGACACCAGGATAGAATCAGGTGTGTTCCCTGGTAAAGAATAACAAATATGTTATGTTTTCATTTATAAAAGACAACTGTTTATTTGTCGGAAAATATTTAAACTCGATACACAATGCTGTAACGAGTAAAATAGCATAACCCTGTTCTATAAAGACATAATCTGATACACACTCCAAACGGTCTTAGGGTTTCTACCATCGAAATGCCTAGAAGTCATTGTTTTAACGCCAGTCAAACTAAAATAGCATGTTTAAGAGATTACGTCAAATATTCAGTTATCAATAACTGATTTAATAGGATAGGGATTATTGTACAACTACAAAGACGAGCAATCGTAAAAGGCTATCAAAATGTTAACGATTGTGCATTTACGTACATATTTTCGCAGCAGATTATGAATGTGTTCTTACATAGTCTATTTATTATATGTTTAGGAAATATTTTAAGCATCCTTTTAAGTAGTCAATTTAGGAAGTTTTGCTTTATTTTAACTTTTATTAGAAATAAACTATTCCTAAAAAAATACTCTGTCATGATTTTGATTTATTCTAAACTATATAGGCCTATACTTACATATCACTAATCCTGTAAAGTAAATAATTATTTATCAGTTTGTAATAGTAAGTTTGGGTTGCTACCTGAAAAACTGGTCCGAAGCATGACAGATGCATGTTTGCAAATAAACAATGTTGTTTACTGTGCTGTAAATTATTTTCTACCCCTGAAGCATTTCTAAAAACCCACAAAACAAAATAACGGGTAAAATAGAATGAATTGAAGAATAACAAAACATTACCACAACAAATCAAATAACAGACAATATCAATAATATCAAGGCAGTCACAAAACAAGTTTTCTTTCATTACATGTGGGGGTAAAATTCATCAATCTAGTACAGGCTGTAGAAGATAAAGGAATTGTGCAAATAATAACAATGATAATGGTAATAAAAATATAGTAATAAGAACATAACCTTATTGCAGAAGGATAAATACTAGTAAGTTTACACTATGTATCTCCTATATAAATTTGTAATTATATAGCCTGTTTCTTGGTAGTACTGAGTACAGCGTTCCCAACCGTTCAGTAAGTGCATATTTAGTATGCTTTTCCAAAGACAGATTTTACAAGGATTTCTGTCCTGCTGGCTGACGACTTATGGGAACTGTGGAGTATACAACTGCAAGATACAAGATGAGGGTTACTTCTTTTGGGATGTTATGAATAGGGACCGGATTTTTAGGTTTTTAAAAACACTGTTTTAGGTTTTCCATTAGGTGAAATAGTTTTTTTTAGGTTTTTTGTCCAAAATATCGTTTTCGGGTAGAATAACTGGTTTAATGAATTTGAATGCGCTACATAGGATTCAATCCATAATTAACACGGCTTCTTAAAACTCACAGTGTCACCACTCAGTATGAATAACAGTATGTATGTATGTTACCCTATGATCCCCAGGTGGAGCGAAGGGGCCTCCAAGTGGAGGTTTCATTACCCATACGAATTTTGATATGCTTATTTTCCGAGAGAGGGTAGAGGGACGGGTGGTAAGCCCATCGCCTCGCAACCCCCCTCTGGAAACTAAGTATTTCTTGGACGTGAAAGGGCTGAGAAATTTTGTCCAGAGGCTCTAATTTAGGCTTGGAGTTCTTTTACGTGCCGTAAATCTACGACACGGGACCCCCAGCTTAAAGTCCCTCCCGGAGGACTCCGTGCCCAGGATTTTTACGTCCTGAAAAATCCATCGACCGCGGCCGGGTTTGATCCCGCGCCCTGCGGATTTAGAGGCGGGCACGCTACCTCTAGACCACCGCGGCCGACTATTAATAACAGGGAAGTACTAAAGGCAAACAAGCGCTTTAAAACACAGAAATCTATATCCTCGTTCATACACGGCAACAATGATTGTTCGTACGAATATTTTAAAAGGAATACGCCGGTACTCTTACACTTCCTCTCTTGATAGGCCTACTGTCCATCATAGACGACAATGGGTTGATCGAAACGCTGGTGGTATTAATTTCAATCCGACAAAAATTATTGTCTCTCCGCAAAATATCGATTTCGCAACTGAGAAACAAAAAAGACAAAAAAGTAGCCTAAATTAGATATTTTAGGTTTTATATCCCGTTTAGGTATATTTAGGTTTTTATACCCCATATAGGTATTTTTAGGTGCCACAGAATTAATGTGGGTGAATCCTATGGACATGATTCGAAAAAGTGTATGAGCACTTTTTGTTTTGGAAGTAAGGAAAAAAATAGGTAAAAACCTAAGAATCCGGTCCCTAGTTATGAATTACTGTGAAGTAACTTCTGCATAAGCAAGAAATACATTTAGTGACTCCACACGTATTCAAAATGTTAAGTATTCACAAATACCTCAAACGGAAAATATGGTAAAGGCCTACGTGGAAGCTAACTTTTAATTGCGTTCTAAAAGACGAGAAAATCCATCCCAACACCTCAAACACATTCATTCAATTTTACAAGCAAAGATGTCAATCGCAGTCATAGGTACGTAGTTCGTTTATTAACAGGCTCTGTAGCAAAAACTTAAAGTTAAAAAAAAATATATATATAGTATATATAATAGCTGTTATTAACTACTGACCTATTTACTTATGTTTCAGCTCAATGGTGTTGCCTAAGGTATGATTATAAGGTCATGGCATTTTTTCCTGTACTAAATTATTACTAATGTCTTCAAAATATGACATTCTACAGAGGATGTGCGTGTGTGTGTGTGGGGGGGGGGGGTGTGCATGAGTGTAAGCGGATACAGAGAAAGAAAATAAAAAGAAATCTAAAGAGAAAAAGAGATTAGGCTATGAGAAGAAAGATACAAAATAATGTATTAATTTTCAGTATAAATAAAGTAAGTTTTGATTTAATTATAGGCTAAAAGTTAAAATACAATTTATACAGCTTGTGTTCATTAAAATTTTAATTGTTTGTGAAGCTACTGGATTCAGGACTACAAACGCTACACCATCTGGCCTTAACACCAAGTCATGTTGTTACAGGCGAGCTTCTGGAAAATCAAGTCCCGAGTCAAGATCTTCATCGAGTGACAAGTCTGACACTATACAGTACTTTCAATAATTTAGAATGTATTTTTTGTTTCAAAACGTTTCATGCTCATACGACACGCACTAGTTTATATGCACCAGTTTTTTTCCCAGCAAAAATATTCATAAAATAAACAATGCTCTAAGTTAATTGCAAAGTAGGCTTTTTTTGCGATGTCAATTTCTTGTACAGGATACTGATAGGTTAAAGCCCAAACGGCGACTCGTGGATTTTACTGCAGAAAGGCTCATCCAAAGAAATGCAAACAACTTAGGAGTACTAAGAAATGTTTATGACCAAAATACGAGTAGGCCTATAACTATAGGCAAACGTGCCTAATTTCGCAGTACCCCTAATTTCGGAGGATCTTTTTATTTTATTTACTGCCAAGTCAGGAACAGTAATGGAAAAATTTTAAAAAAATGTACAAAATAGAAGAGAAGATGCCCTCTTTGGTGAATAAAATGAAACATTTCCACTACTGTTTCCAATTTTGCAATAAATAAAATAAAAAGATACTACGAAATTAGGGGTACTGCGAAATTAGGCATGTTTGTTATACTTAGGCACATGCCGCAGATCATCTTATTGCACACCCCTTCTATTTTATTCACGTTTTATTTATTTATTTTTTTATTTATTTAATGTCCCTTTCAAGTCAACGGCTAGGAAGACTCACTATAGACGCTGGAATAATTACCCACAATGCAGCGAGGCAACAACTATTATGTTCATTTTATTAAACGGTTTCATATGGTACACTCATTTCTAGCTCGAAGGAAAATTTCCTCTACAGAATACAATTTAAACATCTTCATTTAGATTTAACTAATAAATTTTCAATAAAAATTCATTTTTAAAAATATTTTATTTACTTAGCAGGGGCACCTGTGAGTTTATCTCCCCGTCAAAACGAAGCGGTGACTTGTTAACTTCTTCGTAATATTGACACTGACTGTTGAAATAGCATTTTTTGTCTGCAACTTATGCTACTTTTGGTGTTTAGATAGTTCACCCTAGTGTTCCATATGGCCGCTGCTGCTCTGGTAACTTGATAAGAAGAGGAAATATGCTCCAATGTAATGAGGGAACGATTATTTTTTCTTTTTCTTCCTCTCTCACTCTGCATCTAAACGCAGTAACAAACATGTTCTTTGTAGAGATGCTATGGTCCAGGCACTCGCTGTCTTAACTAACTGCATAATATAAATAAAATTGGAATAAGAAAAAATAAAAATCATAACAGCAACGTCCTTTTCCTTGCATATGTTAGCACGCCATGATGGAATTCCTCTTTCATACAGGGATAGTCTGTTTAAAAGACAGTTTGACTACAGACTAGCAAGTAATTTTTTTATAGAGTAAGTTTCATTTTACTAATGAGATCTGCAATGCAATTATCACATGAGAATCTGTATTCGGCCAGGATTCGATTACAGGACCTTCTGATGTGCTCTATACGCAGAAACTGTCCAAGCTAGTCCAAAATCAGCTTCCACTGCGATATCAGCCTACAAGAAAGTACCAAACTATCCCGTTGAAATAGTTGAGAACTAGGCCTAAATTTATAATAACTTAATAATAATAATAATAAATTAGGTGCAGGCTAGTTTCTCGTAATCACCTATAGCGGAAACTTCAGCGGTATAGGCCTACGGGAAGAATTGCGAAATTTGTGTAGGTCTATAGACCAATTTGAACAGCAAAATGTGCAAGTGCACTTCCTGATTCTTAATAAATCATTATAATAAAAGACGAATATATCCTCCCCTTTACAAGAAGCAAAGTGTTCCACAACATAGGCTACGGTTCAACATGTAGACTACGGTAGTTTTAATTACAGTACAGGACTGTGCGATTTATTAAATTGGTGCAGGCTTTCACGGCCGGAGTCTGAAGGTTGGATAATATCTTCCGGGATACACTGACCTGGTTGGTCGGTGGTATCGGCGTTTCACTGAAACTCCTGAAGATATCTGTCTACCGCAGTTGCAGCAGAAACGTTTTGCAATTTTAATAAGAATATCAAAGATAGAAAAAACCCCAGAGTGGTAAAAAGAATTCGATGGCACTGTTAACCAACATTATAAACTTGAAGGAATCATAAAAAATTACTTTATATCAACTGGACAGGGAAAAGACTAAAATTCAAACTTAAATCTTCATGAAAAATACATTTTGAAGAAATGGAGGCAACTATTATATAATATATCTTATTACTTCAAAAGATTAAATTTGCAACGTAATTCTTCAAATTTTGCCATTAATTAAACTTCAATCAAGGTTCTTATAACGGGTGTAAACAACTATCGACTTTCTTCGGACTGTCGAAAATAAGGATTAGATACAGGAAATTCCATTTTATAAGGCATATCAGGATATGATATGCGTTCATTCACAACTTTTGTTTCTTGATATAACATTAACGGCTTAGCTCAGTTGGTAGAGCATTGGCGCGAATAGCCAAAGGTCCTGGGTTCAAGTCCCAGTGTCGGAGGAATTTTTCTCCTATAATATTCTCATTAACGGTAAAGCTGTTCATTATTATTATTATTATAACAAAATGACGGCATTGACGAAAATAATAGCCAAATAATAGTAATAGTAGGCTAATAATAATAATAATAATAATAATAATAATAATAATAATAATAATAATATTCTATTGGAGGTCATTTCGATAATTCTGGCCAAAAAGCAAGATTAAAATAGGTGTAAAATGAAAGAAACATGGGATTAGAGATGAAAAGGCAGCAGGAAAACTATATTATGATGATTATATTCAAGATGACAATAACATTCATAAAAATACTGTAAACTAAATCAACTAAGAGTATCATATTGTCGAGAAGACTATAGGCTATGTACTAGAAAATGTATCTGAAGTGCCATCGACTTAGAATATAATAATGAATATTTGAGAAACCTCTGGTGATACATAAATTTCTATACACGTTCCAGCAGCATATTGTCACATTTACAGAAGTTGCTGGTTCTAGTTGCGTTAAATGGCGGATAAGTTCAATGGAAAATGAACTGTAAACCAGACAGGGCAGAAGCACGTTGTACCGCACTGGAATAATGTTCTTAATAAGCTTGACAAGACAGTGCAAAAGGGGAGAGACTGTATTATATTATCTTGTGGTATCTTCTCTTCTTCCTTAGGGGTCCATCCCTTCGTTATTATAAGCAAGAAGCTGTCCTTCTAAACCGCCAGCAGAAGATAAATATTCCTCGACTGTTTTCAACTCTCCTTGCACCGAAACCTTACCACTCAAAATCTCTTGTGCACTAGAAAATTAATTTTGAAAGCATTTCTCCTCGAGAATATAATCTACATAAGCGTAAACAAGCACGTCATAACTGGTATGTAACCGAAAAAGTATTTAATGAAAAACTAATTATTTAGAGACAGTTTTTGAGATACTTTGAATAAACTTCTTAACATAGAAACAAGATAGATATAACTTGTTCAACGTCAAGGATCTTGATCTTAGAACAGTAAAAGGGCGATTTGATTTGGCGTTACCGGCACTAACTAGAATTTCGCTTCTTTCAGGCATTTCCTTATAACTTAGTGTATGGTTTTTAAGTTCACCCTACTTGTGGCCAACTTCATTAGGTTAACTACCTGTCTACTTACCTAACATTTTACCCAGATTTCCGATATAATGCGCACTGGTTCATATTTTGTAAGGGAATACTAAATCGCCTCCGCCACGGCCACTTTGAACCATTTACCCTAGTGAACATGTAATAATTTCAGAATTAATCTTATCTTAATTTAATTATATTATCAGCGTTGTGCAAGAAAAGGAACTGAGTCTGGACATAAAACCAATACGAGTCGGACTTCATGGAGTGGCAGTTGTGGACTTTCATTGTGACGCACGGCTTCTAGCCACTCAAATGAAATATATTTCATACTCCACCTTCCTTCACAGCTCACCTAGGACTGAGCGTTGAACTTAAGTTCAATTAAACAAGAGATTGGCTCACCCAGGGCTGGTGTAGAACACAGATGGTAAGAAGATTCAATGTCAACATTAAATAAATAAATAAATAAAAACTCTAGAAGAAATCGGAAAGTTTCCATGCACTTGACTGTACAAAGTCGTTAATCGGCCAAACTAAGGTAACTAAGTTTACTAAGGAAAACTAAGGTAATGATGGTGTTCTACTCAATGTCCTTGACGGCGAGATAAACTCAAAGGTGGCCCTGCTAATTATATATATATATATATATATATTATTGAAAATGTGTTAGTTAAAATCTCAATGAAGATATTTACATTGTACTCCATGGAGGAAATAACTTACTTCCAATGCCTGCTTTGTTGTTGGAAAAGACTAACATCATACGTTTCTGATTGGGGTTATTTTATTTTTATTTAACGAAGCGTACTGCAACGTAGCCTGTGGTCGTCGCCGGTGTGCCGGAATTTTATCCTGCAGTTCTTTTATAAGCCTGAAAATCTACAGACAACAGCCTGTGATATTTATGCAAACATAAATGCCATCGACGTGGGCCGGGATCTAACCCACTACCCTGGACACATAAAGTCAGCGCCATACAAACAGTGTCACCCAGGAAGACTATGTTTTTGGTAATAATTCCCTATGATTTCGAGAAAATGTTCTGTGTGCTGTTATTATCCAGTGTTATTTTTCACCATATCTGATCATAAATGTACAGGTTCTAATGGACGAAACAATCCATCGATACTAATTTATAGAAAATCTATCGATACTACTTTATAGAAAATCAATCTCACTAGTCATGACTTCAAATTAAAAGAAATTACAAAGAGATCTATTTTCCCTGCATTTTGCAACCACTCTACTAGAGTCAAACTCGTTATAGGAAAAAGAAGTTGGAAAGCAATGTACTTGAAAAGTAACTCAACACCATTAACATTATTTAAGCATGCTGGAAGAAAGACGCATATACCATCTATGAACGCATGAATGAAGAGAGTATGTCTTCACATCCTGTCGCCGAATAGCAGAAACGAATTTACAGCCTGAAGATTATGTTTAATAATATTTAAAGAAGAAGATGAAAACTTCAGAAGGGTTAAGGTTTCATTGGTTAATTTGCAGTAATTTATAACAGAGTACCAGGACTGCATTATGATAATATATGTGCAGTGTTATTTAATAACGGAGAAGTAGGAATTGTTGGGGTTTCAAAAGGGAGGACTACGCAAAGTCTTGTGGTTGTGAAGATGCGGCGAAGAAGGGATGGAAGTTGGACGCTGTCACGTAAGATTACCACTACGGTACCGACCCACTTTTCATTAAGAAGTTCATTTCATAAGCAAAATACGTACACAAATGTCCCCGCTTCTCCATAATAATATCTTACGGTTTGCAATGCTACAGAGTATTCGTTATACCAGGGATGGCCAACTGGCGGCCCTCGACCTTATTTTGTGCGGCCCGCGACACAATTTAAAAAATATATTTTATTTTATTTGTAGTTTCATATTATGGATAGTTTTGAAGAATTGCAGACAAATTTGGAAGCATGTATTTGTGTGAATCCATATTTTCCATTATGAAGGCAGTTAAATCGTCACAAAGAAAAAGAAGCCCATCTTCAGGACTTGGAAAATATCAACATCTTTGGAAATTTACTTTGTGAACTTGTTACTTCCCACGAGTGTCCATAGTGCTTTCATTAATGTGTAGGCCTACTGCATGTTAACAAATACTGACAGTAATTTTACTGCATCCAAAAAAGTGCTCTCATTGTGTCATGAATTTCAATAAATAATACTTTTACTGCATCCTAAACAGAGCTTTCATTAATGTGTACTGAACTTAAATAATTTTAATTTTTAATAATAATTTTACTGCATTAAAGAAATTTGCGGCCCATGACATCAACACACATGATATATTGACCCTTTGAAGCAAAGAAGTTGGTCACCCCTGCTCTATGATAAAAACTGTTCTACAATCGATCCAGTTTTCCTGATTTTTGTCCAAAAGGGAGAAGCGCGAAAGCTCCGCATGGTTTCCTAGTAAATTCAGTAAAATTTCAGTTCATAGAAGGCTCCAGAGTTTCCTGCAGAAAAGTACAAAAAAAAAAACTCATAAATCTAGTTGCATTTAATGAAACTATTTTAGGAATGATATCAATATTTTAATGAAGAGAAATAAAAAGAAATACAAATTATAAGGTACTTTAATTTAAGAATTATTTTTAATATCATAAACGGTAATATTTCCGACATTTCTCTATAGATGTTAAGTAAGTTACCGATTTCAACATAAACATAGGAAGACTTTGGGATTCAAGTGAGAAGAGATAAAAGCGAAATGAAAGGGTAGGCTACACAATACTGTTATTTCATTCGTATATCCTTCACTACAAAATCGCAATAGTTAGATCACGCAAATAATGCAGAAGTCTTATGACACTAATATAAGGGGAAAGATCAGAGCATCATATATAATTTTTAATTTTATATTACCGGTAGAAAAGCATCATTGAAACATCATTACCATCCTTAAGAAGGACGTGCTCGTTTGCTGGTAGTAGGCTACATAAATCCCTTTCCAGTAGCCTACACTTTCTGGCAAAGCAGCCTTCCTAAATAATTGCCGTAAGCTACTGCATCGCTACCAACCGTACGAAGAATGGAGAATTCCGCTAGTTTCTGATATGGATGTAGGCCTATATATGCCTAGAAATACTATAGGCCATTCGTGAATCACTGAAAAAAGGCAGGCTGTAAGTAGCTCTATGTAAAGCATGGGACCCAAAGCAAAAGAGGATTAAAAAGCAGCAAATAAAATCTGAAGAGCAAGGACTTGACCGCCACAAACCTTATTAGGCTAGTGTAACAAAGAATAACGCTATTTGAAGCCTTATCAGATGATGAAGACAGACATGCACGAGAGAATGGGGCAGGTGGAAATAGTTCATTCCTTTTCTAGTAACACAGGTGAAAATTACCACAGGGTGGTGGCACGACTTCGAAGACAGCATGGATCACCTGTTCTCCATGAAGTTATATATTGACATTGAATCCTAAGATTCTGACTTCCTCCAGCTGTAGTTCTGGTGCATCGATCATTACACATCATGTCGCTCAAGATGACACCATTCCTCTTTAATTTCATTGAAATATTTAACCCTCTAATGATACAATTCTTCTTCATATAGCCTGAAATAGCTAGTGGCAAAGTCGATAATGTATCTAATTTCTGCTATTCGGATTTCAAATTAAACAGCACCATTAGTAGCCTCCCCATCACTAGTACTTAATTCCATAGGGAACTAGCAAGAATATTAGTGAAAATGTTTATACTCACGGAAATGTGGGGATAAAATGCAATTAGAAATCAACCATTAATTGCCATGAAATTATCAATTCTATCAAAGTGTCAGAGGACTGTAGGAAGTATTGAAAGTACAGTATACAACTCTAATTATTTCGTTACAGTGTACTTTAATTGCAATGTCTAAAAACTGTATTAAACACGCAAATATATACAATATAAATATAATACGAAGCACTGAATGTGTAAGCTTTTACTCACCGTTCCACTCAAAAAGACGATTTTGCTTTATGAACTATAAACAAATACAAGATGAATACTACGGTACTATTCTTTGACATTTCGCTTGCACGTTCATAGCGTTTTGTATTATTTTCATTTTTATAGCATTTATATTATTTTTATTTTATTTTATTTTAGGGTTTTATATTTTTTATTATGGCCTGGTCAGATTTAGCTGATGATTTATTGTTCTTAGTAGTCTATTATAACATGCAACTAAAAAAACGAATTTGTAATAAATTAAAGAAATAACAGTACAAAATACTCTTATTCTGAATGTAACGCGTAATGAAATAAGCATAAAGCAAGCTATCATCTGCGTTTTGCCATAACATAGTAGCGTCTATATCCCCAAACTTAATATAGCATGTGTTGCATAACTTATTAGCTTTTCACACAAAACATTATTATGAATTCCAGTCAACTTCAAAAGCTCTCCGGACAACCCAGCCGGCAAAAAAGAGGGCAGACAAGTAGAATTCCATACACAGTTCATATATAAGAAAAAAGCTTAGAGTTAGGGTGTTAGACTGCCTAGAAGTTTGCGAACCACAAGTCCCGCAAAAGCAATCTAACATTCATAGCTTGCCCCTACCGGTCAAACAGCCAGCTGACCCGCACACCAACCTTGTAACATGTGTGGCGTAGCTGCAAGGGGTCAGATGGTCGCATACAAGCCACAGACACAGGGGAAGGAGGATGGGAAGAGAGTTTTTAACACGTAAAAAGACGTGGAGGGAAATTTGAGAGATCAGAAACCAATGCATTAAATATAGGACGCACTAAAAAGTTTTACAGAATGAGTTGTGGTCATAAGAGAGAATAAGGGAAAGCAATACAGGTCGCCGAAACGGAATGACTTAAAAGCTTATATAAAGGTACACAGAATACACAGAAAACGCACGTACTATCAAGCCGAAATAGTAGGAAATACTGCAATCGCACAAGGAACAGAAACTTCAAGATAAACCGTGGTTCTTTCTCTCTCTCTCTCTCTTTCACATACACACACACAGGATACCTGTCATTACACTGCTAACTCATAAACTTATTAAATGTAAAAGCCCTGTTTACCTGTTGAAATCTTTCAGCCTATACAAAGAAAACATGATCGTTCCAATGAGTTTACTTCAAGCACACTCCAAATTCCTAGATACCGCACCGCTAAATTTAATAAATCCTCTATATGCACGGTCTCTCGAGTATAAAATAAACTCCATCTGTATCATTATCAAAGTTATTCTCTTGCTATGACAAAAAAAAAACTCTTTAGTTATTCACCTCATATCCGCTTATGAATTATTCTGAGTTCCCATATCTACAAAAGTAAGTGGACCCAGACGACAAGCAGGAAGAGTCAGAGAGAGCAACGTGTGTTGTGGCGGTATTTTGCGTATAGCGTATGCTAAACTTAACCACTTGGTCCCCACTAGAACTCATCAAAAGTGTGTAAAGGGAATTTAGACACAACCTGTAAGTATGTATATCTGTATGTATTATGTATGAATGTATGTATGTATGTATGTATGTATGTATGTATGTATGTATGTATGTATGTATGTATGTATGTATCTATGTATGTGTGTATGTATATATACACACACATATGTGTAAACCGAGCTGGCTTGTTAAAGCTAAAGTCCTTAAAGGTAATATTTTTGCATTAGGGAAAACACACGAAATTTAATATTATTATTTCTTATATGGAAAAGGTGAAACACATTCAAAATAATTATATTTTACGTTATTCAAAATGTTCCTCAAGGCTTTTAGTGCCTTTGATTTTCTTGAAAATTTGCAGAAATACAAATCGTATACTAGTACACAAAGTAATGCATGGAATTGGCTCTTCATTGAAAACGTTGCACGTTACGAAATGTTAACATTATAAAACAATGACGATTACCGAGATAAAAATAATAGGCCTATGTGAATGAAAATTTTTAACTCCATAACCAATACTATTTTCAATATCCATGCACACTTCTTTAAATTGTAAGATGCAAATCCTTCAGAAAAAAAAATCAAGTTTGAGACAGCAAGGAATGTTTTGAACATGCCCATATTTTAATATTAATATCTTAGGACATGCAGGAAACTTGATTCAATTTAGTATATTTATTTTCACGTACAAACACAACAAACCCGCCAAAGTTTGAAAACAACTGATACAAATCCTACAGAATTTTCAAAATTCAGCCCTAGTGTTCCATAAGTTATATTACAATCGTCTGTATGCTATAATATGAGTCAGTACTAATATTAGAGGCTTGTAACACCGACACTTGGGAAGAGGGCGTTCTACAAACCATTTCACGTTTGTATTAACCAAAAAATAAATAATCACATTACACCAGGGATGTTACAGTGGTCTCTCTACGTGCACACTTCAATGGAGATCTGCCAGGAAAGGCTCGATTGGGGGACACCTGACTGACCACGCCTGTCACGCTAACACATGGGGTGGAGGATAATGAAATGATAATGGCGTATTGGCTGAATGCTAATTAACACTGACAAACAGGAGGGGGCTCTTGCTTTCCAAGTCCAACCGGTTTCGAACCTCGATTTCCATTATACAAAGCCTGTACATCCCAGTATGTTGATAATTAGCTGAATACGTAATCGACATTTACCATATTCAGTTCCCCCTACTATTTTGTCAAAATTTGGTTGATATTTGAAGCTTCCATCGCTACAAATTCGACAGAAAACAAATATTTTCTTTTTTCGCATTGAAAGATAAGTTGTCATAATATGAAATAACATGCAAACTTTAAAATGTGGATTATTTTAATATATAAGTGTGTGTGTGTGTATGTATATATATATACATGTATAACCCTCAGAATTCATTATTCATTACTGTTATATCCAGAAGTGATATGGCACCAATCAAGGGCTGGTGAAATTGAAACTTGTTATCGGCTAAGGAAAGTGCGTTTACACACTACTTTACTGTGGCATGCAAAAGGACAATAAAAATATTGACAAAATTGTGTAATGGGAATGTTTGTCATTTGCAATGACAAAAATTTGAAGGGATAAATGAGAGTGAGATACAGACAAAGAGTGAAAGAGTGAGAGTGGGAGAGAAGGAAAGAAACGCAACTGGGCGTAGAGAGATTAGAGACGTTCAGATGTTGCTAAAAATAAAAGGAAAGAGGGAGGATCAGGGACGAAGAAGGAAGAAAGGAATGAAGGAAAGAAAGAAGATAGGAACGAAAGAAAGAAAAAAAGAATCGGGAAAAATGAAAGAAAGAAAAGAATCGGAAAAAAGAACGAAGAAATAACAAATACAGGACAAAAATCCGTCAATGAGACGGAGAAAGAAATGCAGATGAAGAAGTACCAAACAAAACCAACTCCTGAGAGGAAGGGGGAGAGAAAGAAAGACAAGCAACTGCGCGCGGAGAGAATAGGGGAGTTCAGATGTTGCTGGAAATAAAGGAAGGAAAGAAAGAGGTGAAGGGATGAAGAAGGAAGAAAAGAATTAACGAAAGAAAGAAGGTACATACACAGGCTATATACAAACACATCAGACCACAAAAAGAATGGAGACAAAAAGAGTGATAAAAGAACTAAAGAATGGAAGATGGATTCATGAATGGTTTTTAAACAAAGGATGGCCTAAATGGGAAAAGAACTACATATAATGAAGACTGTAAATAAGTTTCAAACAAGCATGTATTGCATGTTGTACTCTTCAACACAGAATTATTACGCTGCAAACCATCTATTCATATGCTGGAAATTGTTCTTGAACTCACGAGTAAACTAGCTTAAACAATTCACTCAACAAATCGCCAGTAATAACAGCCCTACGTATATTTACCAATAGGAATTAGCAAGAGTAAAGAACAACTCAATCGCAAAGCATTGTGTTTTAAACTTGAAACAATGGACTGAAGAACGAAATTAGAGGGTAGGCATTTAGTAAATATCGCAGTACGCCTTGGGACACACGGAATGTTGTAATAACTGAATGAAGCAATGACTTAATTCCGTAACTTGGCAGACAATAAAACAACGTTCCTGCACTTTTTCTCATCTCCAAGAAAAGCACTTTGCAAAATACTGAAAGCTGCAATATGGGCGATTAATTCCTTACTAGATTTCTGAAAACGCAATATTGGTATCCTTAAAAGTTATATTTCTCTTATTCACGTGCAAGTAATCAGCGAATTAACAATTTAGCGATACTGAAAAGAAAACAAAATGTTGTGTAGAAATGTCCCTTATCCAACAGGAAACGGAAAAGACTAGGCTAAGATTTTATGCATACCAGATAGTCTACTGTAGGAAAAATAGTAGGCCTATACTAAGTTGATTTCAATTATTCAAATTCTGCAAGTGAAACCTGGGATTTGGAATTACTCTTCTGAAACCTTCATCCTGATAAATTAACTGTTGTTGCTACTGGTATATAATAAACTGACCTATTACCAATTAATCAGCTCTTTTCATGGAATCCACGCTTGGGAAAGATCACGTAAAATAAATGTCCAATAATGCATGAAATAGAAATTTTACAAAACAGATCGATCAACGCAAAAATTCTGCATAACATTTTAAAAATTGGAACAACAATTAATGACGAGAACGATGAAATTAAGTGAGCGGAAACAATACAGCTTCATTCATTTCATGTCACTTTCAGAAAGTAAGTTTTGTATAAATCTTTTCTAGCATGATAATAGACTTGGAGAGAGAAAAAAAAGCTAGAGAGCTGCCTCGACCGAATCGGCACGTCGTCAGTACACCATCGCATATTAACCACACAGCCGTAACGTCACTGAAATTGTTTCCAACCACAACTTTCTTTTATTGTCACCTCAATGCAACAAAACATTTAATGACTGTGCTGTTTACATTTAGCCTATACTAAGTCAGAATATTAGGAAATAAACTTCACATACTTCACTACTTCGTGTTTGAATTTTTAATAATCACGTTACATGTTACAGAAGTACCCAATAATTTAATTATGTCGGCTATATTTCTGATTATCGAAAATCGTCTACTTATTAGTTATTACTAATCCAAGTAATATCTACCACGAGATTATTCTCGATTGCAGTATTACGGCCTACAATAAAAAAATTGTTACTGGCTGACTTGCGTAGAACATATTTCGGTTCATTTTTCAAAACCGATTGATGGAATGGATTCTTTTCGGGCGTAAAATTCAAGCATGTCTTCCTTCTTCAGAAGAGAAGAAAAGCCGCTTTCTCACCTCCTAAAATTATGGCACATTCAAGAATCCCACAACTTGAGTGCGGAATAATTATCGACAGCTTTAGCTTAATCTGATCTTTCTTCTTTCTTTTCTTTCCGTGAGCTACGAGCCAATTCTTCATCACTATGCGCCAATATTTTATTTTTCTATTGTCTTAAATCACTATTGGCGCAAGGAATTTTATTTAAATAAAATTTGGGGAAGGAATTGTTATGTAGGAGGCTTTGTTCTTCCCTATTATGATACAGCGAGTAAATTATGGTCGGTCTGAACTTACAAATTGTTGAGATACAATATTACGTCATATTGGTTTATTGTGCGCCAATAGTGATTTAAGACAATAGAAAAATCAAATATTGGCGCAACTACAAGAAATAAAGAAAGGAACTGTGAAATCACTCTAATTTAAAAAGTCTTAACAAAGGACAATGAGAAACGGCAACAAATTATTATTATTATTATTATATAGGCTTACATTTCTTTACAGATTGTAAGCAATAAGGATCGCAAGTAATGTAATTTATTATCAAGTAACCTGGATTCTAGTAAAATACGACTTAACAGTAAGCTTGATTACCAATATAATCAATTACTTCGTAATTACGATGACAATAAGTTTTAGATAACACACAACTTGTTAACCATGATAATTTTCTTTCTTATTTTTTACACATAAAAAGAATTCAATGGTTCGTCGGCAAGACTTCAAACGTTGAAATGCTGGAAAAATAGTTAAAGATTTATAGGTAAGATTAGAGTAGGTTCCAGTGAATGTCTTTATTAGAAGACACAGCATGAACGAACAGCTGTCTAAGCCTGCGATCGTGCGTAGATACGTTTGTCTTAATTAGAGAGTGAATCAAATTCTTTTAGGGAATCAGTATTATCATGCATTTGTTCTTGTCATTTACAGTAGCATTTAAAATATTTTCGAGTCGAGTTAAAATGACGCTGTCGGGATCTTCACAAATAGTCCGAGTGCTTAACTGAATGAGGTCAATGCAGTTTTTAAGGAGGTTTAATGCTTTGACTCATTTTCACACAGACGACGTTACTCTGACTATTGAAGCCTACACTTTGTAGAAAGATTACTATGGAAATTTGTTTTGCGATATGCAAAACTAAGGATACTGGCAAGGAACATAATCGTATTGTTCACCGGAAGCCAATAAAACGAACATCTCGATAACCCTAAGACATATCGAAAAATATAAAAAATACCAATTTGTCCAAACAGTCTTCAAATTATTTCTGACCACAGTAAAGTTCAATATCGGTAAAGAATACAAACAGGTTGTTCCCCAAGCCATTAAATAGACCACAATCTTGAAACGCTTAAATATTTCTGAATAGTCCTATGTTCGTTTCAGATATAAAATCTATGCTCATGCAGAACTTCAGCTTTATCAGTTGAGAAGTTCTTATGTGAAAGAGTAATAGACGACTCATAGACACCACTAGATTTTTATTAATTAGTATAGTTTAGGCACAAAGTAATATACTGTATTGTTTTACAAAACTCAAGCGAAGACCTCTCAAATAGTAACAGCCAACTTAAAAAAAAAACAGCAACGGAATTTAGCAGTTTAGTCTAATATTAGATTTCATATTGGACTAGGTGGAGAAAAGATTAATTAAGTACGGTTTACAATATAATTCTCACCTTTTGCTTACTACGATATCGAAACCTCAAAGGTAAGGTATAAAAGTAAAAAAGGTTCACAACCTGAGATACCATTTATATAACTTTTTTCAACCGTAAGACTATTTACTTCAGCTTCGACTTCTTTGTTCTCGGAAAATATTATATGAAGAAAGTTTTGCCTTGTATGATAAGATGTATTCATTTGTGACATAGTAACTTGACGTAACTTATATTAATGGAAGCTACGACTTACACCATAATTATTCGAGAAATAGTCCAACGAAATTAATGGAAACTTTTAAAAATTGTACTGTTGTTTTTATGACAAAAAATAAATTACATTTTAATAATAGTACTAATAATAATAATAATAATAATAATAATAATAATAATAATAATAATAATAATAATAATAGTGAAATGCGCCGTGCGATTATTCTAATGTCTTCGATCAATCATTTCAAGTATATGTCCCCACCAATTTATTTTTGTCAAGTGAAAAAAAAAATTAAGTGCTACCTATACAGGTCATGAAGGCAGCTCCAGAAGATTGAGACTCCAAGATTTTTCGACATTTGGCACATGACAGTGGTAACGTCAGTCTAACGCACCGACCGCATTTAGACCTAACCCAGGATTGCTCCTGGTACTCATCTCAGTTAGAGGCTGAGTCAACCCAGGACCATAGTGCCTCCAGAAGTATTATGCCAACTGAAAAATCCCGATGACCTCTTCGGAGATCGAATCCGAATATATGTATATATAAACATACATACATACATACCTACATACACACACACACACAATCGGCGACTTTAGATCAGTGAAAATAACGTTCAGATCAGTTCTAAATTAAGATGAAAGATAGTAAGGAGAGCAAAGAGATTGAGGAGAGGATAACAGAGTTACACGAGAAAATAAAGAAAGCACTACATAATTATGAGACTGGGTCATTTTCATTTAAATCAATAATAATAATATTTAATAATAATTTTCACAAAGTTTGAGATTTGCCAGTGGACAACGACAACATATGTTGTGAAAAAGTGCACTAATGGTATCATCTCCCCCCCCCCCCCACCAGACAAATTACATATATAACATGGAAAATCTTAAATAAAACTTTTGTAAAGCCTCAATGAGTCTTCAGATCATATTGGTAATAGATTGTGTGTACAAGATGAGGATACTGCGGACAAAGAAGTGGAATATCATAATGGGAGTCAAGCACACAAGTACAATGATGAGTAATTGCAGGCCGGCTTTGTGCACAAATACGAGTTTGTTGCCACGGTCTTTTTCTAATCATAATGGTTAAAGTTCAAAACCAGAAACTCAAAAGACGGATTTAAATACTGAAACATAACAAGCGTATCGTGTTTCTAGTAGAAGGTGATATCACGTGGTATTACTGTGTTATATCTATCGATAACATCGTTAAATGTTATAAAAAGTATTTTTCCTTTCGATTATATGGCAACTGTGCATAGCCTACGTCTTAGCATATTACTGACAGACTTCAATCAAACGCAGCAGATTATTATTTAATCAAGGCAATTTCCTTATATATGTATATATCAGCCCAGATATATATAATTCGATTTGATGACCGGAACAGTGGGTTCTTAATTTTTCTCACCTATGAAAGGTGTGTGTATATATATATATGCACTGTTCCGGTCATCAAATCGAATTATTAAAATAAATAATTAATAAATAAATAATAAAAAATAATAATAATAACAACAACAATAACAACATAAGTCAGGCTCAGTATGAGGAAGTTTACTTTTCATGCAGAAAACTTTCTTCGACGGAACACATTTTCTAAAGGAAAATTATGACAGAGTAGTTAATAATAATTTAAAGATACGTTTTCTATTATTTTGGCTACTCATCGGTGCAAATGGCAAAATATGAGCTAGAATCTAATCCAGAAATTCATGACTGGTAGTCAAAAGCTCTGACCGCTAGATCATGCGGCTGATCTTACTGAAATATCTGCATTTGAATGGTAAAATTTCCACCTCTTAAATCGACTATTTTCCTAGTTATGAGTACTATGATAAATACCTGATAACTAATGACACAAATCTTTAGCCTACCTCACATGCCTGGTGTACGAATGAAATACGCAAAATCCGTTTCATTGTCGTTATTTCTTATTCACATATTACTGCTTCACAATGCGTATTATCGGCCGGTGATGGTTAAATATTCTTATAGGTCACCATTTCTCCCACAATCACAAGCTACCGTTTCAGATGATTGGCTTGATGTATCTCGCAACAAATAAAACGCAGCGACCGAAGAAATATGTTGGTCATACAGTGACTTGTGAATCACGAACAGTTCGGTCACGCTCCCAAAGCAAACGGGAGTATAAAAACTGCAACATTGGCTTGAACACGGCACGCTGAGCACATTAAAAACCACAAGGTGCAAACACCTTGAAAATTATTTGAAATGCTACCAGAAAAAAAGGATGATCAGTTTTTGGTGTATTCATTGATAAGTGGCAGGTACTGTAGGCCTACATCCCTTTTTAACAGTAATGCTTCTCTTTATAAATAAAATTTCTTTTACTACTTAACTGAATCGGTTAATTGATACACTCAATCTAGAGTGACAGGAAAAAAGCGAATAAGTCAAAATTCCAAAGTTTCGGGAGAGACAAATAACGATTTATTTTCACGGCATTTTAACAATATTTAGATCAGTCTACACAGTAACTTATACTACGTAAAAATATCTGGGTGGACGGATCTAAATATTGTAAAAATGCTGTGAAAATAAATAATTATTTGTCTCTCCTAAAACTTTGGAATTTCGACTTATTCGCTTTTTCCCTATCACTCTAGAAATTATTTTCACTGTTTTTAGTTTTAAGAAAAGTGCAAAAGTAGCTTATTAATTTGGACTCACGTCTATGCATTACTGGTAAAGTGAATTCTTCATAAACCATCCAGCTATGACAGTTGTAGCAGACTGGTCGGAAGGACAATGCAGGATCCAAAGTGAATCGCGTCGCGTCTTAAAAAAAGTTATGTTCTGAATATAGTTCCACATAATATCAACATAGCCCTCATCTGGGAATGTAAAATTATATTCAATACAATAGAAAGGAAAGTTTCAGTTTATAAGCTTATATTATAATATAATGGTCGAACTACATCAACATAGCCCTCATCTGGGAATGAACAATTTTATTCGTGTAATAGAAAGGAAGTTTCAGTTTATACGCTTATATTATAATAGCCTACTGTATAATGGTCGAACTACGCAGACAATGAAAATGAAGATGTGATCTAAAATTAAAGGCATGTTGCTAACAATTAGATCCCTCAGTCATGAGGATCATCCAACTGTCCCTCACAGCATCAAGAGAGACAGTTAAGGTCATTTCAGATCAACGCTGTAAAAGAGGGAGTTCTGCTGAACGTTCTCCCACGGCTAAGTGTCTCTATTAAGAATAACTGTTAGAATGGAATGAAGTGCATTCTTTCGATAAATGACTCAATTTCTGTAAATTGCTAAAGTGACCAAATGTACAGTAGTTTCTAAATGGTAATGGTAATTATAACATTAAGAACTTACTTACTGTAGTCTTCGAAAAGTAAAGTTAAAAAAAAAACTGCGAACTTTTTACGAGCTCCACTTTTTTTATCTCAGCTGTGTTTATACTCCTTTCAGCTGCGAGGCCATATCGGGATCTGTGTCAATGCAGTAGGGTAGGCCATGGAACTACTGCTTGTCAATGGGAGTAAATTTCAGCTAACATTAATTTAAATGGATATGATACAGGAGGAAATCGATGAAGATGAATCATGGTATGTAAATATCCAATTCAGCATTTGCCTTTACGACTGGGGAAACCATTAAAAACACATGTCAAATTGGCCAAATCCCAAGGATTTGAACCTGGGACCTCCCGAATGTGAGTCCACTCCACTTCTTAATTAATCACATATCGTGCTTAATACCTAAATTTGAATATAGCCCTTCCATATCTATTTCAGATTTCCCTACGGGTTACCTTGAATAGTGAATTCTAATTTTCGGATTTATGACCTGTTCTTTGTAGGTTGTTTTGTTTAATTACTAATGGAATAAGTTATGTGATATATATAATTAATTTCGTCATCATAGAGAATTGTTTTTTCTTTTTCAGAAAGACGTACGAGAACTTCTATGTGGAAGTATATGTGTTAGTGACGGGCAGAATCTAATGATTTTAAGATGTGAATAATCTGTTCTAGAGTAATATGAAGAATAGAGTGTTGTATTAAGCTATATTGTTTGTGAGATGTGTTTGAACTTGTCGATGACCGCACGCTATCAGTTTAATGCCAAGATAATAATAATTATTATTATTATTTTTTTATTTCTATTATTATTATTATTATTATTATTATTATTATTATTATTATTAAGGATGTTTGTAAGGTGTAGCTGGTATTCATTTGCAACACTGCCACCGGGTTGCTAGCCATTTGAAATGTTACATACACTAAAATATTTAAAAAATAATAAAAACTTATACGTTTTCACTTACGCCTGTGATGCACTGAAAAGTTTCATTATCGTCACATGGGCACAGGAATGATGGACATTACGCTCATATGAAGAGAACAAAAGGAAAGCAAAACGGAAGAAAAACACAACAAAGCCAGTCGAATAAAAACAAGAGATATGTGGATGATACTTGCTTAAATACCGTCCGTCTAAACTGACCGCATCTTGCACAAAGGGTGCTCTTACATCACACGTTTTTGCCAGACCACTAGTTTTTAGAAAATACCTGAATTTTAGTTGAGACCTCACATTCGCTCATAACTCAACGTTAATGAATGCCACTGTGAATTTCTATGATAATTGTTTCCTTTCCAACCTATGATATGGGTGAAAAGGTGTCATCATCAAGTTGTAACTATTATTTTCATATCTATTATATCATAATTATTATCAGGACCACACAAGAAGTCACTTCCGACCAGAGGGCATTCATCAAACTATGACAAGTAAGGTGTGTATATCTTTTTATGTAGATCTAAAACAATTCTTCACTAAAAACAATTAAGCGCGTTAAGTAAGTCATTATATGTAATTATGAAGAGAACATGGTATTAAACATTACATCCACAACCTTTCTTATACTTTTTTTGCTTATACACATCAAAATGAAAAGTATTTCACTAAAGTTATGACATGAGTACATGGCATGACGTATAATGACATACTGATGGACAAGCCTATATTAATGAAAATAGGTATTCAATAAAATTTGAAGCCTTTTAGCAGCAAATTTAACAATCTGATAGAAGCAAGAGTTTTTTGAGTGTGATATTACTATGATGTATCTGTTAAATTTCGGTTGACTCTTACTATTTTTAAGTATGTGTATAATTTATTAAGCAACTATTGTATAAAATTATCTGTATATTTCTCTAGTTTTAGAATATGACTTTGTCCATTGCTGTAAAGCTCAGAAGAAAAATAGAAAATAAAAAATAAAATTATTATAATTAATTAATATTATTATTTATCACGATTTTTTAAATTAACCGTCCCTCATTCGACTTACGTAATGTATATTTAGCCAACTTTAGAAACATTGATTGAGTAGAGATTCAGCCAGGACGTGGCTTTTAATTTTCGTAAAGAAAGTACGGGTTCGCTTGCCTGCTTTGCACTTTTTCTTTTTTGATATATATAGCCTACACACACTCACACATATAGCCTATATATTATGGGAGATTCAGCTTTGGTCTCTGTTTGTCTGTCAAAGTCACAATAAAGTTCCTGTATTGCTGTTATTTAGTACAAGTTCTTATTCAGAAATTGTATAATCCCAAGAATGTTATAGGATATATTCAATGTTATAAACTTATTAGAAAATAAGTGTCTTTGTAAGGAGTTCGAAGAAACGGAAACTACTTGCTTAATATTTATTTTTAAAAAGTGATATGATGCAAATTGTTTGGCATAACAGGTTTAGGTTTGTCAAAATTTCAACAGAATAAATATTAAAGTAGATTATATTTTACTGCTTACCAATGATTACATCTTTGCTTACCTGATATGCTACTGTTTTGTCCGATTTCCTGTGCCCATGGAAATCTTAAACTTCTTAAAAATCTTATAGACTAATGGTGTTTTTAGGCGTCTACTGTTAATCACCTCTTACTTTTAAAAAAATATCTACGAGAACCTTCCAGATAGTTGCGAGAACTAGTTCTGTTATACTTTGTCTAACAAAACCTGATACAACCTCCTTCTGTAAAACACCCGTACGAAGGCTGGGCTCTTTTGCAAATCTGCAATAAATTTGTTACGAATTTTCAGTACACACAGTCTGAAATTAAACACAACTAAAAGTGTTTACATACTCTCCAGAAGTCGCATATTGCCTCTTGAATAAACTATACCTTTATTTTTTATTTTTTTTTTATTAACACCACGGTTTTATAGCTACATGCTCCATTACATAATATACCATACGAATAATATATTCTAACATAATAAGAAAATTAAAGAAGTACCTATACATTAACTATCTAAAAATTAATGACTATGGGTTGTTCTTTACAATCTGGATAGAACTCTACAATCTTAGAAAGGTTACATCCTTAGAGAACTGCCTTGTTATGATATTAGACTGTCAGCAGAATTCACGTAAGTTTTTAGCGAAGGATCGTCAATCTCCTATCATAAATCCGAACACAGTCATGCTGTCCAAATCATATCTGGTCTTCAAACACTCAACTGTGGGGTCATACTTGTTCTTTTTCTCCTAAACGAGTCTTAAAATATAAAGTAAAAGAAGTCACTTCGTATAAGCTTACAAAGGCAAAATAATTTTTCATTTATCGCAATTTATGAGTTACAGTATTCTTATCTGCAGAAGAGAACAGTTTATTAACAAAAGAGATGTTAAATTGGCAGACCGGAGACATAATCATCCATTGCCTGATATTATATTATCCGACATTAAAAACACATCAACTAAATTACACCTCTCTGGTCTCTTAATAACGGGTGGACAGTGAAGTCACACAGTCGCCTTTTCACTGTCGTACCGCTGCCGCTTCAGTGTCTGACAATTTTGTGTGACCTCTCTCAATTTCATAGGTCACCAAGCTTGTAGCAGTTCTCTACGCCAATAGACTCCAGAATTTCGAGGTTTTACAAAATTGATAAAATTTATCTGACTAACCCCGGCAGTATTATACTGTATATAGTAACAGATGTAGTTATGAAATAAAATAAATGTGATATCAGTTGCTCAACTATGATTTATTTTGTCATTCGCTGCCTAGGCCTTTCGGTGCGTTTGCACCATCTTCAGAGTATCTGAAATTATGTTTTAATCTTATAGTGTTTATGAGGACGTTTACCTGTATAACATGTATATGTCTTGTTTATATTATATTCCATTATGTTCAGTCAATGGTGTTCCAATAATGTCATGTATCGTCATATGTATTTTAACAGTTTATACAAATAAAATCAAACATAACTCATAGAACATAATGGAGTTAATTGAGTGATGAAATGTTGCTATGTTATGTTATATATTTATCACTCAATTAACTTCATTATGTTCTATTAGTTATGTTTGATTTTAATTGTATAAACTGTTAAAATACTTTGACGACACATGACATTTGTGGAACACCACTGACTGAACATAATGGAATATATTATAGACAAGACATACACATGTTATACAGGTAAACGTGCTCATAAATACTGTAAGATTGTAATTTCAGATGCCCTGAAGATGGTGCAAACGCACCGAACGCCTAGGCGGCGAATTACAAAATAAATCGTAACTGAGCAACTGGTAGCCTATCACATTTATTTTATTTAATTGATTGAGCACAAGAGTATTGGACATGTATTTAAATAACTTTGAAAATATAGTTATAGCAATATAATATCGCCTGCGAGTTTTAGTTGCTGACTTAGGAACCGCAGGCATGGGTTCGAACCCGGCACATGGATTTTCTGAGGCAGGAGGTGGATCGGGATGATACAGCCTCTTGATACCAACTGATAAGCAGCTTGATAAAGAAATAGCGGCTATAGTTTTGGAAACATTAATAACGGTCGTGGGAACCGGCATGCCGACCACATCCCCCTCCCGTCCTGCCGTCTGTGTAAGGTTCTTAATGGAGCGGCTGGATGGTCGGCCCAGTCTCCAGAGGAATGTAGCGCCACGAAAATCATTACATAGTAAGATGAAATCTTGTATATCCCAAAAAAAGAAGCGCGTGAGGGGAAATATATGAGCAACAAATTAAATCATGAGTAATATTTTGTTAAGGCCACGGTAAGAAGAAGCAGATCCACTGCCTTCGAAAAATAAAAATAAAAAATAAATAAATACGTACAGAAAAATTAACTTCATCAAGAACGTAAGGAAAAAGCTTGTTTAAAAGTGGCGCACAATTCTCTTAGTGCAAACTGATACCATCATGAAGGGCGGATTGAAAGAATATGTTTTGTTCAGTTTTAAAACCCCCATTCCACAAGATATCTGGCCTGAAATTAAGATTAACTTGGAATTACCAAAAAGTGTGAGCATAATATGTTCTTTTGGAAACTCACAAATTTAAAACCCAGAAGCAACTGAGAGACAAATGAATTATTTTGCTTAGTCAATAGTTCAGAATAATTATAATCACAATCTAACAAAATTATTGACTCATAAAGCAAATCTCATAGGCCTACACCTCGCTAAACTGTATTTGAGTTTTATATTGTACACAGCGGACAGTAATTAAACAATTAGGCCTATTATAATGCACATTACGATTATGTTTATGTTATATTTCTTAACTTATAAAAAGAAAACAACATTTAATTGAACAGTCAAATAAATTTGAGTAAATATAATTAAATATTTATTTGTAGGTCTCAAAAGGCCTTGGAAAATTAGGTACCGGTACAAAAATGCACTGGTACTGCTGGGGTTAATATCAAATCACGCATATGTTAATAATGGCTACTCAAGTAATTATTTTCTTATTTAGCCTATAGAAAACCATATAATGAAAACCTATAATGAAAAATAACCAGATTTACTGTAATAGTAATAGAAAACCATATAATGAAAACCTATAATGAAAAATAACCAGATTTACTTTAATAGTAAGTTATATAGGGACGTATTTTGTTGGTAACACCTATAAGTGCGAAATTTCACGTGCAAGATTCACGTATCTGTAGGCCTACTTCTCCTTAGAGCATTCTGAAACAGGCTGTATAGTATCTCAACAGCCTACAAGAAGGCGAAGCGAACTAAAATACTCAAAATCTCACTTTTCATTGATATTCATGAACCGACCATCACAACGCACATGCAGTAAAGAATATAAAATATTCGTAAAACTAGAACGGCAAACGAACATTTTCCATGCTCACAATTTAGTGTAACATGCTACAAAACACTGGGGTGTAATATACAATAGTCGTAGTAGCGGTCTGTCACAAAACACTAACTGCATATTAATCAGGGTTGTTATTGATGAGTTAGGTTATCTCGAACTGAACCACCCCCACGTACACAAACTCCGATCTCGGCCTTCCCGATTCTCGATAAATGTACGACATTAGAGGGCAATGGGAGAGCAAGAGGACATAAGATAGCCAGTGTACACGACATTCCAATCACGCTATCTTAAACTGCTTCCTGTGGTTGGTTATTAATATGACCATACTCCAGGGGAAATAATAAGAACAAATGTAAATGAATATAGGCCTACAGGTCAACAAAATGGACAAGTAGCCACTCTAGTACCGGTATCATACAAGTATTCAACGTTTCATCAGGAGAGGTGTCTGAAAAGGTACTACGGTTGTGTAAAAAATCAAAAGTACAGAATGAAAAATGAAAAATAACCAGATTTACTGTAGTAAGTTATATAGGGACGTATTTTGTTGGTAACACCTATAAGTGCGAGATTTTTCCTTAGCTAAATTTAACTTTTTATGTGCTTAGAATATCATTGTTAAGCAAATTATATCTACGAAATATTGCGAAATTTGTTGGATTTCACGAAATGTGTAAATAAGCGCGAAATACGCCTCCTCTGGGAAAAATGTTAAGAAACGTGTACGAAAATATTATTAAAAGTTGTAATTCTTACTGTTTTAATTTATTTTTCATTCTTAAGTAACAATGACTGCAGAGAAGTCATAGATAGGTATTCAATAGTTTCCATATTTCATGTAATGTCTTTTTAATTTACGGCTATTTTTTAGATAGAAAAACTTCCCTTATTACAGGCTGCCACATGGACAAACAATAGAGCTTGAAATATTAAACATATAACGATTCAAGAATTTTAAACAAATAAAAAATATAGTTTCGTCTTCAAAAATTTAATATTCATGCAATAACAATTAATAAAGCAACATCCCCTACAGCTTACTATGCATAACTACGTTTTCTTTCCCAATAATAAAATGAAAGTTTATTTTCATTGGAAAATAATGCTTTATAATAATTTTGGTTGTATTTCTGTGCGGTAGCATATATTTGACTAATAATGTAAATAAAAGAGTAACCATTTCCAAGGTCAAATGTGGTAACCCTTAAAATAACTTATTTCGCGAAATATCCACCGAAATAGAAATTAACAACGAAATCAACAGTTGTATTTCACCAAAAAATCAATAATACGCAATATTAAGAATTAGCTCATTAGTTTCACCCATTAGGACCTCATGATAATCCTAATGGAACTAACTATTCTCACACTTTCACATGTTGATTCACAATGCTCTTCTATCGCATATTATTGACTCTTGGATTCATGTGACTACGATTGCGCATTCATGGTCATGGGCAATCAAATGTGCAACAGATATAAAGCAAAGTGATGGTCTTACCTTAAGAACAATGATGGAACCAGGGAAGACTTGAAGGGACCCGAGAGTTGCATTGGTATCCAACAACTCACGACCATTTATGGACAGATGCTGATCGAAAGGCGCAACTTCGAACTCCTGCATCACCTACAACACACATTAGAAAATAAATAAATAAATAAATGCATATATCCATTTCATAAAAAACTGGAAACACTTGTAGCCTTCTGGATTTTACTGTAGGAATAAATATAGAATGGGAAATGTTTACAAAAAATCCATATATTTATGATATTCAGAAATAAGCCACTCTAGTCTCACATTGCTGTTCTTACTTTCCCCGACTATTATGCGGTATGGCGCTAATGGAGTGCGTAAGAAGTTACAGTGTGTTCGGAAAGCCCAATTACGAACTTGTAAGACTTTCAGAAACGTAACATTTTCTTGCTGCAGATACAAGTTCAAAGTAAGCGTTTAAATTTTCCGCTTCAATACTGAGGAAAAAATGAACTGAACAGACAAAGTGACAAATAGAGAAGTTCTGAGAACAGTGGGGGGGGGGGGGATAGATCAATCATTAACACAGTTCTGCGTAGGTAAACAAACTGCAGAGGCCACCGTCATCTTGAGGGAAAAAGTCTGCTGCATGACGTCATCCAAGGATAGTTGAAGGGAAGTTCAGGTCCTGAAAGCAGACTCCGATCTGAAAGAGGAAGCCAAGGATAAGAGGAAATGGAGAGCAAAATTTGCAGATCAAATTCAAGGGGCGTCTACTAGGCAGAAGACTTAATAATAAAATAAAATAGTGTTAATTACTGCAAAACATAAAAAGTGTGCTTTCTAACAAATGCCTTGTATTATACCAAGATGAAATTTTCAATCACTGTTAAATTAATGCAATGAATAACTCTAATGCATAGTTGAACCTCGCGCCATTAGAAGTTAGAGCAACATAAAGTAAACACAGATAAAAGAGAAAGTAATGAATAAGAATAACAAAATACATTAAGTTACATCCCGGTAGAGATTACTTCAGTATTTAAAAAATAAAATACCTGTACAACGAAAAAATATAAATTTACAAAAAATCTACATAACTCAAATCTCAAGGACTAGGATTTGTTCTATTATCCCTTTGAAAAACTATAATTATGTACTTTATGGATCGAATGATCTCCATGATCTTCACCTTTCCTGTCTATCTGCCTATCACAGTGTCAATTACTTCAAATCATTGCTCGTAAAAAACGAAAAATTAATTATAATGAATGGTTTGCGCAAATCATAAGCAGTAAATGGCGAGTTGTTTTTAAGAACGGTAAGTAAAGGACTTATTAATATTTAACATAACCTAAAATTGTTTTAAAATTATGCATTGTTCTAATCGTTTTTAAAAATATATCCGTCTTGTTACTTACAACATTCCAATAAAACGAATATTGAATCAGATTAGGCACTAATATCGATAGCAAATTTTGCTCTCATAACACACACATGGTTGTTTTTGTCTTATCTTCCGGTTGCCTTAAAATCTTATAATTTTTCTTGAAGATCACCTCAGGCAAAATGAATGTATACTGTGTAAATATTTAAGAAAATACTTAAGACACCTTTAGAAGTTGGTGAATACGTTATTCTTATGATTAAGGGATACGAGTATTAATTCTCTATCCAAGGTAAAACCCATGTGAAAAATACGCTTTATTACTTGTAGATAGACGAATCAAAATCCAAATTTGGGAAGGAATATGAAACACAACACAATAATAATAATAATAATAATAATAATAATAATAAATCCTGGTCATGATGTTGTTCACCACTTTGATTTAAAAAATTAGGCTGTCGACGATGACGACTTCGGTAATGAACAACAGAAAGGAAGGTTTTCTTTTTTCAAGTGGTGGTGATGAAGAAAAGTGGTCGAAGATTTTAATTAAGCAGGAACGATAAAATGCGCAAAAATGACATAAATATATATTAAAACCATAAACTAACTTAAGTTGGTAGAACGAATGAGGTGAACATTGAGAAGATAGGAGAAGAAGAGGAAGATGAAACCTCCTCCTATGAACATCAAGAAATAAAAGTTATGATTAATAAAAAAAATTAATATTACTTATCTGATTATTACAAACATAAAGATGACCTTGAGTGTAAATCTACAGAAATTTACGCACACACGAATTACATCGACCAGGACCGGAGTAAAATCAGCGAAGGAAAAATAAAATAAAATAACAGAAATAATAGACCCAACTTTGCTAGTCTTTCAAGTAGAAGTTGGTTGACTTGCAATTATTGTAAGGCAGTGAACTCTGGTTATCATTGAATTTAATAAAGGATTAGCAAAAGTTAATTTATGGAATCAAGTTTAACGTCCAGTTTTCTTTACAGCACATAATCAGTTTAAAGAACAGAAGCTCTCAGCTCTCAGGGAAATTTTAATACTCTATATCTATACGGATAAAAATCTTCCACTAACTTTATCACTTGAAGTTCGCATACATTCTTGCAGATGGCCATTTGTCATCTGCTGACCACGACTAATTCCCGAGTTCACGAGCTCAAGAGACTGTTAGTACTCAAGAGGAGAAAGAGAGAACCCTGAAGAGAAAGGGCATAACATTTAAAGTGATTAGCCCTTAAGGCACAGAACTCAGATTAAATCAGAAACCATCCCTTCTCCAACAACCCTCGAAATACATGATAAAAAAAAAGACAATCTCCCACCTACGTACAAAACCCAATGCTAGTTTCTGCATGTCCAGTTTGCAGAAATGACTAGTGACATATTACCTCTATCCCTAAAACACCCTTACAAACTCTTCTATCCCCTCTTCTCCTTCATATCCATAATTTGCTTGAAACCCTTCGCGTTTATATCGTCGTGGACTTCGGGAGGAGTTCGGGGAGGAAAACACTATGATTAACAACTGAACATTAGTTTAAAATACCAGAAGGCCAACACTGGACAGTTCAGACACCAATGTTCATAGATATCAGAGAACGCAAGCGAGAAGAAAAGCGGCATATGTAATAGATATATTTGAGAACAACGATATAGTATAACAAATATACCAATCACAGAAGATATTATAGAATTAGATTATATAGGCTAGCATTATTATCATTAGCAATCTACGTTTCACATAATGGCGTCCCTTCTTATTAAAAAAAAAAAAAACTGTAAACTCTTCTTAGTGAAATAAGACATCTCGTCGAGGAGATTTCACTTGGGAAGCCTATGTTGAAATTTGGTCAAAATTTAAAAAATTGTAATATTCTGTTTAAGTTCTGTTTTTCGAACATACCTGCAGGATAAAGGAAGCATGCAACAGGGGAGTTCTGTCATCAGATAAGCTAAATTTCACTACTGTATTCAAATTATTAGTATCAAGGGACTTTATAATTTTTTAATGCAAATTTTAAGCTATTAATACTATTAAACGCGTGAAGTAGGGTGTATTTATGTCAGTAAAATCTTCAAGCCTGGTGCAGAAATGGTTGATAAATCTATGTTTATTCTTTCTCTTGTAGGCTATCATTAAATTGTTTAAAATTATATTTCTTCTTCTATTATACAAAAATACAGAGAAAAACTGTTGAGAATTCAAAAGGAAAAGGTAAAAAATATCAAATACAGTTATTATTATGATGTGTTAGCATAAGAAAAATTAACAATAAAATGCTGAATATTTTGTCGCGACTACTCTTTCATTTTTTAATAAAATCTATTATATAAAGTGCGATGTCCGGGCCCCAAAGCATTTTGATTGGTTCTCGAGGACCGCCAATCAGCGGCCGAGCCGCCACAAACATTAGTATTGACAATAAAGGTAAAATCCCTTTAGGCAGGCCTACAGGCGGAGGTAGATTTCGAAGTGCTTTTGGTTTAATTTATTGTCGCTGCATAGCACTCTTCTTCTTTAGCCTTGGCATGGCAAACCTGCAGTAATAAGAACTGAATTCGGTAAAGAGGAAGAGCCTACAATCATTTGTTTTGACAACAAGAATAGGATATAATATTCTGGGAGGCCGTGCGCAAGATTAGCAATGAATAAAATTAGCAAAGCCGCTAAACAAGACAAAATTATGATAATTATAATAATTCTTTTAAGTGCTATTATTTTCAAACATTAAAATCTCGCGTCATATGAGAGCTATCAAGAAACTGTTTATTGATTTGTAGAGTACTCATCAAGAGCTTTTCAACGATACCCCACAAGACGTGGTTTCAAAAGTTTCGAATTTTCATCCCCCACCCCCACCCTCACTCGAACCCCCGAATCGTTGGTGTCACTGTGAACTCCATAGGGAGTACTCCAATTTATTCAAACAAAGTTTCCCTCTATACTTCATAGGGGCCGAGATAAAAATGTTTTAAAATTTCAACCCCCGCCCCCGACCACCCCCTTGGGCCAATTTTGCTCATTAACGAACTTGTCCGAACTATTGGGCCTAGAAATAACATATTAAAATTTGGTTCAAATATCTTCAAAATTACGGCCGCTAGCGTGTAAAGATATATATATATATATATATATATATATATATATATATATATATATATAAATATCACAATTTTTTTTTGGGCGGTTTCGTACTCAGGGGAGCATGAAACGTAAAGATATGAAAGAATTTTTCGAAAATCATAACATGATATCCATTGCAATAGGTAGATTTTACCTAAAAAAAGCAAGCTCAGATATATTTGTTTCTGTCAGTGAAAATAATAGACGAAATTACTTGCTAATGAGCATGCTTTCATTTCCAGAAGTTCTAGCTGGTACTTTCATAAATGTTATTATTTGTCCACTTGACTGCATATAAACGTTACTTAAATACTTATTATAATAAGCATAGCATAATATGGTGTTACAATATTATTGCTACAATAATCTATCCTAAATATAATAAATCAAATTGTCAATGGCTTTGATATTGTAGCCTGCTCTATTTGATTCATTTAACGACTTCAGTGTTAATAAATATAAATAAAAGATTTTAAAAACATCTAGTCGTTGAATAATTAAACACAGCTGCTATTGAAATAATATTACGCTTTCTAACGAAATGTACGGCTACCGATATCTGCATTTTATTTTTATGTGAGTATTTTTCAGTTTAATCGCTCCTCCCTTATGTGCAAGTAATGGCCCTAGTGTAATATTCCTGACAGATTTTTTTAGATTGAATTTAATTCGTCCATATCCTATACGGCTGCTTTGAACTTTTAACCAACATGTCAGTGAATCTTAAGCCTATACATACGTACATCATTAATATTATTGCCAGTGCATTTTCTGAAATCTTGACATAATTTAAATGTCTTATATCAGTGCACACAAGTGTATATGAAATAAGGTTAAGAAGAAGCTTAGCTATGTTAATTAAGTGGGATATTCTATGGATTCGCTGATATGTACTAATTTCAATCCAACAAGTTGAAGAAATAATATTACTGTTATAACTACTATGAATATAACTTTTACACAAGTTTGTAGACGTAATTTTAATAAAATACTTTATGCCAACAAAATGCAATATCATTCATGCATTTAGCTTTGTGTCTGAGTAGATGCACTACATCCCACAATGGAAAATCATTAAGAAAAATTACACCAACATTACGAATCTAGCTAAAGTTTAGCTAGCACGAATTGCTAGTTTTATACAAAATAATAACTATAAAACTGTTTAAAACAGCATACTGAAAATTCATCCATAGTGATAAAAACTAAGCAAACATCATAAACTACAAGGTTTGGGCCAAATGGTCCGTCCCGAATCCACACTACATATATATTTTTTCCTTTTATTAATATTTAAATTGGTTCCTGCATCGTTTTTCTGAGAGTCCCCTATTTCGGCATTCTTCTCTTTTTTCTAAACTGTAGCAGAATGCGTGGAGTGCAAATTCCGTTCATTCTTAAAATTTAAATAAATAAAATAAAATTTTGTTTTCATTTTGTGATTTAAATTAAAATGATTAACTTCTGCTCTGATTCTTTCGTTTGCAACAGAGCCCTTGAAATAGTGCAACTTTGTTATCTTATCTGTATTTTATGGATACTCAAATTAAAACCTAAATATTTAAAATTTAAGACCTGTCCGTAAGAGAGCCATGCAATATTACTGGATACCTGCCACCACAAAATGCCATAACCTTTTATTTTCTTCTCTGATATACGGAGGTTGTACAGTATTTGTTCATTGTTCTCGCAAGACTTCGTTTTCTTCGTAGGCTATTATAGCCTGGTCGTCAGCAAATGTAAATTAACCATGCATCTCTTCAAGTCAAAATGCAAATTATCTTTTCATTCTCTAAAAGCATGGTCTTTATTATAAAATGAATAAAATGGGAGAAAATGGGCAGCCAGCCTTGCGTTACCCCTGATTCACAGTAATTTTATCGTCACCTTCAGTTGAAACTTTTTTTTTCTTTATAAAGGCCTAAACTCTGGAGGCTCTTATCAGATATTGTGAGAAAGAAAAGAAAGAAATAAAAAACAAACAAAAAACTTTGACTGACCTAGCATGTGGTTAAAATTTAAGTGATTCATTAAAATTTGAGAAATTTATTTTCCAGTATACGCTTGGCCTAATTTACGCCTAAATAACACACAAAACCTCGAGTATGATTATATAAGCCTTACGCCCATTATACACTTGAATGTATCCACTGCATGAGAGAGAAGAAGGGATCGCTTTAAGTCAGGCTTTTAAGACGGGATACGAGAAGAGGATAGCAGACTGAGCCAAGTTTCACTCCAAGGGTTGAATAGATACTGTAAATCATGTATTTAATTTAGGGTGAGCAAAAGGATTCACAAAATTAACTGAATATTGAAGATAAGTTGAAACTGCTGGTAACTCACTAGATTAGAAGCTGTGTATTTGGCATGTTGCTTGCTTGTCATAATACGAACTATGAAATTATTAATGTGCAATGGAAATTAGTTCTTGATGCATAAATGTGTGTTATGCTCCTAAGTGAATTCGAAATAAATTAGAGAGAACTTCGGAACAAAAAATATACCAGGGGCATTCCATTGCAACGGATGTTAAAACTGCGTATCAATTGATTAATTTATTTGTGCTTTCCCCACAAGGAGACTGCCATATGGACAAAATAAGTTATAATAAACAGAAGTAATGGACTATATCAGCGTTTCTCAACCTTTTTGACCCCGAGGACCTCTAAAATGTCTAAAAAATTTACGGACACCTAATTTTACATCCAATTTTTAAAAGAAGGCCTATATTATTAATATTTGGAATATTAATTATAGGTCATTATAACGAAATATGTGAAAAATTTTTACTTCTTTACTTTCCACTTGCTTTATGATATTTTTTTAATTATGTCTGCGGAGTGGTCCGCGGACCAAAGGTTGAGAAACGCTGGACTATATTATATAAAATAGGAATGAACAAAGTTTAAAAAAAAATCCAAAGTTAACGTTCAAACAGTGACTATAATTATTAACAAACCATCACAGTGAATACAATTTCAAGTGTTTTCATAAATATCTTATTGGTTGATGGCTGTATCAATGATTCCTAAGAATGACTAAAGAATCTCGTATTGCTGTAACGACAATATTTTGGAGCCGGGATTTTTTCGAGTCCTATGCGTCCCCAAGTTGTACTAGATGTTTTGGTATTCTCATCAACAGAGAATAGCCAAATAATAATTGATGTGAAACTTTCCTTGGGAATTCCTCTGAAGATGGAAACGGAGTGTGTTGCTGAAAAGTTCGGGGGAAAATACGATCCAAGCGGAAGAAATAGAAAATAACATTATAAAAAAAAGATGCCAGTACTTAACTTTGTATTTATAAAATACTATTTGTGAATAGTTAAAATGATAGCCCAGTGTCTATCACTGACTCAGATAACATCAATACAATAGAATCTACCGTACTTAAAAGCCAAAATATGCCGCATCTTTGCGGGGCTGAGAAAGAGGAAGAAGGGATATAAGCACCTCTTGAAGAAGATTATGCCAAGTCATGCCCGAGGTGCAAATCCCCTTCTGAACTCACTGTGCTTCTGAACATACTGTTACAAAAAGCAATATGAATTAATAATACTAATTCCTTCTCTTACAGTATGGTCAGTCTTGGATCTTGGAGATTGCATTAAATTTACATAGCTTGAAAACACCTTGTGTGTGGACGTCAGTTAATCAACATTAAGAAAGCTGCTATCTCTTCTAACAGAAGAGAAACAGCAACGTGTTTTCATGCAAGGTATCAAAATTGGCAGTAGCGGTTGCAGAAAAGAGACGGTGTAAAGGTTAATGTGAAATTTATATTATTATTATTATTATTATTATTATTATTATTATTATTATTATTATTATTATTATTATTATAACCCTACTTCACCTTTCGGTATGCTAGGGTTTTATTTACAGTACTAATTAATGCCATTTACATTCATTTACAGTATGCTTAATTTCCATACTTCCATATTAACAATATTATTATTATTTATTTATTTATTTCCCAAATAGTGTAACCCTATTTTACCTTGGTATATTAGGGTTATAGTTATATACATAATCAATTGTATGTTTTGAACTAACATTTGGAACTGTAGATGTGAATTACAAAATGCTAAGATGGAAAGTAAAATATACTACACAATTACAATAACTTTTAACATAATAAGAAACTAAATGAATTAGCTTAATAGACTATAAGATGGCACGCAAAATATACTACATAATATACATTAACATTTAACATACCACTTACTTCCTAAATTAATTAATTTAATAAATTAATTTAAGAAGTACGTGTTATGTTAAATGTTAATGTATAGTCTAATGTATATTAACAATATAGTAGATACGAATAAAATTATTTAACAATAAAATACTAAATCAAAGATTATTAAAAATAGAATTTAAATAATCACATAACTTCTTGTAGGAGCATTTCTCATGCAAAATATTTGTCAAAGGTTGTTGTCAATTTTGATGTATGTTCCTTGAAGTAATTAAAACGATGTATCTGCTAAGGTTTTTAATTTTTTTATTCTGTCTCAAGATGAGGGCCCTCTTAACTGATGAAGTGCACGCACTACTTTTTTTTTTTACTATGCGAGGTGTACTATTTACAGAACTACTGTACTGGTTTAATTATAAGTAAAACTAATTTGAATCCCAATACAACACATATTCAACACCACAATGAAGAAATGTATCGGAGATGTGCCGGTATTTAATGAGATATAATGTATGTACATTGTGAGATCCATTAAAGAATAGAAGCCTTTGCTTTCATTGCTTGTTGTTATCTAACTTATCTTCCAATTCTAAGAAATGTCCAAGTATATTTTCGTAAAAAAAAAAAGAAGTTATATTTTCATATGGGAAACGGTGAAGATGTTGGTAAGTATTATTCTTTCGTCAGGCAATCTACAGAGTTACTAAAATACTAATAAAGAAGGTACTAAACATAGCAAATTTAAAATTTATAATTATCAGAATTAACTATTTAATAACTTTGAAAAGATAAATTATCTCCTGAACAATAGTACCTATTGGATCTTACTCTCCTACTACGTTATAGTTATGCTTCATTTCAGATAGGATATTTTTGAATATGATACAGAATGTTCTCTCAACTTCAAAGCAAGTGATCAGGCAAAATTTGAAAGAGATCATTTCTACTGGTAAAATTTGATAATGCCGTAATGCCGTGGTCAAGAATATTCATGTAAGACATATTTACTTTCATATCTTCCCAACCAGGATTCCTTTGTAAAATCTTCTGACAACTATCGAGATTTAAAATAATTTTTATAAGTTAGTATGTTTTTGCCACTTAAATAGGCACTTAACACAAAATAAGCACTAATGGTCAAATAAAACGTTTATAAGCAGTAACAAATTACTTTTAATCTGTTGGAATAATGTTATGCTCCACCTTAATTAAATAATTAATTTAATTCGGGTTACATAATACAAGCCCTGTGGTAAGTACTGGATCAACAAACACAAGGCCTTACTTAAATCGTTTTCCGTAACTTTTAGTTTTGCTAGTCTTATGTACTTTTTCTCTGACACTATTCATCCCAGAACATTGAAATGTCTACTTATTTGTGCGATATATTAATAGGATTTGATATTTTTTTAACTTCCCGGTATAAAATTAGGAATAATGACAAGGTTTCTCATTTCTAAAATCTCAAAAAACGAGGATAATTATTTAAAAATACTAGATCCATTTTTAAAGATACTTCTCTACAAAAATTTATCTCGTTGTTGAGTAGAAATGATAGTGGAAAAACATAATTTGTCTACTACGAGGCGCGTCCATAAAGTAACTTCCCCAAGGCCATTAACGGAAACAAACAGAATTTAATGGAACTTTATTGCAACAGATACAGCAAGTTTTCAGCTATTTTTAATATAGGCCTATTCGCCACCGGAATTGAGACATTTGGCATAATGTGGGACCAACTTTTGAATGCATGTGCCATAGAAGTCTGCCGCCTGGGATTTGAACCGTTGTGATAACCTTCTCCGTTTCTCTGTCAATCTCTATTCTATGTCATTTCTTGAGAGGTAGGAAAAGATTAAAATCTCTGGGTGCGCGGTCCGAGCTGTAGGGTGGAGACTTCAACACCTCCCTGCAAGTCTCCTGCAAAAGTTCAGCTGGGAGATGTTTTAACATCCATCCTACAGCCCGGACCTAGCTCTCAATGATTTCCATCTTTTCCTACACCTCAAATGACAGAGAAGCGGAGATTGTTGCCACACAGTGGTTCAAATCCCAGGCGGCAGACTTCTACGACACAAGTGTTCAAAAGTTGGTCCCAAAGTATGACAAAATTGTCTCAATTCCTGTGAAGAATATGTTGAAAAATAGCTGAACACTTGCTACAACTGTTGCAATAAATATTTCCATGAAATCTTGTTTTGTTTGTGTAAACGGCCCTAGGGAAACTTACCTTGTGGACGGCACTCGTATTTACAGTTCCTGAGAAAGGGTACATTGAAATTGACAAAGTTAACATGGCAGAGATAGAATGTCCTTCTTCCCTTAAGTGTAATTAAGCGTTTGCAACCAAACAACGCAGATGCTGCTAAATGTATAGCACGAATTTGACTTTTCAGTACCAGACATTCATCTTATTAAAATTCCGAAATAAAGAGGAAGATGTTCCCATTTGATGATGAACACAGATCTCAATACGGTATTTCAGTGCTGAGTATGTTATTACGTCGAATTAAAAGAAAAGGGAAATTTTCTCCATACAATTGTTTATTTTCTTTCTGGGCCCATTTCATGTGTAAAATGCACAACATACAGCTTACACAGTGCAAAGATATAACCCCTAAATAAAGAGGAAGTGCGATGTACGTCTTCCTTCGAAATCTTGAAATTTGTCCGAAACTTAAAACTAATATAATTTTTTATTACTTGAAGACAAAATAACAAATGATTACTCATTTTAAAGGAATTTTATTGCTCCCCAAAACAACAGCTTGTCGGACTGTTAACAAGCCGAAAAGTATCACTTTACCAACCTAGGCCAGTAAAGTAATTTTTACCGTACTAGGCCGGTGAAGTCGTCATGGCAACTGAAAAATCCAGATGGCAGTGACCAGTGATACCAACCGTAACGGGGTTTCAAACAAAATACTTGACCAAAAAATAACAAATATAAGGCAACATTGTTTCTTTACGTTAAATAGAAACTTTACCAGGTTTTTTGTTTACAAAACACTTAATAATATAATAACAAACATAGGCCTAAGACAAAATAGTTATATTATTCATAAGAAACCTGCACTGCCATCTTGGCTACATCTGCATTTCTAATTGATTCATACCATAGAATTCAGGCGGCTCAACAAATGTCGGACTATGCCTTTTGTAGCCTAACTAATTATACGGTATTTTTATTTCATTTCATATAATTTACAGAGCTTTTACTAAAAAAAATATTGTACGAACCACGGAAGCAAAAGATCATCCAATACTAGAATTGTCCGCTAAAGCGTTAGTTTGCGTACTTGATACATAAATAACTTATGAGTTCATTGGTTTAGAACTAAGGGTTGAAGCGCTAGAGGGCAAAGTATGTCGAAAAGCTCGAGGCAAAAAAACCTTTTTCGAAAATTGTTAATTTATGCTGGCGGGTATCTCGAAAGCTACGGGAAATAGAAATAAACAGAATCAATTTTGTAGGAAATTGCATCAGCTTGAAGTTTGAATTTTACGATACACCGTTGTTAGATATAAGCGAAAACCAATAAAAAGGGACCATCTACGTGCCCCCCCCCCCAACCTTGTTCAAGACACTCCCCACAGACATCTCTGCTGAAATAAAAAAGTAAACGATTTTTTCTAGTAAGTGTTTTTTGACCTACCAAGTGCTGGACAAATATTGAAAGCCTACTGATAATTGCCACATGCCGGTATTAACTTTATTTGTTATTAAATATCACTATCAACCATTATAAGAATGGGTTCCTTCTCTAATAACAATGGAAGTAAGAAATAATTAAGTAAATAAGTAAGTAAGTAAGTGAGTAAGTAAGTAAAACTTACCAACAGTTTGAAATCCATAAGGGTGGTCTTTGAAGACACAGAAAATTCTACTTCGCCCCTCACTCGACGATGTCTGGTACTCTTGCGAACCCTCCCTTCACCAGCCGGAGAGCCTCCTCTGTGAGTCGGGGAATTACACACTCCCGGCGCCAACTTAGGTCTTTTCACTTCGCTTCCCTGGAACGAAATAAAATTTAACTAAAAATTGCAGAAAAGACATACGTAACAAAACTTTCAATAACAATACTTCGCACTAATCGCTAGCTGGAGTGTAGCTCTAATAAATGTGCGAAAAAAGACACATACTCCCAGCTGAACATGGATGAATTTCTTAAAACACGCAGAATGGACATTTCTAACTCAGTTTTTTTGTGTCTACTGAAAATTTTTGTTACATAAATTAAGCCCTTTCTGCATCTCGTAATACAAGAAGAGTATTTTTTACAACGGCAATTGACTAGCATGAATTCATCAAGTAGTGAAATGTCTTAGTTTCCACATAGGCTAACGTATAACAGGCTAGTTAAATAAAAATTTAACTAAAAGTTGCAGAAAGACATACCGAACAAAACTTTCTATAACAATTTTTGCACTAATCGCTAGCTAGAGTGTAGCTCTACGAACTGCAAAAAAGACACACATATTCCCAATTGAACATGGTCGAATTTCTTGAAACATGCAGAATGGACACATCTAACTCAGTTTTTCGTGTCTATTGAAAATATTTGTCACATAAATTAAGCCCTTTCTGCATATCGTAATACAAGAATTTTTTTACAATGGTAATGGACTAGCAGGCCTATAACATGAAACAAACAAAAAACCAGAGGCATCTGCTAATTCACATTCTGCCTTCAATCAAGTTTATGTTTTTACTTCACTCATGTTTTGTTCTTACTTCCACGTTTTTCTTTGTTGTTAATTTTATTAACTCTATTCTCAATAACACTTCTTTTACTCTCTCTCTCTCATTCAACGTCCTTGTCGACATTTTGATCATGATTGATATGTTTCAGTGATGCTCTTCTTACCCAGTTTGCTATGGCAACCGAAGAAGGCCACTTTTAATTAATTTCAGAATTGTGTACGGTCTACATGGAAACACGAGCTCAAATTCTTAGAATGATGTTTAGCAATGGTCGAGCTCGAAAGCTGTTCAGCAGCGCAACGCAACACCAATGTTCTCTATGCCGAATTGAAGAGTCTAACTGACACAAAGACGATTTCATGCAATATTGAAAATACCATGCACTGCAGCGAGGAACACAACCCTTCATCTGCAGAGAAAGTTCTGAGATATTATCGGAAAAGATGTTTCAAGTAATAAGTTTTAGCTCTTAGTGTAATATAATATAATAGGCAAGACCATACATTACAATAATATATTATGTACAGTGAGTCCCACGCAAGAGTTGGCCAATGACGCGGGTTCCTGCGGCGCGGCGGGCACAGCTCCAACTCCCGAGCGATTGGGTGAAATATCTAAGCTAATAAAGCCGCGATCGGTGTAATGATTCAGGTTCTCACATTTACAGTTAAAATTACAATGAAAATAAACACGTACTTCATCACAAGAGATGTTGGAAATGTTCTCCTCTTGCATCCACACAAAACTGGCACCTTTTTAGGAAATTTCCTTTCGCGCGTGTAAGTTCAGCTTCCGAGACAAGGTTCATATCTCTTGTGATAGGCCTATGTAATATTGTCTTTAAGTTCTTCTAACAGTATGTGAATAATATTTATGGGGAAACTTGAAAAATAAAGTGTATAGGTCAATTTCCCATACATTAGAAGAACTTAAAGAAAATATCACAAAATAAATTAAATTTACCTCGGAAGCTGAACTTATGCGCGTGAAAGAAAATTTCCTGAAAAGGTGCCACTCTTGTGTGGATGCAAGAGGAGAACATTTCCAACATCTCTTGTGATGAGGTAGCCTACGTGTTTATTTTCTGTAAATGTGAGAACCTGAATCATTATACCGATCGCGGCTTTCTTAGCGTAGATATTAAACCCGATCGCTCGGGAGTTGGAGCTGTGTCCGCCGCGCCGCAGGAACCCGCGTCGTTGGCCAACTCTTGCGTGGGACTCACTGTATATTATGCAATTCGTGTGGAAAATTTAAACAAAATCGTTAAAACCGTTTTCGACAAAAACTACAAAAATGAAGTTATCTTAATGTAGGCTAAAGTGATTGTAAAAATAGAAGGAAAAGTCATTACCACGCCGTGTGTCGCTTCCCCGAAGGTTACACAACTCAAATAAAATCTGATGCAATTCACTGACATAACTTCCTTTATCGTAAGCATGGGTATTACGTCTTTCTCACTTCACATTTTGATACAGAATAAGGGATATATTGCATGGAGTGCGTATTCAGTTGTTTCAGCATGATGCCAAGATTTATTTTTCACCAGGCAAGACAAGTGTTTCCATGACGGTGACTGACTTATAACTACCCTTCAGAGAATTTTTAAGGAAAAAATGTTTTAAATAAAAGTATTGGCGCTTTTAAAAAATCGTTAGAGCCGTTTTAAAGGAAAATCTGTAAAATGGCATTAAAAGTAAGAGAAAGTCGTCAATCTTCGTGTACATCCACAGATATTTACCTCAAATGAACAATTTGGTTTTACATGATTTTTCGTTCTCGAGCTATGCTGTTCACAGACACACAGACAGACATATTTATGAAAATATGTGTTTTGTACACAGCTGACCTCAAAACGTGTATTCATTTATGCGATCTTTAATTTCTGAATCGAACACAATATTTCCTCTACCTATAGCAGCCTAAGTATAATACGGGTAGAGCACGTAAAAAAATTCTACCGACCATGCAGGCTTAGAATTCATGCTACCAAAATTTGTACATAACATAAGGAAGGTTACTCAATCAAGACTCAAATGCCATCTTACCATAACGGAAATAACATCTGTAGATACTATTATTTGTACAGATAATTCATGAAGTAGCAACTATTCGGACTTATCAGACAGGCAGGTTTTGGCAGTTCGCCTACGAGATGTGTGCCAGGTTCAATAGTGTTGTTGTAGGAAACGAGCAAGCAAAGCATGTAGTGGGATGAATAGAAGGGACTGAATCAGGAGGATGAGTTTGCGTTCTCTCACTATTTCCTGGCGACGCTGCGAGCACCCCGCAGGCCGGAGTCTTCCCGGCATCGGGACGCCGTCAAGCTTCCGTAACCAAACAGAGAGGGAGCAGAGCAAGACACGCTCACACACAAAACTAGGTGAAGAAAGCATCTTTAACGGCATTTTAAGTACTCCTAGCCCTATAAAATCCTAAGAGGGAATTATTTTCAGGCATAAAGCATCGCAGAGCAGTGTAAGTGTTGGGGAACTAGCAGAGCTGGGCTGTTCATCAAACGGTGCATTTCATATTCTTCTACGATTTCGGATTTGATCTAATTATACTGATACTAAAAATGCTGATACTGATACTAAAAATAAATAATACACGCAAATCAATCACATTTCTAACTGAAAAAGAAGATACTCTTCGATGTGAATATGTGTGAGAGAGAAAGAGAGAGATGGGGTTAGTTTTAATGCATTTTATTTCAGTCTTTATCGTGATGTAATTATTTTAACTGCTCACCGCACTGTGTCCCTTCTTTATTAATACCACACTGGTCATAGTGATGACCAGAGCTTGGTTATTTATGACATGTCACATTTTATTTCTGACTTCTATTTAGCCAGATCAGTGCTTTAAACAAGAACTGAACGTTCATTATTACTTTTAGATGCGTTTTAAACGTCATATATTAGCATATTTAGGCCATTTTTCAGTTTTGGTCACATTTATTATTTATTTATTTATTTTGTTGAGAGTATAACAGGCTCATTGCACAATTAGAACATTCTCTGATACTAATTACACCGGTTTTACAATAGCAATAATAGTATGTGTTTAATCTAATACTAAAAATATTTAAACTAATACTACAACTAAAAAATATACAGAAAAAAACAAGAAAACCATACTATATGAAAATTAAATAATGAAGGGAACAGATCAAAACATAAGTAATATAATAGCTTTGGAGGAAACGAAAGACTTAAATAAAGAAAATGACATGGTGCATATTTTAACTATCACTTTTTAATTATTACTATTTTAAGTTTTCAAATTGTTATCACATATTTTTAAACTGCTTATTGTAAGTATTAAATATTGATGGTTTTCGCGATTTAATGTCATTTTTCGGTTACATTTGTGGATATGATGTCATATTCAGAAGAGTTAAAATGTGTAGTTTTTCTAGCAAAAGTTCTTTTCTTCATTTTGCAACGCCAGAAATGTTCCACGTTCCATATTATCTTCTTGAAATTTTCAGCATGAGTTCTGAAGAGAAAGATGAAGGAAAATTTGCATATTTTTATAAGGAATAGTGTTTGTAGTTATTTATTTTTAAATTCTGTGTTTTATAACAAAAATTAAATTTGCATTTTTTTCAGGGAAATTCGTAGAAGTACAAAGAAAATAATTCTTAGTTTTAGAGGATATTATTTTAGAAATTACACGGTTTAATTTGTTTTTCGTGGGAAGCATTCATGCTTGATTAAAATTATATTTCGGAGAACTAGCCTGATAACTAACAAACAGTAGGCCTAAGTACATTTACAACGATATGAAACTCGAACTATTATTTAAAATAAAAGACAAAATTCGTAGAATTTAACATTTCCAACTGTGGGTTCCCTTAACCTGAAAACTCTCCGGCAAATGCTCACGATACAGTCATAGTTTTAACCCTATATTCAGGAAATAAAATGTAATTCACTCGTTACATCTAAGTTAATTATATATCTGTGTATGCTTCAATCTCGGTGACTTCAGTTATTATCTTACTTTAAGTGCAGAGACAGGGGAAGAATGGAATAACTGTTAAGCCGTACTCGCGTCACTTACTATCAAGCAATAAAATCGCAATCCATGAGAGAAAATGCAAAGACACATCAGGCAATAAATATACTTTTTTGAGTTCACTGCTACTTGTTTATCTAGCATCTAAAGAACACTGGCGAGAATATCAATTCTTGCATGGTCATTCAAAAGATTCAAAAGCTCTTTAAAGGAAGAGTGATTTAGTTTTAAGTAACATTATAGCCGATTGTGAAATTGAAAATACTATCACAAGTTTAGAAGAGCTCATTCAGTCTACATTACGTACTAAAAGCAGAGCCAAATGAAGGTGTTCTATAATTTGCTTCTACAAAAATATATAGAGTTCGCGTTACTTTGTAAATTTACAAAATATCGCACAAACTCATCTCATCGGCTGCTTTCAATACAGAATGCCACAAACCATATGACACGAACTCCAATACCTTTTGGACGCGAAACCAATTCAACACATTGAATATTAATTTATAGTGTGTGACAAAAACTACAAGAGTTTATGGTGTTTTTCACTATTAACTACGTTTTATATAAACACTTTGGATAAAAATTTAATTACCGAATCATGAAATGTAAAAAAAAAGTAGCAAAACAAATACGTTTAATGCGTAGTTCGGAAAATTTTATCTTCTCGTATGTCCAGAAATCTAAAAATAAAAAATTATCCTGCCGGTTGTATTATATGGATGTGAAACATGGTCTTCGGGGAGAATATAATGTGAGAATGTTCGAAATCAGGGTGCTTAGGAAAATATTTAAACTTAAGAGAGATGAAAATGGGGACTGGGACCTGTACTCTACACCGAATATAGGAAGGGTAATTAAATCACGGAAGATGAAATGGGCTGGACATGTTACGCGCAAGGGGGAGGAAAGACATATCTGAAAAATATTGACTGGGTGACCCGAAGGGAAGAGACCAATTGGAAGACTTACGCGTAGATGGGAGGACAACATTAGGATAGGTTAAGGGAAGTAGAATTTGCGAGGGTTGGGTGGAGAGCAAGTTAGTTAGTAAGTATAACTGATTTACTGATTTCATTCATTGATTTACTCTGTTTATTTGTTCGCTTGTTGAGCCTTTCATTCTGTCGTTCGTGCTTTGATTGATGTCCAGAGTTACCAACTTTTTGTCTTCATTCTACCTTTACTTACTCCTCTCATCCCCTCTGATGTTGTGTTGTGTTATAATTCTTCTTTATTTCACCCCTAGTTCAGAAAGGTGCTGTCGTTCATATTCCTACATCCTCTTACAATAATTACTGTGCCATAATGTGATCTCAGTCTTCTAATCCATGGATTGTGTTCCGATTGCTTGTTGTTGTTTACTTTGACACATACAATACCCAAATATCTAACCACTTTGTCATATCTGTTGTCTAATTACAAGACCCAATAAATTAATTGCGCTCCTTTTATGTTCCATTTCATATCTCCTCTCGAAGGTCATTTTTGGCATTTTCTTTATCTCTTACTGGTCTAATAAGGGATCCCATTTTATAATGAATAAAAATGTTAAATTTCGTTATAAAATTTGGGCTAATTTCGATATTTCGCATAAAAGCGGTATTTCGGTATAATTTAGCATTAAAGCCTAATAGTTTTACGGCTCATGTGGTGCCAAACATTACATATTTCTGCAAAGAAAGAAAAATAAACTTTCGATTGTAGGCCTTTCATTTTGCAGATTTTAATAAGTCTTACCAATTACCTGAACTAGTGTACGACATTTTCCCTGACCTACTTTTTTCGAGGGTGCATTAAGAATATAAATTACTATTAAACTATTTTTAGTTGGAGTAAAGTGTAAAATAAATTTACTGTTCCAAATTCAAGTAGGCCTATGTTGTCGCAAAAACGAACTTAGGTGAACATGTCTTATATCAAATTATTTTAATTTTACTTGAAAAATAAATACTGTAGTATATTTTAAATTATTTTCACTTTTATCACTGACATACCTGTCAACTAAAAATTTGCTTGGTTTAGTGTGTTTATTGTATTACTGTGCACATTTTATATAAATGTTATTTTCGATAAATTTTTAATTTCTCTTAAAAAATACCTTTCTAAAATTCGAGATTTTCCTTCAAAAATAATAATTTTGTTAGAAAGAACCATTTCGCACTAAAAACGGAAATTTGGGAAATACACAACATTTCGCACTTTTTCGCAAATGTAAAACGACAGTATTTCAGCCCAGAAGTGTTTGAAACAAAAAAAATATATATAAAAAAATCACTTTGTAAGTGGTAATCCCACTTCGTGAATCCGTCACTCACGAAAACAAGTTTTCCCAGTCTAATATTTTCATTACCGGTACCTTTGTCTTATCCTTAACCTCCTACTACTTGTTCAGGAAACAGAGAAATAAACAGATATAATAATAATAATAATAATAATAATAATAATAATAATAATAATAATAATAAAAATAATAATAGGCTAATAATGATGATAATGATAAAAATAATGCTTACTTAAAGGCAATAGGCATTCCTAAGCAAGTTAAGGAATATTATCTATTTTATGGAACATGAGCCCACCATTCAACCCTATTCTGTGCTATCTCCATCCAACTATCACTCGCAAATCCTACTTCTCTTAAATCTATTCTAATATTGTTCTCCCACCTACGTCTAGATGTTCCAAGTGGTCTTTTCCATTCGGGTCTCCCAGTCAATATGATGATGGTAATAATACAAATAATAATAATAATAATAATAATAATAATAATAATAATATGACGTACTCTAATGACTTTCCTTAAACATATTTAGCCTTAGAAATATATATCTAAAGCTCAGTACATTGTTAACGGAAAATTGCTTTTGGGATTTACGATAAAATTGTGGAAAAAATATTTAATTACTTTTTTATTAGTATCTTTTAAGCTTTATGAATAAAATTCTGAAAATTAAATAAACAGACACATTCAGTTCAAGTTCACTAGTGATTTATAGTCAGAATTTGAAATATTAACTTCCTCAACATTTCGAAGGATACAAATACACACACAGTCGCACACCTATATTAGAAAAAAATATTTTCAGTGAAAGATCAATTTCGTTATTTGACAGTATTCTAGCTTCTCTTACAGTGGTGAAGGAAATAGAAAATATTAGAAAAGTGAATAATAATAATAATAATAATAATAATAATAATAATAATAATAATAATACAGTAGTCTTAGTAGTAGTACAGAAGTAGTATCAGCAGCAGGAGTATAATGCCAAGTAATGATAATAATGATAATGCCATTGTAACCTATACTCATTTACTTAGTATGTAGTGATTGTAATATTTCAACATACTTATTGTTTTGCCGTCAGCTTGTTTAGATATTACTGTTGCATTCACAGTAGCTATTGGACCAGCACGATGCTGATTACATACAGATGCTGTAATAATAAGGCAAAGAGATTCGGTAGCTCTTCCCAGGAGTAGCGATGATATCTCTCAGAATGCTACGGGAAGCCGCTTGCTGACCAATTCCCCTTACGGTCCTTATCAACACACTTTTCAACTCCAAAAATCTTAACCATACGTAATTATTATTATTAAAAAGGCTATTAATAATGTTAAAATTTCCTTGAAGGCATCTTCCTACCTTGGGACCGAATGCTTTTAGCCCCGAAGGAACGTCTGCTGTTCTGTAATTTAAAATGACGATGGTGATTGTTGATTTCCTTTGGCTTGTTTTTTTAGGACATGATGCTAACTGCGCGTGAAGGTATAAGGTGACTGTTCTCCTTAGTCGTAATGTAGAATCTTAGAATAATTACAATCATAATATAAGATAATAATTAGAATTAGATATAAGTAAATAAATATGACATTCAGTTTCACTCCACAGAAGAAATGAAATCTTCGAATCATTAATTTCTGTAAAACATGATTTTTTTTCAACTTAACTTAAAGTTCAATCTTCGGGAGGCCCCAGCTTCAAATAATGTGGCCGGCCAATTTGACATGGGTTTTTTCATGGTTTCCCCAGTCGTAAAGCCAAATGTCGAATTGGATATTTACATACCATGAATCATCCTCACCATTTCGTCTTATATCATCCATTTAAATTATTATTACTTGAAATTTACTCCATAAAAATGAACCAATAGTAGAAACAACTGACAATAGTTCATGACCTATCTTATTGTATAGATACACATCCCGAACTCCTGATATGGTCTCACAGCTAAAAGGAGTATAAACACAGCTGAATTAAAAAAATAAATAAATCATCGGGTTATGTACTGTTAGCTTGGGGCTAGACTTGGTTGGGTGACAATTGCTTTTTTCTGTCAGTACTGTTAACTGTAGATACAGAAAGCTCATGGGGATTCGGATTTCACCAAAAGCTGCAAGAATGGCTACTGTAATTTAAAATTAGTTATCATTTACAACAGTGGATTTTTCTCTCTTTTAAAAGGCAGGCTCGGAAAATGCACCAAATTTAACACCTTGGCGTATAGTGTGGATCGTCATAAATAGCCTATTTATTACGCAGTTTTCACCTGCTACTCTCGAAGGTCTCAAGATCCTTTCGTGTTCGATACCACACCGTTGTCATAATAAAAACCAGTTTCGAAATTAGTATATGATATCATTACGTCACACAGAATAAGCGTATTATAGTATGGTCGAACAAAAAATTCCTTATATTATTCTATTAATATTACATCTCTGCTTTTATGCAACTTTTTCGTTGACTCGTACATCAGTAGCAGTGAAAATGTTAAATATTCAATGTTGAAATTTTTATGGTACGTGACTTTTCACACGGTTCGGTTGTACGATTTATGTAGAATAGCGGAAGAGTTTCTCCTTCTTACTTTTGAGATTTCTTTAACTAAGTAACTGAATCAATGCACGGCCACAGGTACACATAATATATATATAGGGTTCGAATGTTTATGACATGTCATATAGATATAATAATTTAGTGTCATAAAAGTTTTAAATTGGAACATTTATTTTTAGATAATTCGTTCTTTTATGAAGAGATATTTAGGATTTTTTGGTCATATTTTGTCATCTTAAGGTCATATTAAGTAATTTTTAAGGTCATATTTACAGTCATATTTTCCACGTTTTTAGGTCATAAATATCAGAATCCTAGAACATATTCCCCTCATTCTTGTTACGTATTATCTTCACATAACCTGGTCGGTTGAACTAGTGCACACTCAATAACGAGCAGACTTCTACCATTTGTCCCAGTGAGCAAATCCAACATTTAAAAGTAGGGTAGATTGGTGATATTTTTTTATCTTGCACACGAAATCCATTCTCGGAGTTGACTCCGAGTGAGAACTATGCATTCGCGTAATGTGTAAGAAAAGAACGGTGAATGATAAAAGTTACTGTAGTACTTAGGTTTACTATCTCATGCTTTGCCTATTTCTTTAAAGCACACGCGACACATGCGCGACCTCTTGGGGTTTCTTGTGCTCTTTTGTTTGTTAATAATTTAAATAATTCTACTAATCCAAATCGAAATATTAAGATTCGACAAAAGCAAGACATAAATCCGTAGCTTAATCTTAAAAATAAACTATATTCCATGGCGCTACAACCAAAGAGGTAAATAGAAGCCTGGAATCATTGGACGAAACTCCTCACTAAAGACAACCTTTTATACAATCTACAGATAATACAACAGAACTTCACTGAAATCACTATGACAGACACAATCATATTAAAACATTAAAATTTAGCCAACATAGATGTTTGATGAAGTAGGCTTAACTGTTGAAGTCCTGATACAAAAGTATGAGTATAACGAGGATGAGTGTCGGTAACTTGGTAACCAGTTCATCTCATCTATTTTCCTTAGAACTTAAGGCATGTAGCTGTTTTAATCAGTAATATACTATGCATTCGTTTTCGAGGCATTACCATACGTTTAGAATCAATGATACCGCCCTAGCACTAACTGCCACCTTTCAGACCTATGTCATAAGCACTCCCGCTCTAACAAGAAGCCCAATACTGCCTCAGGAATTATTCAATTATTAAAATGAAATTATTTATTAGCCATCTCGTAATGCTTAGTGGTGCACGGTATTATTAAGGATACTCTCTTTGTCGTTTCGTGAAGTCAAATATTTATTTCCAACTTTCGTTATCGGAATCAAGATGTATCAGAGACTGCAGTAATTTGATGTGATAAATCAACGGCAGAATTTAAATACAGAAAGATTATTCATATTCATAAGTTTTCTGTGCATACATTATTTTATTTAGCTACTCTACTACCCACACTCAGGGGAAGATAGACTAATATAACCTAGAATTCCCATTACAATTAATGGGGCATTTACTTAGCGTAATGTCTCGTATTTTTTAATTGACGTTAAAACTTTTGTAGAACATCTAATTTTGAAGATACTTCGAGAAATATATTAACATTCATTCCTAGAAAATGAACTCTGAATATTTTTTCACCCAGTAAACTTTAAAATAATAACGTAATATAAATACATTTCAGGCTCTTTAAAATAATTTAGCTTTACTGAATTTAACTATTTATACTCCTTTGAATATCAAAGTAATATCAGGAGTCAAGTTCTGTGTATACGTCGCAGGCTAATTGTAAATTCAGTCCTTTTACAAAATGCCGGAAAAATATTGATGAAACAACCATTCTGCAATTTGACTGGTTAGCCTTGAGGCATATCTAGAGACAGAGAAATATGGAATAATCTTCATTTGGAAGAAACTAACAACCACCGACTTAGAGAGATTAGAGAAAGTCAAAGCTCATTTCCTCAAACGAGTAATAGGAATCGGAACAAACGCACCCTCAAGATTAGTGTACGAAATGACGACAGAAACCTTCAACATCGAAGACATCGGTCACCAATTACTTCTGAAATCAATACACCCATACAATGAACTTATAGAGAAAACAAAAGAAGAGACAAGAAATATATCCTGACTCCTATGCCACGAACGCCATGGTGGACAGAAACTGGATGAGAGCGAACAACAAAGACACATAATAACGCGATTCGCGATACATGCTTTCACCACAAGATATGCCGGTCCAAGAGCTACCATGAACAGTGTGCAAGTTGTGTATGTGAACTGTGCAAGATATCATCTAGAAACCTGCCCGAAAACCAAAAGACTATAAGCGAATAGGCCTATGCAAAGAGGTGAACTAAACACACTCAATGCCTCATCAGGCGCACCTTTATTATTATTATTATTATTATTATTATTATTATTATTATTATTACTATTATTATTATTATAAATAACTAAAACTGAAGGGGTCTAGGTAATTAAGTTGTAATTTCGGGACGTCCACTTGTTTAGTGGAGGATAACTTGCTTTACAACCAATAGAATTCAATTCGCAACCAATCAGGATGTAGCCCACATCAATAATTTTGACACTTATGACTTTGACTCCACGTGGAGTGTGAGTGTGTTTCCGTAGCAGTGCTGATTTCCCATTCCACTCTTTAATGGTCAGATAATGGCTTAATCCCCAAAGAATGCCGGTGATTCGGAGGTTTAGACTATCTGTTTACCTAAAATGATTTAAGTATGGCTAAACTCTTCTCTAAAAAAAGGTAAGTTAAATATAGAAAATAGTGGGGGAAGAAACAGGAAGTGGTTTATATGGCCCTGTCCACTGAAACCAATCATATTATAGATCCTTTCTTTGGCACCCTTCCCCTTTATGGATGTGTTGATATCTTATTAGATTTATTATTTGGAACACTGAAGGGAAAAAATACAGCCATAAATCTAATAAATCTAACAAGGGATAACAGGTGGTGGTCAGCCTTCAAATAATAGGAGGGAAAAGGACTGCAAAGGTACAATTTCTTTTTAACTCTATGGTATTTGTGAATGAATGAGAGATAAAGTCTAAAGCATTGCTCCACACCAGCACAGCTTCTCTTCAGATAGAACGATAAGTTTGATTTTAATTACGATCACAATAGGAATTCGAGATCTGGGGTACCTTGCAGAACAGGTTAGTCATTGCGGGCTGGACCAATGCTGAGACAAAGTTTTTCCCACGGTTAAGCTGTTTTCAATCGCATCTACAAACAACAAGGTGTTTCAAAACGAACACCATTGTCTACAGCTCCCTTTGTCTTCTTGTCTTTCAAAAGAAGTCAAGTTTTAAGGACGAGAATTACGAGACTATCCTGAAAAATTCGCGGGTGCGTGGGCAAAGAGAGTTAAGTCCACCATCCTAAAAAATTGAGATTCGTCCATGGAGTTATAGATAAAAATGTTTTCTACATTTGTGTTAAATCCAGTAAGTCATATTAAAAAACGTACGGTAGTTATGGATGTGTGCCTCATGGCTTGATCCATCTCTAAAGCGATGTTGGGCGGGTAAAGTGTGTTAAGTCACTCTAATTCTCAGTAACAAAAAAGTTGACTTAACTCTCTTTGCCCGGGCACCCGCGAATTGTAATAATGTTATTAAGAATAAATATTGTCACTTTCTTGTCTTGCCGTAATTCGGATCTATTTCAATTCAATGTGTAGCCCTAAATCTATTCAAAGCAAGCAAATCCGATGATCTACCATTCGTCCTGCAAGACCTGAAATTCGAAAAACATCCTCGGACTGAGTCGGGATGTTAACCCAAGATATATCTAGGTGTACAGGAGGAAATGGTCAGGTGTTGTGAACACTTGGAAGCTGGAACTAGACATTAAATAAGTTATTTAGGGTTTTACCGTTTTACAAAACTCGATCGGCCTCTTCTCTCCGGCGAACGAACGGACGGCGTTTCTTGGGCAAAGTGATTGAAGAGTTCGGTTGAGCACTAAATTCTAACATACAAGCAAACTGACAATTCCATCTCCTCGAGATGTACCTAGGAGGAGTAGCGTCAAACGGAGCTCTAACGCATCCACCGAAGCGTCAATGCTAAAGGGATAGAGAGTTATACAATTCCTTCCTGTTTCCCTGGGTGGACCAGCGATTGCGGTTGATCTCTGATGGGGAGTGGTCGCGACAACCACGCAATACTGGAGAGGGGTAGGTAGGATACTGCTAGAAATTTTCATTCCCACCAGTTGAGTGAGAAATTTTGAAGTGTTCCTGGGATTCGTTTCATCAGCTCGGCTATAAGTAGTATGTTACCAATGGGGTAATTTAAGGCATGGGCGGCGAGCTGAGGCACTTCTGGAGAGTGGAGCAGTTTATCATAGCTACTATCTAATCACAGATATTATCTAATAAATTCATTCTCAATGTTTGTACTTACGACCAAAGCATAATATACTTTTCTACTCGAAGGGACTTTTCGATTCATCATAAAGGAGATCTGAACAATTCGTGACTTGTAGAAGGAAATGCGAGAAAATTTAAGCGGTACAGGCTATGCGTCTTGAGAGGAGGGAGATGTTGATTCTTTGAACCTCAAAATCAAGAATTTGTTCAACCTCTCTTTGCAATTGTATTGATGTATCTAAACAAGCTGGAGGTAAGAAAAGTTCATTGGTTCCTCGCCGTATTAAAAGGGGGCTAAAAGAAGCGATTCGTAATCTAGAAATTGACAATTTCCTGCATAATTTTCATCAGCCTTTAGAAAGTACCGGTAGAAAAACTTCCTGCATGTAATAATTGCGAAAATGTTCTAAACGTACCTATGTGGGCACCAAAAGAACGTGTGTTGTTAATAACTTTTAATAAAGACTAATTATGTAAAACAAGCCAAAGCCTGTAGACTTAGTGAGTATTGTTTCAATTGCTCAACAACATTTTGTATGAATTTGTCTTTGTTATATTATTATGATTATTTAGCGACGGTTACGTACTGCTATTTAGGCCTACAACCTTCCACGGTGAGACGGACTGTTCCCTCTAGAGTTACATGCCTGTAAATATACAGACATAGGATCGTCGCATTCATGCACACTTAAATCACATTGCCCAGGGCAGGTTCGAACCCGTGAACTTGGGAACAGAAAGTTAGTGCCTTAATGACTGTTCCATCCAGGCCACTACCCTAAGTTATGACTTTCTTGCTCAATCTTATTTGCTATGGCCTATCTGCATTTAGGCTACTATTCCTGTGTCATTTTCATAAAGCCCTAACTATATTAACCTAAGTGCTCACATTTAGATTACCCGTAAATATTCATGTCTTCTGAGGTCCCTAACTGAATGAAATAAATGAAACCAATTGATTATTTTAAATAATTTAAATTAGAACGTGAAAGCACAAGCAGCAGCTTAATTTTCCAGAGCAACAATAATACTGCGAAGAACAATAATAAGCGTCGAAAGATCGTTCTAGCAAATAACAGTTATATATGACACAAGGGTAAAAGAGAGAGAGAGTAAGTATGTTTGCGAAACCATCCCGTAGGGGCGAATGCAACAATCCTACGAGCAAAATAAAATCACTTTACCATGTGTATCAAACACTATTTTTAGACAGCCGTTAATATTTGTTAATAATAATAAATATTAGATTTCTTCTAATGAATTACTACCGTGGAGCCATATTGGCGCCTCGAACAGTCCTGCCATCTACTGCCGTATGTACGCAGAAAGAGGTTATTGATTCTCTAGTGCACGGCTGGTAACATAAGGAATGGAGTCAACAACGCTTTTCAACCACTACTTATGACGATTTTCTTTTGTAATTAACCATCGTCAGAAATTTACCATTTACCAAACGGTAAATTTACCATTTACCAAACGGTGTATATTATGATCATATAGGCTACAAGTATTCTAAACAAAAATAGTATTTTCCATGTGATTGAAACCAAATTTGGTTACAACATGTTTTCTACCACTAGAGCGATAATGTAGGCTACAACTTTTAATTTATGTTTCTTGTGTTGGAAGTTCTATTTTTAATTCAAACTGAAAGATTTTAAAGTTAGGGCAATAACACGGTCTCTATACAGTTTTTAGTTAAATTGTATTTAATAATTAGGTTTCGAGTTGAATTTTTGAAATATCATTCTTAAATCCCATAAAGCGTTGTGTCATGGAGAAGGTGATGGAACCTAGAAATAGTAGCTTCTTCTTTTAAGGCCATAAAGATTAAAAAGTGTGGAGCAGACTTTAACATCGGAGTTTTTGTGCGTGTAAATAAAAACGAAGCCTTAATACATTATAGTTCCCAACCATAAAATTATTATTGTTATGCTTGCTTCAACAGAGCAAAGAATGGAGAATTTTCACTCGTAAAGCTGACCCATCTTCCCGCACCCAGTTTAACGACTCAACATTTTAACAACTTTATCCCACTGTTCCTCCGAACAAATTGGTTGGTTCAGCCAGTAATCAGCAACGTGCTAAAATAACCTGTAAACAATGAAATCTTAACAATACAGTACTATCTTTAAGAGTTTGTAATACTGCTAAAGCAATTTTAATTGTTTTGCAAACTTTTGTTAGCACAGCGTGAATTCATTAACAAAACGCTACAAAAAAAGGAGCTGGGTAATATAAAACTAGTTAATATGGAGATCAAGTTTAAATATACATAGAGTTTTACGTAAGTCATTTTCACATGGGAAAATTTAACAGGAAACACATATATAAATAGGCCTACAAGTTGTAAGGTATCGTTGAACACGATTAATAAAATAAAATAAAATAAACATCTGGTACAATTAGATCAGGACCAGATGGCTATTGGCGACCAGAATTTTGAGGCGGGCGACAAAGATTCAATTTTCAAAACTGATACCTTATTTATATTTATACCCTTTGTTCCACTTAGCAATTAAAAGGAATAAATCATTAATGTTTATTAAGTGCCAGAATCGTAATTTCTAAGATTTTATGGTGGACAAGAATAATGTCGTCTGTCTGTCCGCGCATCGATGTTTCAAATCCAATTGTACTTTAGCGAAATTTATATTTGTCATAATGTAAATTGTTAGTTATTGTGGGAACACGCATTTCTAATGTATATATGCATTCACATTCATGAACTTCATATTATTGTCTTTGTTGGACATTACATGAGAATATTATAGGAGAAAAATTCCTGGGATTTGACCCCAGGACTTTTGGCTATCCGTGCCACTGCTCTACCAACTGAACTAAGCCCGAGTTCACTTCGCGGTGCCAGATGGAACCTCACCTCTATGACTGATAGCCCTTAATGGTCTACCTCACTGATAGGCAAGTTATGTCATAGGCCTATGTCCCAGTGTCAAAGGAATTTTTCTCCTGTAATATTCTTAAGCTTAATCTTTAGTTAAAACTTAATAAAACTATTGATTAGAATTAAGTTAAATCCTAAACATTGTTACCATTACTGGGATATCTTAAGTATACAATGAAAGAGCTAACAATTACAATGAATCAGTAATATTCAAAGTATTGATGTGACGGACTGGGACACAACAATTTTGTAACGTTTAACAAAATACCTGATATTCCTCCTCTCTGAGGCTTTATGAGGTTTGCAATGAGCCATTCCATTGCGACTCCAGATAAATACCTGACTATTAACGTAACTCTCGTTTTTATTTTTAAAAAGAATGCTTTGAATTCCAGGAATACTATTTTATTATTTATAGCTCCTGCTGAAACATTTCGCATTGAAAAATGTGGAATGTATAAACGTGGTTACAATGACACCGGATTTTCCGTTAGGAGATATTTAATAACTATATAGATACATAGTAGGTCTCATTCTTCGAATTGTGCGTCATAGACTGATACACCATTTCATTTTCAATTGCAGACTTTCAGACTTTTAATTGGACCGTTCGGCATTTCGTCTGTTTGTAAAGTTGTTTGTTATGCAGAAACAACCAAATGCGTTCGATTTTCTTCCAATTTGGCATAAATGTACCTTGAAGTAATTAAAAACTACATGAGTAAGATTCCATTTCAATATTATGTCGTTTTAATGGTTGATTTTCATTATGTTCAGCTTCTTTCCACGGTTCTAGCCAAACAGTTCATGCTATAAAAGTTTGAAGACTACTTCTAGTCTCAAGTGTAAAATGTTCTAGAACGTTGTTCCACAATATTTTTAGGTTACTTTAATGGTTGCATTTCATCTGATTGTCTGTAAATTTGTTTATTACGAAGTCACGACCAAACGCGTTGTTTGATTTTATCCGAATTTTGCATTTATATTCCTCGAAGTCATTAAAAACAACGAACTTGTAAGAAGTTTTATCTTTTGATTCCGTTACAAGATGCAGAGCAGATCTGGGATGAGAGGTGCGCTTTTCACAGAACTATTAGAAGGCCTACCGTTTAAGTTGAAAATAAATTATGAGCGCGACTAACGCTTTTATTCATGAAATTCATGAACAAATGCTGGCAACCCTGGGCACAACACATGAAAGTTAATGCATCTCAAACAGTCTGTTATAACTTATAACCATCCCAATCCTCATATCAATATCGTCTCAAACAATCCGTACTTCAGTGGCTTTCGTCCAAAACCGAAAGACACAACTTTTCTCGAGAGAATAGAAAAAGTCCTACATCCATAATGAAGCTGCGTCTCCATTGACATACATTTAACACCAACATGTTGCAGTTAACATATGTTAAATGTTTATCATCAACTTGTTGATGTATACAAGTCAAGTGGTTTGCCAATTAACAACTGTCTCCACTACAATGTTATAGGTTAACATGTGTTGGCGCAGTTACGAACAGAAATGAATAACATTCAAAAAGAAAACGCCTCTGAAGAGGGCAGCCAACATTACAAAAGACAGTGGTTTTATATACTCGTTATTAGCTTCTTGTTAACTGTCTATGACTTTCTTAAATACTAATTTTGTACAGATGTCTTGATCTTTTCAAAATAACTATCACATTTTTCAACAATGGAGTATGTCATAAAAAATAATTTTAAAAGTAGATGCAATACTATTGAGAACACTGATATACCAAATACTCACATAATACAAAATAGATGCCGGGAATATTGAGGAAGCTGTCGACTGCTTTTTGTTTACCCGGAAATTTCCGAACCAAAGTCAATTAAGCTGGCGATCGCTTTTCTTTCCCGGAAATTCCCGAAACAAAGCCAATATTGACCGAATAGTCAATTGACTTGACATGTTGTCCATTTTCTCCGGAAAACAAATTAACATCTGAAAATGTTAAGTGCAACACGCTGGGTTTGCATGCCAAGTCAATTGGAAGGCGAAATTGCAATATACATGTCAATATCAACTTGTTAATATTGACATGTTGGTGTTAAATGTATATCAATGGAGACGCAGCATTAGGTAAAATTAATTTGAAACTGCCGATTCAGAAGTAAGATTTTAAAAGGAAAAGGAACAATGATTTAGTTTTGAGCAGTTTTCACTAACCTGGTACTCTGGATCATCCTTGTTTTCAGTTTGTGATGTGGTGGCAGCACCATTTGCACACGCATTAATGCGTTCGTTGCTAGTGTCCCTTTTGTTCACTTTTCTGACAAATATTTTGGCTTTATCATACTGCAAGAGTTCCATTTGTTCTAATCTGATTCGTTCCATCCTACACTCTGTGCAAATATCTGAAACAATATAAAAGAATAAAAAAACTCGCTAAACGACAAAGTGTTAGGTACTTTTATCAATGTCCAAATAAAATTTCGCAGTATGAAAGTTTATAAAGGCAAATAAAACAGACTTATAAAATCGTAAATAAAAATGTTTTGGCTTATACAGTATAATAAGAACCTCCGCTTCCACTTTTCTATGATTTAAATTACATCTCACAAACTTTATTATTGTTTTAGGAAAGACTGCGGCTGTACGGTCGCTATACATTTCTGAAGACTGAATGCAATATTGGAGGAATGTTGTAGCCTCCCTGTACTGAAGATAATTCACTACATCTAGGCAATACTCAAATTCAGTAAAACCACCCTTCCACGGTTTCATTCTTCATTAATTACACACTCTCCTATAGGCCTACAGAGCTACATGATCTGACCGAGATTTCCTACGTTTGGCACACCTTTCAAAGCCAGGCTAAAAACCTGGGGTATTTTACAATTCGCAATATAAGTTTGCGATCTCTATCAATGAAAATAATATTCGATTCTGCTACAGGTTTATAACTTTAAAACATCCACAGAACAAGATTAACATATAAGCTAGATTTACCGTTCAGCTTCCCAAGACTTACACCGGCGGTTTTGACATACAGCTGGTATAAAAAATATGATATTGATTTGCTTCTTATATCTGACTGCTAGCTCTAAACGGAATGTAGGCCTTTAGGAACCTAGGGGACTTTATTTTAAGGTTAAAAGACTTCCAAGACTTCGGTAACCACACAGTGCTGGACAGCGCCGTGCTTTTAAAGGTCTCGGGATGTCTTGAAAAGATTAAAATTTCATGTATTTAAAAGTATTAACGAATGCAACTAATATTCGTGGGCATTATGAAAGAAATATCGCTTAATATCACCGTAATCAGAAACTCCATTTGTAAATTTATTACTGATAAGCTTGTCCGACAATAGGATTTGATCTTCAGGTGACAGCGCAGCGCAACCATACAGAACATATTGTACAATATTGAGCTCTGTGTCCATTATTAATATTTTGGAAAGAGAGGACATGATTTAAGCATTGTTGGAGGAAGTTGTTATGGCCCTTGTCATGGTTCTAAAATAGTGGCTCACAAAGTTCCAAGAGTTCGAAGTAAATATCCTATGTTATCACAGTTGTTATCATCATAATATGTTATCATATTCTCACAGCCCATGCATTTATTATAATCTTCTTTATAATTATGCCAATCTTAATTGATGGATTCGGAAATTGATTAATATGAAGTTGATAGATTCTTTATTATGGATATTTAATTCCAACCAGGAATTTTTTATTCCTGGGAAACAATGGGTCAATCCATTAGAAATGAACCAGGCCAAGTTGCTCGACATTTTTGATTTTCCTAATTATTTTACCAGTTATTTCCCAACTAAAGGTGAGTTCAAAACTATGGTAAAAAAATTTTGGGGCTCATACTTTTTTTTTTGGCGGCCATTTTAAGTTTGCTTTTTAACCATATTTCAGTCGAAAACATGTTTTGCACAAATGTATGTAACTCTGTTAATTTTATAGATAACAAGACAAAATAAACACCAAAATTATCAGAATGAAATGCTCTACAATTTTGTTTTAACCAATATTACCTAAGTAGTGAGGAAAGTGAAGAAAAAACATTCAAAACTACAAATTGAAAATTGACTTAAAACGGGAGTTTTAGTGCCTCAAAATTATTAGAAGGAAGAAAGACTAGCCCTTAATTTTTTTTCTGGTGTAGATCTACTATAGGACTACTCGCTGTAGAAGTTTAAAGCTTGAGAACTTTGCGGTTTTTTTATACAATTATTCAAAAATGCCCAAAACCGTATTTTGGCAATATTTGAAGTAGAATATCTCAAAAGGGACTGAGTGAAAAATTATGAAATTTATACAGATAACACCTCTTTATGATATAAAGATGGGATAAAAATTTGGTGACTGAGACTCAACTGGTTCCCGAGTTATAGTGCATCGAAGTTGGCCATAACTGCAAACTATCCACCGAAATTTCAACACTCTTCAAAGCTTTGAGGAAACCAAAAATTTGTCATGCTAACTGATGAAATGTAGCCTACATGTACAACTCTTTTGTGTAACATACTTAGTTTCACTAAAATTTTGCATTTAAAATTACAATGTGGATTTTTACTATTAAATTACCGTTAAAATTCATGTGCGTATAATGCAAGTTTTGGCCAAATTCGATGCACTGTAACTCGGGAACCAGTTGAGTCTCAGTCACCAAATTTTTATCACATCTTTATATCACAGAGAGGTGTTATCTGTATAAATTTCATAGTTTTTCACTCAGTCCCTTTTGAGATATTCTACTTCAAATATTGCCAAAATACGGTTTTGGGCATTTTTGAAAAATTGTATAAAAAACCGCAAAGTTCTCAAGCTTTAAACTTCTACAGCGAGTAGTCCTATAGTAGATCTACACCAGAAAAAAAAAATTAAGGGCGAGTCTTTCTTCCTTCTAATAATTTTGAGGCACTAAAACTCCCGTTTTAAGTCAATTTTCAATTTTTAGTTTTGAATTTTGTTCTTTACTTTCCTCACTACTTAGGTAATATTGTGTTAAAACAAAAATGTAGAGCATTTCATTCTGATAATTTTGGTGTTTATTTTGTCTTATTATCTATAAAATTAACAGAGTTACATACATTTGTGCAAAACATGTTTTCAACTGAAATATGGTTAAAAAGCAAACTTAAAATGGCCGCCAAAAAAAAAGTATGAGCCCCAAAATTTTTTTACCATAGTTTTGAACTCACCTTTAGTTGGGAAATAACTGGCAAAAAAATTAGGAAAATCAAAAATGGCGAGCAACAAATTTTATTAAATTTGGTTCATTTCTAATGGATTGACGCCAATCATAGGCGTAACCAGGCCGACCATATGGGGGGGTTATAACATCCGCAGGGTCTGGGGGGTATGGAATACCCCCCAGGGAGAGGGGGGTCCTCCCCGGAAAATTTTAAAAATTAAGATGCAAAATAACGCGTTTTAAGCTTCCGGGGATTCACCCCCGGAAATTTTTAAAAATTAAGACGCAAAATAACGAGTTTTAAGCTTCCGGGGGTAAACCCCCGGAAAATTTTAAAAATCAAGACGCAAAATAACGAGTTTTAAGCTTCCCACGCTTTATACTTGTATTAAGTAATTTATGGGAAGTCTTAAAAAAATTAGACAATTTTCCTTTTTTTAATCAATGGGGGGAGGGGTTCAAACCCCCAAACCCCCCCCCCTCGGTACGCCTATGACCCCAATGGGAAAATGAGTGTGATTATGATTATTTTTGTGCAGTAGGTATATCTGCTTATTCAAGTCAATTGTGGATATTATTAGACATTTTGTTATATTAAAATAATTTATCCTTTAGTTTTTTGACACCATAAAAATAGTGCGGGAGCCCAAGAAAATATTTGCGGGATGCTTCCTTTGCTGATAGCGCTGCCGCTGTCTCCGAATTTATGCTTTTATTTAAGACTGGATTTCGAATATCATGGTCGAATACAATAAATTATTCATCTCGTACACCTGGTCACGGACTGAGAATACAATAAAATCACACATATTGTTCTTCACGAATTTCGATTATTGGGCATCATTCACCTCTAAATGCATACCGAGTCAATACGTACATGATCGTAGACATTATTGAACATCCACAGTGCTCTCATATTACATTTTAAAAATTAAAAAAAGACACTACATATTGTTCTCTTTCCAGATCAAGTGTTCGCACATTAATTCGACTCTTAAAAGCAACCATTAAACTTTTATTACACTATGTTCAAGCTTTAAGCGGGGAAAATGACCTAAACTGGAATACGGGTTTATAATTGAGTCAGCAGCGGAACACAGATTGATCCTTAAATGATGCCGATAGGTTATCGTAGTAAACAAAATAACGGGATATAGATGAGAAATCAGGTTTTCAGGTTAGGTTAGTGAAATGAAGACTTGGAATGACAATCCTGCCCGGCATTTGCTGTAATAGAACGAGAAAATCTCGGAAAATCTCTGGCGGATCAAATACTGTGAACTTGAGAAATTAAGGTGGTTCAGCAGGCTGCGATAGCCAATGAAGGATTTTCCTCTAAGAAGAGTATTTTCCTGTAAGAACACTGCCCATCAGCTAATACATGGATAGACTTAAGAAAAGATATTATTAGTTCACAATGGTTACATCACAAAATTACGTACATAATGACGTGAAAAGAAAAATTGTCCCGCACTACAAGCAGTTTGTAGAGGCGGGATGAGTCACAGTGCTGCACTGTAAATGCCTGTAACAGTAAACCAGTACAGCTAGTCTGTTAATTACATCACATTTACGTTGGATAATGAAGTGGGTAGCTTAGTCTATATTTCTATTCCCATGCTTTTCTTTCAATCGATGCTGGTAAGCCATCAGTTGTAATAGACACAAATTCTGATACACAAGGCTTGGAACAAATTCTCTTCTTTTGTAATTTTTCCTCCTTTCAGCTACCAATGCTACCAATAGTGCATAGAGAGAGTCGTTGTCGTTGCTAATATCATAACAGACTAAAAGCGCAAGAAATGGCTTGCACCGAATCGGAATTGTATTTTTAATCAATGTATATTATATTAGGTCAATTTTAAAACAAGTTTTGTATTAAAAAAAAGTGTTTTTATTCTGTTCACTGGCAGCACGTGACTTATTAATCACTGCATGTTGATGTTTTAATATCCCGTAACAAGCTGACGTTTTATCATAGGTTTACGAGTTTATCGATAGATTCGATAGATTCCATGCATAAAAATGTAACGGATTATAAAAATAATTACTTTCGTGCTTTGTTTATAAAAACAATACTAACAGCTGCGAGATCACGGCATACTATGAATCAACCATCCATGAATTGATTCGAGTTACCATGTCCATGTTGTGACCAGTGCTACGATTCAAGTTACCATGTCATTGTTGTGACCAGTGCTACCATATCCATGTTGTGACCAGTGCTACCAATTGTGCATATTAGACATAGTTAATTTAATTCAGGTAAGCTAACAGCAGAACACAATAAAATCATACGAACTGGCTTCCACCGAATTGAAATTGTGTTTTTAATCGATGCTATAGATCCCGCATGAAATCTGTACCGATTGCCTACGTCATTGCATTATGTTTTCGTGGGGACTGTAGCGTAGACTGGCCTGCTACCCATCTCTCTCGCACAACAGAACCTTTTTTTCTATTTGTACAGGCCAAGCTACCTCTCTCTATCTCTGTCGCACAAAAGCATGTCTCTCTCTAGCGAGTAACGGTCGTCATCGGCACAGATTTCGTGCGGGATCTTTACATTTATATTATTTCAACTTCAAAACAAGTTATGTTGTACAAAATAATTTGTTTTCGTGCTGTTTATGGCAACCTGTGACGTATTAATCACTGCACACTGATGCTTACGTGTCCAGTAACGAGTAGACCATTTTATCAGATAAAATCCCTTCCTCACATTAATAGCAAGCATTTTATAAGATAAACGATCGTGATTGGTCTATATCCGAGGAATTGCTAAACGTTATTGGTCAATATCAAACATGCGGCATATGAGTGGAATAGTCAATTAAAACCGTACCCTTTGTTCATAGCAAGCATATTAGAAGATAAACAACTTTGATTGGTCGTTAACCCAGGCATTGCTAAACGATATTGGTAAATATTAAATACGTGGCTTATGAATTGAATAGTCAACTCATTACATAACGTTTACATTGATCAGCAGGTAAAGCTGGTAAACTAGTGAATCGTCGAAATACAAGAGAATGGCAAGGAATCATATGGTAGGGCCTATTGAAAAACAAAAATATAATCATTGAAAATTTAATCTTGTAATTTTGGATCGAACAAAATGTTTTCTCTTCCTATAATACGTATGCAATGGGAAAAGAAAAATCCCATGACAATTCGCTGGGCTGTATATTTTGCCATTAGCGAATATCTGGTACGTTACTTATGTATAACAATACTACGTATAGGCTAAGTTACTAGAAATGTTCAAATTGTTAATAGTTCCGTTTCGATAACTCTCCCCTACAAAATAATGCATCCTATTCATCGTATTATGGCGTCTATGAATAAAGAAGCTACTTTATACCCTTCCAGTCATGATACTACGACTCCAAAGCAATCCGCACCATAAAATGCAAATAAAATACATTAATAAGCCTCGGCGTAATACGAGTAGGAGCTTACCTCAATCATTTTATCATATTATATTCATCATTAAACAAAGCGGTAGGGTGCAAAAAACACAAGCACTTGCAAAGTAGACGCGCAGGATGAAAAATCCTGGCTTCTCTGCATCTTAAGAATTGCGGTCATCTTATTTTGAGAAAGGCAGACAGACGAAGCTAACAAGACCACAACACAAGGTCTTCATAAAGTTAACTGATATTCTCTTAAGTTTCTATAAGAGGATTGTAACGTCTTTAAGTAGTGTATACCTCTTTAACTCACAGTGCTTTCTGGCATTGCAGTGCTATTCAATTTTCACATCCATTTAATTAGGAATATATTTAACAAGCATGCAGAAGTGGCTTAATTAAATTTTTCACAGAAGTAAGATCGAAAGATTAAGGAGAAGTCTAGATGCTGGTTTGAAAGCAACAATAATTAAAATACATGCATACTGGATTTTAAAGTAGGCTATAAAGGTTACGTAAAGCACGGAAGAATTACATCACTTTCTGTACCCTAAGTACGGGTCTTGTAAAACAAATAATTCAATACATTATTTAAAAGAAAACAAAATTAAATAGAAAACAATATAATAAATACAAAGGCAGAATGAAAGCAAGATGGAAACACCGTAATATAGAACAAAATAAAGAAATTTAAGTAAAAAAAAATTAACAAATTAAATAAGGATTCAGATAAAAATATACAGCGGAAAGGAATTAATTCAAATTAAATGAAATGTCTTAAAATAAAGATAAAATAATAATAAAAAAAATTAAAAAGTCTCACAATACTTTCATTAATTTTAACATCAAAGTCTATTATGTACCCGTATATTATATAACATCTAAACACACCTTTAGATTCTTTTAGTCCCTACATTTTTTTGTCTATTTTTAATTCCTTGTCTTGAATTTTATCACTAACGTAAGAGAAGGGAAGTAAGCTGGATTCGGAAGCTTGTGAAGAACGAACATATCTTGTCATGAGAGGCAGATTTAGATCTCTCCTTCAACTGGCTAAACTGGCTTATATACAAGTCTAAAAGCCCGACGACACTAACCCACAAGGCTCGCCATCTCTTTCAAAACTCATTTGCAATTCTAAATTGCATCGAGATTTCGTATCCCTTGAGTAACATCTACAGTACAATTTCAAACCATGAATGAACTAAATCCATCTTTTAAGATTATGCAACTGAGATCTCCAATTCAAAAATCTTCGATTGAGAGATTTGAAACAGCGGAGCTGGCAAGTGGTGTACGCGATAGAAGAAACTCATGTTACTAGTCAATAAGTTTAACGAACTATTAACGTCACACCCAAATGAAAACATTCCGTACCATTGAGCAATAATACAAATAATTGGAGTTATGTCCCATGAAGTAAGGAAACTTCTTTTCTTCTTAATGTGTCTCATTGCCCTGGAAAAAGTCTCCAAGATATGTTTCGGTCCTTTACTTTAAACTGACCGATTCAAGATTTAAACTGGGATCATCAACTTGGGGTATTGGAATTTTTTATGCTGACAATATTGGAGGTAGTACTGAATGTCTGACATATTCACCTGTCAGTTGATAATAGCGTTCTAATTATCTTTACAGGTTTCTATTTTAATCTATTCGGCTGTGCAAATAATAACTAAGGATTTTGTCAGGCTTGCAATTTTATCTAAAATAAATCTGTCTTTAAAGACACTTCAAAAACTAAAATAATCAATTTTTTTTAAAAATACAAACATAGTGAAATCGATGCTTATTGCGAAATCCTTTTTCAAATCGGATTGTGTGGCATTTCACTATTTATGCTTCAAAAGAAACAGCATTACAATAAATTCCTTTGACGGAAAAGTACTGCATGATCAAGTTGATAGATAACAATGTATTTACATGTGAAGTAATCTTATAAGTAGGGCTAGGATTTTTATGACCTAAAAACCATCAAAATATGCAAAATAAAATATGCACTTATAATCTAAAAGTTTCAGAAATATGCTTCATAAAAAAATTAATACGACCTAAAAATATTACAGTAATTACTAAAATAAGTAATAATTTCAATTGTTAAATTAACAAGTAAATCAGTTTATGACAATAATTTATTTAAGAATAAAATGCACACATGAGAAACAAGGTAAAGTAAGAAAGTTTGATATTATTAGTTATAAGGTAATGAATACATTTTCGATTTTTTTTTTTAAGTAGGGCTAGTTTGTTTCGATAACTACAACTTTCATGTATTAATGCACAACCCTAATAACTGGGCAATAGGCCTACAATTTTCTCGTTTCTCATTCTGATAAAGATTAGAACGCCTGATTGCAGGAATATCAGGTGGTTCATCCTCAGCCTGTATTGTTAGCCACGCAAGGCTTAGGGCCTGAGTTCCTACGAACGGTGACTGGTCTGCCTATAACTGCCCTTCAGAAGAATTCTACGAAAAACTGTCTCAAATAGAAAAAACCCCTTTAGGCAGGCCTACAGGCGGAGGTAGATTTCGAAGTGCTTTTGGTTTAATTTATTGTCGCTGCATAGCACTCTTTTTCTTTAGCCTTGGCATGGTAAACCTGCAGTAAAGAGGAAGAGCCTACAATCATTTGTTTTGACAACAAGAATAGGATATAATATTCTGGGAGGCCGTGCACAAGATCAGCAATGAATAAAATTAGCAAAGCCGCTAAACAAGACAAAATTATGATATTATAATAATTCTTTTAAGTGTTATTATTTTCAAACATTAAAATCTCGCGTCATATGAGAGCTATCAAGAAACTATTTATTGATTTGTAGAGTACTCATCAAGAGCTTTTCAACGATACCCCACAAGACGTGGTTTCAAAAGTTTCGAATTTTCATCCCCCACCCCCACCCCCACCCTCACTCGAACCCCCGAATTGTTGGTGTCACTGTGAACTCCATAGGGAGTACTCTAATTTATTCAAACAAAGTTTCCCTCTATACTTCATAGGGGCCGAGATATAAATGTTTTAAAATTTCAACCCCCTCCCCCGACCACCCCCTTGGGCCAATTTTGCTCATTAACGAACTTGTCCGAACTATTGGGCCTAGAAATAACATAATAAAATTTGGTTCAAATATCTTCAAAATTACGGCCGCTATCGTGTAAAGATATATATATATATATATACTCGTATATATATAAATATCACAAAAAATTTTTTTGAACGGGCGGTGGTTTCGTACTTAGGGGAGCATGAAACGTAAAGATATGAAAGAATTTTTCGATAATCATAAAGTGGTATCCATTGCAATAGGTAGATTTTTCTTCGAAAATCTACCTAAAAAAAAGAAGCTATTGGTACTAACATTCCGTGTACACAATTTAAACAAAATCGTAAGAGCAGTTTCCTAGAAAATTAATTAAAAAAAAAAAAAGAATGAAATTGTCTTGGTGTAAAATGTCATTAAAAGTAACAGATAAAAGTCAATGCATATAATAACATTAGGCCTATATCCTATACAGTCATATTTTATTATACTAAGTAAATTTGAAATGTAATCTTTATTAGACTGAAGATGGCCTAATTATTAGGCTGAAATGTACATATCCGTTTTAACATCAATGAACAAGGCCCCAGCATACATACACAAGGTTTTTATTAACATTTTAATTATATGGCAGCACTTTAATCTGAAGACTTTTTGTAAGTTTTTAAAGTTTCACATTTCTGACGTGTATATTGTACAATTTTAGGAGATAAGTCTTTTTGGACAATCTGATATTATACCTATTTATTATCACAAAGATTTTAATTTGAACTTCAGCTTATAACATAAACATGTGATAATGTGCAACAAACATATAGGCCTTTAAGTAGGCTTAGGAATTATGTTGTACATATTTGAGAGTATAAGGCGGAGAACAATACTGCAAAAGAAAAACATTACCTTCAACGAATATGAAATATATCAATAATAAGAGTAAGTCGTTGATTTTCGTGTCACGTCTCCAAATAATGAATACAATTTTGTTTTTATATTTTTTTTTTCTCGAGCTATGTTGATCACAGATGCATACACATACAAAGACATGTTTCTGAAAATAACATTTTTGGAATCGGGAAGTTCAAAACGTACATTTATGTCGAAAACGCGACTCCTAATGTTGAGGTCGAACTTAATAATTCCTCCACCTATAGTACCGGTAAATATGGTATGGGCAGAGGAAGTATTTCGATATAAAAGAATATGGAACGTGTTCAATTTTTATTTCTGCCTGATTATACCCGAGCGCATTCGCGTTGCCATGGGTTGTTGACATCGCGTGTCACACTCCCCCACTTCTTCCTATAGAATATGCTTAGTGAACCTAACCGTTCCCGGTTGCTTGGCCTAAGCATTCACATTTAGTATTTTCATTTCTTGTTCTCGGTTGAACTCGTGAAATTTCATAATAAACGTCATTACACATAATAATTTAATCAGTTTCATCTTAATTACAGCCTATTAACAGCATAAAATGTCAACATACCAGCTAGTCACCACCGATACGTGCTCCCGTAGTTCATTCGCTCTTACATCATAGTGGCGAAGCAAATAAGCAGCAAGTCAATAAAAAGACGAAGGAGAATGCTAAGAACCTTGGATTCCTTATATGATTCTTTTTCCTTAGAAACGACACACGAAAACACTTTATCATGTAAATAAATTATGAGTCAAAATTAGGGAAGAAAATCGATTAAAATTTTTAATCGAGTTAAGGCTTGACTTTAATCGATTAATCGACAAACAGGTCGGTATTTTGAACGAAACCAAAGTGTACATTTAATATTGTTTTACACGTTTAATTACCACTACACTACAGATAATCAGAAGAAATCCTGAATTAATGAGTACTATTATTAGTTCACTAGTGAAAAAAATATATATATACAAAACTTACATTTCCGGTTACTTTTTCAGCCAAGACTTGAGACACACTTTGTTGACATTTGAATGTTCAAGAGACGATGATGTGCCAAGGCCGGAGAAGCAAGAGAAAGGAGTTTGGTCGTTTGACCTATTTCTCGAAAAACGTTTTTTAGACTTCGACTAAACCGATCAATCGGAAAATGTAATTGATCGACGATTAAATGTTTAATCGATTAATCGGAACAGCCCTAGTCAAAATGTAGACTACAATCCTGATTTCTAGCGAGATGATATCCATTCCCTTTAATAAAATAGGCAAGAATTCTTTATATTTTGTGGGGTATAAATGATCAGAAAAAGTAATGAAGGTAATGCTGGGGCTGATTCTGAAGAAAAGATAAAATCAGTAGTACCTTAAGATGCTGTTGCTCGCACACGACCAGCACAATAGCAGCACACGGTTAATGTGCATGTATTCTTGTGACCGCTTTGACAAATCTTCATCCCCTCTAAAACGTTATCTTTTAGTCTTGAAATCCGGGTGCTGGATTGAGGTTGCTAATTTATTGTACAGGTATAAGGAAATCGTGTGTGCGGGAATAAAGGCTCTGGAAACATCCTACAAGGTGACAGTAGCAATGAAACAAAAGCTTACATATACAAATTAGTGTATTCTTTGCGAATCAAGAGTACAATGTAAGAAAAAAGGCCATAGCTGCTTATTCGTAATTTAGACCGGATGTTAGGCAAAATGCCTTATTTTATTCTAACACTTTAAAAAATACTTAATATAAGAATCAGGGTTATGTATAGTAGATATAACTTTGCCTACATTTACCTATTTGTGTGAATAATGTGGGTAGCCTGAAGGGACGTGGGTCATCTACCTACTTTCTCTCGGTTCGCTATTCCCATCCACAGAGACTGATATTTGACGCAAGAGGTGCCTTAGTGTCGTTTCTATATTTTATTTTTATCTTTATTTTTATTACAGCTGTAAGTGTTCACTTATTTTCTCTCCTTTCGGTAAACCCATCTAGAAAGTCTGGTATTTTATGAAAATGGTGCCACAGAGTAGGCTTATTATTTTATTGTATTTCTATTTCCAATATTCCTATCTCATGTGTTCTCAAGTATGTTGTCATCATTTTAATAAAGCATGATTTAAAGGCTCGAGATTCATTTTTTTAAGAGCAGATTTGAGCGCACGTTATACGATATTTAACTTCAGGCTTCTATTTATACAAAAAGTAGTAGTAGTAGTTGTAGTAATAATATTAATAGTAATAGTAAAAGTAGTAGCAGCAGTAGTAGCAATAGTAGTAATAGTAGCAATAATAATAGTAATAATAATAATTAGACTTAAGGGTGGTTAGCAATTTGAGAGAAGGAACTTGGTCAGCATAACGATTCTCCGGAACACAGATTGGAACATGGAGCATAGAGAACACTATTATACTAATATTAATATATTGGAATATTAAAGAGCTCCCCACATGTTTTCAGAAGTTTTTCAGACCTCAAGAGTCACAAAAATCAGGCAATTCAAACACGGTGACGGACGTAAAGGGAAGTAAATAATACTTTTACACGGCAGTCTATGAAGCTTTATTTTTAAGTAATATTGTCTGTGACACTTAGTTCGCCGGATGTCCCTTTCATACTGCGGGTTGATTAACTTTTTCAACTGCGGGTTGATTCAAATTTGAATTTGAATTTCTAAAATTTTCAACCATAAATTCCAGAAAAGTAATATCAATTGTAATTAGGCCTATATATTTTCAACGGAACGTTTGGAAAATTCCAGTAGCCTACAGTATGCCTTTACTCTCACATGAACTATCTCTACCCAATGGAAATACAGGCTACCCCTATTATGTAGATGACGATGCTATGCAAAATGATAGAAAAACTAGTATAACCTATAACAAAGGAACACAATACCAACACTGCCAAGGAGAAGTTATACCGGAAACAATGACCAGAACCTCTTCCTATTTTATTGGGAAAGTAATTAAGGACATCCCCCTTCGTCCCTTCAACATCTCTCTTACCCTCTTCATCCCCCAAACGAGATTCTCACACGGGAATGAGAGAAACTGTGGAGAAGGGAAACCTAGAAGTAAAGACGGGAAAAAATAGCAGGCAAAAGATAGTACGGTGTGGGAAGGAGGAGGGTTGATAACATCCTTGCAGTAATTGGTACAAGGGGGACGGGTGTTGGTAGGAGGATAGGGTTGGAACACCTCCCCCTTCCACTTTCATTTCACCATATACGTCCTAAATGTTACTTCCGCACACGTCGGTGAAAACGAATGAGGTATAAAAAATATTGGCCACTTGCTGAGGACTACATCTAGAACACCTTTAACTTACTTGAATGGATTAACATGATCTGCACACACTCCTGCAAACACATCTGCGGTTTATTTTTACTGTTTTCTATGTTAATTATTACCATCAGGTTTGTTATCTCAAATTATTTTAAAAATTCTATAAGACACTTGAAATATGGCCGAAAGGTTATAACCAGGCCTAAGTAGATTCAAAGGGGGAGTAGATCACTTCTAAATAAATATAACAACCCAATTCCGCGTTAGGTGATTACGTTTATGGTATCTGAGATAATTAGGTCTTAAGATTCGGCGCAGGGCCAGTCAGCCTTGTACAAGCTGGCACTGTCCCCTCTCACCTCTGAATTTTAGATTCTTATAGCTTAGAATGCACCAAGCTATAACTGTGTGTTTACAATCTTCTTTTGTCTTGGCTAGGTTCAATTCAGGGGTGGTTCTTTGTACTTCGCTTGACCATCGACAAGCAAGGTGTGATTTAGGCTCTACAAGCAGACACAGACTAATCTGTAAAAACCTAAAAATCTGACATCTCATAACATAAGGCACTCTAGCGCCCATGTTACCTTATGTCACGGATTTTATGGCACCGGTACATTAACTTTAACTCAGTGCTGAAGTTGGGCCGAAACGGCGCTCCGGCAAAATCAAATTCTTCTCATCATCGCTCCGGTATAAACGCAGGGAGGAAAAAAGCAGTCGACATATGAAATCGGCGTACGATCTGACAACGGTTTGGACGTAATAACGCTAAATATCGGCAAGGAACATAATCCTGCTGTTCGCCGGACGTCAATAAAACAGCCTTCGACCAGATATATAACGATGTTTATTTTTTAGAACATTTGCTTTTTTTATGTCACTAATGGTCTTCGACCAATGGTTTGGTCATAGACGAGTCGAAAATCGGCAAGGAACATAATATGGTTATTACCATAAACCATTAGAACTGCCACCATCATGAAAAGGTGAAACATTTCTTAACGGCTACAGTCCTAAATCTTTCGGATAAAAAAATCTATGTTCATGCAACATATCAGCCTTACCAGTTTCACAGGAACCACTAGATTTTTATATTCGTGCACAAAATTCGTCAAAATAAGTACCATGTTATACAAATAATATTATATTGTTTTTAATTTACTTTTTAGTTTGTTTAATTAACATTCCAATAAAGACCTATTTCTCTGGATTCCAACTTCTATTCATCGTATCTGCAACTACAAATCCATCATATGAATGATATCGTGGTTTACGAGTTAGAGCGCAAATCAAACCAACCGTTCGCTAGTGTACACAAAATGATAAATAGCTGTTAATTCCTCTTTAGGATACTCTTAATAGCTTTCGAAATGTAATAGAAGATGACGACAGTTACATATAGCTGTGAAAATTCAATTCACAAATGGACTTAATTTCTTGTGTACCAAACCATAGATTAATTTTGTGTAATTGAGATTTGTAGTGGAGCAAAGCAATCGGTATTGTTTTGCTTCTTACTAAGGACTACTCTCCCATGTTTAGTTTACAGTTTGCACAGAACTTGTTTGTAATTGAATTCCCTTCTGATGAGATTCTAGTCCAAGCGAACAAAATTTACAGAACAGTAGGTGGCACATCCGGAATTATATGCACTTAAACATAAATTTCTGAGTGATGAGTTTTAAAACCAATGCTAATGATTAAGCAAGTCAAACTGAAATATATAGGATATTATATCTATCACCTACTTTGATTTGAGAATTTACTACGGCAATTAACAAAATTGTAACAGAAGGAATCACTGTTGCTAAAATTGCTACTTTAAATTGATGTGCAGTTCTAACAATTATCGTAGCTTTATATACCTTGCAATTATCTGTATACAAAAAAAAATATATATATATATAAATATATATATTTGCGGTGAAAATATTGACGGCAAAGAATCTGGCCTTACACTGTATCAAATATCACCCTTTTCATTTGTACCTGTATATTTCAAGCTGGGTATCGGAATGTACTAGGCCTAAAGCACAAAATATCAATCTTCAGCTCGAAATCAACCTTCCACATCTACACACTGAAATAATACTTTGTTCTATGTCATGCTAAATATAGTTAAAATTTTGGGACAAAATGTATTTTCCCAGAGGCAAAATGCTCACTTGAGAAAAAAAAGTATTGCATTTTTTTGTTTAATTCTACCGAAAGAATAAAAAATTGGATAATTCCATCCCTTCTACCAGTCTTCCATTATGGCACTGTTCCGTCTTTTCCTTGAATTTGTAGAAATATTAGGCTACTAAACTTTTTTCTTGGAATTTTGTTTTGTTTGTGAAAAATCAAAAGAGAAAAGATTTGACAATGGTTTAGTCGCAATAATGCTAAATATCGGCAAGGGACATAATACGCCTCAGTATTCGAAGCTTCTTTCTGCGTTTTCTCAAATCTTACTTTGATGGGCACGGTCAGCTAGAAATCTCAGACGATAAAGTATCATTAATTCTTTCATTAATAGAAGACTGTAAACCTAGGCGAAGGAGCCAATTACTGACTGCAATAGGTAGGTTTATTATAAAATATTCGATATGCAAAGAATATTACATAGGCTAAATCTTCACGTAGTCAAAATGTTGTTTCTATAATTTCCTATTAACAAGTTTAAAAAAGTTAAGACTGAATAACAAAACTCGCACTAATTTAGGTCTAATTCTCCCACTAAGTCTTTCTTTCGTCTTTGTTGACCTAGAAACGTGAATTACAGAAAACCTACATGTCCATTGCACAAAATTCTTCAGAAGAAAGAAAAAACGGTTTCACTCAAAAATGGAAAGCTTTCTGAAAATACTTCAGCCATAATTAGAGCATTGTAAGTGCATTTTTTATTTGTAATTATCAGATTGGCTTTAGGATAAAAGGTAAAATCTGGTGGACATGTGGGGTTTCTGAAATTCACGAGAACATTTTTCGAACTTCGTGTTTCAGGGTACAGTACATAAATGAATGTGAAGTAAAAGTGAAGTTTAATGAAAATTAAACAGCAGGACAATTTTCTCATTATCCGAAATTACTAAATGATATTGGTATAACGTAGGCCCTACAACTATTTTAGTAGGTTACTAACAATGCATAATTTTTAAAAATGGTGGGAAATGGCAAAATCAGGAAAGCCAACGTTCTAAATTTATGATTTTGGTTGTTATATATTAGATGTGTTCTGGACATGTGGGGTTTCTGCAATTCAACCAACTTCAAGACTGTAAAAAACCTATGCAAATTGATGGATTTGTGAGATTACTGTAGGGGAGAGTGTTGTACCTTGGGCCATTTTTCATTGTGTTGCCTTTAACTCGAATTCTAATAGCATTTTCTTAGATTTTTTTTAGTCTCTTACCAATCTACTGTGCTTTCTTATCATATTGGCATTTGTTTTAAATATGTACTCCAGTAAAAAATAAGTATAAGAAGAAAATTAGAATATACTGCACAGTGGCTCAAGGTACAACACCCTCATGTACCATGGACCATACTCCATAAGGACATAAATAGAAAATTCCAGAGGCGGAAGCCTATGCGAAGTGTATGGGGGGAATGTTACCATCACTACACCAGCAGCTGATGCCTTTTCCAGAGCCTCAATAGACAGATGTGTGTCGTGATTGTCCAAGATCAAAAGAACCCTATTTTCTTCAGCTAAGAAAATGGTCAAGAAACTTTAAAAAATGTTGCTTCATTTGACCACCTAGATACATTAGCAGCTCCCATACACCCTAGAAGGCCACCAAACAGCATTCTGTCCTTGAAATGAACACGAGGGAATATGAACAAAGGAGGTAGTTAGTTTCCAACAGCATTCACAGCTCCAGTCATAGTGACTAGTTGCCCTCTTTCGGTTGCTGTTGCACTTCCAATCTGTTTTAGACTTTTAGGATTAACGACTTTTGACTGTCCCTGCACAGTGCTTAGGCCAGATTCGTCCAAGTTCCATATGTTTTCGAGAGGAATGGGACCAAATCTGTTGTGAACATTTTTGATGTTATCGAAGAGACATTTTCTTCTCTGGATCATTCAAATTAATTTTCATAAGAGCCTTTTTCAAAACTCTTGCTTCAGCAGGCTCCCGGGTTTTAATACGAGCCATTGTTGTCCTGACAACAATACTGGAACACATAAAAATAAAATATAATGTAACCTCTTGTACCATGGTCCGCCGGCTCAAGGTACAAGACGCAGTTGTGGCTCAAGGTACACGATTGTCTGTTTCCACACAAATATGACTATCGATATGATCTTCCGGTATCTAAATAACAAAATGTATGGTCATTTTACTCACCAAATAATAGTGAATCCAATGGACATTCGCAAAAACATCTTTATGCACAAGATAAACTTCAATTATCAAGCAACTGGCGAGGAAAAATTTTAGATTTCACCAGAAAAAACAACTTTTTGGTCTTGCACACACCGATCTGAAGCAAACACGTAGAAAATTGCACAGATAATGCCTGAGGCCACGAGAAGCATATAGTTCCACGGTTAGCGCGCTAGTTCTCAGATATTAGAACTGGTTCAAGGTACACTATGGTCTTGGTACAACACTCTCCCCTACTACACGATAGGTACATTGAAAAAGATTGCAATTTCAGAGAAAAGTAATTTTTGTGAGAGAAAAACTGGACATGTGGAGTTTCTGAAATTTGTGAATCGCGGTCGTCACCCACTTGAAGACACTTGGGGTGCAGAACACAAGAATATGACGCAATTGAGCATTAGGCCTAAGATGAGGCGACAGGGCTTGAACTTAAAGGTCATGCTACATTAAGGTATAGGTCTATCTCAAGTTTATAAAAATGACACTGAAGTTCTTACCTAAAGAACTGCTAGTTTAAATTTTAAAGCACTAAATTTGTCAACTAATGGAAAAAAGTAACATGTATATTAACTTTTGCTGTCATGTCTCTTAAACGACGGAATTTGCCTATTTTCTTTTCGTAACGACAGAAACAAGAAGCCATATATTGGAACAGGATAATAATATAATTTCACCAATACTAATGACAAAGCCGCAATGGTAACCACCCTCTCCGCATTACGCGTAAGTTATCTTCCCCTTGTGCATTTCCCTTTTATCTTACCTCCTCTAGGACCACGCTTAAGTGCAAGAAGGTTTTGGTATGCACTCAAGCTTAAGATGACCCCTAACATTCCACATCCCAAGCTCTATCCTGCACTTAATTACACAAATCTGTGAATATCTCTTCCCCCTTTCTCAGCATACCTATTTCCTTACACCCGTACACATATTAACTCTCTTATTTGTTTCAGTACATTCAACCCGAATTCCTAGTAAACTCATACATACTCTGCATTTTACAGACCAGCCTATGAACTAAAAAAATACCGGTACTCTGAATTTTCTATTGCGTATTAGTTACTGGCAACTGACGATAGTATAGAATAGTTTAAAGAGTGATTTCAACTCATTTAAGTCCAAAATTAATTTTCCCTCTCCTTTTTCAGTATCTGTTTATCACTCCCATGGGAGTTTCATGCCAAATAAATATGTTTCAACAAACCTCCTAAATGCATAACTTTTATATTAATAATTTACATATCGATAAAAGCATCTTTTGCTTGATATTCGCAGGACCTCAAAGTTTATATGCAAATTATATTAAGAAAATGACCTAAACTGACTGAAGAGAATGAAACAATTGAAGGGATCAGGGGAAATAGAGCTTACCCTCATTTTTGTAAAAGTTGAGATTACTGTACCATCTTTAGATGCAACGATTGTACTACAAATAGGATACACTTTTCTCAATAGATGGCTCAGAATCTTCTGTGCATTATTTTTCCTCTAAACGCTGCCTTCATATTTCAGGATCAAGAAAGGGCTATTACACAGAAAATGTCTTATTTCGAAGACAAAATTCAATATTTTATTTGTTTGTTTTCAAAGGGTAACATTGTACAATATTAAATAATTCAATAAGTCATTTAAATATTAGGCATTTTTGACAAACAACATCAGTTTAAAAAAATTGTCACTGTTTATTCCAATGTTTCTGAGCAAAGACTAATCCTGTCAAGAAGTCTTGTTATCAACATAATATGTAATGAAAAAGATAAAATAATTAAAATAAGATTTGAAGACTTGAGCAAACATTAAAAATATAATAAATTTGAACTAATTTATCATGAATGGACAGGTATATGAAGAGTATTGAATTAAGTAGAATGTGTACAATAGTTGGATATGTTAAAATTCGTATTACTTCTACAGTTCTTATACTCAGTCATCATTAGTGTTCCCGGAACTTAAAATACGAATACGAAGAATTCTACTTCGTGGAACCGAGCAAAGACACTTGTCTGCAATAATCGAAGAGACTGTACTCATGCAGTGTTTGTAGGAGTGCTCCATGTATTACAGTTAAACACACAGAGGCTGTTTCTTGTAATACAAACCCAAATTATTGTGTGACATTGTCCCTACCCGCCGACACTGTATTTATTCCAAGACAAAATGCAGTCCGTGGATAGTATAGTCAAAGCACACTCAGTGTGGATCAAATTATTTCCAAAATGGGATTCTTAACCTTTTATCTGGCGAGATTCCATATCTCATACAAAACCCATACTGAACTGGAAATAAAACAGTTAACTTAATGATTAGGCCCACATTTATTCCTTGCTATCTTATTTTGAAAGTGCAGGCCTATATGAAATTTGTCTTCCAATTTTGATATAAATTCAAGGAAAACGACTGTATCCCATAAAATACTTTGGCATTTTAAGGGTTAAGGAAACAGAAGGGTGATCTTTAGCTTCAACATTTACCGACAGTGGTATAATGGCAAATGTAAGTTTTTAAAAATGTAGTAATTACATTTCATTCCTACTAGCACATTAATTCCTGAATGCCGAATCGTACATGTATAATATAAAACTTTACAATGTAATATCAAATATCTTTCTGGTAGAAAATGGCATACAACTGAATATTATGGAAGCTAAGTAAGACAGGGAATATCCCATATCCAAGGACCGGTTCACCCCATTGAAGTTTAGCCTATACTTATTTACCGGTATTTATTTCTGTTACAATTCCACCCTCAAACTGGTCCAACTGAGTTTCCTTTGTCATTCTTTCCATTTTTCTGTCGTTTCAAAAACGACCTACTTTGACCTTAGGTTTCCCTAAAAAAAATTGTCAGTAGGGATGTTTCATTTCCGTGTTTCATCATGGGACACTACCCAGCCATCGAAATTCTGTTTTATATGACCAATTACTGTTAGTATTCCTACTTCCTTGTTAAAATTGCTATTTACGTTTATGGACCATAAAGTTTAAAAAAATACTAAAATTTCGAAACTATGCCTATCATTGTCAGAATTTAAGTTTCTACAGAGTAGTACTGGTTGAATTATTGCATTATAATAATGCAGCTTTACAGCTTCTAGAGTATTTCCGAAAAAAAGCACGCTTTTGCATATAGGTATTAGCTTAATCGTAATACAGTACGAATCATACATGAAGCCATGGGACTTACACCTTGCATAGCGCGCGGCCATTATCGGGAATTGGGCTGCCGATCGTCGCCACAGTTTACTACTCCCCTACTTCCATCCCTGCAGAAATTCGAAGTATGAGGAATGTCCAAAAGAAAAAAATAATTTCAATATTTAACTGACCTGTCTTAAGGTCGATGTTGAAAATGCTGTCCCCTCTGATCTATACGAATCTGGCAACGATGTATAAATTTTAATCCCAACTTCTAGAGGCAAACGGCTCAGGAAGTTGGGTTTGCTCAAACATCTGTGTTAAGAGGACTTGGATGTTAAGTAAGTAAAGTAATGATAAAAGGAAGCTCAGAGGGGATATTTTCTAAAAATTGTGTAACGGCCAGAGAAACGCAGTGTCTTTCAAAATAGTCACCATGCCAATTACGATATTTAAGGTGGTAAAAAAAGAAATTAATGCCCCGACTACCTTTCTATGCTTCCTGGATTATGTTGCACATAGGCCTAGGTTTTAAACATTGACACTTTTTAATTCCCAGCAATGGACAATTTTAAACAAGTTTTTCTGCAGTTACACATACAAGATGTTTTCATTATTATAATCGCTAAGGTTCCATAAAAATGCAAGTAGGAAACTGTTTTCTTATATAGCCTAAGCTTACAATCTATTTTCCCAACAGTAGAAAAGATCCTCGTTCTATATTTCTCTCTCTCTCTACAATACATTTAATATATATAGTATTAGAGTTGTAGAATCTTGTGAAATTTTAATACTGAAATGCATTACTTTTACCTCCTTAATTAGAAACTACTTTAAAATCCGATGAGAAAATTATTCTCTAGTAAAAAAGACCAGTAAATACGTATTTCCAAGCTTACTTCGTGAAATCACAGGTTAGTAGTAGGCCTAAGCAGAAAAAGGGAAACATTTTCAAACGCATTTATTAATTCAAGAAAGGATTTCACTTAAATTGTAAATTTTGGATAATTATTATACGAGAAAATGTGTAGTCAACGAGATACCTTTTCTCAATGTGGAAGTGTACTACTTCATTATTTTATTCCCCATTCAACCTATAACTTGTGGTTTTTCATTCTCTAATAACATTTCTGCAAGTCTTCAATTAACTGTGATGAATAGGGCAAAACCGGGTGACGCGCCGCACCGGGATAGATGCCGCACCCCCTCTAACTCGGACATTTGACACTAGATACCGCTAGTTGTCGTGATACCATCTCCAGTTCCCTCTCTAGAGTAATTGGATCGCGTAAGTTCATTGTTTGTGGTGTTTATTTCATTGTTGTAGCGACATTTATCAGGTAAGTGCACTAGTTTCACTGCGAAACTTTTTTGGACGCATTACTTTATTCTTTCCTGATCTGTATTTGTTCCATTTTTTCTGCATGTACTACTTTTAATAGACTATTTAGAGGTTGTAAAGATATTGTGAGTGAAGTTAGCCATAACAACAATAACAATAAGCTCTACAGATGAGTGCGGCGCGTGTCCCTGAGTTTTGGGTCACATGCCGCATAGCTTTCAAGGGTGACACGCCGCACAATGTCTTGCAGTATAATTACCCCCCAAAATTATTTTTTCTGCTCTTTTCAACAATAAACATGTCAACTAGGTATAGGGGAAGGGAAGGAGCTAAACATTGTGGCCTATGGAATGACAATGACCTACAAGAAGCTGTTCGGCGAATTAAGGCATGGGAAATTTAGATTCGGGAAGCCGAACGTTGCTATCTTATGCCAGAGAGGACTATTCGTAGGCGCATGGACACAGGAAATTGGGAAAACCCTCACTTGGGCCTGAAGGATTATTTGATACAGAAAATGAAAAAAGGCTAGTCACCCATGTCCAGAGATTGTGTAGATAGGTTCTCTTTTGTTTTACACGTGCCTTTGATGTAAATTTAGACTGTTATTATGAATGCGGCATGTCTCCCATACGTGCGGCATAGCACCCTGTAACGCGGCATCTCTCCCGCTTTGTCTTCCAATTTAATAATTGTATTTACACATTTAATTATTATTTTATAAATATTTTCGTTGCTGAAATAAAGGGAGGGAAGATCATAGCTTGTAATCTCAAAAAGAGTTTTCAGAATATTCAATCCTGTTTTGAGGTAGACGAATTTACACAAAAGTGCGGCGCGTCACCCGGTTTTGCCCTATGTAAATGATACACCTCCAAAGCGATTGCCGTGTCTGCAAATAAGAAAGCACATACGAAAGCATGTTCGGTGGTCAACCACTTTCTTCTGGAAAGGACTATGCTTTCTTAGTAGAGTCTGTTTTAGAACTGTGAAAATTTATTTCGCTTTAAGACGACAAGGATATGGTGCAAGGAATTCCTTTTCCCGTTAAAAGACATGGTTGGGAAAAACAAGAGGTTCCCCCCGTTTGCGATCTTCTTACACATGCCTTGCGAATTCCTTTAATTTCACTACCATATTTTCAAAGCCCTTGAATTTCCTGTTGCTCCAAGTTGGCAAAGTGTCTGTAATAAAGTCACCAAGGCGACTACAAAAAATCTCTTAAATAGCCTAGATACAATTGTTAGGAACGAATAATTCCTAAATAATATTTGCTTTTTATTGAAATAAAGTATACATAGCTCATTAAAATAACGATACGCAATACCCACTCTGCTAAATCGCACGGGTAATAATAATAATTATTCAATATGACAGATAGCAGACCCAAATTGTTCAACATATGCGAATTGAAAATTCAAACGAATGTTCTTTCGAGGAAAGTTCATTTGTTCTGCTTATTTAACTACGGTTGTGTACTGCTACTTAGGTTAGTATCCATAGCAGGAGTACCTAATTTTGCCCCACAGGATATAATCTACATTCCTGTAAATATACAGATATGAGATTGTCCAAATTAGGCACACATAAATGCCAACGATAAGGATCGAAATCGAATCCGTGAATTATATATATATATGCGGCCTTCCTCAGGGAAATGAGTGTAGAAAAAGGGGAAGAGAGGGCTTAGGCCTGTATATGTTTTTGGGTGAGAATGAATATCCAATGAATTTCATTCTCACTCAAAAGCATATATAAGCTCTCTCTTCCCCTTTTTCTAAACTCATTTCCCTGAGGAAGGCCGCAGAGATGTCAGCGACCGCAAGCTTGGATGCAATATATCCTTTTACTCGGCTTATAGCCCGTGAAACCATCATTAGTAATCAACGCCGAGAAAGCCTCAAGTCTTACGTAAAACATAAATGTTTATTTTTAATAGTGTACCCTATTTAAATATTTTTACAAAAGTTTAGTTAGGAATTCTTTAGCAATAATGTAAATAAATACCCTTCATAAACTATAAATCATAATTATTACCGTATGGATTTAACAAAATAGGCCTACTGACGAAAATTTATCATTAACGTATATTTACTTACCATGAATTATCTGAAGGTATAAAATTTTCTGTGCGATTTGCAGATATCCATTTAAGCCGCCCAGTTTAATTTTTGGGAAATTTAAACACTTGGACAGACTCTCCGTTAGCATTAATATTCAGGAACACAACAGTTATTAGGCATTTTCTCTATTTCTGTATAAAAAGACAATTTTCATCCAGCACAATCTATTGGCTGACGCATGCATTCGAGCTGCTATGAATGATGTGTATATGACATCTTAAATGAGCTGCCAGCCCGTGGTTATGGCTAGAAACGTAGCTTTGCTGTAGGATAGTGATGATTTGCCATTTAAAAAGCATGTGACCGTTAATTAGTCGTTACTCCTGTAGCGGTCACCCGATTTGCTCCAAAATCAACAGGCTTCTTCCCATGGAAGTTATAAAAGGGTATACCAAGTTTCGTGAACACCGTGTACGTAAAATAATTTATAATGTGTAGTCTTTATGTAAGACTAGCTGTATATTATACCGGAAAGTCGCGGGTTTGTTCCCCGATGAGGGGATGAGGTCGTTGGAGTTTTTCAATTGGCCTAATCCTTCTGGTGGCTCTATGGTCCTCGGGTCAACTCAGCCCCTAACAGAATTGAGTACCAGGAGCAATCCTGGGGATAAAGACGGCCGATGCGTAAGGCTAACAACCTTACGTCCGAATGTCTAAAATCTGGGAGCTTCAACCTCCTGGAACCCTCTTGGCCTCCATGGCATGGCCTGTATAGGGAACACTTTACTTTTTACATATACGTAGCCTGTACGTAGTAATTTACTTTGTCTGTGGGAAGCTGAAAGTACACTATTATTTCTTTCAGATTAAACGGTCATGGAATTTAGTGATCCTTGGTAACTACATTCACATACCTATCTTTCGTAAATCTGCCAAATGATTTCATTAGATCCTCCCAGGACTGTAAGGATGTTTGGTAATCTCAGTATTTCAACTCGATGTCATTGACACTGATGTGGATGTAATTAAAGCATGCACTTAGTTACTGTCACTAGAATAAGGCTGCCGCGAATCTGTACGGTCGGAAATGAGATGGTGAGGATAATGGAGTGATTAGCACGTGATCTGTCAAGAGAATCAATGCTTTGGAAGTATAGTTAGCAGTAGAAGCTCTCAAGTCGATGCTGACTAGCAATGAACGCTCTCCGAACACGTCCGTGGATAATGTAACATGTCAGGAGCGGGTTTTTGGCACGCTATGATTAACGGTGGAAATTAATTAGGACTGACCCTTACACACATTCTCCTTCCTCTTCTCTCCACCCTCTTCCTTCCAGCAGCAGTCTTAACAGCATAAGTGACTTACAAGATATCCACTCCGTCGAACTAGGTTTTGTGTTCGAATCCAGGCTATCCTCCCCCTAGATAGCTCTTCAAGTCTTATGAACTTAAGAGCCTTTAAGTAATATAATTTATGACTTCTAATAATTCTTAATTAACCAACAAGTAAAATAAGATACTTATTTAAAGAAATGTCATTTGTTAGTACATAAATACATTGAAAGAAATCCCACGTTTTGTGTATCTGCCCTGGATGTCAGTGAGAGCAATAAGTTGTAGTGTTTCATTGCCTTGAAAATTGATAAGGTGTCTCACCATTCCATTGCGGATTTTTCAGTCTTCAGTGCGTCCATCTTTACCTCTGACTTCATGTTTTATGAAGAATTTTAGCACAATGCTCTGGTTCGGATTCTGCTTTAATCTGTAGCTCCCTGATACTGTAATATATCACAATCAGTGATCTTTATCAACATCAGTACTCTGTAACCAATACTAGAGGGATATGCTGAGACCTGCAGGGGGTCAGTTAGTCATAATCTCCCCGACCAGTCTTATAATCAGTTATTTTATTCGCCCAATACCCGTTAATAATGAGTGGTGCGTCCACTGCCTTTGGAAAGATAAATAGAGGAAGGCACAGGTTGAATTCTTTAACGTTACGACAGAAGTTTAGCGGATTTATTTCCCTTTTAAAGGAAAGCATGTGCCCATATGTCAACGACCTCAGCCTCGTGTGGACCTTTGAGTTTATTGTGATGAGCAGGCCTCGAATGTTCTATAGAAAGTGGTGGGGGAGTGTATCACGCGATGACAAGCGTTGACAACAACGTGATAATTGGGGGTGGGAGATAAAAAAAATGAACATATTGTTTTTATAACGAACGCATAATCAATTAAATGGTCTCTGATTTATATTCTACACATAAATGGTGAACAGCGATGTTTATGAATGTAAATAAATTGTCCTTCCCCTGTCCATACACAGTGCCGTCATGTTGGGTACATGTCACACTAAACTTGATTCTTCAATTCCTAACATTTATTTAGATAGTTTCCAATAACTTCAGGCCTTTTCAGTAATTCCCAGATGATTATATATTCATAACATAAAACTTATATTCATCTTGTGCCATTCTTGATCTCGTAATGCTGTGTAGTGGCCACTATCTAGCAACCCTTCATCTAACATTGACGCCTCCATCCAAACACCCTAGCCATTAAGAAGCCGTGAGTTATAAACATTCTCAGTAGGCCTCTTACACTAAAAACGGATCAACGCCTTCCGCATCCGCTTCTCTGGAGAGGCTTTAGGCAATATTATTATAAAATCCCGTATGTGCTGCTCATAGGTCTATCTCTTGGCATCTATCTGGGGACATTGGATTCGAGAGAGATATATAACAATATTAATAGTACAAAGTCCCAAGTATATCAGAAGCATGTGAAATATGACCTATTAACTCCATCTGGCACTTTGTTATTTTAGTTTACCTGATTGTATTTTCGGAAGAAATAAGAACTGTGCTGTAATGCAGAAACTGCATATATAACAATGCTCTTGTATAGCGAACAAGATGTTTTATTATACGAAGGAGATAATTTCTTTTCGATTACTTGGCGTTATGGGAGTAATATCGGTTCAATCAAATAATACAGCACTTTGGGGATGTTCCTTTACAATCGGATTTGTATTGGAAAGGAGAGGAAATTTTGATAGAATGGCAAGCAGGGGATTTTTCGTTACTGCACTTCGAAACTAACTTCATACCAATAAAAAGACTAGTGTATACAGAGAAAAAGTTGTGACCAAGTTTACCAATAGCCTCAACATTGGTTTACCTTCAAATTGACTTGAGAGAACACTGTTATCAGGCAATAAAGACTTCTCACTCGAAGGATGATTATTTTTGTATATTATGTACTTATATATTCACCACATAGGCTAGTTGGAAATTTTTAAACCACATTCAGTGCATGGAAACAGTCAAATAAAATATAGTGTACGTTAATATACATTAGAACGGGTATGTTTTTACGATGAAATGATAAATAAAAGTTTGTTACAAAAGTGTTTGTAATTTGTAGTAACCCATATACTGTTAGGTTTACCAGGAGAAAATGTAACAAATGTTTGGACATTTAATACACAACAATATTTCTCTTCGTTCTATTCGAACAAGAAATATGGCGCACAAATTCAAAAATATGATTCCCTGCTTCCATCAAGTACTTCACCAGTCACTTATGCATGGTCATCGCTCAGGACAGTTGTAAATCTAGATATCAAACAAGGTGTTACTTTAGAAATAAACTTCGGGTGATGATCAAAGAAGTCGTGACGCAAAAGCTGAATTATTTGTTAAAGCTGTCTCAAACAGTAAGTAATTTTCTTTACCCAGGCGCACGATTGCAGTAAACAGCAACACCACCCGATGATGGATACCTCCTTAAATTATGTTCCTAATTTGTAATGCTTTACAGAAGGTAGCCTATGTATTAAACAATTTCATGTGACGCGAATAAATATTCGGGAAGCTCTTAAATCCACTGCACGTTATACGTTCTGTCTCTTCATAGGTCTGTATCTAAATTGTCTTGTAAGTTAACGGATTTCAAAGAATTTTTGTAAGAAAAGTTTCAATTTGAAACTGAAGGGATTTACACCTGTAACACAATTCTGTGTCTTTTCAAGAAAAAAGAAAAAAACCGCTGTTGAAAAATTGTGCATTAGTTACTAAATCTTCCAGAAACGTATAGGTCATGAAGGGCAGGGGAAAATAGAAATCATCATTCCAGTACTGCTGCAGCCGAATATATGCGTCAGCGCGCATCACTGCTGGCCGTGCTATTGACGCATATATACGACGCATCACTTTGCATGCCAATAGAAGAAAGAAATTCTCCGTGAAAGCGATTTAAAGTTAATCATGAGCAGGCTACATCCTGATACCATCAGTTCCCTGTTTTCTGTATTTTGCTGCCATCTGGAGCTAAATATTTTGGGCAATCCATTAAAATGCATGTTAACTCAGTTGCGTTGTGATGTCATGCGGGTATACTCAGGGTTACGTAAATCGGTCTAAACTTCAAATGGGCTCTTGTTTCGGAGGAAACTGACAAATTACATTCAACTGTTTGTCCATTTAAAATTACAAAAGAAATCTGAAAATTATTTCAGTACCTCCAGTTTATACGTTTAATAATACTTATGTTAGAAGTGAAAAGGATGGGAAAAACCCCGAGGAGAAAATTATACGGGAAACTCGATGTAAGTGGGAGAATATAATATCCAAGCATCACTTGGATATGAGAGCTGGAAATAGGAATCACTGTGACTTCGGCATTGAACTCTCAGAGTCTTGATTACCACTAAGTTAGCAGCTTTTCCTCAAAATGTTATTTATTGCCAAAATCATCATTATCGTAAATTTACTGCCAAAATAATCGAAAAGTCTGAATTAAAGAAACACGCTTTCCTTTCGGAATTCGTTTAATTTAACCCATTTACCTTCTCCTTCAATAATCTAACACTCCAATGCCCATAAGGGAGGGATAAAATGACTGGATTATATATATTCAGATAGGACTCCCTGATGTGTGATCAGCAAGAGGCAGGGCCTCCTAAGATAAACAAAAACATACGTAGACAACGGACAATGAATGTTCGGCGTAGATGTTAAATTCAATCCTACTTTTGCTTTTGCGACTGAGGGAAACCCCGTAAACCTCACACTCAGACTAGCCGGACACGGGACTGTAACTCGGGACCTCCCGGATGTGAGTCCACGAAGTTACCGCTTCCGCCATTTCAATAGGTTATTATTATAACATTTATATATGTTTAGAATTTAACACAAATGTAATTATATTATTAGTGCTGAACAAACATCATCATAACCACTTTATAAGAAAATATATTCAATGCACAGCCAAAAAAAGTAGGTATATTTGGATGTGGAATAGAGTTTTAAAATTACATAGGCCTAGACAATACATTTTATCCCTTGCTCTGGAACAAATAAAAAATATAATGAAACCGTAATTTATTTTATTTATATCTTCGAAGGTAAAGAAGTTAATTTCTTGAGTAATTTTTATTAAACCAGAAAAAACTTTTTAAGAGTGAATTGGAATCCAACAATAATGACTACAGCAGAATAAGAAGTTGAGTCTGATGGCTCAGAAAAGGGCTCTAATGCAAGATGCACTGAAAACAATGTAAACAATATTTTAAGTTTTGACTAAATATTGATGAAATTGCCTAAATAAAGGCTATGAATATATAGCATCAAAACAATTTAAATCATTTATTGTATCAAGTGTTCTCCAGAAGAATATTCTCAGATAATCAGGTTGTTAATACTTAAAAGGCTATAATCTCTTAAAATAGTTCTCCCAATAATAGTCCAATAAAACAGTGCGTTGTGTTATGTTCAACCATTTCAAATTATTTTTCCCTCAAACCACAGTTTTACAGTATGGACCCTTCTTCTAAATATAAGCCTTAAATATTGTTACCGGTACTCATCTTCATACAGGCTTATTGCTATTGGGAGTGGAAGTAGGCCTGCCGATTAGTCGGCTTTCAGGAAGAGGCTGAATGATCCCACTATTGTAATATGACGACTACTGAAGCTGATCTTAAAGCAGTTTTGCGAGAAAAAGATGATCTTATGCTTACTTATAAATAAACCCTGAAACTGGATGCCCTAATCTCCTGAGTACGTCTGGAGTGTGTTGTACTCCGAAATAAATAAAGGACAAGAACTACCAGAATGTCTTGCGAAAAAAAATGATCTTATGCTTACTTATAAATAAACCCTGAAACTGGATGCCCTAATCTCCTGAGTAAGTCTGGAGTGTGTTGTACTCCGAAATAAATAAAGGACAAGAACTACCAGAATGTCTTGCGAAAAAAAAATCATCTTAAGCTTACTTATAAATAAACCCTGAAACTGGATGCCCTAATCTCCTGAGTACGTCTGGAGTGTGTTGTACTCCGAAATAAATAAAGGACAAGAACTACCAGAATGTCTTGCGAAAAAAAAATGATCTTATGCTTACTTATAAATAAACCCTGAAACTGGATGCCCTAATCTCCTGAGTAAGTCTGGAGTGTGTTAAACTCCGAAATAAATAAAGGACAAGAACTACCAGAATTGTACAATATAGCCTAAACTGAGACCTACTGGAAATTCTTCGTTCAATATATTTTAATTCATGTTCCTACTATTGTTTTCATACATAACCTTATATCCTTATACATAAAAATTGTCTTAATAAAATTTACTTTTAAAGTTTACTTTTATATTACATAGAACGTATTACATCATAATATATGTACATAGGTCCATATATAGTCAGTAGTAAAATGACAAGAATGACAAGAACAAGAACTTAAAAACTAAAATTAGCTTATGCATCAGTAACATAAAAGTACTATGATAAAAGTAAAAACATCGCATTGTATTCACATTTCGACTTGATAAAAGTAAAAATATCTCATTGTATTCATATTTCGACTTGATGAAAGTAAAAATATCTCATTGTATTCACATTTCGACTAACGGCTGATAATAGCATAACGTATGCTGTGAACACAATGAGAGACCAACGATTTTTATACCCTTAATTATATTATTAATACAGAATTTTTTTTACTACTGACTACATACGAAATCTATGTATATAATGGAAGAAGTTTTATATAACGTACAGGTGAACTATACAATTTATTAAGACAATTTTTATATACGAGGATACAACAATTTAACCCTAAACCTGGGAATCGAACCCGGACCACCAGAGTGGAAGTGCAGGAGGGTATAAGGTTATATATGAAAACTCCCTTCGCTCATTGGGGGCTCCACCCCCAAACCTCCGCTGAGGTTCTCGGGAAAGGTTTTTAAAAAGATCTATGGTAGAAAGAGTGCGTGTATTTATTCTGCTGTATTGGCTACTACCTTTTTTGCCACAATAAACCTGAAAAAAATAAATGTGGAAGACTTTGGGATTTTTTTGGGATTTTCCCGTCGGTTGCAAGCTAAAATGTATCAATTTGTCAAGTCTAAGTTTTCTAGATCAACTGGAAGTGTACATGCATTTATGGTGTATTTTATGGAGTAAATTTCAACTGATATTAATTTAAATGGACATGATACAAGATGAAATAGCGACTAAGATTCATGGCATGTAAATATTCAATTTGGCATTTGCCTTTAGGACCAGGGAAATCATAGAAAAATACAAATAGCATTGGTTATAATATGTTGTAAAGAGTGCGAAACTTCATCTACGAGTTTTGATTAAAGAATATAAATTATGAAATTTCTTTAACAGATAGAAGAAAATTTTGTTAGTTTTGGACAAAAATATGCTAATTGGATTTAATTATTATGAACCCGAGACTTCAGAATGCAAGTCCAAGACGTTACTATCTCGACCACCCCGTTAGGTTTACGGAAATAATTATTTCTAAGCCTTACGTGAACACTGATAATACCGTTGCCATGGAAACCGAACACTTTTCCGGGGGTTTTTAGGGCTAAAAATTAAAAAAATAAACTTTTTTGAATTTTCCTGTGGTTTACAGCCTAAAAGCTATACGTGTACCAAATTTCAAGTTTCTAGCTCATCTGGAAGTGGGCAAACATTAATGTCAATGAGTCAGTCAGTCAGTCAGTCAGTCAGCCAGCCATGTGGCTTTATATTAGGTACAATTATAGTACAAATATTATAGGGACAGTAATAGTACCAAACCTCTATTGCAATAAAATTCATTAATGATTATGTTCCTACTACTTAATGCGAAAGCGGTGTTAATATAACGGTGAGGAGTTACAGTACAGAATTACGCATACATGATTACAGTATTATCGGGAATGGCGAAACAACTAGGGAAACACACAAAATACCACCTTCGATGTTATTCACCCAAGTCTAAAATCATAATTCGATGTCGTCCGAAGTTGTTTACACACCTTTATTACATAAATTGTGTATCAAGATCATGAATTTCTAATCCATTTCTCACCCGTGACGGGTTAAAACAATTACACTTGTTCAATTAGGCTGGCGATTGTGATAGATTGCTCCCTACTCAAACACTATTTCAAAGAACCATGGGGGCGCGGAAGCGCTGACTTAAGAATATTATTTTTCATACACAGGTCCAGGGCAGCTGTACAAGTTATGAAATGATCTGGAAGGCAATTACTCAACTTGAGTCAAATAAGCATAGTCTTTCCAAATGAAAATAATACTCGTATTCATATAGGGTTAAAATAGACTTGCAAGCTTCCCTATAAACATAGCCCATTTTGATATTCAAAATTCAGAAAATATTACTGGATATTTATTTTAATCATTGTGGTTTACTACTCAGACAAACATTCCCACATGAAAGGAAATACATATATGAATAAAGACACATTGCTGAATCATGTCCACATCTTCCTATTTCGCAGTCTGGGAAAAGAGACTGCTAACGATAAATAATATAAAATCTTATTATAATTTTGGCAAAATATTACTAACTTTGTTATCGAAGGGGACCACTAAGGCTAATACAAATTCAGTGTATGAATTCTGAATTTAAAGAATATTATATGGCTACCAGCGAAAATTTATTCCCAGAAGCACTTGTAATGAAACTACTGAAAATTAATTTGGAAGGGCTTTTGAGTAGAATGTTATGAAATATTTCATTGTAGATTATTAAGAAATCAATTTCCACTGATTTTCAGATAGGCTACATGTCCCTAACATTTAAAATATTATTTTTCTCTCAGTCTAATGAGGACCATGCTCATCTCCACAGAATAAGGGAATTCCTGTGTAACAAATAAAAACAAGACAAAACTTTCGCAATGCTGAATCAAGTTTATATCTTCAAAATTCTGCATTTTAAAAGAAAGAAAGAGAAAACAAAAAGTTGACAATAATTAACCTAAAATCTAATTAGAATTTCAGACAAATATGACTACAATGAAAATTAATTCCCACAAGCGTTGTTAATAAAACTATTGAAAACTAGATTTTAAAAATGTATATTTCAAGCTTAGACACATATTTTCCTGAAATTCTGGCCACAAATACGAAATTTATCTGTCGACAGTTTTCGGTTGGATCGGACATTAAACACACACACACAAATACATACGTTCTGGTGTTAAAGGGAGCAATTCAATTTGGTTTAAATAGGGGAGTAGCCTATCTTAAAAATTATGTAGGCTCTACAGTAAAATATTTAACGCGTTTTTTTCAATAGACTTTCGATAAACCTATTTTTGTTATGGTTCTTCAGATAATATTTTAACTTTTAACTTTGAACGTTTAATTTTAATTATTTAATTCAATTCTGCTGTTCGAAATAAATATTATGTTAGTAATTTGAACCAGATTGTTTTCTTTCCAGAAAGAATAACATTTAAAACGATGCCTATAAGAAAAAATATCCCAGTTAAAAATTAGGATGAACTTGCAGATGATGCAGTACATCCATAATAATAAGTATTAAATTATAATACCAGGCCTACAGTAAAATTATATTAATACACGGTATTTAAATGGTAGTGTGACTATGCCAAGAATCACTTTTTATACGACGAGACTGTCTTGACAACTTACATTAAATATTAATCTAATAACTCACATTCTTGTCTCTAATGCTAATACCTTGTTTGCTCCGACACCAAACCGTGTCTAATTCTAACGACAGCGGCAACCTAGCCGGTATTCGGGCTATGGCAGGTGCTTCTTTTCGACCCATTATTTATTACACAAAGCAGTGGTAGGCTAACCCACGTTATGTATAATTTATTTTCTATATGACGCCCGATACGTTATTTATATTGGTATAACAGCTATTTACATTTATCACAGAAGAGTAAGGGCTAACAACATGAGGTAATAATCGAATGAACATATCTGTCACAATGGAAATAGAAAAGTACTACTAACAATAATAAAAACAAATTAGAAATAATAAAACATGTTGTAAACAAATTTAATGTAGCCAGAAGCAGAACAACTATTTCATTCTGCTGACACTTTTATACACTGTTTGCACCTGTATAAATCAAGAATGAATAAGTCACTCCTTAAAGGATGACTGCAATGTTATGTATATTAAGCACAAAACTTGCAGTAAAAAAAAAAAGACAAAGAGTAAAATAGAATAAAAAATGTGACAAGACCCTAACAAGTTTCTCAACTGGAACTTACTATTTTCTCGGATTACACTATGGTATTTGAACAGTCAATGTATAGTTTTCAATGCAGCCCTTTAAATTTGCGGGGATTATATTTTTTTCAGCTTTATTTATACTTCTTTGAACATCGAGGTCTTATCAGGAGTTCAAGTCAAATTGGCCGGCCACAGGGTTTGAAGCCGGAACTTTCTCAATGAAGGGGATTATTGTTTTTCAATAAATTTATAACAACAACAAAAAATTATTCACTGCAAAAATTGGGAAGCCTATATTCTCATAATTTTGGCTGATTGCCTTGGAGCTAGTGTCAGTTCTGTTTTTATGAATGCTCCTTTCATTTTTTTTTTACAGTAAATCAAAATATATTTCTTCAACCATCTATTATAGTGTATAGTGTGATACGTTAAATAACAAGCGTGTGAAATTCGGGCTGCGCATCGACCACGCCGTTGGCTGTACTTCCACTCCTCCCTTCTACTCCAAGAAACAGACCGAACACCCGATCGACGAGCGAATATGCCCGACTGCGAGACTTCGTTGGTACTGTGGCCTAGTGGAGGGACAACTAAGCGGGGAAAAGAGGGTGCTGCGCCAACCTCCCTTCCGATTGAGCTACTGCGCAACTTGTTTCTGAACTTGTCACGCTATAGTTCAATTACTGCAATACACAAAAATCACTAACAATTTCGCACACAACAATAAATGGTTTCTAAAGGAGCAATAACGTCAATTACAGTTAATTAAAATTAGGTTACTCAATTTAGACAGGAAATTTCTTTCGAAATAGGCCTATTCCTTACAAATGCTATAACGCCCCCCCCCCCAAAAAAAGATGGACTTAGGGTAGGGGCCTACCATTCTCCATCGCATTCACGCTTTAGAGAACAGCTTCTTTACTTACATTTACTCAGGCAGTTATAAACTATAGACCTATTATAAATTAATTTATTTAGTGCAGTTTAAGAAGATGTAGAAATCAGAAGTCTTTATAGCCATCATTTTATCGTTTTATTTTTATAATTTTCATTTTATCATACCTCATACAATTGTTTTTCAATCTAAATTTACCAGGACTGAACACTGAAACATCATGATAGCTGTAGCTTCTTCGATCAAAAACAATTACCATTGAACACAACCACTGGACATAAATCAACTGCATTAAAGAAGATATGAAAATAATCTACGATTATATGTATGGTGAAGCATTTTAAATCTCGTATAGTAATAAATAATACATTATTAGCCGTATCAAGCAGTTTAATTAAAAAATAAAACTGATGAAAAGCAGCATGAAGCGCGACTACCACCGACGGCGAGACGATCGATATATTATAATATATCGATTATCACAACATAGGCTATCCCGCTACAATGTCACCTAGAGCGGGTGTTTTATTCATTTTGGTAGTTTTAATTATTCATTTCATATTTAATTCAACGAGTATTCGCTTAAAAGTTACAACGAATATAACTCGAGATCCAGATTCTCTCAACATAGACTATATTCTATAACATTATCGATAAAATCCGGACCTCAGATATATTACCTACGATAATATACTATACTTTACGAAGAGATGTGTTACTAAAGGCGAAATGGTTGTCTAGCACTAGATACTGTATTAAGCATGGAACAAAACAGTGACTTAGCATCGAATATGCATAGAATTTTAAATGTATTGTGAAACTTCAGAATTTAATGTCACGGCGCAAATTTAATGACATTTTTAAAACGTTATGGAGGAAACTGAATTAGCAACTTAAGGATTTGAGAGCAGTAGCAAAAAAAAAAGAACTGGTGGTGCTGTATTAATTTTGATAATGTGTGCAAGTGGCGAGCGAGTTCGGAGGGGCCGATATGTCGCTGAAGCTTAGAGAGTGAGTTAATGATCGTCATTAGCAGCTACGAGGAGAGATCATTTGCATGAATCTGACATTAGCAAGGAAGACACCGCCACAGTTACACTGGCAGAAAGTACAAACTAAAATACTTCAAACAGACTAGTGGAAAGCAAGACAAACTTCTTGGAAGCGGAAGATGACTGTAGATTATCTCGCAAAGATTAAAAAATAAAGAAAACAGGAAGCGTTTGTTACTGTTACCGAATGGATAAATGATTGATCTCAATATAAGATCGCAATTAATTAAAATGAAACAATTGTAGAAGTAATCTGAGTATAAAATTAGTGGGCTTCACCAGGGACCAGCCCTTAAAAAACGACAACGGATCGAAAGAGCCTTTATCATAGTACAGAGGCGTAACGAGGGGGGGGGGGGGGTTGGGAGTTTGAAACCCCCCCCCCATTGATTAAAAAAAGGAAAATTGTACAATTTTTTTAAGTCTGCTTATAAATTATTAAGTATAAAGCGTGGGAAGCTTTAAACTCGTTATTGTGCATCTTAATTTTTAAAATTTTCCGGGGGAGGACCCCCGAACCCCCCCCTCCCTGGGGGTATTCCATACCCCCCAGACGTTATAACCCCCCCATATGGTCGGCCTGGTTACGCCTATGTAATAGTAGAATATTTAAAAAGTCCGTTGCTTAATGACAACGCTGTGTCTGTTTTTCATCATAGCTCTCTTTAAATGTGCTTGTATACGTTTTAGCCCCCAAAACTGTAACCTAGAAATGTCAAGTATACCTTTAAGAGTCGCATTCACTGTCATCCGCCAATCCTCTAACATTATTTCAACTAGGCTATATTTGAACAATAGTTAAACAAAAAAATCGTAGAAAACAGCGATTCACAATCCATACAATAATTATGGAAAAGAATTTCGCAGAAAAATCTATTCACAATACATCCCAAGACTTCAATTATGTGAAGGACAGGGGTATCTGATTCTACAGTGCGTTTCAAGTAAGAGTTGGCCAATCATGCGGGTTTCTGCGTCGCGGCGGCCACAGCTCTAACTCCCGAAACCCGCACGATTGACCAACTCTTACGTGAAACGCACGGTAGTACCCCCAACTATAAAATACAGTATATAATAGAAATAAATGGTCTACAGAATGTTATAGACCTACCCTTTCATATTACGAATGAAAGAAGTGTTAATATTATTAATGAATTTTCTTTATATGGGCACATAAAATGCACATTTTTAACAAGCGAGGTGCAGTCAAGTTCTAACGTCATCGCTTCTAACATTACCTTAAACAGATAAAAACACGACGCAAATTTTAAAAGACTCTTGGCGAATAACTAAGAAATATAGCAGCTTCGTTCGGAACTCAAAACCCATCTGGAGGGAACTGATTTAGAGAGACTAACTGAAATTAAGAATTATATAATCCTCCACATCCGAGGAATGGAAAACGTTGCAATTAATGGGAAGCTGAGTGTGATATGCAATTAATCACAAATATAAATGAATGGAGCTAGTTTGCATATTATTTGCGATGAAACTATTTATGATAGAAAAACGTGAGGCAAATCTCTTAAAGTACTTACATTACAAAGACTTACAAATAGGCCTATTCAATATGGGAACCCTGTTTCATACGGCACATATGCAAGTGATAAGAAAGTTGTCATACATGGGCTAGCATGTTCACATCTATGGATTCGATGGGAGTAACAATGTACAGAAAAAAGTACAGGAGGTAAGGTCAGGTAACCTGGGTGGCCAATTGCGAAGTTGCAGGTCACTAGCACTCCACCGCTGCAACGGCGAGGCAGATGTTGGTTCAAATAACGAATGAATGTGATGTTATGTCGTAAACGACTAACATGATGTGAAAATGGGGTAGTGCCCCTATCTTGTTGGAACAGGTAATTGTCAACATACGCTTTCTCCTGATTCAACATGTTTTGTGTTTTTTCGCAGCAATAGCGCCCCTGGCCAAACTTAAGAATACTGAACAATAACAATAACTACTGACATAAACTTTCAATTTTTTCTATCCATTGTTGCCTCGCACGTATTTCTATTATAAAAGTGTCTTGACAAATAATACGCAAACTAATTCCATTCATTTACCCTTGCCCTGAGTTTATCAAGGGTGCAATAGTTCAATGCTGTGTAAGGACGAACATCGCACAAGCCTGTCCGAGCCATGATCTTAGACCAATGAATGGATGCGATCCACGACTGTGTGAGAGGAGTAAATAATTAGAAAAATAGGTGGACTTTGGAACAAATTATCCCCAAAATCTACAATTGTTTCGCTTTATTACAGGCTACCATTATACTTCACGACAGTATGGAACATTTTTTGCTTGTATTTGGTGGTCAACATTGGAGTAATCAGACAAGAAATTAAAGACTGCACATTTTTCATATTCATTACGCAATCATCACATCATTTACATCAATTTATTTGCTTGTATGTGAAAAATTAAAGAAAATACATTCTAACCGAGGGTTGACATTTTAAGTAGACCTGTCTAAATCAGTACATAAATCCAGCTGATAAAAGAAGGGTTCTGCATGTCGGTCTGAGCTCACATATTTCTTAATTATTTGCAAAGTGTATTTTAAAATGTGTTTCTAGCCTTATGTGTTTCCATTCCCAAGGGAAAAATACGAGCCTTTACTACATCACTTAATTTTTTAAAGAACTCATACATGGACTGAATACAGGGTGTCTTAAAAAATGTACTAACACTTTGAATGAGTATAAAAACATTATTTATGAACATAGAGACAAGTTTAAAGGCTTGAATTTCAGATGTACAGATTACAGATAACACTACCATCGAGATGTAAGAGCTCACCTCCATGCAGCTTATCCAAACACATGGATTGGACGAAGGGGTAGCATTGAATACCCTGCGCGTTCCCCAGACCTCACACCAATGGACTTCTTTTTATGGGGATACCTCAAGGACAGAGTTTATCGCACAAAACCAAGAATAAGTGATGGGTTGAAATTGGAAATTGAAAGACAATGTCGCGAAATTCCAAATGAACTGTGTCATGACGTTTGCGTTATCAGCTTTGTCTGGACAATGACTGTCATCAGTTTGAACATTTGCGAACATGATTCTTTAATTACATGTATCTTCTGTAATTTAAGTATTTAAACTTGTCTCTATGTTCATAAATAACGTTTTTATACTCATTCAAAGTGTTAGTACATTTTTTTGAGACACTCTGTATATAAATAAAGAGAGTAATTTCTTACCAGTTAGTGCTTTTTGTTTCACAAAAACCAAATTAACGATAGTCTAAATAGTATTACTTACGCACATTCTTCTAATAACTCAAATTATATTCCCTTTCTACTGCCTCTACAATATATTATTTTTAGAAAGCTTGTGCAATCCAGTAAACAAGCTTATTCGATATAGGCCTATGTTTAATAAACTGATAAATGCTTTTGAAGGATTAGGACTACACAACCAAATTACATTTTATTAATGGCTTAACTATGAATTAACCACAAAATAGCTTTTCATGAATAATATTTCAATCAAATTATATAATCACTCAATTAGTGGCTTGTTTATTAATAATCCTGTCGAAAAAATGTTACCAGAAATCTTCATTAAGCTAAACTAATTTGCATGAAATTACAATAAATAACGCTTCGTTTGGTGAAGATCCTTCTATATTAGTTGTACAATTAAGGAGTTTTGAAAATAAAACATGTAAGTTGTAATATAAATTGGACAGTAAAGCGGCAGATGAAAAGAACAGCTAAAATTTTACGAAACACCATGGATCATTAAACACTACTCAACACAAACATTACGTAGAACCGAAATTTAAATGTTAATAAAGCAATTATTGAAAGCATCTTCCGACACATCTCGTGACCATCCTCTTATAATTTAAAGTATCTTGTATACGACCCCTGAATACTGCTTATAACGACTCCTCACAAAGACAAAAACGTAAGCTATCTCAGCCAGATACAATCTCCAGTAGCTGCTAAGTACTTTATAATATGAAATCCAATACATAGTTAAGTTGAGTAGATAAAAATGTAGAGAGAGAATTCGATTGACATAAAACTTACGATGTTTGAAGCCGTCTTTGAATCCGGTTAATATTGTATACTTTAGAGCAGCGTTTCTCAACCTATGGTCCGCGGAGCACTGGTGGTCCGCGAAGGTGGTGCAGATGGTCCGCAGACATAATTACAAAATATAATAAAGCAAGTAAAGAAGTAAAAAATGTTCACATAAAATGGACACTAGATGTCAAAGTTTTTAAAATCTTCGAAAATACAGGTCCTATTGCAAGTTTCCTTACTTTTGCAGTTACGACCACAGTTTGAAACCCCTGATGCACTGACGTCTATGGTTACCTCTTTCATTCAAAACCCTGAAAAATAAGACTTTGTCGGAATTTGTTATTAGAGGCGCTCTCTTAATAAGGGTTTTATTGTTGGAGGTGCCCAGGTGTCTGATACCGATAAACCTGTGTTATAATAATTCCTAATTATATTATCAAATAGGTAATAAATATGAAAGTCTGTTCAAAATTTAATTTTATTGTCAATAGTTTACTTCCAATTCAATAACTGTGATTCCGTCGAATTAAAAAAAATATATATACAATTATTTCGTTATAATGAACTATAATTAATACCCCAAATATTAAGAATATGCCTATAGGCCTACATATAGCCTACTTTTATAAATGAGATGTAAAATTAGGGGTCCCTAAAGAATTTTAGACATTTTAGAGGTCCTCGGGTTCAAAAAGGTTGAGAAACGCTGCTTTAGAGAATAGCTACATTTTCCATCCTACTTGATTTCTTAATCAGAACCCTTATAAAGATCATTTGTCTATGTATAATTTTCACTAATAAATTAGTATCACAAAGTGTACAGGATAAGAGAGCCAAGTTATTTATTACTAACCCCCGCTCAAATTACTTAATGCCTCTATTAGGCTGCCTTAAAGGACTGCCAATTCACTTCAAGAGACCCGTCGAAAGTAGCTTACCAAAAAGTTTTCATTTAAGATTAGGGATTGAATAAGGCTGACAATCTTACCACCTTCACGTGCCACATGTATAAAAATCTGAGAGGCTCAATCTCCTGGACGTTTAACGGCCTTCACGGCCTGTAAAGGTTTCAATTTACTTTACTCTACTACCTGTATAGACCTAATAGGTAGGCATATTGCAGGCAGACGAACTACATCCGACTTTGAAACTCTGATCCTGTTTTACCACACAATAGTACAATGTATTGAGATATGATTTAATTGTTCCACAGAATACTGTTTCTGAATATTACATGAGAAAAATAACAGAAACAATAATCTTTGGAAGCTTGAATACATATTAGACCTTACTACATCTTATATGGTAGGCTACTGTACAAAAAATAGTGGGAACCCGATCAAAAATTCAATAGTCTGCGTAGTCTGTAAGACGTAAATGTTATTCATTGAGGTGTATCATAAATGACAATCATAGGAGGAAACACCTCAATTGGTGGAAAGTTGGTATGGAAAGCCGAAGGTCACGGGTTCGAGTCCCGGTGTCAAAATTCCCCCTCTCAATTTTCCAATGCTGTTTTTAGTTTCCTTGTGTACAAATATAATTAAAAAAACATTGCCACAAATTATTTATTATTCTATTTTAAAATATGGTACATTAACCGCTCATATTGACACCCGCAACTTTTATTTGAAACCTAAGTTGCCGGCAACTCAGAGTTGCATCAACAGAGGCTGTGAAAAGAATACACTCCACTGTTCTTACTTTAAGCTGCATACCAGAATGTGTAGCGATGAAATGACAAGTTCCATCAAAGAAAAAGCTATAATTATGTGGCATGTGATGTCTTAGCCTTTTCTATTTTTTGTTCGTCTTGGATTCTACTGTTGCAATGTACAAACGATACTAAACCACGTTTTACATGTTTCATCTTATCATAAAGGCCCATGAAGTTACATGGAATGCTTCAAATTACGATAAACGCAATATGTAAGATTTACGTATAAAAATTGCGTATTTACTAAAATAGGGGTTCTCAATTGTTATTGAATTTTATTTGTAAACGGTCTTACTGGATACAACTTGAGTATATGACCCATATTCGCCAGTCAGTAAAATAACCTTACAATTAAGAACTCCTCATTGGGTTACTTCGGCCTGCTTATACAAGGTGCGGCAGAGGAAACGGACGTTTATGAAATGACTATAACTCAGACGATTTTCAAGTTAAACAAAATTTAATTACACAGAAATGAAGCTTGTATAATGCAGTTTCTGTTGAATATTTCAGATTTACCTCCGAAAAATAAATGCCGTCAAGTGACGCAACAATGGAATTTTCTAACATTCAATCTCATTAATAATAACCTTGAATGTCCGGGTGGCGCTGTGTCATCATGTCTAAAACCGACGTTTCGGCCCTCATGTTGTAGCCTTCTTCTGGGTATACCCAATAACAGTGTGGTGTGATGTGGTGTTGCTAAATTTGGAATCATCGGTCCTAATTTTTTTGAAGAGGACAATACCACAGTGACAGTGACTTCAGCACGCTACATTGAAATGCTCAACAGGTTCCTGCTTCCGGAACTATGCAGACGAAGAGTAAACATGCAGCAAATTTGGTTCCAATAAGATGGTGCCACAGCGCATACTGCGAGAGCATCAATGCAAGTGGTTCGCGACATGTTTCCTCAACATGTGATCTCCCGTTTTGGCGACATTGACTTGTCCATATGTGACTATTATTTGTGGGGTTACCTCAAATCAAACGTTTACTTAAACAAACCCCGCATCATCCAAGAACTAAAAGAGTTCATTCGTGTAGAAATCACTAATGTCGAGGAAGAAATGTTGGGAAGAGCAATGCAGAAATTCGAAGTGAGGTTACGAGAGTGTATACAGAAAGAAGGTCGTCATTTATCGGAGGTAATTCTGAAATAGTCAATAGAAACTGCATTATACAAGCTACATTTCTGTGCAATTAAATTTTGTTTAACTTGAAAATCTTCTGAGTTATGGTTATTTGAAAAACGTCCGTTTCCTCTGCCGCACCCTTTACATACGGCCGTATATAAACAAAGTTACATAAATTACACATATTTTAGAAAATAAATAAAAAAAACGTTATGCATGAGATTTTGTATGCACGAGTTGGGCTTTTTCAACATAACTTAATACGGTATAACAAATTCAGAACTTTTGGAATAGAAGACGTTATGCTTGAAACATATTGCAGATGGCAAATGCTCTCAGATAACAAGAGAAAATTTCCCTGAATATTTTACATTTCATCATGGATTAATTCACCAACAAGTACAATGCGAAAGCTTTATTCATCAATATCCCGTGCTAAAATACAACAGAAAATAACAGCATATCTGTAAATACTTCATTAAAATAAGTTTGCAAAAGATTATCAAAATCAGACAGCTAAATTATGCAATACAGTAGGCTGAATAAAGAGGGTGTTAAAAAAGAAAATAAGCTCATTTAGCAGTGAAATATGTAATTTAAATATGTTTTTACTACCAAAGATATTTCCCGATGATGGGGTTTCGATTTTTTCAGAACCATCAAGGGACTTCCACTGCAACTGTTAATACCACAAGAGAGAATAAATCTGCTTTATGTTTCACGGAACTAGTTTTGTTCGCTAAGTAGGGGACTTAAAATTAGTTCAATACAGACGAAAAATGTACCAGATATCTAATACAAGAACATTAATCTCACGTACAAAGCCTACTCCCTTGTCTCCTTTCGTTATGAACCCATTACTAAAGTTATTTTCATTATGACCGGTAACATCACGGTTTCTTCCGGATTGTGTGATTCTATTTATCTCCAGTTTATTCAAGAGAAAAATTATTGTCGAAAGTAATAATCTTAATGGAAGATTTTTTTGTAACAACAACAAACATGCAAGACATAATAATAATTAGGCCTAATTATTAATGAAGTGGGCTATACGGTTTACGATGAACTGGATTGCTAAGTATTAGACATAAAATCATGGTTGGTACATCGATAGAAACAGAAACTCTTCGAAGTTTTCACCATAACAATGCAAATAACAAATGCCTTAAGAACAATAAGAATGGTGGCTAGCAGTAAAAAAAAGCTTTTTAATTATGGAATTATGGACATCAATGCGGTGATTCGATAGTTCAGGAACAGGGGTTGTTTTTCGAATATTCGCATGGTCTTCCAGATCTCCTGACCTTAATGCTGTGCGACTTCTTCCTTTCGGAATACGTTAAGGACACTGGCTGTGTACTCCCCAATGCCAAGAACAATGACAGAGCTACGGGGACGCATAGCCCTGATTTAATGGCCGTAAGTTATGAAAACTTGGAGAGTGTCAGTTTCTTTCCATTTACCAACCATTGTTTTATACGTAATACTATAGAAGCGTTTTCTATTTGGGTAAATAGATTAAAGAGTTAAATAGAGATAAACATGTTTCCGTACAATTAGGGACCGTAGGGCCAGTTTATGTTTTGCCTTTTTTGACTACTGTTGCCTATTTTAAAGCTTAAAAGATTTTTCTTCCTATTTGGAATATTTATGGCTTTTTCTACGATTATTTGCAATTAAAAAACACACACACAAAGATTTCAATGTATGAAAACGAAAAAAAGTTACGATTCAATTAAGCTCTTTAAACAGCAGAACTTAAGAAAGGAATGCAGGGCATGCCGGACATCTTCTTGTTGCTTGAAATCAAGGAAAGAGTAAGTACTGTAGGCCTATGTGGTAAATAAATGATTAAATATGTTAGACGGCTATTTTCTTTAATAAATAGTAAGATTATTCTCCGTTCTGACTCTTAATAAATGTCTATTTTAATTACATTTCTGCCTATTTTCGGTATTTTAAGTGCCTTTTTGCCTGCCTATTTTAACCAAAATAAAAGCCTGAACTTCCGGACTCTAATTATAAGGACAGCTATTCACGAATACTAGGGCAATCACGCGGGTGAGATAAACGCACTGCAAGCTTTTGGAAACGCATTCTGTTGCCATCTTCAATGACACCGAAGAAATTTATGGCAACAGAGTACATTGCCGATAGGTAGACAGCGTTGTCTCACCCGGGTGATTATATCTTTTACAGAAATCCGATACTAGCCTATGTCAATAAAAAAAAATATTTAAAAAAATATATCTACTTCTCCAAGGCAGACAATTTTGCTAAAAATAATTACCAACGTTCTAAAAATAAGTTATTAGTGCTGCTATTCTGTAAATCCCATTGTTAGAATCCAATGGTAGTACGAGAGAAAATATTTATCTTCCGGGTAGGATAACTGAAAGATAAGTATCTGGAAGTTTATCTAGCAATCGAGTCCTTCAAGCTCCTGTCTGTGCTCTCATGGAGCAATATACTTTACCCGCAAGCTTGCCGGTTATTCCGAACATAGGAACGAATCAATCAGCAGTGTTTCCATGCACACGTTGCTATTTTCTCTACAACCTTATTAATTTTGTCATAAATATCCTTCAAAGGAGTACTCACCAGGGTTGTAAATTAGGGTGTTGCAGGAATCCCTCTTAACAACGATGTCATGGTCGGACGAGTAAAAAGAGCAGAGAGCTTCCCATTCCGCGTCGCTGGCAATTTCAAAACTGCTGCTGAAACAACAGAAAAAACAATCTCAGTATGATCACTTGTATTGTCGTCCACACAACCCACGGTTTCATAAATTACAGATATTTCACTCATAAGTACTCTTTTTAATCAACCAATCATAATGCTCTAATTCGATAATATGCATCAATCCTCCTACTGATCAAGCCAACGTAGGCTTACTCCTTCATTGATCTATAAAAAGGAAACCTTACGCCTCCATTAACCAGAAAAAATAAATCTTCATGTACCCTATTAAAAAGTTATTATTCATCACCACAGACGTTGTCTTACCTAGAATTCGGAAATAATCACGCCACTGGTCATTTGTTACCCTAATATTCAGTTCCTATAATGAAATCAATGAAGAAAAAGCATAACTGACCAGCTTTTAAGCTTATAGATGAGTGATCTATATCGATAGTTGGTTTGAATTGACCTAATGTCAAACAAATTAAGTTTTGTTAAAATAAAAAGGAAAAATATACTAATTACCGTTATAACACAAATTAATTTTAATAAAAGAAGAAAGTCTTTAAGGCCTGCAAAACAGTTCTTTCATATTAATAAAATTTTATACCAAACACTTTTAGAAGATACGATTGAATTTTCACATAGGCCTACTTCCCCAAGAACCAAAAATTAGAAAAGTAATCGTTACATTAGGTCTTCCGATGGTAATATTGCAGTAAGATTAAATTCATTAATGGCATTACCTAGGATAACGATTTGAAATACAAAAAGTGCTATTTTCTTTACCCTAAGAACAGATTTTTCAATTTTTTCATTTCTCAAGCTTTTATTAGCTTCAGCCTCACATAAAATAGTATAATATCTTATTATTAGCGAGACAGGACTTGAAGCTTCATAGTCTAGGCTACTAATAATCCATGCATAGGCTAACATTTGTACCAGAAATGTACACAGCCGAGGACAAAAAACGTTACTATTAATCCCTGTATAAGCAATTGAATATGTACAACTCAACATTAAGGTGTATAGTGGAGGCAAAACCTATGTAGACGGTCGGGATGCTTTGAGGATTAAGCCATTGTCTGGCACTTAAGGAGTGGTATGGTACTGACTGAACGGCACTCGTCTGGTGTCCACGTGGAGTCATAGCTTAAATGTCACAAATTCAGAAATGAGCACTGATTGGTTGCACATGAAATTCTATTGGCTGTCAGGCAATTTCAACGCCCAAGAAAACACGCTGAAAATCCAGAATATACAACTCTATTGTCCAAGACACCCTCATTTCAAGTTATTTACTGCGGATTATAAGGGTCTGTCGGCATTGCCTTGAAGAAAGTTGAATATGTAGAAGTTGCCTCCACTATATGCAATTGAATTTCGTGGTTATATGCAGCCATTTTAAGACAATTTGTTAGGAAACGTCGTTAGCTGCTTTTATGGTATTGTTATCATTCTTCTTTATTTGCGGGTATTCTTTTTTCTTTGTTTTACCCTTGAATACAGCTTTGTGAAAGCAATTTCATGAAATACTGATTTTAGATTTTTTCGCAACATACTGCTGACTCAATTTTCGGTCCAAAGATGGCACTGACGGATGCACATACACATGCCCTGCGTTTTCGTCGCGCGCGGGCGAGAAAATTCGTCCCGAATGTAATGTGTACATGACGGATAAATGACGTCTCTTACGCAAGGCTGGTGTATCTTTTACCAGACACACGGAGTTTATTGGCGAAGAACTTGTAAAGTGATCAATCAAACTCCTTTCCAGCTCATATAAGTAACTTTATTTTCCTACCAATAATCCATGTAGGCCTATACTATAGGCCTAATTTTTATACGAGGACTGCATATACCCGAAATATTAATTACTAATAAACAATGCGTAAGCCTTCAATGTATATAATTAGGTTATACACAGTTTACACCGTCTGTTAGAGTCTTTTTAAACTTGAATCAAATAATCAATATAGCTAATGCCTGTAAACAGCTGGTTCCTTGGCTGATTATTGTGACTGAATTTTGCTGCATTGCACCCATATTACAATTTATTAAGAAATGTCGTTAGCTGCTTTTATGGTACTGTTAACAACACTAGGCCTATCCACAGTTTTCGGGACGTCTTGCTTTATTTTACCTAAGCTTAAACCTATGTAATGTTGAATCTAGAGTTTTTCAACATCACAGTATTCAATGTTAGTAATGGCAAAGGATGTCGACTGTCTTTTTTCCATGATGCGGGCGAGGAATTTATTCCTCCATTTTAAAACTATGGGATTCTATAACGTTTGTTAAGTCTTATACAAAAGCTTATATTACTTTCACCAGGGATTATAGGATACCTTATACTACCCTTCAGTTCTTAGTACAAGCAGTTAAAGCTGTTGTCAGAAAACTGCATTTTTCACGTAATGTGATGTTGAAAATAAAAGAAAATAGTCAACATCACGAGGACACCAGGGCTTCGTTATGTAATAAGGAACAACAGCTTAAAATCTTCTGGTAAAAGTCTGAATCACTCGAATTCTATTCCAGTCATAAGTTTAAGAACTGAGAGAAAGGGCAGCCAAGATGTATGGTCGTATTCGACTCCTCCCAATCTGATATTAGTGGTTGTTATATAAACTACTTTCAGGGAAGAACCTGTTCCAATCCAGCTTAAAAGAAAGCCGACTCATCTGCTGTCGCGGCATCTTTGCGACTCGCCCAAAATAATGATACGGTCTACTCTTTTCCACAAACTACGCCAAAACAGGTTGTGACAAATGATAAAATATTGGTTTTAAACCGTCCGTGATCCAATTGTAGATTCGAAAAATGTAATCGAATATAAAATGTATAACCGAATTTCCGTTACGGTGCACGATAGCATCTTACGCTATGAAGTCAACAATATGTTCTTCCATACGCCAACAAATTTAAAATACAAAATATGTTTTCAATACTCTTTATTTTATTTTAAGTAGGCCTATGCATGTGTGTTTCTATATGGTAGTAGCCTACTGCATGCATGTCAAACTGAGAGCACCCCGAGCACAATATGGGCCACATTTGTTTTGTAATGACTAATGAGAATCACGCACACCTAATTGAAAATTATAGCAGAATCTTTCTATTACTTAAACATAGAAACTTGCTTGCATGGTTCAATGGGTTAATGAGAATCACGCACACCTAATTGAAAATTATAGCAGAATCTTTCTATTACTTAAACATAGCCAATGGGTAGCCACATCATGAATGCAGAATAACGAAGAAGTTTAACCAAAGAAAACAAATGGTAATACACACTTGTATGGAATAGCAACAAAAACAAAAGTCAACTCTGAATACACTTGAGAATTTAGAAATTTTTCCAGACCAATTTCATAACAAAGAAGGAAATTTTAACGAACAGCTTGTCAATAAAGATAATGTTCTATTTCATACGTTGGCTAACATTCTGTAGTATTAAATATTTGTGTGTCTACTATGTGCTCATCTAGTGAAGCTTCAGTTCAGAGCTGGCCAACACAGTCACATATAGCACACCATTTAAGTGCCATAGGCCTAGGCCTACATAATAATAATAATAATAATAATAATAATAATAATAATAATAATAATAATAATAATGTTTTATTTTACCTGGTAGAGTTTAGGGGCGTAAGGCCACTCAAACAGGAGAATAAATGACGAAAGCCAAATAAAAGGTGCACTTTAAGCTCCACCCACTCGATATTCACATTTTGTTTCTCAGCGATGCAGGGTACCAACTATCCTTGTAGATACTTTCGCCGACACTCCCGACCGTACCGAATATTAAAAATGCGAGTGTGCCCCTTGTACCAAACAATCAAACTGCGAGAGTGCCCCTTGTACCAAATATTAAAAATTCTAGAGTAAGTGCCTTGTACCCACAGGCTTGCCTTGTAGGCTACCCAACGGTTTGTCAGCCTGTTCATCCTGGAAGAATTAGCTAGATCGTGGTATAAAAGGAACTGCTTCACTGAGGGAGGGTTGGGTGGGATATATCTCATGCGAAAAGTGCACCTTATATTTGTTTTTTTCCGAATAAATATGATCTTACGTAGATAGAAATGTTTTAACCACAATCTTTTTCAACTTCTCTTCCTAGGCCTGTTTGATGTGGCCATGCTTTTAACTTAAAAAAAAATTACAACTGGGAATGACCACAAGTTGGTTGAAATATATTTGATCTTTAATATTTTGAAGTCCACCGCTGTGGCTCAGGGGATGCGTCCAATCTTCTCACGCAGCGGGCCCGGGTTCGATTCCTGGTCGGGACAAGTTACCTAGGTGAGGTTTTTCCGGGGTTTTCCCTCACCTATGAGACAAATGTCAGGTAACTTTAGGCCCTTGTGGTCCCCGGATATCATCTGGCCGTCATTATCATCTTCATCCTCATCCTCGCCTTGTTCTGAGTGAGTGTGTGTGTGACTGGTGTGTATCGTCCTCTGTGTTCGTGTTGTCTCGGAGGTGGCCCCGGCATTGGGCTGATCACTCATCCGGGGAGGCCCTCCATGTCCTTGTCTGGTCAAAAAAGTATGTATGTGATCCAACGGTAATCCCTCTCCCGACAGGTCGCGGCCCTGTAAGGCCCGGGCGGCCTGGGTCGCTTAAATCCTAAAAGGGAGAGGTAAAACTACGAAAAAGAAGAAGAAGTATTTTGAAACTTTTATATTGACAATTAGGAGTAACCGCATTTTAGATTCAAATACAAGTCAATACGGCCCCGTTTTATCAACATTGTTCTAGAAATCTGGCAAACCTCAGAAGTCTTTCTCTGGAAACCCTATCTGACGGTAATTAGCACTAGCACTATCACAACTCATTGAGTTTGCATCCAGTGAGGAAGGCAAGAGAGAATATTGCTCTGTTATTTAGTTTTTGCCCTGCTGTTGATCGAATGCAGTATGTGTGTGTATACATGTTTGTGGCAATATGGCGGTCAACGTGTTAAAAGCCCCACGCGGATGGAATCTGCTGTGACGACAGCGGTACCACAGATGGGGACGAACAACTACCGTCCCTATGTTATGCTAACACTAATCGTCAATTAATTGCCACGATAGGAGGCAGGAGTTTGAATGGACTTCTAACACGACACCCTTCACAGCATCAGTGGCATACACATTTGCGAATAATTTACTACCATAAATACATTTGATCAGAAACATAATAACATCACTGTCATCTCTTAATGTTTCATAGGTTATTTCTGAGTAATTGAAAACATTAAGAAATCTGTGGAATAGCGAAGCAATTATGTTTTGTGACTCACATAAGCTCAGAAATAATGGAATAAATGCCTCGAACTATGCTGAAAGTTCCTACGAAATAAACAATGTTCTTTTCTTTTAGAAATCTCTTTATAATATTTACAAAAACCGTAACCATTTAAATAGAACATCTTATTTGTTTTCAGCTTTATTATATACGCCTTAACTAAGGTATAGAGATCATACTGCATGTTTCATTATCTTGGGGTGTAGGCCTACCATTAGGTCGTGAATATCGATGTGTATCTGTTTCTGTTGTGTAATGATTAGAGTTCATTTTACCTGATACTTGATTTGAATGATTACGGTATTAGATTAAAACAGCGGCATGAGTCATGAAAAGTAAATATCCAACCTTGCAAACAAGTCAAATTAGTTGGTCATGGGGGGGGGGGGGGGGGGTTCAATTCGGGACCTCCGAATACAGATTCGTGATATCACCGCCTCGGTGAAGTTATTTTTTTATAATTTCATCTTATTTTATCTTATTTTGGGGACCTGAATCAGACTTGCGGTAAGTGAAAAATATCGCCTAGTGTGCCTAGTAGCTGAATAAACAATGTTCTTTCTAAACTATCTTATCAACCTCCTGAATTCAATCAATTATATTTTAATACGCTGTTGAGTAAGAAGCCTATGTGAGTAGGCTCAATGCAATCCTTGAATAGATGCAACTCTCCTTGTGATAAAAACTGGCCCATTTACGTGGGCTGGGTATGCACTACCATAATATAGTGTGCGTTAGGAGAATAAATGTGAATATATTTTCGTGTAGTCGATTTAACCAAGTTAAGTGTTAACATTTTCGGTTTCATAGTTTACTAATATATCTATAATTTCTTGCGCTCTTTTAGGTAATAGGCCTAGCCCACTCATATAAATATCTTGTAGGCTATGGGTAATACTAACGGCAGAATTGCAAAGAGCCGCGCAGATCAACGTTGTGTGAGTGGTCTAAACCAGCAAGGTGTTTTGCACTATGTAGCTTAAGAATTGTTCAGAAAACATCAGGTAGTAAAACACATTATCCATTTATGGAAAACCTAGAAGGTCTTGAGAAATAGTAAATCGGTCAAAGCCTATAGGCATAGTTATATTCTTATCTAATACCGAAACTTGTATGTAGGCCTATATTCCTGACACTCAGGGCTTTCATACAATCTGTACTAAGCATCCGTGGCATCTACAAAGAGCAACTACTTTTACAGTTCCATAAATTGCTAAGGCAGTTATTAAAATTAATTTATTTTATAATTCAGGCCAACAAAGCTGTCCTTACAGCTATCCCTAATCATGAAAATTGAACTATAAGCTTACAAAATGCATTTAAAAATTCTATAGGCTAATCAAAGGCCTAATAATTTGATTACAACTATGTACTAAATTGTCATTTAAGATTCCTATACAAAATGCATTTAAAAATTCTATAGGCTAATCAAAGGCCTAATAATTTGATTACAACTATGTACTAAATTGTCATTTAAGATTCCTATACGAACACAGGTTATTTATTACAAGATACAATCGACTTAGATTAACAAATCGCCATAGAAAGATGAAATAGTTTATTACATCTTTCAAATAACCTGAATTGCCTAAATTTAAAAATAAACAATCCTGCATACTTTATTTCTTAACGGCGTACATAATATACATCTTCAAGGCACTATTCTACCTAACTCAATTATTTGATGAAATCTCAGCCAATGACCATTTTAAATTCAGCTGTGTTTATACTCCTTTTAGCTGCGAGGCCATATCAGGAGTTCGGGATCTGTATCTATACAGTAGGGTAGGAGATGGAACTACTGATTGTCAATTGTTTCTATTATTGGTGTATTTTTATGGAGTAAATTTTAATTCATATTAATTTAAATGGGTATGATTCAAGATGAAATGGTAAGGTTGATTCATGGTATATAAATATCCAATTCAGCACTTGCTTTACGACGGGGGAAACCATGAAAACACTCATGTCAAATTGGCCGGCTAAGGGATTTAAACATAGGACCTCCCGAATGCGAGTCTAAGACGTTACCATCTCGGGCACCTCGATCGGTAATGACCATTTTATGAAGGTGTAGAAATGGTGGATGTCAAAGGGAAAGGAAGGACTTCGAGAAAACAAGCCCCAATGACATTTTCCAACAAACATTGCACATGGATTGCCTGTGATTCGAACTCGATGGAAGGAAGGCGGTCTAACCATTCAGCCAGGGCCTCTACTTCGTTCAGTAAATATATTTTTATATGGTTATTTTGAAGTATAAAATAATCCCACTGTACCGCTTCGACACTTATTCAATGAAATATTACGACAAATCAAGAGATAAAAGACTCTGTTTGACAAGACTAATGGCGTCTAGCGAATGAACTCTTAAGAAGTTCATGAGATTTAGGCTGAATATAAAAATACAGTCTAAACATATATGTAAAAAATATATTCTGGTTTGAGCTTTGGTATCTCTTTTCAATTGTGTTTATTAAGCCTTCGAAATCTAAGGTAAAAGCAATACCATAAAAGCGACATTATTGGGCCCTAATAGAACAACAGTAAGAAGAATTGTTCCTTTGTGCCATTTATCCACAAACCAGTAGTTATTATAAAAAATAATGGTTCCATATTGCACATTAACGCGACCCTAAAATTTGCATAATGACAAACACACAACAATGCATCTGTGGCATACTCATTCACAACACCCCCTCCACAGCATAGCTACTCTCTTATTCTCTTCAATTTGCAATGCTCAAATCCTAGACTCCTGCATAAACATACGCCTACATAATGTTAATTACTGCAGAGTGGTTATATTACTGTATTTACTTAATAGGCTAAGGAGTAAACAAGCTACTAGGGACATACTGATATTGTTTTTGTCACTGCTCATACAGTGTTGCCAATTTAGCGGATTTCCCGTTACTTTTTCAACGGGGAAAATTATGGTTTTAGCGGATATTTATTTATTTATTAAATCTCCAAGTACAAGAGCCCTATTTTACCTATGGATGCTAGGGCTGTAGTTTCAGAATAAGTATGTTATAATTATGACATGCAGAAAATTTTAAAATGTGGCAGTAAACAATAAACAAAAGTGAACATAAACACAAAAAATTACAAAGTTATTTCATAGAAATAGTTGTGAGAATTGATCACAATGTTTTAAAAACTTTGTTAACAAATGTTTTAAATTCTGTGAAACAGCATTGGTTTTTTAAGAAGTCAATCATTGGATAACCCAAAACCTTATTACACTTAGTTAAATGCTTCTTTAGCATGTGGCGCTTGTAACCATGAAATGGGCAGTCTAAAACAAGATGTTCAACAGTTTGTTCATCATGTCCACATGGACAAAACTATCCATCAATAGAGGGTATGTGGAATTTTTGAAAGTAAGATTTAAATTTACCATGACCCGTCATAAATTAGTTAAAGCGAATGATGGTTCGAAATATTTCATCAGCAGTCTGTCGTGAACTGTAGGAAAGTACATCACTCTTGTAACAGCGCCATTGATGCTATTAGCACAAAGCGGGGATAGCGGATAGCCGATTTTTTTAGTGGATATCGTGCTTTGATGAAATATTTAAAAATGTATAATATAATGCTATATTTTAAATCTTCTTTATTGAATATGAACGTTTGAGGGTGATGAAATTATCAATAGACAATAATACCTTCGGCTAAAGAGATGGGGTTTCTAGACCACGCATTGACAGAAATACAGTAGACTTCCAATTAGTTAAACTTACAACTGTGGAATGGAAAAAAAAAAGTAAAATATAGCCTAAGTGAATTTTGGAATTAAAACAAAATCAATATGCAAGTGATTTTAATCCTTTCAAAGAAATTTCTGAATTGCCATTATGCTTTTATTGCTGCCATAGTGAAATGCAAAATTTGAAATTGCTTTGAACTAGATGAACTTGGATTAAATAATTAATTTAATTTAGCGGATTTTGAACACTGTTTTTACTAAACAATTTTCTTTGAGTTGGCAACTGTGCCGCTCATTCAGAAACTTAAGGGGTACCAGTATTGAACTTATAAACTGTATGCGTGTGTGTCTGTGTGTTTTTTCATATGTTAAGGCTTATAATTGGCTGAGTTTACTAGTAAAAACCATTTCTCTATATGTAAAACTGTTCTCACTGTTTTCAATCTAAGAGTACCCTAGATCTTACACTTCCCACTGCCGCGTCAGCTTTCCTAACTAAAAGAATGATGGTTTTGTCGCTAACATACCATATCGTATGTTAGTTCAGCTTCAAATTTACTGCATGGTGGAGTTTATAAATAATCCTCTGTCATAAACCACAAATGTAGTTTGAATCGGTATTTTAAAATGTGAACATTTCTGGTCGTGACAGAAGTGTGAATTGTTATAAATTCCAAAATAAACAATTTTTTTTACTCTGCCATTTGCGGCCATCATTTTCGTGAAAACCAATAGGAAGTAATGAAGAATCGGTTTCTCCTAAAGTTGAAATTCAATAAGCGGACAGTGCCCCCATTATAATTCTTATGGGACGTAGTGCCGGGCAATATGATTGCCGCAAGCGTCCTGTTTAATGTTACAGTTTACAGTGCTCTCGAGTCTCGTCAATCTGGAGGCAACTCTACGAAATATTTCCATGCGTTATTTTGTTTCTCTATAGTTGTGGCACGGTCTCTTCTTAGTTTGTCTTGGTATTGCCGTGGCATAGCTTTAATAGATATAAAAGAACAACATTCCCTGTTAAATGAAATCTAACACGCGAATGATGGCGTGACAGTCATCTGTGGCTTGGTTCTAAAAGGGCCAATGTCATAAAACTTGCTTTTGAGGTAACTGACTTTGAAGCCTTTGTAGAAGTAACATTTTTTGCTGAGAACGTCCGACATTGGCCTCTAAGGTTTCTGTATTATGTCTATTAATAGCAACATACATTGGCACTTTCAGTACACGAAAGATAGGCCTAAAAACTAGCCGAGCTCAATAATGCTTAGATCTCATTTTTGCAAGAAATTGACATTGGCCCTTTTAGAACCAAGTCACAGATATAAGCGAGTGATGCCAGGTTAAAAATCAGAGAAGAGAAAGGAAATAAGAAATAAATAAACCGTGTGAGCGAATATTGGAATAACCAATATATTAAATCAGGTAACTCCATTTAGGCTACTAAATCCGTATTACTTGTAAGTACTTAATCAATGAACGTTAACAAATTTGCAATTCAATGCAAACATTTCGATTTCGTGCATACATAAGTACCATTGTAAGTTATTTCTGCTCTAATAAGGAACTGCAACAATAGGCCTAATCAGAATAGTCATTTTGACCAAAAAAAAAAGAAAACTGAAAAAAAATTCAGATGTTTAAAATCTTTATATGAAACTTCCCTCAAAGTAACACATATTCTTAAATTAGTCAAGAGTTCTACTCAGCAGAACGGCCCAATTCAAAATATTCCTTGAGCGAGAGAAAATCAAAATTCGCATAATGAAAGGGCGTACAAATGTACCAGGAGGCTGCGAAAGTCAGTGATGAAATCATTTTAACGACAATGACTTTCGTATTCTTATCTCGAACATAAATTGCATCACTTGACTTAAAGCTTTTAAACATACTTATACAGATTCCATCGCAACCATTACATCCTACGCTTAGAGTCAGAAGCATTCTACAAAATTATTGGTCAAATTACAAGAGTGCCTGCCAACGATCTCGCCCATATACGGCAAAGCAATTTAAACTCTTAAGTAACGAGGACTGATGGTCCCTGTGCCTACTGAAGCTCACGTAAAGCTTGCTCTTGCAGTAATTAATCAAACTAACAACAAAGTTTAAATTACCATGCTCCTGAGTACGAAACAGAATATCTGGAGTTCTTAGATTTAAAGAGAACTTGAAAAGTCAATTAACAGGTGGGAGGTTAGAAATTTTATTTCGGCATAAATACGATAATTCCAAGGAAATTTCTATCGCCAAATTAGTAAGATTAGCTTAATAGTTAACCAGAATAATCATAAGCTCAAATGAACTCTTTAAACAGGATTGGAAACCTATGAAGTAATTGGGGAGAAGCAATGCTACTAACCGATATTCCAACTTTTTAATTTCGTCAATAGACTGAGCTTCAAATACCATTTCAACTCTTAACCACAGATAGACTGAAGTTATAATGTGATTTATACAAATAATTTTAGTTCATAATCATCTTTTTACAATGGGTGCAATGAAACGAAAATTTTTCTGTCAAGATACTGTACAGGTGCAATTCTCCTTAACAACCCCGTGCGAAGAATGAGCACATTCACTAAAGATCCCCGCGGTGCGGAGAGGCCCTGTGTTCTTGGGAGCTCTAACATATATTGAATAAATGTTAAGATTTTATAAGTGAAAAGTATAGCCTAACGAATGTAACTGCTGGAGATTAAAAAAAAAACTGAAATAATAAAGAATTGTACCTCAACGAAGACCTTTTGTTACAAAATTTGTACGAAAAGACATTATGAAATTAATACACTCACACAATTGTAATTTGCAATATCACCACAATCGGATACCTCATTTTTTCTTGCTAATAAGTATGCACGACAGTAAAATTTGATCTCCAGGCGGCACGTAGTAGCGTCCTTTACGTTAATAAATTCTCAACGTTGAAAACATGTGCCCTGTCACTTAACTTTTGAACACCTTTCTCTTTCAAAGTCATGGATGGGCAGGGAAGTGAGCAAGCTAGTGGGCAGCGCGCGTACGTAAACACCTCGCTCGTCTTGCTCCTGCTGTTGTCACTGCCGCCGCCCTATGCTCCCATAGTTGGCGGCTTTTGTGTGGAAGTCAAAGGGCAGACAGCGCTTTTGCGACAATTCTGTTGTCCTCCTTAGTACACCGTACTTCGTTGCAGTAATCAGGCAATTATGTTGGAAAGGGGCAGCGCGAGTACGTGAACACCTCACCCGACTTGGTACTGCTCATGTCATTGCCTCTGCACTATGCTCCCTCCGTTAGCGGTTTTTGTACGGAAGTCAATGGACAGGCAACTCCAATAATATTGTCCTCTATTTAATCATGATGAGGCAATGCAAACCCTCAATGACTTCGATTCTGCGACAGGAGTAATTTGGGCAGTAAATAGAGCAGCCCGAGAAGCACTGGCAATGGCTGAATGTTATCGAGGCAAAATATATTAGGCCTATCTTAATACTCAATTCTGTATACATTTGTATTTTTTCCATTTTACTGTATCTGCCATTGTCTTTAGTATAGTGTGAAGCTCTGTAGTACTCTAGCGTAGTATACAGTGCGAAGCTCTGCAGTGCTCTAGTGTAGTATACAATGTGAAGCTCTGTAGTGCTCTAGTGTAGAATATAGTGTGAAGCTCTACAGTGCTTTAGTCTAGAATAGTGCTCTGGTGTAGTATAATGAGAAGCTCTGTAGTGCTCTAGTGTTGCACAGTGTGAAGCTCTGTGGGGTTCTAGTGTTGCACAGTGTGAAGCTCTGTAGTGCTCTAGTGTATGCAGTGCGAAGCTCTGTAGTGCTCTAGTGTAGTATATTGTAGTTACAGTGTGAAGCTTTGTAGTGCTCTAGTGTAGTATACAGTGTGAAGCTCTATAGTGCTCTAGTGTAGTATACAGTGTGAAGCTCTAGTGTAGTATACAGTGTAAAGCTCTGTAGTGCTCTAGTATAGTATGCAGTGTGAAGCTCTATAGTGCTCTAGTGTAGTATTCAGTGTGAAGCTCTTTAGTGCTCTAGTGTAGGAATACAGTATGAAGCTCCATAGTGCTTTAAAGTAAAATAGTGTAAAGCTCGGTAGAGCTCTAGTGTAGAATATTGTAGTTACAGTGTGAAGCTGTAGTATAGTATACAATGTGAAGCTCTGTAGTGCTCTAGTGTAGTATGCAGTGTGAAGCTCTATAGTGATTTAGTGTAGTATAGTGTGAAGTTTTATAGTGCTTTATTGTAGTATACAGTATGAAGCTCTGCAGTGCTCTAGTGTAGTACACAGTGTGAAGCTTTGTAGTGCTCTATTGTAGTATAGGGTGTGAAGCTCTATAGTGCATTCGTGTAGTATAGTGTAAAGCTCGGTAGAGCTCAGGTGTAGTATATTGTAGTTACAGTGTGAAGCTCTGCAACCTATTATTTCGTAAAACACTGGCTGCGTTCTGTGTTTTAATTTTTTATACCTAGGTATTTATAAAAACCATTCAGATGTATTGTAAACACACTATTTAATGTGTTTACAAAGTGGAGAGAGTTAATGATGCATTGTTAGAGTAGGGAGTTGTGGTCCTTGCCATGATTGTAAAATATAGCATTTTAAGAACAGAAGTTCACATTCGATAGTTGTTAGTACAGTGGGTTAATCTGCTTATTCAAAAGTAGTAACTGCCTTCATATTAAGCCAATAGTAACTTTTTAAAAAGACATTTTATTTTTCGGTTTTCTGACACCTTAAAACTAATGTAGGGGCAAAAAAATATTTGTGGGTAGATCCAAAAGCTGTTATCGCGCCACTGGACACATTTGTCCTTAATAAGGCTATGAGCTGCGTTGATTTTTATTATTCAGCCGTAGAAGCTATTTTCTTTCGCCTTAGCTGCATGTTATAGAAAGCTCGCGATAACTTCACATCCAAGTCAGAACATTACTATGCTAAGTAAGTGCTAAATAATGCACCGTCTGTGTTCTACGACACCCAGTATATCCTGTATTTAAAATACCTTATTACTAACCGCGCTCTGACAATAGGACCTACCCTCAAAAATATAAAATACAAAATGTAGTAGGTGCAATACTTAAAAGCAGATGGCTCATATACAATTCCATAGCTAAGACAATAATACACATATGTGTAGTGTAACAATATTTAAGTGCCAATAAACTGGAGTTTCATTTATATTTATGTACAGCTGTTTACATAGACTAAAAGGTCCTGAACATCATTGCAAAATGATTTGGGAAAAAATGTCATATTGTTATATGACAGTAGTAGGCAGTTTTTTTTATTTATTTATTTTTTTTAATCTGGAACAACTATTTATAAAACTTTCAGATTGCTCAATTTTAGCATTTGAAGAAGATATTTTAATGAAACAGACAGAAATGTCACAGATAAATAGATAAAAACGTTTTAAAAATCAGATGTCAAACACATGCCCAAATGAAACTTTTGCTTACTAGAATATATTATGTATGGCATTCTCTTCATGCAAATAGATTGTATAAATGAAGAGAATGCATTACCACATTGCACCGCATCCCCGAAAGACACAACCCCCCCAAAATATCTGCTGAATCTTTATCCTAAGCACGAGTAATAAACCTTTCTCGCTTCACATTCTGGTATAGAATTAGATGCCGTATTGCAAAGAGCGCGTATTTAGTTGTTTCAATGTGATGCAAAGCTTTATTGTTCACCAGGCAAGACTGAATTCCCACAGACAACAGGTGGTTTATAACTACCCTTCAGAGATTTTTTCAAAAACGTTTAAAATAATAGTTTTAGCTCTTAGAATAAGCACCTCATGTACAAAGTTTAAACAAAATCAAAAGAGCCTTTTTTTCGAGAAAATCGCGAAAAAACTAAATGTCCTTCTTGTTAAGTGGCATTAAAAGTAACTTGACAGAAAGTCATCGCCAATATTCGCGTCACATCCCCAGAAAATACCCAACTCAAATACAAAATTCCGTTTTTGTACGATTTTTCGTTCTGGAGCTAGGCTGTTCACACACAAACAGATAAACAGACACACACATACAGACATGTTTCTGAAAGTAGTATTTTCGGATTCAGGGGATCTCAAAACGTGTTATTAACTGAATTTCGAATTTCGGGTTCGAACACAATACTTCCTCTACCTATAATACCAACGGTATGGTTAGAGGAAGTAAACATTATACTTTGTGGTAATTGCTGCAGAGTTATCCAGAACTTATATACATAATTTTTAATACGCGAATGTTGATTATTGAAAACATTCTATTCGATCAATGCTATTATAACGGAAATCATGGTCATAACTAGGGGGCGGATTTCTATGACCTATAAAATAGGATATATATGCATGCATTTATGACCTAAAAAAACATTAAAATATGACCAATAAAATTTAAAATATGACTTTACCACTTGCACATTATGTATATTTTTTTTTTGAAGTTTCATCAGAATTCATTTTATTAAATTATAATGTTAATTAGGCTATTTAAAATATCTGTAAATTCTCAAAAAGTATCAGTATAATGCAAAATTTACAAAATATACGAAACTTCAAAATGTCTTTAATATGCATACAAATATGCCAAAAATATGACCTAAATAAGCATATTCATACTAAATATGCTACAGTAGTTGAAAATTTCCTAAATATGCAGATATATGCACAATAAAAGCCGTTCCATTTTCAACAGGATGCTTGGAATCTGATTTTAAATTAGTCCGAAACCTGAAATAATACAAAGGAGAAAAATATGACATGTCATAGAAATCCGCCCCCTAGTCATAACTCATGAATTCCATGAAAATCAATACTAGAGTACCGTTGGTTATAAAAGATACAATTTTTCGAAAACGGGTCCTTTTGTTTCCTTGGGCAATCAAAGAAATCGGATCAGGTATTCTAATCCCCAACATTCCTAAATAAATATTATAAATTTAAGAATATGAGAGTAACGTATATTAGGCTTTATACTGTGGCTATATATACACTCAAACACACACTATTATAGAACTGATCATGAAAAATTCACGGATTATAGCCAAATGTTATTTTCGTGGAAAACAATATGCAATTTTTTTCTTTGTATCCCTTAATCTAGAAAATTCGATCAAATACAAATATTAGGTTTTATTTTAAGCAAGTTCATTTAAAATCAGAAGGGGATTCTTAGTAGAGATAAAGAATAAAAGTAGTGAGAGTAGAAAATGTCTGGGTGAAATAAAGAAACAAGGAGAACTGGATGGGGAGGGTGAGGAAGACGTGAATGGTATTGACTGGAGAGAGAAGATGTGTTAATGATGGAGATTAATGCGAGAAAACCAGAAGCACGTCACAGAAGGAAACCAACCACCTGCAAGACTAATCTTATCTTTACAATACGCTATTGAAATAATCAGGTAACGGAAACTACATTATAAAAGCAAGCATCTGATCAGAATATTGTTATTTTTACATTATAGGCCTACTAGTTATTCCCCTACTAGTTATAACTATCATAACTTATTCAGAACGTTATGCTTCGGCTTAGAACCATGAAATTAAGTAATTCACTTCCAAGATCATGTGTTTTAGATAAACGTAGTCTATATATATATATATATATATATATATATATATATATATATATCAGAAATACATCCAACACTAGAGTATAGCAATGCATTTTGTAGTTTTTACATTTTCACAATCTCAGTAGATTTTTCTGACCGGCGACTTTTGTTCTAACTTATATATTATATTAACCTCAAAATAATTTCACCTCTTCTTCCCGTCGTGATTATTTCTGGATTCGTATCCCTACTGATTAGAATACTTGAGTTTCCATTGAATTTATTTTGGAATAGAGGTTGAAACCTTTAATGGATTTTTTAAGAGGGTTGAAAATTTAATAAGCGGTACTTTTTCGAATATTACTGTCTCGTAGAATTTTCGCCCGGTTTTACAGGAAATTGTTTAAAATTTTGTAGACACTGGTCAAAGTATATATATTTTCATAGAGAAAATATTACTCATGGGGGTTGAAAATAAGGGAAAGGGTGGATTGTTTGAATTTTAATGTTGCCTATCATGTTTTCCTAGTTGAAGAGGATACGTGTGTAAAATTTCGTACAAATCGGTCAAACCAAGTAGATTTGTATAAAAGACAAACATACATACCACTCTTCTTTATATAGGCCTACATCTTTTAGAGCTTTGAACTGCCAATATTTCGTTGCTTAATATAAATGGGAATGTGGGGATAATATTCCTCAGCTTGATGAGAACGGGTCTTTCAAAAGCATGAACAGGACATCTGAATATCTGTTACATTAGGTAAAGTGAGAATTGTTGAATATATAAAAATGCGTTCCACCCCTTATTGCAGCAAATCTCATAGCCATAAGTGAACACATGTGTAATAAAACTTGGGGCTCTTGCAATATTTCTTCCCGGCTCATGTAATTCGTCTCAAATGCCCTTCTGCCAAACGGCGAAAGATATATTTCTTACAACTGTCCCAACGAGTAATTTGTGCGACGGGTTATTGGAAATTCCTGATAACAAATTTATTTCTTGTGGCCGAGGAAGAGCATCAATTTACGTTGCTCCATCTTATACCCAGCATTTTTAACCCTTGGGGAAGATTTCCTAGTTAGTGAATGGAAACAATAGAAATGCTTTTTCATCCAAAGAACATTAGGATGCAAACTACAGGGTGTCCACCAAATAAAGCTGAAGAAATTCCCGGCCTATTCCCTGATTTTCATTGATCATTTCAGAAATTCCCGTTCAAAATATAAAGCACTTTCTAATAACTGTGTAAGAAAAATTATAGGATTATACATACTTTAAATAAGAAAAACTTTTAGTAACAAAAGTAATTGCAAACAATAATTACTTAGGCTATAGCAGAAACAAAAATTAGGAACAATAACATAAATGAAATATACTTTCATATAGGCCTATTATTGTCTAGATATCTTTTTGATCACACTTTGCAATTTTTCGAATTTTCCCAGTTATTTTAACAAATTCATTGAGTTTTCCGGATTTTCCCGAAGATACGAAATTCCCGGCATTTTCCCGGATTCCCGGATTTTCCCGACCAGTGGACACCCTGAAACTACCTGTAGGCCTAAGTGTGCGGTACAATCAACCCCATTTTACTGGCATTAACAAGTAGAGCAGAAGTAATAGTATTACCATAATGAATAGAGGAGAAAGTGTGATGACTGAGGTAGTTCACTGGTTCCGCCGCTAGGTAGCAGTTACTCTGCTTGAGATTCGCGGGAGCAAGATTACTACGGGCGGTATAGGAAAAATTGCAAACATTATTAAACAAAATAATACATTAATCTATTTCAAAATGACTCACCTTATCTAAATTGAATTGTTAGATACTTCTGACAATTTTCGGGCTGCTTTACACGTCTTGGAAGATCTCATCTCCATAAATAAACGTGGCCGTGTGTAACAGTAATTTCTCAGATTCCAAGAAGCTTGACTGTAACATTTCGTTCCACATCTTTAAAAAAATTGAAGATGTTCACAAGCAATGAACAATTATATAATATAGGTATGAAACAGCTAAGGGATGATTTGATCTAATATTTTGTTGCCTAGAAAATAGGGTAGATGGTATGTTAGTATAATTTGATGAGAATTTGTTAAAGAATGTACATTTGTATAGAAATAACAACGTATAATTAGGGTAGAAAACAGCTAAGGGATATTTTATAAATTAATATTAATATTACATTGTATAGAATATTACTGCGTATTAATTTGTATTATTATTGGATTAATAGTAATATTATTTATAATAATATTAATTTTCTCCTGGCTGTATGGGGTAAGTTATGTAGGTGAAACACGGTCAAAAGTGTAGATATGTGTACAAATTATGTGAACAGAGATAATATAAACTAAGGGATGATTTGTGAATTGCAGGGCACGGAAAATTTCATAAGCAGCACTACAAAAATAGGGCGCGTGATCTTTAAAATTGGCATTTCAACATCCGATAAAGACGCACATACGCAAAAATTGTGATGCAACGCATTCTGCATACATCACACAATATTTCAAAGCATTTTCCCTGATTTTTTCATAAAAAAATTAAATCCTCTTGCCTTAACTACTGCCCGCTATTTGCTCAAACCCTCGACCATTCACGTTCGCTGTAACTGATGTACGTCTTAGGCCTATGTTGTTAAATTATATTATTAAAAAAAGGAACAAGATATTAAACTAATAAGACATTTGCTATGATAATTATACATAAAAATTACTAACATAAGTGAACAGAAAATATGATAAATAAATAATCCAATAAATGCATAAATAAAAATAGTGCAGACTTACTAAGTTAGAAAAAAGCTTCATTCATTCCTTTTCCTCAGCGGGTCAATCTTGCAGTATGGGTACAAGTAGTCAGTTAATATAGTATTATTATTGAGACCACGAATAAATTATGTAATTTTTTTTACGTTATTGCTGGTATTTTATGGAAAAGATGCCTGCTAATACCTCAATACCAATCTGATAGCTTTAGCTTTAGAGTAATTACTATTACTCGTTAACCATTATAGATATATAGGTGGTACTCAATTTATAATAAGATCCAAATATTTAACTAAACCTTACACCCTTAATCTCTTTCTGGACACAAAAATAAAATAATAAATGTCGCATAGTCAAATTTGCTTCATCCTCAACATTTCACGATCGTCTCACATCATTCAGAGAGCTGAGCGCCCGGAATAATTACCACTCAATTACTCGTAAACCATTCAAGATATAAAGGTGGTACTGAATTTAAAATAAAGTTGAAATATTTCCCTAAAAATTTCTCGCTTGAAGTTTTTACGGGACACAAAAATGAAAAAAATTGTCGCATAGTCAAATTCCGTTTCACCCTCCATGAATTTTGTGTAATTGGTGATGCTTATATAATGATATAAAAACATTTATGTCCGCATTTTTTAAGTCTCTGTTTTAACCATCAGAAGGACTGTGTTGTGCAGATTATTTCTGCACAAATTTCACAGAAATAGGACCAAGGGTTAATTAAAGATTGCGAGTTTAATCATAAGATGCCAAACTATCATGACGCAGCATTGAGAAGTTGAAACGCAAACGAAGGTGCTGCCAGTGTTTCGGTGGACCGCCGCTCTCCCTATACCTACCATTGTATTAGCGGCGAAGTCATCACACTTTCTCATTCTATTCATTATGGTATTACTCTTTCCCCTTGAAGTAAACTCAAAATGAACGGATAAATAGTAATTTCAGGCACTAATTTACGAAACCTTTAATTACAGACTAAGTGAGCTTTCGTATTACCGCAAGAGCTTCTACTCGATTTCATAATGTAACTGTCAGGACCCCTATTTTGCGTGGTATATCTCCTGTTTATACCCTTCAGAGGCTTTACTGTTTCGTCATACAATAAGCGTGTACAGTTAAAAGGTGTCGATCTTCCATTATGAAGGGATACAGTAAGTTGTCATATATACATAAATACTCTATTTTAAAACTCTAGAGTTCACTACATATAGGCCTAAAGATAATGAAATTATAAATATGTAAGAAGAAAAATCTAAATTTAGCTAATGCCATTGCACTTGAAGCACTGTATGTGTTTTCTTCTGTCGTCCACTAACATTTCTTTGAAACGTCTGCAAAAATATAAGAGGTGATGCCAATGTAATAATAATTCACATAAGAAGAAATATTTAATACAGTAGAGTCCCGCTAATCGGAACTAGATGGAGCCGGAACCCTGCCCGAATCACCGAAAGTCTTGATCAAACGGAATCTGCCTTAAAGCGCACGTAGACCCCTACTGTACTGCAATACAAGTTTATATGGGAAAAACTATAAAAATCGGGGTTTTTTTAATCATAAATATAACTTTTTCTACAACTTAATTTTAGTTTTAATACTACTGCATACTTAGAACAAAGTTTTTAACCTATCAACTGATGTAGGATTATCATAGGTAATCCCATGAGAGTTGACGAATTTATCTGATGAAACTCGTCAACTCGAGTTGGATTTATTACGACTATTCCATGAATAAAAATGTAACGGATTATATAAATAATAATTACTTTCGTGCTTTGTTGTATGAAAACAAAACTAACAGCTGCAAGATCACGGCATACTATGAATCAACCATCCATGAATCGATTCGAGTTACCATGTTGTGATCAGTGCTACCAATGGTGCATATAAGTCATAGTTTACTTCATTAAAAGCACACCAACTTGCTTGCACCGAATCGAAATTGTGTTTTTAATCAATGTACATTTTTATTATTTCAATTTCCAAACAAGTTATGTTGTATAAAATAATCTGTTTTCGTGCTGTTTAATGGCAGCATGTGATGTATTAATCATTGCACACTGATGCTTACGTGTCCAGTAACGAGCAGACGATTTTCCTGATGAAATAGCATCCTCATATTAATAGCAAGCATTTTATAAGATAAACGATCGTGATTGGTCTATATCCGAGAAATTGCTAAACGTTGTTGGTCAATATCAAACATGCGGCGTATGAGTGGAACAGCCAAAACAAAACATCTTTGTGACTAAAATTCAAAATTTATCGATTGTTCAGTACAAAAAATTTGTCTGGATGTCCGGACGAGCGGGATTCTACTGGACCTAATCATTTGTCCTCTATCGGAGGTGATCACAAAGATCCAGAAGATCAGACTTATAATGACATCAAAACATAATCTCCTCCATACGTGACTTTTTAAAATATATATATATATATATATCTAATATATAAAGTCGAATGTGTGTTTGTGGGTATGTATGTATGTATGTATGTATGTATGTATGTATGTATGTATGTTTGTTCCTTATACAAATCTACATTTCTTTACCAATTTACACGGAATTTTGCACACATACCCAGTTAAGCCCGGGAAGTATAGCGGTCAACATTAAAATTCAAACAAAATACTCCTTCCCTTGAAAATTATATAATTTCTGAGAATTTTATACTGAAAAAATGAATTGCTGTTTAGTTCACATGGCAACAGTGAATTGTTTACTATGATTACATAGGGCCTTGGCAAGTATATAGCCTAATGCTGAACTTTAACGAATTATGATTCCATCGATGTAATATATTGGCGAAAATAATTACTGAAAATGAAATCCACGAAAATAAAGCACAGTGTGATGTAGTCACATAACTTTCTCTACCCTCGACATAAGAAATATTTACTCACTTCACATTTTGATGTAGAATAAGAGGGACAACTTAAGTGTGTGAGTATGCTATATCAAAAGTCTGTAAATAATCCTTTCCGCTGATAAGTTATCCATACCTGTAGGCTTTGTATTAGTTGAGAAATAGGGATGTTTATCATAGGCCCTAAGCATGGGATGGAACATTTTGAGTCCTATGCTCGCAGTATATTATGTCCCGGGTTCTAGGGGAGGAAAGTATGAAAGTGATACTGCATTTCTCTTTTATTTCAGCTCCGAAACGATTGTATAGTAACATGTGAATGAGAAATAAAATTTTCCGTCAAGTCAGTACAATCTTATGTAATTTGTGTTTCTTCTTATTTCAACCCCTCCCAAGCATGATGTGTAGAAGCAACGGAATGCAGCATTCCACATCCTCTATGAGCCATAAAAAGCTATATCCAGCGTTTTCTGATGGAATAGTTTGAGTGTGATAAATCTTTTTCTTCATTTCAAGTTCTACATACATAAAGTCCTTCATAAGTTAATTTCAAATTAAAAAATACAAAGCCCGGGCGACGCCGGGCCTTTTCAGCTAGTATATATATAAAATACAGAATCATCCATAAAATAAGGTTCGACTTCAAGCTGGTGTCGAACATGAAGCTATGCTTGAACACGATCGAAAATTTCAAAACGGATCTGACTTACCGCTGAATACATAATTTTTGACCCATTAACATTTGCGAAAACTGTAAAATAAACTTTACAATCAAAGAATGTTATAAACTATTTAAATAATGTGGATTTTGTATTCTCACAGTATGTACTAACACCTAACGTGAGGCTACATCAATTACGAACTCATGTATAATAACTGAAAGAGAAAGTACTTTCTCATACATAATAACAATTAAAACATAAATAAAAGCAAACAAAACTTTTTTTCTCTCATATTCACTGTCGTCTCACAAGCGGCTGCACTTCAGCCACTACTAGCTTATGTACCATAAAAAAAGATCGTTAACTCTATCAGGAACTAGCTAAATTAGCGTCCACTTGTATCAGCAGTCGTGATGTTCCGACAATTCTTCGAAAATCAAGGATATTGCAAGGATATTGCAACATAAACACACATAATCAAATGTTTCTTCGTCAGAAGTACATAAATAGGCCTACTGCTTTGCATAAACTTTTTTGTTTTGCTTCGCTGAAGAACTACCGTGCTTAATATGTGAGAAGTTAACTAGCCAAAGGCCAAAACTATTGGAAAATCTGAAGTCTTACCTGGAATTGGAGTCTTCCTCACTTTCAGGACTGTACAACAGTCCTCCGTGAGGACACAGGAGGTCAATATTTTCTATTCCATCCGGTGGAACTCTTTGACCTGGACATCTGTAAAGAAAAACAAAAGAATTAACAATCAAGTAAGTACTAACATAATATTTCAAGGTTCAAAACGACTTTCGTTCAAATCATGCAGGAAGCATTATTATTTACTAGCAGGTGCCCGCGGCTTCGCCTGCGATTACTTACTCAACTGCTAGATATTGTGTTTAAATCATTTATTTAACAGATAAATAATTAAAACATTACATTTATTAACACTGACTCTTAATTATATTGTTTAACGTTAAAAATATAAATAAACAAACGAACAAAACGAGTCATATGCTTCCATATGGGCATACAAATTCGAAATGAAACGATTAAAATGAACCATAGATTCACGAACCTTACCAAAATCATGCATAAACAATTTTATTATAATGATTGTCAAGTCTTGTTTCATTTATTTCCAAAGCCTTATGTGAAGACTCCCAACAATACTGTTGTCAAGTGAACTGTGATTTGGATTTGATAATCCTGTGTAAAAAGGGATTAAATATTCTCAAAAACATATAATTTTTGGCATTTAAAATCAAAACTTTTCAAAATCCATTCTTAGTGAGCACCTACATTATAAAACGAAGGTATGTACTGTCAAAATTCCAAGTCTCTACCTGTTATAGTTTAGGCTCTACGTTGATTCCTGTCAGTCAGTCAGGACAAAACCTTTTATATATAGAGAGAGAGAGAGATTTACGAGTACTTCAACCAGAAAATTTATTTCTTCAGAAAAATCATGTCATGAGTTTGCCATTTTTTTTAAATTCAGCTTTATTTATACTTCTTTGAGCATCGAGGCCATATGGGAGTTCAAGGTCTGAGTGCATACCAGTCGGCCATGCAATTATTGATGTGCTCCTGTTTTCTATAGTAGATGTGTTTATGGCGTCCGTTAAATTTCAACAGATCTTAAATTCAATGAATATGACACATGATGAAATAGTGGGGATGATTCATGGCAAGTAAATATCCAATTCGGGATCTGCCTTTACGATTGGGGAAACCATGAAGAGACCAAAATCAAATTGGAAGCCCACGGGGTTTGAACCTGGGACCTACCGAATGCGAGTCCAAGACTCTACCATCTAGGCCAAGTCTCACAGCAGTTCGTCATTTCTTTTATGGTAAGACCCTTGAATTTAAATAAATATTTTCTTTCCAAAAGCACCTAACAGTCACAAAACATTACCTACAGCCGTTGTTATTTCCAACGTAAAATGAAGTCCAGGACTAAGGAACACTCTGGGTAAACTGCTCTGGGAAGGTGAACTACTAAATCACATACGACCCAGGCTTTAAGTCCCGTTTACCATAATAGCAGAATACCACAATAACCCGCAGTAGCATAATGTCTAGACTCTAGAAGTTCAGAAGATTCGCGAACCAACCATCCCATATTCGTGATAGACCAGTAGTTCACCATAAAAATGAAAAGGCGAAATGTATAGGTCTATAAAAGAGGCAATAGGTCTGAATATGTGTCTACATATATTTAAAAGATGGGATCGGCCTTTTGTGTGGTTAGTCAGAATGTTTGTGTGTCTCGTCTTTTGCGATAGATGACAGGTGATGGCGTGCGGTGAACTCATAGCTTCTCTTAGCGTTTTAACCTCAAACCAACGGATTTTAATACACGAAATGAACTCGGTTTAGTGTAATATTAAAATTAATACAAAGAGAATTGACTTTTATTTTAAACAGGGTTTTTATTATTCAGTTTGATCTGCTGCCCTCAATGCTTCCAGATTGTTCCGTTTCGATATGAATAGATTTCACAACATTATTACAATGATTTTCTGTACTTTAATGGATATCTTTATGATACTTCTAAGTCACATGTAGGCCTAATAAGCGTAATACAGTACTGCCGAACAAAAAATAGTTTCTGCTCGCTTTTCTTTTTGCAAATTGTCCACGGAATGAATACTCAAGATTTACTGTAATTACCTCTTTACGGTCTTTTAATGCTTAGAAGTCAGCTTTCATGAGGGTAATACAAACGTTTCGCTCTAATCGTCCAGCTGCCCAGTAAATTTTTAATTAATTTTATCAGTAAAAACCTTACACAGACTGTTCCATTTGAATATTACGGCGACAAAGCATAATAGAGTATGAGTCTGATATGAAAAAATTCAAAGTAGAATAATTTGAAACGCTTAATCTAGGTAACATGCTAAATATTATAAACATTATAAATTACAAATACAATATAATACACACTGTTATCTGTTTTAAATTTTTCGATAAAATATCTCATGCTAGTAGGGTACTGCATTAGAGAGTATGGGCTAAGCGCTAAGACAATGTAGATTTCAGTTTTTCATAATCGAAAAATAAGGTATCATTATATAATAAATTAAACAGGCAATCTTTATAGAATATAGGAATAACTGAAACGCTTCAAATAAGTACTCCTAGTCCCTATTTTCATTACCGGTACCTTCCTTCTTAGTGCTCACGAAGAACAAAATCATGCATACTGCGGTCATTCAAAGACTACATTTCCCATCTAAACAAACATTTTAAAATGTAGATACGTATTCATGAATCCACAGAAATTTGTTTCTGTTGAACAAACATTTTAAAACACGAGGAAAAAATACAGTACCGCTTCGCTCTAACACTCAACTTCATCTCTCTTGGGAAGCAGCAGCAATTGCCCTCCGTAGAAAATATGGATTAATAAAAACATACATACGAATGTCGACGATCCCTTTCTACACTGCAGACAATATTCAGTGAGTTAGACGGAAACTGAGGCGACGATTTCGAAGGGAAACAGTTTAAACAACCTCTATACTACACTCAGAGCACATAATGTTGTCGCATACGCCTACCACTTGTCCACATGAGAAAATTTTAAGTAAAAAAACTGAAGCACGTCTAAGTCCTTGACGTATGTTCGACCTCATATTCATTAGTGGTCAATGTTTTATCACAGTACAAGTAAGAAACGGTTAAGAGTATTATCTGACAATTTAATTGAAACACCCGCTATGTACAAAAGCAATAAAATGAAGTCCTGAAAAGGTAAAATAGGGAAAATGAGGAACTAGATGATCGCTGCTGTGAAAAAGAATAATAATATGCATTTTAGCAGACCAGCAAAGATAAGTATAGTGAATGAAAATTTACTACCAAAATGTAGCCTAAAGCAAATGGACAAGGCAAAAATTGACAATGCAACCATGGATCTGGGGTTAACGTGGAGTTATTCACTTCCTCATAATTGATTTGCTCTTGTTTTTCAAGCTATTTGGCTAGCATCCTACAGCAATTCATTTTATTTCGTAGACACCCGTCTAGTGGATTTACGGAATACAGTTTATACTGTATACAAAAAATCTCTTTCAGAACAGTTAAAATATATATAAATTAGCTGTATGAATTTAAATTAGTAGCCTAATACATATATTGACGAAAAAAAATTAAAAAAATTAAAAAAACGCCTGAACCATTTTCGACTCACAAAAAAAAAAAAAAAAAAAAAAAAAAACGAAGTCTTAGGATAAGAGAAAGAAAAACCAGTAAACAAACAAACAAACAAACAAATAAACAAAAACTCGGGTCTTACCTTAAGAAGTCAACAAACTTAAACATGTAGGCCTAATTGGCTCAAGTGCTTCATTTCATACTCACGTATTATGAATCATGCAACATGAAAAAATGAAACAGCATATGGTATATTTGCAACAAATAGTCTTCAAAATAATTATATCACTTCTTGACGATGTCAGGTGCTCATTATGGAATTATAGTATTTCAACTGAACCAAGTATGCTAATGTTGAAGTTTCAGAAGCTATAGTACCAAATAAAATATAAAATAAAATAAAAATTACTATTATTTCCGTAATAAAATCCTCACAATAGCTGCTCAGGCACCTTGGTTTTCCCCCCTCGAAATAACTTTACATTGCACTTGGATTATGGAAGAATTCGTTCAGGCTAAACCTTTCTTCATTAATCTCCAGAATGTCACAGGAGCTACTTAAGTTATTTTTGTTGAGATATCAGCACAACCTATCTCGAATATAATCTTCACACACTAACACATCAAAATTAGCCTAATTATAATTTAAACTGATTGAGATAAAAATTAGTATTGACTACCTAACCGCTGAATTCTCATAGAACTCAAAGATCAACTAACACTGAAGAAGCTGCTCCCAAGTACAATAGGTGACCTTATTTCTACACTGCAGTCTTAGGTGGCTTAGGAAAAGATTTGTATGATCTTAGGTAGTTTCTGGGTCTAATTCACTGGCTGAATTAGCCCGAAGAAACTGGGCTGATGTGTACTCAGCATAACATTTCCTTCTAAAGGTTACGAAGTTTTATGTTACAAACAAAACTTAGAAAGTTAGCGTTAAAGAAAGAAAGAAAGAAAGAAAGAAAGAAAGAAAGAAAGAAAGAAAGAAAGAAAGAAAGAAAGAAAGGAAGAAAGGAATGGTAATAAATTATAACTCGTCCATTTTTATAACAGAGTGACTATTCCCAAACACAGCAATAATGCAAATAAACCGCACACGAACTCACGAATGAAAATGAGAAGGGTAAGGGGTGAATGAAAAAATAACACCTTTCCGTTATTTCCTATGGAACACTACTCGAGACATAAATGATTCATATGGGGCAGTTAAAAATGGCACAAGAGACAATACATATGACATACATAGGCTTCCTACATGGCAGCAAATGCGAAACATGCACTGAATTTGTACAAATTAACTTACCGAAATTAAGGACTTTCTCTAAGAATAAACTACGCCATAATACCTAATTTACATAATAAAAGGAAATAGTAATAATAAATATTAATAATAATAATGAGAATAACAATAATAAAACTGGTGCCTGTATTGGAGTGATAAAGCGCTCGCAATCTACCATCGGACGACCACAGTAAGATATATAATAATGGACGAAACATGCTATTGATATCAGAGTCAAAGTGCTCCCTTGATATAAAGATCACCCACTAGTACACCTAGGTATAAGTCAAATTTTGTTCAGCCATGCAAAGTAAATACAATAAAATAAAATCTGAAAAAGAATATTAAGCACACGAGAAAATGGAGTTCCATGGAGAAATAAGAAATAAGGAAGGAAGGAAGAAAGAAAGAAAGATGAAGTATAAAAATTGTCATCATAGCAATGTACTGCAGTTACGTGAATTTTACATATCACGGAAGCTATTTCTCATTCTAAGTCCCAAAAATAAAGGCAAACTAAACTTCGGGGAAGGAAAAAGCTCTAAAATTAATCATATTTACAAGTTCATAAACCTGTAAACAAAAGCAAATGAGAAGTTTTCAATCACCGGAAAAGGTTCTTGTTTTCTAGTTTACTAGCAAAATAGCTCACCCATAGGCACTAGTGATTTTTATAAGTTATGAAAATGTTGTACTAGTTTTGTGGATCAACAACGTTAAATTTACAGAACTTTATCTCTTTAATAATTTTAAGGGAACTATTCAGAGTTTTGTTAATTAGCGTATGTATTGCAAACGTTTAGGCCTAAAATACCGATGAAAGCGTTTAAAAAAAAAATACCAGGCAATCGTCGTAATATTACACAAACATTAGTATAAACTAAGGTATAAATAGACTAAATCCTTTTAATCATTAGGCCTAATAGGCAGCAAAAAAATACGTACACTTCGATAAAAATTCATTGTTTCGCGATTTCGCGAAATATAAAACTTGGTAGAAATATTATTCAGCGGTATGCCGTAACGTAGTGGTTGAGGCGCTGCGCTACAAACCGGAAGGTCGCGGGTTCGATTCCCGATGAGGTCATTCGAATTTTTCAATTGGCCTAATTCTTCTGGTGGCACTATGGACCTGGGGTAGACTCAGCCTCTAACAGAAATGAGTACCAGGAGCAATCCTAGGGGTAAAGGCGGCCGGTGCGTAAGGCTGACAACCTTACCACCTACACGTGCCGAATGTCCAAAATCTGGGAGCCTCAAACTCCTGGAACCCTCTGGGCCTCCATGGCCTGTATAGGGATCGATTTACTTTTTACTTTTTACAAATATTATTCAAAGGTAATTTTGTCAGGTACACATTTTTGTATTACCAGTGAAATTAGCTTAGATACTTCTTTTTTTCACTTCCTAAGCCCCGTACACATCGCCTATTAATACCAGTACACCGCTATAAAAAGGAAAGCGCTGTTTCAGATAGGCAAAAATCATACTTGTACCCAAAGAAAGAAAATTCTTATGTGTCGCTGTTGCTCGGAATTGTTCATGAAGAATATATGCCCTTGGTTTTTGTTTTAAAAACCAAAAGTGTTTCAATGTAAACATAATAAGCACAGCGGTCGACACAGAACTGTGCCAACGGCTATGTCGTACTGTAATCCTCAGGAAAAACTTTCAATTACCGCGGAGACTTCCCTTGAGAATTTTCCTGGATAATCAAAGGTGAGAGGAAAGAGGGTGGGAAAAAATGACATGGTCCGTAAAAATACACGATCTGGAGTGCGTACATGTAAAGAGTAAGGGGAGCAGTGTGGACTTGGCAGTAACAAATGAAATATAACAGAAGAATGAAGCTGACTACATGAAAATGTAAATATCGCTACATGTTTTATCTTCCAGGTAGCTTTAATTTATTTTTTCCGCTCATCTAACATACGGATAAGCTATGTCAAGATGGTCACGGATGTGAAGTAGAAACTCTGTTTAGATAAATTAGGAGCCACAGAACGTAAAATGTTTTAATATTATAACTAATTTTAAGTACTGTAGCAGTATGAAAAATGAAATACTGGATACATTATAAATTCACTCTTATAAAGTGGAGGAGCTTGGTAACATAGCAAAACTAATAAGAACTGTTGGTAGGAATTGATTATGGAAGTACTTTTAAAAGTAACAGCCTGATTTAGAGTTTGTTTTCTCTATAAAATGAGGAATAGACTATGAGTCCATTCAATGACGTAGCCAAACTGATATGCAGGTTATATTGGAAGTTACAGTAAAGATTAATAAAATTACCCACCTTTATAAAGAAAACTTTGAGACTTTCTGTTGGAAGACACTTTAACCCTTTTGAAATTTACAGCGTTATGTTTGACACTCGTCTATTATATTATTTCATCTAACTATACAGATCATAAGTTGGTATACAGTGAACAGACCGTTCAAAGAATCGAACCACCAATTAATTTTATTAAACTTCTAAAAAATTCCGGGGTGCGCGGGCAAAGAGAGTTTAGTCCACCATCCTAAAAAATTGAGATATGTCCATAGAGTTATAGATAAAAATGTTCTCTACATTTGTGTTAAGTCCAGTAAGTCATATTCAAAATTGTACGATATTTATGGATGTGTGCCTCATGGGTTTATCCATCTCTAAAGCTATGTTGGGCTGGTATAGTGTGTTAAGTCACTCTAATTCTCAGTAACTAGAAAGTGGACTTGCCCGCGCACCCCGGAATTAAACATAGACAAATTCCTTATATATTTAAACTTCTACAAAATTAAACTTAGACAAATTCCTTATATATAAGGACTGTTTTCTTGTCATAAAGAAAGCATTTTCAGCAGGGGCATTTAGGCCCAAGTGGATCAGGCAGCTGCCTGGGGCAGAAGATGGAAGATGTGGCTTCTCTAAGGTGGCGGATTTATTAATTTAACAGGTATCAGTAAGTACGTATTCTTCTTTCATAAAATGTGTAACTTAAATGAGTAAATAATCACAGAAAAAAGCCACAACGATCCAAAAGAGGCAAAGACGGCTTTAAATCTTAAAATAATCAACAAAAGCCAAAAGAGGAAAAAAAAAAAAAAAAAAGGCAAAATAAAAACTGGTCCTATCTTCAATAAATGAATGGACACGTGTTTACCTCTATTTGACTCTAACATATACACCCAAATAGAAAAGGCATTTTGCCTAACTACCGTGCCCTATTTATATAATTTGCAGCACTCGTTGATTCTGATATTCCACTCTTTTATTGAGGTAGTTGTTCCATGAAGTAAATGTAACCTCGAGATGAAGCGGTTCACCACAAGAAAGGGTGGAAGACACGAGCAAGCAGGAGGGCGTCAATTCGTGTCCTGGCTACAGGATTATTATTAATGATCATCCACAAGACTTTAGTTATAGAAACAATATCAAGCTCGTCGCATATTCAATCATAATCAAATATAAGCATCAGGGGAGGAGGAGAGACATTTTACAGCATAAAGGCGGTAACGACGTAATACAATGGACGCGTTACTCTGGAAATTTCGGGGATGGATTAGGGAGAGGGAAAGCTAGTTTCATGCTATTTGGGGTAAAGTGTCACATCCAGAACAAGTAAAGCCTTAAGTCATGTGTCATAAGAGAAAATGTGAGCAGTGTGAGATAGTTTCTAATCTGAAATGCGCATTAATTTTGTTCTTCCAAGTTAATATTACCCTATTTCAAATTATTATTTTTTACTCATAGAAAGAAAAATAAATATAAAAATGAAAATGAAGCTAGTAATTGTATCAGCTAGTACTCAAAGTTAATGAAGGGTCTGAAGTATTCTACTACCTTATTTCCTCAGTTAAGTTTCTCCTATATCCACCATAAGGTATAGGAGATAGGCCAATACAGGTTTTTAAGGGAATTAAGGCGGTTAAATACTTCAAATCCCTCATTAACAAAATTACCTTCAAAGGAAATATGAAGTTTATTGAGAATATATTGAGATGTCCAACAGAGACAATAATCTGTGGTTCATGAATGCCAGAGACAATAATCTGTGGTTCATGAATGCTTGTATATCTGTTATGAAGTTTATTAATTTAATACTAAAAGGCCTACTGCCTACCAAATTTATTTATTCCAAGGATTCTTCATAGAAATGCATAATTTTCGAATTAACTTTAAAATTTATTAATAGTGGACCTATGTCTTTGGAACTCTGTCTTAATACGTCGTAATTAGGTTGGTTCACTGTTTAATTCGTTATTCATTCCCTATGAGGATTCCTTTCCCCATGTTTACGTAAGTTAATAATCCATGTACTGAATAGTCTAAAACTCTAACGTTATATTTTAAAGTTGAAAAAAATCCTTAAGCAACTGTATGGAGCGATACAGGTAACGAAATCAAAATAAAAGGATGAAAAGAAAGGAAAAATTATACGTAAGAGGAGCTCTAACAGATGCATTAATACGAATGAGTATACAAGCATAAAGGATAAATATACTTAAATAAAAATTAAAGAAAGATTAGCTAAAGAAAAGAAATACTATGATTCAGCAGACAAAGCAATGAAGGAACAAACAATTCGGAAAGAAAGTGCGAAGATAATAAATATAAATAATTTTATCAATGAATAAACAATAAAAATAACATGAGAAATAAGACAGGAAACTGAAGAAAGCCGAAAAGGGAAGAAATTAGGAAAAAGTCAACGTAGAAGAAAGATACGAAAATAAATACCATTTTAAATTCGGAAAGACAGAAGAGAGGATATTTAAAACACTGTAAATGGAAGATAAGAAAAACATGGAAAAAAGAAAGGGAGTTTGAGAAGTGGAAAATGAGAACCAAGCATGTGAATAATAACTTATATGAAGACACAAACGGGGAAAAACACAAATATAAAATTATGGAATATGCCTAATTTACCTAGGAATATGCCTTGTACTGCAAGTATTAATAAAAAAGTAATTTTCCAAGCCTTAAAATTATAGGCCTACCTATGATCAATTCTTTTAAAAATAATTATTTATGGCAGTAGCCAGAAAAACTAAAAATATTTCTTGAAAAGCAAAGAAATGTTTCTACTTTCCATCTGTATCTTTCAGGATTCTAAATACACAGTGTTTATTTATTGAGTAAAATTAATATTATCCCTGTGTTCTGTGAATTAAATATTGGAGGAAGTGCGATTTTCAGAAATACCTTTTTTTTAAATATGTGCCTGAAAATACATTGCGTATTAAGAAACTTGTTATTCTATAACATTTATCCTACTAACAGTAACGAAATTCGTATAAAAATCAATTATATCTGTAAATAAGTTTAAAAGTAGCAAACCCACACATCCTCTTTTACATAATTAGGCTACACTACTGAAATAAAACATTCCCAATGAAATATCGGAAATGTGACATTTAACACGATCATAAAACTTATAAACTCACATAAGGAAGGATTCTCTATTTCAGGTATATCAATCTCGCATTAACAACATATGTAAGCATAACGCCTAATGACTGGGGGACACACGCAAGATCCCCACGTTAAAAATAGTAATTAAGCTTTAGGCGACCTGAACGACAAGAAATTATTTGTGAATTCAGAAACATGCCGTAAGGAAAATGCCACCAACAGTGTTGGGGGAAACACAGCATTTTAAAATGTGATTTCCGGTAGTGGTTTCCGAATATCTGAAATGGGTTACTTAAAATTATATAATAATAATAATAATAACAACAATAATAATAGTAATAATAATAACAATCTGCTCATGTAGAGCATTAGAGTGCGAATTCTAACTTACTGATTGTTTTTGTATTTAGTCGATCGCCACCACAAACGCTGATTATGTTATAACTTACACATTAAACGTACTGCAATCGAAATCTGTTTGAGTACAAGTTTAGCAGCAATTCTCTCATATTATGTAGGGGAAATATATACGATAAATCCCATCCAGTTTGTAGATTGATTTGGTGCTTTCCGTTTGAAAATATGACCCATGCGGCTTCAGTGACTTCTGAAGTGATAACAGTTTTTTGTTAGCTTCCATGCTACGCGTAATCATATGTTCCCAGTCCTCGAAACGGGCCGGTATTACCCAGTATAATATACTGGCACTTTCCTGCATTAATATACATTATAGGCTATAGACACTTTTTTACTTAAGGAATTTCATACCTGTATGCTATTTAGTTAACTCATGAGACTACTGCAACTGTCAACTCGTCAACTTTCAATGTGGTCTCCGAATGGTAAGACAACCACCGATCAAATCGTCAGAAAGCTTTTGGGGGTCGTAAAAGAAGCGAGCTGGGCCTTATGTGTATATATGTGTGTGTATATATTTTTTCTGCTGAATATATCAGAACCTTTGTGGTCTATTGCGACGATAAAGAAGTCATGCCTTGAACCTTCTTAACCCACTCACAAGAATGAGTACCCTTCCGTCTCCTCAACCCTTTCACCATCACTCCAGGCTAATGACCGACAGACACAGAGATCGTTTGGTCTGGAAATAAGATTTTTAAGTTCGGTGTCGCCAGAAGTTCAACCTGACAACTACGAAATTGTTTTCCGATTTTTGCGTTGTCTTTTATTAATACAAGTTGCCCACTGTTTTATCCAGCCTTATATATTTTTGCTGCCTTTATATGTGTCTGTTATTTATATAGGCCTAGTCTTCTTTTGATTTTTGGGAAACCAGCTTTATCTAATACAACACAATGAATTTCAAAAAATCTTAGTCGTACCGAAATTGAATTGATGTTAAAACCTGGCTGGCTATTTCATTCATATACCGCGTGTTTGATACTGACCAATAAGGTTTAGCAATTCCTCGGATACTGAACAATCACGATCGTTTATCTTATAATATGCGTCCTAGGGTGGCAATGAAGCAATCTTATCTGATAAAACGTCAGTTCCTTACTGGACATATAAGGCATCAATGTGCAGTGACTAATACGTCACATGCTGCTGGTGAACACAATGAACACAATGAAAACGCATTTTTTATGCAACATAACTTGTTTAGAAATTGAAATAATGTAAATGTGTAACTTACTGATTAAAACACAATTTCGATTGGGACTAGTCAGTTCGTGTGCTTTATTGCGTTCTGGTGTTAGATATGCCTATCTACGAGGACGCTGTCTTATCTTGTGGTACGCACTACTGGTAGCATTGGTAACTCAAATTGATTCACGGAATCGATTCATCGACTATACATTCGACCATATATGCCGTGATCTTACAGTTGACATAAATTGACAGCAAAGTAAGAAAATTATTTACAAAATCCGTACATTTTATTCATGGATAGTGTTATTCGTGGGATTATCTATGACAAATATTTGGGTAGCTAACCACGGAAATAACTAGCCACCTCCTTTCGGTGAACTATCTAAAGATCTCGCACGAAATCTGTGCCGATGAGACCGTTACTCTTTAGAGAGAGACATGCTATTGTGCGAGAGAGAGAGAGGTAGCTTGGCCTTTACAAATAGAAAGGGAGGTAATGTGCGAGAGAGAGAGAGAGTTAGCAGGCCAATCGACGCTACAGACCCCACGAAAACGTAATGCAATGACTTAGGCAATCGGCACAGATATCGTGCGGGAACTTTACTAGGGTAAAGATCTAAATCAATCTATCCGTACCTTCTGTATGAGCAAATGAAGTTTCATGTTTTCATAATCTTCCTTCACTGATCGCACTATACTTTAAGGTTTGTTTACTTTTCTGTTTCTCTTTTCTTACATTAGGTGCCAAAATGTATTTTAAACCTTAAAAAAAACATATAAGCGCTTGTAAAGACCAGAAGGAAAGTCCTGTAGTAATATTTTTACATGGTACAGTATTATCATATTAAGTGTAATTTTAAGTATTATGTCAACAAACGCAAGTGCTCACACAAATATACACTAACCCAAATGCATATATGGCAATTCTTTATATCATACCGTCCATATTCATTAACCACGAATGATTTGGATTTCCAAAGGACTTGAAGAAAGTAAAGAACATGTTGAAATCTGGAGCAAGAGGGAAGTAGGTCGAACTATTGACTCATGTTGCACATAAGCCCATTATTATTTTAATAGTCCTTATCACACTATCATGATGGACCTGGGCACAATAGAAAAAAAAAACTCTTCTCTTCATGCAAAAAACATCCCCCTTAATGTAGATTATCCGGTACAAATCGCAAACCTCCATCTCATCCCCTCCGTGTCCAAATGCTTCAGTATCTTCGCTAATGTACTCCCAACCCCCTCCAGGGAGGAACCCGGGGGCGGGAACCAAAGAGGACAATGCCTGACTTTTTGCGCTGTCTTCTTTTCTTGCGTTGACTCGCCCCCTTTTTTGAAAAATGACAACATGCAACTCTGAAGGTCCGGTGGCTGGGAAGGATGGGTAAGATAGGGAAGACGACAGATTTGAAGGAGAAGGGTCGCTGAACGTTATACTTTGGAAGGCATAGAGATCTTAATGTCACTGAAATATCAGTGATACAACAAATCAACTGCGCGTGGAAGAATGTCAGTACTTTCAAAGAAGAAAGTTTAAATTGTTATACATTAATCAAAGTAAACTACTATGATTCGAAATAAGAATGGATTTTAAACTGAGTTCAACATATCCAACAAATATAACTGTAGGCCTATTTTCTACCTGAAATACGTTTTCGGAATAATTCTAGGAAATACAAATACGCTAAGAAATCATATCCGCGTGTAGGCCTAAACATCCAACGGTAAGTAATTCTTAAAAATGCTAGTAAATATCAATAAATACCCTGGGGTTCTCTTATATATCGTACATTGCAGAAAACTTTGTCAGGCTATAATTACACAGTTGTTCAAATATAAACTATATTATGTTCAATGTTAAGGTAGAAATTAGTTATATAGGCTAATAGGCTGCTGTTATAAAGGATTTAACGTCTAAAATAGTAAGACTGCATTTTACTTACAACGGGCATATTGAAGTATTGGTGAAAACAAAACATATTTGCTACTGTACTGTATAAGAAATGTCATAAATATTCATATAATGCTTCACCACCATTACTAATTCTACTTGCGTTTCAAATATCAATGTCATGCCATGCAGACTACTTCTATGCACGATGCTCTATATTTCAAGCTCTAGGTATTATGCACACTTCCCTTTACAGAAGTAATGTGGCGGGTGAAAGACATATACTCTATAATATATCACCTTACCAACCTTATTAGCCTTCAGCGAACTCCCTTGATGAGTAAATGCTAATCGTACATAATGATACTAATAATTTATAAGTAAATATAATAATAATTAATGACTCATGGCCTCATATCACCTGAACTTAGCAATGGCGAAAATTTCTGGCAACTATAAATGCTTTGCTTAGGTGTGTGTGTGTGTGCATATACCGGTATATATATATACACTGATTTAATTCATACTTTTTGGCCCTTGTCCTTGATATATATCACTTCCCGCCGAACTTCCTTCAGGAAGGTTCATAATGCAACATTCTAAACGGAATTTCGGCTTAATGAAAACAGTTTTGAGGGATTGAACTCTGTTGTAAAACATTACTACACTATCAAAAGCAATTTATGGAGGGGGAATGATAAGCATCCCTACAACAAACAGAGTTCTAGCATACTAACTGTGTGTCGTCGTCTGTACAACCAAAGAAAAGCATAACTATTAAACTAAATTAACTTCCTCCATATTTCAGATCAAGCCTACTATTGTGCAATATGAAGTCATGAAGTCTACTAGTAAATTTATTTAATTGCTTAGTAAGCATAGGCCATTCATTTTTTGTACGCGCGGATTAAAATGATTTGCAATTACATTCACCGACTCGAATTTAATAGCTAGGACATAACGTATCTTTCATCCAAATTTAAGTTCAGAAATTTACATAGACTATCTTGCACCCAGGCCAAAAATTCTCGATGCAGTAAAGAGAAAAGATTTCTGCAGGTTTCCATTTGCAGAAACTATTCATATCCAAGTTTCCAGTAACTGTCCCTAAAATCTCAAAAAATTTCCAAATACAGTAACCATATTTTCTTGTATAAATCCACATAAGAAAGCAATAGAAGCCAAGCACTCGCATAATGTGCTTTTGTGTGCCATATGAACTCGAAGAAAAGAAGTTGTGCCCTACACGACATGGCGCTCCGGGACTGCAGGGTGTATGTTTCCGGGACATGAGATATGAGAGGGAGGAGTGAAGAAGACGGAGAATGGGGTTGTTGAAGGAAAGGCTCATCAGTGTCAGTGTGGTCCTGATGCTGGTCGTGACGTCATTAACTCATCCATCCATACATCTCAACTTGAATGCACAAGTGAAGTAAGTGGATTGGTGAAGTAGTATCGCCCTTACTTTATTTAATAGCTTCCTAGAATATTTATAATTATTAATTTTTTACCTTCTTATATAAATTGTATAAATATAAAGCATTCGTCTCAGAAGTTAGAAACAGAGATTACGCCCAAAAAATTGTTTGGAGGCCACTTAATGAAATAAATAATAAATGGTAGTCCCGCAACAGTATTAATAGTATTAGTAGTAGTAATAATAACTTACTCAATGGCATTAAACAATTACTACGCAAGTTAAACAATATTACATATTTTATGGAGCCCGCAGGTTCTTTGCCGCGCTTACCTGAGTTCATCATTCAATCCTATTATGTGCTAACTCCATCCAACAGTTCCTCGCAAATCCTACTACCCTTAAATATATTATAATATTATTCTACCAATTAAGTCTAGGTCTTCCAAGTGGCCTTTTCCATTCGGGTCTCCCAGTCTATATTTTTTATATGTCTTTTCTCCCCATTTCATCCTCTGTGATTCCTTACTATATACGATGAAGATTACAAGTTATGAAGTTAGTCATTTTGCAGTTTTCTCCAATCCCCGTTCTCATCTCTCTTAGGTCCGAATATTTTCCTAAGCACCCTGTTTTCGAACACTTTCAGATTATGTTCGTCCCGAAGGGACCATGTCTCACATCCATAATACAAGTGGCAGGATTTAATAAATTTTTGTTTTTAGATTTCTGGATAGTAGATGAGAAAAGATAAGTTTCTGGATTGCATAAATAAAAGCATTTCCTGATTTTAGTCGACGCTTAATTTATAATTATAATAATAATAATAATAATAATAATAATAATAATAATAATAATAATAATGTGTATGTACGTAGAAAATGACCATAACCGTAACAAGAAATATAGCCCTATTTCTTGTTAATGAGTCCGCAGCAGGATTGTCTACCTCTACCCCCATCTCAAGAGCCTTTCCTCAGTGCAAAGGCGGGACTATTTTTAGGAGAGCATGTGAGAAACCAAATTGCAAAAATGATAAAATAGCGAATTAAAACAAATGACAGCGAAATGACACTGTCCCCTAAGCGCTCTGTATGTGTCACAGGCGACCTCTGAAAAGGTCGTTGAAGTTTTATCATTGGAAATGAGTTCCAGGAGCAATCCTGAAGGCAAAGGCGGCCGGTTAAGGTTGACGAAAGTCTCAACAATCTGGGAGCCTCAACCTCCCGGAACCCTAAGGGGGTCTACACGGCCAGTACAGCGTTCACTTTACCATCGCCTTTACCTCAGTGAAAGAGTATGTGATGAAGCAATGGATCAGGTTTCGATTACTGGCTCTTTCAAATTACATATCAAAGAGGTATCACCGAAAAGGTTCTATCAGCAATGTGCCAATCATAGTCTGTCGGCCAAATAATTACAGTGGTAGATGAGACAAAATGGCGGAATTTAAGAGAAACAAAGTAACAGAGGATAATCTAAATAAATACTAATTAACACGTAATTATTACGATTCTAGAGAGAAATGGCACCGTATCAATCTTCTGGTATGACTTAAATTACAACGAAAAATTGTCGCTTTCAGTGAACATCCATGTAATAATAATTTAACCAGAAGCAAAGGTGTTCGTATATAATCATCTTACGTAACAGAACTGAACGCGCTTACCTTTGCGGTTATTTTACAAATGAAAAGAATTTGATTCATTAATCAAATAGACCCACTCTTGGAATAAGATATATTTTTGTATCATTTCAGTTAATTTTCATACTGTTTCTATTTTCACTCTTTCTGTAGGTATATAACTATCAATTACTGAATAAACAATGAATTTTCCTATTACAGTTTAATGCAGTTTTAATTACCTCTAGTACTTTAAATAAACATTAACTAATAATATTAACTACTGTACGGGCAACAGAGCTCTGGCAGACTGTAGCAAATATCCGTAGGGTGATTACACACTTCTTACGAAACGAAGACTTAACCTGGAAGACAGATTAATTACAGTTGCCCAATACATTTTTAAAAATTTGATAGAGATGGCACATAACATTTTATTACCACAATTGACAATACATAATTCATAATCAAATTATGCAGAACCGGATCACTTGATCGAGATGAATGCTATTTAGAAGCACTATTAAATTATGAACGTCACAGTTCTTGAAACAATAATTCCCTTAATTATTAAGGGTAATGTAGTATCCTCGAGATGGCTAATTCAAAGTTAGTAACCACACGAATACTTTATAAATGATGAGTTTATGTCCGAGTGATTCTCAGATCGTGTTGAATAATAAATAGACATACCTTTGTCTTGAGATATTATAATTACCAATCCTGAATGTTAAAGCTTCTGGCTTGGAGATCCTTGCGACGTCAAAAACCAGATGAGAAGATTCATTGAACCACAAGGCGTACGTTGGAAATATTGAGACTATTTTCAGTCATCAAAATATCAAGCATTTAAAGCTTAAACTTGTCTTGAAGAGTTGCCTTCTTTATAATTGATAGTTGAAGCCATCAAACTTGGTCAATGGATAAATAGGCATTTGCAAGCCTAGAACTCATGTCTTTATGAGTATAAAATGATAGACAATTCCAACAGAATTGTAGAATGTAGAAGACATTTTTAAGTAGAATGAAGATAGGCATTTGCAAGCCTAGAACTCATGTCTTTATGAGTATAAAATGAATGACAATTCCAACAGAATTGTAGAATGTCGAAGATAATTTAAGAGTAATGAAGATAGGCATTTGCAAGCCTAGAACTCATGTCTTTATGAGTATTTAATGATAGACAATTCCAACAGAATTGTAGAATGTCGAAGATAATTTAAGAGTGGTGAAGATAGGCATTTGCAAGCCTAGAACTCATGTCTTTATGAGTATTTAATGATAGACAATTCCAACAGAATTGTAGAACGTGGAAGACATTTTAAGAGTAATGGCTGTTAAAACAATGATAAAAGATTATTCAGTCTCTGATTGGACGAAATTACAATTAGCATAGTTAGATAATACAATAGGAATAAACAAATTAAAATGATATTCAAATGTTTTATAAATAACACATAATAACAACCAAAGCCTAAAATTGAATTGAATGCATGACCTTCTAAGACATAATACATAACAGAACAACTACAAATCCAAAGATTGCAGGTAGCTTAGTATCTTCTCCTGTTGGTAGATTGTGTCCTTTTTGGAGAATTAGGAGGCTGTAACTTTGAGATAATCTTTGACTATGGCCAGCGATGCGTTGGGTTATTCCTTCTAATTATATGCTGTGACATCATCATCATCATCACCTGTATCTATCTACTTTTAAATTAGATTGATTCTTAAGTAAAGTTTTACCTTATTACCTATGGTTAGTGGAAGAGAAGCCTTAAGGTCCTAACTTCAACAGAGGGAAATAAAGAAAAATATGACCTGTTGGGCTGATACAATCAGTATTATACGATATATTCTTTTACCATATTTAGGGTCAATGAAGAGCTATAGATTTCATTTTCTAAATTTTTATTGATCTAAAAATACAAATTTTCTTTCAAAAGTGTTGGTCTAATTTTTTTTTGTAGTCTTACCCGAATCCGGGAAAAACTGCCAGAAAATAGGTACCAGTAGCTTTTAGTAAAAAGCTCTCTAAATTATATGAAAAAAAGTGTGCGTGGAACGCCACGCGACAGAAGTGAAACTTGTTTTAATTTTTTGATTTTTCAATTTTGGATTATTGGATTTTTTTAAATTTTAGATAGTAGGGCTTTTTAATATTGTGTTTCTTTTTGGACTTTTTTAATTTTACATTTCTTATTTTTTATTTTGATTTTCAATTTTTTTATTTTGGATTTTTTTATTGTTAAATTTTGGATTTTGGATTTTTAATTTTTTAAGTTTTTTATTTTTGAATTTTTTAATTTAATTTTGGATTTTTGATATTTTAATTCTGGATTTTCGATTTTTTTAATTTTTTTATTTTTTAAACTTTGGATAAGCCTAATCATTGAGTTGATTGTTTCCTGTGCAGTCCGTTCCGTCACACGTCACTAATTTCGTGATGATTTTGAGCGTTACATTAATTTTGTGACGATTATTTAGCGTTACACATAGTTTACCCCTACCGCGGCTAAAGAAGTTTCATTTAAAACAAAAAATATATATATATAAAGTAAACTGTTAAATAAAGTGCCAGATGGAGTTAATAGTTGACACTTCAGTAACTATTGGGTTTTAGGTAGCGTTTTCTGAGGAAATGGTTTGAGTGTGATAAGTCGTTCTTCTTCGCTTCAAACTCTAGATACCTATACAAGGACTTGCAGCTTGAAAATCAAGCACGCAAAATACAAAACCCGAGCGACGCCGGGCCTTTTAAGCTAGTAAATAATAAAATAGTGGCCTGGATGGAACAGTCTATAGGGCAGTGGAATTCTGTTCCCATATCAACGGGTTCGATCCCGGTCCAGGAATGGAAAAATTCCGGCATACCGCCAATGGTTACAGTCAACAGCTGTAAAAATAACCGTCGATAATAACATCTACTCTTATATACAATTCAACGGCCCTAAATAGCATGCTTGCTCGCCCGCTTCGTGAGACATCGGGTGTACTCGGCGATGTTCGTCTCTCGCAGTCTAAACTTCCATGACGACTACAAAATTAGGAAGGAAAACCGTTTCTTTATTATATAAGGCCTAAGTGAAATGAACACAATGAACAAATATTCTAATTTTATTTTTACTTACAATTTTCATAGCTCTGAACCACAAACATTTTTAATAATCTACCAGTGTAATTTTCTTAAAAATCCTGGAGTCAATGAATAATGGCGGGCGAAGCCGGGGGCAACAGCTGTAAAATATTGATGGTTTTATCTCTTGAAATATCGTTGATAATAATAATCCAAACAAACCATTCCTTCCCTTGAAACATTATATAATTTCTGAAAATTACACTGAATTGATAAAATAAAATTCACATCATATTCATGTCAATAAACAGCTGAGAAACAATACGTATTATGTGTTCTCAGGTTCTTTGGAACTGCATAATCGATTCTGATATAGTTTTCCCAGGGGGCGCTTTCAAGTCGTGGAATGTACTCTAAAGCAGGAATTTTAGCTGTTTCATTAATTATTAATGGCTTAGTTTATGAATGATTCGCGTGCAAGTGTTAATAAATATAATGCTTTAATAATTATTATACTCTTAATTTTTAATTTTTAAAAGAATTATCGTGGCGAAGCCACGGGCACCTCCTAGTAATGAACAAACTAGAATAATATAAGCAGAATCTGCACGATATTGAGGATTTTAATGCGAGATGTGCTCCCGCCAAGGGCGCAGGTATAAAGAGGGCGAAAAATTACGAAAAATACCACCTTTTTTTTAGACTGGTGCAATTTATCAAGCAATAAAAAATCTAGATTTTATGATTTAATTATTTTCTAAGTAGTTCAATCGTCTGGAAAATAAGGTTAACATTGAAAGTCCGACACTTAGTTCATTTTCAAATTGAGGTTTAGGTTTTCTTTGATAATAACATTTTCTTATATTAAAATAATAAACAATTTTACAGAAATTTAAAAAAATTGTTTAGAAACCTCAGTATTGGAGGGCGCAGATTTTTCAAACTCGCCAAGGGCCTTGCTACGGCCCTGGTCTCCTTAGTTTTAATCAATCTCTTAGTTTTAATCAATCTCGGAGTTAAAAATTGCATCGTAAACCTCGCAGATAATACTGAGTTGTAATCAAGAAGCAACTACAATAAACTCAAAAAAATTCCTGAATAAGCCTTATGTAGCAGGGGCGTATCCAAGATATTTTTTCGGGAGGGGCTATAAGTCTATCACTGTTATCATTAGGCCCCGGAAGTTTATGAAAATCATATTTTTAATAAAGCAACTTATCACATGCTAGTGTTGAAATGTACAAGGTATCAAAGAAATAACACGAAATTGATGGTTTAATGCTTCATATTTTGTTAGTTTTGCAATAATGCATCATATTTGCTCGATATTAAAATATTCGAGCATATTTAACCAGTTTCTTACATTTCTAACGGTATATTACGTCAGATTTTAGTTATTGTGCATATGCCTGTTAATTCAAAAATTTTCAGCTATTTGGGTAAGTGAATGTTTTGGGAACCGACTATACAAGTTGTTGATAGTACAGAGCCTATTTTTTGTAACCAATTGTATAATATTAAAGCAACGTTTTATTCAATAGTTTTCAATTTACTAAAATTTATTGCAATAACCTTGTTGTTTTTTTTTAAACTTTTATTAAGTAATTTATACAACTTATAACTTACTATTTGAAAAAAAACTAATTATGCCATTCAGTCAACAACAAAACGTTTAGTAATAAATTTACTTAAATGATAGAACACACCTCATATTTTAGTAGCATAGTTAAAAATGTTCTGGTAAAAATTCTATTTTAGACTGAATTTTGTAAATACTTAGACAAACCAGTTCTATTTCACGGATTTCATGAGTCAGGATGTTTATATTTGCCAAATTAAAATGTCATTATGTGCAACATATTAGCATTACTTAACGTTTCGGGGGGGGGGGCTGCAGCCCCCTCAGCCCCCCTCTGAATACGCCCCTGTTATGTAGTACACAATTCCGAAAACAAAGAAAGTAATATAGGAGATGAGGCAAACAGTTTTCTTCTGCTTAGGCATGTGACATTTTTGCGCTAACTTTTTCCAGGAAATTAGGGAGGAACATAACCAGGAGCCGGGAGATGTCCAACTCTCCTCCCTCGACTTCGATCTATATAAGTAATTGATCTGGTTGTGAAACTCGGTCTGTGGGTGCGCCTGATTCTTCGGTGAGAAATTACCTACACAAGTGATCGCCCTCAACGCAGAAAATTGATGTTACAATATAGAGAGCTGCTATTTTTTATTTTAACCTAGTTTCCCGTGAACAAGTTAAAGGAGTTCCGAGCTCAATTTAAAATGCTGACAGATTGGTTTTCAATGCCAGCATACTTGGCAATTACTCCTTGGCTCTATCTACGCTGAATGTGACAAACGCTGGGCAATCATTTATTTAAAGTAACTTCTAAGAGGTCGATGACATATATATATATAATTTTTATATACATATACACATATATATAATATATTTTCTTCCAAAACTATTGTATTATTATTTTATTTATTATATTTTTTTCATATTATGTTCCCTTGTGTAATTGTCATATTGTTTGTGTTTCTGTTTTTCATTTCTGTGTGTGTTTTATAGTTATAGTATTAGTTTAATTATTTTGAATATCACTTTAAATATTTAATATTAGAATCTGGTGTATTAATACAAGCGAGAATATTGTAATTGGGCATTGGCCTGTAATATTCTTAGTACAATAAATATGTATATATATATATATATATATATATATATATATATATATATATATATATATATACATACATATACATATATACACACACACACATATACACACACATGCACGCACACATACAATGTGGATCTTTTCATTCTGCGGATTGATAACTATGCAAACCTGCATTTTACACACGATGCGAAATTCAGGTACTCATACCGTATTCATCAGCCACACTGATTAAGGTTACAATGTGATTCTCTATTAATAGGGCCTACGCTCTGCTAGCGCAACGGTTAACATGCTGGATTCTCAAGCCCAACCAAAACTGATACGACGCGACCTAGTGGTCAGTGTTTACGGCATAGCCTGTAAAACGCCGGTAGGCCTACTGCATAAAAAAGTGGCTTCTATATACAAAATACATAAAGGCTGTTTTCTACCAAACTGACTAATCTAGTTTTCTAGTTTTCGTTTGGTTTTCGAAGTTTGACAACACCAACATAGCTAAACAGAACACAAACGATCGAACAGGCTCTTTCCACTAAATGGATAGACACTGGTCCAGAAGATATCAGTTTTGTCCATTGGAAAGAGAAGTTGTAGAGCAAAATGTTAAAATAAAACAGCTTTAACAAGAAAACCAAGCCTTTTCTTGGGTTACGTTTACTCAGAAAATCCATATACTGCTCCTAGTAGAATATTAATTTTCAAGGACCAGGCACACTAAAGGATTTCGTTTGATCAACAAATAAATATTTGAAATAAGTAAGGATGAAAGAAAACAAAACTGTACGCCGCATATTACCATATTACAGCATACGGTTTATATTGTAGATCACGCAGGCTTATGTCCTTTTAAATATGCGATTGAACTAGGCAAGTAATATGTATTTTCAAGCATGGAGGCTATCAAATCAAAACTGAACGTAAATCGTCAGTATATTTTGCAAATTTAACAAAGCTATTCCAATAAAGATAAGATAGGCCACACTGAAAAATTAGCAGCGACAGACTTCTCAATGCATTCTTATTAATAAATTGTTTTGATCCAAAGGATTCGCATAAATAACGTGCAAGAATGCATGTGTGCATGCTCCCCCCCCCCCCATAAAATACCAGATTTGGATCTCAAATTGACGTTTGAAATCACCGTGAAAAAATTTACACGAGTAACTGAAATAGAGAGCAATGTTAAAGGAAAATTAAGGCTTCAAGTAGTCAATATTGCTCGTTCTTTTCGAATCCTTCTACAGATATAAATAAACACTTGGAATGTTCTTTGCATAAATAAATTGAACTAAGACATGAATAAACCCTTGAAATATTTTACATTGATAAAATGAACCAAACTGCAGAGGGGAAATTAAAAGGGGAACCCAAATAGCGAATATTCACTGGGTATACACATACACTATTAAACCCAACATCAGTTTTCTTATTTATGTCTATCCTTATTGCTACGTATTAAAAGAACATACGGTAGACAGTCAACTACATAAATATAAATTCCTCCCTCACGTTCCAACAACATGCTCACAATACTCAACTCCATTCTAATCAGTTTAAATATTTTAAATGTCTGAACCTAAATTAAATTTCTGCGAAGAGTGGAGCTTGCAACCTAAACCTTCTTCTACCGGACAAGCAACGAGTAACAACACTGTACAATGAAAGGGACACAAACACACGTTTAATCAACGACTGATATATCTTCTTGGGGTGAAAGGGGTATAAAGCAAGGTCTTGGCAATTTCCCTAGAATTCAGCCGGCCAAAGAACAAAAATAAAAACAAAACAGGTTATTAAGCGTGATTAAAATGTACGCCTTTATCTGCTTCAGGATAAAAGCAATTAAGAATTATTATGGTATTTATTTTTAAATAATGTTGGATTTTATATTAAAAGAAAGGGTTGTTACTTTCCTTGAGGTCAGTGTTGCCCGGAAACCATGTGCAGCTGAGAAACGGATGTGGAGTACAAATGAAGGTTTTAATGTCATTTCCAACAGACGGATGGAAGGAAGGAAAGGCACGGTGCTCCAAGAAACAAGCTACGCAATCCATCACTAACACGAGAAGATGATCCCTCTTAATAAAGTAACGTATTACTTCGACTGTAGGTCTAGACTACTTTCCACCTATTCCTAAAACTCACAAGGGAACGACACGAATCAGTCGATTTCAATGTGGAAACAAACCATCAACGTATCAATACGAAACAACAACAAAGCTGAGCACTGGCGCCAAATTATATGGGTCCGTGGGGCTCAAGCCCACCTTTAATTTTCCATGTAAGTTAATTATTTATTGCTAATTACAGTACTAAAAATACTCTTTCGTTGCTGAATCACTGTAAAGCTAAATCAGGCTATTGTTCTACCTACCTCCTCTTGTCCCAGTTCACTCACGATAGTTTGAAATCGTTCCTCAATTCATTAAATTTTTACATCTTACATTGTCGATGCAGTTTCCACAGCCACTATCGAATGATCTGTTTACGCTTTCAAAAGACTAAAAACATTTTTTTGCGTACAGAAAAGGCTTAATCACATTGCAGTTCTAAATAGACTATACATAAGGAGAGTGCGGAAAGTTAAATTTAGAATTTAGTACATGCTTGTGATTAAGAAAAATCACCGAGAGCATATTTAGTAGACAATTCTCGTTTTGTGATATGACAAGAATTTTGAGTACAAGACAGGTGACTGGTTAAAAAGAAGAAAGAGCGGAACGAAGATGTGGAAAGAATTAATTAAGAAATGCTGTTAAATCCACAAGGGACAATAAACCAGAGGGATGAAGGAACATAGGTCATCCACGAAAAATACAGTGTGATTAGAGAGAATACGTAGAAGAAAATGATAATGCCTGTAACGAATTTATTGGGAGAACTCGAGTCAGGAGAAACACATATTTTGCAACACGCCATGCTACATAATGGTGGATCCATGTGTGGTTTTTATTTTATTTTATTAGTTAGACCTATCTAAACCCCAGGATTAAAAAAATGGGTTTTTGAGCCCACCCAACGTTTTTCAAAAGTTAGCACCACTGAAGCTGAGCCGAGATAATGAGATGTCAATTTCTATGCTAAGACCTTTTCTCGCTGTACGTTCCAGGGTGTCCACAGAAATTTCAAAATAAATTTTCCTGATTTTTCATTACCACAAACTTACATTTCCCTGACCACAAGAATCAAGGTTTTCAAGGTTCTTTGTATACGAAACGAAAAAGAATTCAGCCTAATCCATTCCCATAATAAAAAGATATGATTAGCTCAAGTCCTGAAAAGAAAATTGCTTGCACAGTCTGGGTAGCAGTAATGTATGAACTAAACAAAATCGAAGTGATGCATAGTAAATGTCTCATTAAGTCCTGGGCATGAAACGTGCCAACTTCTCGGAAGATTACGAAATTAGCATAAGATAACGGTTACTGATTAGGCTGTTCTCGATCATACTTTTTCTGCTTTAGCATGGCTGAGGAATATGATTAGGGAATCAAATTTTAATACGCCAGCATGTGCAGAAGTACAGGACATAAACTAACCGCCTCCCTGTATAGTGGATTTGCCCTCATCTGTAACCCTGAAACCTCCCCTACTTACTTAAGCGCTGGACAACCGTTCGGCGTAATAACGATGCTAACAAGAAATGCAAGCAAGGACAGGATGCGGGGAAACAAGGTCGTACTAAGCAGATACACAAGGGCTCAGACAAAAAACTTAGTCCAGCCAGGAAACAGAGCTGGCACTTGATTGGAGCTGCAAACTGATATAATTTACATCTCAAGTATAAAGATAGTCCTCGTAAATACATTTTAATGGTCATATTTAAATTCAATTAAAAGAGATTAAAACATAGAAAAGGGGGAAAAGAACAATACATATGGTACGATAGATAAGTCACGATTAAATTTGTCAGTACACGAGGAAGATCACGGTTTTATACCTCAGGAAGTAATAGGCTCATTTGAATTATAACAATTCCATAAAAACTGGAAAGGTAAATAATCGATCCTATGATCAGATTCAAGAGCTAAGGTCATTCTGAAGAACTAAATGAAGAAAAGCAGGTCCGCACCTGCAGAATTATTTTACAAGAAGTATGATCTATAGGTCTCAATGTGGCTGGAGGGGGGCTATATCAGGCTTTTCTTTAAAGTTCTGTAAAGGATTGAGTGCCGGCTTTCATAGTGAGAGCGGCCATGTTGTACAAATATACGGGGTTTAATGGGATACTGAAAACCCATCTGTATGTAATATATAATTTTTGCTACTTTTTTCACATTTAGTTATTGTTGAGCTGTACTGTCCCCAACATGACTTTCATTTTGGAATACATACTTTGTATTCGGCAGTTACCACACGGAGGAAGCTTTGGTAGCTATATTTTTAATGTGTACTGTTAAGTTATTAGTTTCATAAGTAGCTATTTCTTAATGGTTCCCAATGCTCTGCCAACAAAGCCTTCAAGTACTGCATAATGCCAATTTACTCGGAACTGAAGACAAAAGTACAGTAATTTTTAGCAATAATGATATCGTCCTACTACCTAAGAAATGATTTGCTCCCTTTTATTTTACATTCATTGTATGGATTTTTCAGAAGTAAATTACAACCGAACTATTATTCCTATAAGTCATAGGAATGATTCCTACAGAAATATGTATAGGCTATGGGAAAACATCGGTAACAGTATGTTACAAGTGAAAAGATTCCCCAGTCAACGCTAATAGTAACTGGCTATAAATTGTCTAGATACCAATTTTTCTCTCTAACTGTTGCCCCTATGCTCTGAGATCGAAGGTCTGCTGTGCTAGAATAGATTACAAGAATATATGGATGTCGTACATGCAGAAATAGTCAAACCCACTACGATCCATATAGCCCCCTCCAACTCTTTCACAGGTCCGTACTGCAGCACTTACTAAACGGACTGGCCCTCTCTCACACACCCAAGAAATATAGATTTGCCCCCATCACCAAGCAGAGTCCGTAACATCGGTATGAACTCTGACCAAAGGCTCACGACCCTACTAGAAAGATACATGTGTGATTCGCGTGCATCCCTGCCAGTGTAAGTAGAGGTTGCCAGGCAAATAATGTTTAAGGAGAGAGAATTAAGAAAACAAAGAAAAGGACGGGAAGTTAGAAGAATCTATGAAGTTGGCTATGTTGGTTGAATAATAAATTTTGGAAAACAAGAGAATCTCAAGAAAAGCCTAACAGTGCAGTGCAGAAAAGCCTTGTTATACTGATAACGGGAAATCTTCATTAGGCCTATGATATACGGAAGAGTTATGTTAAGTGCTTCGTACAATAATTTTATCACTCGAAAATCATTGTTGGCGACCTTACAAGCTTGTGAAGGCGTTATTCTTTATGATGAATATCCTATCCAAGTTATATGAGTACAAAAGATGTGATATGTGAAGAAATACACACGTTATACAAGTGGAAAGGTTAATTAGAAATGCAACGAAATAAGAATTTAAAATCAATCAAATAATATTGGAAATATACCGCTGAAACGATGGATAATAACGACTTGAAGTGGTAAAACCAACCATAATTTCAGGGGAAATAACGATCTGAAGTGGTAAAACTAACCATAATTTCATGTTAAGTTTAACTGGTAAACTAAGCAAAAGAAACAAATACAATTACCTCTTTAACGTCAAGTCGGAAGAATTTCGTGTTCTGCAATATTTACATTCCATTTCACAATGACATTGGACGCAAAGGATAAAAACATAGGCCTATAAGGGGCTTTACAAATGAGTGACATCGTAATACCCTGGAGAATTTAAAGGCTTGTAACGGGCGCATCAGCGGGATTTTCTACCAACAGGAGTGTACTGGGGGAGAAAAATATTCCCCGAGGTAGGGTGAATAGCATAACTGGAAATCGCAACCTTCTCAATAACAGATGTACATTACATTCACTCTATAGATCGTCCCAGCCTTAAAAGACAGTATTGAGTTAAATGTAGTATTTGCATCTCACTTGCACTCGTACGTTCTGCAATTAGCTTCGTCCTTTTCTATCCCGACAATGTTGCCATTTTCCAAAGTGATAAATGTAATAATGTGATTGCGTGGTCTGATAGGGAATTTTCCGCCCTTTCTAATGATGTCAATTGTAAAGCCATAAATAATTAATATGAGGCCTATTTTTCATAATTACGCTATTTTGGCGGATGTCAATATTTTTGCACATTAATAACTTATCACGCGATAGACAGAAAACTAATAATCAAAACAAGTAAAGATTTTTTTCTTGGACTGCCTGATGGTGACAGAAAGTACTCCCTTTCCGTCGGCAATAAATTTTACATAAGAAGAAAGCTATATATTTTTTTATTAAGTGCTACCTGAAAATTCTCGGACGGCAACACAGAAAAGTTAGGTAGTGAGTAACATACTTTGGTATTGACTTTACGTTGGTGACTAAGCGAGAAGAAATGTTTATAGATGTCTGAAAAAGTATTTAAAACAAACCAGAGCTCTCTATCATGTAGCATTAATAAATTATCACAGTTTTCCCGAGCTCAGCATTCTCGCGCTCATGACTTGGTTGCTTTGAGATTTTGTGTACTCAGATGTTTCTAAGACTATCGTGTCTTCTTCAGAGCTCATTGTTATATAGTAGCTGTGTAGTGAAGTTTAACTTTGATGTGAAGTGGTTCTTGTGTTTTTTTTAAATTAAATTTTATATTAATTAATATTTTATATTAATTATGAATAGAGGAACTAGAAATCTTAGTGTTGACAAATTGCGCAGTAAAGAGCTAATTATAGTATTAAATATACTTAATTATTTCTTGAAGAAAATGAACGTTACCCAGGCAATTAAAGAGATAGCAGAAGCTACCGGGTGTCCAGAAAGTTTACTGTATAGAATAAGAAAAGAAAAAACGAAATGGCCCTCTGAGAAGGAATAATACTACTCCCTGAGGATAGTGAACAGGCCTAAAGGCATGTAATGTATTTTAACTATTACTTCCCTTTATAATTATATTCTTGAAAATTATAACACAATAATAGTAATAATAATATCAATAATAATAATAATAATAATAATAATAATAATAATAATGAAAAATAATATTATCGAAATGAAATTTAATATTAAATTTAACATTTATAAATTATTAACTTAAAGGACCCGGCGTCACCTGGTTTTGTATTTTACTTGTACTTCGAAGTCAATTTTGGAGGAAGCCCCTTTAATTTTCCAAATTTAGGCCCTAGAGAAAGCACAACTTGTCACACTCAAGGACCCTATTACTTCTAAAGACCATGGAGGGTGGGGTTGAGGTAAGAAGAGACAGAAATTCCTATTAGTATTTCTTTTCTGTGTGTCAAGTCGTAAAATGAGCCAAAAGAATGTAGATTTGAACGTCATTTAATAGGGATTAAAACATTTAAGGGACCTTTTTTTTCCCCCAAATTTAGTTTTACCTAAGTTTTTCTCCTGGTTCTGTTAGCTCTGTCAAAAATTGATCAGAGAATTTAGATTTAAATAACATTTATATAATAGGGGTTGCAACATTTAAGGAGTGGTTTCATCCAAATAAACTTTGGTTAAAAATTTCTCTTGATTCAATAGGTTCTTGGTATAAAGTAGACCTGATAAAATTGGTCAAAGGATGTAGATAAATATATATCACAAAATAGGGGTGAAAGATCTAAAATGTGGTTTGTTCCAAAATTAGTTTTCCTACCATTTTCTCCTGATTCTATACGTTCTGTGTACAAAGTCTGTTAAAAACACGTCAAGAATGTAGATCTAAATTTTGGTGGTGTAATAGGGGTAGAAACATTTAAAGGGTGGCTTCTTCCAAAATTAACTTCGCCTAATTTTTCTCTTGTTTTTATAGGGTCTGTGTGTAAAGTTTGATAAAAATCGTTCAAACAATGTAGACTAGTAAAAAGATCACAAAGTAGGGATTGAAAATTTCGCAAGGGGTGTTTTTTTCGAGAATGATTGTCTCGTAGAATTTTTACTTGATTCCACAGGGTACACGTGTAACATTTTGTAGACATTGGTCAGAAAATGTAGATTTGTGGGCCTATAGAGAAAATATTACTCATGGGGGTTGAAAATAAGGGAAGAAGGGTGTGCCGTCGTTCTATCTGCAGGGCATGATTTACATTAATTATTATGTACAAGAAACAAATTTCGATGTTTTCACGAGGTTTAAGAGCTTTTTCACATCATGTGCCGGGCCTTGTAATGTGAGTAGATCTGGCATCAGTGCGCTGCATAAGACCAATACTGTCTTTTAAGGTTGGGACGGTCTATAGTCAAGGAAAAGAATCAATGTATGATTTGAAGATACTAAAAAAAAAATACATTAGCGAACTGTAAATGACCTATCGCACTAATTATAAAGTTGCTAAATTCATTAGCTTTCATCAAGATCAACTGCACGTAACAGAACGAAAATTTATCAATTCACTTCAAGAACTTATTCCAAGAGAACTCACTTTCATAAAGAGAACTTGCCTTGAATTATATCTTGTAGAATTTGAGTAAAATTTTTAAACTTAGTTAAACTCTTTAACTTTTTTACTTGACACTCACTACTACGATTAGGCAATGTTAATTACCTCGTTGGAGCGCTTTCAATCGCAATAAGCTACCATCTTCAGTATCTAACTCTCATAATCGCAATAGTGAGTGTCAAGTAAAAAAGTTAAATTTTTTAACTAAATTCACAAGCTATTACAGCGCTACAAAATGAACACTGAGGAATAAAATGTTATTTGTTACATTTTTCTGTATTTTTTTTTTTTAGTTTTATTATCCTAGGAAGATTAGAAAAAATAATATAAACGATGTGTTAAAAATAAACTTTCTCCCTTACATATTTAATGAAAAACAGGGTCATTAAAAAGGACAAAAGCCATACGTTAACTGCAGTGAATAATATATAACTAAACTAAAGGAATAAGTTCACAAAACATCACAGACATATAGGTCTAAGTAGGCAGTAAAATTTTCATTCAATAAATGTATGCTTTAGTTTTAAAAATGGATCTTAAATTTCATTTTGATGAGGTCAACGTAAAACTAAGATTTTAAATCCACACAGAAAGCTTATATTTATTTTTAAATTATGCATGTTCAGTTCTTATTACATTGTTGTGTGCATACTTTGATAATTCTTCACACTTTGACAATTCAATGAGACGGGCTTTAATGATGATCCGCAACACCTATCTCCCTTTTCGAGTTCAGGGATAGGTAGCAGGTCTGTGGGGAGCATGCGGCTGGTAAGGGACTGCCGTTGATGATTTTTCTTAACCAAAACTGCTGCTGTTTCATAATCCGACAGATATCGAGGATCCAACCCTGGCCTCTAGAGCCGTATTCAGCCGTGGTCATACTGAGCGCTAGACCATATGGAAATGGTTAACTCTTTCATTTATCATTTGGAAAAAGACAAATATGACTGACGACAGCCAATCAGTTGGCAGGAAAAAGCAGGGGATGATCTTGCAGGCTTATAAGCGAAATGTTAAATAGAACATGTGACCAGAAGAGAGCTGGGATTGTGCTCTAAGACAAGCACATGTGAATGTGGGGATAAAACAAACGAAATAATCCCCCGTTGTATGACAATGGATTAAACCGCCATGTTACACAGCAGACGGAACAACATGATTATGCTGTGCTAGGGTGGCTTCAGAGCAACTCAAGATGATAACCATACTTAAACAACTGTCCGATCGGAATTGTTTCTTAGGTCCATTTCATGATATGTACGACTGTTTAGAATTATCTTATATATGATTCACTCACTTAACTTCCTATGCACTGAACATAGGCAATACAATTTTCTCACGTCACATTCTGACAGCCTATAGATAGGGGCCGTATTTTTTTGTAACAACGATAAGCGCGAAATTTTATAAAACAACCTCCCTTAGCTATGTTTAGGTTTTATATGCTTAAAATACCAATATGAACGAAATTAAATCCACGAAATATCGCGAAATTTACTCGATTCCGCGAAATGTGTCTATAAGCGCGAAATATGCCCCTTCTGTCCGTCAAGTGAGAAATGAGCACGAAAATGTGCCTTAAAATCACAATATTGTGTTTTGGTGTACTGTATTTTTTATTTCTTAGCAGCATGCTTTTTTTCTGCTGTTTCTATGGCTGTGGAAGATTTACCGATATATCGATATTTGTGATCGATTACAAAGATTGCAGAATTTTCGCAAAGATTGCCTGTGACCCGGTTTGTACTGTTGAGTACTCTCCTTTCCTGCTATCTCTTTGCCAAGTTAGCGATGCCTATGATCGGTTACGGCAGAAGAGTGTAGAATGTTTGTTACTTGTATTCAACAGATTTCGTCTTTTATGCAGTGGTATGGTTGGCACCATAGGCGTAACCAGGCCGACCATATGGGGGGGGGTTATAACATCCGCGGGGTCTGGGGGATGAAATACCCCCCAGGGAAAGGGGGGTCCGGGGGTCCTCCCCCGGAAAATTTTAAAAATTAAGATGCAAAATAATGAGTTTTAAGCTTCCGGAGGTCCACCCCCGGAAAATTTTAAAAATTAAGATGCAAAATAATGAGTTTTAAGCTTCCGGAGGTCCACCCCCGGAAAATTTAAAAAATTAAGACGCAAAATAACGAGTTTTAAGCTTCCCACGCTTTATACTTGTATTAAGTAATTTATGGGCAGACTTAAAAAATTATACAATTTTCCTTTTTTTTAATCAATGGGGGGGGGGCAAACCCCCAAACCCCCCCTCCACGGTACGCCTATGGTTGGCACTTCTGTTTGCAAATGGCTATCTGAAGGTGTTTAGTAGAAATTGCGATAATATTTCTCGTAATTATATTTGAACATTAACTTTAATCAATCTAAATCGAAAGTTACTTCAGTTCATACAAGAGCAGAAGAATATATAAATGAGGGGGGGGGGTGTTAGTTCATGTAAATAAAGAAGCAAAGTTTATCATTGCGCTATGTTCCCGATGTAGTATAAAGTAATTTATTTCACGAAATACCCACCGAAATAGAAGGAAGTTAACATCGAAATCAGCCATTTTATTTCACCAATAAATCAGGGCCCTACCTGTAGAATAAAAGATAGCACTGCAGGAAGTGCATACTCAATCATCTCAGCCTCCCACGCAGGTGTAGGCTATCGTTAACAAGTCAAGACTAGGCTTAAGTTTGCACAAACGATAACGAAAAAGACTTCAACATATTTAGGTCTTATTGGCCTACTGGTAGCTAAAGTACAAAAATTTAACAAAATTGCTAGAGCAGTTTATGAGAGTGAAAGACAGAGAGAGAAAGAAAGAGAGAGAGAGAGAGAGAGAGAGAGAGATAGTGTTTTTTTTTTGGGGGGGGGGAGATTATAGCTTAGTTGTATCCCACATGTCTCTAGCGTAGGTTGTCTATTCGTCCAGTTTTTCCCGCGACAGTCCCGTTTTTTTGGCAAAATGTCCCACTGTCCGACTGGGAGAATGTATACCGTTGAGATGGCGACTGAATAGCTTATTCTGGAAAGGGCACAGACCATTTTTTTCTCGAAATTGATGTTTTGTTGAATATTTACTCTATTGGGGTTGCTGGATTTAGTTTAGAAAGGCACAGTCCTAACCCCACTACATTCACAGCTATGGCGGTTAGAAAAAACATGCTTATTTTAGAAGAGGCATATATCCGGGAATAAGAAACCTCCAAATCACCTTTTCCTAATGAACGAGCGTTTGAAAACCAAAGCCGTATTAATGAAAACAAAATTGCAGACACAAAAAAGGTTCTCAAATATGTAAGCAATGAGGTAAGAGTCTCTCTACCAGATCATTGTGAAGTGGCCAACTACATCTCAAGACAATGTTGAGTAAAATTTGTAATGTCTAGAGAGAAAATAAAAGACACATTTCTACGTTTATCAATATTTTGTACACTTATCATTGAACAAAGCATTCATTAAATACATTTTGTATAAATTTTGTTACATGTCCAGTGTTCTAGCTCTAATTTTTCCTGTGTATAGGCCTACTTTAGAAAAAGTGCATCTCCACGACAAACAAATATCCACAGAAACCACCCTTTTCATGCAAAAATTCTGAAACTCGTGTATAAAGTGTATTTTAGTATCCTTTCCAAGTTGTCATAGAAAAGTTTGAAATCAAACAATTATTGCCTTCAATTTATACAGTTTTTTGTGTCTCCTGTATAATTTGAAAATAGTGACTTCTGCCTTTTCTAAAATAAGCGATGCAATTAGAACTAGGATTGAAAGAATGCAAAAATAGTATGAAGGCTCGACCATCTAGTCTATCATGCTCACAACCCCCTAAAATTTTGCTGATGCTACACCATGATACCCTTGTGGCCACGAATACGGCGGTCGCTGAAGTTGCAGCTAGTGTTAATGATTTTGCGTGAAGGATCTTGTGATTCTGATAAGCTTGATTGATCATCCGAGAAACTTTAATTCTGAAGGAAGCTAGGGTATGGGAGCCAATACTTGCGACAGTAAGGGTTCCTCGTGTGACCGAAGGAGGCAGGAAGACTTGGGTGGTGAACCGAAAAAAAAAAAGTTTTTCTGATATGAAATTTGTGACTTCCTCTATCCTAAACATGGATTCTATTTCCTCCCCCTTTTTCACTTCCTCGGCATAGAGTAAGGGGTCACCTTGCGAAGTTACGCGTTCAGCTGACTCTCCACGCAAGATCCATTTTGTTCGATACATGTGCTTACAAATTAACAATCGTGGATGAGTACGATATTTACACAAAAAAAAAGTTTACTATCAAAGTGTTAGTATTAATATAAATATGCGTAGGCCTACTGTTACTGTGCAAAATGTAAACAAAATTTCTAGAAGCTATTTCACGATAATCACATGAAAATAATTCTTGAAAGCAAAGAGGTAATAATCGTAAAACAAAACGTCAAAATAATCCGAGGAGTAGCCGAATTAAAGATTTCCTTTAGATAAGATTTTTCATTTTCATGTTCACATAAGGTGTGCACAAACTGTTATATATATATATTGGATTAAAGGGGTCTAAAACATTATTTCTGGTAGAATGACAATTCTTCCACACTGGCCGTGTGTAGACTAAAATGGAATGGTAGTCAGACTGAAAAATTCAATGCCATAGCCGTGATTTGAACCAGAATCTTCGGTTCTCCGTGCCGCTAATCTATCAAATGAGCTACCATGGCAACGTGCCGGTACATTAAATTCTCCAACTGATTCACATACCCCGGTGTACCACCAGGGATAACAACCCAGTGGCAACTTATAACCCGTAAGTACCGTATTTTACGGACTATAAGACGCTCCGGACCATAAGACGTACCTTGGTTTTAGAATGGAAATTTAAAGGAAAAGAAATTTAATGTGATTCTAAATGAAAACTTTTAAAAGGGAATAATATACTTCATTGCATAAACAAATTATAACCTTGTTCAATGAAATCAGTGTAAATCACTTCTAACTTAAAAACCTGTGTAGTACGAAAATCTCTTCTGTACAGGTGGCATCGCGTGAATTTTAACAACTGAACTGATTTCTCATAAAATACTGAAAATACTTTTACACCCTCTAACCCTCAATTCAGCATACGGTAAGCGTAACCGGACAAGGCTGTTTAAACCCCCCGGCAGAGACAACTCTTTCTATATAAAAGTACTTCCTTGTTTATCTGTGCCAAAATTTGTAAATATCTTATCGTTTACAACACCTTCTTTATAACTATGGAATTCCAGCAATATTTACCATAATTTAAATTTTGTATTGTACTTCGCACCCAACATTAAAGGCTCTGTTTTCAAGGTTAAAAAGTGCGTCTTATGGTCCGTAAAATACGGTACTTAAGGCCCGGGTTTCATAGTAAACCACACTGGCCGTGTGTACGATAAGATGGAAAGGTTGGGTCAGACTGAATTTTTCACAAAAAGAAGAGGAGAAAAGGAAAGAGTGGCTAGGAAGAGGAAAATGTACAAACTATGACTATTAACACCGATCGTCTGCAGAACGACTTCATAAATCTACTAATAATCTCTTTCTTTGGGAGAGTGTGAGAGGAAGCTTCAACAAACCACAAATACAAATGCTGATGAATCAGGCCACATGAATTTTGAAAATACTCTCCCACAACACTATGCAGTTTAAATTGTTTCAAGATTCGGATGATTGACCAAGCTTTTCGAGGCCACGTCCGATCCAACCATAGTCATTCATGGCATGGCATTAGTGTAGCACCAGTAGCTAAGTTTCTTGCCCAGAGGGAAGTAATTATTTCATCCAGTGAGACGAAGACCATTCAAAGAGCTAAACAAAATTTGAAGCCAGTACTATGCATATATTATACATCTAAATGTGAGATAGAGAAAAAGACAAAAAAGTATGAATGAAAGAAAGAAGCAATAAAACGATCAGACAGAAATAATCAATTAAGTACGAAGGAGAAAATCAGTAGGTTGCAAGGAATCAAAGAGCAGGGCATTTATTGTTTTTGTTTCTCCATTGAATAGAACTGGTAATGGATAATCGTGATGTAACATTTTCGTGCGAACTTTGGTCATGACACGTAACAAGTTAAAGAATGGATCTCTCATTATGATATGTAATGTGACTATTTAGCAGATAAAAAGGCGGAAGCATTATCATCATACTTATTTACGTTCTTCCATTCGTACTAATTTTATATTTCTCTTCAGAACTTTAAGAACTGCTTGCCATGCTAGTTTTTCGATTTCTCTTGCATATTATGCACACTAATGAATTCAATAATTGTTTCCAGTAAAATAATAATAATAATAATAATAATAATAATAATAATAATAATAATAATAATAATAATAATACAGATCACAGAACCTTCAGTATATGCCTACTGTTATATATAATTTTTTTCTTGAAATGTTTCCCTATTACACAATCTACTGGTAATAATACTGTAGGCCTTCTTATTACTATATTATAATGCTTCATCACATAAAATTGTACATTATATTCATAGCTCCCTTTGCTCATATCCAGGCTATTTATAACCAATCGCTGTGCTCAATTGTTTTCTTTTATCAAAGAAGCTATGGACATGAAGGTGGCAGCAATGTTCAAATCTTACGAATTTACATAAAAACAAATGCACGTAGATGCTATAAAATCAAAGTGATAAAAGTAAAACGAAAACAGTATGACGATAGACACTTGAGATCGATTGAACTTGTAGGTAGGTATATGGTTATTTAACTAAAGGGATGTACTGCAATGTAGGTCTGTGACCGTCGTCGGTGTGCCGGAATTTTGTCCCGCAGGAGTTCCTTTACATGCCAATAATTAAAACAAAATTGTTGTCTAATCTAATAAATTTTCTTAATATATTTAGATATATTTCAATTTTCTTAATATATGAACAATACATGCCTTGAAACGTTAATTGAGGATGTTGTCTAGTAATGGTCATCACAGGTAATTTTAATAACAGATATAATACACCGTATAGTGCAAAAATACTACTAATTCGTTTGCCTTGCGAGCTTGAATGAACGATCGCCTACACTAAGTGTATTTCCGAAACCACAACATGGAACTATGTGTGGTTTCAACAAGAAAATTACTAGGCAATTGCTGCAGGGATTAGGACATGACAATACCAGCCCACATCTAAGGAATTTCAAAATTAGCTTGGGAAAGTTATAGATATCTAATGGGAAGAACATTTTGCAGGCTTTAAAAGATATAGGCCTACATACACATCATGAGTCAAGCGACAAAAGACACTACTGTTCTCGTAATGGCAACAAAAAAGTTCTGGAATAAGCAGAATAACTAAGAAACTGACTTCACATATCAATTTGTTGTATCATCAAGAAAAATACGGCAAGTGATCCTATAATATCAGTGAATTTTAAGTTCGGAATAAATTATTTTTCTTTTCCTATAGTAAGTATGCGTATAGGCACTGTACATCCACACGGCATGTATTTCCTAAAATATGAAAACATTTCTTTAAAACTGACCCAAATTTAGTTTTCTACTTCTGTCATTCCTTCGTATGCTTCGCAATATCTTGTTTCTTATTTGGTGTTACCAGAAAACATGTTCACTTATTATGCTCAGAGGATTCCCAAAACACATAGGCTATCTGGAACAGTTTCAGGTCAAATGCTACGAGGGAAAATCAAAAGAAAACAGCATTTTTTTCCCCACTATTTTACTGCCGGAAGAATGTTTGCTTGTACGTTATTTTCTACATAGTCCCCTCCCAGTTCAATGCACTTACGCCATTGGATAGGAAGAGCTTCGATACCGCATGAGAAAAAATATTTTGGTAGCCACTCCTGCACCATCGATTGGACGTCTTCCTCAGATTTGAACTTCCGCCCTCCAAGGAGATGCTTTAACGGACCAAAGATTTGGAAATCTGATGGTGACAAAGCGAAGGGGGTTGCCGAGAGCAGGTGTTTTGCTTCAATGTGATAACGCCCGTCCTCATGCTGCTCGTGCAACCATGAAAACCATCGACGACTTATGCTTCAAGTGCCTCCCACATCTGCCATACTTGCCAGGATTGGCACCATCAGATTTCCACATCTTTAGTCCATTAAAGGAGCTTCTTGGAGGGCAGAAGTTCAAGTCTGATGAATACATCAAATCGGCGGTGCATGAGTGCCTACAGTGTCAACCAGAATAATTTTTCTCATGCGGTATCGAAGCACTTCCTATTTGATGGCATAAGCGCATTGAACTGGCAGGGGACTATGTAGAAAAATAAGGTACAAGCAAACATTTTTCTTGCAGTAAAATAGTGGCAAAAAATTAATTGCAGTTTTCATTTGATTCTCCCTCGTATAATACTTCTACTTACAGCCCCTGTCTTACGGGCAGATGCCTTTGGGTATCAATATTCTTACATGTTTGTTTTAGGATTAACGGTCCTTATTTATTCCTCAGTTTCCTGATTTATTAAGATGGTAAAGCAAGATATTACGTTGACGTGTTGTGTTTTGTCAACAAGCTCTGAAGGACAACCTTTTTGGAATGATGATCAAAGAATATTATGTTACCGTTGCAAGAAAATATTGTATTGGAAGATGGCAGAACAAATATGAAATAAACTCAAGTTTCGTCCAGTCTAAAAAGTGAATGCACTACGCGAGGAGTTTAATATTGAAATTAACGCTAAGCATTATTGGTTCTGAACAGAAAGTCTATCTGTTTCCCCCTTGATTCTCTTCGGTGATGGTGTATCATGGGTAAGGAGTGATGTGACATACTTAGTGCATTTGCCCCTAAAGGAAAAATCGTTAAGTACTTTTAAAATTCATTGTATAAAATTTTGTGGCAAGTACGAACTTCTTTTAGTCGAAGACCCCTGGTGCATTTCGTGGATTTTCAAAGGTAATATGGGTACATGTACTGAATTTAATTATCCTACAAACTACTATAGTATTCATTTTTCGATGTGAAATTTTAATGTAGCAACCAACGTCTATATAAGCATGCCCAGTTCAGAAGTTCATGGACAGCCCTTGCTTTTTCCATTAAGAAACACGACAAAACAAATGCCGATACTGGGATAACTCCAACAAGATATTATCCAGGATAATGTTAACCGAATAGCACTCACAAACTACAGCCTGTATGAAATGACAGTCACAAATAATATTTTACTATGTAATAAGTAAGTATTATTTACATATATTTCATTTTTTTAATCTACATTTTAGCTAATAGCTCACCAACCAGAAGTAATTTTAAAGTAGCTCTTATTTCTCGCCAAAAAACCTATTATTATTGCCAAGAACAACAGGCGCGCCTCATAGGAAAAACGGATAATTAAATCACATTTTATCTTGAATGAGTTCACTCCCAGTTATAGACTTCATCATCTATATTAATAAAAGGAAGTGTCTGTCCTCCGTCTGTCTGTCTTCCGTCTGTCTGTCTTCCGTCTGTCTGTCCGCGATGCCCAGCGAAATCTACTCAACGCAGAGATCTGAAATTTTATACATAGGCGGACTAAAGGGTCGGAATGTGCACCTCGAAGCCGGAATTTTAATTTTCGCTTTAGTTCGTGAGTTATGAGTGAAAAATGAGCAAAAAACGTGTATTTATTCCGTTTTCGAAGCATGAGTTTTCAGTAATACAAATCAATTACACTAGGCTTTGGCTATTTTTGTCATTCCTTCGACATAAAAGCATCGCGATCTCTTGAATGTTGTAGCTCACGCTGGTCAATTCATTTGTTTTTAATGTCAAGGCACGCAAACATAATATGAAATTTTCAACTACACCGAAGATGATTATTCTTCTTCTTCTTCTTCTTCTTCTTCTTATTATTATTATAGGGATAATCAATATTAGCCTAAATATGGTCAAACGTTGTTCCATTTGGACGAAACTCACTATACAGGGGTTTTCTGGGCCAAGGAACTCGAATCTGAGGTCGCTTTTACCACGTGACGCTACCTAATCGTGATATGTGGTCCACATGATTTAGGTGTTAATATAATGATTTAACTATTATGCTCTTAATTTTTAATTTTTGAAATAATTATCGCGGGCGAAGCCGCGGGCACCTGCTATCTTAAAATAATAAAAGGACGTGTTTGTCTGTCTGTCCACGATGCCCAGCGAAATCTACTGAACGCAGAGATCTGAAATTTTAAACATAGATGGGCTGAAAGGTGGGCGAATGCGCATCGAAGCCGGATTATTAATTTTAGCTTTCGTTCGCGAGTTGTGAGTGAAAAACTGGCAGAAAACGTGATTTTAGCGCTGTCGAAGCATCAGATTTCAATAATACATTTCAATGTCAAATCAATTGCAGTTGGCTTTGGCTATTTTTGTCATACCGTGGTAATAAAAGCATCGCGATCGCTAGAATGTTGTAAGCCCACGCTGGTCGATTCATTTGTTTAGAATGTCAAGGCCCGTAGACATATGAAATTTTTCAACCTACACTGAAGAGGGATAATCAACATAGACCTAAATATGGTTAAACATCGTTCGATTTGGACGAAACTCACTATACAGAGATTTTCTGGGCCAAGGAACTCGAATCTGAGATCGCTTTTACCAGGCGACGCTATCTAATCGTGACATGTAGTCCACGTGATTTAGGTGTTAATAAATATAATGATTTAACTATTATGCTCTTAATTTTTAATTTTTGAAATAATTATCGCGGGCGAAGCCGCGGGCACATGCTAGTAATTTATAAATTAGACAACCCAATAAGTCTGTTTCGGAAAAGAGATCCCACTAAATATATTGACGATTTTATTAAGTGATTAAAAAACAATTTATCAAGAGAATCAAGCATTTTCTACTGTCCTCCTTTAAAAAATCCGTGAACTGGAGTTCTTTCCTTCAAGCAACATCACAAGCACAAGAAACAAGCAACTTATAATGACTCATCTCAGGTTAATGCATAACAACGGGTCGATGTACTAATTACATAAAACCTGTTCTTCCTCAAACTTGTATACTTCTATTTCATTAGCGAAGTAATTTGACTTGATACTCATTGTCGAGGTGTATGTTAGCCCGTGCTGGTGGTATTTCCGTGGCCTCTGGGGATGGACTTAGGTCAGTATTGGTGTGAATTTTGCAGAAAACAAGTGAAACAGGTACAAACGACCGAGACATCCCGCCAATAATGAGGAAACGTGTCACAAGAACAACTTATCCGATATACCGAACACCCCACGAAAAAAAGGAAGTAAAACATCATTCTTTTGTGCATGAACGCGTTCCTTCAATGTACAGTGAACTTCATAAGTAGCTAATCAATTCATTCATCTTACTTCATCCTAGAGTCCGCAAAGAATAAGCACAAATAGAATTCTTAAAACGGTATGACGTGTAGAAGGCATGCGACACATTTGGACCTAAAGAGATGTGTTTATTTTTATTTTCAAGTGACTAGAGAACTGAGTTTGAACCATAGAACATACTGTCCTGGCCAAGCTATATAGACCTGTTCCCACACCATCGCATCGATTTTCTACCAAAGAATACCATAGCATCGTTCCTTAAAATAAAAATGTGTATAGATTGTTCAAATTCATAAATGCCTCAGTTCTTGGAGATACCCAGACAACACTTCTCTCTCTGCTAAGTAACTGTAGAGATTATTGAACAATAGGCTACCCTCATTAGAGGCCTAGAAACAATAGTGACAGGTTTCTGTCTTTTCTGGAGATTGTTCAGTCCAGCGTCGTGTTTTGTGATGAGTAGTTGTACCCGCTGTGTTAGTGTATAATAACATTATGTCTTTTTTTCCATACAGGTGTAAAAATGGCCATTGACGATAGGCGACTACCTAAATACAGTACATCTGAGAAGTCAGTACAGGTCTCGAGCGGTAGTGTCGAGGCATTTAAATTATGGAACAGTCTATAATGAATGGTGTACAGGTGATGGGGTAGTCATTCAGTGATCTCAATTAATGCCGCTAGGTAATTTCTTTTCCACTTCTGAAGTGAAATATTTATTGAAGACAAAGCATGAAGACCTCATTCTACCTAACAAATCGAAGTCATTCCATATTTCTGTCGTCTCCAAACAAAAATACAGTAGGTTACTTTATACTGCAAGATGAAAGAGCTTAAGTATTTCCTCGAACTTCCTGAGTTGCAGGGCACAGATTGAAAGGTTATGGGGACGAGCAGCAGTTCATAATGCGAATGTAGTAAAGATGTCTTGTAACGTAGCTGAGGTAAGATCTGTTTCTGGGAGAACCGACAACACAACCCGTTGTCATGCTGCCTGCAACGAGACGGAAACCCAGGTCCGTGGTGGGGTTTTGCAGGAAATAGGAATTGCTGCGGAACAATGGGCATCGTGATTTAAAAAGTTCTACAATTGTGAATGCACTTCGAAGGCAAGGCTGGGAAGTGTGAGAAAAGATTCACTGCGTTTCAATTGAGAACGAATAAAAAAGGGCTGATATCGTATCCATCAATGGCGAGAGAAACTGTGGTTTTATATTAGATCCAACCATTTGCTTCGCAAGGGACACCGATGAGGCTTTCAAGTATTAATACGGAAAAGAAGGTCATACACGTACCCTTTGTACCCTTTCTGAGAGGAAAATAATCGTGTTCTTCCAGATTAATGGATTGTTCAAGGCTTACTATTTGGGGTATTTTGCCGAAATTTATATACAATCTTTTCAGAAATTCAGCTATACCAAATTTTAAAAAAAGTACGGAGTGTAATAATTTTCTGTCAATTTTTTAACTGAAAGAATTTTTAGTACAATTTCTTGAATTTCATACAGCTGAAGGCCTATACATTATAACATACAACAGCATTACCTGTATATAAAGCATATAAGCCTGTATACATACAGTATATATACTCATACATACTTGAAATTCATGTAAAATCTCTAAAAACATTTTGAACCTTACACTGTGTGAAAAACGGATAACAGATTTTTAAAATTATTATCACTCTACCGACTGTCATTGACTAGTAGTTAATTTTCTTCAATTAATACTTAGGCCTATTATATGTCCCCCTGTTAAATCTCTGATCGAGATCTAGTAGGAAGAGCTTCTGGTAGTTAATTATGAGATCCCAGGGACAATTCCATTGGAAATGTCATCTGCCATAGTGAAGGTTCTTCTGCCGACCGTGGTCAGGTGGATATCAAGGACCCCCTTCCATAAATCACTCCCTCCATCCGTCTCATTTCATCTCATGTGAAAAGCAAGGGACGTTTAAATTATCAAAAAATAAATAACAATCTTATTTTTTGAAATAAGACGTTTCTGACTGAATTTTTATTTTCACACATGCACGTACATTACAGTATTTATCAAATGAGAAGCCATTTCCTTCACCGCCAATCACGTGTACGAGCTAACAAAGTGCCGTCTCGCCGTCTCTGATTGGACCGCGTATCTAAGCAGGAGAAGGACAAACGGCTTGTCATCTGCAAAACACTTGTAGCAGACACATTCTCTGTTTTTTTTTAACTAAGGGAATCCCAAGCCATGTAGCCTATTTCATGTAAAAACTTTTTTAAAAAAATCTTACAACTCAATTTCAGTTCAGTTTGTCTCAATTTTAGCGATGTTACCTAGCAGACGAAAAGTAAACGTTCACCAAAATAATACAGCAGCCTAGATGGAAACAGTAGGCCTATTAACCGGAACACAAAATGTGAACACAATATAATTAAGCAAAACGTAACTAAAATAAATTCATACAAGTAAAATGAGAAATCTTCCCAGTACAGGCAATCTGTGAAGTGTTTCGATTTTCCAGTGCACACCTATACTCACTACTCGTTTTAAATGATGCGAGAAGAAAATTATTTGACAAAAGAAATACGACGATTATCGGAAGGTGTATAAAAAGATGAAATTGTTAGCTGCAGGGTGGTAATTTTCAGTTGAATGCACACACAAGGTAGTGGTAGCAAGCACCCAACGCACTCGTGCGTTCCGAAGCCACGTGGCCTGCACGATGAGTCCGCCCCCACCAGCCTCTCAATTACATGTGAAATCTGAATCCCATCCTCTCATCTTTTTCGATTCCAAAGGTGTCCACCACACATTACGGTAAAGTGTAAGGTACTGACCGCTGAGACACGCAAATGAATAAGACAATTTTTAATGTAACTGCGCCTGTATGAAACAATGAGTTTTTTTTATTCTGTTCACCGCCAACAATTCAGATAGGTGACGTACAGTCTACTCACTGCATATACCTTGACGTTATTCGGTTAGGAGAAGACTTTTATGGGAAAAAATATCTTCCTTACAAACATCGACTATCTTCGTTTTACATGTTCCTCCATAACCGTTCTACTTATTTGTTGTACGTAAAGATCTGTTCCTCTTATAATTTACTTTTTTATATTGTTTTAGTTTTTCTGTTCTAAGTATTCCCGGTAGTGCTAGCAGGTGTCCGCGGCTTCGCCCGCGTTTGTTATTCAATCGCTAGGTGTTTTAAAAATAATTTATTTAATAGAAAATTAAGTAGACTAAACATTAAAATATTGTATTTAGTAACACTTACACCTAAATCATCATTCATAAACGGTTAAAACTATTAATAGGCCTAATGAAAAAGATAAAAATCTAGATTCGAAGTGCAATTCACGAACGCCGTGACAAAACACCGTGACTGGTCTATAATTCGAGGCACTGTTAAACATTATTGGTCAATATCAAATACAGTACATGGGGTATGAATGGAATAGTCATATTACATAAATAAGAATGAATTTGTTGTTTAAAATAATGTAGAAGCCATGGTAATGCATGTAATTTTAATATGCTTAGGCTTATTGTTAGGATAATTTGCCTAGATTTTAACCAATTTCAAAAAGACATCCCATTAGTTTGTCATCCTTAGGGCCCGTATGACGACCTCCAGATATCGTATTTATCTACCAGATAGAGAACCTATCTGGAAGTTGGCCAAGAATTGCGTATTATGGTCTCCTGACAAAGTCTGTATGGGAAGACAACTTCCAGATAAGCTAGCAGCAGGATGGAGTGGCTGACAAAGTACTGACTGCTAGTTAGGGACCTTGGTTGAAACAAGATGGCGCAAGCCGAAAGCTTCCTAGCCATCTGAATTTTAGAACTGATGCCGGAAGATTTAATTTACATAAAATTGTCATTTTATGCTCACATATGAATGAAATAGAATTGAACAAATAGATTAATGCACTTAAAACGATATGTTGTTATGTAATTTAATTGTACAAATACAAATCCGAGCCGCCGCACCTAGCGGAGGACTACCGAACTACAACAAACACACCTCTCTGCTCAGCGATGTAAGGACCATTTTACAAATTTTTACTGCGTTCTTGCCGGTAGCAGATCAGCGGTGGTATTACACGGCATCTTCCAGTTAAGCTATCTGGAAGTCACGTATCTGGAGGATTTGTCAGCATGTGGTAATACAGGCCCTTAGTACATTACTAGTTACCAGTAAATCTGGATAATTACAGGAGAGCTAACTTAGATTACTGTAGATACTAATTTATTTAATATAATAATTCAGAATATACATTATTATATGTAACTTTAGCCTGTTCCATAACAATGAACATTATATGACTTTCTAGAAAACTAATCTACAAACCGCAGCAACCAACTGCTGTACACTTCAATTCTTCACTGCCAGTGCACTGGCTTAAATGGGTTTACAGAACCTCCACCATCACTACTACTAACAGAAACCTGGGTATTATTTTCAAAGAGCTCACTGTTCATACGAAAACTCATTATTAGGGCAAGGTATTTTATCATTTTGCTTCTTTTTATATATAGGGTGAAATATAGCTAAATATATACAAATGTACATCATGAAATATTTGATTAAATAAGGGTTATTTGTTTTGGCATTATTTTGCATTTTCGTCATTTCCAACAGATATTCATTCTTCTGCATTTTTAGGTATTTTCGGCTTTTTTTACATTTTGAAAATAAAGTATTACATTAGAATATTCGTTATAGCCTATCTGTTTTTAATGATTGTCTATTATAATTTGAAAAGTAAATAATGTCCACACGGAAACAAAGCAAACTTCTAGCATAACTCTTACCCCTATTTTTAAGGAATTTGGTATGTGTAACTCTACCTCATTTAAAACATAAAAAATAAAAACCTCCAGTGGAGGTTCAAACTATTATTTTCAGACAACAGACAATCGTTTTCATTTGAGATATCCGTCAAGTGTTCAATCCCTGTTGTACTGCAAACAGCCTATGCAATTTGTGATCAAGTATTAAATAATTAAATATTTTCTTGTTATTTCCTTTTAAATGGAATCTATTCGCTAAGGGCAATTTTAAGGGCATGTCAGCTCGGAAATACTAGTTATTTTTTCACAAGGAGTGTTCCAGTAGCATTACTTCATTATTAACAAAATAACTGTTTTATATTGCAAGTTTAAATATACCACTGTCATCTTTTAAACTGCTCTCGAAAATCAACTCGTTACCCGGTACTTGTAAATAATAATAATAATAATAATAATAATAATAATAATAATAATAATAATAATAATAGATAATTTTATGGTCATTTTTTTACCATTTTGGATCAGAAACGCAATTTTTATTTGGAATTTCTCGCTATTTTTGGTAATTAAAAATCTTGCCCCAATCATTACAAATAAGCACATAGTACTGCCGGCGGAAGAAACAATGAAGAATGGGGTGGGAAGGAGAATGAAAACACAACCCTACTGACACACACTTGCAAGGAATTTCTTCTCCTCAGTCCTCCTGCTATGGAACAAGAAACTCGTGTGCAATTCCTTTGTAGTGCTCTGCCCGGACATTCGTATGTCCCGTGCTCCGTCAAAGGCATTCTTACTGAGCGTTACTATTAACTTGCAAGAAGATGTCCCCTTTCATATTGCCTTACAGGCCTTAAGAAATATTAGGTGCATGAAGAATAACTGTATATGACTCTCAAAATTCTACGTTGAGTTTTCATAAGAAATGCGGGGTTGGAGGTCCCGCCAGTCCAAATATATGATTTTCAAATAAATGTTTGTGTCTTTGTGACACTGCGAACAACATGGTTTAAAAACAAAACAAAACAAAAATCGTATAAAAACGGAATGTTATACTAAGAAGTTTCCCGTAGACGAGACAAAAGCTTGTCATTACTAGCACTTTAAGCTTAGAAACGTTTTCGCAATTTTTTCGAAAACGGTTTTAGATACTTTTTGTAAAATACAATATAAACCCTAACTGGCACCGAACGTGTCCTACCGAAGCCAAGTCGTCTTGGCGTCAGCCTATGAAGGTGAAATCCCGAGTTTGATTCCTTCTTAGGATACATGTTCCTCTAAAGAATTAAATATAGGCCTGCCTCTTCAGTGAGGTAAGATTGAAAACTTGCTATAGTAACTAATAGCTACCAATAAAAGTCTTTGGTAATTAAATACGCTACGACTTAATACGCATAAGAGTTAGATGCAACCTCACTAGATTCTCGATATTCCAACCTAGCAAGGTCGCTACAGGAATACTGGAATAGGACTGGGTATGTCCTACTGGAACTCACCCAGCACAAATTTTCATCTGCAGCTTTTAATTCAATTTAATAGTGTGTGTGTATATGTATAAAATATGTAGACTAATAAATTAATTATATATATATATATATATATATATTACTGGCATACGAAATACTTCTTCTTCTTCTTCTACTAATTCAAGCTGTAGGCCTAAGCCCGTTGCGGCTCCTTTATTTGTTCTATCCATCTTTTTGATGGCCGAAATACTGAATTTTAAAATTCAATTTGCAAAATATATATCACCTCTGTATTATAGTTCTAAACTTCGGTAATTTCCTGTTTTACTTTTTCAAAAGGATTCAAATGAAAACTATATGCAGCATTGAAACGATTATAAATCTACATTATATATTTAGAGGAAAATATGCACCAAGCAGAAATCGAGTAAGAGCACTGCTTAGCCTGCAAACGTTGGGATCACACGGCTACCCCGTATTTATCTACACCAATTTTCAAATATATCTCCTACTTAGGCCCCTACACACCTTGCTAAAAATAGAGTTATAGTAAATATTCATGATGGTAGGGTTTTAATGTTATTCTAAGGCTTTACCGCTGAGGAAAATATTGCCAATCTTTTTTTTTCCTGCTTAGAAGCGATCAAACCCGTTTTAGATATTCCTTTAAATTAGAATGTATGTAATTAATAAATACCTCTTTAGTGTTAAATTATATGGTCTAGCGAGCACTCTAAGGGCTAGAGGAAATATTTGGAGTGAATCTGCGGAAGTTTCTAGGTATCACAGGCGCAGGCATTAGATTTCCACTTCAGTGTCTAAAAATGTGTACAAGACGTGAAAGAAATAACAGAAAATTGATGGTTTCATTTTGAAAATTGTTGCTCATTTTGTTATTTTGGCGATAATGCATCATTTTATTATATTAAAATACCTGTGCATATTTTATTAATTTGTCACATTTTGAACATAATAAATCTGACACATTTTAATATTGTGCATATCACTGTTAATGCAAACGTGTACAGAATATCTGGCTAAGTGAATGTTTTAAAAATCGACTGTACAATAATTGCCAGTACATTGTGTACTGTTATCGGAACTGATTGTATAAATTTAACGCGACGTTTCAATTCACTGGTTTTCAATTTAATAAAATTTGTCGCTTTGACCTTATTTTAATAAAAATTTTGTGATGTAATTTATACAACGTCTATTATTTCTTCGTAATTTATAATGTATTTCAGTTCACAAAGGAACGTAAAGTATTAGATTTACTGAAATTATAAAGCATATTTCAGTGGTGCCTGAACATTTTACAAAGTTTAGAGCATGTTTGCATGTATTATTTCATCTTTTGATAGAGCATTAACTTCCAGCCTTAGGCCTAATTATAACATTAGGGTAACTCGTATTTGAATAATTTCTAAAATGTTTGTACAGACGCTTATCCATTAACACGCCATATTACTGCAAGCAACGGAAGTAGAATACACTATGCACTGTAAATGCACTGTTAAAGGTGCATGTGACAAACCAGTTCGTATATTTCCATTGTGATTTTCCTTGTATACTCCCTGAATCGGAAGAGCTTAAAGCTCCCATCCCCCATGCAACCCCAATCTGTCCTTCTCTCTCACTCTCACTCTAAAATAAATAATAAAAAAACTAAAGCAAAGCGTTTGGTTTGTATGATGAATGGTTTGGTAGCAGTTCTTGATTCTGGTATTGGGAGGTTGGGTAGCAAAAGAAAAGAAAATAGGGGGTGGTGGCAAGGAGTGGAAAGCTCGGAGAGAGAGGCTGAGAGACTGAGGGTCATTTTGAGTTATAGCCAACCCACTCTACCCTCTCGCATACTACCCTTTTGCCTTCTGATTTACACCATAAATCATAGGACCCTTCCTCCACCTCCACTCTTGGACACCCTATATATTCAGAAGGGGTAGGAATGTAGAGCATTTTTCCACCAAATTCCTCCGATGTCTTGTCTTCTTTTTATTTTTTATATCTGTGATATTTAGTGTGTTTTTGACAACCAGGATTTTCGATTTTCTGCATGTAAAGTATTTCAAAAGCAAAGACCTAAATCTTTCAACTTGTCTGCCAGTTCATCTTAAAACCGAAGTTAAAGCAAATAAAGCGAACAAAAGAAACCTAAAATAGCACCAGATACATATTCTCCTACTGAAATATACAGAGTGCCAATTATAGAATCCCGGGGTTAATTCTAAAAACCCTTTCAAAGGGCTTGTAATGTAGTTCCACGTACTGGCAACAGTTAGCAAGAGTTCATTATCCTAAGAATCAATCTATAGTGAGCAGCTATAGTGTATCTTCCTGTGCTTGAAAAAGCTGTACGCTGGAATTGAGTTTCTGGTAGAACTCAAAGATCGGTGGCATTTTTTTCCATTTAAAAACTTGGATGAATCCACATTTTCCTAGCTCCGAAGGATACTATCGCCATGAAAGATATGTAGGGTTTTTGGAGCTTTTCCCCTTTCGACAACACAAACTTTTACAGATAACGGACGGCGTTAAGTCCTTTCCGGCATTCGCCTTTGCGGGTGAGGAAAACCCCATAATCCCATGTATCCAAATTGGCCGGCCATGGGATTAGAACCTACGACCTGTCGAATTTGATCCCTTCGGCTACCTCACAAAATAATTTTTAAAAAAGTAGCAATATATGCAAGCAATGTTGCAGCATATAGTATGACACTGACGGGGAGTTAGTGAAAGACTGCATACTCATTTTTTATGATATCTGGTGTCTCTACAAGAGAAAAGATTTTAAGATTGTAAGCTTGTCATGAAAAGCAATTACTATTACAATCGAAGTTGGAAACGAAATCCTAACAAGTACAATCAAGAATAGCCTATTTCAGCTTTAAATTTTTATCTCCTACAATGAACGAAAGCACTGACATCAGCAATAGGCCTACTAATATTTATAAGAAGTGTTGAAAACTTTTCTATTACTGAAGAACTGGCTTGCATACGATAATAATTAAAGCGAACTAAAGCAGGGTCAGAATAAATTCAGTTGGCCTAAGGTCTCTCTCCTTTAAAGTATCCTCTTCCATTATATGCAACAGAACATTATGATAGATGGAGCAACAAATATATCAGGGAAGAAATCAGATAAGTCATTTCACAAAGAATATCCTGAGAACGATGGTATATTTTTACTTACAAAAAAAAACTGTAAATCTGCCCTAGACATGAAGCATGTGCTTCATTTCACTGTTAAGCCCAGTAATGCTAGTCATTCGCGAGAGTCAACTCATAGACAATTCCAAGAGTTTCTTCATTCAGTGTAAGCTAAATAGGCTACTCTGGTACTCTCCTTCATGAAAGTGAGACGACTCAAGGTGCAATTTTAAACCAATCTGGGAAATGAAGGATAAAATAGTTTAAATCATGCCTGAAAAGCACAACTGAAAGTTACATCATGGCTCTGGAACTTTGTTTCCCATATGAACAAATTAAATGTGAAGTTGTCAGAAAGAAACCAAATTGTGGAAGATTCTGGAGGCACCTGAGAGTTTAAAATGCAACTTGCGGTCTAGCAACACTCAAATGAAGAAGTAGTTTCTTGAACTCTAAAAGTCCTTACAGAAATCAAGTTTCCAAAATTTGATTTCTCATACTCAGAAGGTTATCGCCATGTTTGAATCTTCAAAACGTACGCAAAAAGGAGATTTCTTTCTTGAAACTTCGAAAAAGTGGTACAAGAAACAGACTTGTAGAAGGCTCCACTCCTGAGGTCACCTTACCCCAGTTCAACCGGACTATGAAAAGTTATCAGAAGTAGCCTATAGTCGCAATTCCACTCATGACATACCCCTTCATAATCATTGAATACATAACAGACAATATAATTCTGGAAAATGTACCATTCGGGAAATTATTTTGGACTGCCCCATGATTTTTTCTTCCTTTTGGTTAGCTCTCACAAAAGTTTCCCCATCAAAGGTTTAGACGTACAAAAGGTACTGTAAAAATGTTTTTACAGCATATATTTATAATTTCTACTAGACAGTTTTCAAAATTTACCCTAATATCTCTCCAAAACCTACAATAATTTTAAATCAGTAACACGAAGAAAAGAGGTAAAAGGTAAAATATTGTAAAACATTAAAACTTTCAACCATCTCCTTCCCCTCAGTTCCTTCGCGTGCAACTGAAAATACCTATTAATTCTTTCGTGCGCAATTGATATACACCCTTCTAATGCAAGCTTTATAAATCCCGCTATGAATACAAATTTTGCTAAAAATGCTAAATCGGATTGATAAACAACCTATCGATAATTGTCTTATTGCAAGTTTGAAACTTCTATAGCAGGATGTTTAAACTCATACACATCACATTTTTTTGTCCCTTCATCTGAGCTGGTGGAATGATTTAAGGTATTTTGTGAGAACAAAAGGCATGGAAGCAGCAGTGAGGGGATGTGACTTAGGGTAGAGTAGCAGAGATTTTCACATTTCGTAATACTCGAGGTGGCAAGTGGCCACAGAGGTGCAATAAATCATATAAACCACAGACAAAAACTCACGAACCACCACAGAGGTCTACATACAAGGTCCATCAAAGCATAAATGGAATAACGTCATATATAACATTAATTGTATCTTATCAAAATTCAACAGATAGCAGAGCAACCCCTCGTACTTCGAGACATTAAGAGATTATTTGTTTTGAAAGATGTAAGTCATTTAGCGGCACATACAGTTAACATGTATAGTCCACCTAAAAAAAGAATAAAAAAAACTTTACACGATATCATTAACATCAGTAAATCAGGAACGTATTATTACAAAGCCTAAGGTAGCCTATCTATTACACCGGATGCGTGGTATGGTTGTTAGCGTTGATAACTTAGGATTCGCAGATCTGGGTTCGATCCTCCTTGGATTTCCCTGAAAAATAGAGCCAGTGTTGGGGGAGTAATTTAGGCCTACCTATAAGTATTTTATACGTAAAGTACATGTGAAATACCTAATGTAAAAAAGTTTTATACAGATTATGTTATACGCATGATATCTGTGGGAAAGAACACAATATTTTCTTTGCCTTTAGTACCTATGGTATGAGTAGGGAAAGTAAAACTTACAGTAGAGTTCTATGATATACAAAGGAGTATCGTCCCTGGAATATAGCTAATTTTAGTCCGTTTAGTAATTTATTTTATCAGTATCAAAGTGTGAGCACACAACGAAAACATTAAGTCGGCGCCTGTGAAAAATTAAATAAATTAGAATGACAAGATGTATTGCTTTTCGCAGGTTACTCCTTTATTTTTTGAAACCTTAACCTGCGGCCAATAAATAGCAATGAAAATCTCATAAATATCCTCCTTAAAAAAATGCTGCGAAATGGAAGTTTAACTCATGTGAAATTCACTACTTTCGCATTCATATATAAAGATGTTTTATATGTAATATCAGTTAAGAAGGGCATTAAAACTAACGTGCAAAATGGCAACTATATCTAATTAATAATTTTACAAAAGATCAATAAACATATCACACTTTGTTTTTCGATCTCTTAATGTAACAAACAGTGAACATTAGGTAAAAATACACCAATAATAATAATAATAATAATAATAAATAGTTTATATGACATGTATTTAAAATTAAATGCAGATTATTTCACTTTTTAGTTGTATGCAATAATAAGCATTAAACCGGTTACTACAAAACTCTCTTTTTGACATATTGACAATTCATTAGTAACTATTAGGGCATGCTTTTGTATCTGAAGTTCTGATAACCATAGTATAAATGTAACTCCACACAAATGTATCTACAACTGACCTACTCTCAAAGATAATATTTATTTCGGACTCAAATGAATTTAACTTAATCCACAAATGGTAATACAATTAGCATTACAATTATTATTATTGTTATTATTATTATTGTTATTATTATTATTATTATTATTATTAGCATCATTTAGCGTAATCAATAATGGTATAATTATTGTTTGCTATTATTAAAGTGTAGCACTAAATCATAGTTATGCGTCTTTTTTGCTCAATATTTTACAGCTCAATGAGCTTGTTTTAAATACAATTGCGCAATGAATAACCTCTTTTTTAACGGATGTAAATGTCAAAGTCTTAATACCGCCGTCTACTAAATATCTCCCAATTATCGTTATTCAAGAAACAATATACATATGTAGTGTATAATAAAGTACTTCAAGCTCTTAATGGAATGGAACCGACCAATGATTTAGTAGTGCAAGGATTATATTGCGATAGCAAATGAATCTCAATGAGATGATCTCGGCCATAACGAGACTAAATCATACACAGAAAAAAAATACTAAGAATAATTTAGTCCCATCTACAGGGAACGTGAGCATTGTTCTCATTAGATAGCTATTATTCTTATGAAAATGGTGTAGAAAATGTTACGCCTAATCTTCAGATATTGGTAGAACTGGTTAAAACATAACCTGTATCCTGAAGTTAATATCTGATTACAAGAAACTAGCCAATGACAAACCTTTGCCTACTCCGGGAGTGAACTGAACATATCAACTAAAAAAAAAGTGTGCGTGGAACGCCACGCGACAGAAGTGAAACTTGTTTTAATTTTTGGATTTTTTTCAATTTTGGATTATTGGATTTTTGAATTTTGGATTGCTAGACTTTTTAATATTGGGTTTTGGATTTTGTAATTTTGGATTTTTAAAATTCTTTTTATATCTTTTAATTTTATAATTTTGGGTTTTTTAATTTACGATTTTTTAAAATTCTTGAATTTTTTGTTTTTTTGGATTTTCAATTTTTTAATTTTGGATTTTTTATTTTTAAGTTTTGGATTTTGGATGTTTTAATTTTGGATTTTTATTTTTAAAATTTTGGATTTTTGAATTTTTTAAATTTTGGATATTTAAATTGTTTAATTACTAGGATGTGCCCGCGGCTTCGCCCACGATAATTAATTGAAAAATTAGAAATTAATAGTATAATAATTAATAAAGCATTATATTTATTAACACTTGCACGCGAATCATTCTTAAACTAAACCATTAATAATTAATGAAACAGCTAAAATTCCAGCTTTAGAGTACATTCCACGATTAGAAATTGCCACCTGGGAAAACGATCTCAGATTCGATTATGCAGTTCCAAAGATAACTGTGAACCACTGCCTTCTAAACTGTATAGGCTAATTCTCGTGCGTAATTTTCGAGACGGCGGTGGATAATACGTATCGTTTTTCAACTGTTTGTTGACAGATGAATGAGATGTGAATTTTATTTGATAAATTCAGTGTAATTTTCAGAAATTATATAATTTTTCAAGTGAAGGAGTGATTGATTTGGATTATTATTATCAGCGATATTTCAAGAGTTAAATCATCAATATTTTACTGCTGGTGCCCCCGGCTTCGCCCGCCATTATTCATTGACTCCAGGATTTTTAAGAAATTTACACTGGTAGATTATTAAAAATGTTTGTGGTTCAGAGCTATAAAAATTGTAAGTAAAAATGAATTTAGAATATTTGTTCATTGTGTTCATTTCACTTAGGCCTTATATAATAAAGAAACGCTTTTCCTAATCTTGTAGTCGTCATGAAAGTTTAGAATGCGAGAGACGAACATCGCCGAGTATACCCGATGTCTCACGAAGCGGGCGAGCAAGCACGCTATTTAGGGCCGTTGAATTGTATAAGAATAGATGGATTTTTTTATTATTTTTTAAATTTTGGATCTTTGAATTTTTTAATTTTGGAATTTTGGTTTTTTAATTTTGGATCTTTGAATTTTTTATGTTTTGGATGTTTAATTTTGGACTTTCGATGTTTTAATTTTTAACTTTTGGATTTTTAAATTTTGGATAAGCCTAATCATTGAGTTGATTGTTTTCTGTGCAGTCCGTTCCGTCGAACCTCACTAATTTCGTGACGATTTTGAGTGTGTACTAATTTCGTGACGGTTTTGAGCGTTACACAAGCTCTCGATTCATCCCTACCGCGGCTAAAAAAGTTTCACTTAAAAAAAAAATGGCGTGAAACACCAATTGCGTCCTTTACCCTAACTATAAGTAATGCGATTCTTTCGCAACACATTTCCATAAAAGTATACCGGTAGTTCTTTCCAAAACATGAAAGCCTCGTCTCACTCCACTATCCGAGGCCCGGGTAGACTTTGCGGATTGGTTTCATAATGAGACCCTTCCTAATGAGGGTCGCTTATTGTTTGCTAATCTCAGAGTCAGTGTATTTAGGAAGTACCGTACACATTCTTCTTAATGTGGCGCCGATGGCCATATTTACATCTGGGTCGGGAAAGATTGACATATTAACTTATAACACTAACACAGCGGATACAACTATTCAACACAAGACATTGGGCTGGACAATCTGCAGAAACGGAAGAAAACCTGACAGTGTTGCCTCTAGGCCATTAATGAGGGTCGCCCTTTGTTCACTAACCTCTACAGTTAAGTAGCGGGGGGGGGGATGTGATCTGAGAAGCTCCAAGGACTGAAGATTTCATGTTTTGGAAATAACTATATGTAGCTGTCGCAGCCTCGTGCGAAGCCGTATTGGTCCAAAGGCAAAATAGAGTTAAGTTTGAGAAAGAAATGGCTAGCTTACATCTACCCTTCGAAGAATTTGTACCAAAATATTTTCAAATGAAAGTTTCAGATCTTAGTAGCAGCAATTCGTATTTCTACAACACGGAACAGCGTAGGCTAGTATCTAAATAAAAACTTTTGAACAATTTTTCGAGAAAAAAGCAAGAAACGAAATTTTCTTCATGTGAAGTGGAAACAAATGAAATCAAAATGCTTTGTTTCACATCCCCAAATTATACTTAACCAATAGAAAGTTTCGATGTTATAACATTTTTCATTTTCGAGCTATGCTGTTCAGACTGACATATAAATAGCTATTTGAATTAACGAGATAATTATGTCATGGAAATTCTGGAATTTCAAAGAAACTCTACATAATTCGAGTAATATACTGATCTAGAAACTCCGTGGCGCTAAATCCCTGAAGGGACTAGGCCTACCACTGCGTCATCCACCATTGGTAGATGGCAGGATTGGGGAGCATGTGGTCAGCATGCAGACACCCACGGCAGTTAATGGTGGTTTTCGTGACCGGAGCCGCTACTTCTCTATCAAGTAGCTCCTCAGTTTGAATCACGAGGCTGAGTGCGCACCGTACCAGACCTCCCTACCTCAGAAAAATCCGAGGACGTACCGGCGATCGAACCTGGGCCTACGGATCCGTAACCAGCGACGCTAACCACGAGACCACGCAGGCGGTCAATATACAGATCTACACTAGGCCTATATGAAAACGATCGCTGGTAATTTCATCTGCCAGAAGTTGTTCTGTTTTCAACGCATTTCGTAACAATTTTAAGGGTTTTCCCCCAATCGGCGGATTTTTACTTTCAACATACCAAGTCTAAACTGATGGTAATGCAGACTGTAAGTATGATTCTTGAACCATGAGTACACACAAAATGTGACATCGAACTCGCACTATGCAGAAAAAATACAGAAGCTCTTTGCATAGTAGGTAGGCCTACTGGTAACTACAATCCAAGCTCTATACACAATACACAACGGTAATATAAATATTGATAAGAATTTATGAAAATTATACTTCGGACTAAACTGTAGAGGCATTGCTCATTGGGTCAGCTATCTCCTGCATCACTAGTCTACTGATTCTCTGACATCCGGACATATTGGCATAGAAATGAAAGTAGAATTTAAAAATTGGCCAAGTCGGACGTGAAAATGAGAGAAAGAAAAAGAGAGATGAGCCCGACAAGAGGAATAGCAGCCAACAAGCAGGGAGCATATGGTACAGAGCTAAGCCAGCACGTTACTGGCTAAGATAAAAACAGCTTAAGCTACTCTTACAAATCTTGAAGAATAGCCCTCCACAAATATTAAACAAAGAGTTCTCAACAGAACCCTCAACCTACTGCTCATATTTCTCTTGCGATAATCTATAAGCTACTACATGTTGTTTATTTGGAACTTCTGAAACTATTTTATCGCCTTCTTAAGCTTCAACTTCTTTCCGATTAAAATACAAGGTGATAAAATATTGCCGTAGAATATCCAGAGAAAGTTCATAATATATTTAATTTTGTAAAGTTCAAAATAATTTCCTAGCGTCGTTTTCCTAAGCCCAGTAAGAGGATGCAACAAAACAGGAGTGTTTATTATTAGCCCTATTATTATATTCAGCTTTCCATTTAGTTCTTATCAGCAATTTTAAGGTCCTTAACATGGCTGAACTCCTGGTCTGGAGAATCGGGTCCTCCTGAAGGAGATTTCATGTCTGACGAATTTAATTACGCTTATTTTCCTCTAGAGTGCAAAGTGAAGGTGACAGGCACATCCACAGGTAGGAGGAAATTACGAGGGTAAGTCAATAAGTATTCTCACTTGCGAAATTTTTAACTACCTCATTTTTCAACATAGTCCCCTTGCTTCTCAATGTAATTGATCCATCGCTGCATAAGCTTCATGTTGCCCTCTGAATAAAAAGTTTTTCGGCTGAGTAGCAAGCCACGTATGCATTGCTTCCTTCAGTTTTAAGTCTGTGGTGAATCGACGGCCTCTTAAGGTATCTTTAAGTGGGCCAAAAAGATGGAAATCTGTCGGGCGAGGTCGGGACTGTATGCAGAATGCTCACACCTCAAAACCCGGTTTCGAATAGTTTGAGCAGTGTGGGTGGCAGTATGTGGGCACACATTGTCATGCAACAAACAACTCCTTTCGACAATAGGCTTCAATGTTTGGTTCGAATTGCAGGCTTCAGCTCGTTGCTCAACATCTCACTGTAACATGCACTGTTTATTATTGAGCCCTTCTCCAAATAATGTTGCAGTATTGGTCCTTGTGGGTCCCAGAGAAGTGTGAGCAACACTTTTCCTGTGGAGGGTTGACTGTTGAATTTCTTTTTGAATGGAGATGCAGGGTGTTTCCATTCCATGCTTTGGCATTTGCTTTCAGGCTCAAAGTGAGGGATCCACGTTTCGACTTCAGTAACTATTCGGTTCAAAAACCTTCATTAGCACGGCGGTCCAGTAAGCATTGGAAGATGGACACATGATTATGCTTCAGCTGTTCAGTGAGCTGTTTTGAGACTCACCTTGCACGGACTTTATGAAAGCTAAGCCCGTTATGAATAATGCCATATGCAGAACCATGGTTTGCCACTTCATCGACAGTCACTCTTCGGTTTGTCTCAATCATGATAAGTTATGCACTTGCTCAATGTAGGCATCACTAGTGGATGTGGATGGGCATCCTGTTCTTTCCTCGTCCTTCACACTTGTCCGACCATTTTTTTATCTTTTCAATCCATTCATACATGCTTAGCCATGATGAAACATTGCCCCCATACTGTGAGGAAAGTCTTAGATGGATTTTGACTCCTGGAACACCTTCAGACGACAAAAAACGCTACACACTGTTCTTCTTTGGTGCAAATGTTGAGCTGTGCAGCCATGTTTAATGTTCAACAGCGCAATTACTGTGGAGTCATAACAGACAAACACTCCACAAGCGGAGACAAATGAACAACTTGTCAATGTGCACGAACACAAAGTGATACAGCCAACCTACAAGAGATTAAATACAAAGTGTGGATACTTATTGACTTCCCCTCGTATCTATCTTCCTGTATATCCCCACTGTTGGGGCATTAGGGCCTCCAAGTGAAGGTTACTGCTACCAATGCAAATTTTGTTATGCTTGTTTTCCGAGAGGACAGAGGGACAGATGGTAACCCTATCACCTCATAGACCCTTCAGGAAACCAAGGCATTAGTTAGATGTGAAATGAACAAGAAATTTTGTCCAAAGACTCTAATTTAGGCTAGGAGTTCATTTACGTGCCATAAATCTATGACACGGGTCCCCCAGCTTAAAGGAGTTTCTGTGCCCAGGAATTTTACATCCTGAAAAATCCATCGACCACGGCCGGGTTTGATCCTGTGCCTCTAGAGGCTAGAGGCATGCTACCTCTAGACCACTGTGGTCAACACTGAATATCATAAGGGTAATTAAATCACGTAGGATAAAATGGGCTGGTCATATTGCAGGCATGGGGGAGGAAAGATATCTCAAAAATATTGACTGGAAAATCTGAAGGGAAGAGACCATTTGGTAGGGGAGACCAATATTAGAATATATTTAAGAGAAGTAGGATTTGTGAGGGATGGCTGGAGTTAGCACACAATAGGGCTGAATGGCAGGCTCATGTAAGCATGGCAATGGACCTCCAGGTTCCATAAAAGATAATATTTCTTTAGCTTGCTTAGAAATTGTCTATTGCAACTCAGTAAGTAAATAAGTATGTTTTACATCAATGGGGAAACGTGTGTTAACTGGCTGTCTGCTTCGGCACTAATACAACTATACATTTTCTTTGTGTTCAGTCATCTGTCTCGCAGGGGTGGTGTCTCTGGTCCAGTATTCACATGGTAGAGTGAGGGGAAATCCCGAGATAAACCTCACTTTGATCGGTTACTACAAGGGTTCACCTGGGCACTTCGGGCAATTGCCCATGATTATCAATTTTAACAAGAGGTTAACAGTGTTTTTCAAATACTTAATTTTCAGCTAGCGGAAGTGCACAATCCAGAGTCTCTCCAATCAAGCTAGGCTAAGTTGCAAGCAAAAATTTTTAAATTAGTGTATTTAGTAGTATTTTTATTTTTTTATTTTTTATTGTAGCTTATTTATATAACGAGGACGTATCATGTGTTGAATCTTGGAGTATGCCAGTAAATAATTACTGATGAGCATCTATTTCTATTCTTGTTGTATTATAACATCAGTCAATTTTAATGATAAAAGGTGAAATACCAATAATGAGTAATGGTAAGTAAATATGAGTAGTCAATTCAGCATTTTGTTTTGTGACTGGGAAAACCATGAAGAAACTCAAGTCAGATTGACCACCCATGGGGTGTGAACCTGTGACTTCTCGAATGTAAGCCAAAGAAGCTACCATCTCTGACACCTTGCTCAGTGCATTCAATGAACATTATGGTCAACGAAAGTAGCTTATACTAGCCATCAGACAGTTTCTATAGGCATTTTCAAATAAAAGTTGCAGGTTTAAGTACAAGAAGGTATATAAAACTTAAATGGAATCACTATTTTCCAGAAACCAAAAACAGAAACAAGTCATAGATGTGCGTCCTATAATATTCCCAGAAGACAGGTAACATAAATATAAATTTTGTATGTTTTTAATTATATATATTCAAAGAGAAACAAGCAGTCAAAGACAGCATTAAAAATAAATTGTGGATTCAGAAAAAAATGTGTTTTCTGGGAATTATTCTGCATAAAATTTCTGGCTGGAATACAAAATTTTCTCGACAGTACCTGTGCTAAGGGTACCACAAGAAACATTTTCACAGTGTAGATATTTACAAATTTTTAGATATTTAAAAAACTTTAAGCATTTTTACATATTAAAAAAATTATTAACAAGATAAACAAATACAGTATTATTTAAAATCACTATCATTTATTGTAGGAATGTAGTGCTTGTTATAGAACTGTACAAACGAAGTAGAGAAAAGGGACAGAATAAATGTACAAAACTAAGAAGAGCAAAATGAGAGAGAAGAGAAAGAAATGGCTTGGAAAAGGATGAAGTCAAAAGAGAAAGACAAAACAAGGGGCATCATTTATCACTGAAACTGCCTTGTCTCTAGAACAGGGGTTCAAAAGGCTCGAACTTCCTAATTAACAACAGAAGTGTCTTTCCTAAACATTGAAAGTATTAGGTAAAACAACGCCTGTGTGTTTCTGTAGTGCATTACACAAGAGATAATATACTTACTACACATGATTGTTGCTATGAGAAAGTTTAAATACTTATCTTAGGGATGACCAAATGATAGTACATTAATGGGCCACTCTCTGCCTATTAAGAAATGTTATTTCGCTTGTGCAGTAATTTCGTTCCCTACAGTAAGTTAAAAAAAAGTTAGTCAACACTGAAATGCTAACGCAACAATATCTGCTGGACTTCTTTATTGCCTCTAGGAGAGGTCTGTTGAATGACACCAAATTCTTCTCTCGCAAAGTCGTGCTGCTTAATGCAACAGGACATGGTACGGTACAACAGTGGTTTGAAAAAACTGTTGTCACGCTACCAAAAATGTTTGAGGGGAAAAAAAAATTATGTGGAAAAGTAAGCAGAAGAGCAGTATGATGTAAAATAAAAGTCTTTCGACAAATAAATTATGTTTAATTTGTTTTTCAAATACTAGGGGAACTTATTTATTGGACAACCTTGTTATTTAAATTTTGGAATTTCTAGCTGCATCATGTCATTTTATCATACAAACGGGAAACAATATTAAGATAAATATAACATAAAATACCAGTACATAAAGTAATTATTGCCACAGAAAATTGGAGTTTACTTTTGTTTAAATTCTAGATGAGGGTATGCAACTCTACCACAGTAAAATACCGGTACTGGACCTCATGTATAAAGAACTTGACAAGAGCTTATTTATATCATAACTCATGTTTTCATTCACTAATTTCTGAAAATGCAATGAACCCATATTATTTCAACTTCAGTTAACACACAAAAATATTGTATTTTCTCAATACGAATAATAGAACTTTGCTTCAGAATTTTTCTTCCAGACTAAAATACAGTAGAGCTCCAATTATTTTCTGAACTCCAACTACCTGGATCACTTTGAGGCAGTATTCAAATGGTTTTTGTAGCAGTGAGCATTGGGAAACCAAAGCAAAGAGAAAAAGAAAAACTTTTAGCCGACAGTTTGCCAGCAATATAACTGACTCTGACTGATTTGTTCAAGATGCGACACTTGATGGAAGTACAGTACAGTACAATTATTTTAAGAAATTCCTTTTGTTGATGATAAATTCAATTATCTGGATATTTGATTATCTGGTTGGGGACCACCGCTTTTATCGGCACAATGTTTCAAACGAGTCATTTTGCCAATTCCCATAAGCAGGCGGCGAACTGCCGAGGATTCAAGATCATACTAGCAGACTATGGTTAAAGCAAGCAGCGACTGTAACATCCCTTGAGTTGTCAATCAATTTATTTTAGTAGAGTGCAAACAAATGTCACTTTGTTTGAGGTAGCAACTTCTTTATAAAATACATTATATTCATCGTCCAAAAATATTGCACCCTTTGTAGACCTACATTACCGTAAAATATCTATATTTATTTTGAAAGACTCAAAACCAGAGGTGCCAACCTTTCAGGCGGAATATCCATAATCCTATAGTGTGAACCCCTCCTCCATTCGGCTTTTCCAAAAATTCAGATCCAAAATGTATTAGCAATATATGTTTTATGTTTCTATGAATCAATGTGTCTTGTACAGTCATTTCGACCACCATGAGCTACAGAAATATTACATGAGCACACACTGCAAAATAAGTCGTTTTCACTAACATCTGAAGTAACTAAACATGGCCACTCCTTAGGTCAACATCCTCAATATTTTATAACACTGCTGAGGTTTTGCTAGTGGTTGCAATTTGAGAACTAATATGCTTAATTTAAAAAAATGTCAAACCAATCATCTGAAAATGATCAAAATCACAGTCACTGTAAAGTCGGATCACCAAACAGGAAATGACAGTAATTAATGGAAAGGGAAATTCGATACCAGACATAGAGAAAGCAAAGAAAACATACATAAAGGAGAAAGCCATGGAGAATGAAGAAGGAAACCAACGAAAACCCAAAAACTACAGCTGACTAAGCTGTAAGTTTTGCCTCTGCTGTTATTGTAAATCACTCTCGAAAACATGATGGAAGTGATGATTTTGTTCGCTTAGATGAATAACATAGGAAAGTGTTAACATTTTGGTTTCACGATTTCCACTTTTTTCATTAAAGGCTAGTTTACACGATGAAATTAGGTTACGTAGCTGAGTTTCGCAACTGTTTTTTACTTGAATGCGCAAGCACTAGATGTACTGGCGACAATGAGTTAGGACACTATGCAGTTTCAGCTGATTCCAACTTTTCACAAAACTATAATAGTAATTTTGAGATTATACTCTTATTTAGCTTCTTCGCATTTCGTAAAATGAAGTGGGGAAGTGAGGAAATTGTGAAATGTCTGTATTCATACGTGTTTCAAACGTTTATATGGGATTTTAACTACTTGAACTTCAGAAATAACATGAAATGTGCGGTTGCATTGGAAAGAAAATGTGTGTAATTAGTTTCACAAAATCACTTTCATGAAAGTGGTTACGAAACCTAGTGTAATTGTGTAAACTAGCCTTAATTTTAGTTTTTCATAGTAATTCTCCCTTTAACCATAATTCCGTATTAATGAGGGGAAAACCATAATAATTACGCACAATCCTTAATAGTTGGCATCTATGCAAAACGAATTTTCAAGGTTTTTAGTGCCTTTTTGCCTTCATATTTTGAACTTTTTGGTGCCTAGTGTACAGCCTAAAAAATTAAAAATAAAAATTTATAAGACAATTACAACTATCCTGCTGGTTGTACTAAATGGATGTGAGACATTATCCCACACTCTTCAGAAAGAACATAATCTGAATGTTTTCGAAACAGGGTGCTTAGAAAAATATTTGGACCTAAGAGAGATGAAAATAGTGAATGAAGAGAACTGCATTATGATGAGCTTGAAAACTTATGCTCTTCACTGAATATAATAAGGGTAATTACAGTGTTTTGCAGATGACAAACAGTTTGTCCTTCTCCTTGCTTTGATACGCGGTCCAATCAGAGACGGCAAGACGGAGGGAAGACTCTTAATACTAGCGGCGCTTCGTAAGCTCGTACACGTGAGTGGCGGTGAAGGAATCTGCTTCTCATTTGAAAAATACTTTAAATCACGGAGGATGAAATGGGCTGGACATGTTGCATGCATAAAGGAGAAAAGACATATCTTCTCAAAAAAATTTACTGGGAGACCCTCCTTAACGTGAACTCACTTAAGACAAACACTCTGTTAGCAGGAATAAAAATTAGGTCCCGGCAGAGATGTATTGTTTCTTATAGAAAGTTTTATCAGTTTATGCAAATTTTGTTTACCAAGAACAGAGTAACCCTGAATCATTAAATGTCATTTAACCTGAACCTCCAAAACTTTTCATATTATTATTTCCTGTAAGGCATGTAGGCATGTAAGAAATGAATTAGGTGGGTGGGTATGAGTAATTGAATTAACATTAACACTAGCTGGTGCAATCGCTCAAATAGTCATGAGCGTGCCGCCAAGAATCGAATTATAAATATATTTTATTTTATTTTTATGTTCCTTCAAACATAACCAGTATAATTTCATCTTACATAGCATTAAAAATTGTAAGCAGTAAGACACTAATAATGACCAAAAGGAAGCAGGCAAGCATAGGCGTAACCAGGCCGACCATATGGGGGGGTTATAACATCCGCGGGGTCTGGGTGGTATAGAATACCCCCCCAGGGAGAGGGGGGTCCGGGGTCCTCCCCCGGAAAATTTTAAAAATTAAGATGCAAAATAACGACTTTTAAGCTTCCGGGGCTTCACCCCCGGAAAATTTTAAAAATTAAGACGCAAAATAAAGAGTTTGAAGCTTCCCACGCTTTATACTTGTATTATGTAATTTATGGGCAGACTTAAAAAAATTATACAATTTTCCTTTTTTTAATCAATGGGGGGAGGGGGGGTTCAAACCCCCAACCCCCCCCCCCCTCGGTACGCCTATGCAGGCAAGCATAGACCTACAAACAAAACTAAAGTCCTAGAGGAAGTAGGTCATGGAGCATTGAAGAAAACAATTACTGAACAGTATGGTATTGCAAAGTCAACCGTATCCACAATAATTAAAAATCATGAAAAAGTTCTTAATGCTGCTGCATCAAGTTCTGGGAATAAATCGAAGCAACTTTGTGGTGCTAAGTATGAAGACATCAAACTAGATTCAACCAAGCACGTGCTTCCAATGTACCCTTAAACAGACCTATAATTCAGTCAAAAGCAAACGACATTGCTAAAAGTTTAGACATTTAAGATTTCAGCTGTTCTGTCAGTTGCTTCCAAAAAAGACACCTGACTTCGTCATTAGTGATTTGTGGTGAAGCAAATAAAGTTTACGAAAAATGAGCAAACAACTGGTTGCATGAATTTGACCAAGTGAGAGAAAACTATCCAATATGTGATGTGTTCATCATCGATAAAACTGGACTTTTTATAATCTTTATCACAGCCCTACGCTTGGAATGCAGACCGCAGTGAAAAACTCCATTCATGGGTGATTGCAAAGTAGTCCTGCTTAAGGGTTGTAACCAAAAGATACAGAGAATATAATTTTTACACTATAGAATGTCCCAGAAATTAAATTATACTTCCATTAGAGAAGATGAGTTTTCACTCCTTTGTTCAAAGGACTATAATCAAGAGGGGAAAAAAATAAAAAATTCAGTAAGCTTTTCTCATTGCAAAACTCAGGATACTATGCACAAAGGACTTAGAGTTTTCCCCATTTACATACTTAGAGCTTAATATTTGTGATGAAGACAATCCAGTATTATTTCATATAGTGTGTCACCAAGGAAGCCCTGAATGTAAGAGTTTATTGCAATTAAAATCATTTTTCACCCCTTGTTTTACACCTATCCCTCAAGGGTTGAAATAAAAAACTAAAAACTAAACTCCGTGGCGCTACATCCCTGGAGGGACTTGGCCTACCACCCGACCGCTGCGTCATCTCCCGTAGGCAGATGGCAGGATTGGGGGGCATGTGGTCAGCATGCTGACACCCACGGCCGTTAATGGTGGCTTCCTTGACCGGAGCCGCTACATCTCTTCTATCAAGTAGCTCCTCAATTTTGAATCACAAGGCTGAGTGCACCCCTACCAGACCTCCCTACCTCAGAAAAATCCGAGGAGGTACCGGGAATCGAACCCGGGCCGACGGATCTGTAGTCAGCGATGCTAACCACAAGACCACGCCGGCAAACTCAAGGGTAGAAATAGAAAAACAAAATCATATTTCCCTCTCCCAAAAACTCAAGACATCGAATTTTACCAAAATCATAGGAAAACAATTTTTCCATCCCTTTGATCCTGCCTGCTTAGAAAACTGAACTCTTACCACATTTATCCCATTTAAGGGTTGAACTTGGAGAAAAGAGACACCTCTTATAACTTCTGAACAGAAAATGCTATCCAATTCACATAAATTCATACTTCCCACTCCCGAAACCCAATTATACCCACTTGAAGTAGAAGTCTGAGGTGAACAGACAAACCACGTTGAAATTATAAGATTTGTAATTTTTTTGTTTTTTCTTCTCTAATATTTCAAAGTATTATCAATTTAACTAACAGTGAATGAAAAGTGGGGAGAAAATTATTCGTAAAAATTGTAAGGTAGCTTACCTTTTCTAGTCCCTCTAATCAGTGGCGTCTCCTGCATAGGATCACATGAGCACGTGAACCCCCTAATAATTCTTATCTTACCTAATTTTGTCAGTATTATTGAATAAATAATAATTTTTGTATGGTTTGCCGTCTCGCTGTATAGAAAGATGTGTATTTTGTTCCCTTTTGCGGGCTTCCTCGAGGTGGTTCACTAGCTAAGGGGTGAACCTCTTAGTATTGCGTTTTGCATTGCCTAAAGTTAGCAGGGGCTCCGGAGCTAGCAAGTGTGACAGGATCACACGTCATTCGTGCACCCGACCTTAAGAGGGCAGCATCGGACAACGAATCTGATTTTTCCCCCTTCAACTGAAGACGGCAACATCGGTAAACTCAGAGCCCTATGACACTACAGTTCTCCGACGTATTTTTCTTACCTCCATCTCATCCAACTTGCGAGCTGCCAGAGGGAACTTGTTTTATGACCCATCCATCTTCCCTTATTATATAGCTTTGCACAGTGTTGTCGCATTGTCACAATTTATTCACAGTGAAGCTTTGATTTTCTGTTTATTTCCTCTACATTCCGTCTTTTATGTCACAATTACCTACATCAATATGCCATTATTATAATTATTCATGAATAGATAAATATTTACTTTAGTACATTGATACATAGCCAAACAGTGATTTCTCTTTCACCTTCACCCTCAGCTGGAAGGTATAAGTTGCAACACAGTCTTCTATCCCTGTCTATACCATGTGTTTTGCTCAAAACTTCAAAATATAATTTTTTTTTCTGGCCAGCAAAGATTAACCAGCGGGTGGTAGCCTAGGTGGTCTGTTTGTAGTAAGGGGTGCGAAGTTTACAGTTACATGCTCTCCCAAACAGCAATTCCGTATCAGTTCAAATGGAATTCTCACAGCGTGATGTCGCGATTGTTTGTTTAGTTTAGCAGTGTATATAATAATTATTAATAATTCTAGCCTAGTTTAAAGAATAGTTATAATAGTTAAAGAGTAGAACAGTATATATAGTTCACAACTATAACCATTTGGGAAATGCATTCAATAGGCTAGTTCGTTTTCTACCAGTGAACTTAAAAGTAATTTTGTTTATTAATGTGTGAATACCGTGCAGCACTTGCAATGCTGGCAATAGAGAAACGTTGAGTGCGCAAGAAGAAAGACTTCAATTTTAAAGTTATCGAGAAGTTCGCTGCACAGAAAGAAAGAAGAGTACATTTTCTCTACAAGTGATGAGATTCGTAAGTCCTGTATTTTGTTTTTCTATTTTTAGCCCCATGTGAACACCCAAATATTTTACCCACGTGACGCCACTGCCTCTAATATCTGCTTATGGGGAAAATGTGAGACATGAGGAATCCAAAACTTTTCATTATTTAAAATTTTGTGCAATTAGAAGGCATAGATTTTCCACCCCCCTTCAACACTGTAATACCCTTTTTAGGAATTGAAATGGAGAAAAGACACATTAATAAATGCTTCACTACAGAATATTAAGTGCAAAGGCATTTCGTTCTCTACACTGCATACCACATATGTGGGGTTACTGTCTGCAGATGTTTCTTAAAATTCCCATGCCCAGTCATTAGACCGACCATGAGTCTCTTCTCCATCCTATTTAACTACAGGACTACAGTACTTTTTATAAGATATGGTTGTGGCTTCATTAGTTTCCCTTGTCTTTCTTTGTTTCTGAGAATTTTTCAGGTAATCTATGTGCTGTTTTTTGAACCAGTCTAATAGTTTGGAGCAAACACATACCATGATGGAACCATGCATAAATAGCTACATAACTTAGGTCCAGTAAGTGATCGTACATGCAAGAAAAAGAATATAACGAATGAAACATCTTACCTTATAAATTTTCTCCAGGAATTGATGAATTTTCTTGATACAAGATGGAAAGCTTGATTCGTAGGCTGTCTCTGTCTCTGGAGGGATGGGGAAATACTGAAAGATACACGATTCCTAACAAGGTAGAGATCCAGTAACTTTGCTTTCTGTGAAGCTGCCACCTGCCGGTATATACCACTCGTTACTGCATCTTCATGTGTGCGATCCTTGGGGGAAAAAAAAGAAAGATTGGCAATGAAAGATAAATGCACACGATAATAAAGCGAAGAGCAAGAACACTTAATAAAATCTATAATAATAAAAGGAAGCGTTTGTCTTTCTGTCTGTCTGTGCACGATGCCCAGTGAAATCTACTGAATGCAGAGATCTGAAATTTTAAACATAGATGGACTGAAGGGTGAGCAAATGCACCTGAAAGCCAGATTTTTTATTTTTGCTTTTGTTCACGAGTTATGAGTGAAAAATGGGCAGAAAACGTGCATTTTTTGCACTTTCAAACCATCAGTCTTCAGTAATACATTTCAACTGTCAAATCAATTGCAGGCGGCTTTGCCTATTTTTGTCACAACTTAAAATAAAAGCATCGCGATCGCCGCCTGAATTCTCTAAGCCCACCCTGGTCAATTCATTTGTTTATAATGTCAAGGCATGCAGAAATCTGAAATTTTCAAAATAGACAGAAGAGGGATAATGAATGTAGGCAAACATTGCTCGATTTGAACGACACTCACTATGCAGGGGTTTTCTGGGCCAGGGAACTCGAATCTAAGGTCGTTTATCCCTCGCTGCGCTTTCTAATCATGGAATTTACTTCAAAGCCGGATTTTTAGCTGTTTCATTAATTATATTTATCATTTAGTTTAGGCCTATGAATGTTTCGCGTGCAAGTGTTAATAAATATATTGTTTTAATTATTTTTAACCTTCCACTTAATTATCAGGGGCAAAGCCTTGGGGATCTGCTAGTATGCAATAAGTACACTTCAGGACAGCAGGCCTTAAGTCAGGCATGCAAGTCAGCTATTACTGAGACATGTACAGTCGGTCAAAAAAAAATGTCAGGCGTTATTTTATAAAGTATCATGAACAAGCATATGCGCATGTACAGGAAGACTTAAGGTTAGGTTCACACATGCCTCTTGTCTATCCATGTATTTTCTTGATTATTTAGTCAGTTTTGTTCCAAAACAAACATGTATAGAAGGCTGTGGCAATATGCCTCAAATCCGCCATATTCTTGGTTGCAAATTTTTATAATATTAATAATTAATAGATTCGCGAGGAATATGTTTATTCAAGGAGCACTTTTTAAAGATTTTATTTTATAATAGCAGTACTTGTAGTGCAACATCAATAACTTACGCTCAACTTCTGCAAGCAATCTAGCATCGAAATACGCGGCCTTCCGCAGATCCACGTTTCCTATGAAAACTTCCGGTCGCATTATAGTGATGTTCCTACTTCTGAGCTGCTCTTTCATAAATATGGAACCTTCTTGCTGCTTCAGAGGCCGAAAAATGCAGGTCAATTACAGCCCTAACTACACTTTCTCTCACTTTAGCATTTGTATGTGGTGATGACACAAAGCAAAATGAATTATGACAATACATTAAGTTGAATATCGTGTGTTGCGCTTTCCGCATTGTTCATTTTTCCTTCGTTGTTCATTTTTTCCCTCCTGTCGCATGGCCTCATATGAACTGAGAATGGCCTGTATTTTATGTCTTTTATAGGAAACTTGTGAACTAATGCGTTAAAACTTTAATTTTAACTGCATACGAGTCCCGACGTTTTTTATTTGACCAACTGTACAATATGATGTCAGTCCTTCCGCCTCTTGCTACAGTGCACAAACCTCAATACACATTCAGAGTGTCATAATGAAGAGTTGCATAAGGAAGCAATTCTTATACTCGAACTCTACATCTTTCATCTGAATGTCAAACCATGCCACAGTGGTTTAAAACGCAAATCTAGTGGGTCAAAAATGCAAATCTAGTGGGACAAAATTCATTTTGGTCACCCTTGTAAAAATAAGTAAACAAAGTTGCATAAGCACTTGGCTGAATTATAAAAAAGCACATCCGAATGCATTGACAAAAAACTACTAGTCGAATTTATGGGCTGTAAGTGGAATTTAATTGCAATGTGCACAGCTTGCATCTTTTATGATACTGTCTTTTCTTTTCATCAAGGAAACTAAGAAATAAAAATTACTTCACAGGTTAATTTTATTAAAAACATAACATTTAGGTCTGCTCAGTACACTGAATCGAGGGAACCAGCAATAAACCCCATCTGAAGGCGGTTGTGATGCTATTTAAGCAATGTTAAGTAAATGCAAGCATTAAATTAAATTTATATTGATTTATACTCCTTTCACATTCACCAGAGGTTTCAAGGCCAAACGTAGCTTGCCTATGATCCCCCCACTTACCGAACTCGTATGACATCATACCCCTCCAATGCCAGTCACATGACAAGCCAGTAGGGAGTTCCCCTTGGTGTCCAACCTTGCAGGTTATCGGCTCTGGTTTGTTTTTTTGTGTAGAAGTGTTTTCTTGTAGTGATATGGCTTCACATATGGGTGGAATGAGACGACAGTCTAAAAATGTGATTTACAATGTGTACAATTACTTCAAGTCGCTTGAAAATTGTGAAGAAAAAGTAAATGTGTTGTTTAGAGATACGCAAAACGTAGTCGCGAAAGCGTGTGGCGTATCATTAAGTACAGTGCAACGCATTTGTCAGGAAGCTCAGCAAAGTGCGCCTGATGATGTAGAGGTTCAAGCCCCGGCCCCTGGCCCGTCCTTTAATTCCCCAAGGAAAAAATTAATTCGAGAAAAGCCGGTCACAGAATTGGACGATTTCGAGAAAGACGTTATTCGCCGTTCTGTACAAGAATTTTATGATCATGGTGAATATCCCACTCTTAAAAAACTAAGGGATATATTGAAAGAAAAGATCAATTTCAAGGGCGGTATTACATCTATACATAAAATACTTAAAGAACTTGATTTTAGATACAGGAAATGTAATGATGGTAGGCGTTTCTTAATGGAAAGGAAAGATATCGTAACTGCACGCGTTGCATTTTTGAGGAAAATGCACGATATCAAAAATGAAAATAATCCCCGTCCTATCATATACCTTGACGAGACGTGGGTAAATCAAAATCATAGTAGGAAATTTATCTGGCAGGACTCTACAAAGAACGGTGGCCTCAGAATTCCTTTGGGGTAAGGGTCTCGTTTAATAGTATGTCATGCAGGCTCAGCTCGTCATGGTTTTATTGAAGGGGCAGATTTAGTTTTTCAGTCCAAAAGTTCTATTGATTACCACCAAGAAATGAATAGCCAAGTGTTTAGAGAATGGTTTGTAAACTTGCTAAGGAGTCTGGATGAGGGATCTGTAATAGTGATGGATAATGCGAGTTATCACTCTATGCTTAAAGAGAAAATTCCCAGTACCAATACTAAAAAAGCTGATATTGTGTCATGGCTTCAAAGTAAAAACATACCCCATAATCCTTTACACACAATTGCTGAGTTGCTCGTTATTGTCAAACAGCATAGTAGTAACTACAGAACATATGAACTTGATGAGCTGGCCTTGCAAATGGGACATGAAGTTGTGCGTCTCCCCCCTTATCTTTGCCAGTACAATCCAATAGAACTCATATGGGCGCAAGTAAAGGGTGAAGTGGCCGACAAAAATTGTACTTTTAAAATTAAAGACGTCCGAAAATTATTACACGACAGCATAAATAATGTGTCGGTGGAAGACTGGCAGAATTGCGTTCGTCATGCCGAAGCACTGCAAGAAGAGGATTTTGTAAAAGAAGGGCTACGAGATAACTGCATCGAAAATATCATTATTCGTTTGTGTGATGAAAGCAGTGATGACAGCAGTGACGATGATGACCTTGATGGAGTGGAAAGCAACGAAAACTGAGTATTCTACTTGGTAAGCCAATTTTTCTGTTTTATAATGTATTAATAATTATTTATTTATTTATTCGTTGCTCCCGTACTTTACAGGTCATGTTTATAATGTTTATTTTATATACGTTCAACTTCACCCACACAGAGAGAATCTTTCATCGTAACCCCCCCCCCCCTATCGGTTGGATGTCGTATGAGTGTGTGCGACAGCGCAGCTCGTCCGCGCCGAGGGGAATACTGTCGACTTCTGATCAGTGGGGGAAAGCGTGCTAAATTTGGCCTTGAAACCTCTGGCGAATGTGAAAGCACTATAAGAGAGAAGATGGGTGAAATTTTGATAAAATTTGTTCAAAAATGGCATGTTTCATTTTTTGCAAGAAATTAAATTATTAACCTCAATCAACATGATCTATAATTTTTTTAATTTACAAGCAATCCTATTTAACATGTTTATTTTTTAAAGCTCTATGGCATTTGTAAGTGTTGAAAATTATGTCATATTTAAGAGGCTCCAAGTCCTCAGCTTTTTAACCTTTTCACTGTTAACACACTATTCACTGTGCAAACTGGTGGTGCTGAATTAATTTGAGAATTTTCTCAATAAATAATCATAAATGGATAAACAAGTGCAAATAATCTGTCAGTTTCATCCGAAACAAAAGAACAGGAAGTATCTTTTGAAGTTTAGACTGTTTTACACAACCCTGGGGCTGCATGTCATTACAACACAGCAGAGATAAATACCATGTGTTTCAATGGATGCTTCAATACATTGCCTGAAATATTTAGTTATAGATGGCAGCCCAATTCAGAGAACAGGGAACCATGGTGTCAGGAAGTAGACAACAGATGACATTATATGCTGGCACACTTGGAATCTCTCTCACTATGAATACCTTTTGTCTATTGGCATCCAGAGTGGTATATCAGATATATCCAGCAGTAGCAGGCCAAGCACTGATGCGTGCTGACAGATATAATGGCAGTATCAGTGAAAGAGTTAAATACCATCCTACCTAATATTTATTTTTCTGCTAGAAAATTTGAATTGCCTAAGTAATCAACAAAATAGAGTGTATTTTTACTATCCACTATTTATTATGGTTGTACAATGAAGCAGTCAAACATCAGTGGATAAAAAATTTTTCATTTTGAGTGATTTATTCCTGTTTTTTACTTAAGTCAACAAAAATTAAAATTTTCTGAACAACACCGCCAATTTCCCCAATATGGCATAGGATGGGCCACAGTGTCTAATTGCAAAATACAAATAATAATATGCTGTATATCAGATAAACTAGAAGTTCATTATTCAGATATCACAAATTTTCTAGTGGTTAAAAAAGTACCATATGCAGTGGGATATAAAGAGCAAAGCGACTGCAGCCTCTTAAATATGGCATCATTTTAAAAATTTAAAAGTGCCATAGGGCTCTAAAAGTTAGATGTCAATTAGGGTTAATAGTATAATTTGTTGCAAAAAACAAAAACGACATTTTTGACCAAAATTTATTTAATTTAGGCCTATTTATCTGCAGTTTAATTTCAATTGTATAATCTTCAACTCACCTCACAGTGTCTGCAAGCTTCTGTGCTTTCAACAAAAGTTGGAGCAGATGGAAAGTAACTTTTGAAAATCTCCCACACCTGCTCTGAGACCAGCCTTCGAAAACTCTGTTCCACACATAGATGCCCTGTGAAAAAATTAATTATGTTACTTATTTTTGTTGCTTGTCTACTTACATAAAAAGACAGGTGAAGATTTAACCAAAGTCGACCATTAAGATCCAGAAAATACATAAAATACATTTTTGGCAAAAGAAGTATATAAAGGAAAAAGCAATAGCAATTTTTTTTTTTTTTAATACACATGGGAAAGATATTAATTACCATCTAATATATGATTTCAACTCGTGTTTCCATGTACATCCAACTCAACCTATTAAGAAGATGGATTTAAATTGAGAAATTAATTAAGATGGCCTTGCTCAGTTTGTAGGGTTGCCACCTTTCTGTAAGGCTAAGGAGGGACACTTACCGAATATATGCAGATCGCCGATCTTCATACCTAAATTCGTACTTGGAACAATTTATTAATAATAGAAAGATGGAATATATTCATTACAAAGACAAAAAGCTGTGTAACAGTAACACTAACATTAGAAAAGAAAAGATTAGCATGATAATAAAAAAAACCTGGGCAAATTCACGACTTGATGCTGTATTTCTTGTTTGATTTGGCAGCTTCTAATAATTCTTTCATCTGTGTCACTCTCACTATATAGTATTTACAGGTATCTATAACATTTGTAGAAATTATTATTTCACTCTTTATGAGGTCAGCTGAGCACTTGTCTCTGGATTCTGTCCATTTTAGATTCATGAGAGGACAATCTATCCACAAATGCATTGCTATCAGGAACTAAAGCATATATAACTCATATAACTCATCCAAATTAACATCAGATTCTACATTAAGTGCCTTCACAGAGTCTTTGACGGTGATTTCACCGCTGCCAACACGATACATTTTAGCGATGGAACAATAGCCTATCGATATCTTGATCATGAGTCGAAATTCACAAAATATGCCACTAAGAATAATTTACTGTCTCATATTTTGTTTTGGAATAATTTGGCGTCCCGCAATATAATGCGTCCCTCTTAGGCATAATTCGGGACGCTGAAAATGTTCTTAAAATGCGGGATGTCCCGCCTAATTCGGGACAGGTGGCAACGCTATCAGTTTGCCAAAGCAACCGTGGGAAAAATGAGCATCGTTGAAATCAAACTTTTTGAAATAGAATTTCAATCAATTTAATTTGCTGATTGCTTCGATTTTGTTAACTATCTTACGAATGCATGCCTCAATAGAAAAAAAGACATTAATGTTGACATTTCTTGTCCAGACAAAACACTTCAGATGTTAATAAATCTAACACACTGGTTACTACAATATTATGCACATCATTATAGGCCAAAGTAAACCAATTTAATTGAAGTAATTAAAACAGCATATCGTCTCCTTAGAATGAAAACCTCGTATCTCAAAAGAGAAGCAAGAGTATAATTAATTTATTATTAGACAGAAAAACACGTATCTCAACTATCTACCAGCCAATATTACAATAATAACATGTGTGCTGCCCTCTAGAGAGGGAAATGAAACCTAGTGTATAGCTAGGAAGCGTTATTAAGTGACAAAGCCCCTTATGTGTTTTATGAGATACGAGGTTTTCATTCTAAGGGGACGATAAGAGATTTCCTTTGCTAATCCTAAAAACTTAACTAGTCACTAATTACTTACAAGACATGGAAATGCAAGCATGTATATCAGAGGTGGGTACAATTCATTATTATAAGACTATTTCCTCCCATGGTGAAAAGGAAAGAGAGAGATAAGGCAAACTACAAATAAGCCTACAAAGAGAGCAGGAAACTTACCCTGCAACAATGTGGCAGACAAAGTTAAGTAAAATCTCTCACTATAAACAAAGTTTTTCTTAGCAATAAAAAATATACCTAATTTTACAAGGGAACACTGCAAATTTCTTTACATTTGCAAAATGTTGCCTTAATCTAACAATATAATGCCATTTTTCAAAATCTAGACATCTCAACCAACAAAAAAGCTTATAAGTTAAGTAGAGCCACGAATATTTGGTGGATCACGGAAAAGCTAAATTTTTTAATAGGCCTACATAAAAAGAAGTATCAGCATTAATTATATAGTGATTGCCCTCATAATTGCTAACTTGTACTACTGGTATCTCAATTAAAGCCAAATTTTATGTCAACTTACAAAATGAATGCTTATTTAAGCTTTACTACAAAATTAATAATTAAATGCGATATTTATGCAAAACTGACACTTTAAAATCCTTATTTCAAGAATAAAAATCCCTTTAGGCAGGCCTACAGGCGGAGGTAGATTTCGAAGTGCTTTTGGTTTAATTTATTGTCGCTGCATAGCACTCTTCTTCTTTAGCCTTGGCATGGTAAACCTGCAGTAATAAGAACTGAATTCGGTAAAGAGGAAGAGCCTACAATCATTTGTTTTGACAACAAGAATATGATATAATATTCTGGGAGGCCGTGCGCAAGATCAGCAATGAATAAAATTAGCAAATTCTTTTAAGAGTTATTATTTTCAAACATTAAAATCTCGCGTAATATGAGAGCTATCAAGAAACTATTTATTGATTTGTAGAGTACTCATCAAGAGCTTTTCAACGATACCCCACAAGACGTGGTTTCAAAAGTTTCGAATTTTCATCCCCCACCCCCACCTCCACCCCCACCCTCACTCGAACCCCCGAATCGTTGGTGTCACTGTGAACTCCATAGGGAGTACTCTAATTTATTCAAACAAAGTTTCCCTCTATACTTCATAGGGGCCGAGATATACATTTTTAAAAATTTCAACCCCCTCCCCCGACCACCCCCTTGGGCCAATTTTGCCCATTAACGAACTTGTCCGAACTATTGGGCCTAGAAATAACATAATAAAATTTGGTTCAAATATCTTCAAAATTACGGCCGCTATCGTGTAAAGATATAAATATAAATATATATATATATATATATATATATATATATATATATATATATATATATATAAATATATATATAAATATCACAAATTTTTTTTTTTGAACGGGCGGTGGTTTCGTACTTAGGGGAGCATGAAACGTAAAGAAAAGAAAGAATTTTTCGAAAATCATAAAGTGGTATCCATTGCAATAGGTAGATTTTTCTTCGAAAATCTACCTAAAAAGAAGTTTTCCACAACATAGAGAGATTGTTTTGGGCGAACAGATGTATGCACTAGCCCATAAGATTGTTCCTACAGTAAATGAACTTACTGATGTCTAAACTTGTAGGCATCTTTATTTTACAACAAGAAACAGTTTATAAGTTAGTCTGTCAAATGATTGGAAATGGAATGGCAGATTGCAGATAGTCCTTTTTCCATTGTATGCATGATAAAACTTCAAAACACAACACAGTTTAAAATGCACAATGGATGTCACATAACCTATTAAAACTCGACATTTCGGCCTACTGCAGGAACACTAAATGGAAGGAATCATTCCATTTAGTGTTCCTGAAGAAGGCCTAGTGGGTGGGCCAAAATGTCGAGTTTTAATAGGTTATGTGACATCCATTGTGCATTTTAAACTGTGTTGAGTTTTGAAGTTTTATTGGAATGATAAGTTAATAAGCTTAGAGATTTAGTTTTAAAAGGTCCTGGACATGTAGTTTTTTCATTTTGTCACATAATTGTTTAACTTGCCACACTTAAAAATTGCAGTAGTGTATTCTTCTTTATGAGACAAAATTTTAAAAATCATCCTTTTTGAAAATGTACATGATCATGATTTTGCTAAATTCTAAATGCAGCTGCAGACTGTCAAAGTCTGCCCTTCTGAAAAGTGATTTAGAGCAAGTTGCCTACAAGTGCAAGTATCAGAGTATCCAACGCTGAATGTAAAGTGTTTCCAGTCAATGTACATTTCAATTTCAAATGCTGATTTTGAAAGAGCCCCTTCAGTATACAGTGATATTTAGTCTGATAAAAGAGTAATCTTACAGCAGGGACTTAGAAATCTGGCTAACTTGTTATTTTAATGAAGAGGCTAAATAAATCATTTGAAATTTAAATTAGTACAATAATACAAGTAAGAATCAGCTTGAAAAATTTTTTCATGTCATAACCGGGATTTGAACACGGATCTTCAGCTTAACGCGCTGATGCTCTACCATTGAGCTACCATGACAACATGCCAGTATGACATCAAATTCCTCAACTGATTCAGAAGACAAGGCAAACCACGGGAGGTTTCTCTCCATTGAGAACACACATCCAAATGGCGTCCTACCCTTGTAGGTACTTTGAAGCCTAGTTATACTATTAATTAAGTGGAAGGAAAGGAAATAGACATTATATCCATGTCTGGGATATTAATACAAGTAAGAATCAGCTTGAAAAATTTTTTCATGTCATAACCGGGATTTGAACACGGATCTTCAGCTTAACGCGCTGATGCTCTACCATTGAGCTACCATGACAACATGCCAGTATGACATCAAATTCCTCAACTGATTCAGAAGACAAGGCAAACCACGGGAGGTTTCTCTCCATTGAGAACACACATCCAAATGGCGTCCTACCCTTGTAGGTACTTTGAAGCCTAGTTATTATTTATATACTATTAATTAAGTGGAAGGAAAGGAAATAGACATTAAATCCATGTCTGGGATATTAATACAAGTAAGAATCAGCTTGAAAAATTTTTTCATGTCATAACCGGGATTTGAACACGGATCTTCAGCTTAACGCGCTGATGCTCTACCATTGAGCTACCATGACAACATGCCAGTATGACATCAAATTCCTCAACTGATTCAGAAGACAAGGCAAACCACGGGAGGTTTCTCTCCATTGAGAACACACATCCAAATGGCGTCCTACCCTTGTAGGTACTTTGAAGCCTAGTTATTATTTATATACTATTAATTAAGTGGAAGGAAAGGAAATAGACATTAAATCCATGTCTGGGATATTAATACAAGTAAGAATCAGCTTGAAAAATTTTTTCATGTCATAACCGGGATTTGAACACGGATCTTCACCTTAACGCGCTGATGCTCTACCATTGAGCTACAATGACAACATGCCAGTATGACATCAAATTCCTCAACTGATTCAGAAGACAAGGCAAACCACGGGAGGTTTCTCTCCATTGAGAACACACAGGTACTTTGTAGGTACTTTGAAGCCTAGTTATTATTTATATACTATTAATTAAGTGGAAGGAAAGGAAATAGACATTAAATCCATGTCTGGGATATTAATACAAGTAAGAATCAGCTTGAAAAATTTTTTCATGTCATAACCGGGATTTGAACACGGATCTTCAGCTTAACGCGCTGATGCTCTACCATTGAGCTACCATGACAACATGCCAGTATGACATCAAATTCCTCAACTGATTCAGAAGACAAGGCAAACCACGGGAGGTTTCTCTCCATTGAGAACACACATCCAAATGGCGTCCTACCCTTGTAGGTACTTTGAAGCCTAGTTATTATTTATATACTATTAATTAAGTGGAAGGAAAGGAAATAGACATTAAATCCATGTCTGGGATATTAATACAAGTAAGAATCAGCTTGAAAAATTTTTTCATGTCATAACCGGGATTTGAACACGGATCTTCAGCTTAACGCGCTGATGCTCTACCATTGAGCTACCATGACAACATGCCAGTAGGACGCCATTTGGATGTGTGTTCTCAATGGAGAGAAACCTCCCGTGGTTTGCCTTGTCTTCTGAATCAGTTGAGGAATTTGATGTCACACTGGCATGTTGTCATGGTAGCTCAATGGTAGAGCATCAGCGCGTTAAGCTGAAGATCCGTGTTCAAATCCCGGTTATGACATGAAAAAATTTTTCAAGCTGATTCTTACTTGTATTAATATCCCAGACATGGATTTAATGTCTATTTCCTTTCCTTCCACTTAATTAATAGTATATAAATAATAACTAGGCTTCAAAGTACCTACAAGGGTAGGACGCCATTTGGATGTGTGTTCTCAATGGAGAGAAACCTCCCGTGGTTTGCCTTGTCTTCTGAATCAGTTGAGGAATTTGATGTCATACTGGCATGTTGTCATGGTAGCTCAATGGTAGAGCATCAGCGCGTTAAGCTGAAGATCCGTGTTCAAATCCCGGTTATGACATGAAAAAATTTTTCAAGCTGATTCTTACTTGTATTAATATCCCAGACATGGATTTAATGTCTATTTCCTTTCCTTCCACTTAATTAATAGTATATAAATAATAACTAGGCTTCAAAGTACCTACAAGGGTAGGACGCCATTTGGATGTGTGTTCTCAATGGAGAGAAATCTCCCGTGGTTTGCCTTGTCTTCTGAATCAGTTGATGAATTTGATGTCATACTGGCATGTTGTCATGGTAGCTCAATGATAGAGCATCAGCGCGTTAAGCTGAAGATCCGTGTTCAAATCCCGGTTATGACATGAAAAAATTTTTCAAGCTGATTCTTACTTGTATTAATATCCCAGACATGGATTTAATGTCTATTTCCTTTCCTTCCATTTAATTAATAGTACAATAATATTTGGCATTTTATTATAAGAACAATACCTTGGTTAACTTACCATGAGTACACAGAAGATCTTCATTGAAGTCCAATGCTTCATCATCATCCTGTTCATCTTCTTTCGTGCCTTCCTCTTTCACAGGACACTCAGGCACTTTACCATTATGCACAGCTTGTTCTTCATGGTAAACTGGATCATCACTCGATGAAATGCCGGCAGCATTATTTGCAGGTACAGTGTCTCTTTCAGAAACCTCACACATTTCACTATCTACAGATACTCTATGTATAACGTCACCACCAAAGCCAGGAGTTTTTATTTGCACATATTTAAGTTTCTGTTCTAGTCCATTTTCACTGACATGTATATGATTTTCTGAAGTTGATGAAACATCATTAGATTCACTAGAATCTACCAGTCTGTCATCTTGATTGTTTTGTGATGTTGTAATTGAAGTTGATGAAACAACATTAGATTCACTAGAACCTACCAGTCTTTCATCTTGATTGTTTTGTGATGTAGTAATATCATCTACAGAGCTTCCTGCCTCACCATTACATCCATTGGATTCTTTCACAGTATCTTTTTTGTGGACATCTTCTATCTCTCGTAGAACTAATTTTCTCCAATTTTTCAATGAATCCTTGCCAACCCAAAATAATGTTTCACCACTGCAAACAAAAATGTAGGTATTAAACATAAGTGTAAAGCTTAAGTTTTGATGGCCTGCGAATAAACAAACACTTCCTAATAATCAGGAAGTTTACACAGTGAAGTATTTATTAATTAGAATTAATAATGAGATGGATAGTACACTGACTTCACTAAAATTGCCACTAACCTGGACTGCAGTTTTGTTTAGGGATGCCTAAACGAAACTATCCATCTCATTATTAATTCTAAACAAACACTTGTTTCAACTAGAAGTAAAAACAGTATTCCTTGACAATTATTCTGTGTCAGGTCTCACAACAAATTCAAGGCATGTTATCGTACTTTGAATTATTCATTAACATTGTAAAGTAGAAGACACAAAATATAAAACACGTACATATAATGTTAAGTAATCCCTACAGTTGTTGTAATATAATAATATGATATACAGTGAAACCTCTCATTTAAGGACACTGAAGGGGCATGACAATCTGTCCACATCCTTTATTGGGAGGGAGGCTGCCCAATCTCACAGTGAACTTATGACACGTTTTAGAATAAATCTGTTTAATTCTAAATAGACTACAGTAAATTCCTTACTACTTTGAGCTAGATGAGACCAAAAGAGAAAATACTGTGCCATGCAATTTTATTATAGGTTTACATTTATGTAATTGTCTACAATATTTTACTGTTTTCAACTTACGAATAATGTTATGCTTTACTAAGTCATCTTTCTGTTGCAGAAGAGTGCTTATTTGTCTTTCTCCTATGCAGAATTTATATGCAAGCACACGAACCCTGCTTTTATTCTTTACCGCACACCCGATAACTTCAAACCTTTTGCATTTTACATTCCCCCGTGTGGTGTCCGGGCTACTGAGTAGAATAGCACCATGGGACCTCCCCCTGTCGTAAGAGGCGACTAACAGGAGTAGCTGCCCGCTATCCATACCTAAATCCTATCTTTCCAACCCAAAGCTTGGGGGTATAACTGGGCCACCCGGGCTCCCGAGGGGACATAAATATTGGGAGTCCAGTAGCCCGAGGTAACGGGCCTTCAGCGTTGGGCTAATCCCCCACCTGAAGTAAGAAGCGGATTCAAAGGGACATAGCTAGCCTCGGAATTGGACGGATTCAACGGAAACGACTTGGTAAAGACAAGGATATACGATTGGCAACTTGGAATATAACATCAATAACGGGAAAGGAGACAGAATTGGTGGAGGAAATGACAAAATATAAAGTAGACCTACTGGGAATAAGTGAAGTAAAGAAGAAAGGGAGTGGAGTTAAGAACTTACCTAAAGGATATACACTAATATACTCGGGAGTTAATATTGGAACTAGAGCAAAAGAGGGAGTGGGATTACTGATGAGGGAAGAGATATTTAGAAAACTAGAGGACTGGGAACCAATAAATTCAAGAATAATTTTAGCAAATATACAGTTATCTATAGGGAAAACATCAATTATCCAGGTCTATGCACCAACGGAAGATTCAGATATATTAGATAAAGAGCAATTCTATAATGACCTACAAAGGGTAGTAAATAACTGCAAAGTTAAAAACAGAAAACTTATAATATGTGGAGATTTCAATGCCAGAACCGGGAACAGCCATAAAAGATCGCATGGAGTGATGGGACCATTCGGAGGGGAAAAAAATGAAAATACAAATGGGAAAAGACTCATAGAATTCTGCATAGAAAATGATATGTTGCTTGGTAATTCTTATTTTAATCATAAGACAATACACAAGATAACATTTAAAGCAGACGGACGAGAAGCGAGTAGCATCATAGATTATTTTATATACGATAAGTATATAAGAAGTTATCTTACAGATGTTAAAGTCATAAGGGGGGCAGAGCTCTCTACAGACCATCAACTGTTAATAGCAGATACCAAAGTTATTATATGTAAAAAACCAAAGACAAAGAGATATGAAAGAATTGCTGTAGAGAAATTGAAGGAAACCAAAATAAGAGAAGAATATGAAGAAAGAAATCAAACAACACTACGAACGGTGAATACCCAATTAGATATTGATCAACTATGGATGGCAATTAAAAATACTGTCTTGAGAAATGCAGAGGAGACATGTGGAACTAAGAAAATAAGACCAAATACAAAACAAACTAACTGGTGGAATGAAGAAGTCAAGAACAGGATACAAGAGAAGAAAGCATCCTGGAAGAAATACCTGAGGACTAAGGATGCTAGAGATTGGGAAGAATATGTTAATTTTAGAAATAGAGCTAAACAGAGTATAAAAGAAGCCAAAAACAAATCATGGGAAGAATTTGGACTAAACGTGCAAGAGAATTATAATGAGAATAAGAGAAAATTCTGGCAAACTCTTAAAGCCTTACGAGGAAAGATGAGAAAACAAGTAAGAAACGTCAAGAATAAACATGGCAAGGTGGTGACTGAACACAAAGAAATATTGAGTACATGGAGAGATTACTATGAAGAGAAATTTAAAAACATAGCTACTGAGATATATGCAAAAGAAAACACAGAGAATAAAGGCTCAAGAAGGAGAAAGATCAATATACGTGAGGAAGATAATGAAAATGAAGAAGCAGAAGAAGAAGAAAAGGAAATTGATGAAGCTGAAGTAGAAATGGCAATACAAGAAATCAAGCTAGGTAAGGCTGCTGGAAAAGATGGAATAGCACCTGAACTTATTAAATATGGAGGCAAAGAACTAATTAAAATATTGAAGAGCCTATTTCAGAAAATACTGATAGAAAAGAAAATACCAAGAGAATGGGAAGTTAATATAATTGTCCCAATTCATAAGAAAGGTAATCAAAGTGAATGCTCAAACTACAGACCTATTTGCCTATCCCCAGTTGTATATAAAGTGTATACTAGAATCCTGGAACAAAGACTGAGAGGATTAGTTGAACAAGTTTTAGAAGAAGAACAGGCTGCCTTTCGAACAGGCAGACAAACACAAGACCATATATTCTCAATTAGAATGATAATGGAGAAAGCCATAGATAGAGGGAAGGGTATATATCTGGGCTTTCTAGACCTGAAAGCAGCTTTCGACTCAATACCCAGAGAAGAAATCTGGAAAGCTCTAGAAAACAAAAAAGTTCCTAAGAATCTTATCAAAGCAATACAATCAGTATATCTGGAACCAAAAGGGATAATAAGATTAGATGGACAGGAATCAGAACCATTTTTGATGAACAGAGGGGTCAAGCAGGGAGATAGTCTTAGCCCACTTCTATTTATTATAGTAATGGATGAAATTTGGAAAATTTGTAAGAGAAGAACTGCTAGAACTATAGTGGGATACAGAAATTTAAGACCGGTCTGGACACAATCACTGATATATGCCGATGATATCATTCTGATAGCAAATAGTAAAAATAATCTACAAATGGCGATTAATGAATGGAAGGAGGAATTAACTAGAAAAGGATTGGAATTGAATATTTCTAAAAGCAAAACCATGTATATAGGAAGGAAAGACGAAGAGGTTGTAATATCGTGTAATGATGAAACGCTGGAACAGGTAGATAGCTATGAATATCTGGGAACATTAGTAAATAAAGATGGCAAAATAGAGCAAGAAATTTTAAATAGAATAAGGAAAGCCAACTCTGTCTATTACCAGATTAATAATACTATAGTGGGAAAAAAGGAAATAACCAATAATACAAAAATCATAGTGTTTAAAACAATAATATTACCAATTTTGTTATACGGAGCAGAGAGCTGGACTCTACTGCAGAAACAAGAAAGTAAAATAACAGCCATGGAAATGAGATACTTAAGACGAGTTGTGGGAAAGACAAGAAGGGATATGATTAGAAATGTAACAATAAGAGAGGAGTTAGGTACCCACTCCGTTAAAAGAATATTGGAAAAAAGACAGCTTAAATGGTATGGACATGTATCCCGCATGCCAGAAGAAAGGAAACCGAAACAGTATTTAGAAGCAAGACCAGTAGGCAAAAGAGCAAGGGGAAGGCCACGTATGCTATACCAGGAATACATTGAGGAGTTGGGAAAAGCAAAGGGAAAGACATGGACAGAAATGAAGAGAATGGTAATGGACCGAGATGAATGGAGGAAATGGGTAGAGGCTGGTACTCCACGCTTAACAGCACAAAGGAGTTAGAGAAAGAAGAAGAAGAAGCATTTTACATTTAGGTGCCATGTCTTTCAAGACAGATGTTCTGCGTGAAGTGAAGAGAAAAATAAACCTCTGCTTCCTGTCATGTGTCGGAATATAATTTCGTGAAACATCTTGAACCCACCAGACAGGCAAAGTTTTATGACTGATCACCACCAGCTTCCAGCTAATAGTACTGTATTAAGAAGGGCTAGCTGCTGGCTATGAGACCCGTGGTATGAGACCCTTATTGGCTTCTTTCATGTTAAGAAATTTCTGCACAGTCCTCAAAAGTAAAGTTTCCAGCTTTGTAACATGTTAGGTGTTGAAATCCAAGTTCTATCCATAGTCAGGGGGTTAAACAAGCTTTAGAACTGTCAAACAGCTGTCCGACTCCGTATCTGAATGTGTCCATAAATGAGAATCGAATTTATCATTATTTTATATATTTCAATGGGACACAAAAAGCTGTCTGTATATGACGGAAATCCTTATCTTGGAGGTTTCCTTAAGGAGAGATTTCACTGAAGTTGGGTTACCTGCTAGTTTTTCATCAAAAAGAAAATGATCTTTTAGTTAAAAAAAGATTGAACACCACTGTACTATACTAATTTCACTTTAAGTTCAAAGTAGATGTAAACAAAGCCACGTGACAAGGTAGCGCCTCATTGGCTAGTGGACGAACTGTAACTTTTGCTGCTTTGTATGCATACTCTTGCTCTTAATAAAATAGTTCGGTTCAAACCGTACCTTTTTGTAGCTATTTTCGTGCAGAGAAATTTAAAAACACGTTTCTGAAGCAGATCTGTATATGAAACAAAATTAATTTGATCAGGTTTTCATGACGCATAATAACTAAGTGAACAATTAAACCGTTACAACAGATGTAAATTGTAGGCGTTTACGACAGCTGTGTGAATGCTCAAGTACGCCATCTTGGAATGAACTTGCCACAGTCCCTTCCCAATAACTTGGTAAGACCTGCTGAATATGCGTTCATTTATTTATTTATATCGGTTTTACAACACGTACGTGAGGACAAGAAAGTCGTGTGCTAGAAATTTCGTCAAAAGTTAAATGTAACTTACAGCTCTGATAGGATTGGGGCGGTTACAAACAGAAATTAATGAATTCAACAAGGAAACGCCTCTGAAGTGGGCAGCCAACATTGCAAACTGAGAGTAATTTTTTATACTCGTTAATATCTTCTTGTTAACTGTTTATGACTTTCTTAAATACTAATATTAAGCCTAATTTTGTACAGATGTATCGATCTTTTCAAAATAAATATAACATTTTTAACAATGGTGCATGTCATAAAAAATATTTTAAAAGTACTATTGAGAACACTGGAATACACACAAATCCTCATTCCGTGGCGGGTAAAACTCCACATGGTTTGTCACATGCTCGGCGGAGTGGTACTTTAGAGTTTGTTTACATCTACTTTGAACTTAAAGTGAAAATAGTATAGAAGTATGTTTGGAAGGATTTAAGATCTACAAAAATTAAAGTCAGTGTGTAGGTTAGCAAATATTCAACTGTTAACAATACACTTATCCCTCATATCATTGTATTCAACACAATCAGCATTGAATTCAATGTCTTAGAAAATGTGACATAACACATCCTAGGGGGTTTAAGAAACATTACTCATAATAACAGTTTACTATATAAATGCATTGTACATAAAAATAAATATAGCCTTTGCTCTGGTGTAGAATAGACTAAGATAGATAAAAAATTCCATGGTGCTATATCCCTTTAGAGACTAGGCCTACCACCAGACTGCTGCATTATCTACCATAGGCAGATGACAGGATTGAGGGGCATGTGGTCAACATACTGACACTCATGGCTGTTAGTGATGGTTTCCGAGATTGGAGCTGCTACTTCTCCATCAAGTAGCATCTCAGTTTGGATCACGAGGCTGACCTGTTCTAGACTTCCCTACCTCACAAAAATCATGTTAATTACCAAATGAAACAATCTTTTCTAAACATAAAATATAAGGCAGACGAATAAAATCTGTCCACAGGGTGCCATGACCCTTGTTCCTACCATTGCTCTAGGGCACAAGGTAAACACAGTTGTCAACACCGAACTTGGTTTTATTAACTATGCTACTTTATTCTTCCAACTCACAATGTAGGCTATTCAATGCGTTAAGTTTAAGTCCACACTAACCTGGCTGGTTTAAATTTCAGAAGACTCGCTACTCTCTTGCTGTCTTCCGCTATCTTTGCCTTCATCCTGATAACTTTACAACTGTGCTTTACACAGTCAAAACACTTGGAATTCTCTCCAGGTAACCTTGGTCCACCACCATATTTTGAATAGAGTACATCTGCCTGTAATTAAACATGTAAAATTAATACTTTTAGACATAAACTACAACCTTATGTTCAGATTTTAAAATACTTTCATAAGCTTATTATCGGAAGACAGCCTTAAATTCAATGATGGTCTCAAAAGAATTACACTTTAATTGCAGCATTTCTAAATTAAGAGTCAGTAAGTCACCAGTAAATCACACTCTTTCATTTTCTGATAAATGTACACAGTTTTCTAGTTACTGGTATAAGTTCCATCATGCTTAGAATTCCAATGCTTCACACTGATCCTTGTATCACTGACCCATACACCTGATGTTTCATGGAATTCTAAGCACTAGATTGGATTGTTGTGGCAGTGATTATATGGCTCTTGTTGTATGCAAAATCTAGTAGGACTTTAGCGAGGCTCATCTGTGCAAGAAGCGAATAATAGCAAGGCAAAGTTGTCAGTTCAAGTAAGTCCGCACCTAACAGAAGCGTCATGTTGTGCAATTTCAATTGAACATTAAGAAAATATAAACTGATTATAATGGCTATCCGGGTTGGGCCACATCATGTTTTTAGTACCTAACGTTTCGGATATCCTGTCGTGTCCTTCTTCGGAGAATGATTCACATTAAAACGAAGTGAAGAATCAACAGTCGCAGTTGTCATGACGTTAGTGGGTGCATTCTTCAAAGTTTTGATAGTTTCCCATCAGATGTCACTGATCTTGTACCCAATTTTCCCGTTTATGTTATGAGGGCGCTTAATAATTTCTATGGCTTCTGTAACAAGTCTAGGGAATCTTCGGTTTTCATGTTTTAGTAGAGCTATGTCTTCAAAAAGTATCTTGTGGCTCGTTTCGTCAGAATGAATCATTCTCCGAAGAAGGACACGACAGGATGTCTGAAACGTTAGGTACTAAAACACAACGTGGCCCAACCCGGATGGCCAATATAAACAGTTGATAGATGACAACGGCCATGGAAGCCTACGAGCTTATTAAGAAACTATGCACAATCACTAAATTGCTATCATATAAAAAATAGTATAGTATGCAATACAGATGTGTTAAATGCATTTGAGAATCTCAGAAATTTAAAAAGACTCGCCTTCAGTTTGACTTTTCAAACTATTCCTAGATTCTGCAATGGTATATTTACTACTAACACATCTCAATATACTACAGTTGTTATCTTAGCATGCAAAACACAATACTTACAGCAAAGGTACTGATGCATTTTGTTTTATCTACTTTGGAGGGGTCCAATTTTCCATCCTTACAGATAAAGCTGCTGTTGTCTACGGACTTCACATCATCAGTAGTTAACCATTTTGCTAGCCAGTCTGCACTTATAAATTCATAAGGAGCATTTCCAATTACAGGGAGCATATTACAAATCTTTTCCATCTCTTGCTGTTTTGCTTTACTCTTTTCAACTAAAACAGCCTGTAAAAGAGAACACAAAATAGCACATATAAAAATGTTGTGTCTTCCTCCTCTTTTCGTCTTATTTATAGGACTAGGACATGCTCACTTTGACACATTGCATGGCACACTCTGAGCCATTCAATGAATGGTTGTGGAATGGTGGTTAGCCAGTATCTTACAGCAATGGTACTTCATATCCGCTGAAATACTTATCAGCTCAACTGAATTCGTTCAAATATTTTTAGCATAATTAAAACAGTACATAATTATTTTTCCTGCATTATCTTTCATGTATGAGACTTAAAATGCATGTAGGTTAGGGAACAAAGCTAAGGATCACTTATATTGAGACAGGACATCATGTGTGACTGGGAAGATGCAGAACCTCTTTAGAACACAAACATAATGACAAAGGACAGAGATCATTATGATTTCTTTAAGAGTTGGGAAATCCCCCCAAAAAGTCACACTCCTAGGCCGGCCTCGGGATTTGATACCCTCTAATTCTCAAATTTGGGTTCTCCACTTTACAGGCTTGTACAATTGTACAAAATCACTCAATTGTACAAAAATTATCTAAAATTATTTTAAGTAAAAATAATGTGAAATAAATCAGAATTTTTCAAACAATGAAAATAAATAAATTTGCTGGGAAGGATACTCACAATCGAGAATATAATTACTGTAATGGTAACATTAAAATTATGATAAAAGGATTTGCGAGGGACAGGTGGATGGAGTTAGCAAAGAATAGGGTTGAATGGAGCCTCATGTAAGCGTAGCAATGAACCAACGGATTCCTTTAGATTGCTTATGAATTGTCTATTGTCATTGATTAAGTAAGTTTATTTATTTATAAAAACCTAAAGTTCTGGATTGGAATTTATAAATTCCTAAATAATTTATTTCATGGCATGACTGTAAGTACAGTAACAGAATCATTATAGGCCTACTTACCTTTGACTGTTTAACTTCACTAACCCAGTCTTCAAATTTCTGACCTTCTCTAGCTACAAAATCTTTAAGTCTCTGTGATAAACTGAAATATTCTTTGTCAGTAGCTTCTATGACATTATTTTCTGCACTTTGTTGTTCTTTCTTCTTTGACTCTGTATACACCAACATGTATGCATTGTTTGATGCCAAATTTCCCTTTGTAGCTTTCGGTGGTTTATTTTTCTTGTTTCCATCTTAAATAAAAACAAGACAACACATATTTAAAATGAACAATGCAATGCAATGACTTTCAAATACATACATCAGGTATTTTATCAGAAACTTTTCTCCAATATATTGAACATGAATACATCAAGAACATAATTAATAAACACAACATAAATTTTATACAAGATATGCAGATGATGTGTTAATCATATGCAATGAAAATAAAATAAAAAACATCACAAATGACTTCAATAATTTACATAAAAATTTAATCTTCACTCTAGAAAATGCAGTCAATTATAAAATCAACTACCTTGCCATTGGTATCCAGATTCAAGATGGAAAACTTGAATTTAGAATTTATAGAAAACCAACTTATTATGGTAATTTAATACACAAAAACTACAATCACCCGGCCAGTCATAAAAAAGCTGCTTTAAATAGTATGATTTTTAGATTGATAAACATTCCTATAAACAAACAGAATTACAAAAAAGAACTTCAAACAATTTTTCAAATAGCCAGAAATAATGGTTTTCAAGATGCAATAGTGTTCTATATATTTAAAAAAACCAAAGATAAATTCAAAAAAACTCAGAATCCAATTTCAATGTTAAAACCAGATAGAGACAAAAATAAAAACAGAAAATACGTTCCTTTAAATTTTACAGACAATGAAATACACAAGATATTGAAACCCCTCAAAGAAATTTAACAATAGCATATAACACTAATAATAACCTCAACAAATTGATACAAAACCAAAAAGGCAATAATGATAATTTACTTGATCAAAGTGGTGTTTACAAAATTACTTGCAAAGATTGTGAATCAAGTATACATAGGCCAAACTGGCCGATCCTTTAAAATCAGATTCAACGAACATGTAAAAGACTTTAAATACAACAGAAATAAATCAGCATATGCTACTAATTTACTAAATAATAATTGCAGTACTGACACCATAGATAATAGTCCCAAAATTCTTCACTTACAAAATAAAAGTATAAAACTAAATACCCTTGAAGCATTAGAAATTCATATACATACACACAACATTATAAATGAAAACACAATAGACAAGAACACTCTCTATGACCTATATGCAAACTTCAAAACAAGGAAAAAACACACGAAGAATCAGTAGTAGACATACAACCACAGCGAGCAGTCCTGCACTACACTCCATCCCCAGCAAAACGTATGTATTATAGATTTTACATTGTCCAAATATTATCTTGTATATAAGCAAGTTATTAAATTGTCTTTTCTAATTTCCATAGGGACTGAAGACGATATATATTTAAGTACTGAAACGCATTTCCTCATTATGTTGTGGTAGGTTTGACTTTAAAGCTGAATACGAAGATAACTCCAGAACGTTCAAGAACAATTTTATATATAAGTGAGTTTTTTAAACGACATATGGAAGAACTTTATCACATGAATAAAATACAAAGAATAACAGCATACTACAATATAAACATAATATCAACTCTAAAATAATTTTAACTTGTAAATTTTAATATACTTCTCAGCTGTAATTTTAAATTTCTGTTCTGGACTAATATATTACATTATATATATATATTTCTCCAAATGGTTAATAAGCAAATCTTTTTCATTATATAAGGCACATTTAGGATGTAACACAATATTATCATGGGATGTAAATATTGTTAGTTATCCAATGAGGTCAAGAGCAAAGTTGCATTGTAGTCGTCGTTCTTCATGCATTTAAGGCAGGGATTCTTTTTTTATGAGAAAGAATCTTTGCAGCATTGTTATCAGGAAGGTTAAATTTAAATTACATTAACTTATTCTCATTCGATTATAGCAATGATACATAAGGAAGCAAACAATTCCTAATACTATAGCTTATTTTATTCTTTCCTACCTTCAAAACTGTCTTCAGTTCCTAATTTCAACTTCTTGCCTTCCATTTTCTCAACCGCCTCATCATTAAATTTATACCAGGTACTTGTTGTGCTTTCACAGATGTGAGCTGAAATTACAGAAAAAAAAAACAATGTTAAAATTAATATGCTTGCATGCATCATTTGAAAATTACAATGAGGATGTTTACCTGCCAAGGGAAACACTACCAGTATCCTGTGCATTCAAACAAACTGGATAGACATACGGAAAGCTTTGTACACACTCTCAAGTAGTGAAAAAAAAAAAAAAAAAAAAAAAAAAAAAAAAAAAAAAAAAAAAGGTGCGTGGAAAGCCATTTGACAGAAGTGAAACTTGGATTTTTTTTGATTTTTTGATTTTTTCAATATTGGATTATTTAATTTTTTTATTTTGGATTTTTAATTTTTTTTAATTTTGGATTTTTAAATTTGGAATCGTTGAATTTTTTAATTTTGGAATTTTGGATTTTTAAAATTTTGGATTTTCAATTTTTTTAATTTTGGATATTTAGATTTTTTAAATTTTGGATTTTGGTTTTTAATTTTGGAATTTTAGATTTTTTCACTTTGGATTTTTGGATTTCTGAATTTGGGATTTTTTAAATGTTTATAATTTCATTGAGTCAATTGTTTTCTGTGCAGTCCATCACAGCCCTGCTACTTTCGTGACGATTTTCTTTGTAACACAACTTTGGGTTAGCTCTCGATTTACTGCTAGTGCCTAAAGAAGTTACACTTCGAAAACTTCTCTAAGGAAGAGAAAGACAAAAGGAAAAGGGAAAAGAGAGAAGGGAGAGAAAGAATGAGAGTTTGAGAGGAAAGGAGAAGATTGAGAGAAGAAGATGGAGAGAATGAGAAAGAAAGAGATATCACTAACGATCACTAATGATAACATCATACTAAAAACTAAACTCCGTGGCGCTACATCCCTGGAGGGACTTGGCCTACCACCCGACCGCTGCGTCATCTCCCGTAAGCAGATGGCAGGATTGGGGGGCATGTGGTCAGCATGCCGACACCCACGGCCGTTAATGGTGGTTTTCTTGACCGGAGCCGCTACTTCTCTATCAAGTAGCTCCTCAATTTGGAATCACGAGGCTGAGTGCACCCCTACCAGACCTCCCTACCTCAGAAAAATCCGAGGAGGTACCGGGAATCGAACCCGGACCGACGGATCTATAGTCAGCGATGCTAACCACAAGACCACGCCGGCGGACTGATAACATCATACAGAGAATAATAACCTCAAATTACATTTACACCTCCCCACCCTTGCATATATCTTAAATAGTTGGCCTGGGTGACACAGTTAGTATCGCGCTGGCTTTCTATGACCAAGGTTGCAGGGTCGATCTCAGTTCAGGTTGATGGCATTTATGTGTGCATAAATGTGACAGTCAGTAGATTTACTGGCAGGACAAAATTTCAGCACATCAGCAATGGTCACAGGCCTAAGTTGCAGTACATCCCCATCCTTAAATAACCATATACCAACCAACCATATCTTAAATAATGATCCAGTCTAATTCGTCCTAATATGAATTTATCTCAAATTAACTCCTATTCAATTGTTTTCCCGGAGAGAATGCCATTCTTCAATCATTATTGGTGCTCTTGCATAATATGAGCTTTAAGTTCCCAAAATTCATAAGTAGCTCATACGCGTAATCGAATGGTAGTATGAGAAAATGCCACTAGATGACACTTCATACATCTCTTGTTAGTCAGTGTGCCAAATGGCTTTATTCTGAGTGAATGCATTTAGTATTTGTGAGCATTGTTTCATTGTTGCACGTTGCTTACATTGCAATTTTCACAATGACTGACTTGAGGGAGCAGTGCATCTGCATAAAGTTTAGTTTTAAAACTTGGGAAAACTGCTGTAGAACTAATGAGATGTTAAAGCAGGCATCTGGTGACAATGTTCTAGGCTAGACTCAAACCTACAAGTGCTTCAAAATGGCCGAACATTGGTTGATTATGATTGTTCTGAACAACATTCAACTGGCATTACACCTGAAAAGGTCACTGGTATTTGGGCTGTGATCTTGCAAGTTTGCAGACAGACTATCAAATATTTTTGCGACCTTGCTGGACTATCATATGGCATGGGCCAGAGGATGTTGTCCAATGAACTCAAAGTGAGAAGGATTGTGGCAAAATTCATCCTGCGACTACTGTGTGCTAGCAGAAGCAGCAAAACTTGTGTGACTGCAGGGATCTTCAGAATCAGCTTCATGATGAGCCAGATGTCCTTTCCAAGGTTGTCACACTTTTCCTGAGTTTGAAACAAAACTTTACACAGACGCACTACGTCCCTCACATCCCACTGTGAGATCATAATGAAAGCAAACTGCAAGAACAGAAAAACGCTCACAAATACTAAATGTATTCACTCAGAACAAAGTACTTTGCCTCAATAACTCACAAGAGACATGTGAAGTGTCACCTACCAGCATTTCCTCGTAAAGGGTCTTCCAATAGGGACTTCCGAACTTTGACAGTTCATAGCAGTCATATTGTTGAAGCTACAACTGTCGAATTGGCTGTCATTTATTCAGTTTCTTTTGCCAAATCACCATGGACGGATATAGCGTTCAACAACACGTGCAAATGATAAAATTGTTTTATCAAAATTGTTGTTCTGTTCGGGAATGTTCCGCGCGCTTCGCCCATTTTACGGTCGCCATAATCGTCCTACCGAGAGAACTATTCGTAGTGTGGTGGATAAATTTGAGTCCACTGGTTCAGTAACCAATCAACCAACACCCGTACGACAACGAAACGCAAGATCTGCTGAAAACATCGCCGGTGTCCGTGAGAGTGTGCAGGAGAATCCGAGGCAGTCGATTTCGCGTCGCTCACAAGAACTAGGCCTTTCGCAGACCACAACTTGGCGAATTTTGCGTCGTGACTTGGGCCTGCACCCGTAAAAAATTCAACTTACCCAGGAGCTGAAGGTAAACTACCTTAGACAACGACGTGTGTTCGATGAATGGGCTCTGGAGCAGTTGGAAACTGACCCTAATTTTCATCGAAAAATCATCTTCAGCAATGAGGCCCATTTCTGGATGAATGGGTACGTCAGCAAACAAAACTGTCGAATTTGGGACGATACCAGTCCACATGAGATCCAAGAGCGCCCAATGCATCCCAAAAAAGTCACTGTTTGATGTGAATTTTGGGCTGCCGGCTTCATTGGTCCATATTTCTTTCAGAACGATGTTGGCCAGGCCATCACCGTCAACAGCGAGCGCTATAGGTCGATGATTAACAACTTCTTTTGGCCTAAATTGGATAATATGGACACCAACGAGATGTGCTTTGAACAGAACGGCGCTGCGTGCCACACAGCTCATGCCATATTGGACATTCTGCACGAGCGATTTGAGGGCATGGTCATATCACATGGAGGTGATGTGAACTGGCCACCGAGATCGTGCGATTTGACCCCGTTAGAATTTTTCTTATGGGGTTTTCTTAAGTCGCAGGTCTATGCGAATAAGCCATAAACCACATCGGCCCTCAAAGACAACATAACTCATGCCATCGGTCAAATTCAGCCTGATTTATGAGCCAGAGTCATGGAAAATTGGACATTTCGGTTGCGCGCCCTCCAGCGAAGCCGCGGCGGACATTTGCAGAATGTTATATTCCATACATAATGGCATCGATAGGCCTTTCAAACGAATAAAAAATTTCGATGATATCTCACACATACTTTGTTTTATTTAAATTTAAAGATAGGAAGTGCTTAATGAAAGACCCTATACTACCACTTGGTCACAAGTTACTTATGATTTTTGGGAACTGAGCACAATTTACTGCTCCTAGTCTCAGAAGTTGGAGATGATCTCACTTTCGGACCAGCAGTCTTTTATTGCATTTCTATAATGTAATTATTTTATCGTAAGCTTAAGTTGTGCACTGATCCCATCTTGCATGGGCTTGATATTCGCTGAGTAGTCAATCATTTTTTATTTTGTAAGCATCCGATTTGCAAGACTTTTATTTTAAGGTTAAATATTCTAAGTGGCACAGTACTGCAGTCCACTGGCCCTATTCACATCGTTCGAGAGGATAGAACATTGTGTTTGGTATTTTTGTATCACTTTTTTACCATTTGAGTAAAAAACTAGGTTAATTAATTACAATGTACCATTTTTAAACACTTGTAGCTCTACTTACGTCATTTTTTCTTGTAGCTCTACTTACGTCTAAAAATGGTACATTGTAATTAATGAATCAATAGCTTTACTGTTTATACCACTTCTCCCGTTTTATATATTTATGAAAACTAGGTTAAGTTGGATGTGGGTGCAGACCTTGTTTTTGAGAAGTGATTATGTTAAATGTATAGGTTGACCATACTGCTAAAGTCAAATGACTTAAATTCTTCCTTGCACTCTACAATGCATTTGTAAATTATCTAATTCCATATCAGCTAATTAGAAGTTGAGTGATCTTGTGGATATAAATAAAAACATTAACAGCTGTCAAAATGTCATTCATCTTTCAGTTAAAATTTGTTCTTCAGCATTAAACTAAATTTTCTGCAACCTTTGTTTATGTTGTATAGAATCATTACTCTGTGATTTAAAAAAGTATGGCAAGAGTGAGTGTATTTTCTGTGTGGTTTTCTCAAACATTTTTGTAATTTTTTTTAAATTGTGCCAACTGCCCAGGAAGTGATCCAAAATCCTCTGGGTGGGTTCCAAGGTAACAGGTAGGTTAAAATCAACCTGGGGATGGGTCCCCTAATACTCCTTCCCCTTTCTTTCCATAGGGGAACTCATGCACTGCAGCTACACATAGTACATAGGTAAGTACTCATCTGTCACAAAAGTGAGGGAGGACTTGCAAGAGGGATAGAGAAAGAGACAGAGAAGGGTGTGTACCGTGTATATTTACATAATATAATTATTTTAATTAACAATAAATATGTTGTCTGAACAAGGCTATAAATAACTATGAATGTACCGTATGGCAATTCATTAAAGTAGCTAACAAATTGATTTATCACATCTTCTCAATCAATGATCCATTGGTTTTGTAATTTGTAATTGTAAATCTATATATTAATTATATTACTGTATGTCTAAGAACTTATGACAAGCCCATAACATATTGTGTTAATATGACGGTAAAGTAAATATATATATATACAGTAAATATATATATATTTACAGTAAATATATATATATTTACAGTAAATATATATATTTGTAATTGTAAATCTATATATTAATTATATTACCGTATGTATAAGAACTTAAGCTGACAAGCCCATAACATATTGTGTTAATATGACGGTAAAGTAAATATATATATACAGACAGAGAGAAGGTGTGACTAGGAAGGTGAAAGCAGGTGATTAGGACAGGTGACATGACTGTTTGGATGGAAATAGAAGATATTCTAAAAGAAAAACCCATGCACAATACATCAAACTTCTTAAGAAGATGAGGATAACTGAACCCTAGTATGGCGTAATCAATAATACCAAGGTATAACTGCAGTGGTATCTTGCTGCCTTTGTATTTTTCTCTGCGACTTTTATGCCTTGCTTTCTCTATGTTCAGTTTGTCGTTTCTGAGTAGGTGTGCATGCTGCAAGTATGGTGGTTTATGGCCACGCTTGGTCAAGTGAGTCTATATAACTCAGTGATCAAGTGAGAATCAAGGAAGCCGTGGCGACTGTTGAATTGGTGGCATATTCGAATAGAATATTTATTGCGTTTATTCCGTTCATCGTTTTATTTAACTGTTTTTGTGCTCATTTAAGTGGAATATAAACTATTCTTGTCTTAGTGGATAATAAAACTTTAAATATAGTGGCTGAAAATCAGCAGAAATTAACCTTCAAACCCCTCCCTGTGAAAGGAAGAGTTAACAGTGCTACGATGGACAATAGCGAGCAGTGTAGTAATTATTATGAACACTCTTCGTTTTCTACCAATGAAGACTCTGAAATAACAGATGAGACTGTACTTTTAAAGGCACCTAAAACATATAGTCGTTTCACAAAAGTAAGTGATTCAAATATCAAACAAAATGAGCTGGATTCATCTTCCTTGAACTTTTTGCAACCTCACTTTCAATCACTATCTTCACCCCAAGGCTCAAAAATGATACAGGATCACAATCAACAAACTTCTAGCTCTTGTGGCCCTGTAATTAAGCCTGCAGTTCTGCAAATAACGGAACACTATAAGTCAGGTATTGATAGAAAGAGAGCTCATGAAGGTAAGGAAAACAGTATTACCAAAAGAAGTAATACATTGCCTGATAATCGTTATGTTACGGATATTCCTGTGCACAATCGATATGAAGTTTTGGAACATATGGAGGAAGAAGTTCCCTCTACAACAGAAAATCACAAAGAACGCATTCCTCCAGTCTTTCTACATGGAACAAATAATTATCAAACGCTGGTATCGGATTTAGAATCAATTCTGGTTGATGACTTCACAACTCAGCAACAAGGAATGGTAGTAAAAATCAATACTACCAGTGCAACTGATTTTCGTTCTCTTACAAAACACCTTGACCAATTCAATCAGCAATATCACACTTTTCGGTCACCTGATGCATCTAAGTTATCTGCTGTAATTAGGAATGTTCCATATTCGCTAACGAATGAAGAGATTTATAATGAGCTTGTCAATCTCAAATACCCCGTTGTACAAGTGAACAGACTATATAAGAAGGATAAAACTCCTATGCCTCTATGTGCTGTAGAAGTAACCAATTCTGATGAGGGACAGAAGATTCTGAATCTAAACAGATTATTACATTCTGTCGTTAAAGTGGAGAAACGGCGTCCTACAACCACAATACCTCAATGTACTAGATGTCAAAACTATGGGCACACAAAAAACTATTGTAGACGAAATCCAAGATGTGTTCGCTGCGACGGAGACCATCATTATAAACAATGTAAGACTCCTCGCACAGTCCCTGCTAAGTGTGTGAATTGTGGAGGTGATCATCCAGCAAATTATAAAGGCTGCACCTACTACCAAAACATGGTATCTAAAAATAAGAGACCAGGCAATCAGTCTAATAATAGGCTAACACCTCAAGGACCTTCACATCCATCTATGGGGCCTCAACACTTCCCTCCTTTAACTAGAGTTTCATCTAATAATCAGTCAAACAATGGATCTGATTCAAATAGACCTCTGTTCTCACATGTGACAAGTTCCTCAAATACGACTTCTCCCACGACTTCCTCTGAATCATCTTCTTTATCTTCTGCTATATTAACAATATTTAATGAATTTCGTCCTCTCATCACTCCATATATTCCCAAGATCATATCTTTTTTCACATCTTTCTTAAGTCAGTTCCTTCATAATGGCCAGCAGCCGTAGACCATTTTCTCAACTAAGATTACTAAATTGGAATGCCAATGGATTGCGAGAGAAAAAGTCTACATTTACTGTCTTCTTAAACAGACACGGGATTGATATTGCATGTGTCAGTGAAACACATTTACGGAATACTGAGAAATTCAAGATCCCCAATTTCAGAATATACAGACAAGACAGAAACACTCATTTTGCTTCTGGAGGTGTTGCAATTTTCATTAAAAGAAATTTAAGTCATCACTCGATTCTTCTTCCACCCATACCAGACATAGAATCAAATCAAATCAAATCAAATCAAATCTAATCTTTATTCACCTTTAAATACAATATATTTGTACAATAGGCTTCGTCAGTTTTTGGATAGTTTTATATAATAACAAAAAAGCTAAGAATACAAATTTATATCCATAATATTTTCTGGTATATTACTCTCTAAAAATTCTTCTACGGTGTATATCGCTTTGCTTTTGAACCAAATAGATAGAATATTGTACAGTTGTTTTTTTTCAAGATTTCTTATCTTTAATGGAATTTTATTTAAAAAAATTATTATCTGTTGATAGCAGTGACTTTTTATATTTGTACTTAAGTGAAGTTGTGGTTTATCTAAATCATTTTTCCTTCGCGTGTTGTAGTTATGCATTGACGATCTAGTTGTAAATTTAGTGCTATTTTCTTTAACATATGTAATATTAGCTAAAATGTACATAGAGGTAAGTGTAAGAATGTTGTACCTTTTGAAGTATTGTTTACATGATTCTCTTGTTCCAATTCCTGCTATCAATCTGATAATTTTTTTCTGCCAGATGAAGATTTTGTTTGCTGAATGGGAATCACCCCAAAGCATAACCCCATATAGTAGGTGTGGTTGAACAAAAGCATAATAAGCTGTTATGAGCATTTCAAAATTTACACATTGTTTTAACTTTCTCATCAAATACCATACTCTTGCCAGCTTTTTACATGTGTACAGTATTTGGTCTTGCCAGGTAAGCTTTGTGTCCAAGTATAGGCCTAATAATTTTACAGACTTTATCTCAGTAGTGTTGCTAAATTTTGGATCTATAGAGAACATTATAGTTTCAGTTTTTGATTGATTTATGCTTAAATTATTGTAGAAGAACCAGATTTTAGCCTGTTCTAGCGATAAGGTCATTTGTTGAGTTAAGTCTAATATGTCCTTATTTGCTTCTATAAACGTTGTATCATCTGCATAAATAATGGGGGTACAGGAGGGGCCTACATTACAATGTAGATCATTTATATATACAAGAAGCTGTATGCATACAACTTTTACAACAGAATAATAAGACAATTAAAATAATATCTGCTTATAAACAACCTTGCAAGAGATTAAGTCCATTATCAATACAAAGATTGTTTGAAGATAATAAACCAACGATTCTCCTGGGAGATCTAAATTGTAAACATGAATCATGGGGTTGTCATACCACTACACCAAATGGGCGAAGACTTCTTCAAGCTTCAACAGATTATGGCATTCAAGTCATTGCTCCTCAGGAACCAACGTATTATTCTTTCAATCCTACAGTAAAGCCCGATATTTTAGATATCGCATTAATTAAAAATTTTACTGCTCCCTTATATATGCAACCTCTACCAGAGCTAGATTCGGATCATTGTCCTGTTATTACAACATTTTTTTATGATTCACTGTGCCACAGTACTCCTGACAAATTGATTACGGGTCCAGTGAATTGGAATGCATTTAAGGAAATACTAGACTCTACGCTACAAATACGTCGATCCTTAACCCTTTCAGTGCTGAGATATTTTCACTGTCACTCGGCGCTAAATCCGAAAAATAAGAAGGCAGTTTTAAAATACGCCAGAACTTCGTCATCACGTTAGAAATGTTTTTCCTTGCTCGTGAAAGGAATGACTGTGTTGAAATTGAACATACCATGGCCTTGACGTGATTCCCGGCTTGTCATATGACTCGTGAGTTCAATGGCTTCTTCAGACATCACAACATTGTGCAAGGCCTCATATTTTCATCTACAGATAGCACCACAGGGCAAGGAAAGCAATGAAAATAATTTCTATCTAACCCCAAGAGATGGCAGGACATTATCCTTTCGTTGAAACCTTGTTAAAGAATTCTATTCTACGAGCAATTGTTTTATTCGTAGCACTAACTTAGCGGCAAAATTGTGCAAGGCCTCACATTTTGATCTACAAATTGCACCACAGAGCAGGGAAAGCAATGAAATTAAGTTCTATCTAACCCCAATAGATGGCAGGACACTATCCTTTCGTTAAAACTGTGTTAAAAAATTCCATGCCTTGTGGAATCGTCTCGTTCATAGCACCCAATTCGCAGCCGTCACAGTTCCGTCGTTAGCAGTGAAAGGGTTAAAACATTCACAGGACATTGATGAAGCTACAGAACACATCACTTATGCAATCCAGACATCTATCAAGGCTTCACTAATTAAAAAGCATCCTTCGTCTCCTCTTTCACACCAAATGAAATTACCAAAGGATATTCTCGAACTCATAAAAAAGAAACATCAAGCACGCCATCAGTGGCAACGCTGGCGTCAACCATGGCAACGTAAACAGCTAAATTTGCTCATTAGACAAGTAAAGAATAAATTGGATGAGTATCGATATCGAAGTTATCAACAATATATATCTAATGTGTCAACTTATGACAATTCCCTGTGGAGGGATACTAAGCAAATCCTTTGTGAGCCTACTATTATTCCACCTCTACGAGACCATGACAAGGTGTACAATAGTGACATAGAAAAATGCCAAGCACTTGCAGATTATTTCGAATCAACATTTGTACCAAACTTGACTTCAGATCTATTGTTCACTTCATATGTTGAAGAAACTTCACTAGCTGAAAAATCATCAGTAGAAAAGCCCATTAATTTTGTTACAATCAATGAAATTAACAACATTATTAAAAGATTACCAAATAAGAAAGCTCCAGGATATGATAAAATTCCAAACACAGTGCTAAAGCAGCTAACTAGGAAATCCCTGGCATATATCGCTTCTCTATTCAATGCAGTTCTTCGCACTGGCTACTTTCCTGCGGCATGGAAACATGCTGAAATTGTGGCCATTCATAAACCAAAGAAATCAATATCTTCTCCAAGCAGCTACAGGCCACTAAGTCTCCTATCGACCTTGTCGAAATTATTGGAAAAAATTATTCTTAACCGCATCCAGAAATATACATCTGATGCTTCTATTATTCCTCCACACCAGTTTGGATTTAAAAGACATCACTCCACCAATCATCAATTGCTGCGACTAACAGAACACATATATCACGGTTTCGAACAGCATGAACATACTGTAGCAGCGTTCTTAGATGTCACACAAGCATTCGATAGAGTATGGCCTGAAGGTTTACTTTATAAGTTACGCGAAGTTGGTCTTCCAATGTACTTACAAGACCTAATAGCCAGTTTTTTGAAGAACAGAACTTTTTCCGTCTGCATTGGAAACCATAAATCTACAAAGCAGCCAATTCTTGCTGGAGTTCCACAAGGAAGCATTTTGTCTCCTACTCTTTTCAGTATTTATACTGCCGATATACCAGATTTGCCTTCTGTGCATACAGCTCTATTTGCAGATGACACAGTGATATATACTTCTCATCATAATATAATTACAGCTACTACACAATTACAGTCTTCATTAGATCTATTCTTACACTGGTTATCAAAATGGCGCATTCAGTTAAACCCCCAGAAAAGTCAACTGAAAATATTTACACTGAGAAGGCCTGAAGTTCCCCCTGATATCAAGATGTATGATTCATCCGTAACCTGGCTTTCTTCAGACAAATCTGTTAAGTACCTGGGACTACATTTAGATCGACGACTGACTTGGCACACCCATATAAACACAAAACTAAATGAAGCTTATGCCCGACTGATGAAGTTATACCCAATTATGAATAGGAAATCGTCTCTCAGAATGGATTATACTCTTTTGCTTTATAAAAGCATACTCCGACCTCTGCTGCTATATGCATGTCCAATATGGTGTAGTGCATCAAAAACAAAAATTCAGCGTCTCCAAATATTCCAGAACAAGGTTCTAAGAATGTCAGTGAACTCTCCTTGGTTTATTCGAAACAACCAATTACACAGTGAACTCGGTGTACAGTATATTCATGAACACATCTCTAATTTGACTAAACATTTTCTTAATAATCTAGAACATGTTTCAGGGGCACAGTATTATGGCCTCGGACAAAAGTCCCACAATGCACGGCGACTTAAACCTCGTTTGCCTCAAGATATAGTTCTTTGATTAAGTTCAAGCCTGTGACCATAATTAGCCTATGTCAGATAACTTTAAAGCGTAATTTTGAGTGAGGGGTCAAACATTGACTCACCTCTATAGCGAGAATACTAATAGGCCTACTGTTACAAATCTCCAATGGTTATCACCAATCTGACATAGCAATGTAATGCTGAACGATTGAAATTAAATTTAAAAAAAAAAAAAAAAAAGTGATCAAGTGAAGTTGTGGTTATGTTGGATGACACGGTATCAGGAGCCCTAAAGATGTGAATCCATTCCTTGTATTCATAAAGTTTAATATTTTCTAAAACCCCTTTTGATTTAATATCTAAATTCCCTTTCATTTGGTTGTTTGTTGATTTCATCACTTAGTATTGGCATTTCACTCCCTTGTAATGCTCAGTAGTTATGTGTCATTTGCATTTCCTCGGGTAATCAATGCCCTGGGATGGATATATGCAAATATTCATGAATCACAGATTATTGTCTCTGTTGGACATTACATGAGAATATTATAGGAGAAAAATTCCTCCGACACTGGGAATTGAACCCAGGACCTTTGGCTATTCACGCCAATGCTCTACCAACTGAGCTAAGCCGGAGCTCAATTCACAGCACCAGATGGAACCTTCCTCCTATGATTGAATGCCCATATGGTCTACCTCACTGACAGACAAGTCATGTCATTGTAATGTCCAACAGAGACAATAATCTGTGGTTCATGAATATTTGCATATATCCATCTTGAATGTTAACTGTACAATAACAGTGGGAGTCCGGTCACAAAAATCTCTAATTAGTGTGCCTCACAGTACTGCAAATGACATGACTTGTCTGTCGGTGAGGTAGACCATATGGGCATTCAATCATAGGAGGAAGGTTCCATCTGATGCTGTAAATTGAGCTCCGGCTTAGCTAAGTTGGTAGTGCATTGGCGCAAATAGCCAAAGGTTCAGGGTTCAAGTCCCAGTGTCGGAGGAATTTTTCTCCTATAATATTCTAATGCCCTGGGAGTTACCAAGTAATAAATCGGGATCGTATTGTATTCAGATTCTGTAACTTTCGTAAGCTAACTTGCTGTTTATGCAGTGTTGAAGTTTGCATATTCCTATACGTCGTTCATCAGCCATTCTGTTAACATTTTCTATCTGCCGTAATGTATTACATTAATATTATTTGTGGTTTATAATTACTGCATCTTTGCCTCCATAGTAATTTAGCTATTAGTTCTGTTGTTAAAGAATTAATTGTGTAAAATAACTTATATCATTGCTAGTGACATCACCCCTTCAAGCTATAAATGACTGGTCATGTTTCTGTGTTGTGTGTGTGCTGACCACATATTTCTAGATTATTATTCTCTCTCCCTTGATTCTTTATTCAGAACAATTATTATTATCTGTCATAGCAGAGTAATCTAATTTCTAATAATAATAATCTTATACAAATAATCTTTGCCCTTTCATTATTTTGTTACCGTGTTTTTCTGCCCATATATTCTGAGATAGTTTAATACCTATTTCCCAGGTCAAAGTAGATTCTGTTAGTAAGTATTTTACTAATAAGTCAGTAATACATTCCAGTATATTTATTTAATGTGATTTCTTGCCATTAATCTGCTCTCAAATTCTTGCTTCTCTTGTATTGAATTATTCTACTTGATTCTGCCAGACCTTTACGGGTTTTTATTAGCGTAATTTCATATTCTTTCCATTCATGCCAGTACAGCATTTACCTCTTTGGCTTTGAGAGAGTAATTTGAAAGTACATAAGAATTCTTGTACCTTGAACTTTGAGGTGAATTGGTAGTTATGTGCAAATAATAGTAATTCATAGTTGGTCTTTGAATTAAAATTATTTAAATGATCTTATAATATCATATTTGCTTTGGAATTAAATTAGTTAATTGAGTCTATAATACCATTCTACTACTAAATTGTTCTTTATTGCCTGAAGCTATATAGGCTAGCTCTTTGTTTTTTACTTTATTTTTAAAAACTTTCAATATAATTCTGATATAATTCTAATATAATTCTAATTCATTAGAATTTTCTGAGGATTTATAGAGCTTTCTTTTGGAGTAAATTCATTTAACTCAACTTACTACACTAGTCTTATACTTAATGAATGCTCAATATGTTCTAAAGATTTATAGCGATTTCCCTTTTAATATTTACAATTGATTACAGAAAACTTTCAATATTGTAGCGTTTAATATAGATACTGGCTATTAACTTATTCTCTGCCATTTTTGGAGGTTACAAGAATCCTTGTACTTTGAACTTATACCCCAGTTAATCCAGAGTATTGATTCTGAAAATAAGAGGTATTTTACATCAATTTTTGGGGTTAGGTATTTTCTACGAATTTATACAATCTAAACATTGTCACTGCATTGGGATTATTAATAGTGTATCTGGTTTACTAACTTATTGTATTTCAGGGTTCATTTTTTGAGTAAAATATAACATTTTTATATGTTATGCATAATCTCTATGCTTATGTGATAATCTGTTGACTTTTAATTGGTGAAGAGATGCTTTGATATCTTCTTATTTTGTTTTTCTTGGGTCTTGTGTTTATAATTTAAATTTTCCCCCATTGCTTAACTAAGAAGAAGTATCTGGCATGGTCACTTTGTGGTTTCACCTATACGAAATGCTGTCTTTTCAAACCTTGTCTTGGATGCACCTCAAACAAAGAATGATCCATTGTCTTATTTTACTTCATAACATATTATCATCTTCTCCTCCTCATTTACAATCTAGGTTTAATCTCCTTTCGACCTCACAAACGCATACCCAAAATCTACTGCTTATTCCCCAACATACAACATCATTCTATTCTTCATCTTTTAGGGTGAGTCAATCCCTTGCTTTTGGAATTCGTTGCCAATCATATCGGAGACTGTCGAAAAGTACCATAATTTAGAAATAAATTGAATGTACATTTTAAAAGTCATTAATTTTGTTTTAGTTTAGTTTATCAAACTTCTAATTAAATCCTTGTAATTTTATCATGTGTAGCATGTTTAGTTTTAATTTCTAATTTATCAAATCTTATGGCCTCAACTTCGCCAGTATAAATTAATAATAATAATAATAATAATAATAATAGTAATAGGCCAGATAAATTACTATAAGAAGGATAAGATATATTTTTTCTACATACCCACATAGTGTCCAGAATAAGCACTAGGACCTGTATGTATGAGCACAGCACTGATGGAATACACCAAAGATCCTAGTGGCTTTTTCAGGTATGGAGACATATCCAAAATTTCGGGAAATTGGAGGTAACTGTGCAGTTTCTTCTTCACACCTTTTTGCCTGTAATGTAATGAAGAAGCACTTTTTAGGAATCAGAACATAATTTTCACACTACCTTACCTATTCTATTAAAACTGAACAAACATATGCATTCTAAAGAGAAAAATTTATCCTGAACAGGAATCAAACATAAGTTTTTAGATTGGTGGAGGTCAAGACCTTGGCTAGGATAAAGAGCATTTGTTTCCCCCGAAAATATTCAGTCTCATTCTAAATATTCCTCTAAATCCCTTCAGGACTCAATACGAAAGCTAACACATCAACTATGCACCAATGATGCATTGAACTGTGACGCTGATTTAGTATTAGGAACTTTATATCATAACTAGACATCGGAAGTTAAGGCACTAAAAATTTAGGCACCTAAAACAATATCAAAGGAAAAATAGGGCAATAAATGGCATTGAAGTTATGTTGCACAAAGAAAGTTAAATATGCAAAATAGCTTTCATAACAGAATTGCACTTGAAAAATTAAATTATAGCTATCTATTCATAATCATAGCTAAATTTATAATGACTAATTGCGACCTGAAGTCATCAGAATTATCGAAAATCCAGATATCAACAAAGCAACATTGTATACAGTAATGTAAATGATATACCGGTACTGTAGGCCTGTATCTCATCATAACTTACCACTTATTTACTTATAAAACAAATTACAGAACACTACTTATATTCAAACGTTTGTTGACATTTTGGGGGCAGTTTCATAATATTTTTATGTTTATGTCTAGTACAATCATGAAGGCACTTACAACCATGAGTTCAGCTGACAATGCGGTTTGGTGCTCTCTAGGTAAACTACCATTTTTCTGGTGCCTCAGTATGAGACATCACCTCTTCCAGTTGTGCTCCTTCCCCATTTTCTGATTCACCTACTCTTGTTATCTACAGCTGATGATCATGTGGCAATAATTTCATCATCCATGATCAAGCTCTAGCTACAACCACTGTCTGTTTGTAGCTAATCATTAATGTTATTAACATTGAAATCTGCAGACCTACGAATCAGTAGTCAGCAATACTAACAAACAGATCATGCAGGCAGTCATAAAAACATGCCTAATTTATCATGATTATTACACAAAAAATAGTCTACTAAGCTTTTCATTTTACCTTCACAGCAAATGCATTCATGAAAGGTTAGTCGTTATAATTATTGTAACCAAAGAATTCTGCTACACTTGTAATCTGGATATTATTCAAGGACATTCTTTCACAGCGCGTCGTAGCACGAGGGTCAGCACATTTTGTGACACAAGCTGCACCAGCCGATACATGGGGTGATTATTCAGCAGTGTTTATCCAACTGGCATTGCTATTGTTATGCTACGACTCTATGAGGCTCTCTGTACAGGGATTGTGCGGAAGAACTTGTGCGAGTTAATAATAATCACGTCGGAAGATGTGTGGCATCAAAAGGGGAGCACTGTCAGCTTCTTCTATGAGCATGGTAAGTACAAATTCTAACACAACTGGTTAATGCAGGGATGCATGAAGGGTTCTTGTATCGGCCGATGCAGCACGAGGCGCGGTACGCGCAGCCACCTGTTACACAAGGTGCTGAGGAAGAATGTCCCTGTACTTAAGTATTAAGAAAATTACCTGTCATAAACAAAACGAATCAGTTGAAGATTTAATACAGGAGGAAGGCTTTTAAGCACAGTCTGTCGGGTAGCATCTTGTTTTGCTTTGCAAACACTGCAAAGATACCGGTTGTCTCCTTGTAACTCCTCCTCTTTAAAGTACTCTTCCATACACTCAGATAACGTTGCATGTCCAGCAATGTTTAATTCCAGCTCATAAAACAAGGATGGTGTATCTGAATCTGTGAGACAATGCGCACATCTGAAAATCAAAATTAAGGTCTTTTAATAGATATCTCAAGCTTATAAGAAAGAAAAATACACTACTCCAAAGACTGGTAAGCAGACAAGAGAGAAAAATAAAAATTACTCCAAAGATACGAAAACAAAGATAAAAAATAAATCAATCAATATTTTAAGAATATTCTGCTTTGTGATGTTTTAATACTGTTTAAGAATATCAATAACTAAAAATTCTGATGTGATACGGTCACGTAACTTCTCTACCCAAAGCATGGGCACTTCACATCCTGATAGAGCAGGTAAGTCAAAATCAACTTTTACTACAAGCCAACTCGACTTGATAAATTTAAGTCCAAGAGCCGCATGCCGAAATGAAAATATAACCTTTTGTTCTTATAAAATTTAAGCATGTTTTTATATTCTGTAAAAAGCAACTACCCAACTTTTAAATTTTAAGCTACCATAGAATAAAACATTACATATCATTCTTGCCATTTCATACTATGTAATATAAATATAAATATTCATTCATTAATTGTTTTATGTTGAAAGCGTAATGACTGAAGTGAGAACCAATGTGGGAATCTTGAAAATCTTGGGAGGCCGGAAAACTAATTAAAGTGTCACTTACCAGTTATCCTTCTGAAGGCCTGAGCTTTAATTTAAAAATTTTAAAATTATCATACAACGAAATCACAAACTGATCTTTCCATTGTAATTTTAAATATAAATACAGTGAACGCCGCTTAATGTAATCGCAGCACTCAGGGGCACTGGTGTTCTCCTTCCCCATGTAACTGCCGGTGCAACTGCATGTGTGCATCAGTGCAATGGGTAGCAGACCTCTCTTTCTTGGTGAATATAACGTCTCATTTAAATGATTTAAATATTAAGTTGCAAGGGAGAAATTAGTTAATTAGCACCATGTGTGATAAAATTAAGGCTTTAAAATGCAGAGTTTATTCTTTTTAAGCTGATCTTTGAATAATAAACTCTGCGGCAAAACCATGTCAACAATCAACTTAAATTCTAAATGTACACGAAGGCAAACACAATGTATATAGAGAACAAATGGTGTGATTATGTGTTCACAAAATTGTTATTAATGATTGTTTTCATAAGCTGTTACAGTTGAACACCGGTGCTGCTGGCAGGGCTGGCCTGCGCTGTGGTAACACCTCAGTTGGAAAGGCCTGTATTAGATAGCATAGGCGTACCGAGGGGGGGGGGGGGGTTTGAACCCCCCCCCCCATTGATTAAAAAAAGGAAAATTGTATAATTTTTTTAAGTCTGCCCATAAATTACTTAATACAAGTATAAAGCGTGGGAAGCTTAAAACTCGTTATTTTGCATCTTAATTTTTAAAATTTTCCGGGGAAACCCTGGAAGCTTAAAACTCGTTATTTTGCGTCTAAATTTTTAAAATTTTCCAGGGGAGCCCCCGGAAGCTTAAAACTCGTTATTTTGCGTCTGAATTTTTAAAATTTTCCGGGGGAGGACCCCCGGACCCCCCTCTCCCTGGGGGGTATTCCTTTATAACCCCCCCCATATGGTCGGCCTGGTTACACCTATGTTAGATAGTGTGGGTATCAAACAACATTCCTGTCTTACTTCTCTTGCTATAAATGTGATCTCTGTTTCTGATCTACTTTCTCTATTCTTCACTCTCTCTATCCCATACCCAAATTTTTCATTAGGTTTCTGCCTCTCCAATTGACCCCGGTATGTTTTAGGATTGTCAGTTGGCTCTTCCAAAAAATTTTTGCCAGTCGATGCAGCTTTATTGACGTCAAATTTACTCTTTCAGAGATAATTCTCATGATTCCTATAGCAACTCTGGTTGGGTTAGATATCTTTGGGAATGTGACACGAAGATTGGTGATCTGGCATTTTCTTCCTTTTGCTATCATTTTACATGAAGAAAATTTCATATTTCACAATCTTCCCGAAAATGACTCTAATGATTTTGTTTAAATTTTGTACATAATGTGCTTATACTAAGAGCTAAAAACTTTCCTTTGAAACATTTTTTCGCAAACATTCTCTGACAGGTAAGTATAAGCCAGCCATCAGTTGCACATGCACAGGTTTTAAGTCTTGTGTGGCGAACAATATACCTTTGCATGAGGCTGATACAACTGTATGTGCACTCCCAGCAATATGGTTTCTTAATTTATAACAGAATGGGAAATGAGTTGCTTGTATTGCCCATGCTTATCGTAGAGAAAGTTATTTAGTGCATCACATATGACATGAGTCTGTGTTTGAAAGACAGCTCTGAAACTTTCCATATAGAACTGAAGTATTGTGACTTGTCTCTACAGTAAAATGTGTCTGTAAAAACTCAATTTATCCAAATATTTCAATACAAAAGATTTATTCTAATGTGAATTCTAATGCAGGTAATGAGATAATGCAATTAATTCAATAGTGAAATTAAAAAAGTTAATGTTACTTCAAAGGATACTAACTTGGTTATGTATGATAATGTTCCACAGAACTGTTGACTTATTATATTCTTAACTACATGTGAAGATTGGTGGGACAATCCTTTCTCCAGCAATGAGAAGAACAGCTTGGAAAATTCCTGTAAGTAATACATAATTTTAGTATTGAATTAAAATGAAAATCCATGCAATTGAACTGCAGAAGTAAGTCAAGTTGAGTGTATTTTAAAAATAAAAAATTATACTGTGTCATTGATAGACTGTATCTAATGTAGTAACATGGAAGACACTGTGTCACTGACAGACTGTGGTCTTGTTTGTCCAGATTTACCACACCCATCTATTGTCATAGGTATAAAACCACAAGTTAGCTGAACCAGACAAACTGTAGCAAATATCCATTGCTAGCATTGCAGAAACTACACTAGTGTCAAAAATTAAAGCAACAAACCGAAATTTCATCTTTGGTGGTTTATTATGCCACAAAACAGTATAAACAGGTGATAGTAATGTATAAACAATATCAGGAATAAAGAATCTAAACTATTGCAACGTTTTTGCATACTAGTAAAACAAATCACCCTGTTTTTCTATTTTTTTTAAATTTATTTATTTATTTATTTTTTTGCACACGTAATGACTTTCACACACATCCAGAAAAACGCATTAATGTGATCAGTATGGGGTGTGACCCCCTCTGGCAGCAATACAGGCCTCCCAATGGCGTGGCATGCTGTGAATAATGTCACCAATCTCATTTTGAGGCAATAACACCCATTCTTCCTGCAGAGCAGCTTGCAAGGCCTGAAGAGTGGTTGGTGGATGTTCACAAGAAGCAAGTCGTATCCCTAGTGCATCCCAGACATGCTCTGTAGGATTCAAATCGGGAGAGCAGGCAGGCCAATCCATGTGTGCAATATCTTCAGTTTCCGGTATGCGTGCAATATCTTCACGGTCCACCACCTGTGCTCTATGAGGATGTGCTTTATCATCCATCAGTACGAAGTCTGGACCCATAGCACCTCGAAACAACCACACATGAGGTGCCAAGATCTCGTCACGATACCTGACAGCAGTTAAACCTTGCTGATTTACCCATACAACTTCATGAAGAGGTGTTCGGTTAGTCAACAGAATTCCTGCCCACACCATTATTGATCCACCTCCATATCGGTCTCTTTCCACAATGCTTGCGTCCCGAAATCGTGTTCCAGGTTCTATCCAGATGCAAATCCGTCAATCATTTTCAAGACAAAATCTGGACTCATCTGTAAAGAGAACATTGGCCCACTCTTTGACCGTCCAGTTGGCATGTTGATGACTCCACTCTAGACATACTCTTCTGTGAATATGCGTCAGGGGTACACATACAGCAGGTCTCCGACAATAAAGGCCTCTCTGCCGAAGCCTTCGTACACTGTTTCCCTCGATACAATTGTTCCAGTGGATGCTGTGAGGTCAGATGCCAGTTGTCGTACAGTACTATGGCGGTACCGTTGGGCCCTTACAGCCAAATAACGGTCCTATCTTTCTGATGTCACTCTTGGTTGTCCTTGCCCTGGTCTTCAGGATACATTTTCGGACTCTACAATCTGTTACCACATCCGAGAAACAACAGAACGATTCACATTAAGCCATCTGGCCACATCAGCTTGAGACTGTCCTGCTTCCATTCTTCCTATGGCCCTCCACCGAAGAGAATCTTCTAGGCGTCTTCTTTGTGCCATCCTGTACCTGCAGTAAATGTTTACACAGCAAATGTTGACATTGGACTAACAATAAGCAATAAACATTATGCTGCAGAGCCCTTTTGATAGGTGCATTGCCTTTTGCCATCGTTTGCATATTTGTAAGATGACAGGAATGCCATCTTCAGTTCAGAACACGACTGTACGGACATAGCTTTACTTTTTATATGAATATCTCGTAGAGTAGACTCAGGAAGAAGAAATATCAGTTTCTTGCTTTAATTTTGGACACTAGTATATTTTAAATTATACAACACCCTAGCTCAGCTTGATCCTCTAGGTCCTAAATAAAAACATAGAACTCTGTACCTAAAAGTAGTTCCATCACAATTATCATAATTGCTATATTTGATTTACCATAATCACAAGTACATAAAATACTCCCCTGTTATATCACTGCTTTTCCAGATGGGCATTTCACACTATATAATTATCGTTAACAAATACTTACTTGTAAATCAGCAAAGAACCTTCAAGGTTCACTAGCCTGTTGACCTGTCAACACATTTCTAATTCATCTGTTCCATGTACCAGTATGCCTTCAAATCCTATACAATTACAACCAAATAAAATAAAATACTACACAGGGTTGGAAAAAAACATGTTTTTTTTAAAAAGAACAAAAAAAAAACGTTTTATATGTGAACAACAATGTTGGTTGTTTTAAACGTGTTTTTTTTAACGTTTGTTTGTTTACAACAATGTTGTTTGTTTAAAAAAAAAGTTTAAATTGTTCATTTTGTTTAAATCAACCATTTTAATATATATATTTAAAAAAAAAAAAAAACATTTTTTTTCCAACCCTGTGGCTCTCTCTACCTCTCTAAATTTAATGACTTTGGTAATGAACATGCAAAAATAGATCAGTGTCGCTGATTCAACTCTGCTCAGAATAGATATTCCCCGAGATTAACATGTACCTATAATGCACATTGTGCGCAATACTACTTACACATACAGTTGAAATGTTTAAAACATTTTAAACAATTTGTTTTAAACATTTTTTAGCATGTTTATAACACTTTTTAAGTTAATTGGGTGTTAAATTTAATTATGCAGACAATTTACATTTTGTCAATCGAATGACCCCCTGTGCTAAGATGTTCAAGATTTACGAGTCATAGACTTAATAGCATTTGAAAATACATTTTGTACCAGTAGTATTTGTTTATGATTTAATAGTTCATGATTAATAAAAAATAATACAAACTACTGTTTAATTACTGCCTTTACTGCTCAACTGATGATTGACTTTCACCATGCTTTAACGTGGTCTTAGCCGCCTTACATTATCAAACTTACAAGGGATATCCTACTACAGTGTTGCCAAATTGACACATTCAATATTTAATATTAATAATCTCTTTCTTTAAAAAGGAAGACCACAAAATAGATGGTAGGATGCAGTCAGAAAAAATTCAAATCAATTACTCAAAATCAGAAACTGGAAGCTGGCGACAGAGGATAGAGAAGTCTGGAGGAAAAGGATACAAAAGACACCACCTCACATGATTTTCTGGTATTCTGGCCCTAGTTTTTTGTTTGTTTTCTGTCACTGACTTGACAAAATGTAAATTGTCTTCATAATTAAATATAACACGCAATTAAAAAATTATTTAAACATATGCTAAAAAACATGTTTAAAACAGATTGTTTAAAACGTTTTAAACATTCCAACCCTGCATATACAATATAAATACAATACAAAACTAAATTATTAAATGTACTAAACTAAAATTGGTTAACTTAACTTAGGTATGAGGTTAATTTAACTTTCTTGACTATGAAAAGGAATTTTCTAATTTTTTTCAAAACTGTTATATTTGAAAAAATGATGGAACATAATCAGTCAAGCATCTATATTTATTGAATTGCACAATTTCTTATATGCTAAGCTATTATTTAAATTCAACATTCTCTTTTCAATCAAAATTTCTCTCCAATAGTACATTAGTGTACCTAGTATATTCTAATGCAATATGCAAAGTATCTTCATTACTATTGCAGAGCGGGCAAATACCTTTCCTTGTACTTCCTCTCCCGTTCCTTAATCTCCAAATCCCCATCTCCACCACAATAAACCCTCACGTTTTTCTTTGGTATTTCTTAATTATTTATTACATCTTTGACTTCCTCACTTTTAACATAATCATCTAAGTCTTCTATGTAATTAATCTTTAATACTTTGTCAAAATTTATTAAATAAAACTTATTTACATTTTTATTGAACAAACCATTAACATAATAATTAATCCTTTTTTCTTTGGTTATTTCATTCTTATTATCTGACCATTTCGTGATTTGTTTAATAAAACTCCAAGCCTTTTCCATGTTAGTTTCCTTCATCCGATTTTTTAGATTTAATATCTGTTTTTCCTTCATAAGTTTTTTCTCCTTTATCAATTTTTTCCCTGCAATTCTTTTCTCTGCTAAATAAAAACTGTTATATTAATAATCAAAAATTGTCCCTCTATTATTCCCCATGCATATAGTACCAATTTCAGAACTTATCCTCACAAGAAAAATGCCGAAAATTTTACCTGTGCATCCTGTTGCTGGGTGGTATCAACATCAAGAGATTTGATAAAATCAGAAGGGTCTTCATAAGACCTTTTGCCAAATTGCATAAGTGCAAATAGCACTTGTAAGTGAGCAGTACTTGATTCTGGTTTATACTCTCCTGCCATTATCGTCCCATTCATCTTCTCCTGAGGATCTTCTTCAGGGGACCACAAATAAATGGCCCGCCTATAAAAAAATCATCAATATACTTTTAGTTTGCACACTTCTGCAATTTTAAATTATATTTTACATGTAGTTAAGTATATTTGAAGACCTGTGTGATTTGATGATACAGTAGAATTTAGTTAATTCGACAATGGGTACTTCAAAATATTGTTTAATTCAAATAAATTTTCACTACCCACGAAATTCCCATATGTTAAAAAATTGTGATTCACATTTTTAAAACTTAAATTTGGATAAACCAAAATAAGAATTTTATTTCACATTACTCCAAGACTTCTATGAATTTGCCATAATTTTCTATTTTACTGCACTGGCAGATACTGTACAGTATTTTTAACCCTTTCACTGCTAATATTTTATTCACTTAAATAAAACTGACAAAAAAATAAAACAGAAATCAGTACTTTAAACTTCATATGACTTTCAGTGTTGAATTTCACGCAATTTTTCTATTTTTCATAACTGCATTTTCAGTTACCATCAGTTAAAAATTGCCTTTATTCACATTCCCATACATTACAGCATTTTTTTACTTCTGAGCAGCTCATAATACATGCATAGTCTTTAATAGGTCAAAAATGACAAAATACACAAAACATTATTTGCTTGCACATTTTTACGGATATTCTACAATGATTCGATTACAATCGATTAATATATCGATAGTCCTGGAGATTTGAGATAATCGATAGGTGGTGGTGTATGGAGGAGGGGAACCAGCTACGATGGATTAACTGGCTATATTGTGCTTAAAAACACTTGTACGTGATTTTAAGCTTTAGGCATATTTTGCTGGGCTTAATCTGGGGAAAAAGTGCGGCTTATATTCAGATAAATACGGTAATTATCACTTAATTACTCGGAAACCATCCAATATATAAAGGTGGTACTTAATTTATAATAAAATTAAAATATTTCACTAAAACTTTGCCGCTTGAAGTTTCTTAAGGACACAAAAATAAAAAACAAAATTGTTCCAGAGTCAAATTTGCTTCACCTTCCATGAATCGCCATAAGTGGTGATATTTATAAAATGAAATAAAAACATTTGTGGAATGGTAATCCTTTCACACTGGCCGTGTGTAGGCTAAGATGGACACGTGAAATCAGAATGAAAAATTCAATGGCACAGCCAGGATTTGAACCAGGATTTTCAGCTCTCCGTGTCGATGCTCTAACCAACTGAGCTACCAACGTGCTGGCAACATGCCGGTACAACATTAAATTCTCCAACTGACTCACAATCCCAGAATACCACCAGGCGTTCTCAATATGAGATACGAACCCAGTGGCGACTTACAAGCTGTAAGTGCTTAAAAACCCGGGCTTTATAGTAAACCACTAGTAGGTCACAGTGGAATGATAATTCTTTCACACTGGCCGTGTGTAGGCTAAGATGGACACGTGAAGTCAGAATGAAAAATTCAATGCCACAGCCGGGATTTGAACCAGGATCTTTGGCTCTCCGTGCTGATGCTCTAACCAACTGAGCTACCATGGCAACGTGCCAGTACAACACTTGGATAATTTAATGTTGTACCAGCACGTTGCCATGGTAGCTCAGTTGGTTAGAGCATCGGCACGGAGAGTCGAAGATCCTGGTTCAAATCCCGGCTGTGGTATTGAATTTTTCATTCTGACTTCACGTGTCCAAAAACATTTGTGTTTGCTTTTTTAAAGCTCTATTTTAACTATCAGTAGGGTTGCTGTCTGTAGATTATCCCTGCACAAATTTCACAGTATTCTGCTCAAGGATTCATTAAATGTTGCGAGTTTAATCATAAAGTGTGAGCATTTCTGGACTGAATAAACGTCAGGAATACTAATTGATTGTCAAGTTTGCTTTTCTGTAATGGGGAATATTTCTAGTGCCAACTGTATAGGAACTGTTTAATGTAAATCTTTTCAAAGTATTCTTGCAGTGAATTGGATTATGTCATAAAAACTGACAAACAATTTCTTAGAAAAGTTACTTCTAACCAATATCTGTCATTATCTTGCATTCTTACTTTTTTTTGTAGGAAGTATATTATTTATCCCATTATAACAAAATATCAATGCAATTAAATACATTATCTTCAAGAGCACTCTCTACTTCATTAAATTGACTACTTACTAGTTAGCCGGCTTTCAAGTGGACATTCCACCCATCGTCAGACTATGTCCCACTGCTGAACTTTCATCCTGTACCACTTGATGGCGCTGCGGTGGTACAGGATGTATTTAATATTATTTCACTTCATTGTGTCTTCCCATTCTAAGTGAATTTAATCAATGCAATTGTTTGTATAGACTACTAATAGAATTGTATTAATAAATTTATTTTACCCAATTTAATCACCAGAACTTCCAGACTCAATAGTATGTACCGGTATACTAATTATAAAGTGGTCTTATGGTTAGAGTTGCTGGCTAAGAATTTGCAGGTCAAGATTCAGTCCCTGGTACCTTACATTTTTTTTTAAAATTTCTTCAAATTATTAATTATTATGAATTAAAGGTGCAAATGAATGTAAGTAACACCCCAAAATATTTCCCTTCATCAAATGAATCAAGTTTGAATGCATATGTAAGGCATGCCCAAAAATACTTTACTCTATCAAGTTTTATATTCGGTCTTCTGTGTGCTCAACTATCATTGCTCTGTTGGAAGATCCCAAGATAGTTATTTTCCGGTAGAAATGAGGATTTATTATCGAGTGAGTGTAAATGCAGGTTGTTGTGGAGAGAATATGCATACCGAAACCCATGGAAACAGGCACGCTAGTCAAAATTACGAATCTTTATTTTCCTGACTTTCAGGAGAACAGTCTTTTTAGCATTTAGCTCCAAACACTTGTATTCCAGTGATGTAGATGAATGACGTCATCCTTAAATATTCTAAATGCTGGTACCAGTATTTAAAATCATTCTTATTGCAGTGTTGTATTTCTTGTGGTACATGTGTTCGGTTATTATGAATATTAAATAAAGTTTATATTAATTACCGCGGGTATATGCGAACATGTAACTTTGAGAATGTTCTCAATTTTATGCGAACTTAAGGTGCACGCGAATATAAGGCACATGGTGATTTTGAGCATCCAAAAATTTGATAAAAGGTGTGCTTTACATTCGGAAATATGTGGTATGTCCCACAAAATATGGCATTCAAATATTTAAGAGAAAATAATAGTTGAATAAAAACACTTTCTTAAACGCACTTTATTTTACCTTAGTAAACTTCTGGACGGCCGTCCAGAAGTTTACTAAGGTAAAATAAAGTGCGTTTAAGAAAGTGTTTTATTCAACTATTTGTTACACAACGCTAAAGTCGGACACAAGAATGAAGAAAATAATAACTGTAGCCTCATTGTGTACATGCAAGTTAATTTAGTCAATTTTTGCTTCTGGAGAGGTATGGTATAAACTGAAAATAAAAAGCATCAAACACCAACTTTTGATACTAATATTAATCCATATTAGAGATATAAACTGAAATGAAATTAGTTTATTACTACACACATGAGAATTGTACAAAAAAAAGATTGTGGTCTTACCACCATTAGCTTAGAATTTTCAAATTTCACCTTACCCCCCTTAAGCAGTCACTTTAGTGAACCTATGGTTCCAAAACATCAATAGTGAAAGAGTCAGTGGTGTAGTGGCAAATTTTCCAGTGTGAGAATGCTAAAAATTATAGTGTGTATTAATTTATTTAAAATTAACCTGTAAAAGTTATACAAAAACATTTCAAACTATAAGGCATTTGGTTTAAAATTCTCTAATAATAACTTGTGTCTTCTTCCACACCACATTACTTTGTACCTTCAGTTGAACATAGCTTATAGTTGCAATAAAAAAACAACACACTTTAAGAAAATGTGCTAGTATATTTAATTTTTGGTATGTGCCTTCTATTATTTTAAAGTTTATTGCCAGAAGTAGTAAATATAATTCTTCCAAAAACTTAAAAAAAGTCATAATTGCCGTATTTTACAGACTATAAGACGCACTTTTTTACCTTGAAAACAGAGCCTTGAAAGTTGGGTGCGTCTAATGGTCTGAAGTGTACTAAGAAAATTTAAATTATGGTAAATATTGCCGGAATATCATAGCTATAAACAACGATAAGATAGTTACAAATGTTGGCACAGACTGTACATCAGTACATTTGTCACAATCGTAAAATAAGGGTAACTGGAAGCCAGGTATAAAATGCAAAAAGAAAGGAATGTTGAGTTCTTTTATACAAAAGGAGTTATCTCCGCCTGATGGTTTAAATGAAGGGCATGACCTCTAAACGCCTTGTCCCATTACACTTATTGTATGCTGAATTGAGGGTAGGGGTGTAAAAGTATTTTCAGTCTTTCATGAGAAATTAGTTCACTTTTTTAAATTTACGCGTTGGCACCTATACAGAAGAGATTTTGTTACAACCCAGGTTTTAAGTTAGAAGTGATTTACACTGATTCCATTGTACAAGGTTATAGTTTATTTATGCAATGAAGTATATTATTCCCTCTAACAAATTTTGTTTAGAATCACATCAAATTTATTTTCCTTTAAATTTCCATCCTAAAATCAAGGTGCGTCTTACAGTCCGGAGCATCTTATAGTCCGTAAAATACGGTATAAATTATTTAAATACTGATTTAAATTTACCAAAAACCAGTAGGGAAGTTCCCTTCCCCCTCCACTACATCCATGGAAAGAATTCTACAAAATTTAACACTGATTAGACTTGCCTGAATTCGAGGTTGTGGAACCACAATTGGAGCAGACTGTTTATGTAACAAGTTGCACCAAGGTTCTTCAGCCCGACGAATGAGTCTTCTGCTCTACGCAATGCATTTGGGTCCTCCAAATTACTAGGCCAAGCCTCTTCAGCTGCTGCTGCAGCTTTGGATCCAATCCATCTACTTTCACCCAGACCTTTTAAGCACAGTGGATTTCCCCGACAGTTCTTCCTAATAAAAAATAAATTTAGCAGTTGTAGCCTATTCAGAACCAATTGCATTTGGTTAACAAAAACTATGTCTTGTGTCACCAGTTTTGCCAGTCTACACAACAAACCTTATTGTGTCAACATTGCGCCATTGCTGTTCTTTACCACTATATTATTTTCTTTTAAAACATATGCTGAAAAAACTGTGTATGACCATCAATAGGGCCCGATTTCTAAGCAAAATTTACATTTTCAGCCTCCTAAAAATAAGCAGAAATACAGTCGAACCACCATATAACAAAGACCAATATAACATAAACTCACATTAAGCTATATTTTTCTATGGTTCCAGCAAATTTCCTATCTTAATAATGTTACTTGTCCCTCGTTATAGCATTTAAAATATTTCGTGAACACCCTTTTATAACGATATATTTTGAAGTGAAATTGCCATTCTAGACCAGCACCTCAGCCCTGCAAGCAGTAGCAGGTAGCAGATTAGTGTTCTCCCCAGCTGGTGCAAACCTTCAAGCCACCTTTAGAAATTCCAGAAGAGAAATTTTACTCTCAGTTGAGGGTGGAGTAGAAGTGATCATTCATCTTTTTTCTTTCTTTAAACACCCCCCCTCTCATGGGACTGAACTTTCTGCGACATATGCTAGGCAATGTTAAACAGCTAACCAGTCTTTATAGTTATTTTTCAGTGGGCGGGCGAAAAATAGCTATGGCCTCCGCTCGAAGAAAATCAATAAGTCTCGAAACAAAATTAGCGGCATTTAAAGATTTGGACAATGGTCTGAAGCAGACAGAAGGTGCAAAAAAGTACGGACTTTCACAATCTGCGATGGCTACATTTCTTAAAAACAGAAATTGAGTAAAGTGTTGTGTTTGTTACAGTACATGTTAAATGAATTCTTCTGTTAGGCTGGATAAGTACATAATTCAGATTTTGGTTTTGCATTCAATTTTCTTAAGATGTCCCTTGTTATAACAATAACTCTCATCTAACAATATGACTTGCTAGGGTCCGCAAATATCGTTATAAGGTGGTTTGACTGTATTATATTTCATAAGACACTCCTTGAGAAGCAATTTTAACTTTATTTTATAGTGCTTATTTTGCTTATTCTGAGAAAAACAAATTTGCATGATTTTGAATTAAAATAGTAGGCTATATTTTACTCAAAACTGTACATGTTCTAAAGAACATTACAACCTCAAATATGGCTGTTTTTCACATTTCTAAACAAAACAAAAATGATTTTAAAAAAATGAATACATAAATAGGCTATAAATAAATAAGTAGGCAAAATAAATACAGCATGCAGTGCCAAAGAATCCACGCAATATTAATTAAGGTATAAAAACATATACAATGAAATAGGGTAGCTAAACTAATAGCCTATTTATAATAAACTAGCATGTGCCCGCGGCTTCGCCCACGATAATTATTTCAAAAATTAAAAATTAAGAGCATAATAGTTAAATCATTATATTTATTAACACCTAAATCACGTGGACTACATACCACGCTATCTATAGCCCGCCTGGTAAAAGCGACCTCAGATTCGATTTCCTTGGCCCAGAATACCCCTGTACAGCGAGTTTCGTTCAAATCGAACAATGTTTGACCATATTTAGGACTATCCCTCTTCCGTGTAGGTTGAAAATTTCATATGTCTACGGGCCTTGACATTCTAAAGAAATGAATCGACCAGCATGGGCTTACAACAATCTAGCAATCGCGATGCTTTTATTACCACGGTATGACAAAAATAGCCAAAGCCAACTGCAATTGATTTGACATTGAAATGTATTACTGAAATCTGATGCTTCGACAGCGCTAAAATTATGTTTTCTGCCAGTTTTTCACTCACAACTCGCAAACGAAAGCTAAAATTAAAAATCCGGCTTCGATGCCCACCTTTCAGCCCATCTATGTTTAAAATTTCAGATCTCTGCGTTCAGTAGATTTCGCTGGGCATCGTGGACATACAGACACACACGTCCTTTTATTATTTTAAGATAGCATGTGCCCGCGGCTTTGCCCACGATAATTATTTCAAAAATTAAAAATTAAGAGCATAATAGTTAAATCATTATATTAACACCTAAATCATGTGGACTACATAATTATCACGATTAGATAGCGTCACCTGGTAAAAGCGACCTCAGATTCGAGTTCCTTGGCCCCGAAAACCCCTGTAGAGTGAGTTTCGTCCAAATCGAACAACGTTTGACCATATTTAGGCTAATATTGATTATCCCTATAATAATAATAATAATAATAATAATAATAATAATAATAATAATAATAATAATAATAATAATAATCCTCTTCGGTGTAGGTTGAAAATTTCATATTATGTTTGCGTGCCTTGACATTAAAAACAAATGAATCGACCAGCGTGAGCTACAACAGTCAAGAGATCGCGATGCTTTTATGTCGAAGGAATGACAAAAATAGCCAAAGCCTAGTGTAATTGATTTGTATTACTGAAAACTCATGCTTCGAAAACTCAATAAATACACGTTTTCTGCCCGTTTTTCACTCATAACTCACGAACGAAAGCGAAAATTAAAATTCCGGCTTCGAGGTGCACATTCCGACCCTTTAGTCCATCTATGTTTAAAATTTCAGATCTCTGCGTTCAGTAGATTTTGCTGGACATCTCGGACAGACAGACGGAGGACAGACACTTCCTTTTATTAATATAGATAAAAAGAATAAAGTAGGCTACAGTAAATAAAACAATGAATAAATTTACGTTGCAAGTTCCAGTAATAAAGTTAAGACTCAACAAGCCTACATATTTTAAAACTCCTTCAACCTTAAAGAATTCAAGTCTTTGCTGGAGGCAACTATAAAATACAAGGAGCTTTGAGGAATCTAGGCTTAAAATTTAAAATACACCACACCCCTGTTCTATTTTGATAATTTTTATTTGTTTTGTGAACACTGGCCCTACACCCCTGCTTTACTTTGGAACCTAGAGGCTTAAAATTATTCATTATATTCTGTGGCATTTGTATTTGCTGAAGTAGGGACAGAGAGGTCTTGGGAACTTTGGCTTTATTTTAAATTCATATACTACCGGTACCATGATACAAGGACCCAAACTTGTATATTTCTGTCCTTTGAATTAGGGGCACAGAGATAAGCGGCAAAAAATCAGTATAACAGCAAGCTATATTGCCAACCTTGAGAAGCTTGCCAGTTAGGGAAAAGGAGGTATGTAGAGGTGGGCTAAAACCAATCACAGCGGAGTAGTGGTGGAGAAAAGTAATGTGCTGCAGATCCTTGTGTTCGTCTAAATTTCCATATATTTTTTTTAACGTATAGCAAGGTTTTTAAAATACTAGCCACTATGAGTGGCCATTGGCTGAGGGGTGTGACATGGCAGAAATGAGTCCAAATTCCTTATTTTACTGCGCACATAAGACTAAAAATGTTCCATCTAGGGATGGGTCCTCGATACTCTCGATACTTGCATGGTATCGGCATCGAGCGATACTTCAGAAAACTCGCTCGATATTTTGATAATTCTGCAATTTAAGGAAATGCGTATGTCTTTCTGCTTTTAGTAGTCTACTAAATATAGTAACTTTACTACTTTTGTTTCTCCTTTAAATGGAGAAAACCGCTTTGTGACTTTTGTCTAGTCATAAATAAAGACTTTCCTACTTCAAAAATCAAACAGAAGAGATTCTTAATTGTTTCGTTTCCTGTCAAACGTTTCAATAACAACCAACAAGCAAGCTGACTGTCCAAACCCTGTACGATGCTCCCTTGCAGAGATTAAGTTACTGCTTATTCTGCAAACCTTAAAACAGTTTGTTCATTGTACTGCTCTGTGATCTGAGTAGAACGCGCATGATTATTTTATCCATTCATAAGCAATCTATTTCGGTATGCTTTTAAAACAAGTCAGCATGCCGGCTTTCTGTTGATATCTCTACGTGACAGAAGAATAATGTGTGTATTGCGTACGATAACATATATATTTTTTCCAGTCAATATGAGTGAAGTGTGGACCCTCATTGTGATAATCGCGCCATTTGCCGCATTTGTAAAAAACGTTTTTCTCGTGGGGGAAAATCTCACAACACTAGTAACCTTAAAAAACATGTTACATCAGTGCATAAAATTGCCTTTTCAGAACCTCTTAATAAAAAATTAGGCGGAAGTGGAAATTTAACTCCTGAAGAAGAAACAGTAGTGAAAGGACGAGTTTTTCGCAGTCATAGTGCTCTCAATTCTGCTAAAGACCAATTGGTGGACCTTTCTAACCAAGAGGAATGTACTGCATCCAAAAATGATGAGGTAAGATTTTTAATTTTTTATTCCAAAATTACATAGCCTATATGTGGGAATAGTAATGTAGTACTGATGTACTCGTAATAATCGATCATTCAAGAACTTTTTTATTTATTTTATTTTAAATGTCACAGACGTCAAGCCCGAGAAATTGCCAGGAATGTGGTACCTATATAGTAACATTATGCAAGAAAATAAACTGCCAGTAAACAGTTCCCACGAAGAAATCACTGCATATCTCAAAGACGATTTGTTACCTCCTCTTTCTAGTTCATTAGATTACTGGAAAACAAACACAAAATTTCAGAAACTAAAGAAGTTAGCTGTGAAATACCTGTCCATACCACCAGCAACAGTTTTCTCTGAAAGACTGTTTAGCACAGCAGGACTCATTTGTGACAGAAAAAGAAGTAGACTTGACCCCGGAAGAGTGAGAATGCTAGTATTTTTGAACAAAAACTTTACAAATTTTACTTTTAATGTAGAGTTTAAAAATAATTATAGGCTACTGATGATATTAAATTTTGTCTCATTAAATATGCACACTTAATTCATTTAGTTGGTATTACACAGTTCTCTCAACTTTTTATTTGTAATGTACCTATTTATTGAAACTGGAAATGTTGATGGTATCGAGTATCGAAGTATCGAGTATCGAGTATCGAGAAAACCTGGTATCGACCCATCCCTAGTTCCATCCTATTCTGTCTCTTTTTACATACTTAGGGCTTACAATAAACATCTCTATTTCTCAACTAAATCAAACCCTACAGCAATGAATAAAGTATCAGTGGATGGAATTTTTTACATGCTTCTGGTATAGCATTACTAGCAACCCATCGTTGGCACAAACTCAGGCTGAGACAACTGTAAATGCTGTCCCTGCAATATGACCTCCTATTCTACATCAAATTGTGAAGTGAGAAAATGATACATGTCCAGGGTAGAAAAAGTTATGTGATGCATTATAGGCCTACCCGATATTTTATTTGTCAATGCCCCGTAAAATGCAACTGCCAAAGTCCTATGTGAACACTGCAAACAATGTTGTTGTCATGAGAACTGAATTACATAATTGAAGAATTGAGCATCATGTTTTCAGAAATTAAGTTATATCTCTAACTTTCTTTCTGCTGCACAACAAGGATTTCAATAGCTTTAAACCTTCTCCGAACAACACAAATCATTTTACAAAAAACCACACATAAATCGGTCCAGTAGTTTTTTAGCCTATAAAGGACACACACACTCACATTGTTTTTATATATATAAAGAATTACTTATCTTTAAATACTGTTTGAAAAAATGTGAGGTATCACTTTATAAAATATAAGTTTATAAATAAAACCTAAGAGATTATAAAAAATTATTATTTTTGAAAAGATGATGGACTCAAGATACATTGCTTTTGAAATCCTACCCTATGATTATTCCTAGATAAACATGTGGAATTTTACTGAAATAGTTTAATTTTAAGGTAGGGCCCACCTGAACCATTAATAAGCATTAGAACTTTAAAAACTAAGGATTTTTATAAATTCCTACTTTTTGGGAATATTTCCAGCCCACGTCATTAAGTGTGAGACTGCTCCCCGCCTGCAGCATACCAGTGACCACCCGATGAACTATGCAGTAGGCCTATGCATTCACATTGCCATATTTCGGTTAGTTTTGTGTCTACTTCTTTGAAATTACTTTAAAAAAAAAATTGCATGCATATGGATTCTACAGGTTTTCAACAACAGGCCTATAACATATTATTTTGCCATTTTTAGTGGTGAAAACAAAAAATAGACAGAGCTCCCAAGGATCTTCATGGTTATTGAGTGAGGTCACTGATCAGTAGGGCCCGGATGTTTATGACCTAAAAATGTTAGAAATATGCAAGCCTTTATGACCTAAAAAATGGCGAAATATGACTAATAATATGACCTAGAGACAATTTTTTTTTTCAAAATCTTGTCGGTTTTTTCAATTAAAATTTTATGAGAACACATTAATAAATAATAATATTAATCTTTATTAATAAATTTTTGAATTTATTTAAACAAACAATAAGACACACTCGACACTACACAAAATGAAAGAAATGTTTCATTATGATGGACGGTCACAAAGAATTGGAATAACAGATCACATGCATTTTAAAGTTTTCAAATAAAAACGATCTTCTATTTTCACAAAAGCATGGGAAAAAATGAAAGATGATTGAAAATATGACCATAATATGAAAAATGACGAAAAAATGACAAAAAATACTGAAAAAGCTAAAATATGACATTATATGACCAATGAAAATTGCATAATTCTAATCACATTAGATGATATCATGTTTAAATTATATTTGCTATGGTAACATCACAAAGGAAAAAAATATGACATGTCATAAACATCCGGGCCCTACTGATCAGTAAGAGGGAGATTCAAGGAAAATGAGTGAAACAACAAATGGCATGGCTCGAGATGGCCATTTTTATAGTCAAGATAGATGATAAAGGACCATCCACATTCAGTGAAGGTCTAATGCCTGTTGCTCACGGTCAAATTGTTTCGTTAAATTTATTGTACAACAAATTTAAGCAAACGTTTAAACAAAACCACCTTTGCTAACGGTAAAATGAGTCATCAAATGGATACTAGCAAATGATTCTCCCTCTGTGTACTAAATTTCGCAACATCGTAGTATTACCCCGCCACCTAGTGGTAGACTCCTGTACTCTAAAGTTTCAGCTACTCATACTCTGCTGGAAATGGTAGTTTGTTGTATCGTTTACATTAAAAGACAACAATTATCCAGATTAATTGGGATGGGACAAGATCACATTATTAAGATAATTTACAAAACTTATAAATAATTTATTTCAGTGTTATGATATTTACGAAAGACAAATATAACGTGCTGTTTAAGCTCCGCCCACTCGATATTCACATTTTGTTTCTCCGCGCAGCATGGCGACAAACTATCCTTGTAAAAAAATATTTAATAAAATTCAAAGTCCATAAACTTTCCACCGGTCAGAAATATAAAATACTGTAGAAACCAGACTAAAAGCTTTAGCAACGGTGGATAACTAAAAACACTCACCATTAGCACAACGTTTCAACTAGATCCTTCTAGTCTTCCTCAGGCACTGGTAGGCAGATCAGCTGGGTTGAGTGTTGCAACCCCCTCTACGTCACCATCATCATCGGTGGGGGGTGGGTGGGTAAATTCACAAATTGGACGCTCTGATGCATGAAGAAACATGGTGTTGCGTTGGAATCTCCTAATCCATTCAGTAGGAATTGCAAAGTCGGATTCGGGGCATTTTTTAATCTGCCAACCAATTTTAGGGGGAACGTTGTCCTGAACCATTCTACGAATTACACTAATCCATTCGTCTCCCAGGTCACCATCGTAGTTATTGACACATTTGTCCTGATTACTGGCAATATGAACAGCTTCACAAATCTTTCTTTTAATTAAGTCCCTTTCAACTTTCACCACTTCCAAATCTTTAATGTTATGTTTTAAGGAAACCATATGTTGACTTAATCCAGTGTTGGTCTTCAAATTACGAATATCCCTAACATGCTCCTGGAGCCTGATTTTAAAAGCCCTCCCAGTTTCGCCATAATATACCCCATCACAGTCATCACAAAGAACAGAGTAAACCCCTGGGGCGTCAAGACGGTTTATTTTGCAACCAACTTTTTTATGTTGCGAGAAAATATTCTCCAAAGTACTCCCTACTTTAAAAGCAGGTTTTAAACCATATTTACATAGCACTTTGCCAACATTCTGGCTGACACCTGGTTTATAAGCAACACTAACATATTTGTCTGTGGGGTTTGTTTCTTTTTTACTAGTCTGCTCAACACCCGCTTTTCTCCAAATCCTTTCAATATACTTCCCAGTGTACCCATTAATTTTAGCAAGCCTAATTATGTTTTTCTTTTCTTCCAAGAGATCTGCAGGATTATTACAAATTTTTAAGGCTCTAGTGACAAAGTTTTTCCACACATTAGATTTAGTTCCATGAAAATGGGCTGATTTTTTATGAATATATTGTTCACATTTATTAGGTTTCCTGTACACACCGGTTAGCACACGAGGGGCGACAAGGCGAATACGTAAGTCAAGAAAATTTAGACAATTGTTAACTGATTTTTCAATAGTGAACTTGATACGATCATGACACGCTCCGAACTCGGCTAATAAGTCATTCGAGATGTCACAATTAGCAATAACCAGGGCATCATCGACATATCGTAGATACATAACCACTCTTTCCACATTTTTAGTGATAATAGGGTTCTCTAGATAGTACATAAATATGTCGGACACAAAGCCAGAAACAGGGTTGCCCATAGCTAATCCCTCGTCCTGGGAGTATATTACACCATCGAAAATGAAGACATTATAATTAGTACACGCAGCATACCATCTACAATATTCATTTGCCACAATCGAGTCCACACCTTCCTTGGTTAACCATCGAAAAAGGTACTCGCCAGATAAGGCCCGTGGAATACTTGGATATAGGGATACCACATCAAGGCTGAATACACACATGTCATTATCGACATTCAGTCTATCCAATTTATTCCTAACCTCAAAGGAATTACCTTCATGTTATGGGCTCCCCAAAACTCATAAGGAGGGTGTACCGTTCAGACCGATTATTCCCATGTATAACCATCCTGCGTACGGCCTGGCTAAGTTGTTGGTCGAAAGACTGACGAAAATTAGTCCAAGAACCAAGTGGTCGATTGAAAATTCCTTTGAGGTTAGGAATAAATTGGATAACTTAGACTGAATGTCGATAATGACATGTGTGTATTCAGCCTTGATGTGGTATCCCTATATCCAAGTATCCCACGGGCCTTATCTGGCGAGTACCTTTTTCGATGGTTAACCAAGGAAGGTGTGGACTCGATTGTGGCAAATGAATATTGTAGATGGTATGCTGCGTGTACTAATTATAATGTCTTCATTTTCGATGGTGTAATATACTCCCAGGACGAGGGATTAGCTATGGGCAACCCTGTTTCTGGCTTTGTGTCCGACATATTTATGTACTATCTAGAGAACCCTATTATCACTAAAAATGTGGAAAGAGTGGTTATGTATCTACGATATGTCGATGATGCCCTGGTTTTTGCTAATTGTGACATCTCGAATGACTTATTAGCCGAGTTCGGAGCGTGTCATGATCGTATCAAGTTCACTATTGAAAAATCAGTTAACAATTGTCTAAATTTTCTTGACTTACGTATTCGCCTTGTCGCCCCTCGTGTGCTAACCGGTGTGTACAGGAAACCTAATAAATGTGAACAATATATTCATAAAAAATCAGCCCATTTTCATGGAACTAAATCTAATGTGTGGAAAAACTTTGTCACTAGAGCCTTAAAAATTTGTAATAATCCTGCAGATCTCTTGGAAGAAAAGAAAAACATAATTAGGCTTGCTAAAATTAATGGGTACACTGGGAAGTATATTGAAAGGATTTGGAGAAAAGCGGGTGTTGAGCAGACTAGTAAAAAAGAAACAAACCCCACAGACAAATATGTTAGTGTTGCTTATAAACCAGGTGTCAGCCAGAATGTTGGCAAAGTGCTATGTAAATATGGTTTAAAACCTGCTTTTAAAGTAGGGAGTACTTTGGAGAATATTTTCTCGCAACATAAAAAAGTTGGTTGCAAAATAAACCGTCTTGACGCCCCAGGGGTTTACTCTGTTCTTTGTGATGACTGTGATGGGGTATATTATGGCGAAACTGGGAGGGCTTTTAAAATCAGGCTCCAGGAGCATGTTAGGGATATTCGTAATTTGAAGACCAACACTGGATTAAGTCAACATATGGTTTCCTTAAAACATAACATTAAAGATTTGGAAGTGGTGAAAGTTGAAAGGGACTTAATTAAAAGAAAGATTTGTGAAGCTGTTCATATTGCCAGTAATCAGGACAAATGTGTCAATAACTACGATGGTGACCTGGGAGACGAATGGATTAGTGTAATTCGTAGAATGGTTCAGGACAACGTTCCCCCTAAAATTGGTTGGCAGATTAAAAAATGCCCCGAATCCGACTTTGCAATTCCTACTGAATGGATTAGGAGATTCCAACGCAACACCATGTTTCTTCATGCATCAGAGCGTCCAATTTGTGAATTTACCCACCCACCCCCCACCGATGATGATGGTGACGTAGAGGGGGTTGCAACACTCAACCCAGCTGATCTGCCTACCAGTGCCTGAGGAAGACTAGAAGGATCTAGTTGAAACGTTGTGCTAATGGTGAGTGTTTTTAGTTATCCACCGTTGCTAAAGCTTTTAGTCTGGTTTCTACAGTATTTTATACTTGTAAAAAAATATTAAAACTGTGAGTGTGTCCCTTGTACCTAATATTAAAAATTCGAGAGTGCCCCTTGTACCAAATATAAAAAATTCGAGAGTTCCCACAGGTTTTCCTTGTACCCAACAGTTTGTCAGCCTGTGTATCCTCGAAGAATTCGCTAGATCGTGGTATAAAAGAAAGTGCTTCGCTGGAGGAGGGCTATTTCTCATGCGACGATGCACCTTATATTTGGTTTTTGCCATGATTTTATTAAAGTTGTCCTTTAAATCTGCCGAACATTAATACTTTAGCTATTTATAATTATTATTGTAATTTTATACATTTCACATCCTGTTGTTTCCTTTGCCCTGTGTATTTGAATTTTTCATATAAAAGAAAGCAAACAATGCGTGAAGCTTTGAAATATTAAAATCATACATTGTTTACGATCATTTAAAATAATTATGAAAGAAAAAAAAAAAACTATACCAAGAATCAAACCCGAGACCTCTAGCACCACAGTCTAGCATCCTACCACAAGGCTATGAAGGAATGATGGAAACAAGCGTGAATCGTGCATATACAAATACGTCTCCTATGCCATCCCGCTTCGAATTTTCATTTCGTTTTTGTATGGCAACAAGTCGTGTTCTCGTCATGATTTTTATACTAATCCGTTCGGAATAACGATATCTACACAGGTATATACCCATGCTATTTTGATGTAGTTGCTACGCTAGGAAAAGAAGAATATGTGAGCAAGGAAAATGGCTGCACTGCAATCTTTTGGCTTGCAGACAGCAAGTTCTCCACAATACCGCCCGGGGCGCGGGCTGTTCACGTTCGTTGCGCTGATTGGCTTTTGACAGCCTTTTTGCTAGAATTAGAACAAGTCCTATATGCCGACGCGAATAACCAAACGCTTGACAAAAGGCGAATTTGATCGTTAGCAATACCAATTTGTTGAAAAGTGATAGTTGTGCAATAAATTTAAAGAAAAATTTGACCGTGAGCAACAGGCATAAGAGCTGTTCTGTTTTTCCTTATCATAGAAAAAAACAAATTGTTCTCGATGAGATGAGAACCAATGAAATCCCGTACATAAAGGGTTCCTGGAAACTGGCAGAGACCTCCTGCCATCTGATAGGGACTATCCCAATGTCATGTGTGAACTTATCTTGCGATATCAATAGTAAAATCACAGGGTGAAATGGAAGAATCTGTGCCACCTTGGCTCTCACTCTAATCTCCGCTTCTCATTGCCATGGAGATGGCATGCTTCCCCTACCTTCCCCTAGCCTGGGCTTCAGCCTTGAACCTTTCCCCTTGCAAGCTTCTCAATGCTGGTACCAGTCATTCAGCACACTGTTGTACTATGCACTATACTGGGAAAAAAAATATTACTTAACGCAGCAAAACAAGCCTTGCACCAAAATGGCTCTTGTCAGAGCAAACATTTATATTTCACAATTATTATAAAAAATGATCCTAGCATCAAAACTGCTATTTCTCATGCATTAAACCTCTATAAACTCTTCACCGCTCAGCAATCACTCATGGTGAAGTGGTTGCTGGTTACAGTGCTAGTGGCCTGTATTCAAATACTGGTCAATGCAAAAAATTTACGGTTAGGAATTGGTCCCAAATAGGTAGGTAGGGTGAAGAGGAGGTGAGAGAGAGAGGAGAAGGAAAAGAAAGACAAGAAGAAAAGAAAAGGAGAAATCATTTAATTATTTCCCTGTTTCACCTTCTGTCTACTAGATGGCGTTGCAGCCCAGCATTCCTAATAGTAGGCTACAAATCGCACCGCTAGCTGGGTAACGTTAGTGTGTAGGAGTAGGACTAGGGTGCCAAAGATTCTTTCACTTTTCCTAATCATGGTACTGGTAATTCTAGGAGTGTATAACACTAAAATGGGGTTACAATTAAGTGAAATTCCAAATGAAATCTTAATGTTTTGTTAATGGATAACATGTGAGATTCCAGCTCGGGTGCATAAAATTGACCTCAAATGCATGTGTCTCATGCTCTGTGCATGAGAGTTGGCAAGTCTGAATAGACCGCAGTACCAGCCAAAGAACCCCACACTTGTTTATTACTGCTAGGCCTACCTAAGAAATTTCATAATTAATAGGCTAAAGGAAACATTACATTAGGCCTAGTTTGTTTTATACTAGGCCAACAGTAATTTTTATTTACAAACTTTGATTCGTTATAAATTTTTCCCGACTGTAGTCCTAAATTATTATAGCAAGTCAAATGGCATCATACCTGCAAGAATTTGGTCTGCAACTGTCGAGCTTAATTCTATATGCCAAATCGACGTGATGCTGAGACACATATTCAGGATCAGTTTCATCGGTCCAGCCCCAAGCAGCTTTTTCGTAGTCTTCCTTTCTCATGTTCTTGTGTGGTTATTTAATGCTGTAATCAAAATTAAAACAGGTTAACGAAACAAACTGCGATTTTAAAACCTGATCATATAACCACAGTTAACCTAAAATACACTACAATACGAATACCAAAAAAATTGCATATTCCCATTACCCGAAAATTATAATTATTACTACAGCAGGTTTTTGATTACACATACTTAAATAACATATATGCTAGTCTCCATTATAATAACCACGCAACTTGCCAGTTACCACCAGGAACTTCACCTGTTTGACAACCACAGTAGCCAATGTTCACGTAAAACAAAATATCCCGCAAATCATTTATGGCCAGAGTGTGCAATTCACTGCTTAAAAATATTGAAAATATTTAAATAACAAAACGTAATATTATTATTAATTACTGTATTCATTAATTTAGATCCAAATTTAATGTTAATTGGTTTAGGAATTTCCTCCACATACTGTTGAGTTGGTCATAATGATGATGTCAGCGAACAACGCAACGTATTAGGTTTGTTCCCGAAGTGGATTCACAAATTGTCATGTGCCATAGCGCATGTGCACAGTGAGTTCCCCTGCGCTCCAATAATTTAATAGCAGTAAACTTGACTTCAAAGCTAAGGAGGTAATAATAATAACAAAATAATAATAATAATAATAATAATAATAACAATAATAAAATTATATTGTCGTTAGGTTAGTACAAATTAGCAATAGACAACGTCAAGTGTACAGTTAACATAAATTACATGTTAACTACTAAATTACATGTCTTGCCTAGCTGCAAGATTAAAAGATACGTTACCTAAATACTAAACCATTATCTGTTTTAAGGGTTTCTTTAAATTCTAATATGGAATTAAAACATTTTTCTAAGCCATCCATCAATAATTATTTAAAACCTATCCAAACTATTTAGCGTGAGCACTTTTTTTAAGATTATTAAACAGGTCAGCACTTAAATATATACATAGCTGTTATGTGTTTTGGCCAGCCAAAAGTATGGCAGTTCAATTTTATAAGTATTTATAGTTCCATATGAATGGACGGTTTCTTTAAAAGTAATATTATTTAAGTTTTCCTTGGCATAGACTAAACAGGTATAGATATAAATTCCGGGGCAGTTAAAATTTTGTGGGTTTTAAAGTATTATTTGCATGATTCATTAAATTGCAATCCTAGTATGCATCTAATGGACCTTTTTTTTGGCACTTAAAAGGAAATTCACAGCTAAATGAATTCCCTCACAATACTATTCCATGTAGCCTATGAGTAATAAGCAAGAGTGGAAGGATGCCATAATAAGCAATAACATTAACTTATTGCTTAAATTATTTTTCAGTCTAATTAACAAAAGATTACTTTTGCTAGTTTTTGCATATTATAAAGTTGCTGTCTGATTTTATGTAGGTAGGCATATCACGTCAAGCCCTACGGATGAAGAAAAAAGTGTTAGGAGAAAAATCCCTGAGCCTCTTTTCTATCCAACATTAAAAGATAACGTGATCCCTATACAGGCCGTAAAAACCCTTAGGGTTCCAGTTGAGGCTCCTAGACACGAGTCCCATAACATGGTTATGTTCAGTTGGACTAAATAAAATCTAATCTAATTATTTACTAAGGACAAAAGTAATGAGCCAATATGCCAAAATCAATGACTTGATAAACTTTGCATGCGCTGGGTGCCTCAGAAGTTAACCTGAGGACATACAACACGTGCATTAATGGCGTCTGATATTGGGATATACTAGTCTCCGATATTAGGAAACTAATTTTCATTTTAATGATTTCATGACTTTTAAAGTTAATGTTAATTTAAAGGTTTCTTGTCATGCTTTTAAATTTATAACTGATGTTTTTTGTTAAATAACAATATTAATAACAATACAATAAAACAAAACATATTTATTGCGGTTAGTATAATTACTTTAATAAAAGTATCCGATATTCGGCTACTTTCCTCTACTAAAAATTTACAAAACAAATTATCCCAAGATAAAAAATATCCTATCGGTTGTATGTGAGACATACTTCCTTATTCTTCGGGAAGAACACATTATGAGAGTGTTCGAAAACAGGGTGCTTAGGGAAATATTCGGACCAAAGAGAGAGAAAAACGGGGACTGGAAAAAACTGTATAATAACCTGCTTCAAAACCTGTACTCAACCGAATATAATAGCCTAAGGATAATTGAATCATGAAGGATGAAATAGGCTGGACATGTTGCACGCAAGGGGGAGAAAAGACATATCACAAAAATATTGACTGGGAGACCCGAAAGGAAGATACCACTTTGAAGACCTAGACGTAGGTGGGAGGACAAAATTAGAATAGGTCTAAGGGAAGCAGGATTTGCGAGGGATGATTGGATAGAGTTAGCACAGAAAAGGGTTGAATGACGGGCTCATGTAAGCGTGGAAATGAACCTCCGGGTTCCATACAAATAGATAATATTCATTTAGCTTGCTTAGGAATTGCCAATTGCCATTGAATAAGTAAGTTGGCATAATATAAAAATCACAATACTTGGCTATTTTTTAATTCAATATTGGCTCCATTGGATTTTATGTTGTTCAAGGGTAGTCTTATTAAATTCTTCAGATAGCCTAGTACATCCAGAATTTATTCTCCATTCCATTTAATAACAAATTAATAACATGCTCTTAAACAAAACACAGCCAATTTCATTGGCTTAAGGGTAGTCTTATTAAATTCTTCAGATAACCTAGTATATCCAGAATTTATTCTCCATTCGATTTAGTAACAAATTAATAACATGCTCTTAAACAAAGCACAGCCAATTTCATTGGCTTAAGTTATATGCTATCTTGTGGATGCAGGCGATGACGAATGAGAATGCGCAGTATTATGTATCTGTAACATAAAACGTATTTAGGCGACCCACCCTTTTTGCAAGCCGACTGTACATTTTTAAAACTGTAGAGTCGAGTCTTCTTTTTGGTCTCTTATCATTTCAAATTACTCGTCCTGTGAAAACTTTAAGACAGCACCCAGACCTACGTCAGGAAGGACATTGAACTCCCTCCCGCACCTGGCCGAGAATCGAACATGGACCGCAGACCCATGGCTGACATCCTGTTTTCATTGTGACAGGATAATAGAAAGTCATTAGCAGCGAGCTGAATTAACACTTGACTTTTTCAAAGAGGGATATTAGCGAAAACACCATTAGTTCATAATATCATTCTGCCATTACACATACAAGGTTAATCTATATTCGTTGTCAATCTTAGACTTTCAGTCTATAAATAAATGTTACGTCGTGATGTGCTACATTCCTACTCCCTGAACTTTATGGTTTGTCATGAAAACTAAATCAATTGAACACCTGGCAATTCTCGGGAAACTAGGTCAGTAATTATTACGAAATAGGTTTATGAAAGTTATATAATACCAATACAATGATCATGGAATTTTATGATTACGTAGAAATTCTTGGGTTGTTCATCTAAAACTATAATCACGACGACAAACATTATTTGAAAATCCTGTGAAGGATTGCCAATCTGCTTGTTTCCAGTGGTGGATGGGTAAATCTTATGATTTTTTTTATTACGGTATTTGTTTTTTATCGATTGGTAAGGTTACTTAAAACGGGGTTATCAAACTTGAAGTAAACTTAACTTCACTTCATATAGGAAAACAGTGTGTATATGCAAACTAGACATAAAACTAACTCCGTGACGCAGCATCCCTGAAGGGACCAGGCCTACCATCCGACCGTTGCTTCATCTACCATGGGCAGACGGCAGGATTAAGGGCACGTGGTCACCATGCCGACAAACACGGCCGTTAACGATGGTTGCCTTGACGGGATCCGTTACTTGTTAATCTGTTTGAATCACGAGGCTGAGTGCACTCTGCTCCAGACCTCTCTACCTCAGAAAAATCAGAGGAGGTACCGGGGATCGAATCCGGGCCTACAAATCCTTAGCCAGCGACACTAATCACGAGACAATGCAAGTGGAATTAGACATATACATTATCACAATTATACAAATATGACATTAAAAGGAAAATCCGTTGTCTTCTTAATAAAGTATAGACCTACTATTGAATTTGTAATTAGCCTGTTTTGAGTGTTATAATCTAACTCGTAATTAATGCCTGTATTTTATATAATTCGTTTTGAGGTTAATATAATTGACTTTCAGCTGGCAACCTTGGTGAAAATATGTGGAAATTAAGGGAAATTATGAGTAAATTTGAAACATTTAAACAAAAGTAATTTTAAGTACACACCTGGAAGAAACAACATAAACCAAAACATTTAAAAATAATAATTTGTACACACAGTACACTCATCCACGGTGGCTTTGCAGTGGCACGCCTCAACAAAATATGCAGCACGGAGCAAGCTGACCAGACTTCCGATTTCCCGATTTTGAGTCGCTGTTGCCCGATTTTGTCTAGGGAAAACAATTTTGTCATAGGTAATCCCACGAGAGTTGACGAGTTTATCGATAGATTCGCGACTGCGAAACTCGTCAACTCGAGTTGGATTTATTAAGACTATTCCATGAATAAGAAGGTAATGGATTATACAAATAATAATTACTAATATTTCGTGCTTTGTTGTATAAAAGCAAAAACTAACAGCTGCGATATCACGGCATACTATGAATCAACCATCCATGAAATGATTCGAGTTACCATAATGTAACCAGTGCTACCAATGGTGCATGTAAGACATAGTTAACTTCATTCAGGTAAGCTAACAGCAGAACAGAATAAAAGCACATGAACTGGCTTGCACCGTATCGATATTCTGTTTTTAATCAATGTACATTTCTATTATTTCAATTGCAAACAAGTTAATGTTTTATATAATAACGTTTTCGTGCTGCTTAATGGTAGCGTATGAGGTATTAATCACTGCACACTGATGCTTAAGTATCCAGTAACGAGCAGCACGTTTTACCCGATAAAAGGCATCCTCGCGATTCATTCAAGAATATAGTAAGATAAACGGCCATGATTGATCTATATCCGAGAAATTGCTAAACGTTATTAGTCAATATCAAACACGCGGCGTATGAGTGGAATAGACACCGGAAATGTCTAAGTGAATAAAAAATAGTAGGCTAATTTTGTGAAAAGCCTAAAGGTGAAAAGTGGTAGGAAGTATTTCAAAATTTCAGAAAAAAATCCATTTCATTCCAAAATTGCCTGAAAATAGTGTCAGCCATGTAAATTTCGGGTACAGTAGTAATTTATCTCATGTACCGGTACGGCTTTTCTCCACAATGCCATCAAAGTCAATATATAACTCACAATACCAAAGAATGTTTACAAGAACTTACGATTTAAATACGTTTCTTTCCACATCCCAGAAAAATCAAAAAGGTTCTCAAAACTCACTGGTATCCTAAATCAGAGATAATGAAAAAGTACATTGAATACCTTTTTAGTCGAACAGAACTAGATGCCATATAAACTGTCCAAGTCTCGACTTGTAGAAGCCAAAGTATCGTATGACGATATTCAAGGCGCAGTTCGAATCCTCTTTGCTAATTTGGGAGCAGCAACCAAAGGCTACATTTGCTATATCTGGACAAGCACCCTTCATCTGCCATGCCTTTGACTTGTCCAGATGCCCCTGGTCCTGAAGATCATTGTTTGTCATATGTATGATTTCAGATTTTGCAGGCGTAGTACAGTGGTATTAATGAGACGTGGCAGTCCAAGCATGGATGCTCAGTAGATGCAGACGAGTCCAATAAACATTCGTACTGCATGGAGGGGTGTATGGGTTAGTTGTGTCGTTGCTTTCAGTGCGGTAACATCGTATAATGCAGTGAAGAAACAAGAGACCTTGTTACAATCGCTTCTCCTCTCCCGCCAGAGCAGTTCAACATTCCTACCCCTCCCCATGATTCCTCCTACATGCGTCACCTCTCTCACGCGCATCTGACTGCCACCTCTGATTAATACCACTGTATATGAATAAAGACTTCTGGGGTTGCCAGTCAGGTTTGAAGATCTAATGTTCCCACGTTTCTGTTTCTGGAATATTTTATAAACGTCAATGAATTTCGAATAACACGGCAGTATTTCAGCTTGCCCCTTACTACCGTAACAAAAAGAGTGATAATTAATCATCTTAAGGACCTGAGATTTACTGAAAATAAATGCTAAATGCAGTGGTCCTTAAGTTATTTATTATTAAACAATGCACAGAGGTTATTTGCACATACTGAATATATAGGCTATATAACAAGGAACAGCCCACGGAATGTTAATAGTCATAATGAATTTCACTTCGTGCATTTCGGTACTGAAATATAACAAGGAACAGCCCACGGAATGTTAATAGTCATAATGAATTTCACTTCGTGCATTTCGGTACTGAAATATAATTTGTTGTCAATTGACCATTAAAAAGGCTATGTAGATCTTCCTGTAACAGTAAACAACTATTTTAGTTTTTGAAGGGCATGTGCATTTTAAACGTCATTTGGTTACATTAAACAATTTTAGTGGTATATTGATTTTGTAAAACATTAATGAATATTATAAATAATAAAGATCCAAGACTGGATCATTCAGGGATGCCAGAGGTAACCGAATGTTTCATCTGCGATCATAGCGGAGAGTATAAGACTAGCATACATCAGATTTTGCTAATTTTGTTCAAATAATGCAATGAACAAATGTATCAGATGCTTTTTAAAAACCTGTAATTTATATACCATGTCTACTTGTTGATTTGATTCTAAATTTAGGTATGCATTTACAACTTACTTAATGGCAATAGACAATTCCAAAGCAAGCTAAAGGAATATTATTTATTTTATGGAACCCGGAAGGTCATTGCCGCGCTTACATGAGCCCGCCATTCAACCCCATTATGTGTTAACTCCATCCAACTATCCCTCGCAAATCCTATTTCCCTTAAACCCAATCTAATATTGTCCTTCCACCTAGGTATTTAGATTCTATAGAACATAATCACGCAATGAAAGCAATTAGGCCAGATTGACTTAAAGACCCCGAGAGGGCTATAAATATTATAAATAGATTATATGAATAATTTCGGTTATGAATTAACTTTTATATTTGGAAGATACCAGTGATGTCGCAATCCTTAAACTGTAACCCTGTTGCATTTGTGTAAATTCCAAATCCCAACAAAAACTGTTATTCCGCAGCTGCTCTGAGATACTATCCTCTGAAAATTTAATCTTGGTTGACATTTAAGAAACCTTGATTGCTTTACTCCAAGGTATCGTATCGTGCCGAGTTCAGAACACACTTTTTTTTATCTCAGTAAAGAAGTCAGTCAGTGTTCAGACGCCAGTTGAAAAGAATCTACTCTTGCAACAGAAGTGTCCAATTCATTCATACACCGATGCACAGAAGAAAATATGAATTTTCTGCTAAGTATATTCCATCTATATACGTATTTTGTTTTTCTCGGCCATTTAAAATATTCAGAAGGTGATAGTGAATCATACGATCTGCTTACACGCTTAGGTAAGTAGATAGTTTTTAAAGTGAAAATTTATGTTACTTATTAAACTTGAAGAACCCATCTATTCTATGCACAATATGTATGAAAGACTGCTCTTTCAAGATAGTTATTAGGCTATTGTTTTCTCATTCTCGCCTTCATAATTTAAGTCGTCTTCATCACTTTCATTATCACTGTTGTTATTATTGTTATTATTATTATTATTATTAGTATTATTATTATCATCATCATCATCATCATTATCAAGAATGATCAACAATGAGCTTCTAAAACAACAACAGAGAATAAATAGCTCACGAGCACTTTTATTTGGATATTTTTTATTACTATCCGTGACAGCATCAGCAGAAATGTAATTTGAAAGTATCCCCAGTTTCTTTTACAAATATTAAAATAGGCCTATAATGCAGTATTTACCTATCATCAAACTATTAAGCCATTATTATTGTCCAAACATAAAATGCATAACAGTCAATCCGTGAAGCACTCATCACACCACATCTTAAGCGATTATCACTACACTACCAAACTAGACACCAATAAATTTGAGAATAAATCACTTAAATTTGTCTTACTTTACTATCCTAGATGCTAGTACTCAGATGAGCGCTATCAACTACAAATAGGAACTGGTTTTCTATTTTCAAGTTCGGGATGTTTGATCGCAGCCTAGGTCAATTACATTTATGTATACGTGTGATATGTTTATGTTGATAGATGGCTACAGGCTCCGAGAAATCGGTATGGAATACTGGCGACAGTTGCAGGCATTATTAATAATTCATATCCGTTGCTAAATAGCCGCTTTTTATACGAGTGGTTAGGGCACTGGGTTTCTTAGCAAAGAGGTTCCCCCAAACATCATTCCCTGATACACTGAAATTTATTTTAGAATGTTATTAACTATAAAATCAGATAAACTGATGTAACCAAGTGCCAGAATGTTTTTGTTTAATCAGTGATAATTGAAATAATGATTTGCAGAAAATAAGTTATTTTTGTAATCGATTTCCGAGTTAAGCTCCAGATCGATTCTTTAAACAGGGCTTACGGAAAAACAAAGGTATTTAAGTGATTTTGATAAGCATATGTGAAGGAATATGTGGGTAGTATTATTTGTCAAAGCTACCTGTATTGAAACTTCCAAAGCCGTATATGAACACTGTAAAACAATATGTTGCCACGAGAACTGAGTTGCATTTGATAAATTCTTTCTAATATAGGCTGTTATTATAAAACAGGACTAAATTGGGCATTACTCCGTTAACGATCAACCGATTTGGTCCAATATCAAAAGGCTTCTTTCCCATGGACGTTATAAATGTGTATACCAGGTTTCATGAAAATCCGATAAAGCGTATTCCAGTCATCGCGCGTACAGGCACACGGACAGTCAGACACTTTCCCGTCCCCCACAGAATCTCATAAAGTACCATTCTGGTACTTAATAATTTATTAGATATTTTGTTCATGTATGGAAAAATCTTGTTCATTTTAATCTTAAGCACTGGGCACTCAGGATTATAGCACGAGAAATAACAGAAATATCGACACTCCTTTCTCAAGTCTCTCAAGAAGTAATATTTTAATGATGAATATGAAGATTTATAACAAAATCCTAAACACATATAAACAATCTTTGAAAACTTTAGAAATTATATTTTATGATTGGTGAATAATGAATAGTCCACCGCTGTAGCTCAGGGGATGCGTTCGTTCCTCTCACGCAGCGGGCCCGGGTTCGATTCCTGGTCGGGACATATTACCTAGGTAGGGTTTTTTCTGGGGTTTTTCCTCACCTGTGAGACATATGTCGGCCCTTGTGGTCATTATCATCTTTATCCCATCCTCGCCTTGTTTGGAGTGTGTGTGAATGGCGTGTCTCGTCCTATGTGTTCGTGTAGTCTCGGAGGTGGCCCCGGCATTGGGCTGATCACTCATCCGGGGAGGCCCTCCATGTCCTTGTCTGGCCAAAAAATATGTATGTGATCCAAAGATAATCCTTCTCCCGATAGGTCGCGGCCCTGTAAGGCCCGGGCGGCTTGGGTCGCTTAAATTCTAAAAAAAGGAGGAGGTAAAACTAAGATAAAAAGAAGAATGATGAATGGATTTTAAATTTATTTACAGTAACTCAGCTAATTGCTATTTTGATTGAACGCTTAATAATTGAATAGGCCTATATTGATATTGCAACATCAAGAGTCCATACTTAGCTTAGATTTCAATGGTGTCTCCTCTATCGAGATCTTGTCTTTTCTTCTTCTTTTTTTTCTTTCTTTCTTTCTTTCTTTCTTTCTTTCTTCGATATTCTAATACGTTATTTAGTCTACACATTCAACACATACAGACTAAGGAATAATGACAAAATCCCCCTTTTCTTGGATTCAATACGGCATGTTTGAGTATATACTGTACTTCCAATTTTTCTTTTTTATTTTGCCACTTTAAAACCGCAATTTTCTCTTAGAAACACGTGCAATACAATAATTATTTTTTAATTGCTACCGAAACTTCAGAAACAGGTGTCCTTTTGAAAGTACAGTAGAAATTTGAACTTTCAAAATTGAATTGAACTTGAAAATGGTGACCTTAGAGATGCAATGTTTAACAACGGAAGCCGTGTTTGTTGTTGTTTTTATCTTAATGAGTTACTAGTAATCTATATTTAAATTGGCTACAGTTATGAATGTACACTCTGAAGAAAAAATATATGAATATTGTTAATTGAGAATATAAGAGACAATTACTTATCACAAAATTTAAGCTTTCATAGCTGATTTTGTATTAATATTAGGATAAGAGTACATGACTGGTTATCCAGGAACAGTGGCGGACGCAGAGGGGGGGATTGGGGGGATAGATCCCCCCCCCCCGAAATTTGAAAAAGGGCTATATTTGCACTCTAAGTGGCCAGTTTTATAAACTAATTATGTATGTAAGTCTTTCTATCTATTCAAATCCCACCCCGAAAAAAAATTCTGCGTCCGCTACTGTTCAGGAATCCCTTTAATAATATAAATGAAATTTTTTAATAGCAATATATTGCAACGAAGTAGTCCTAATATTGTCTTATTTCTATGTATCACTCATCAGACTGGTCTATAATACTGATACTTTGTTATTTTCTATTTTATTGTGTCCTGACAATGCACTAACTTGGTCTATTGACAGGTTATGCAATAATTGTAAAAATGTTAGATTTTTATGACATTATAATTAGCTTATTGTAACTTTGCATAATTTAAGTGTATTGTTACCTGACTTTGTCTATTGCTAATTTTTATTGGTTTAATGACAATAAAATATTATTATTATCTTAACTGTGTCACAGCTATTGCTGGATTTTTGAGTGGACGGTCCCAAGAGACAAGTCCATTCAAATTCTATTGCGATGATAGGAATGCTCTGGTCAGGTTACAGGTGCTAAGGATGACGGGCTGTTGCAGTTTTACGTATAGTCTTCGCGCCCAAACGATCCCCAGTCGGCTACAAAGCGGGCAGAATGCTTTTAAGTCGGACCACTTCCCTCATCTGGAAAAGATTATTAGGGTCTACCCACCCCTAAACAAATGCGGTGGTCCCTGCCACCAGGTCAGGCCTTGTTGCAATGTCACTTATGTTGTGTCTCCAGATTTGTGGAAATCAGCTGCAAGGCTTTTAAACTGTGGCAACAATGCGCATCTTATGCTTAGGCACGCACAACATTTTCCTTCCATCCTTTTCGGCTTTTCAACCCCAAGATGTTTATGGAGATGTTTATGGAGGGTTTGGTCAGGGGTGGGGTTGAGATACTGTATTAGAGGGTTGCCGCCTGAGGATCATTTAAACGCGGTCACTATATATGGAAGGCGAAAGTCCTATCATTTCCAGGCTCCTCCTGAGGTTCTTAGGGATCAGTCCGGTTGCAGAGATGACGATAGGTATCACGTATACTTCTTTTTGCCTCCACATTGTCTTTATTTCTTCAGCTAGAATAGTGTATTTGCTGATTTTTTCGTTGCAAGTTGTCTGTAGATTACCTCCTCGTCATTAATTAAATCAAATTTTTCATTTCCTTCTTTCATCGCTGTCCCACGAGTAGCTAGAGCTCCGCATTACTGCAGTAAGGCTATTACACAACCGGAGGTCACCTGGTATCCGGAGAGCATTGTTTGTGACTGAAAACCCCTCAGCCATTCATTCCCTGGGCACGATTGCTTCCACCTTGGGATTAGGGATTTGTGGGGTTTACTCCCCATTTCATAGATGCTTCTTCCGTCTCTTTGGCCATGTTGGGATTCTAGTCCACCTATGCCCCGAGAACCGTTGAGCATCTAGGTGATGTTTCCGGCTACCCGATGTGGGTACAGACGCCATCTCCCATGTTGGGACTATTCTTTGTTCCCCTTGCCTCCTACCAACAGGTTAGCTAGTACTACTAGACTCCCCCTGTTGTTCGTCTGGTTATTATTATTATTATTATTATTATTATTATATTGTTGTTGTTATTATTATTATTATTATTATTATTATTATTATTATTATTATTATTATTACTGGTCCACAGTGTATAATCAAAAATTACCTGACACTGCTGTTGAAAATCTTACATACCTAGTTAATGATGCAATTAATAAGTTAAACTATTAATAATTAAATTAATTAATAACATTAGTTGTTAAATCAAAATATCCGGCTTGGTATTCAAAGGAGCTTAAATTATATATAAGGAAAAAGAAACACTATTATCGACTTTTTAAAAAGCACTCGACTGATTTTTATTATCAGTGTTTTTCAAATTATCGAAGATTAGTAAAAGTAACTATTAAAATTGATAGACAACAATGGTACAAATCAATTGATCAAGATTTAAAGTCAAACCCTACTAAATTCTGGAGCTATGTTTCAAAACTACGAAATAAAAATGATCCCGTGCTGCAGGTTAAAATGAACAATTCCATTGTCTCAGAACCAACAAAGCTAGTGAATATTTTCGCAGAGCATTTTGAGTTTATAAACAAGCCCACTAATGCAGCAATGGGGCCCTATGCTCAAACTGTCATATCTGAATGCCTACATGTTCCAACTATCATAAATTCTGATGTCTTGGTAGATATTCAACATTTGAAACCATCTAAGAGTTCGGGACTCGACCAAATACCAAGCTTTATTGTTAAGGGATGTGCCCCAATACTGGCACCCGTTCTTACATATGTGTATAATCTTTCGCTAGAAACAGAAACTTTTCCATCAATGTGGAAAATCTCTGCTATCAGGCCGGTACATAAGAAAGGCAAAAGCAAAGAAGTGGCGAACTTTAGGCCCATAGCCATACTAAATACATTTTCTAAAATCCTTGAAACCATCATTCATAAATATATTTCTTTTTTCAGTAAAAATAAACTAAATGATTTGCAGCATGGTTTTACCAAGAACAAGTCTACTGCAACCAATATTGTCACTATTCTCAATGACATATTTAAAGGAAATTGCTCACAATCGCAATCAGATGCCATATTTTTTGACCTGAGCAGAGCATTTGATGTAGTTAATCACGATCTTCTTGTTAAAAAGTGGAGTAATTTAGGTCTACATAACAAGTATGTTAATTGGTTCTCAAGTTATCTAAGAAACAGATCTGCTCGGGTTAGAATATCTAACTATCTTTCCGAGCCTTTTCACATAGCTCAAGGAGTACCCCAGGGGTCAGTATTGGGTCCCTTCTTGTTCTTAGTCTTCATTAACGACTTATCCAACATACTTACATGTAATAGAATAGCATATGCTGACGACCTATGTATATGGAATAAAATATCTACAGTCTCTGACTATAAACTATTGCAAAGGAATATCGATCGCATAAAACAATGGTGCAGCTCAAATCTTATGCTAACTAACAGCAGTAAGACCCAGAGTATGATATTTAGTTGAAAATCTAACCAAATAATATACAACTATCGTCTTGGCCAAAATATAATAGCACGCTCAGAAAATATAAAATACCTGGGTGTTTACCTAGACTCGAAATTATACTTCCATGTCCATATCGACCATATTTTCACACAGGCTTTAAAAACTCTTGGATTAGTTCGCTTAATTTCTCATAATTTAAAAAGCATAGAGTCACTAATTACTCTTTACAAATCCCTAATTCGCAGTGGCTTAGAATATTGCAGTGTTGCATATAATAGTATTACCGTCTCTGACAGTAATAAGCTGGAACGGATACAAAGAAAATTTGTTTCCCTTATACGTAGTAAGTTTTGCAGAAATCTGGACTACTATGAAATACTTAAGTTATTAAATCTGGAAACATTATATAATAGGCGTATTTCAGCAGATGCTAATTTCATAGCTAACATTTTTCGTGGGGAAATACACTGCAAATCAATTTTAGATAACATAGGACTTTCTCTGTCCCTCATACAAGAGGAACAAGAAATCAAACAATTTTTGTTGTTCAACAGCCTTATTCAATTCCTAGTAATAGATTGGCCATTGCTTGTAACACCTTATACAAAAATTCTGATATATTCCACAAGAAGTGATTATGATTATTATTATTATTATGATTATTATTATTATTATTATTATTATTATTATTATTATTATATACACACAAGACTGACAAGGAATCATTCATTATTTTTGGTAAAACAGCCATATACTCTATCAGTTTACCCAGCGCGATTGCAGCTAACAAGAAATGTATTAATGACAAAATCTTTTAACTAAAGAATGTGACCTGCTTTCCTCAAATACAAACAAACTAAGCTTTGTGTCTGCAATGAATTAACAACTCAGGATTGTACTGACCACACAATGTTCATGCTATTGACATAGCTGACTTAACATACAAGTCAACCAGAAATGTCAGATGTTTCAACTTAGGATTATTGTGCTGACCACACAATACACCTAACTAATCAATGAGGCTAACACTGTAGACTTGACATACTCACAAGTCAGATGTTTAATTATGTATTATTATGTAATTCCTGTTTGTATATGTCATCTATTATTATTGTACATCATAATAATCATCAATATTACCATTCCTTATCATAAATCATTCTAATATTATTACCTAAGAAGCCTACTGTTTAAAATTTGTAAAAATTGTAGCTTCTCTAAATAAATAAATGGAATAAATGAAATTATTATTATTATTATTATTATTATTATTACTACTACTGAATTTGTGAACAGCTCAGCAGGTAATAATCAACAACTGCTCATAAAGCCTTATCGTGTTGCAGCCGTGGTGATTGATATAACATACAGAGGTATAGATTATGACATCTTTCCTAAGAGAGTGAAGCAATTTTTAAGGGAAGTGATGAGAGAGCATCTGAATCATGGTGAACTGAATATTGAGGTTTACACTTCAACGGAAATCTCACTGCATAAAGGTGAGTTTCAATGACAACATGCTCAGTAAAACTAAGAAATAATATACTTTTGCAAGATCTTTTTCATAAGCCACGACTTTTGAGGAATTCATGGTGCCCAAGTACCCCTAACATCTCTTTGTTCATGGGGATTTTCATTCCAATTTTCTGTACAAACCCCTGAACTTCGAAGTACCTTTAAAAACATTTTACAAACAAAATTGTGAACTAACACTAAATTGTGATATTGATGGTTCCAATGAATCGTGACCGAATTATTAAACAAAATAGAATTTAACACTCTAAACTTATATTGTGAAGGGTAATTAAATCGTGAAGGATGAAATGGGCTGGACATGTTGCATACATGGGGGAGGAAAGACATATCTCAAAAGTATTGACTGGGAGACCCGAAAATTACATTTTCTCTATAAGACCTCTAGTTCTTTTCAATAACAAGAACTGTGCTGAGATTCTATTTTTTTGTAGTTCCATTGTCTTGTACTCAATGTACATTTTTTTTTATATATTACGGATTGGCGTTTGAATCATTAAACATTCGGATTATTGATGCTTGGATTATCAAGGTTCTGCCGTAAAAGTATGCAATGAAGGCGAATGTACTGTATAGAAAAAAATAAAATCCTTTGATCACAATATACTGCACTCCTTATGTCCTAGAAGCTACTAAAGTGTAGTATTTTGAAGGTAAATCTGTGTGGTTGTAATGAACTACACAGTTTAATATATAATCACGTTCAATATCACCACCTTATTCCCTCAAAAAAATCAAACTTAGGATTGCTTGAGAATAATAATAAGATATTTCAGTAATTAATCTATTTTATTAATTGTGCATCTGTATATGACCGTATAAAAAGCCAAGTCAATAAGTTATAAAAATGATGTTTAAAATGATATAGCTGTTTATATTAAAAAATCAAATTCACCAAAGTGATATGTATAAATGTAGTAGATTAAAACTTTGGCTTGTCAATATTATTCTAAAATAGATCTAGGCCTATTATAGTACACAAAATTAAAAACCATTAGGTTATATACACCAGTATTAACATCAAAAACTTCACCAAATGATATATAAAATATGGTCCTCTGTTTGAATTAATTACAGAACGCACCCAATAGCAATAAATTCATATGCTCGCGAGTTTAGTCACTCAGTATGTTGATTTTCAGCAGCGGGTCGGGTTAGTGAATGCTTCAAGGTTAGTAACATTTATACGTATTTAATCACATAAATTTTTAGTTTTCTCATAATTTCCTCAGTGTTAATATTCCACTCATTCATTTAGGAACTGAAGATGGCTCTTCTTGGGCCGAAATGCATCTTCCATTAAAGAAAAACGACAAAGATTCAAGAGAACAATAAGATATTTCAGCTGTATAACTTCAGCCAAGAATACCGAACTCCAGCTACAGTGTTTTTTCCAGTAATCGTACTTTAGTTACAATTAATAGTGAACTGACTCATCTGAAATATATAATTAGTATTCATCATACCTAAGTACATATTTTACATATGAAGTGAATCAAACTGTGAATAGATAACATACTTCACAGCAGTGGCGATTATTCCATATAGGATGTGAGGATCATCCTACACTTCATAATTCATCTACATAAATGTTTATAGCATTCATTGTCAAAATTAAAACAATAAAATGACAAAACAGTGTTTTTGTAGAGCACTCGGGAAGGAAGTTAGCGGTTCTGTTTTGAGCAGGTTGGTATTTGAGAGGATGTCCTCAGTGTATCCATGCCGTTGTTAAAGCTCTGGCAAGTGAAGGGGGAAGGGAAAAGGCGGTGAGAAGCCAGTTTCATATGGAGGAAGTTGAGGACGTCTTACAGTACAGTCCTTCCTCACGTTCGATAGCTTGTTTTCTAAGAGGGGAGTGATCATATTTTTATTAATATTTATTTCTTTCTTTTCTTGGTACAGTATATATTATAGGCCTAGTTATTATTAAACTTTACAGTGCTGTTTATATTTCAATATAAGTATTCCTGGAGCAATATCAAGTTTGATATCAACTATTATGTAGCGGAATAGCTAAAATTATAGCGGAATAGCTGATTTCCGCAAACGACAGTTTTCATACATGGTTAAATATTTTCATAAAGCATTATTGTATTAAATTTACATCTCAGCCTTTATGCATTTTTTTACGGCGACGCATATGTACGTCAATAGCAGTGAATGGGTTAATTAGATCTCTCCACACCATCCTACATAACTAAAAAACCAAGAGTTGCCACTGCTTCACAGCATTCAGTGTATATGTTTTCAGGACAACATTTTGTAATATATATGTAACTCAATAGATTTTACTTGTCAAAATAGTTTAGAAAATTATTGACAAACCAAGTTTTAACATACCATATTTTATATATCATTTGGTGAAGTTTTTGATGTTAATACTGGTGTATATAACCTAATGGTTTTTAATTTTGTGTACTATAATAGGCCTAGATCTATTTTAGAATAATATTGACAAGCCAAAGTTTTAATCTACTACATTTATACATATCACTTTGGTGAATTTGATTTTTTAATATAAACAGCTATATAATTTTAAACATCATTTTTATAACTTATTGACTTGGCTTTTTATATGGTCATATACAGATGCACAATTAATAAAATAGATTAATTACTGAAATATCTTATTATTATTCTCAAGCAATCCTAAGTTTGATTTTTTTGAGGGAATAAGGTGGTGATATTGAACGTGATTATATAACTTTACCCTCATAGGAACAACATGAAATTCATTAATTTACACAGTTTAACATTTTTTAATGAACCAAAAGTACAGAAAACGGAGATAGAAGAAAATAATACATACATTTTACGCAATGCAACTATATTACTGGACTCAATTTCATATATCACCCTTTCAATGACATAGAAAATATCTTTGTGTGATTCTAATTTAGAAATTGATTATTTGTAAACTTTCTTCTACATCATTTTGTATCTGTACTTATACCAAAGAAATTATCATTTCCATTTTTTAAAGGTATATTTTTTAATTCTCTTCTAGCCATTTAGAAAGAAACATTGGGACAGAGGAAATAATTCTGATTATCCATCTGATCGTCAGTGACTATGTGAACAGAAAGTTATTTTTTTAGAACATTTTTTAGAACTTTTACTCAAAACAATAAGTGTAATTAAAATATAATTACTAACACTGAATTCACAATACTTTAGAATTATATAATTAAGTTAACTGCTTTATTTATTTGTCAATGTATAGAGGCATAACAATACCGACAGATAATTCAGCCCTAAATTCATTACACATTTCTGGTCTGGTCTACAAGTGAATTCGCAACTGGCTTTCACCTTTGTGAGTGAGGAAAAAACTCAAAATCCAGCAATCTAATTTAGTGACCATGGAATTGAACCCATGACTCCTAAATCGGAATCTTGACATTGTCACAATTTTGGAATTATAATTCAGCTAATTTAATATTACTCATTGAGTTATACCATTAACCTGATGAACTAAAAACAAAATATGACCCCCCTAAAAAAAGAATGAAAGCTCCAAATATATCTTTCCTATTTCCAGTCTTAACGATTTATGCTGCAGTATAACTTTCTAGAGTTTTTATATACACATTTTTTTTTATTTTTTATTATTAAGAACTAATTGTAACAATGCACTTTTAAATCATTGAATAATCAAGTCTGCTTTTAAGAAGTCCCCATCCCTCCCAGGAGGACTACAAAGTTTACAATTCTGAGATTTTTCAGGTCATGTGGTAAATCCTAAGTACAATATTGGAAGACTACCACTAGCATAAGGCTGATAGAGTAAATCTAGCGTACGATAATAAATGTTTACTCGTGTAACAAAAATAACTTTTACAGATACCATGGCAGTGCTGAGTATCATGCCATGTGAGGAAACATGGACCTTCCACAAGATCTTCCTAGATGAACACATACTCCATATGGCTATTACTGGTAAGTAAACTCTAGGATATATTAGGTTTGTTCGCAAAGCAGTCAGAAACCAGGAACATATCGTTCGCGCATGCGCTCTTTCTCCACACGCGTTCGCAAAGCGAGAATCCGTGATTCTGATTTCAATGTTCTGTTCGCAAAGCTCTCACGGACAGTTTCTGTACTATAAGAAAAGTTTGCAGGCTCTAGCATGAATTGTTATCAGAGACATGCGCAGTAACCTATTTTCACGCGCCAGACTCCTCCCTCCTATAACATTGCGCCAGATTTATAACCATAGGCTACTTATATGTATGAATAATGGAAGATAAGTAAAAGTTTCCCAAAATATAGTTTATATTGCCGATATATATTGCATATATAACATGTTAAAGGGAAATATATATTTTATTTGCATATCATATCGATTAAACGCAGAAACTATCGATTCCAAATTCCTGTAACCGTTCGCAAAGTGCAAATCACGGGTAAGTTACAGACTGGACATGCGCAGTACAACAAATTCTCAAGCGGTCACGGATTTGCTTTGCGAACAAACCTTTTATAAAGAAATCTAAAGATAACTAAAGTTAAAGGCGTTGAATTGTAAAATTTATTGGGGAAAATTCCATTCAAGTTTTGTATAATTTATGTTGAAAGTCCTTCTTCATTACAACAAATGACATTATTAATTGATAAACATAAACATTCTGTTCATAGTCTGTTAAATCAATAATTATTGCATTATTAACAGTACTACCAGTTACCACTTATCTTGATGACTTTTATCATAACGTGTTGTGCCACAGAATGGTAGGCTTTTTGCGAATTATGATTTTATTGCAAATGTCTGCATGCAAATTTCATTTCTAATGATGAACCCATTTGTTACTTCATCCAAATCTAGATGCACAGCTTCTTCTCTGTGGAAATGAATGATTGCTCCCTGCTACATCGTTCATTCACTATTGACCAGTTGAAGACCTAGTGAAAGATTTAACTTGAGTCTATGGAGGGAGTAGAATGATTGCTCAGCGGTAGAGGTAGATAATGGATGTTATTGTAGGAACTAGTCTCATGACCTTAACAACATCTGGTAGCATGTCATGAAGCAAATCTTCTTGCCGAAGTAAATAAAAATCATTCTGGAAATCTGATATGTGGTGCAGTTTTGATCGTGAAATATCTAGTATCCTGTTCCTGTGAAAAGGTAGCCTCTCCGTGTCCAAGTTATCTTCATAAAATTAATTTCTTCCAATTCCTTATCACCATCACCAATTATAAAACTCTCAGTCTTAACTGGGAAGCATATGTACAAATATTATTGGCACCCCCAATAATTATTTTGGATTGCTGAAAATGCAAAGCATTCCCAAAGTCGGCTTATGACAAAGGTTATTTATTTTTCTGATTTGAAAAACATGGAATTTGTAGATATGTACCTTAGCTACTGCAGTTGCAAAAAGTACACATTTAATAAGGAACCACATATTTCAAGAATGAATGAGATTTTTCACTTCATTTCTAGATGCTGATTGTCCACGTTTGCCCAAAGATGAAGGTGTGACAGTAACTTTGGTATCTCCAGAGGAAACAACATCCCAGGTCCTATTAGATGTAAAAATGTCACAACTACAAAGCTGGACTTCATGTGTTGTATTGTACGATAGTTCTATGGGTAATATGACTTAAATTAATATTATTAGCTTTTCCTTTCTAATGTGATTCAGTGTTGTAAAAATATTGCATGATATTAGGTTTGTTCGCAAAGCAAATCCGTGACCGCTTGAGAATTTGTTGTACTGCGCATGTCCAGTCTGTAACTTACCCGTTATTTGCACTTTGCGAACGGTTACAAGAATTTGGAATCGATAGTTTCTGCGTTTAATCGATATGATATGCAAATAAAATATATATTTCCCTTTGACATGTTATAAATGCAATATACATCGACAATATAATCTATATTTTGGGAAACTTTTAATTATCTTCCATTATTCATACAATAAGTAGCCTATGTTTATAAATCTGGCGCAATGTTATAGGAGGGAGGAGTCAGGCACGTGAAAATAGGTTACTGCGCATGTCTGTGATAACAATTCATGCTAGAGCCTGCAAACTTTTCTTATAGTACAGAAACTGTCCGCGAGAGCTTTGCGAACAGAAGATTGAAATCAGAATCACGGATTCTCGCTTTGCGAACGCGTGTGGAGAAAGAGCGCATGCGCGAACGATTTGTTCCTGGTTTCTGACTGCTTTGCGAACAAACCTAATGTATACTAAGAAAATTGTACCTGTTTGTAAAAACCATATTATTTCTAATAAATGGTAATAATGGTAGAATTTGCTGAAACATGCAGTTTGTATAATATTAAGATGAATAATAATTAGAAGTGGCTTTTACTGTCACTTGTTATATTTTATTTTAATAGTATCATTTTTTTGTTTCTATGATCATTACTTAGATATGATATACTTTTCTATTTTAATTACTTTTAAGAGTTTTTAACATACATAATTTTTGTTGCACTTACAATAACGGAGTGCAAATCTCATTTTCCATTCTGATTCTGTATTCAGAGTTGTTTATTTTAATTTACATCTGGATACTTATACAATCAACCTTACATTTATGATAATAAAATAGTTAATTCCTTATAATGTAGCCTTTACAACCATTAAAGTAACTATTTTTACCATTTATATAAGGTATTATACCATTTAAATCTTTGTTTTCATAAAATAACAAAAATACTTCTTCAGTATCATACTTCACTTACAACTGTTTAAATAATCAGAATATACTTTTGTAATAACTGATAAACAATATAATTTATTACTTCATTGCTCATAAACATATTTCAGTCACAAAGGAACATTACAGCTTCAAAGTTTTGGATGATCAAGCGATTAGCATGCTTGTCATTTCATCCCACAAGAACCTATCTGAGGCATACTGTATCAGGGGATCCCCAAGTGGGCCATACTTTGGGAACCTCTAGTCTAGATTGTTATATATATTTGTTGTAGACTTATTATTTTATAAGATAGATAAATTGCAAAAATATTTTCAGATATAAACACTGTCCAGAAGATAATTAAAGTGTTGTCAGTACCTGTACCAGGAACTGAAGAATCCGTAGCAAGTGTCTCAGTGTTCAGGATCCAAGGGGCATATGCTGACTGGGAAAGGTAAACAACAGAAAATAATTGAAGATCTTATGATCTTCAATTCTTTTTAATGACAGGATCTCCATGCTAACACATCTTTTTATATAACCTTGTTAAAAGTCCTCAAACTTGATAAATATCCATTCCAAATAAGTATATTTTCTATGCACATTTGCATGTTTTGGTCCTTTTATGGATGATTTTATGCATAATGCATGTATTTGGGGTTTTAGGTTTAATAAAACATATTTTAAAGTTTGTCTTGGATATTACTTTTTTTTTTTTTTTGTGTTGTTGTTGAGTGCACACTTTGTATTAAATGGCATACTACTGTATCTTACTTTTGTTTTTCTGATCTTACAATATCTGAATCTACCATAGAATAAACATAATGGTTTGCAAATTGTATTTAAGAATAAGAATATAGTCCTACGATACAATTTAATTTACATGAAGACAAACTTCACAGAATATCCTACCACAATAATTAAATTAGAGGCTATGGGCACAATATTGGTTGATTCCCCAGGGATTATTGAATAAGTTCAGAAGCCTTTAGGATCTGCAAAATGGTTTATAGGTATGGTGGCTAAAGATACACTGGACAACGCATCAATTGGAACCTGATTATGGATTTATGTGTTGCATTAAAAAAAACTAATTTGCTGTAAAATGTTGAAGACAAAGAATTTTAACTTATTTTGTCTTAAATACAGTGCTTTTTTCTGGGGGTACACGGGGGTAAGCATACCCCTTAAAGATTTTTTCAGTTTCATATAGGAGAAGATCATTATTTTTTTCCATAGTTTTTAAATCTGGAGAAATTTGTGCCAAACAAAATAATGAAAGTGATTATATGCATCGTTTGCATTAAAGCAACTACTTTTAGTCTTACATTCGTTATCTATCCCATGATTTTCGAGAGGTGGGGTTTGACATTAGCAATGCGATCCGGAAAACAAGTAAGCGCTACAGCACCGCTGCAATGGTAACCATGACTACGTTGCCAATGTTACTGATTCAACTTTAGCACATGCCCAAGAGTTTGTTGTATTCCTTTCCTCTTGGCTTCAAACTGTATTTATTTGCATTAATGCTCCTGCACATGTCATTCTGTCTCTGGCTATTTTGCAGTTTTTTCATGTGTAACCCTTGTGAAAATTACTCCACTTATATACATCTCAGATGATCAGCAATATTCCACAGTAGTTCCGAGATTGGTTGCAAACCTGTCAGGCCCCAACTTTTTAAAATAGAAGTATAGCTACTTTTCATTTTAAATTTAGCGTCTTCTGGTGAATCAAGAAACCCTGTGAGCATATCGTAGACAAAATTGCTGCTTATGGTTAGAACTGATGTATATGTACTGAATCCACCTCAGAGGACTTAAATTAAATTGTATAACCTTATGCATATTGTGTGGTTCCACTTTCATTCTAAATATGTGGGTAAGTTTGGCAATGTTCCGTCATTTCAAAAGAGAGAGTACCTCTTAAATATTTTTTAGAAAATAAAAAAAGCACTGCTTAAATATCATCATTTAAGTGTGCACCTGTCACTTCTTGTGACCTAAAAGGGTCATTTTCAGTAAGTTATACAAAAACATTTTGAAAGATAAATGCTTGAACCTGACAACATTAGCCACTCAGACTTGAAGTGTAAGTTTTAATTCTGATAGGGCATATTTGTGATTTTTTCCCTTCCTTATGCGTATTTGGTCATTTGTTAGTACATGAATGCATGCATATTTTAAGATGTGATAGTGCATGAAAATCCTGTCTTAACTCATAAGTTAACCCTGGCCCACATAGTACAGGTTCTTCAAACAGAGAAAAGCCTGTACAACTAACATTACCGCTACCTCACTAAATGACATCCAGTGCTGCAATCCCAAAATTTAGCCAGGATATACTCTATTAATGAAATTATTTCATTTATACAAGAAATTTCACATATTTCAAAATGAAGCAGTAGCAATGCACTTACAACCACAAATTGGCATATCAGTTTTGAGATTCCAAAAGTTGAAATATATTTTATCGACCTCATTTCTAAGAACTACTTTGAAAACCACACTATTTTGGTTCAAAGATAAAATATTTGGTTCATCATGATTTGATTCCGGCTATGTAATAAGAAAAATTCTACAGAACTTCTTTTGATGGGTCACCAGTACTACAGCCACACAGGTTGCTCTCGCATTGGTCTCTCGAGTCAATAATGGCAGAATTGTCAACTGTCAAATACAAAAACAAATAAGCAAATCTATATATATATAAAAATGAATGTATGTGTGTGTGTGTGTGTGTGTGTGTGTCCTTTATGCATTACTACACCATTCATCCGATCGCCATGAAACTTTGGGAAGTTGTTGGGTACATTCCCGGGAAGGTTTCTGTCACACTACATTTTTAATTTTAGCCTTCGTTCGCGAGTTATGAGTGAAAAACGGCAAGAAAACGTGCATTTTTTACGCTTTCGAAGCATCAGTTATTCATTTCAGTTGTCAAATCAATTGCAGAAGGCTTTGTCTATTTTTGTCATACTTTGGAAACAATAGCATCGCGATCGCTTTGGAAGGCAATGGATATCTCATGTTATTATAAACGCCAGAGAAGTTAATGATAAGGTGATGATAAGGTAATATTAAATATTTATTTAACGTGGAATATGCTTCTTATGAAAGATGGTTTACAGAAAATTCCGGGGAAGTTGCTTAGTTCGGGGTCCAGGCTACAACATTTCTATATGTAATCATAAGTAAAATCTCTTATGTAGGGTCGTTAAATCTGCCTGAAATGTAACGGAATTATAAGTCTGGACAAATGAATATAGAAACTATGGCCTCAGTAGGCTTATTCCATTCTTCATCTATATAAATAAAAACGAATATATGTCTGTCTATCAAATACATTTACACACATTTTTTTCATCGTGAGATCGATTTCAATCTCATAATCTTCTGAGATTGCAGCAACGCTCGACGGGTAATCTATATAGATCTTCTATATAGCCTACATAAAAATTAATGTATGTGTGTCTGTCCTTTATGCATGACTATGCCATTCATCCGATCACCATGAAACTTTGGGAAGTTGTTGAATACATTCCCGCAAAGGCATGCTACATTTTTAATTTTAGCTTTCGTTCGCGAGTTATGAGTGAAAACGGGATTGAGACGTACATTTCTTGCGCTTTCGAAACATCAGTTTTCAGTTGTCAAATCAATTGCAGATGACTTTGCCTACTTTCGTCATACCTTGGAAATAAAAGCATCGCGATCGTTCGAATTTTGTAAGCCCACCATGGCCGAATCATTTGTTTATAATGTCAAGGCACGCAGACAGATGAAATTTTCACCCTAGACGGAAGAAGAATAGTGAATATAGCCCTAAATGGACAAACATTATGCAGAGTTTTTTTTTAGGCCAGGGAACTCGAATCTGAGTTTATTTTTCCCATGCTGCGCTTTCTAATCGTGGAATTCACTTCAAAGCCGGATTTACAGTTGTTTCATTAATTAGGCCTATCAATCGTTTAATTTAGACCTATGAATGTTTCGTGTGCAAAGTGTTAGTAAATATAATAGTTTAATTATTTTGCTCTTAATTTATAATCTTCCTATTAATTATTGTGGGCGAAGCCGCGGGGATCTGCTATAAGCTATAATAAGCTGTAGCTTATCTAGCGTTTTCTGAGGAAATAGTTTGTATGTGATAAGTCGTTCTTCCCCATTTCAAATTCTAAATACCTATATAAAGACCTTAAAGACCTCGAGTTTGAAAATCGAAAGTCCTTCATAAGTTATTTTCGCATTTACAAAATACAAAACCCGAGTGACGCCGGACCTTTTAAGCTAGTATATAAATAAAACACAGCCAAAGCTGAAGATAAAATCAATGAAACAGAAGATAAATGCTAACGACTAAGGTTATGCTGAGAGCATATGATTTTGTACCAGTATAGTCCTTCATGGAGATTTCAACTATACAGCAAAAAAGGTCATGTAATATATTTTATTTCTTATATATTTCTTCCTCTTCCTCTTCATCCATAATAAGTTTTAACCTTATTAACAATTTTATTCCTTTATCCTTGTCCTTCGTCAAATCTTCTCCATTCACTCAATCCCAATGTTCTTACATTTTTCTCTGTCAGTTTCCACATGGCCTCTCCAGCTTCATTTTTTTAAATTCTTCGCAATGGTCATTTTTTATATGGTAGAGTTGTCAGCCCTACACACAACCCACAACCTGGAGGACCAGAAGACTTGTTGTTGGGTACCTAACTCCTAGGAGAGAGATTCTCCTCTCTGCAGTAGGTCACCCAACTGGACTTGGGATACTACCGTTGACCTACTAGATCTCCTCCGCAACCAAACAGGATGTGAATCCTCCTGTCGATTCACAATATCCTGAGAGCCAAATTTTGTGTTACCCACAAGCAGCCCTGCCAGAACCTGCATCTCTTGTTAGCTGACCAAAGTCAATGTGGTAAATTGAAATCATCTTCTTTCCAGGCGAAAACTACTTCTAAAGGTGTTGAAGAATTTTCCAACCAATATTCTAGGATCTAAATTTATTGCTGTTGTAACTAGAGAAATGGTAGGAGTTCTGATGGAAGTGGTGAGTATTATTTTTTGATATTGTGATCACCCAAGTATTTATAATAAGCACGAGAGATGTAGAATATACTTTTACGTAACAACCAATATAATACTTATAATTAGTGTTTGGATGATTATATGTCATATTTTTATTCGACCTCCATTCTTGCTGCAAACACAAATTAAACATGAATTGGACATTTGTTATCCTAATCGAAGCATTTTTATTTTGCATATAAAGTCATATTTTGCTCATTTTTATGGTCTTGGTCATATTTTGGTCATATTTGTAATTTAACGTCATATTTCAGTTATAAACGCGGTAGAGGAGCACAATTATGCAGTATATGCACTCAATTGTCGTCTTAAATTTTTTCCAAAAAAGAGCCTCAACTATTTTGGTTTTACTGTAACTGAAATGTGAAGGGACAATAACATGTAATAGCACAAATACCTCTTCCTCCTTGTAGTTAACAACTTCCAATGTACATATTTTAAAAATATTTTCAGTTCACTTTCGCAATGGCATTTGGAAACATTAACAGATTAGAAGTTCTTTTACAAGTAAAACTGTAAATCACTTGTAAAACTGTTAAGAAGTGATTATCTGATTGAATTGATGTGATGTAATAATTTAGAGTCATTAAACATTTAAATATGGAACATTTTTTTTAGAAAATATGTTCCTTTATGAGGTCATATTTAGGATTTTTGGGTCATATTTAGTCACTTTTAAGGTCATATTTGCAGTCATATTTCCATTTTTTTAGGTCATATACAACTGAACCCTACTTATAATCATAAAGCATATTCCATAGTCTGTTAATCACAATTTACACTAGCTGTCACAGTAAAATTAAAGTTCACTTAGGAACGCTCAATCTGATGTGTCTCACATATATTCTAAGACATATTTTATTCATTTCAAGAATTCCAAAAGAAGTTTCCAGTAGAATTATCATCTGTGAAGGATTCTGTGAAAGATTCCAGAATCAATCCCTTATACAATAATCCCTTTACTGCAGAAACAATGTCAGCTTTCGGACAATGCCATAATTTTGAAAAACTGTTCTATATTATTAATTGTTTATATAACTGATGTATTTGTTCACAGTCCAAGTCTGTGGGGTTGTCAAATCCAGAGAATCATTGGCTGTATCTTATTTCCGATATGAACCCTTTTCAAAACATAAGCAGCATTGCATCTCTGCTCACAGAGGGAGAGAATGTGGCTTTTGTATTCAACACTACTACCAGAAATAAGAGTTGTGTGGTAAGCCATTTTATAATTGTTTAATACTTATAATTTAACCCTAACTGGTAATATCAATTGTGCGAGTTATTGGGACAGTTTGGTAAAAATACTAGACGTAATGTTACAGCATTGCACCACTATTGCAACTGTGTAGTAGCAATGTCCACATAAAAGTTGAAAACTACATGTTGAATAGGTCCTAATGTATTTCTTTTAATTTTTAATTTAATTTAATATATAATATAATACAACCCCAAAGAGCAAAGCTCATGCGAGGGGTGACATAAATACATTGGTTCAAAGGGGGGGAAAAAAATACAACACATACTACAATTATCTTAAGGCTATAACAAATTCACTGTGACAAACATAATACAAACCACAAAAAAAAAACTTGAAATATACTAAGCAATTTTGAAATATGCATTTTTTTATACGACTTCACAGAAATATATTATAACTATCCTACTGACTAAAATACACATCTAAAAAATAAGATAATGCTTTTGATTTAAAATTTCTAATGGAACTGGACACACTTTCAAGTAACATGTTATACAATTTTATAGCATGAGGTAATATTCCATTTAGGCCATACGTAGTGGATTCGCTATGAGTTACCCAGGTACAAAAAGTTGAGTGACTTGTCTTGTGTTATGGAGTTGAACATCTTCGGGTGTAATTAAGGTGGTGTTGGATTTAATAAGTTTATATTTGATAGAATGTAAGTGACTGACTATTGCTGCATTTGTAGAGACAGAAAGTGGCTTGATTCCAGAAATTTTGGATATATCACTAGTATGGGTTCTAAAGGGAATATTAAACATAATTTTAATCGCTCTATTTTGAATTACTTCTAGCTCATGAAATAGGCTTTTTTTGCAATTGCCCCATATGATGTTCATATAAGTAAGGTGACTGTGGATTAAAGAAAAATATACCATTTTAAGAAGTTGACTGGACATTCCTGAAAGACGTAATCTGTTTATAATACCGACTACTAGGAGAATTTTCTTCTTAATTTTGTCAATTTGAGATTCCCAACTAAGGATACTGTCAATATTTAGTCCTAAAAAAGAAATAAATTCAATTCTCTCTATTGTCTTATTATTTATGTTTAAGTTTATATTGGTTTGAAGTATGTATTCTTGTAAACATTAAAACAAACAATAAATACCCAATGCACACGAGATTTCAATGTGCACACACTATATTTTTCTTCTGTAAGTTCACTGTAATACCTTAAATAAGAGTTTCCCAAACTATGCTCTGCAGAACATTAGTGTTCCATGAGGCATATGTCAAGTGTTCCACGTTTGTCTCAGTTAACTTGGTGGTATTACACTCTTAAAATTTCTTCTAGTAGCTGATGTCTAATTTTTATTGTCTGTCTGTCTGTCTGCCCTATAGCCCCTATGTTGGGGCGAAGGGGCCTCCAAGTGGAGGTTTCATTAACTGTACTAATTTTTGTTATGCTTATTTCCCGAGAGAGGGCAGAGGGACAGGTGGTAAGCCCATCGCCTCTCAACCCCCCTCAGGAAACTAAGGTATTACTTGGACGTGAAAGGGCTGAGAAATTTTGTCCAGAGGCTCTAATTTAGGCTTGGAGTTCTTTTACGTGCCGTAAATCTATGACACAGGCCCCCCAGCTTAAAGTCCCTCCTGAAGGACTCCATGCCCAGGATTTGTACGTCCTGAAAAACCCATCAACCACGGCCGAGTTTGATCCCGCGACCTTCGGATCTAGAGGCGGGCACGCTACCTCTAGACCACTGCGGCCAACTAATTTTTATTGAGAATCAACCATTTGATTCTGCCAGTCGTGTCATGTAATGCTATACTGTCACTTTGTTTATTATAAAATCTATGTTCATTGTTGCAACAGCTAGCATCAATGGATTGTAGTCCCCCTTGTACTACTCTCAAAAATGATGAAATAATGTTGTGCTTCTTCCTTTTGTGACAACATTTCTATGTGAAACACGACTTTTGTATTATGATTCAATGAAAACAGAGTACTGAAATAGACTTAATGCCGCATCTAACATGAGGCTCTAGTTGTCACCCATTACTACCAACTTCAAGAAAATCTGTGACAGTAAGCAGCAAAAATATCAATTACATTGAATTTCCAGATTTCAATTTTTTCATTAGCATAATTGTAAATTGCTTTTTGAAAATTAAATTGAATCACTTATGAAAAAAGAAAAACAGAACTCTATACTAGGTCATAGTAAAAAATTTTATGTGTGTTTTTGACATTGTAATATTATTTTATTTTAATCTATGGCAAAGAAAATTATGATTCTTAACTGTGAGTATGAGTGTTCCATATAAATAATACCTTATTTTAAAACAACAGTCCTTCAAGGAAGGGAAATATGTCCCACCCCTTTGCCAAAAGTGGATTTAGATATAGGAGAGGTGGAATTGTTCACAGAGAAAGAGTTGAGTCTGCTATAAAAACCTCTGAGTGCAATATGGCATGTGGGCCCGACCTTATGTACAATGAACACCTTAAGGATGCAGCCTCCAAATTGAGGAAACCTACAGTGACTCTCTTCGATGAATGTCTATGAAAAGGGTTTATCCCAGATAGATGAAGGAAGTCATAAATGAAAATGCTGTACAAAGGAAAAGGGGATAGTGGCGACCCAAACTCTTACAGAGGAATTGCTCTAGTAAGTACACTTCTCAAAATTTTCACAAAATTTATCTGCGAGAGACTAACAAGGACAGTAGAGAGGCAGATCAGATGAACAGTTTGGATTCAGGAAGGACAGATCTACAACACAAGACATTAAGTGTTTGAGACAGAGGATGCCTTGGCATCCACAGGGAAACTGCACACAGTCTTCTTAGATTACTCCAAAGGTTTTGACACCATCAACTGGCGGATGCTGATAACAAAACTAGAGAATCTCATCGGACAGGGAAGTTACATGGCGAGACCCATCAGGAATTTACCAAGAAGTAACAATGTGTAAATTTGTGACAACATAACATCCAAACCATACAGCAGACAAATGGTGTCCTACAGGGAAATCCCCTAAGCCCCTTACTGTTTATTATAGCCACAGAAGATGTAAGAATTTTGCTAACAAATGTGAAAATGTATCTCTATGCAGATGATATAGTAATGGCCTCAACTAGTCTAAACAACCTGCAACAAGTGCTTGATCGAATTGCGGAATGATCAGAAGAAAATGAATTAGTGGTAAACGAATCAAAAATGGTGATAATGAGCTTTAGGAAGGGAGGTAAAGGCGCAACTACATATTACAGAAACTGACCACTCTCTTCTGTAACTCATTTAAAATATCTTGGAGTGACATTACAGAACACAGGTAAAGTGTTCAGAATTCACTTTCAAGAAAGAGTGAACGCTGCCATAAGATGTATGAGTTACATAAAACACCTCAGAGAGATGCCATTAAGAACTGCCATAGAACTGTTTATGCTGAAAATCACTCCTGTTACCACATACGGGCTGGAAATTATTTGGATGCACCTAAACCACAAACACCTGGCAGAACTACAGAAGCTGAAAGAGTGCTTGACTGAAGCGAGCGCTTTGCTTGTCAAAATACACACCCTCTTGCCTTGTCTATGTTTTGACCAGGGAACTGTCATTTATTGAAGAATTAAGACTACAATTCCTGCTGAAAACCCCACCTGGCTATGAGACTCTGATCTGGGTTATGCAGGAGAAAAGAAGTGAAATATGGAAGTAGTTCTTCAACAGTGATGTTATTTTTTCACGAGAATGGATGAAAGGTTCACATGAACCGTGCCATGTCGAGGGCTTAGAGTCAGACAACGTTAACTCCAAAAATGCAACTTTTCAGGAGGACGAAAAGAAGGTTGTTATCATTGTTTATTTATTGATAACTTACTTATTTATGAAGATAACGCTTTAAAACTTTTACCACACATAGAATAATTCTGCCGAAAGATAATGACGTATGATTAATTATAATCCCACTGTTTGCTGTAATGAAAATAAATAATTTTCGGAGATAACGTTTTCTGACTCTAAACTGTAACATCAAGTGACAGGAGTTAACGTTGCACGAGACAGTAACACTATACTGATACTGTAATTTTATTAATAAGAAATAATCTTATAATACTGATCGTAGTGCCCATTAAAATTTATTAGGGAGAAATAAATTATGCCTATTGACTGAACACTGCAATGAAAGTTGCGATTGTATATAACTAATACCAGATAGGCTACTACACAAGCAGTCTTGGTATTCCTTCGTTGTGCCTTTGATTCTTCACCTGTACCACTTCCTCGCCTTCAAATAAACTTTTTTAGAAAATATGGTATGTACACGGGATTATACTTTTGCCACGTAGGTCTTTCGGGTCTTTCAATTTTTCTGCTTGCAATTTTATCAAACTATGATTTTCTCTTCAGTTGCATGTGTTCAATTGAGAAATTCCAAGATAGCCTTCTTTGTATTGCAAACTTGTGGAACCCTTCTTGAATGGAGTCATATTTGTAGTATATGTTCTCTTCTTTCTTTCTATACTAAAAGCATACAATATTTAGCCGTCTAACGCTATTTCCATTGGTATCAATTTTTTTTATCACAGATTTATGGAAGTCATTGAAGTCATAAATGCCTTCCTGCTCCACTTCTGTAACATGGCATTTGCTTTGCTTTGTCGCCATTCTGACCACAGCATACCAACCCGAAGGATCGAATATATCTATCACTTTGCTAGCATTTTCTGTGTGGGCGGGAACAGTGTCACACTCCATTTGGGAATATCCTGTTTCAAAAAAGATTAGATCTAAATTGACAGCATATAACAAACATTTGAATCGATAGCATTCCTATTTTATTCGTGACAACTGCCAGACATGAAGCAAATATTCTTCCCGTCTTGGATTATTTTCAAACGATTCAACAAACATGATGCCACCTCCGATGCTCCACGCCCAGCTATCCCCTCATGCCACATAAAGTTCTCAGCTGTCTGATCCTTACTTACAACATTTTAATCATCACTCTTTTTTAAAAAATTGTCTACCATTGTTTGAAATATTAAAAGTAGCTAAAAAGAACCCTTGACGTATCTTGCCTTCCCTCATTACCTTTTACCAAGTAGTAAAACCTAGAACATTTTCGTTTGGATTTATTTTTTGTTTTGATACATGCATTTTCTTGTACATCTACTCGTATTAGTCCTCGGATATACTGTCTTTTATTGTCAGTACTTTCAATATTCTAATAATTCATATGAATTTCAAGTCTGACTTCTTCAGAAAAAATTACATGTTCTAGGACATTTTGAACAGTCGTTTTAAATAAAACCCTTAACTCTTGTTTCCCTGTCACTAGTAGTTGATCCATGAGGCATGCCTGCAGCTGTATTTTTCTTGCGTTTATTTTCTTTTCTAGTTGCCGGGATTAGCATTTTTCTCTCTCTTTCCTTGATTTTCATTAGGATGATCAATATTTACTTCTCCATCGACTGCTGATCTATTTAAACTACTTACCACAACAGATTCTAGGTCATGCTGAACAGGGACTGTTATAGAAGGACCAGACTGGCTTACTGGAGTCAATGTTGTGTACGATTTGAGGGATTACTTTTTTTTCTTTCTTTCTTTCTTCTTTCTTTTTTTCTGTGACTGTCCATTACTTTCTCTGATAGATGCAGAAATATCTTTATCTGTTACCGGCACATATGTTGGATTTTCTTATGAATCAGACGGCAAGTGAGCAGTGATAGGAACAATCAGACGGCAAGTGAGCAGTGATAGGAACAGCAATAGGCCCCTGGAAATAAGACATCATTATCTTGATTGAACAGTAAGAGTGTAATTTTAATAATAAATTAATACAATAATAATTTATAACACTATACGCCAATTATATAGGCTATATATAATAATGTGTAATTTAGTACATAGGTAATATTAATGTGTAGTAGTAATAATGATATAATAATAATAATAATAATAATAATAATAATAATAATAATAATAATAATAGTAGTAACAACTACAACTTACCAGTGGGTTTGAAGCTTCGTGTAATGTATCATGGCATGTCCAGTCTTCCAAGATGCTAGAAAGGCCTGTATTTAGTGATGGGCAAGGACTGCTGTTGTAGAATATTTTGCTCTGCATATGATCTTCCAGATGATTCTCGTAGGGCTAAGTAAACTAACAATTTTCCCCTGCTGTACATACTATTTTCATTAAAATACACTCTCTTACTACAATAATTTATTACGCTTAGAAACCTCGCAAAACCTGAACTGCAGCCAAATCAATCCTAAGTGAATATGATACAATTAATTTTTATACACGGCCCTACAACTACTACAGCTGTTGTTAAGAAGTAAGCTGTCAACAATTAACTATGGCAGAAAATTAAAGCATACGTGGAAAAAAGAAGAAAAAACTTCAATCGCTTCCGTCATCCCGGACATAAACGTAAATAAATAAACTGAGAGCAGTTAACTCAGCGTTAACTCTGCATTTTAAATAAAATGTTAGAGTCAGAGAATGCTATCTCCAGTTGAAGCCTTTGAAACGAGCGAAAAGTTAGGGACAGAGAACGTTAAGTCTAGTTGAAGTTCTCTGACTTCTAACTGTTACAGTTCTCTAACTGTTACTAAAAACCAAAACGTTATCTCCCGAAAACTTTTAAACTATTGGAAATATCAAAATAAGAATCTGGTGATAGAAAGTAATGGTACTTGTGATAATAAAACTGCCTTTAATTGAAAAAGTCATTTTTGGAGTTAACGTTGTCTGACTCTAAGCCCTCGATGTAGTACCTGGCTTCTGTCATAAATTGTGTAAGAACAAAGGATATCACCAGCCAGAAGAGCAGTGTGTGTACGTATTGCGCGGCATGAAATGTGAGAGATACCATGTCATGTGGGTGTACTCAAAGCAAGTTATTTCTGACCCAGTTGTGCAAGGATAAGTGAACCTCTATAACTCATAAATATTTTGTGCTTCCCCTACTATTATTAAAAGTTTTCCTTGGCGAAAAATGTTTGGGAAACACTGCATTAAATAACCAATTTTAAAAATCAGATTTACATCAACTGATTAATATGATTCAGTGGTTCAGTTAATTTTTATTTTAACTTGAATTGTTATTGTTCTATTGTATATAATATTAGGTAGCATTGTCTTATACTGGTATGTAATTATAATCTAACTGTAATATTTTGTATTAGGCCAAAATTGTACTGTATTGTATAAAATGAATGAGACTAATTGCAAACAAAAATTGCTCCAAGGTCAATAAGAAAAATATAGCTATTACAGATTGCTGACTACAGAGTCAGTTCCATGGGCTTGATACCATTACAAAATATTTTCTTAATTAAAGAACCTACATCTAAGTAAAAATTTTAATTAATTTTTGCAAACATTTCTGATAATCTAAGATTGTAAAATACACATTGTTATTAATCTCTGTACTTTCCTTTGGGGAAACTGAATACTGGAACATAATTGTTACAGGGTGGACTTTACTGTCATGTAGAAGAGCTGTTGAAGAGTTTTGTGATTGCTCTAGACAGGATACTAGAAGATGAATCAGAAGTTATGGAAGAGGTTTCAATGGAGGAATGGGAATTCATCCGACCATCCAAAAATAAACGACGTTCCGATATACTTCAGCTTATGAATGTGAGTATTCAATTTCATTGAGAAAAAACTGTGCTGTAATTGGTAATTGATTCCCGTAGAACAGATAACACGTTTAACATATTTATGCCACAAATTTAATCTTATATTTATCAAGTGGGTTCTACCCCTAAGGTTCTAAATTGATTAAATTGACTGTCAGCTTATTCCAGGATTCAAAATTGGTTAGTTGCTTATTATTTTATGGCATGTATAACTGTTTATATGAAACATAATGGAAATATAACTGAAAAAATAAATTACAATGTGATTTTTTTCACCTAAAGCAAAATGGTTTCTAGTCAGTGCAGTGCTAACTCTTGCCATACACCACTTACTTCACGTGGACTCTCCCACATACTATACCACAGGCACATTAGCACTGCACTGACCAGAGATTTGAACCTGTCATGTTCTGAGCTGTCGCTCACTCTGGCCAGAAGTGAGTGATATTTTAGACCGTACGGCCAAATTCAAGGAAGCGTTCTGTCTCTCTTAGTAGCCACTTGTAGCATTAAATTGTCCTTTACAAAGGATATTACATACATACCTAAAATGTTTTCTAGTGATTCTGACCTAATATGTAAGACCCTTTAATGCATCCAATTTCTATTACATCACAGTTTTGTTTTCACTATTGTTATACAAAAGGGACAAATTTAGCCAGGTCTTCTACAGATTTTCTAATATAATGTTCATGCAGATAGAAATTTAACCCTTTCACTGCTAATATATTATTCACTGTGGAAACTGGTGGTGCTAAATTAATTTGAAGATTTCTTTTGTAATCATAAATGGACAAACAATTGAAAATAATTTGTCAGTTTCGCACAGCACATATTTCTTGAAGCTTAGAGTGATTTAGGCAATCCTGTGGATGCCTGCATGACATTATAATACAGCAGTGTTATAATGCATTTTAATGCATGGTGCAATACATTGCCTGAAATATTTAGCTATAGATGGCACCTCAAAGCAGAGAACAGGGGACTGACGGTGTCAGGATGTAGACAATAGATGACACTATATGCTCACAAAGCTTGAATTACTGTGAATTACGGCCAGCAGGGATGTGCACTGATGTTTATAATTATATGGCTGTAGCAGTGAAAAAGTTAACAGTAAACTGACAAAAATTGTACTGTGTTAATCATGTACGCTACAAGCACCTCATCTACGGAGGTCTGGCTACAGTGGAAATGAATGCAATGTCTGGCTGCACATCCTTCACCAGTCACAATACCATTACAAACATCTGTTCAAATAATCTTCTTTTAACCGTACAGATCGATCTACAGAAATAGGACAAAACCACATGCTATCACAATCTCAAAGTTTCACGATTTGTCTACTATTGTATTTAAAAAACAACTAAAGCAGGTAGCTTTTTATGGAACAAGCTAATGAGCATCGAGTTTGTGGAACTTTACTGATAGAAACGGTTACACTTCATATTGCAAACTTAGACATTCAGACGATATAACAAATAAGTTCAGCAAACAACTACCAATGTTATTTTAAGATGCTGTAAGAGACCTTTCCTATTTCAATTTATTTTCGTAAGATATAAAATGTATGGAGTGTGTTTCATTTATGTGAATGTACACATGTCAGCTAATTCCCTTCTTCAGTGCAGTTTGAAAACTGGCCTAAAAATGTAGTATACTGATATTTGTGATATTTGTGGGTCCTATCAGATTATATTGTTGTATATAGGCATTACTGTTATATTGAGGGGCTGTGATATACCCCATATTAAGAACACTGCATGCAGAATACTTTGTGAACTATACGATAATTCAAAGAACAGATGTGCAAGGAAGCTAAAATAATTAATTGCAAATACAAGTAACTAAAAGATCATTAATTTTGTTTGCTGACTTCCGTTGAATGGTAGCTTGAGCTGAAAAATTGCTACTTTAGCATCGAGGATCATGCCAAGCTTTCTAGGTATATGCCACAAATTTTATACTTATAGAGGATGCAAAGAGGGAAGAAAAACCTGGCTGTCTACCCGGGAAAAATTTATTCATACTCTTCGCCAGGAAAATCTCAAATCTTACAAAACTGGAACCATTTGATCTATAGGCTGATTTAACTGCACACGCTATGCATGTTGAAGTAGAAACCTAATTCACTTTAAGTTATGTTTTTGCACAAATAAGGGATGATTTTACCCTCAATGATCCTATTTTCCAACCCCTAATGAATCTTTCTCTTCCGGAGTTTCTAACAATATTGGTGGTTGGGAAGGATTCTCATCTGATAACCAGCTACAGTTCACAAGACTAAGCTGCTGGTTTGCAATAACAATTGAACCTCAAAATATCATTATAAAAGGGTGTTTCTAAGTTAGCTTCACATTGTAACATTATTAGGTAGATAGATAGATAGATAGACAAAAAAAAAGTGTGCATGGAACGCCAAGCGACAGAAGTGAAACTTGTTTTATTTTTGGATTTTTAAATTTTGGATTATTGGATTTATTTAATTTTGAATTGTTGGACTTTTTAATATTGGGTTTTTGGACTTTTTAAATTTTGGATTTTTTAATTTTCTATTTTCGTTTTTTTTTTTAATTTTGGATTTTTTTTATTATTAAATTTTAGATTTTGGATTTTTTTTATTATTAAATTTTAGATTTTGGATTTTTAATTTTTTAAATTTTTTATTTTTAATTTGTTAAATTTTGAATTTTTTTATTTTTAAATTTTAGATACTTGGATTTTTTAATTTTGGATTTTTTATTTTTTTAATTTTGGATTTTTGGACTTTTGAATTTTGGATCTTTGAATTTTTTAATTTTGGAATTTTGGATCTTTTAATTTTGGATTTTTTAAATTTTGGATCTTTGAATTTGTTTATTTTTTATTTTGGCTTTTCAATTTTTAATTTTAGATTTTTTAAATTTTGGATTTTTAATTTTTGGATTTTTTAAACTTTGGATAAGCCTAATCATTGAGTTCATTGTTTTCTGTGTTTATTTTTTATTTTGGCTTTTCAATTTTTAATGTTAGATTTTTTAAATTTTGGATTTTTAATTTTTGGATTTTTTAAACTTTGGATAAGCCTAATCATTGAGTTCATTGTTTTCTGTGCAGTCCGTTCCGTCACGCCTCACTAATTTTGTGACGATTTTGTGTTACATTAATTTCGTGATGATTTTTGAGTGTTACACAAGCTCTCGATTTACCCCTACCGCGGCTAAAGAAGTTTCACTTCAAAAAGGAAATTTGCCAGAACCAAAGAAAAATATTGCTAAATGTGAGTTTGTCGTATTATCGATCTTCATTGTACAGAGGTTTGGCTATAGAAGATTTAGGATTACAATTATTTTAAATGTAGGACTTGATTTGAGTTTCAGATGTATATTCAGCTCGAAAGTCGATGTGATAATTGCACATTGTGGACTTTAGCAGCTGGAGACACCTGGGGACATGAGTACATGAATTCAGATGAAATAGTAGAACGTCTGACTTCTGTTGGCATTTGGACTCCACTAAAAGGTCTTGTGTCGGGACATCTGTTCCCTCATGACAAATATGGTTTCGGCGGGAGGAATCTTCCAGTTGTTTCTTTGCATGTAAGTCAACATTTATTTTACTTCAATTGCCTTTACTTTCTTATTTGATTATTCTTCTTAGTCTTCTCTTTTTTCTTTTCCTCCTCCCTTTCTCTTAACTCTCCTCCATCCTCCACTTCATTAACCCCTCTCTCCTCCTCTTTCTACTCTTTTGTTTTCTGCTTTTCTGCATTTCCTTCATTGTTTTCCATTTTCATATTCAAAGATTGTTTCCAATTTGTGATATAAAGACTGGTAAATGAGAGGTGATCATTTTGTTCTGTTTGGAATGATTATTTTCTTCAATACATCTCCATGATATAGAGTTTAGAAAATAAACAAATTTAATAGATTTCTTACGCAATATAAACTGATCACTTAAACACGATGGAAAAACTGAACTACATGGCACTACATCCCTTTGAGGGACCATCCAACTGCTGTGTCCTCTGTCATAGGCAGATGGCAGGGTTGGGGGGGGATGTGGTAGCTCCTCAGTTTGTGTCACAAGGCTAAGTGCACGGTGTTTTCAGACCTCCCTTCCTCAGAAAAATCCGAGGAGATACCGAGGATCAAACCCAGACCAGCGGGTGGTCTAACCTGTTTTAAATGATTAATTATCAATGATTATTTTATGCTTGACATAAATAATTATTGACCAATTAGTCTTATGGCAAATATATACAAACTCTTCTCAGCAATACTCACCAAGAGAATAAGTGCAATAATAGAAGGCAATCAGCCTAATGAACAAGCTGGCTTCCGACGAAGATTTTCAACAGTAGACCATCTACAGGTGCTGACCCAACTAATAGAGAAAGCAAATGAATTCAACTTGAAACTATACATAATATTTGTGGATTTTGCTAAAGCATTTGATTCCGTAGAACAGCTATCGATTCTTCAAGCACTTAATCGACAAGGAGTTCATGCAAAGTATATTAGACTACTGGGTAGGCTATATCTTGACAACAGAGCGAAAGTAAAAACAGACAGAACAGGAGAGGATATATTACTGCAGAGGGGAGTCAGACAAGGTGACCCCATCTCTCCAAAACTATTCATAGCTCTACTGGAAGAAGTTTTCTGCAGAATGCCGGACGAATACGGAATAAATATTAATGGGAAAAAACTCTTTAATCTCAGATTTGCAGACGATATTGTACTCATAACAGACTCACACGAGGAAGTCAAAGTCATGCTAACAAATTTATGCAAATCCAGCAAAGAAGTCGGCCTTAGTATCAATGTCAAAAAAACCAAAGTAATGACAAAGTACACAGAAGAACCAATCAAAATTAAGATGACACAATAGAATATGTAAAAGAATACGTATACCTAGGTCAAATATTATCGTTTGACAATAAAATTCAAAAAGAAGTTTCAAGAAGAATCTCTTTAGCATGGAACAAATTTTGGAACTTAAAATTCATCCTATTAGACAAATCCTTAAGCATGAAGATAAAAAAGGATGTGATGGACACTTGCATTCTACCAGTTATGACTTATGGATCCCAAACATGGACATTAACTAAAAAAGAGAAAAACATGCTACAGATTTGCCAGAGGAAGATGGAGAGGAAGCTGCTAAACATCACATTGAAAGATCGAATAAGAAATGAAGACAACAGGAAGGCGACATCTATAAAGGATGTGATGGTTACTGCTTCCAGATTAAAATGGATGTGGGCAGGGCATGTCATGAGAATGAACCCGGAGAGATGGACACATGCGATGACAGTGTGGGAGCCCAGAACTGGGAATAGAAGTGTTGGAAGACAGAAATCGCAATGGGAGGACGAGTTTAAGAGTGTTGTGGGGAACTTGTGGTATAGGAGTGCCAGAGACAGAAAGAAGTGGAAAACTCTTGACAATTAGTACTAAAACTAGAGTCAATTATATTACATTTTAGCATTCTCAGGTGATGCTAGCCTGAAACGTTCCTTCAACGAGTCAGCCACCCTGGTATGCCAGGAGGCCCTTGCCTGCTATGGGATGCTTGTGGGCTAATTCTTAATTCTTAATTCTTAATGTTATGCTTTAATTTTATGATGAATATTTGTGTTTTCTGATATATAATATATCAAGTACAAAGTACAAAGAATAAACTTTTTTATTTTACTTCACACCAAGCAGAAGAATGCTTCATTTTGCTTTCCACACCAATAGTGAGAACACACTTGCTGACCACTAGTGCCAACTTTAATTAGAATATAGAGCACCAAGGTCGCAGCTTTCTGAATAACCTTGCCAGTATGATGATGTAGCAGAAGGACTAGAAGAACTAAGTGGGGTTCAAATTAAATCATGGTGTGTAAGGTCAGGAAATCGAGATGGCCAATGTATTGGGCCTCTACATCTTATCCTACCACCATTATACTTTGTATTCGGAGCTGATCTAATATTAGTAGTATTGCATAATAAACAGGCACATGGTCTGTCTTTCCACACAATTTATGTGTCCAACATCTGTGAATCTAAATAGTAAATGGACAAGTTGTTTATATGTACAGTAAAAGCTCCTTATTCGCGCTTCCTTCATTCACGTTTTCACTATTCGCGGATGAAAAAAATGCGACCCAATTCCTATATTTCTTTATTCGCGGATCTAATAATAATAAAAAGATTTCAATAGGTATCCAACCCAATATCCTTTGTAAATGCCGTCAAATGGACTAATAAAAAAAGTAAAATACAGTACTGTAGATCTTATTACAACATTGCCTTTGTTGTTAAATGATATCGCCGAGGACTTTGACGTAAGCCGCCTTCGCCGCGATCAGTGTTTTTGAGAATGTAAACAAACAGACTGAAAGCAACCTTATTACTCAATTAATAAAGTATATTTTTAAATGTTGCTGTTCCGTTCTATGGTAAAAGCCGCTTTGCGTGTTTTATTGTTTCGTCTTTCACATTCGTTACAAAAATAGAAGTGGCGTTGTCATTATGGATCGAAGACCGCAACCAAAAAGGGTACCCCTGAGTGGTCCAATGGTCCGGGAGAAGGCAAAGCGTCTTTACGCTAATTTTAAAGAACCTGATGGTAGTTGTAGTGGTGAATGTACAGGTGGAGGATTTCAAGCATCGGAAGGTTGGTTCAAAAACTTCAATTAAATTGATTTTTTTACTGTACTGTATATATTTGTTTTTTTTTTTTGTCACCTAGGAACGTATCCCCTATAATCCCATATAAATTACCATTCCGTATTTACGGTTTCTGTATTCGCGGCATATTTATGGAACATATACCCCGCGAATAAGGAGCTTTTACTGTACATGAAAATGAGAGTACAAAATGAAGAACATAAGTTTCTATTAATCATGTTGACCTTCAGATGACACTTCAAACAATTTCCCAAATAAAATACAACTAATGAAATTCACTTCTCCCTAGAATTATTTTACTTTCATCAGAAATATTTATTTCCAAATCACTTACAATTAGTTTAATAAATATTTAGCAGTATTAAGTTACAGTAAAAGCCCCATTTAGTGCTGAATGATTTACTGGGGGTTCAGATTTAATTCAGTGCAAATCAAGTCCTCCAAAAAAGAAATTATGAAAATGTAAATATTGATAAAGTTTTTTTTCATGAATCTGCATAATGCATTTCTAGAGTACTAATAACTACTGAACTGAGATTTCATTGTCAGCAAGTCCAAATGGTAAGGGATGGGTATGACTGCATTCCTGAGACTTGATAAAAGTAATGGGACTTTGTACTCTAGTTTTGTCCAACTCTCCCAACCGTAAATGTATGAATGTTTACCATATTTACTTGATTCTAATGTGCCATCAAATCTAATGAGCACCCAATTTTGAAACTTTAAATCATAAAAAAAAACTTATGTGAAAGTCACATAACTTCCTCTGCCCAAATAAAAGCTAGTAGTATTCACATATCCTTGTACAGAATTGCAAGACACAATTTTACGCTAATTATGCTATAAATACCTTATAGCCCCTTCTTTGAATGTTGCAACTAAAAATGCAGGCTTTGGACAAACAAACAAAGAAGAAAAAACAAGTGACTGCAAACATTTATTGAACTTTCCGCCGTTAAGAATAATTTCCAAAATTTATCGAATATTCCCCTCAGATATTTCTTTACTGTAGGCTAAGCATGGCCAACAATTCTTCTAACTTCAAATGCTTATATAGAACAAGAGGCCTTGAATGTCTGCGTATTGAGTTGTTCACCAGGCAAGACAGTTTCTACGAACAGTGGGTGGCTTACAACCATCCTTCAGAGAATTTTTTTGAAAAAAAGTTTCAAATAACAGTTTTAGCTCTTGGTGTAAACCCTCCATCGTTTAAAGGAAATTGTTAAAGCCGTGTTTGAGAAAATCGCAAAAAACAAAATTTTCTTCATGTAAAGTCCCCTTAAATATAAGAGAAGGTTGTTGCCAATCTTCGTGTCACATCCACAGAAGGTACCTTACCAAAATACAAAATTTTGTTTTTGTACGATTTTCCGTTACAAGAAGCTGTTTGGAAAGAGCACATATTCACAGTGGGTGGCGTATAACCACCCTTCAGAGAATTTGTTCGAAAAAATATTTCAAATAAAACTTTTAGTTCTTAGTATAAGCAACCCATGTGCAAAATTTAAAGGAAACCATTAAAGCCGTTTTTGAGAAAATCGCTAAAAACGAAAATTTCTTCATGTAAAGTCCCCTTAAAAATAAGAGATATTTGTCGCCAATTTTCGGATCACATCTTCAGAAGGTCTGACCCAAATACAAAATTTTGTTTTCATACGATTTTCCGTTTTGAAGCTAGCCTGTTCACAGACATCCACACAGACAGACTCACAGACAGACTCACAGACATGTTTCCAAAAATGAAAATCACAACTTGAATTTTGGGGTCGAAAACAATACTTCCTCTATCTATAGTAGGCCTACCTATGGTACAGGCAGAGGAAGTTAAAAGAGTTTGTTGGCAAATGCAATGCACATCAATGGTGGGATATTGTATTTGTTATTTTATACAACAATGGATTTGTGAATGTCGATGAATAAAGGTCAATATACTTGTTTAGGGATGATAGTGGAAGAGGATGCAGGCCAGTAGATACCTCTGCATTGAAACCCAACACACTTGATGTTAAGATTGTTTGTCAAAATAATAGGTTAACTTAAAAACCTGCCTGTATGCTGTCCGGTAATAGGACATTAATAAATGTAACAAATTCGAGAATTACAGCAATGCATTATTAAGTAGGTGATCAAAGTTAACATAGAACTACTGAACAGATTTGCACTCAAATTAAATGTGCCATTGAATCACCATTTTAAATGTTACAAATGGATAAAAAGGATACTCACTAGATTCAAGTAAATACGGTATATCCGTATGTACAGTCGAGTATCATTCACACAGGTCCAGGTTGGTTTTGATTTTCACATATTGCAAGAAAGGAAAGCTTATTCTGTTACTGACAAACTGAAAAACATTGATCGTGTGCACAGTGTAATGATGCAGTAGTATACATGAAGGTGTGATCTACAGGAATAAAGACGAAGAAATGATGAGCCATTTTAAATTGTGTTTACATTATGTAGAATAAATAGTAAGTGGTAAAAATCCTCTTCCTATTTCCCAATAATGATTCATTGTGAGCTTTCAATTTACCACAGTTACAAAATAACGCAGGGGGCAAGGTATATCCCATATCCCCGACAACCACAATATATGGGGCTTCTTACTTATTTACTTAATGGCAATAGACAATTCTTAAGCAAGCTAAAGGAATATTATCTATTTTATGGAACCTGAAGGTTCTTTGCCGCACTTACATAAGCCCTATTCTTTGCTTACTCCATCCAACCGTCCCTCACAAATCCTACTTCCCTTAAATCTATATTGTCCTACCACCTAAGTCTAGGTCTTCCAAGTGGTCTCTTCCCTTCGGGTCTCTCGGTCAATATCTCGAGGTATGTCTTACTTCCCCCATGTCCAACCCATTTTATCTTCTGTGATTTAATATCCTTCCTATATTCGAAGAAGAGTACAGGTTATGAAGCAAATCATTATGCAGTTTTTCCAGGCCCCATATTCATTTCTCTTAGGTCCAAATATTTTTCTAAGCAAGTACAGGGCTTCTACTGTACATAAATTTACATGATTGAACTTGGCAAACTAATCACAAGAAACATATTTTTATATTTTGTTTTCTAATTTTTCAAATTAAATTTCCCTATTTTTATGGTTTTATTGACTATTTATTTATTTATTTATTTTATATTGGGATTCCAAGACAAGGAACGTGGCAAAATAATTTATTAAAATTGGGCTTTGATATATTGATACATTGTTTGATACACTGTTATTCATATTTCAGGATCCACCTTGGCAGATCATTACATACAATTCTTCTGCTCGGATTGCAGAATATAAGGGATTCATGTTTGAAATCTTGAATAATTTAGCCACATGTTTAAACTTCAGGTATGTCTACATTTTAAAATGTAATTTAAAAAGAAATAAAAGAAAGTATGTTGCTTAGCATAATACATTTTTGCAACTTTTGAACTTAGACTACTAAGAGTCCTTTCAATTTAATGGCCTACAGCCACCATTAGTGATCCCATATATTATCAAAATCTCAATTACCATTGTTGACATTGGTTTGTTTCGTCTTTTAAACAGAAATATTGATATCACAGCGGATGATGGCATCCAGGAAAAACTGTCAATTCTGTAAGGAACTATAAATAACAGAACTAATACACAGTTCAATGGCTTTAGTAACGTAATAAGAACACTAGTTAATGTTTTAGATTAATTCACAAGAACTTACTTCCTCACTCAATGGCAATAGACAATTCCTCAGCAAGCTAAAGGAATATTATCTATTTTGTGGAACCCAAAGGATCATTGCCGTGCTTACCTGAGCCTGTCATTCAACCCTATTCTGCGCTCACTCCATCCATCCATTCCTCGCAAGTCCTACTTCCCTTAAATCTATCCTAATATTGTCCTCCTACCTAAGTCTAGGCAGTGGTGGCCTCTGATCATGTTGCAGTGTTGCACAACGACCAGTTTTGAATGTAAAGAATATTTAAACTTTGTATTACTTTATACTATTAAACAACTTCCAAATCGTCTTTGTGATAGGTTCTTATTGACTGGAAACATGCCTCCATGATTTTTAATTATTTAAAACCATTTAAACATGTAAATGCGTGGAGGTCATGGCATTTGAAATGCGACGACTTGCTGCCTCATCCTGCCGGCTAGTAACATGTGCGAGATGCTTGACTTTGTGGTAACCCTCCCGGGGTTTAAACGTTTTAGTCGTCACTTGCAAGTCTGCAACAACGTGATTCTTGTCTTCGCCGCTTGTCTTCTCTGTCACATCGGCTGCTCTGCAAGCAAGATTTCTTCTTCAAGCGCACAAACTATGAAGTCCCTCACAGAGATGCCAATTGCCAATGTTCACATCTAGCACAGTCTAAATCACCCATTCACTGACATTAATGTTTACCCACTTCCCCATGAGCTAGAAACTTGACATGGCAGGCTTATAGCTGCCAAAAACTTCGCAATTTTAAATTTTTAACTCCAAAAAAACTTCGAATATTTTACTGGCATTAATGTTGACAAACTTCTAGGTGACAAACTTATAGCTTTTAGCGTGCAACCGAAAATTCCAAAAAGTTCAAAATTTTTAATTTTTACCCCAGAAAAGCCTTAAAAACATTCTGCACTCTTTTTAAAAGGTTTAGTATGGCTAAACAGTAATTATGGGCTACGGCAGTCTAAATACAAAGACTATATATATTTTAGTTACAGTATCAGTTCATAAAATTTTTTTTTTTTCTGAAAATCACAGAATGCCCCGACCTAGCGAAATGAGAATTTATATATTATCAGGTTGAAAGTAATCTTAGTATGTATTTGTATGCATATAATTCCAGTGAAATAGTGCAACACCCTGTTCCTACAACCACGATCCGCCACTGAGTCTAGGTCTTCCAAGTGGTCTTTTCCCTTCGGGTCTCCCATTCAATACTTTTGAGATAAGTCATTCCTCCTCCATGCATGCAACATGTCCAGCCCATTTCGTCCTCCGTGATTTAATTATCCTTACTATATCCGATGAAGAGTACAGGTTATGAAGCTCGTCATTATGCAGTTTCTCCAGTCGCCATCTTCGCCTCTTTTAGGCCCAAATATTTTCCTAATCACTGTTTTTGAACACAAGATCTACAAATTATAATATACCGTACATGTGTGATTATATAACACACCTGGATAACACAATATAATTGAGACTGATTTCATATAGCAACATATAACAGGAGAACTTGATTACAGAGATTTATTTCTCAAATTAAACACGTGCATTGCAGTCTTAGCGTAATACAAAATGCTCAAACATGGGAATTTGCTAACATTCCATTCAGTTTATTGTTTTGTATTACATGTCTCTGTTATATTTGCCAGATTTGGTGAAAGTGCTGCAAACTGTATACATGGAGTCATATTGGCGCTACCTTTCGGCAGGCGGGATGCAGAGTGCAGAAATCTCAGCTCGATAACGCTCGTGTATTCTTGACTGTATGCTTGGGTTTTTTTTCTGGCTTCTCCAAATGTAGTATAAGAGACTTGTACGAGGTGCACTCCAAAAGTAACAAATAAAAAATTCTTAAAATTATTCATTTGCTCATAGGTATCTGACATACACATGTTAATTCTCTACATAATCTCCTTCTTTGTATAAGCACAGTTGCTAGCATTCAATCCACTTTTGATACACTTTTTGTAGCATTCTTCAGGTAGTCATTTTAGAGACTGGTAAACTGCAGAACCCAGACTTGCCCTCGATGAAAATTGCCTCCCACGAAGACCAAGTTTCAGTGTGTCAAGAAACCAAAAATCACAGGGAGCAAGGTCAGGTGAATGAGGATGGTGTCTTGGTGTCGCAATACCATGCTCGAGGAGAAATTCTGTGACAACACATGCCCTATGGGATAGTGTGTTGTCTTGATGCAAAATGCACTCACTTTCGCCATTTTTAAGTCCTGTTTAACGATTCTCATCACTGTTCCATTGGTTAAGCAAATTTGAAGGCAAATTTGCTCAACAGTCACACAGTGGTCATCCATAATGAGTTTTTCATACATTCCCTGTTGTGATCGGTGCAGGCAGAAGATAACCTCCCTTCTCGTGGCAGAACACTGGTGGGCACTGCCCCTTTTTAAACTTTTCCATCCACCTATTCACATTGCTATAGTGCATAGCATGATCCCCACACACAGAGATAAGTTCACAATGAATATTAATGCAATTTTCATCTTTTGCACACAAAAATTTTACAATTGCACTCTGTTCCTCTTGCAAAAACCCCATAATAACCAGTATCAAAAACACCACTCAAACAAACGTTTACTACACCTTCATCCACCCACAGAAATGGACTAACTGGCATATCTGCTGCTAGCAGAAGGTCTGACTTTGCATACCCTGCTAACATTATGCGGCTATCCAACATGCACACTCGCCAGTAAAATGTTATGCATTACTTCTGGAGTGCACCTTATAGTACTTGAGCTGAATTACAATAAATTAACAAATTTAGAAATTCAGGGACCATATTTAAAATTATGTACCTTGTATTGATTCTTCCTTTAACTTACTTGTAAGGAAAAGACAGATCCTGAACCATTTACTGAAATATTAGGCAAACTAACTGATTAGAAACCTCTAAGAACATGCACAAAATGAGTACTCATTCAGGCAGTACTGAAAGTAGACTCTGTGTCCTTGCAGAGGAAACCGCTTCACAAGTTTTCACAATTGTGAAGCACTTAGCAGTATAAGATATCTTTGGAACTTTGGAATTACAGCAGGTACCGATATCTGACGGATTGTGCGGGAGCTTCTTAGCCTAGTTAAAGGCGCCAGTCTATTTAACTGATTCCAACCTATGATTCATGAGGCGTCTATTTAACTGATCCCAACCTATGATGCATGAGGCAGGCACAATGGACCTATTTGACCAAAGTGTTTGGGACGAGACTATATAAATCAAAGGATATAAAGTTGAAACAATAGAAACATTCATATAATTCTACAGAGTCAGAGTATCACTGCCCAGTGCCATAATTTACACCTCCCCAAACCCTGCAAAGCAGGGAGGCCTCGAGGGCCCAAACATCCAGGAGAATTTTCAGGTATTTTGAGTCATGTGCATAAATCTGATATGTATTCACATCTGGTATCAAGCTTACCAGACCTGCGCATTGCATTTCTTTTATTCCTCACACTTCCTGTTACAGTATCTAAGGCCAAAAGATTCTTCTTAAAGTTCCAATTAATTAAGAACTTTTTAAGAAGTACCATGAGTCAACAAAAGCTTAGTAGACTCAGTGTGTTGTCGGCTGCGGTGGTCTAGAGGTAGCGTGCCCGCCTCTAGTCCCGAAGGTCGCGAGATCAAACCTGGCTGCAGTTGATGGGTTTTTCAGGACGTAAAAATCCTGGGCACGGAGTCCTCCAGGAGGGACTTTAAGCTGGGGTCCCGTGTCATAGATTTACGGCACGAAAAAGAACTCCAAGCCTAAATTAGAGTCTCTGGACAAAATTTCTCGGCCCTTTCACGTCCAAGTAATACATTAGTTTCTGGAGGGGGGTTAAGGGGCGATTGGCTTACCACCTGTCCCTCTGCCCTCTCTAGGAAAATAAGCATAACAAAATTCACATCGGTAAACAGAAACCTCCACTTGGAGGCCCTTCGCCCCAATACGGGGGCATAGGATTCGAGAGAGACTCAGTGTGTTAAGAAGGCAAGGGAACTTGAGTTACATACAGTAATTGAAGTATCTCTAAAAAGACCAGGAGACAAAACTAATTGTTTAGAATGATTTTTTAGGAAAAGAGGTATAAAAACAGTAGTAAAAGTAATTCCTGTTTGCAACTTTTCTGAAAAGAAATACCTGAAAATAACTGTTGTTTAATTTTAATTTCGTTAAGTTGTAACTCTTGGTTATAAGTTAAAAAATATACTAGTAAATACAGTGGTTGACAGGAAAAAAGAAGTACTGGTACATAATTATTACCTTTTTAAAAAAATTAACCTCCTTTCATGAACACATATTGAATAAGAATGTTTTTCTGTGTTTGCATTGAAAAGTAATTGGGGACCCAAAATAATTTTGCTGGGGGACCCAGCTGCAAAAAGTTAAGCCATTGTCTCTATCATAATAATCCTGTCTAATTGCTTTCTAGCATGATCTTATTTTCCCCTCAGCTATACTGTGATGCTTCCTGTTAACAACAAGGATGGGTGGACTAATGACACAATGTTCAAAGATGTGAGTATGAGGAATATTATAGATATTTGGAAACAATCTTTCAGAAACTCATTCAGTTGCTGTCATCAGGGTAGATTCTAGCAAGCCAGAGATTATTATTATTATTATTATTATTATTATTTAAATATCCAGGGATGGAAACCCTATTTTGGCAAAGAGGCATGTTAGGGTTATAGTTTAGAAACTAATTATAATAATTATATAAGTTCAAACATTAAATAAGTAATTATAATTGTCGTGAATGTAAGTTATAAATCTGATAAATTTTCTAAAACAGCAAATTTTATTAAATAAATGGCGATATGAATTGTAAATTTTTTCGAACTTAGAAGCATGCAATTCAAGACTAAACATTCTTCTTTTGAACAATGGACAGTCAAATAAGACGTGTTTCACAGTTTCTGTTGACAACTGACATCTCCAGACATGGTTTCTGTCTGTAATAACGTTGAACCTCACAGTTTCTGTTGACAACTGACATCTCCAGACATGGTTTCTGTCTGTAATAACGTTGAACCTCACAAAATAATTACCAAACTTTCAATGGCCTATTAGAAATTATGTTAAAATAAAATTTTGTGAAAAATGTTTAGCCTGTAACTGTGGGGAAAAACAGTTCCTTGGTTACTGCACCATTAGTACTTTGGACCCATCAATCATTTCAGCCGTTGATGATGTGATTCCTAATCTGAGTTTTAACATTGTTTTATTACTAAAATTATTAGTCTACTTATTTTCTTAAGTCTTAGTCCTTTTCTTGACAGAACATGTTCATGAAAAATGAAATAAAGAATTATTTCTTAAATTCAACAGCAAACCAATCTTATTCGACCTAATAGTGTGTCATTCTTGTGTCCGACTTTAGCGCTGTATATACAACAAACACCACACTGAAGAAACACCTAACAAACACACACAGACAAATTTTATTCAACAGGAATATAGAAACTCAAATGTTATGACTGCCCCAACTTCCATGTAGGTAAAACAGGTGGGTCATTTTGAAACCGATACAAGAAAGACATAAAAGTGATTCGCCAATCACGATAAAAATCAAATTTTGCAGAACAGACCATAATTATGAAGACATAAATACATACATGTACCAGTAAATATGATATATAACAGCAAGAAACTGGGCACACTAGAACAATTTGAAATCATATCCATTATTGGTCTTAAATAACCAACTCAATTTCAAATCACACGTTATTTGATACAATAATATGTATACGAAGACCCTCAAATCCATCCCCTATCACCCACTACCTCCATTAAAATCCAATTTCCGTAGTATAAAATTCTACCCAATTAACCAAATCATACTTTGAAGAACAATACGAATTGTTATTTTAATAACATGAAATGGAGCACGACCTTCACTGTAACACACTGCCTCAACAACACCTCTTCCCGAAGATCGAAGTTCTCAGTTAACACTCTGCTGATAACACATCAACTGTTAAATGGCCATCCCAAAGTTTACTAAAGCAAATACCAGTATTTTTAATTCAGTGATTCTAATAGTGTTCATAATTGTATAGTCATTATCGATATGGTTAGAGATGCAATGAAGTATTATACTAAAGATATATTTTTGGTATAATAAGAAAATTGGGACTTTAAACAGCAAAATACGTGGAACAATTAGCAAAGGCAAATGTGCAATCATAATATGCAATAATAATATTAGCAGTCTTTATTCTCAATATGAACTTTTGTTTCCAGAATGTAGCCAATACTTCTACCACATTTACTGAAACAGAAAGAATAATAGAGCTTCTGCGTACAAAGAAGGTAAGCATTCCACGCCTTCATGAAATGCTATAAATTGTAGTAGGTTTCCCAACTTGGAACCAGCACAAGGGACAGTATTTGTTTAAGACTGCAAAAACAGAAGATCTACCAGAAAATATAAAAGATAGCTGGAGTGATATACTTAATTGGAGGTCTGGGATATGCCACATACCACATTTTCTTCATGATGGTAGAGTATAAGCATGGTAGAGTTCCTTCAATTTAGTAAATTGAGGGCCCACTATAACAAAAAAGCTATCTTCGACACTTTTATACTTAGAAACTTCAAATTTTGGATTCATGTTTCATTTTTTAACAGTTCTGACAATACAAAATTTTAGCTTCATAGTAGGTGTACCTCAGTTTTATATGATTTTTCTTCTTTTTCTTTTTCCTCTTATTCCTAGGCCTAAGATATTATTTTGCCACTTTAGTGTTTATGCCACCGCCGTCTCGAGAATTACACTGCCTGTCCTATGTTTTATTTTAACATGGAGTTCAGAGTATTGTTAAATTGCCTAATTTATCCAGTAGAGCCGACACAGTTCACACCCAGATTGCAGCAATCACTAATCAAAATAAACATTAAACAGACACAGATACTTGTGTTATTTGTTCAGAACGTAATATTATTCCAGTATATGACACTTACCTTGAAATGGAATTTTGGAGCAATAATCAAAATACATGTAAATTAATTATACGCATTGATAGACTATATTATGAGCACCGCCGTCTTGAGGAGTAATAGTTTAGAAGGCAGTGATTATGAGACGGCGGTGACAGCACTACATAATCAACAATGTCGTAGCAAAAAACAAGAAGCAGTCTGGGTGTGAAAGGTGCTGCCATCTGTAATGTCGCAGAGTACGCAAAATTAGCCTTATAGGACAGGCAGTGTATACACGATTAATACAATTTAGAAGGCAGTGGTTTATGCAATTGCATTATTAAATTTCCCATTTTTTATCAAATGTTCTTTGTAATGGGATTTTCACTTCTGGAGATTAATATTTGATAGGGTGGTTCTTTACGCTCAAGTTTTACATGGGTTTTGTTCTCTGATAAAGATTATCATTTCTTGAATTTTTGAAGATATTGACGTTACATGTTAAAAAATATATTCTTGTTATTTAACAAAGCATACATACTCTACCATACTTATAGAGCTTGAAAAGAGCCTTTGTTACAGCTTATATGCAAACTTTTTCAACAATCTGACAAACAAATACATCACAAGGGATATTTCATTTGAAGAAAATCACAACTGTGAGAAATCATAAATAAATTGACATATGGCACCTCATATTTTTTCTTCCAATAAGTGTGTAGGCTATATCCTGTTGTTTTCGGATCTTCCCCATATCATCTACAACTAGCCCTTAACTCACAATGGAAAAATCTGTAACATATACCATGAGGTGTAATCCATGAGACTCCTATGTTTAAATTGGGAAATAAAGGCGAAGGTTTTCAAAATTGTAATTACTACTCATATAATAATATGAAAACAAGCACAAATGTGCATTTAGACTAAGTCTTTGCTATAATCCATCAATGACTTCACTCTATGTAGACATATGGAGAAATGGTATCTTGTGCACTTATGGTCACATAGTTTACACATGCATTCTTCTGTTGGTTCATGATATTCGTTTTTTCTGCAGAGCTTATGATGAAAACCATGTTTGTCAGTCTTGTTATGGAACTACGGAATTTATTGTTTGGACCTATCCAGTTTCGGTTCATCATCGCCTCAGTTATGTGCCAAATTTCTCTTCTCTTCTGCTGCCTGTCCTCTTTTAGTTGGCATTCTCATATACTGTACCCTAAATTCCTATATAGTGTGGTAAATCATAGTATCCATATTAGTGCCAAGGGGCCAAGTTTAGGTTGGTGCTTGCCGCCAAGAGTGTTGCATGATGTGATATGAAGGGTAATGAATTATGCAATACAAATTACCACTTCATGTCTTCAAATTTCAATTTATTGATTGGTGCTATGCAAACTCTAGGTTTCAAATTTTGTTTCAGGTTTTCCTAGCTGTTGGCGCATTTACTGTGACAGAGAGAAGGAAGATGTTGATTAACTTTACAATGCCAATTTCTATCCAAGCTTCCACTCTACTGACATCACGTCCTGAAGAAATCAGCAGAGCACTTATATTTATAGCACCTTTTGCATATGATGTAAGTAAATAAAAAGTAATTTAATTTAGCTAAATCAGTCAAAAGACAGGCAGGCACTGAAGACTAAGACCAAGACAATCCATCAAGAGAGCCTGTGTCCCCTTCTATGGACCTACCTCCTACTAGATTGAGAGAATACTAAGAAAGCATAAGATTCAAACAATGTCTGGGAGTGGCAAACATGGTTATTTCATAGTTTTACCAATCTCTAGTGTACGTATGTCATATATACCTCAAATCTGGTGAAATAATGGATGGAAGCCTTATCTCTCTAATGCAGTTCAAAAATGAATATTTCAACTAATTTCTATTGATTTATTCTACATACTAATCCTCTAATCTTTCTCTACAGACTTGGATTTGCATTGTGGTGATGATGGCTGTAATTACGCCCATTCTCAACTACTTCCATAAACACAGTCCTTTCTATGAGTATCGTTATGGTAATACTATTCGAAAAGGACTTAACTCACTGTACAACTGTTTGTGGTATGTGTACGGCGCTTTAATGCAACAGGGTAAGTGTTAATCAACAATACAGTCCCAATCAAAATGCCATGAACAATGGCCCCTGTTCGTTCATGCAGATGTGTGACAGACCCAGACTTACAGTTAGACTAGTACTATTTACACCATTTCCAGAGTGAAGTTCAAATGTCTGAACTAAAAAGACGGTTTTAGGTGTTTGGTTCAAGCGATGATAGATCAATATATGAGCAAGACCAAGGACCACCAGCCTTAGAAACAAATATAATTCTTCCTAATTTACTTTTTCCTGACTTATGTTTACCATCCCCTACTGAAGGGCTTACTTACCAATGCCTATAGAGGAGGGGAGAGACTTTGGGTAAATATGGATGAGACATAGAGGGACCCCCTGGTGAGAGCCCAACTCAACACAGACCTCCTCCTAGAGCAGTGCATACGTATAAGGCAACACAACACCCAGTCCTGAACCCAGGAAGAAGTTTTCTCACTACTGAAAATCCCCAACACGGCTGGGAATGGAAACCGGGTCACCGAAGAGAAAGGCAGGTACATTAATACCTTACCATAGCAGCAGAAAAATACAGTTCAGTATATCTAATTTGGTGACGTAGGTAGTACTGTATATGTGTTTCATACTGTGGTCGAGGATAATGGTTTGTGTACTTGTACGTTCATTGTGCTTGATCTATTGTGAGAAGTGTAAAGATCCTGCACGAAATCTGTGCCGATTGCCTAAGTCATTGCATTACGTTTTCGTGGGGACTATAGTGTCGATTGGCCTGCTACCTATCTCTCTCGCACAACAGTACCTCCCTTTCTATTTGTAAAGGCCAAGCTACCTCTCTCTCTCGCACAATAGCATGTCTCTCTCTAGAGAGTAACGGTCTCATCGGCACAGATTTCGTGCGAGATCTTTATATTGGTATATTGGTCTAAATGGAGAATCCCTCCATTTATGTAGGATGTCAGGCAACTCCAGAATTTTATGAAGTGAAAGAAAAGTTCTTAGAGTCTTAACTTTTACCAAGAAAAATAAATTATTATTATTATTATGGTTGGTTGGTTGCTAATGCCCAGCTTGTTGGAGCTCTTCCATTAGCTGTTTATTATTATTGTTGTTATTATTATTATTATTATTATTATTATTATTATTACTACTACTACTACTACTACTACTACTACTATTTATTATTATTTATTATCATTTATTATCATTATGTTTTGTTTTGCTTTATATCCTCAATAATTTTCATACATGCACCCTCACATAACAAGCCTTCTGATATGGAGTACTCAATACTGGCTTTGTATGTACATTAGAACCTCTGTTAACCAAAACAAAGGGGGCGGGGAAGGTGATTTTGGATAACCAAAATTTCAGATAAAAATTAAAATATCATACCGGTTAAGAGGTTAGAGGTTAGAGGTTAAGAATCGCTTTTTGAAGTCTTAAGTGAAAGTAAATGAAGACAATACATAAAATAAGAAAATAGAAACACCAATACCAAAATCAACTGCAAGAGTACACGATTTCTCACCATTTCTAATTACTTTAACAGCTTCTAACTTTTCTTCAATGGGTTCAAAAATTCTCACACGGTCTGTGAGACCACACTTAGTAAGTCGAGGGTTAATTTCATACCAACAGAAAAGTTAACTAGTGAATGTCATATTAGGGAATCATGTTTATTTCTCACTAGCCTATTGGTCTTTATCCTTATCTTAGGTGGTACATACCTACCAGAAGCAGACAGCGGACGAATATTGATAGGAGCTTGGTGGTTAGTGGTTTTAGTTATCGTAACCTCATATGGAGGCAATCTGGTCGCCTTCCTAACATTTCCCAGATACGAAGATATCATCAGTGATGTGGAACAGTTAATGGCACATAAAGACTTTGTAAGTTGGGGAATCATGAAGGACTCATCTGTTGAGGACCATCTTAAGGTAACATATATAATTATAACTTGTGACCTAATAGTAATGTTGCCTTGAACAACATGATTTATGCATTGAATATTCTTATGAGTATTGATTTTTTGTTGATCGAATGATTGATTCATTGTTGCTGATAATTAGGGCCTGCATTCTTAGGTTTGAAACTATTTTGTTCCTTGCTAGCTCCCCGTGATATTTTTACACAATTATCCATTTCATTATCAATCTTACATAGTCCAATCTTACAAACCTAAAAACAGTTAAACAAGATGTTAAAATACTAAAAATGGCTAAACATGCTTTTTACTTAAAATACAATAAAATATGTAAACTACTAAAATGCAATCAAACAATTATTAATGTTCTACTAAAAATTAATTACTTTTTAAATATCCGTCTCCATTTTGCCTTGCTTATTGTTGCCAGTACATTTGTAAGAGAAAATTTGCAATTTGTAACTTTGTCATTTTGTACCCCATTCTCCCGGTTAAGGAAATCGTTGGCAATCTGAAATCCCCAGTTTCTTCAGAAGCAAAGTAAAGACATACTTAAGAATAAAATCTTCTTGGCTTCTGGGTGTATGCCACATCATGTCTACGCTCTCTGCCGACGTTTCGACCATCTTGTTGTGGTCTTTATCAAGGCTCCTATATTTATAGTGATCATATGTTACTCCTTTCCAGCCAATCTAGTCTAACTTTTACATAACTTTATTGTGATTGGACCAGACAAATAGGAAGGAAAGACAGTCCTTTTCAGGAACAACTCATTGGATGCAGACGTTGGATCCAATATGTCAATATATGTTATGTTAGGGAAACACATCTATTTCTCACTGGCCTAATGGTCTTTATCCTTACAGTGGACAATCCAAGGTCTGCTGTCTCCTGCTGTCTCTGCAGTCAAGAGTGTGTCCTATGGTAGACATCTAAATTCTGTTCACTTTAAGAGCTTTTTCTTTCTTCTTGGAATTTTCTTTATGTTTTTAGATTTCAATAGCTTCTCTGTATATGATGTGGATAATATTGATTAATTATGGAGAGAATCTTGATTTCACTGGACAATATTTCATGCTGACCAGTCTCCAGTAGGTCTAAGGCATGTTTTGCACCTCAGATTTTTCTGGCTGAAACATTCTACAGTGCATTAATAGGGATGAAGATAATTTTGAAGACCGCCGGTGTGGTCTTGTGGTTAGGGTCGCTGACTATGGATTCATCGGCCCGGGTTCAATTCCCGGTACCTCCTCGGATTTTTCTGAGGTAGGGGGTCTGGTAGGGGTGCACTCAGCCTCATGATTCAAACTGAGGAGCTACTTGATAGAGAAGTAGCAGTTCCGGTCATGAAAACCACCATTAACGGCCATGGGTGTCGGCATGCTGACCACATGCCCCCCAATCCTGCCATCTGCTTGTGGTAGATGGCGCAGTGGTCGGGTGGTAGGCCAAGTCCCTCCAGGGATGTAGCGCCACGGAGTTTAGTTTTATATGTATACTTGACTGTATTCTAACCAGTGGCGTAGCATGAGGGTAGACTTTGAGAATGAGTCTATCTAAATAAAGTGCTAAGAAAAGTGGAATCATAAATAAATAAATAAATAAAAGCAATTTCAACCAAGTTATTAATCATTATAAACCCATTAGTACTATCATTAAAATATTTTTCACCACTGCATACCCCACTTCTACTGTTATTATGTGTCAACTTGTGTTTCCGCGTGCTTAGGCAGCTTCGAAATCTCATGATGCGGCAGCGGAGGCGAGTTGAGACTGGATAGTGGTCATCCAAGTTACAATCTCATTCAAGTGCGAGTTATATGACTTTACCCACTAAATGTAAACCTACTCATTGAGAGAAGACAGTCTACTTCCTTACGCAAGAGCGACATATGGTACCACCGCAGAGACTAGAAAGATTTATCGGGGTCGTAGTCTCATCCCTCAGATACCTGCTCACTTGAAACCAGGGTAGCATAAACATTACATTCTCCTGTCTTGCATGAAAATAACCAAACATTTCAAACATCTTACTACATTAAATTTAATTGGTTAACTAATAGTTACAACCATAAATACTGTATTTGCTATTTGGCAGGGAAACGAATGGAGTGATGAAGGAATATAAGATGTAAATAATAATAATAATAATAATAATAATAATAATAATAATAATAATATAATCATCATCATCATCATCATCATAATCATCCTTCTTTCAAGTATTAGGCCTAATGGCCTGTTACGATCTCCCTCCATCGCCGGAATGGTCTGCCCACAGATCGTTTCCCACATGGAATATATTGAAGCATAGAGAAGTATATTCATAATAATAATAATAATAATAATAATAATAATAATAATAATAATAATAATAATAATAATAATAATAATAATAATAATAATAATAATAATAATAATAATAATAATAATAATAATAATAATAATAATACGGGTAGTAATGCTTTATATAGGTATAGGCCTACAGGAAATTGAATACATGACGTGCAAACATTCCCCGTTATTTAAAATGCTATTAATACTTGAGAATTTGTGTGTCATAAACAATCATTATCAATTTAATTTTTAAAACATAGTTTACCCAGAACACAATGTGAAGCTACACCACTGATACAAACTGTTCAATACTGAACGTTAATGCAAGACTTGTCTGCTATTGAAAAAACCTAAACTCAATAAATGTTCTTCATTATTGAAAATTTGTTAACACAGGTAATCAAGAGTTTAAAGAATGTTTACCCTAGAGTTTTCTGGGTAACTGTAACACTAGCTTTCAATTTAATATTTCTAAACTGTGTATATTTTCTTTCCAGGATTCAGAATACCCAAAGTACAAAGAACTGTTGAAGGGAGCACAATTACATGAAACCCAAGATGCTGACCTGATAAACAGAGTAAGGAGCGGCTCCCATGTACTCATCGACTGGAAGCTCAATCTTCAATTAATCATGGATAGAGACTTAAAAACAACCAACTCCTGTTCATTTGCTCTAGGTAGTGTCCCAACAGTTTAAAAAATCTTGTCGTTGTACCATTTGGTTATTATTGGCATTTGCACCCTTGGCATTTCTATAACCAATTATAGTTTTGTTGTTAATGTCATGGTTCGGCAACTCTATTTCCTAGCATGTGATTTCACAAGTTAAATCTCAGTGTTGTTTTGATCCTTCTATATGAAGGGCACACCAACATATAAGGTGACTGATTTAAGAATGGTTTTCTAAAATAAGGTAAATAAGAAGTTGAAATAGCAGACTTAGAAAGATGGTTTCTTAATAACTTTGACTATAAAGAATAAAAATGTAGGGGAAATTTTTACATAAAAGTTAACAATATTTTATACATAATACGTACACACAATTTTATTTCAAAAAATGTATATTTTTTTAAATAAATTTGCTTTTACCTTTATTCTGATTTTAACTGACAATTTACTGGGATGGTTGAATCCCAATAAAAAATTCCAAGAAATGATGTGAAAAAAAAAGCAAGGGACAAAAACCACAGTGACTAAAAGGAAAGTAGCCCATGACACAATGATGAGAGCCCTCTGATGAGAATTCCAGACTTTATAACTCAAGTTAACCTGACAATGTGAAGTAACAATGGCTATGAATAAATCAATTCTCAATTGAAGAAATGACCCATGCAAAATCATAATATTTGAGAATTCTGACATTTTAGTACACCACTGAAAGAAAACTCAATAGGAAACTAGAAATCTTTTCAGCTCCTAACTCAGTTAAACATGAAATAAAATTTTGTTACCACATCTGACAATCATGCATCATACATTACTACAAAATACTCATTTTATTTTTAATTTCTCTCTGATATCTTCTAATATAAAGATAATTAACCTAATACTTATAACGTAAATCTAATCTAATCAAACATCTTGCAACATAATATTTTCTTTTTGTTCAAAACTGACCTTTGCTGTCCATATAAATATCTGTAGAGCTGTTTAACATGACAAGCATGAAATGATAATTAATCCATTCTTGTGTCCAACTTTAGCGTTGTGTATTAAATAGTTGAATAAAAACACTTTCCTTAACGCACTTTATTTACCTTGGTAAACTTCTGGACGGCCGTTTCGCAAGTGGTGTTCCTGTATCATCAGCTCTGTTGGCCCTCTGCTGATGATGCAGGAACACCAGCTGCGAAATGGCAGTCCAGAAGTTTACCAAGGTAAATAAAGTGCATTAAGGAAAGTGTTTTTATTCAACTAGATAATTAATCAGTAAATTATTTAAAATAAAGTAAGACTTGAGGTTTTCTGATTATTAATAATGGTTTCACGGGCTAAAAGCTGAGTAAAAGGATATAAGGCATCGAAGATTTCGGTCGCCGACATCTCTGCGGGCTTCCTCAGGGAAATGAGTACAGAGTAAGGGAAGAGGGAGCTTAGATAGGATTTTTAGTGAAAATGAAATTTTCTGATTGGAGGAAATAGGTTGGAGTGTAACAGCCAATCAGAATGAAGGATTTTTATTGGTTGTAAAAACATTGAAGATATAATCGGACAATTTTTATGAGACATTTCTGGAACAGGGTGAAGCAGAGGCTCTGGCCAAGAAACGAGTGATAATGATAGTGAAATTCTGCATGCTGACCATACACCCCAATTCTTCCATTATAATACATTCATAGGCGTAACGAGGGGGGGTTTTGGGGGTTTGAACCCCCCCCCCCCCCCCCATTGATTAAAAAAGACAAAATTGTACTATTTATTTCATTATTGTGATATATCACCTTTTTTAAGAATCTGCTTATAAATTACTTAATATGAGTTTAAAGCGTGGGAAGCTTAAAACTCGTTATTGTGCATCTTAATTTTTAAAATTTTCCGTGGGGAGGACCCCAGAACCCCCCTCTCCAGATGTTATAACCCCCCCCCCCATATGGTCGGCCTGGTTACGCCTATGAATACATTTGAAAGATGGAGATAGATAAAGCATCCCTCTATGGAATGTGGTGTAATGGAATTTTGTTTAGTCTGTAGGACTTGAGACCTAGCTTGCAAATAAAATTCCTAGATTGTAAGAAATACACTTGAACAAGCATTTAGGGTCTGCTGCCTTCCACTCCGGCGCCCAGGGCTCGATTCCCATCCGGGTTGGGGATTTTTCAGTAGTGAAAAAATCCTTTTCCAGGTTCAGTACTGGGTGTGTGTGGCTCCTTAGGTTTAAGTAGGTAGGGGACTGATGCACCCCGGTAACAAATCCGCTGAGAATATCCCCTTACGGGATCATCAGGGGTCACTCACAAACATAGGAATACCTTTTTTTACATAATATTGACCTTAGTACGCCATGGTGTGATTGGTTAAGGCATTGTGCTACAAACTGGAAGGTCATGGGTTCGATCCCTGATGTGGTCCTTGGGATTATACTTTTCAATTTGCCTAATCCTTCTGCTGGCACTAAGACTCTGGGGTTGACTTAATCTCTAAAAGAAATGAGTATCAGGAGTAATCCGGGGGGTAAAGGAAGCCAGTGCATAAGGCCAAATGTATAAAAAGCAGGGAGCGTAAACCTCTCAGAACCCTAAGGGCCTTCACGGCCTGCATAAGGACCACTTTACCACTTTACATCATACTGACCAATTTTATATGACACATCTTATACAGTATGTTAATTTCCTATTAAAAATGTTTAGTTATTAAAGATAATCTTAGATATAATTTTATAAAAACACTTAAACAATTTAAATAATTTATGTGATTTCAGGTACAGAAGAATTTTTGGAGGATCAAGTTGCAATGATGATGGTGCAAAGTAGTCCATATCTGGCAATGATAAACGAACAGTAAGTAATGTTTTTGTATTAGGGTTATATTTATTTTATTTGTATGTCATTCATCATAAAAACACCTGTATAGGCATACCAATGGTTGACTTTCTTTTTCCTATAAGAAGAAACACCAAAAGAAATTACAAAACTCAATTTCTGGGCGGTTCGATAAAATTCCGAAAAAGTCTTTAATTAAAAAAATTAAGTAAATACAACAAACCGTTTACCCACTGTGCTTGTCCATATACAGACAGACGTCATTCCAAAAACACTTTTTTTTCGGTTTCTAGGCATTGTGAAACATGCTTTCCCGGTGTTATCTCGGTTTAAATTTTTGTCACGATCACAATACTTTCTCTATACTACGTATATGCGAGAAAGTAAAATTACTCCATTTTTTGTATTTGGTTTATACATGAAAGTAGTGCATAAGTTCTAAGTTAAAAATAATTTATTACCAATGTAAATGCACAATATAAAAATAATGATGTACTTTCTTTTAACACAAGATCAGTCAAACAAAAATATTTAGATCATGTGAATTCAACTAATTATGATTAAAAAACATACCGTACCATATAACCAAATGCAATAAAAACATATAACAAATTGTCTCCAGCATTAAAGAAAATGGAAAATTGCATGTATTAGGAAGAAAATAGGGCATGTAATTAATGCATTTTATTTTAGTATGGTATAGTTTGTTATGTTATTATTATGTTTAATTATTTTGCCAGGCCTATTCACTATTCTTTTTAAAGAGCAATCCCTGCTTAAAGCTCACTATTACTGTGAGTCAGTTGGAGAATTTAATGTTGTACTGGCATGTTGCCATGGTAGCTCATGCAGGGCCATAGCAAGGTCCTTCTGCGCCCTTGGTGAGTTTGACAAATCTGCGCCCTCCAAATGAACAATTTTTTTAAATTTCTGTAAAACTGATTTTCTTAAATTCGCTTGCAGAAGGTTTTTTTTTTTTGGTCCCATTTCTTCAAAAAACCACTGCCTAATAGATCAAAACTAATAATGTAGACTAAGCTATGATGGTCATGGTAGTTTTAGTTGGCTCATTTTTTTACTGAAATCATTCTTACCTATACAATGGAAGCAACGCCAACATCAACAAGAGACGAAACAACACAAACATTAATATTGTTTCACTGTTTAATTTAAAAATCGCTTAGTTAAAAAATATAATAATAATCAGAGCCCGGATTCTAATGACATGTCACCTTTTTTATTGATGCTGCATAGACATTGCCAATTTGTAGATAAATCATAATCATGGCCTCTAGATTATAGAAATGCATTTTTATTAGGTCATTTTTTGACATTGTATGCAATTTTATATTTTTAGGGCATTTATTTCATCCCCAGCGGTGCTGTCTTTGAAGTGTTTGTTTAATGCAAGAAGGACACACTCTATGTTGAAGTGTTGTCATGTCTCAATCGGAAACGAGAATCAAAGGAACGCCAAAATGTTGTATTACATTACTGTTGTTATTAGATTGACTTGGCACCAGAGTCTGCCACCTGCTTGTATTTGAGAGTGCAAACTACTGTTTACCCTCAATAAACAATATAATCCGGCAGACCGCAAAAGGAAATGCCGAAGTTTGACTCGCCAGTGCCTCAGTGCCAGTATAAATTTCCGTAAGGAAAGAATATTCACAGCAAAAATAAAAGTTTTTTAGACCTACAACATCCTCTCTGAATTTAAGGTTTTAATAATTATGTACAAATTATTCTATAATTTTGTGTGTACAATAATAATTTGTTATAAATAAAATATCAGTTTTAGGTCATTCTTTATAATTATTAAGTCATCTTTAAATTTTTTGGGGGTCATTTTATAGGTCATTTTTCAAACAATTTTAGGTCATCAGAATCCGGGCCCTAATAATAATACAGTATGATATAATTAAAAATAATAGCAGTGACTATAATATCAGCGCTGGCCTTAGAAGGAAACTTGATCAAAACAAACAGCATGTGTACTGCCAGCTGGCAGAGCGTGCATCGGCCGCGAATCACAACACATATTATTCAATGTAAAGTTACAGAAATTAATTTTAATGTACATTAATACATTGTGTGATTAAAAAAACTAAATAAGAAATTTTAGTTCACACTTAATTTATAATAAAATAGTAATAACAAAAGGAATTGAGATCTGCGCATTCGGCTTTTTCTGTTCTAATAATATAGTTGGTCAGTCATTTTTGCATGTAGCATGTAACAGTATGAGCGATGCCATTGTTGATCGCTTTGTAATCAATCCTGCCGACAGTAGTAGCACTGAGGACGACAATCAGCTGGAAAGGGATTGAGTTGAACCACTTTCATCACAATAATAACGTACATATTAATTTTCATTGTCGTTATATCTTTCCATACTGTTCATGATTTATGTTTTACTCTAACATGAATCGTGTTACTCTGTCAACATGAATCGTGTTAATTAAAGGACGTTGCATGACTGCTTTTTGCTTGTAGACAATCGGCATAATACTATAGGTATAGATAGTTCACGTGCATTAATTTTTAATAACCTGAAAGATTTCTTCCACTAACGTGGAATTTATATTGCTTGATAAATTGCACCAGCCTAAAAAAGGCGGGATTTTTCATGGTTAATTTTGCACCCTCTTCGTACCTGCGCCCTTGGCGGTCGCCCACCTAGCCACCGCCTAGCTACGGCCCTCAGCTCATGGTACCGGTAGAGCAGCGGCACGGAAAGCCAAAGATACTGGTTCGAATCCCCACTATGGCATTGAATTTTTCAGTCTGACTCTGCCTTTCCAATGTTAGAGCAAATTTATTAACTTAGGAACATATATTTTCATATTTATAGTTTTTAATATAACAAGGAGATTGCAACCTGTAGTTTTTGTGTGTTTTATTTTTTGTCAATTGCCAGCATTAGCTTTCACCAGCTGTTGCCTCCTTTCTTGGCTATACGTCTATAGTCGTAAACAGCAAGTTTACTGCATAACGAATCGACTTCCTATTTCCCGTCTTACCATATCTTCTACTTGCACTGATACTTCATTGTTAGAGATCCATGCACGCTTATATTTATTTATTTTTTACTTTATTTTCTTTACTTTTCCTCTGATGTACCGTTTGCCACCTGTGTCTCATTACAACTGACATTATTTGACTGTCAGCTGAGCTCAAGTTTTTATTCAGCTTATTCAGTTTCTTAGAGGAAAGATATCCAAGTTTGCATAAAGAGAAAAAATTGTGCAAAATCTTCCAGGCAAGTCAAAATTACACCATTACAAAAGTAGCAGCTTTTAAGCACCTGTCCACTAAAATCATGTTGTTATTATTATTATTATTATTATTATTATTAAAGTTGAAAGCACATACAGTCATCAAGAAGTCACTACACAGTACTTGTGAGGGCCAGAATCCACTTAGAAACAGAATTTGTATGGGTGGCAAACATTACCAGAGCTGTGGAGAGAGTATTTAATGGCACTGTATTTCTGTTTTTAAGAAAATGTTTGCTGACACACAAAAAAGATATACTTGCAAAAATTTTGAGAAGTATGTCGTAATCTGTAAGTGTAAGAATTGAAAGGAATGTGCACCCTTCAAAATACAGAGAAAGAATACTGGTATTGAATAAATGGCAGTCTCTAGTTTGTGCATATTTTCTATTTTAGTGCATGTTTTCCTGATATTTAGCACACATTTGCATATTTCAAATTATATGAGATTGACTGAAACACACTTTATTAACTTCACTTACCAATGTTCCTAGCGAACATCTTCATGGGACATTTTGAAACACATGTGAATGAGGCATTCCCATACATGTTCAAAATATGGATGAGATATGTGGATGATGTATTCGCGGTGGTCCAAGAAAAACTTATACTGAACATACAGGAACCAGATATCCAATTCACCTCAGAAATTGAAAACCGGAATATACTCAACTTTTTGGAACTTAAACTCGTAAGGACGGGGAACAGGGTTGAATTTGGGATCTTTAGAAAAGACACACAAACTGATAATTACATCAACAACCCCAGGCCACACAAACATGCGATACTCAATAGTTTAGCTTACAGATTAATACAGATACCACTTAAGGAATACAACCATATTGTAACCACAGCCAGGAAGAATGGATACAGCAAAAACACGGTAGATAAAATAATCAGTAAATACGAGGGGTATTCCGAAAGTAATTTTCGTCAGTTTGTCACACGGACACTTTATTGACCCAAAAGCAATACAGCATGGCAGCATGACCTATACACCGTGCACTATTTTTCGACATAGTCGCCAGCGACATTGAGACATTTGTCGTAGCGTGCGATCAGTTTGAAGAACCCACTGTGGTAGAACTCGGTGAACTGCGATGCAAGGAATTGGCGCACAGCCTGCTCCACCTCAGCTTCCTGACATTACTAAAGGTTCCATACAGACCATTTTGAGTGACAAATTGATGTTCCATAAGGTTTGTGCGAGATGGGTTCGTGGAGGCCGCACTTTGCGGGGACGGAAATCGGGAGATCAATTTCAAACAGCTCTATCTCGGACAATAAAAGGTTCAGCGGCTGCAGCAATGGCTCATTTGAAAGAGGGGCGATAGCGGTACATGGCAGTGGCGCCAAATCTCTTGTGCCATTGTGAGCGGTACACTAATACCCGCGGGCACGCCAGTCTGCTGCGACTCGCTCTTCTACGGCGCAGTGCGCCTGCGTCATGCCTCTTCCGCTGACGCCACTTCCGTCGTGGAACGGATTCGTCTGGCGTTTGTTTGGTTCCCCTGGTGAACACGCCGCTCCTGCCATACATTGACGAAACTTACTTTCGGAATACCCCTCGTACCAAAAACAAAAACATAAAAGAAAAACTACATTAGGGAACCAAAAGGACGAAGCAAAATATAGAAAATTCAATTACCATCCAGAGGTCAACCGTAAATTCCAGAAGATTTTCAATGGGTATGGTATTACATTGGCTAATCACAATAAATATAGCATAAAGAACATCATAAATAGGAAGCAGAACAATTATACACCTCAGAATAAAAGACCCGGAATATACAAAATTGACTGTACAAAATGCAATAAAGTATACATAGGACAGACGAGGAGGAACATGAGATCAGGGTAAAGGAACATTTAAGAAATATTAGATTACAACAGGTAGAAAAATCAGCAATAGCGGCACATCATTGGGAGGAAAACCACAAAATTGGCGAGGATGCACAATTATTAAAATCAGTAAGAACACCCGCAGAACTTTATATTTGGGAAAAGATATACATGAAGAAATTCGAGAGCAGACTCATGAACTTTGACATTCCAAAGGAAGACAACCTGATATCAAAGTATGTCAAAACAACACATGGGGAACAGGAAGAACCTTCAAACATCGAAGATCCGGCAGTTGACATGTAGTTGAAAATGCAGGCGGTGGCCTGTGAAACGCGTTCTACCATATAAATTGGTAAGTGAAGTTAATAAAGTGTGTTTAAGTCAATCTCATATAATTTGAAATATTGATTCACTTCACTGTGTAAGTTCCAACATTATTTGTAACACATTTGCATGTATATTTTCAATGATTTTAATACATACAGACCCATGCCTTATTTATAACACTTTAGCAATTACATGGTTACAAACAGCAAACAAATGAAAATAGCACATGTGAAGAAAAATACTCACAAAATTCCCCTATTAAAAAATAGACTGAGGACGAGAATTCATCAGAAGATGAATGCTCTATTTTTCAAAATTTCTTAGAACTTTGGTTTTCTACATTTAAAAGAATTCTAAAAATAGCCATGGATTATAATTCTTTTTTCTCCAATGATACCAAAGTTTACTCATTTCAGAGCTGATTCATGTAAAATAGAAAGGAAATTTTCTGTTTATAAGGATATTCTTGCCAAGAATTGAACAAATTTTTGAGAGCTACATCATAATTTGTAGTAATAAGTACTCAAAGAAGTGTACATCCCCCGACAAATGGAAAAAAAATTGCTAGTATAGAGTAAAGAGCTTTCTTAAGTTTGTGCATATTTTCTATTTTAGTCCATATTTTCCCAATTTCAAAGCATATTTCCATGCTTACTGTCTTGATTTTTAGTGATATAATCCTCACTCTGTTCATGAACCATCTGCTATGTTGATTTCAGACTACTTAGAATGCATCAATCGGGTTTAATTTACAAATGGTATGTCGATCATCTACCCAGGAAAGACCGCTGCTGGGAAGGGTCTCGAATCGCTTCAGCTACTACTCACACCGTGAATCTTGATGACATGCAAGGGTCCTTCATAGTTCTGGGTCTAGGTAAGTACAGCTAGTATTATTTAATCTTTAACGAACTTAATCTTGCACGAACTTGAACATGTAAGAAAATGAACAGGTTTTATTTTATCTCGCCTATATTTCGCGACTTTTAATGAATCTTAGTGATAAACAATCCCTGAAATAGCCGAATTTTTATCATCCACAAGATGAGAAATATTATTTTACCTTAAAGGACTAGGAGAGGTAATTCTGACCGGCACAAGCTAGTGCAAGTTTTCTGTTTGCTATCATGCAATACTGCATTTATTTGCTGCCTAACTTTTATTTATTATAAATTATGTGCTTGCAAAATGTTTTGATAGAGATGATAGGTTTGATTGAACTCAAAAACATTGAGAAAGATGATAGGTTTGATTGAACTCAAAAACATTGAGAAAGATAGTATACAAAACTCTGATATTTTTAATTAATTAATAACATTTATGTTCACTTGTAAGCCATGTAAATAATATTTCTTTTCTTTCAAATGTGAAATAGCATTAATAATGAATACTTAATGAAGCCTAGAGTTCAAACATACAAGTTGAACGTATTGAAAAGTTAATAAGTTGAATGAAAAACTGTTTTATAATGATGAAAAGCACTATCATCAAAATGGCCAGTGCAATCTTTCTATATAGTCAGGTGATGCCAGTCCTTCTAGTGTTCAAGGTCAATTGCTTTCTCACTGTCCTGGATTTTGTTGTCACCTGTTGCGGTTTTCCCAGACTGAACCTCATGATATACGCATTACCCTCGCAAATCCTACTTCCCATAAATCTATTCTAATATTGTCCTCCCACCTATGTCTAGGTCTTCCAAGTGGTATTTTTCCTTCAGGTCTCCCAAACAATATTTTTTAGATAGTATGTCTTTCCTCCCCATGCATACAACATGTCCAGCCCATTTCATCCTCTGTGATTTAATTATCCTTAGCCTTATATTTGGTATAGATCAGGTTATGAAGCTCGTTATTATGCAGTTTTCTCCAGTCCCCATTTTCAATTCTCTTAGGTCCAAATATTTTCAAATTGAACACTCTCAGATTATGTTCTTCCCGAAGAGTAAGCAACCATGTCTCACATCCTATAATAAGTGCGATACAAACTGCACCACCCAGCCCGACAAATTTTCTTAGGAAATGTTTGATTACATTCATCAGTTATAAAGTTGCATTAGTTTTTCACCCGACACTATCTTTCAGTTTTCTAATGTGTGGTAATTTGTTGCTAACTAATTTTAAGTGACCACGTGATCATATCATCATAAAAATTGCATTCTGATATATCAGGTGGCAGTGTGGGCCACAACACCCAACTAATCACCCTACTTTCAAAAATCTATTTAATGAAGTTAAATTATCAGGTGGCCGTGTGGGCCACAACACCCAACTAATCACCCTACTTTCAAAAATCTATTTAATGAAGTTAAATTACTCAAGGAAGTGGACGGCTGGAATCAACCACATCGACATTCAGTCAGAAAAAAATAAAAACTCCTACAGGGTTATTCTGTTTTTTAATGCCATCAAGTTTCAAAGAGGTGGAATTTTTTAATGTCATTATCTGAAGAACAGGCAGTCAAACTTTACTACCAGTCATAATCTAAAATACACTTAATATGCTGGTTGAGTTTCTTTCCTTCTACCAACCAAGTGCGCTATTAAGAGAGGGAGAACGTTTTCATGTAGGTAAAACAATTGTAACTCTTGTCACACATGACAAAAAGAACAGATCTATTTTGACTAAAGCCTCGCTTTCACCATGACTCTAGATTCTAGACTTGGCTGCCATGGCATTGTCTTGTTTGCACGTGAGAGTTAAGTGTCACTATCTCAGTGATATTCAATACTTTGGATTTTGTTGTATTAAGTGCCCCAAACTAGACAGAATCTTTGCTCTTAAAAACCTTTAAATCCTTTATTCCAGAGACTTCCATCAACACCTGTTAAGCCTCATCCCTCATTTGGCTATTTTTCTGTGGCGGAAGCTGGACTTGACCTATAAGCAAGGGCATAGGCGTAACCAGGCCGACCATATGGGGGGGGGGGTTATAACATCCGGGGAGTCTGGGGGGTTCGGGGGTCCTCCCCAGGAAATTAAAAAAAATTAAGATGCACAATAACGAGTTTTAAGCTTCCCACGCTTTATACTCGTATTAAGTAATAAGCAGACTTAAAAAATTGTACAATTTTCCTTTTTTTAATCAATGGGGGGGTTCAAACCCCCCAAACCCCCCCCCCCTCGTTACACCTCTGAGCAAGGGTATCAGTGTGACACTGGCTGTTCTCATGACACAACTCGTGTGGAAACTGGCAGTGTTAGCATTTGTGTCATGACACCACTAGTGTTGCAGTGTCACATTATCTAAAATTAGTTCAGATGATGACACTTTTACAATATTTGGTGTCACGACATCGAAGTCTCGACACTAGTGTCAATATGAGAACAAGGTTTTACAGAAAGACTGACAGTTGAAACAAAAATCGGGTGATTTAGCTGTATGGATATTGACATATTGTATCATATGCACCAGTAAATGCTTTCACTTTCGCTCTGAGCCAAAACTGATTCCTGGCCAAATGGTCACATTGTATGTAAAAATTAAATGAGAGCAGCAACGCTTTAATTAATACACTATTTTCTTCCATTTCAGGATGTGCAATAGCAGTGATTATCATACTTATGGAATACTGCTATCACCAATATAAGTTAACCAAAGAGAAGAAAGTTGTTAAACCTTTTACAACATAAAGTGACATACACTGATATCACCGTTATAGTGTTTTATTGTGATATGCCAGAAGATATAATATTTTGAAGGAAAAACCTCCGATTACCAAACTGTCTACATACAGATCATGAAACTCTGTTATCAGAGATTATCATATTACAGTGAATGCTGCTTAACGTAATCGCGGATAATGTTATCAATGGTATGAAGTCCTGTACAGATTCATACTGATACATTGAAAAAGTGTTGTTTACTGTGATCAAAGATTCAGTTTATATTATCACATTTTCCTTTTTGCAGCTTTATTTCCAAGTACTTCATTCAAAATTTGGTTGTTAAGGGTTTCGTTTCTAATTCAACTGTATTGTGTTGTACTGGAGGTAGCAATTCTCTACCCAGCTCACAGAATAACCAGTTTGAGCGGATGGCATTACATAGCTTTCTCTTTTAAGCAATAAAACATGTTTTACCCCACAGTTAAGCTGCAGCTTTTGATTTCTGAAGATAACACTGTTGACGTGCAGTGATGTCTAGTGTAAAATGAAAAAAAAAAAACTTGAACAGACAGGCATAAGATATTTTGCTACACGGTGTTCACAACACATCAGTATAGACTTCCAAAAATACTCGTAACTCATAACTGAGTAATGAGTATTGGTTAATGGACTCCTAAAGGAAAGTAGAAAAATTAAAAGCTTTGTTACTGGTTGAACAAATAGTTGCTTTCAGTCTATTACTGTATTAGCCTATGAATGGTTCAATGATTCACAGTTACGTATTATTTTATGAATAAATATTTTTAATTCTGTTTTTTAGTTATTATCTTATATGAACAAATAACCTTCATTTAATTCCTTTGGCTACTGTCATCAATCGGTTAATATTATCAAATTGGCTGTATCCCGAAGTGATCACAGTCAGCGGTGTGCACTGTACTTTAAGACACTACAGACCATAAGAACACTTTTATTTTAGGATGGAAAATTAAGGGGATAAACTTAATGTGATTCTAAACTAAAATTCATGAAAGACTGAAAATATACCTTTACACTCTCTTGCAATCAATGCAGCATATGGTACATGTAATGGAACAAGGCATTGCCTTCATTTAGAGCATCCCATGGAGATGACTCCTTTTGTATGAAAGAATCCAACATTCCTTTTTCTTTGCATTGTGTACCTAGCTTCCCACATTACCCTCATTTTATGACTGTGACAAGTGCACTGATGTACAGACTATACCACAATTTGCAACTATCTTATCGTTTTACAACACCTTGTTTATGATTATGGTATTACCGGCAATATTTGCCATAATTTTAAATTTTTTTTTTTTTTTTTTAAGTTTACTTCGGACCATTAAACACACCCAACTTTCAAGGCTCTATTTTCAAGGTAAAAAAGTGCGTCTTATGGCCCGAAAAATATGGTATTGTTAATGTCTAAAATTAAACTAAGGGTGTTTTTTAATCATTACTTACCTCATTTTTCACTAAAGCTTTATGAGATAAATATGGTAGTGACATCTTATTTAAATAATTACTAATGAACTTACACCACTTTACACACCATAAATTGAGAAAAATATCATTATCCTATAACTCTATCATATCACCCTACAACTACCGACATTATGAGATTGATCTCCATACACACCGATAGAGAATAAATCCATCATCATTCCTGGCTAGATATCTCATATTCCACAATTTTGGAGTTACTTTTCTTTTACACATGCACTCAAAAAATATTTGCCTCATCAACAACTGGGTAAAGGAAGGTCGTCATACTAAGAAATTCCATATCATCAATGGCTTGGTAAGTCAAGTGGTTAATAAAAGTTAGCTTTTCCTTCTAAGGGAGTGATCTAAACATACTTTTGAGCATTCTTTTAGTAGCACAGTCATATGTTGACCCTTCTTGTACTGCCTTGCCGCTGCAAGCAATACAGTTGCCACAAGGAAAGAAATGATTTTTGACATTTTGAGCAAAGCATGTGGTGGAGACAAGGATAGAAGACTGCTTTGCAACTTATCTCCCATCCTGAGCTTATGTGAATTCCATCCAACTTTGCTGATTACTAAAACTAATAAGAAAAGCTTATTTTTATACTCTAAACTTCAGTTTACCATGTAATAAGATAAATCTATAATTCTCTACAGTTGAAAGCATTGTTACAGTTACTTTTTATGGTAAATTGAATAAAAATAATTGCTATTCTCTATAAACAAAATTTTCTACACAAGACAAATTCTGATTGAGCTTACCGAAACATTCTGACTGCTTCCGATCAGCTACAATTGTGCTGCCCCAATACTCTGCTCAGTAAATAACGTATGCCAGTCACTCATTCCTGTGCAGCGTATGCAATAATATACCATGCTGAACATTTCCAACACTCCAGGTTTGACCATTGAAAAATTTAAGTGAATTATTACGTTTAAATACAAACCAATTTCATGCATCTTCTAATAAATAGGAAGTATATATAGTGAAGTTACAAAATATCTAATAATACTTGAGATGGAGATTTTACATACATACTTCACTAATTATGGAAAACTAACCTGAACATGTTTCGAGCCTGCCTCTAGACTCATCCTCAGCTATACTCCATCTAAGGTTGTGATGGAGTATAGCTGAGGATGAGTCTAGAGGCAGGCTCGAAACATGTTCAGGTTAGTTTTCCATAATTAGTGAAGTATGTATGTAAAATTTCCATCTCGAGTATTATTAGACATTTTCATGCAACTTATACAACTTTTCTATTTCCTTGGTTTATTTTATTTCTTGTTTAATCACTTCATTTATTGTGTAAATTACTTTCCATATTTGTGAAGAGTAGGGCAAGGCATTTGATGATTTTGCATCTTTTTATATGAAGGTTAAAAGACAGCTTGAATATATATAAATTTATATAATGAAATAATTGATTAAATAAGGGCAACTTGTTTTTGCCTCTTTTTTTTTTTGCTTTATTTTGAATTTTTCGTCATTTTCAAGAAATTGGTAATTTTTTGGCAATTTTTGGCATTTTTAGGTCATGTTTCAGTGGCGGTAGAGAGGAGCTTTACCATGTAGGTTACAAATCATTACTTTCAAACAACAGACAATCATTTTTATTTAAGAATCTCCGCCAAGTGTTCATCGTTCAATTTAATTCAGGTTTACTGTAAACACCAAAGCATGTTCCCTTGTAGCAATAAATAAAAATGATATTTTCTTTATATTTGCTAGGGGCAATTTGATGGACATGCCAGTTCAGAAAGAATTTATTTTTCTCTAAGGGTGTCCAAGTAGTATATATTTACTTACTTGTTTAGTAACAAAATAAGTGTGTTTTATATTGTAAATTTATATATAACGCACTGTTATCCATGAAATTGCTTTGAGCAATTTAATACTTTAAAAAACTAATTATAAGTAATAATGGTATTTTGTGGCATATTTTCACTATTTTTAGGTCATAAATGCATTTTTTATTTTGCATTTTTCTCATTATTTTATGGGTCATTAAATGCCTTGCCCTAGTGATGAGTTAAGCAACATTGTACCACGGTATGCCTAAACTAAGGCTATAGAGCATCATGAATGCAAAAGGTGACTTTAATGAGTTTAAAATGCAGAACATACACTACTGTAAGACCGATTGTCAACTTCTGGGCGGATATGCCACATCAACAAGGATGGTTTTTCTGCCAGAAATATTATTTTGGCCAGACTTCACCATCCAGGACACCATGTTCTCCTAAGCTCTATCCATTAAGTAAAGTCGGCAGTAGGTAGTTGGCCTTAAATACATGTATAGAGAACCAGAATTGGATATAATAGTACGTTTGAGAAGGCTGCAATGGGCCGGACACATAAATAGAATGCAAGGAAACAGAAGACCTAAAAGAATAATGAATGCAGCATTCAAGGGGAAAAGATCACAAGGAAGACCAAGGAATCGACGGGAGGATGCAGTTGGCATGGACACCAAATAATTACTTGGAATAAGGAATTGGAAATCGGCCAGTGGTAATAGGGAAGAATGGAGGAAGAAACTTGGGGAGGCCAGAGCTCGACACAGGCTGTAGCGCCATATGATGATGATGAGGTAGTTGGCAGCTGGTAGTCAATAGTCAGGAAATTTATCTCTGACTACCAATTTCACGACTAAGTTACATCATTGCATCACTGGAATCATTTATTGGTGCTTAGCGCAAAAAACCAGTAACTGCTTAATATTATATATCTACGCAATTATAAATAATTATTTCCTCTTCATTTCTGTTACTGTATAACTTTTCCCTAGACCACCTTCCTATGTCATGGTTAGAGTTGCTGGCTACAGATCCGAAGGCTTGGATTCGAGGTAGAGAGGTCTGGATCCAGGTGCACTCCGCTCGTGATTCTAACTGAGGATCTACTTGACTAAGAAGTAATAGCTTTGATCACGATCATGGCCATGGATGTCGGCATGTTGACTACAAGGTCCCAATCCTACCATCTGCCCATGGTGGATGATGCAGCAGTCAAATGATAGACCTAGTTCATCCAGGGATGCAGTGCTATGGAGTTAGTTTTATAAGGTTTCCTAGCCTCAAATTCAGCTGCATATTTTGGGCAGCTCTCTGCTCTCCCAACAGCAACTACCAATTTGGCATTCTCAAAATGATGTATACATATATATACTGTATGTAATGTATTATATATAACCTGCACTATATACTGGAATAACTAATAAGGTAAGAGGAAGTTATGTTTCACATGAGATTTTTTTTTTTCCATGATGTCTTTCCAAGCATTGCTCTTATGGCCCCATGTTACCTTGAGCTTTCTTTTTAATTGTGATGCTTTTCATTGATATTTTTCTCAAGAAAACGTGTTCTTCTGTTGAAAGGAAATTTCCTTGTCTTTTTATTTTATAACATCAGCCATTAACCATTGCAAAATCAAACCAAACAATGAAAACGGATTATAAACTGCTACAAAAAACTGAGAAACGCTTGTACCAATTGTTAAGACTTTTATCTGATTGCATTAATTAAGAATAAACTTCAACCACAGTACAGTATAACAGTAGCGAAGCTCCATACAGTTTTTTTCAACCAGCGTGACTGCAGCGCTCGTAGCGGTGAGCTAGAAGCAACACAATATGTTACATTGTTGCTTATGAAAAATGTCAACAATATTTTATGGAAATGCTTGTGGTGCTATAAATTGCACCAACAGCCAAAGGAATTCTCCTGATTTATCTTCCTTCAGGTTCCCTAAAGATCCTGAGAGGTAAGCAAAAACAGTTATTTGTGAAATTAAATTACAAATTTGTGATTATCATGCTTGCATCCATACTAGTGTATTTACTCCTATTTCTTTTAATTTTAGGAGCAGAAAATGGCTTGTAAATGCTATATACAATTAATTATTTTTATATGTATGTCATAAATGAAAATCCTAACGAAGCAAAGGTTTCTAAATATATAGGCCTATTTACAAATACCCCACCTGACCCTACTAATTTTGAAAATGTTTTAACACGAGGTTATGTTAGGCCTATATAATTGAATTTAACAAAATTAAACTGTCGAGAATAAAGATAACGTGTTTAATCCTTTACTGTTTAATAATTCATTGTGTTTAACAAAATGAAGAAAAAGACAAAAGTGTTTTGCTATAGCATCTGATACTGACCATATCGGGCTATATGCCTATAGAACTTTACTTTCCCCCCTAATTTCTGAACTAGTACTACTACATGCTTACTGAAATTATTAAGTTTTCCTATTTGTCAGAATTTTCAGTGTAAGTACAGTATATGTTAGTAGTAGGTCAATTAAATTCTTGAAGATTTGTCGTAGGGATGTAGCTTATATGGTGGACGGAAACCGGTCCGATACTTTATAAGATATTCAATGTCATCTTGAAACTACAACTTCTTTATGTTCCCACAAAGTCTATGACTTGATGAGTTCACCAGTATGCCTTTCAGGTAACAATCACGTTCTAGTAATTTTAAAAATAAAAAGAAATACAGCCATATATTCATATCTTTCCAATGCTGGAAATGGCTGTTTGCTAGTTCCATCTTGCTGGCCGCTTGGGGTGCTAGTGTCACACTGATCTGTCAAAAGGATGCATTTTCCTTTCATTAGAGCTTCGCTACTGTTCTTACTATACTGTGCTTCAACTAGGAGATGATAAGGACACAGGAGCATTTAGCCTACTGGAACTTTACTCCGATAGTAAAATAAAATCTCACTTAACATTTACTCCTACTTAATTAGACATAGTAAGCACGGGCCACAGTCTATACCAGGAACAAATGAGACATGCAGGTGAAAAGTTGAGTGGATAGGTAGCCATGTCAGTAGAGCTGAGAATCCAAATCCAATACCCTGATACAGAGGGTACATAAAGTATGTGAATAGCTTCAAAAATACATTTCAGATGATGATGATGATAACAACGATAACCACAATATAATAATAATAATAATAATAATAATAATAATAACAACAACAACAATAAAATTGGATAGTTAATTCCCAATTGTTGGCCGCGGTGGTCTAGAGGTAGCGTGCCCGCCTCTGGATCCGCAGGGCACGGGATCAAACCCAGCCGCGGTCGATGGATTTTTCAGGACGTAAAAATCCTGGGCACGGAGTCCTCCGGGAGGGACTTTAAGCTGGGGGTCCCGTGTCGTAGATTTACAGCATGTAAAAGAACTCCAAGCCTAAATTAGAGCCTCTGGACAAAATTTCTCGGCCCTTTCACGTCCAAGAAATCCTTAGTTTCCAGAGGGGGGTTGCGAAGCGATGGGCTTACCACCTGTCCCTCTACCCTCTCTCGGAAAATAAGCATATCAAAATTCATATGGGTAATGAAACCTGCACTTGGAGGCCCCTTCGCTCCACCTGGGGATCATAGGGTAACATACATACATACATACAATTCCCAATTATCCACAGCCAGATTATATCGCAAACGTCCTTTCCTGTTCCTTCTTTTTTGCCACAATAATACATTACATTAAAAGAAGTTCAATCAAAAATAAAGAAGATATGTTTAAAAAACAACAAAATTTGACTAATTTTTTGTGAAAAGTAAACAAATATGATTATTAATTCATAATTGTAATATGATTATTATGAATAAAAATCTGATGTGAAATTCACATAACTTCCCCTGCCCAAATAACAGTTAGCCACTTGTATTTGGGTTAGGTACCTTTTGGGGATGTGACAGGATGATTGGCGATGACTTTCTCTTATTTTTAAGGGAACTTTACATGAAGACAATTTCTTTTGTTGTAATTTTCTCTAAAACAACTCTTACGATTTTGTTTAAATTTTACACATGAAGTGCTTAAATTAAGAGCTAGAACTTTTATTTGAAAAATTTCTTAGAAAAAATTATCTGAAGCACCCACTCTGAATATGTGCTCTTTGCAATACAGTCTCTTGTTCTATATCAGAATGTGAAGTGAGAAAGATGTATTGCCCATTCATAGGGTAAAGAAAGTTACGTGAGAACATTAATCTGATTTTATTTGGGTTGTGTATCCTTCGGGGATGCATTGTAATGTGGTAACAACATTCTCTTAATTTTTACAACCAATTTACATGAAGGGAATAATAATTATATTATACTAAGAGGCAAATTTTATTTGGGCAGAGGATGTTATGTGAATTTCACATAAGATTTTTTCCTTTGAATTGTATAGGAGCTGGATTCTTCTTCTTTCTAGACCTGGAGTTCCCTCCAAATTCTCTAAAATGACGTCAAGCAGCAGACAATTTCTTCTCAAGATGTGACCTATCCAATTTGGTTTTCTATGGAGAACTGTGTTCAGGACTGATCTCTTCTCGTTCACCCTTCTCAGGACTTCCTAATTTGTTACTTGTCCATCCATTTTATTTTTTCCATTCCTCTCCAGCACCACATATCAAAAAACTTTTCAGATACTTCTTCTCCATTTTTCTTAGTGTCCACGTTTTCGATCCATATACTGTAGGCTACAGTAGAACCTCATTCAACCTCATTCATCAGGATCATTTTTCACTAGGATTTTTTTCAGACTGTATTGTAGAGCACCATCTCATGGGCTAGGGATATGGTACGGTACAGTATATTCATTGTGTGTGAAATAGGTCCCCGGTCACCTGTTTTGCCAGAGCTGCAAGAGGTCTACCCATCATGTGGGCCTAGTGGTTTATTGCTCTCGTAAAACCTAAATCCTTTGTGAGGTCAGTTAAACCCAGCTCAACTAGTCACAGTGCCTTACTTTCACAACTCAAGTAAATATCATGCTCTATAATACTCTACCATTAGTTTTGAGTGTGAAATTCACTACCGGTAATTATTTTAACAGTGCTTGAGTGTAAAAAGTATAGACAATTGAAGAAAGAAAGCATAAACAATTAAAAGAAGCAGTAATAAACTCGATTTCATTTGTTTCGGCATAATTAATACATCTTCTTAAACCTCACACTGTGACCACTCAGTATGAATTAAGAGGGTAGTAAATAAAGGCCAACAAGTGCTTTAAAACATGGAAATCTATACCCTTGTTCATACACGGCAACAATGGTTGTTCGTACGAATATTTGAAAAGGAATACGCCGGTACTCTTACACTTTCTCTCTTGATACTGTCCATCCTAGACGACAATGGGTTGAACGAAACGCTGGTGGTATTAATTTCAACCCGACAAAAATTGTCTCCCCGCAAAATATCGATTTCTCAACTGATAAATTTAACAAAAAAGACAAAAAGTAGCCTAAATTATATATTTTAGGTTATATATCCCGTTTAGGTATATTTAGGTTTTTATACCCCATTTAGGTATTTTTAGGTGCCACAGAATTAATGTGGGTGAATCCTATGGTCATGATTCGAAAAAGTGTATGAGCGCTTTTTGTTTTGGAAGTAAGGAAAAAAATAGGTAAAAACCTAAGAATCCGGTCCCTAGTCATCCGGCTTATTTTGAACGTCAAACCGGTGTCAAAAAACTATGGCATCTAGTGAAATGAGCTCACATACATTCAATGTACCAGGCGAAAAGAATTCTTGAGGAGTTAAAGAAGTAATACAATTTTTAAGTTTAAAAATCATAAAGAGCAATATTACGTAGGTAAAATGTAATTTTTGTTTTAATGCGAGAAGTAGCCCAGGGGTTTAGATGGCTGGTCTTCGGACTACGAAGACAGTGGTTCGAGTCTCAGTAATTACAATTTTTTATTTTAAAAATATGAAAGGAATATAACATAGATAAAATCCAATTCAAGAAATAACATGAGATACAGCCGAGTGTGCTAGAGGACTGGTTTTTGGACTGTGAAGACAGTGGTTAGAGTCTCAGTAAAGACAAATTTTAAGTTTAAAAATCATAAAAAGAAATATAACTTAGTTAAAATGTAATAAATTTATCAATATGAGAAATAGCCAAGGGGTTTAGATGGCTGGTCTTCGGACTCTGATGACAGAAGTTCGAGCCTCAGTAAAGACAATTTTTAAGTTTAAAAATCATAAAAAGAAATATAACTTAGTTAAAATGGAATAAATTTAACAATATGAGAAATAGCCAAGGGGTTTAGGTGGCTGGTCTTCGGACTCTGACAGAAGTTCGAGCCTCAGTAAAGACAATTTTTAAGTTTAAAAATCATAAAAAGAAATATAATGTAGTTAAAATGTAATAAATTTATCAATATGAGAAATAGCCAAGGGGTTTAGATGGCTGATCTTCGGACTCTGAAGACAGTGGTTCGAGCCTCAGTAAAGACAATTTTTAAGTTTAAAAATCATAAAAAGAAAAATAACGTAGGTAAAATGTAATAAGTTTATCAATATGAGAAATAGCCAAGGGGTTTAGATGGCTGGTCTTCGAACTCTGAAGACAGTGGTTCGAGCCTCAGTATAGACAATTTTTAAGTTTAAAAATCATAAAAAGAAATATAACGTAGTTAAAATGCAATAAATTTATCAATATGAGAAATAGCCATGGGGTTTAGATGGCTGGTCTTCGGACTCTGATGACAGAGGTTCGAGCCTCAGTAAAGACAATTTTTAAATTTAAAAATCATAAAAAGAAATATAACGTAGTTAAAATGTAATTAGTTTATCAATATGAGAAATAGCCAAGGGGGTTAGATGGCTGGTCTTCGGACTCTGAAGACAGTGGTTCGAGCCTCAGTAAAGACAATTTTTAAGTTTAAAAATCATAAAAAGTAATATAACATAGTTAAAATGTAATAAATTTATCTATATGAGAAATAGCCAAGGGGTTTAGATGGCTGGTCTTCGGACTCTGAAGACAGTGGTTCGAGCCTCAGTAAAGACAATTTTTAAGTTTAAAAATCATAAAAAGAAATATAACTTAGTTAAAATGTAATAAACTTATCAGTATGAGAAATAGCCAAGGGGTTTAGAAGGCTGGTCTTCGGACTCTGATGACAGATGTTCGAACCTCAGTGAAGACAATTTTTAAGTTTAATATTCATAAAAAGAAATATAACATAGTTAAAATGCAATATGTTTATCAATATCAGAAATAGCCAAGGGGTTTAGGTGGCTGGTCTTCGGACTCTGAAGACAGTGGTTCGAGCCTCAGTAAAGACAATTTTTAAGTTTAAAAATCATAAAAAGAAATATAACGTAGTTAAAATGTATTAAATTTATCAACATGAGAAATAGCCAAGGGGTTTAGAAGGCTGGTCTTCGGACTCTGAAGACAGTGGTTCGAGTCTCAGCGAAGACAAATTTTAAGAAGAAAAATTAGAAAAAGTAATATATGATAGTCATAATTGGATTTAGACAACACTATGAGAAATAGCCGAGGGCGTTGGAGGGACAGTCTTCGGATAGCAAGGTGAGTGGATCGAGTCCCGGGGAGGAGAAATTTTAAATTATAAATAAAAATGTATTCTATCAGTTAGCAAAAATTCCAATAAACATGTGCTTGGTTCAGTTGGACTATAAATATTTCTAGAAATTTTGAAGGCTCTGGGCTCTGGATCTCGACCCAGGGCCTTGGATTTCTGAGAATCTTTCTAGACGGAAAATGGCGGTAAATTGAATATAAGAAGCCATACAAACCTTCTACTTGTATCGAAGACTCGTGGCGCAGTGGTCTAATGCGGAGTGCTTCGGATGGAAGGGTGCAGGGCACGGATACCACTCCTGGCAAGATTTTCTGTAAAATCTAATTCTGAGCGAAATTCCAGCCAGGAGCTAGCGAGCTGGCAGAAACCGGCCAGCTGGGTTTTTAGAATTTTCTGCTGAATGGGAAGGAAATTGAGTGACATGACTGAATTGCAACTGGCAAAAAAAAATTTAAATGGCTGCAAGCGTTAGAGGGCTGTCCTCCCAACGCCTGGTTCGAATCTACATAAAACCAAATTTTATTTTATTTTAATTTTGTTTAATCAATGCTTACAACACACAGAAATTTTGGCTTTTTGGTTCCAATGAAAAGGTCGAAGGTTCGAATCCCGTACGATTTTTTTCAATAATAATTTCACTATAAAAAAAATTATGAGGAATCGAAGCATCGACCTTTCGATTCAAGGCTTGCACTTTAGCACTAGAGAACAATTGATTTACATAGTATAGTACAAGTGTTATTGAATCTGAAATTTCAAATCGATTTTTAATTATCGATGTAAATTTTCAGGCTCCCTTAACTCAAAAATACAATTTTTTGAAAAACATATATATAATTTCACATTTGACATGGATATTTCCTGGGAAGCTCTCACACGACTTTCTCTTACTTTTACTACACTCTTACTTGAAAAATTATTTTTTTGTCAATTTCTCTAAAATTGCTGCAACAGTTCTGTTATTTTTACTAAGAAAACTCAAATTTTCTGAGGGGTAGTTGTAAGCTATTCCTATTTTCAGATTTATTTCACCTAATTTAAAATATAGCGGACTTATTCATTGAGGTCACTTACTCTACAGGGTGTGTAATAGTCAGTTTACCTTTATATTCATATTCTATTTTTCTATCATTTCATTCTTCCTTACCTCTTATCTTTCCCCTCTTTGCTTTTTTCCCTTCCTTCCTATTACTTTCCTTTCATCATTCCCTCTCTCATATTTTTCTTTTCTTCATATCGCCCTGTCTTTCCCTACCATGCCTCATTCCTTTCTTACTATCCCTATTTTACTTTCTAATTTCCCCATTTTCTCCATTCTACTTTTCCTTCATCTTTCTCTGTCTGCCTCTTTTCATTATTCTTTCCCTCCTACCTTCCTTTAATCGCTCACTTCTACCTAGCTTTTATACTTTAACCTTCTTTCTAGTCATTTAGCTAACCTTTCCTCTCTATTTCTCACCTTTAGTTCTGCCCCTCGCTTCTACGAATTATCACCTTTCATCATTCCTTCCCTCCTATCTCTTCCTTCTACCTTTCTTCAGTCGTCTGCTCCCTTTCCCATCCCTTCACACATTCCCTATCTTACTTTCTGTTCTTTCCTTTAGTCCTCTTGTCCCTTCTTTCCTCTCTTACTATTTCCTTTCCTCCTCCATTCTTTTTATAACTTCCAAATTTGTAATCATAAAATACAATTGTGGTTATGAATGAGCAACTGAAGTAAACTAGATTCCAACTCAAACTCTTACCTTGTGAATAGAATTAATTGAATTTTCATGGTTAAACTGACTGATGTATGCATGCAGGACAGAAAAAGTCATGTGAGTGCTTCATACCAGATTCTGTTGTTGCAGCCTTTAAAAATGCCCTTCTGATCCTTGCCTGCTGCTGTTTGAAAGACGCATAATTCTCATATTGGTATATAATACAATTTATGTACATATGATGATTAGATTGACATATCTAAAAGCTGTACTTAAATACTTTGAGCCAAAATATACAAATACCGGTATACAAAAATTGACCACAATTATAAAAATTTTAAATTATGTTTATTCCATATATAATTACAATAATACTAATAAAAATCAAGAAAATTACCAATGTAGTAAGTGGATATTCTCTCCTTCTTCTCATAACGTTTCACCCAGTTCCTCATGGGCTTCATCAGATGACAACTGGATAGCATGGCGCTGAGGGGCTGGATTTAAAGGCTTCCCCGGCTCGCAGATGTCGTTGCTAGCGTCACTGCTGCCAATCACGGGTTGGTTCGGAAGCTCGTGTACAGGCGTATGGTCATGGTTGTTAAATAAAAATGCCGTATACCTCTGGTGATCATTTATCCATTTCTTTGGGATCTCGTAATCGGATTTATCATTGATGTTCGGGATTGCCGGAAATTTAACGCATGGCCTTACATTTGCCATTCTCCTAATAACTTCCAGCCATTCGTCGCTTATGTCTCCATCGTAGTTGTTAAGACATACCTCTTTTTTGCGTATAATGTTGCATGCCTCACTTATTTTCCTCTCGGTAAGGTCATGCACAATTTTTAAAGCTTTGACCTCACCGATCTGGTGCTTATAGTTATACATATGCTGGCTGAGGCCAGTGTTTGTTTTACCATTTCTGATATCTCTCTCGTGCTCCTTCATTCTTATACTAATAGTCCTTCCAGTCTCCCCCACATACAATCCATTGCAATTTTTGCAAGAAACCGAGTACACCCCCGGATTCCTTAACTGATCCGTTATTTTGCCTATCCTTTTATGTTTGGAAAAGATGTTTTCAATTGTTCTCCTTACTTTGTAAGCCGGGGTTAACTCATATTTGTTTAAAACCTTGCAGACATCCTCGCTCACTCCTGGGTTAAAGTTCACACTGACGTACTTCGGAATCCGTTCTTTATTCAAACTTTTTTCATCATTCACATGCTCCACTTTTTTCCAGATTTTTCTTATCAATCCATCACTATAACCATTGAGTACAGCCAACCTGCAAATGCGGTCTTTTTCCAGGCGAAGATCTGTGGGGTTGTTACAAAGGCGGAGGGCTCTCTGAATGAAGCTACGCCAAGTGTTAATTTTGGTACCAGAGTGGTGGGCTGATTTCTTATGTATGTACATATCACATTTGTTGGGTTTGCTGTAGACACCTAGCCTTACTTGTGTGCCTTCTAACACAATCCTTAGATCCAGAAAGTTGAGACAGTTGTGTACAGATTTCTCAAGAGTGAACTTAATTCTCTCGTGGCCTTTATTGAATTCACATAACATATTTTCAGATATGTCGCCTTGAGTTATCATTAGGATATCATCAGCATATCTCATATATAGTTTTATGCTGTCCACGTTCTTACAAATAACGGGATTTTCCAAATAAAACATAAAGATGTCAGCTATGATGCCTGAGACATGAGGAACTGGGCGAAACGTTATGAGAAGAAGGAGAGAATATCCACTTACTACATTGGTAATTTTCTTGATTTTTATTAGTTTTACACAAGTGGAAAGATTTTAGGACCTCCAACAGAATGTTAATTACAATAATAATGAATACCCGGTAAACATTAAAATTCAGATTGTGTAAAATGTTATAAGCATGTAGGCCTATTACCGGCTTTTTATAGATTTATTAATCCTTATATTGCAGTTGCTAGTGAAATTTTAATTGCAATATATTCGATCAAGCTTTTCCTTAATAAACATTCATATTTTATGGACTTTTTAAAGACAAACATGAAGAAAGCATATAAAACGTTATAGTCAATATTTCATAGCAAAAATCTTGGCTAACTTTTGTCGCTATGTACATTAGGAAACATAACAGAATAGTATTTAAAAAGAATGAAAACTGTGGACGAAAGGACTTTTTATAAGCGAAAGATTAAATATTAAAATAACACCAATTAACACTGACATTTGCTATTATGATATAAGCAGTCAGTGATCCGTATTTAATTACTGGCTTTTTCTTGCTAACCTAACTTTTGTGCAATGACTCCTTAAATACACAACCAAGAGCAGGCAGAGATCTGCAAGGGCATAAAACCTCGTAACAAGGCATAACATATCAGCTAATATGTAATGGTCAAAACTTAAAATCTAACGCATTGTATGTAAAAATTGCTATGTACAAATTAAGGAGATATATATACCTTTACAGCACTCAAACATGCAAGAATTTATATTTTTATATCTATGTCCCATCAACTGATTGTAGTTCCAAATTTTCCATGTATTATGTTCATTCTTTTTACAACAGTAATATTTTATTCTCAATTCAATAAGAAAAATATTTTTAAGTGCCAGAATGATACTTTATGAGATTATGTACGTTACAGGAAAATGTCTGTCCATCTGTCCATGTGTCTGTACATGTAAAAACTCAAATAGACTTTATCAGATGTTCATGATACTTGGTATATGAATTTATAACATCCATGGGAAGAAGCCTATTGATATTTAACCAAATTGGTTGACCGGTATCGGAGTAACGACTAATTAAAGGCCACATGATTTTTAAATAGGAAATCATGTCTATACTACAATGCCACATTTCTAATCATTGAAGGCTTTGACTCCAATGCAGTCAGATGTTTATTTTGTTGATCAAGTTCAAATGAGTACTACATGAATACTGTTATATACAGAAGGTATATTACTGTGAAATAATTAGGCCAACGTACATTAAGCGGAGTTCTTTGCCAGTGCAATTTTTGAAAAGTTGACATATTTAAATAATTTCTTATATCAGTGCATACGAGTATGAATTAAGATTAAGTACCGAACTTTAGACCTTTGTTCTTAAAGTAAGCCCTGCTTATTGAATCAATCTGGAGCTTAACTCTGAGATAGATTACAAAAATAACTTATTTTCTGCATATTATAACTGCAATTATCAGTGATTAAACAAAAGGATTCTGGCACTTTGATACATCAGTTTACCTGATTTTATTTATTCTATTAATGATGCATAGGCCATCTCCTTTGTAATAAATAAAAACAGGCAAAATATGATGGACAGATATTAAAAATTGTTAAGTTATTAAGTTCGAAAAAAGATAAACAGTTTTTGGTAAACTTGTGGAGAGTTTGAGTCCAGAGTTTTTGCAGGTAAATTAAGAAAATTCTTTCACAGTATTAAAGCTAGAAGTTCTTTCTTGGTTATAAAATGACTTTTTAAAAAGTGAAAAGGTATATTTCCCCCTAAATGTAACATGTAAGAAGGAAAAGGAATTGTAACAATTGGTATTCAATACAGAAAGCTGTAATTGTGTTATTTGAAATAAGTTAACATTAACAACAATTCATAAATTATTGTTGAAAACACCTTAACTTATTAAATAATTAAGCATGACAGGAGAAAAATCAACTCAGCTCGTTACTCTATGAATTCAATTTTTCCTGTTACAGCACAAAATCTCCCAGGGCATGGCAGCCATTGACTTCTAACATTTGAAAAATGCAAAACAAAGGAACTTCGTTGTTAACACTGGAGTTATGAATTTAAAAAAAACTAATGCAGGGGTGACTAGTCTGTAATTTTGCAGATAATGGAAACACTAAATTATGGTATAGCTGTTGATGAATGATTAGGAATCAGGTTTTTATCAATCTCTAAGAAGGCACAAAGTCAATTTAATGAACATGTTAACCCTATATTGCTTCATTATCGACTTATGAGCACCAAATTATGACTTTAATGCACTGTACAGCAAAAATCTCCTAACAAAAATTGGTTGTCTATGTCCCCTGTATACAAAGGCAAAATATTTCGGTGTTATGCATTATCACCCTGTAGAGGAAAATTGTGTATATTGTCTAAATACCATTGCGCAAAATGTTTTCCAGGCAGTCCGACATGATTTTCAAACTCTATCTCGCTTAATACTAATGAATTACACCGATTAAAGCCAATACTGGGCCATTACATGGGTGTCAGATATCGCATGAAAGATTTAGCAAATTAATTTAGCTAAGATATTAAAATATAAATTTCTAATCAATGTCTTGATCCAAAGCCCTATAGGCAATTTATTCAATGACCAGTTCATAACAATGAAACAAAAGATAAATGCTAGCGATTATGGCCGACTTGGAAGATCAAATTAATGTTAAATTAATGTGAGTAGACTATTTTTCATTTTAAACACTCCTTACTTATTTATGTGCCAGAATTAAGATATTTGCTGTCAGATTGTTTACAGATTGAAGGGGGTTTCGCTGTGCTGTATTATTATAACCTGTACGGCCATGGTAAAGCTACGGAACATCCTACATGTTCAGTGAACATCATTAATTGCCAGTGCATTCTGTGAAATCGGCATTTGTTATGTGATTATAAACAACTGTATAATGGTGAATCTAATTACATAGCTAAATTTCAGTTTCTCTGGCATTTGTCAAAATGGAAGAAAATGCGAAAGTTTCCCATGAAAATTCAGACTAGGAAATGAGTCATGAAAATTCCAGAGTATTAGTACATAGCCTTCAATTTACGCACATTAAAAAAATCTGTAGTTTTTCTTGTGGTATAGAACTTCTTCCCAACAATTAATCTACTTTTTTCAAGTGTTTAGTTTTACCCGCTTAATTTCCAGATATTTGTTCATATGAAGGCAGAATGAATTAATTTATGCAATAACATTTCTGATTTTCCGAGGTGTAAGGCCAACTGTTGCTTACTCGGGACAGAACTCTGCCTTTCCTCTGACATTTCCTGTCAAGTGAAACACCACCTTGGATCGGATTCCACATAAAGCTATAGTTCCCAGTTACCGAAGAAAAGCCTACAGCAATCGTTAATCCACAATAATGGGAGCTTCTCTTGGCTAGTCACCACTCTCAAGAGAACAGGGTCACAGAAATTGGACATTGGTGTCGATAAGAGCAAAAATTGAATCCACTTTAATGTAACAGGGAACTGTGCCATGTACTTGTACCATGAGTACTATAAGTTAGGGTTAAGTTCAATCATGAAATGCCACGTCGAGTTTTCTAGAAAAATATAAGTATTGAGGTCCCTGAATATAAAAATGCTAATTTCATAAGCCTGTTTGTGTGTGTGAATACCATAGCTCATTCTAATAAAAAAATTAAGTGTGTTTTATGTGAGTTTTGGGAATGCGACACGAAGATTAATGACTGTTCCTTACATTTACTACCACTCTAGTATGAAGGAAATTTTATTTCTCACGATTTTCTCGTACTTATACTTTCGTACTTATACGGTTAAGTGCTTTCCTTACGTCTTCTGGTGTGATATAGGAGAAATTAAATTTTTCTTCTGTCAAGAGAGTAGCTTCTTGTAACTCATTCATTGTCTGCAGTTTTGTGGTTTCATTTAGAGTCGAAGTCTGTACTGACACAAAGTGTTCGTTGAGAGTTTCGATGGGGAAGGGTAGGTTTTCTACCTGAGCATTTGTTTGTACTAAACCTATTGTTCTAAGTCTTCTCCAGAGATCAGACGGGTTTGAATTCGGTCCAATAAGGTCATAAAAATGTCTAAGTTTTGCGTTTCTAATTGCTTGAGTCGTTTTGTTGCGTAAGTGCTTATAATAGTCATAATTTTCTTCAGTTTTGTCACTTCTGTACTTTTTCAGAGCTGCATTTCTTTTTGTCATGATGTCACGTATAGTATTATTCAACCAGGGGGAAGGGGCTTTCTTAACCCTTTTTGGGCGTATTGGTGCATGCTTGTCATATAACTTGGTTATGCATTCATTCAGTAGGTCAATTTTATCGTCGACAGATTTTAACATCCATATAGTTTCCCATTGTATTGATATTGCGTCTTCAATTAATGCATTGTCGTTTATTAATTTTAAGTCACGATAAGTTATTTTCCTGGGTGTGGGTTTTGAACAGTTGAGATTGTATGCAAGATAGACAATGTCATGGTTTGAAATACCAGAAGCCATACATTGTCCATGAGTCAGTATTCTGCCAGGTTTATTGGTAATTATTATGTCAAGTAAAGTATCAGTATTGTGACTGTGATGAGTTGGATTGAGAGGAAGGACAGTCATATCGCAAGCACGGAGCATTGTTAGTAACTGTTTCGTATTGTTGTAGTCAGTATCAAGTAAATTAATGTTTAAGTCACCCATCATAATCATGTGCTCATAATTTGCATGTGCATTTACCAGTACGTTTTCAATTTCAATTAAGTCGTTAATGTGGCCCTAGTATGAGCCAAACTAATGCTGAAGAAAATGTAGAGAGACTAAAACCTTACCTCATGTTCTAGGTTCTTGTCATTTTGATCAGGCACAACACCACAAGATCTCTACTAGAAAAGGGTTAAGTCCTCGAAGAAGTTCATGATTTGGCAACTACTGGTTGTTCTCCAAGGATCAACACGATTGTTATTAAACCTGCAAAACGAAATGATTATTAAATCCAACAGTAATTAAGATTCGAGACATATGACAATCTGCAATCGAGGTGGACAAAGAAAAGGATTGTAAGCCTATTTTGTTCCCACAGTTCTCTCTTACAAAGACAAGTAAAATTTTGATGATATCAAAGTGACAGGTCTTTTGATAGGAGGCAGAGGCACCCCACCAATGAAAACTGTAGAAGAATTTAGTGACACTTCAGAAATGTTTTAAAGAACTAGTGCTTCATGCATTATATTCATATTTATTTACAAGACCTTTAGGCAGTACAAACTGCAATCGGTCACATAAGCTATTTACATTAATACCTATCAACAACCACCTAAGCTATGCAAATTCAATATATAATTATTTACAATCTTACAAACATAATTACATGAGTCAATTGTTATGCTAAGTTATACTAACGCTACAACATAAGTGACACTAAATGAACAAAATATACTTACAGATTACACTAATTACCCTACATTTTTACATCATGTAATTATTTGCACTAAGTTCCATTCTATTTGTATGTCTGATTCTAAGTATTCTTGAACATTATAAAAAGGATATTGTTGAAGCCAGGAATATAGTTTTATTATAGCAAAATAGCACTCCATTAGAAGTATCATAAGCAGGGCCCGGATTCTAATGACATGTCATCTTTTTATTGATGCTGCATAGACATTGCCAACTTGTTGATAAATCCTAATCATGGCCTCTAAATTATAGAAATGCATTTTTATTAGGTCATTTTTTGTCATTTTATGCAATTTTATATTTTTAGGGCATTTATTTCAATTTTAGGTCATTATTTTGTCATTTTCTTGTCATTTGCTACCTTATTTAGTTTATCTAATCTACGTACGTAGTCCACGTGATTTAGGTGTTAATAAATATAATGATTTAACTATTAAGCTCTTAATTTTTAATTTTTGAAATAATTATTGTGGGCTATTGCTTTAGAAAATACTCTTATGAAAAAGAAGACTAATAAAAATAACTAGTATTATTATGTATTTGCTAATAATATCAGTGTAAAAGTTCCATGAAACAGGGCCCAGTATGAGCAAAAAACAAACACTGCAAAAAATGTAGTGAGATTGAAACCTTACCTCATGTTCTAGGTTCTTGTCATTTTTATCAGGCAATACGTCATAAGATCGTCAATTGCTAACATTATTCTTAGCAAAGGGTTAAGTTTGAAGTTCCTGGTTTGGCAACTCATGGTAGTTCTCCAAGAATCGATGTGATTGTCATTAAACCTGCAGAACAAAAAGATTATTAATCCAACTGTAAGTAAAATTCTAGACATATGACTGTTTCCAATCGAGGTGGATGAAGAACCTATTTTTATTCCCACAGTTCTCTTGTACAAAAGACAAGTAACATTTTGATTACATCGAAGTGAAAGGTATTTTGATGAAAACTGTAAACGAATTTGGTGACTTCAAACAGTTTTAAAGAACTAAAGCTTCTCTTGCCTTGTTAAAAAATTATTGCAAGATAGCACTCCATAAGAAGTACTGTATTTAAATATGTTAAATTTGTCATAAACAATATAACGAGAGATCAGAAACTTATTCTGGGATAATTTGAACCTCAATATATAGTTATTGTGATTATTTAGATAATACGTACTGAATTGAGAATTATATTTTTGATAAGAGTCTACTAAATAAGACGCTTGTCATTTTAGCAGAAGACATCTTAAAATAAATGGTGCAAAAATACGTTGCACAAACTTTCTCGCATATACGTGTTAAAGGCTAGCACAGAAAAAATTAAATTAAAGAGACAATTAAATTTTATTTATTACATTTTCATAAAACTAAGAAGTATCTAGAACGGAAACCATCAGAGTCGATCTTCATGTTTAATGGTTTTACCGTGAAATAATAATAATAATAATGAATGACAGTAAAACTGCATATTATTAGTACTACTAGTATTACTACGGGAAAATTAAAATATAAGTAGCACCTTGGGATAAATCGGCCCCACCCAACCCACCCACCAATACAAGGACAGTTGGTCACTCTGCTTCGCTCAGAAACAAAATACATCACACAGTAAATGCAAATGTGAATATCGAATGGACGGAGCTTAAGGGGCGACTTATATTTGAATTTCGCTATACTAAAACTAAACTCCGTGGCACTACATTCCTTTAAGGATTTGGTCTACCAACCGACCGGTGTGTCATCTACCACAGGCAGATGGCAGGGTTGGGGCATGTGGTCAGCATGCCGACCCCCACGACCGTTAATGGTGGTTTCCATGACCGGAGCCGCTACTTCTCTATCAAGTAGCTCCTCAATTTGAATCACGAGGAAGTGTACCCCTACCAGACCCCTCAACCTCAGAAAAATCCAAGGATGTACCGGGGATCGAACCCGGACCGACGGATCAGACGCTAACCACAAGACCACGTCGGCGGTCCTACTGCTAATACTACTTAGGTTATATTGCACGCTTTAACTGCATTGTAGGTCATGTAATGTGTTTAGTATGTTTGCGTGAACTATTAGTCTATTGTAACAACTCATTCGCGTCATCTGTTTCTGTTGTTTAGTGATGTCTTCGTATGTGGCATTCAGTTTAAACGATTATAATATCCAGTGACGTAGCGGCGATGAGTTATGGAAAATAAGCAAGCCCTATAAACCCGGCGTTTGCTTTTGCGAACGAGGTAACCATGAAAAACCCAAGTCAATTTGGGCGGCCACGACCCAGGACCTCTTCCCTGTTAGCCCATAGGCCTACCACATCGCTGTAATTGGTTTAGTGTGTTCAATGCGACTGAGCTAAACTGATTGCATTTCACAACAATGAGTACATTAGGCCTATAGTTTTCTTGTTGCTAGTGGCAACAAAATGCCATTCATATTTTAATTGATATGTATGTTCTGAAATTCGCATTTAAGCTGTACTTATTTCGTTTTTATCTTGATATCTATTAATTGTATAAAGAAATGTTTTAAACAAACAATGTCCATTTTAATTTTCTCTACAACTTTACTGTGGTGGGTTTTCATGTATCACTTACTGTAATGGATATAATCTAGAAAAACTGAAAATGGATACGAATAAAGTACCCCTTAAGTCATTTTTGCAGAAATACAGATATAGCCATTTTATTACTCATAGATAAGCGTTTCCAATTTTAAATTTTTATTAAAATCGTTAGAGCCATTTTTTCAAAAATCAAAAATTTTAAAAAAGTTTTCATGAAAAGTCCCCTTAATATTTCAGTTGTAAAGTTAAATTTCTGGGCGGTTCGACAAAATTTCGAAAAAGTCCTTATTTCAAAAAATGAAGTAAATACAACGAGCCGTTTACCCGCTGTGCTTGTCCACGGACAGACGGACAGACAGACAGACGGACAGACGGACAGACGGACAGACGGACAGACGGACAGACGGACAGACGGACAGACGTCATCCCAAAAATACTTTTTTCGGTTTCTAGGCTTCATGAAACGTGCTCTCCCGGTGTTAACTCAACTTCGATTTTTTGTCACGATCACAATACTTTCTCTATACTCCGTATAAGCGAGAAAGTAAAACAGTAACACTGTTTGAATGGAGTATATGTAGACATAAAATAAAGAGAAAAAATAATAAAATAAAATACAGAGAAAAAAAAGACAATTTACAAAGAGAAACATCACGCTATGAATAATTAAGATCACAAAATTTAATGAATCACATCGACTTTCGTCAATATTGGTTAAATTAATCAACAGAAAGTTCTATTAAGAAAGCAAAGTAATTTAGATGATTAATTTAAGTTAGAAAACTTGGTAAACGATGAAAGGAGATTCAACTGTTGAAGATGTGTCTCAAGTAGAAATCTACTGCTAAATGTTAAATTACTTTATTTAAGAAATAAATACACAATATATACAATACAAAACAGAAAACACCATAATGTTTTATCTATTCCAGGTCGTTCAATGAAGTCAATAACATTATATAAAGGATGTTTGGAGATGCAATTGAATGAAACTCTCTTAAATCTATTTGCGACCCATATTATGTAACCAGTAGAACCAGCCACTGAAGATAATAATACATAGTACTGATAACACATACCAAGAATTGAGAGAGAATGTAATGCTTAAATGGGAACATCAATAAAATGGCAAATAACTATTGTCGCAATGAAGTTAGGAAAATTGAACAGTTTTATAAGTTTACATTATTATCTTATTCCCATAAAAAAAATTATCACATCCAAGTCTTTAAGTTCATGAAATACACTAAACTTTATAATGATAACTAATTTATTTTGTAAATCTATTGTTTTTAGTGTTATAGTCGTAATATGACTTTTTAGTTAGAGCGACGTTAATATGAATAGATTTTAAAAAATGATCAAAATTTATTTTCTTCAACATTGTCAAAATATAAGGAGAAATACCCATGTTTCATTTCACAGAAACAAAATGCAGGACTACTGTAGGGCAATTACATGGTTTAAAAATGTATAATACTTTTATTGCTGAGCACCCTGATATGATAAAATACAGTCTCCAACATTTTAAGACAAAAATTAAAAACTGTTTTACATTAATAATAAAAATTTATAAATTGTTTTGTCTTTTCATTTGTTTCAATAAAATTTTATTCCATATATACTCACCGATTGCTTCTTGAAGTGGAGACGGTCGGCCCCCAACCTTATTCTTTCCTAGTGGAGCATCCATGTTGAATTCCAACACAACTGAAATCAAAACAAGCATACAATTAACCTTATATATACGTTGCAGTGGAAAAACTATGACATACTTGACAAATCTTGTACCTTATGCCACATCCACATAGAAAATTAACCAAAAACTTAATGCAAACTTTAGCACGGCAATGAACATTCAAGACAAAAACATAACGTTGGTAACAACCAATCACAAATGAGAACTTGAACAGCTGATAAAATGGCTGCCAAAGACAAAAATACGTTCATCTTTCTATTAAACATGTGTAGCCCTATAAAAATGGAAATCATACAAGTGTAGGGAGAGAGACACAAATTAACAGAATATTATATGGGCAGTATGCTCACATTGTGGGGTAAATATGCTGTAAGAGATAAAATACTATTTGAGAACAAACCACTACAGCAAGTAATTGGGATATCAGATAAGCTATTTGGGGAAATATGATTTAGAGAAGAATATCTCAAAGTTAGAAAATATACACAAAATAACACAAGGGGCTAAGTACAGCCGCAGAATAACACAGTGTGATCGTTGTACCTGCTGAAATTACAAAATAAAACATATAAATCAGAGCAAGGAACTTACCTGAAATTCTGAGTCCAAGTTGTTTGAAACTCATGTCATTTCCTTTATTGTTACTGAATTCGCTATTCTTTGCTACGTTGGCAACTCCGGACGAATAGAGATCTGAGTAAATAACACCCAGCCCATCTTGCTCATTGTTTACAACACGAACATTCTGTAATGCATGTCGTGCAAAATCAAGCTGAAGGGCTGAAAAATAAAAATAAAATCAATTAATTAATTAATCAGTATTGGGTCGGCCTACTAGCCGCCCCCTCAATGTTCTGATGGGACCTGGCTGGGAAGGGAAATAACTATAACAGTGAGACATCTGACAGCTGCCATTTAAAGGGCTTACTAGCAATATATATAGTAGGGAAAGCACAAAATATGCATGAATGTTAGAAATTCACTCTTCCTTGCACAATTGGGTTAGAGTTATCTTTCTCTGAGTCCACCGCAAGACATGGTATCTCTCACATTTCATGCCGCACAATGAGCAAAGATAATCAATTATCATGCTGTCAGCAATTTGTTATACCACTCGGAATCGGTACCTACCTTCCAGGTATACTACTAGCAATGCAAAAGGTAAAATGGGGTAACAATTTATTTCTCCTATAATAAAGTAAATACAATTTTCCCACCTTATACCCTCATTAAAGATAATAATGATTGGATGGTTTGCCTTTAATTCCTCACATATTTATTCTTTTAACATAAAATCACTTATATAAGTTAATACATAGATACCCAAGTTTAAAATTATTTAGGCCTATTTCTCTTTGCGTCTAAGAATTAAAATTATAATAAAAGTCCTTGTTAAAATTAATCTTATGATTAAAAAACAATGTGCAATATTATTCAAGTACTTATGTTCAAATTTTTTCTTTGTATTTAATGTACGTTTCTTGTATTCAGGTATATCAGTTCTTTTTAAATTTATTATTAATTATTATTATTATTATTATCATTATGTATTTCATGTTTTTGCCCTGGCTGAGTGGTAGAGAAGGCCTTATGGCCGTAACTCCGCCAGGTTAAATAAATAAATAAATAAATAAATTAAAAATAAATTAATATTGGTGCAGACTGCATAGAATTCCACGTATTCTGTTACATTGGGTATTTCCAAATCGGAATTTAGAAACACTGTGCCTGTAGCCTTATCAGTCTTGGTGCATGTCTCTTGACTCTTGATGACTTGCATGAGTCTATTGCATACAAAAGTAGACACATGTAACAGCAATGCACAAATGCTTTTGCTCTTGTGGTAAAGGACCAACCTATTCATCCATGTAGATGCACGGAGTTTAGATTCACAGTTGAATAGGATCATTCCACTCGATTTGACATGCTATACATTAAAAATCACACGATTAATGCCAGAAAAGCACAGTGTCACAATTAGTTTATATGTAACAAGAATCTAATATCAGATTTACATATCTTTCTAGTTAATATGTGGGCCTATCGAATTCACTAACACTTCATGATGTTCTGACGATATCCTGAGAATATTAAACTCTTCTAAACGCTTAATCAAAGAAGCAAAAAGTAGGCATTTTTCACAAGTAATTAATAAATCAAATAATAAAGTTAAGACTGTATGGAATATAATAAAAAACGAAACAAACATTGCAGAAAGCTTTGAATTTGTCACCCTCCACTGGTCGCAGCCAAAATTTCCAGTCTTTTTCTCCTTCAATTAACCAGTGTTTTTGGAATGAACATTTACCAGGCCTAGTTTATGATGATAATGTTACCACAAGTGAAAAGAAGGAAAGTCTGTTAAATCTTTAAAAAATACTTTCCGTTACTAACATTGATTTTGATTCCTGCAAAAAAAAAAAAAAAAATAATAATAATAATAATAATAATAATAATAATAATAATAAATAAATAATAATAATATCCCTCAGTATCTTGGCTACATCATGACTGCAGCTGTAGGCTATATCATCATTGCGATATAAAAAAAAAATTCTTGACCAACCGTGCCATTTCTTGACATTCTTGACCTAGTGTTCGATTTCTGGACTTTTTCTTGACTTTCTTGACCTGTAGACACCCTTTCACAGTGATAATCCACCACAACCAATCAACAACCAACATCAGGATTTATCAGCGGCGACTTTTTCAACACCTTCTCAGATTGAGGATTTTGATTGCCTTATTTCTTGTTGTATTTTTCTTTGCTGTTTAATCAATACATAATTACTATAATCTATTGCTGTAAATTATTCAATATGCGTTTCCCTGCTCCTGCTGTCATGCTACCTGCTTCATATAGGTAGTGAAGAGGTTCTGTGCAATGACAGACTGATATACTTAGGTAAGTAGGATGGTATCTGGAAAATATATTTAAAACACTTACTTTCATGTAGTCTAGGACATGAACAAGAGTTTTACACGTTTCAATTATAGCTTCGCTGATAGTTGCAGGCGACATGATGACAGAGAACTTCAAATCTTCAAAACTTCTTCCTGTAGCTAAGTACCTCAGGGTTGAGACTAATTTCTCATTACAGGGATGCATTCCCTCATGTTTTTGTTCTGCCTTATGAAGAGTGGTTCCACCATCTGTAATAATTTTATGAACGTCCTTTCTTTCATTCTGAAATAATCTTCCGCAACTGTCAATCTGATTTCCCTCAGCAGCCTCATATGAGAATCTTTTCACGTTTTTTCAACCACTCTCTCATCCATCGATTTCGCTGAACTCGACGAATACTTCCGATAGCCATAATTATGGCTACACAACCTTTTTTTTTGATTGTCCATGTTTTCAAAACACAAAACGCCACGAAAATCCACTTGGAAAGACATAATTTCACTTGTCCGAATGGTGGAAACAAACGTACTGAGCACATTTATTGATAAAATTATTGACAATAATATTGACCGTGTAGGGTTTGGCGATATTGACGGTGGTACCCTCAAGAAGTTGACTGTATTGACAATACTGGTATAGTCAATAATATTGATCGTGTAAGGGCCCCTTAACAGCCATTTCATAATTATGGGTGGGACATAATATTGAAGGATCATTAACAAATTTAAGATTCTTAAAAAATAAATATATGTGACGGACGGGACATGTCCAACAACTGTATTCCATAAAATTATTTTGGCACAACACCTTTGAGCTAAACAGAACTACAGCAGAACAGACAGACACTTTAGAAAAGAGCCAATCCATAGTGACGGGTGTGACATTTGGACAGATTTCATTACACTTATTTCTTTCTACCTCTGAACCATATTGCAGGAATGTCATCAAAGTTTTTTGTGTTAACATACCAACCCATTGGAAGTACAAAATATGATCTAATGTTTTTTTCAAGGCTGTATGCTTGAGCTGGAAAATATATTGTGCATGTGACGGGTGTGACCATAATTGGACAAAGGTTTTTTCTTATGTAGGTTTAATTGAAATTTCTGTGAATTGATTAGCTTCACTATACTTGTTTTATTTTTTCAAGTAAGAGGACTGATCAACATACTGAAATGCATAATTAGATTTTACAAAAATATTTACATAGTTATTGAAAATGTACTTTATCAGTGTGACGGGTGTGACGTGACGGGTGTGACATATCGGATGGGACAATATCAACTTATAACTGAGACTTAAATTAAACTAAACTCCGTCCCTGGAGGGACTTGGCCTACCACCCGACCGCTGCATCATCTACCGTAGGCAGATGGTAGGATTGGGGGCATGTGGTCAGCATGCCGACACCCACGGCCATTAATGGTGGTTTTCATGACCGGAGACGCTACTTCTCTATCAAGTAGCTCCTCAATTTGAATCACGACGCTGAATATACCCCTACCAGACCTCCCTACCACAGAAAAATTCAAGGTGGTACCGGGGATCGAACCCGGGACGATGGATCTGTAATCTGCAACGCTAACCACACTTTGCACCTTCTGCCTCAATACCATTTTGCATGAATTTCATGAAAATTTTTTGTGATAATCCTGAGGAATCCCAGCACATGATCTCAGCATAAAAAATAATTCCCTTGTTAGTCTTTTTTCCACTGTCCATATTTTTAACAGGCTTGTGTAAAGTTGTGAAGTGAAATGTTCCTCCGGTACTAGTTAGGCAGTTTTCGTTGTTCTACTCTAAAACCCTGGACTACTTCACAAACTTTTACTGAATTGATGTGGATCTGGTTATTCTTGTCACCAGGACATTTTTGTTGTCTCTCATACAAAAATAATATTGTGTAGCTATATTTAGATTGGCTGATTGTTTTTCTATCTGTTCTCCTTCATTTATTTCCATGTAGGCCTACTCATTTGATCGGCTGTTAGAGGTATTGTCTGTCTGAATTTCTTAGCAGTTCTAAGATACACAGTTACCAGTATAGAAATCAGGCACAAAATTAATTAGGCTATCACTCTCACTTCTTTATTGGGGTACAATGTCATGCTGCTGGTTGAGGCACTGTGCTACAAACCTGAGGGGCACAGGTTCAATTCCTGATGAGGTTTTTGAGATTTTTCAATTGGCCTAATTCTTCTGCTGGCACTATGGCCCTGAGGTCAACTCATCTTCTAACAGAAATGGGTACCAGAAGCAATTCTGGGGTAAAGGCAGCCAGTGCATAAGACTGACAACCTTACCACCTTCATGTGCTAAAAGTCTAAAATTGTTGGAGGTTGAACGTTTGAATCCTAAAAGCCTTCATGGCCTCTATAGGGATCACTAGATCTTTACCTCACTTCTTTATCACCATGAAAACATTTGTGACATTTCCACCGGTCATCCGTGTCATCCATAGCCAAAGCTGGTAGATCGTAGTTTCTTTGTCTTGCAAACTACGAAGTTCTGTTCTATGCCACGGAAGTCCAAGAAGTCCAAGAGCCATTTAAAAGATAGTAATAATGAAAACATATGATTTATTCAACATCTGCATGAAATGATCACTTTACAAAAGCTGCAAAAGGCATTTTCCATAAGCGTCACACCCGTCACACAACATATGTCACACCCGTCACGCAACATGTGTCACACCCGTCACACAACATATGTCACACCCGTCACGCAACATGTGTCACACACGTCACATCAAAATTAAGCCAAAATAGTAGGCATTTCAAAATTATATTTTAGGTGTGTCTTCTGTATTGAAATATCTTAACTTTTACCAAGTTTCCATTTTATACAATGATTACTTGGCTTTCTACCCAAACTATTACATGTTTTTTGTGACGGGTGTGACAAGGGTACCTTGAAAATTGATTTGATGAATATCTTCACTGAAACTCATCTTAAAAATTTGTTTTATGATGACAAAATCTTCACTTATTTGTGCTTTTGTGGGTGAAATTAAAAATTGCAGCAAATCTACTGATTCCATGAGTATAATGCAGTACTAGCCAACATGTTTAATTATAAATTTCAGTCAACGAAAAAAATACACATTTCAGCAGTTGTTATTATATAGATACCTTTAATTTAATAGAATTGTGAATCTATTTTAAAATTCTACAGTCTTTTACCTTTACTTTGATATATAACATGTCTATGTCACGTGAAAAAAAGATGTAACCACCTTTGTCCACTTTCACATGGATTGGCTCAAAAAGAGATTTCACTACAGCTTTTCACAGCAAAGATTTCAAGATTTTTAAATTTCACTCATGCCCCCCCCCCCCCCCCCCCCCCCCGGTGTATATATATAAACTGTCGATGAGAACTTCACAATAGCTTCTTATTTTGGCAAAAGATAGTTCCAACAATCGCTCACGGCATGGTGGGTAAGGTTCCTAGAGGTCCCAGGTTTGTATACCGGTTGATGCATAAAATTTGTGGTTATGAGTAGGTCCCAATAGGTAGGTAGGGTAAAGCGAAGGTGAGAGAAAAGGAAGATAAGAAGAAAAAAATTAAGGGAAAATAAATTATTTAATGTTTTCCCAGTTTCACCTTTCGATAATAGATGGTGTTCCTAGATGTCTCACTGTTTGTAGTTACTCCCCACCCTAAACTCCTCCTTCCCAGGCAGGTCCCAATAGTGAGGTGTGGGAGGAGCCTAGCACACAACGTAAAAACTATTTTTTTCTTTGGGGAAAGAGAACAGGTCACTCCTTAAGCTCCAGCCGTTCCATTACTATGGCAACAGCCCGCTTACCATACTCCACTAGCCACCAATCTTTTCGTGCCAGCACTGCAGCTAATACTAAAATAACCGTTGTACTAAAGCACATACACTAATTACTACAATACAAAAATAACCCTTGTAGCAAATCACCAACAGAGCCTCTTTAGCAATATTTGGGACCCACCACGTGTTGGTAGAGGTTGATTAGGGAACGAGTTGTTCCAATTTGGTATGCCCATATGACACCCACAAGACGAGATGAATAATAAAACCAAAACAACCCTTGTACTAGTTAGTAGTTCCCTAGAACCAAAACAATATTTCACAATTACAATTTATACAAAATTATAAATCTGTGCTACTTCATGTAGGCCTAGCTCTCTAAACTGAAATAGATGAATTCTCGCTTCACACAGCGACGATCACTCAATGGCATAGTCATTAAGACGACTGGCTACCATGCTAGAGGTCCTGTGTTCGAATCCAGTTAGGTTCATAAATCAGTAGGATAGAAATAGGTTCCAAATAGGTAAATAAGGGGGAAAATGGTATATTGCGACTCACCCGAGTCCCCCACTCCTACTCTCAATCCCTCCCCTAGCGGCAGCATTTGAACTACTAGCAGCGACGATAGCACCATCTCTTAATGAACTGATGAAAGAGAAAAAATAATTTGTTTCTTCTTTATTCACTTCTTATTTTCCTTTCCCGTCTCCTTCCTCTCTTCCTCTCACCTCCTCTTCACCCTACCTACCTATTTGAGACCTATTCCTAATAGTAAATTTTGGATCGACCGGGATTTGAACTCGGGACCCCTAGTATTATAGTTAGTAGTCTTGACCACTAAGCTACGAGTGAATGTTGAGCACTGAAGGAAGCTTTCGTATATTAGAGTTATGTTAGGGGGATTTCATGAGTTTTAACGCAAGAATCGGTTTTTATAATTTTGAGATATTTTGTTAGTTATGAAAAGAGTAGTATTGGTACAAGGGAATTTTCCTGCATCAATTAAGCCATATTTAATGTTATAATACAGCGGTTTTTATAATTGTGAAATATTATGTATGGTACAAGTGTATTTTTGTATTGGAAACAGCCTATTTTGTTGCAAAGGTCATTTTTATAATTATGAAATATTATGTGGAGGTGCAAGGGTATTTTTTATTGCGAAATATTAGGTGAATTGTCAATTGCAATAATGGATTATTGGCGTTGAGCAACGGCTACAGGCATGGCGGCATGGGTTACGTTGAAGCAGGGCAGGCAGCACGCGGCAAGCAGCCAGGCAGGGAAGCGGCCAGGCGAGTGGTGAGTGGAAAGGGGAGCAGGGTGAGTCGCAAAGTACGAACTTGCTGCCGATTGCAATAGTACCTCAAGTTGTGAGGTTACAGTGAAATTCCGAAAACATTCTGAAGGAAATGAGGACTCCTTCGATATAGAGGTTACTAATTAAAAGTGAGATTATGTTATCTTCTGTGAGAAATAATCTCAAAGGTCTTCTGCTTACCCGAGGAAACATTCGGCCACAAACACCAGATGTCTACCAAATCCCCTGCGAGTGTGGCAATGTGGCTGTATTACCCAACACTGGCCACAAAATCCTGGGGTGGTATTGTGTCCAAGACAAACTTCAGAAGGGATGTCAACCTCACTTGGATTACACAGAGCAATGTGAAAGCCAATAACACCAAGTAATGGTAATACTGTCTCTCCCACTACAATCTACAGTGAGTCTCTCTTGACTGGAGGCTGGGCTAGCGGCAAAAGTGCATGCGGCTGCCGAGTCGTCACCCTGCGCCCCGAGGTGTAGGAACTGCACGGTACTTCTCTCGCTTCTTTCACTTTGTTCGTGCTTGACCATGAAAATAGCGAAAATAGGGACTTACCTTATTACAGGAGATGCTGAAAATGTCCTCCTCCTTCATCCACACATTTTTGGCATCGAGATAGGAAACTCTCATTCACACGCGATAGGTGCGGTTCTGATATTAAGTTTATTTCTGTTTGGATATAATTTTTTAGTTCATCTAACGTGTGGGGATTTCTTTCATACACTTTATTTTTTAAGTAGGCCTATTCCCACAAATGAAAATCGCACAGTTAAATCTGGGGACCGTGATGGCCATAAGCCCACACTAATGACCCGATCTTCAAAAATTTCACTAATTTTGTTTAGCGAGAGTTGAGCTGTATGCGCAGTTGCAGAGTCTTGTTGGAAATACCCTTATCGGCAGTCAATATCAGTCAGTTCTTCGAAAAATGGTGTCAGTATATCATCTCTGTATTTTTGTCCATCAACTGTGTCATTAAAAAAAATTGGTCCTACAATTCTGTAGGCATTCACTGCACACCATACTCCTACCCTTTCATCATGCAGGGGAATTTCATGTATGCGATGGGAGTTTACATGACTCCAATGCCTGTTATTCTGTGACGAAACATACCCATTTAAATTAAACCAGGCCTCGTCTGTGAACCATATTAACTTCGGATCAATTATTCCATTATTCACGTTGTGCAACATCCAATTACAAAAACGTAACCGCATCTCAGGATCATGTGGCTTAACTTCATCTTACAGTTACTCTGTATGGTTTGGTTTCAAACGTAACAGTTTCGTAGCTCGCCATGCTGAGGCCTTCGAAACACCGGTTTCTTGTCCAAGTCGTCTTAGGGATTTTGTTGGCGTATGCTCTAATCTTTCTCCTATTTCGTCTAATTTCTCCTCAGTAAGCACACGTTTTCTTACCCTTTGTTTCTTATCGAGCACAGAACCCGTTCTTCTAAATCTGTTTACTAGTCGTCGAACGGTTTCTCTACCTGGAGGATTTACATCTGGAAATTGTGTTCTGAATCGTCTAATGACTTCTCTGCAAGACTCTGTTTTCACATAATTATCGTACATAAATACCCTATGTTGTACTGTGAACACAGATCGAGGCATAATGATAAATGTGAACTAAGAGAAAGACCACTATATAACTTTATAACACGAGAGCACAGGCCGTGTTTGACCTTCACCTTCACAAGCATGCACTCCAACTCCTGGCCAAGCGGAATGTTGCAATATCTGACTCACTGCAGCAGTCACGTTTCACCGATCGCCCGGCCCGGCCCGGCCCGGCCCCAGTCCAAGAGAGATTCACTGTAGAAAAAGAGAACAGGTCACCCCCTTAAGCTCTTCCCACTGAACTCTCAACAAGACATCTAGATGACCGGAATCTGTATCCTATACCGCAGAACTGCGGTCAAAATGGATTAAATAAATATGAAATATGAAATATACCAGCAGCGTTGAAAATTGCTCTTTTCCTCTATTCAGTCCCTTCTCTCCTTTACCCCAACCGGCTTTAATCTGGCATGTCTCTAGTGAATTATAATTAAGGAATCGCGCACAATGTGCATTATCTTAACCTAAAACTTAACCTACCCAGTCTACTGAATTGAAGGTGGTAAAATCGCGGAACTTATTGGGTTTCCACGGACGGGTGATGTTTTTTGTTTCTCAGAGAGGCATATTGACCAACATGACGCTTCTTGTACATTGATATTAATTTAGTAGGGCATTCTGAATTCTCCTGAAATTCTAGTTTAGTGGCAGTTAGATTAGAAACGGTGTTACTAATTAGGTGTTACTAATTAGGTTCTGTGAACGGTGATATTAGGTTTGTTCGCAAAGCAGTCAGAAACCAGGAACATATCGTTCGCGCATGCGCTCTTTCTCCACACGCGTTCGCAAAGCGAGAATCCGTGATTCTGATTTCAATCTTCCGTTCGCAAAGCTCTCACGGACAGTTTCCGTACTATAAGAAAAGTTTGCAGGCTCTAGCATGAATTGTTATCAGAGACATGCGCAGTAACCTATTTTCACGCGCCTGACTCCTCCCTCCTATAACATTGCGCCAGATTTAAAAACATAGGCTACTTATATGTATGAATAATGGAAGATAATTAAAAGTTTCCCAAAATATAGATTATATTGTCGATGTATATTGCATTTATAACATGTCAAAGGGAAATATATATTTTATTTGCATATCATATCGATTAAACGCAGAAACTATCGATTCCAATTCTTGTAACCGTTCGCAAAGTGCAAATCACGGGTACGTTACAGACTGGACATGCGCAGTACAACAAATTCTCAAGCGGTCACGGATTTGCTTTGCGAACAAACCTATTAATTTAGTAGGGCATTCTGAATTCTGTAGAAGGCCAGGTTTGTTGTATTGGTGAACCTGTTTCCCAGAATTAAACGTGTTCAGCTGGTGTGACGTATCGTTTAGGGCGGGAGGGTTAGAACAAATCATTCGTCGAGGCAACATGTCTCCAGAGAACTATCTAATTGAAAAATACATAAGAACTTTTTGTCAAGTGTCCGAAAGAGTGGTAAAATGAAAAAAAGTCACTTTGCTAACTTGGAAATGGCAGTCCGTGAATGAATGGCTGCTGGAAGACGAGAATGTTGACTGACGGTGAGATAATCTTGGGTAATCTTAGAAATTAAGTGTTACTAATTTTTTATAAAACACAGAATACGTAACCTAACCTAACCTGTGGTTACCATAGGAACAAGGAGGATTCTGTAGCACTCCGCATACTTTTTGGAATTTGGGTTTAGTTTGTCACTTTGCTGGATAATTCACAGTTAACTCAGTTTGTTCTTAAAAATTTGATCCTCTCACTGAACTCACAATGAGGGACATCTAGGTGAGAATGGTGGAAATACTAGCAGCGTTGAAAATTGGGAAATTTTTGAATGAAAACTTCTTTAGGCACACTAGGAGTAAGTCGAGAGCTAACCCAAAGTTGCATTATGTTCTAGCGTTACGAACAAAATCATCACTAAAGTAGTGTTATTAAAGAAGGGTGAACCGTGCAGAAAACGTACAGAGCAATGGCTTCATACCTACATTTCATTCAGTAATCTGTGCACTTATTTTACATCATTTTGTCTAACTACGACTAAATGGTAGGCTGGTTTGTAAAATATTTTTGAAGTGAAACTTCTTTAGGCGCACTAGGAGTGAATCGAAAGCTAACCCAAAGTTGCGTTACGCTCTAGCGTTATGAACAAAATCGTCACGAAAGTAGTGGGGTTAAGTAGCAAGCATATAGAGTTGATATCGAAAGAGTGGGGCCACGGGAGCGTGCGGGGGATTTCCTTCTTCTGTTCGATATAATTATATGTATTCCTCTATTTCACTCTCAACATTGCCAATGAAGTTTCACTTCTGTTGCGTGGCGTTCCATGCACCCAATTTTTTTTCTCCTCTTTCTACTCTTTAATCCCTTCACTCCTTCACCCTTCCTACCTATTTGAGAACTATTCCTATCCTACTAATGGGATTCGAACACGGGACCGATAGCATGATAGCCAGTTTCTTACTGCAAATTGACCAAAATCTTGACTGGAAAACACACATAGAAATGATAAGTCCAAAACTGAGTTCAGCATGCTTTGCTTTAAGAATTTTGAATAATATATTAAAACAGGATGCATTACTTATGGTATATTTTGCATATTTTCACTCGGTAATGAGGTACGGGATAATTTTCTGGGGCAACTCTACCCATAGGGAGAAAATATTTAGATTTCAAAAGCGGGCAATAAGAATAATATGTGGAAAGAAAAAAAGGGAATCTTGTAAACCGCTGTTTGAAAAATTAAGAGTCCTCACTCTTACAGGGGAGTATATATACTCTGTTATGTGTTTTGTAGTGAATAATATTGATAAATTTCAAACTAATTTTAGTGTACATGGACGTACTACCAGAAACATGAATGATCTACACAGACCAAATAACTCGTTAAAACTCTTTCAGAAGGGTGCGTATTATTCTGCAGTACAGATATATAACAAGCTTCCAAACAACATTAAATTATTATGTATTCAAAGAAAGATCAAACCTTTCAAAACAGCTGTCAAGGAATTTTTAATAACTCACACCTTCTACAATTTGGAGGAATATTTCCAGCTTGGATAAATTTGGCAGCTTGCAGTTTCTGTAGACCTATATTATTGTTATAACATGCATGTATTTTTTGATCTGACGTGTTCTATATCCTTGAGCCCCGCTCAACACAGGATCTACAGGACGAGATATCTACATCTACATCTACATCTACATTAACCACTATGCCATTGAGTGATCGTTGCGGTGTGAAGCGAGTATTCTTCTATTTAACTTTGGAGAGCTACATGAAATAACGGAGGTTGATTATTTCCTAGTAATTGTAATTGTGAAATATTGCTTTGGTTCAAGGGTAGTTTTAACTGGTGTAAGGGTCCTTTGGGTTATATTAATCAACTCAACTTGTGGGTGGCATATGGGCATACCAAATCGAAAACTCTCATTCCCAAATCAAGCTCTGCCATCACGTGGTGGGTCCTGAGTAACACTAAAGAGGCTCTGGTGATGATTTATTGTAGTATTGAGTGTACATATACTATGGTAGGCCTACAAGGGTTATTTTCATATTAGCTGCAGTGCCGGCATGAAAAGGTGATGGCTAGGGGAACAGGGTAAGTGGGCTGTCGCCATAGCAACTCAATGGCTGGAGTGGGCGGAGCTTAAGGGACGACCTGTTCTTCTCTTTTGCCAATTTGCGAAATGAAAGAAATATTGTGAGAAATTGAGCTGTTATAATAATATATTATGCCTAACCTAAAAATGGCGTAATTTGTACCAATGTCGGAGCTCTAAGTAGGCTATTATTTACCCTTTAGGGGAGGAAGAGGATTTGGATGCAAAAAAACAGACAAAGAAAGAATGCTATAAAATAAGGGTGAAAGATAGTTTTAAGTTGCCTCGGTATGCTCCACCCACTCTCTCCTGCTTTCCAGTGCTTTGCCATAGTGGCAGTCCACTTCTCCTACTTCTCCTAGCCTTCGCCCTGGCTATCAAGCTGCTTAATGCCGGCAATGGAGCCCACTGTTGTACCCTTGTGCCAAATCTTATGCACTAATTACTACAATACGAAAATTACCCTTGTACCAAAATTTTTCAAATATATATTTTTGTTGTAAATTCATCATATCTCATTTCATGTATTTAAGCTCTCTAAACTTAAATAGATAGATTAATTCTTGCTTCACAGCTCAACGATCACTCAGCATAGTGGGTATGAAGTGAGCAACCCAAGTTAAAATGCTGCTTAGTACAAAAATTTATTTTAAGATTAGTCCCAAATAGGTAGGTAGAGTGAAGAATAAGTGAGAGAAGGGGAGGAAAGAGGAGAATTAGGAAGAAAAGTTTTCAACTTCATGCTGTACTGTAGTTGGCGTTCATAGTAGTACTTCCAACGGCTGCCACTAGATGTCTGACTGTTTATGGTTACTCCCCACCCTAAACCCGTTACTGAGTTGAGTGGGCAGAGCTTAGAGGGCGACTTAAAACTATCTTTTCCCAAAGTAAGATACACACTGTATTTACGCCTACCTTATACATTACAACTTCGACATTACAAAATTCCAGCATATATAGGGGTCCCATTTCTTGACAAGAAAAAACTGGGACACTCGGCGGTGCCCTGTGTTATGCATGGGATTATGTTTTCAGGAAGTAGTCTCTAATACAAAGAAAATTTTACATCAGTATTCCAAATAATTTGTAGTATACATGATAACTGTATTAGGACGTTTACCGTATAATTAACTTACATATTTGTCTTCTCTTTGAAGTTTAATAAAATTTAATAAAATATAGGAGGTACCATAGGCCATATCATTCTGAAGTCTGTCCTGCAGTCTTCATTTACAGTGGTTGGCTCGTGGATGGGGTTGCTTCATCATCTTCACTTTCATTGCTTTTTGCTGCAGAGTATTTGTCTGAAGAATGGATCTTATCCAATAACTTATGATTTGAAGATATCATGTCAAAAAAAGCAGAACATGACACATTTTTGTAGTGTATTTTAATAGTCAACATTGCACCCACTGTATCCAGATGAAGGCTGTTCCTCTCACTAGTCCACAACGAATTCATCTGAGAAAAAACTAGCTCTACTGAAGCATTAGATCCAGGAAGGGTAAGACAGAAACTTACGAGCGACTCCATATCACTATAATGAATGTGTTCTTTCTTAAAATGAGCAAACATTTCTTTCCATCTGTCCGCCACTTTACAATTAGCCCTATTCCATCACTTTATTTTCAGTTGCATATAATTTTACATGGCAATAATCATCAAAGAGACTTTCTTCCTGCAAGTCTATGCCTTGGAACATAACCTTAATTTCCTCTGCACATTGTGATATTTTCTCCGATGGCAAAGAGGTACGTAGAGATACCCATTCCATTTTCATGCATATGCTGAATTGTTCAAGGGACCATTCTTTGATATAGTCTATTGCAGTAGCATAGAAATTGGAAACTGTGTTCATGAAAGAATCTGAAGTGATTAAATCCTCTTCTTCAAGTTGTTTCAATTCTGCTTTCACTTCACTTGTTAGGAACATTTCATCCTTACGCATTGAAAGTTTCATGACAAGATGATCAATTTCACTCTTTACTTCAAAAGCAGTGGTTTCTTCGGATTCAATTTCCAGTATTGAATGAGAAAACAACTTCAACTGACTTTTCAAGAAAAGAAGAAAGACAAAAGAAACTCGATTATTAAAAAACTGGAGCAAGACATTAGGACATTTGTTTTGGCTCAAGAAATAAGACTTGAGCCCGTCATACTTTTCAATGAAACGGTTTAAAGCTGGTTCCAATGATAATCACCTTGTCTTACTATAGCCCAACACATTCTTATATTCGATTTCCAAAAAATCACAGAATGTCTTGAGTTCTTCTACTCAAACTGTGAAATGGTGGAAATACTGGAATGTTTTTCCTAAAATTGCTTGAACATCAATGGGCAATACATCAACAGAAGTTTGAACAGCATTATGCACTATGTGTGCAGCACCTTTTTTATCAACTTCAACAGTCATACAGACAATGATAATTCTCTTGAAGTAAGCATTGGAAACTCAAAGATATCCGAAATTGACAAAATTAAATTTCTAGGTATCTATATAAATAAAAATCTCTCATGGGATGATCATATCTCTTATTTAAAAGGGAAACTATCTTCTTTATGTTATGCCTTTCGTATTTTAAGCAACATCTCAAATATAGGAATACTTAAAACATATTATTTCGGTTGTATTCAATCGGTACTAAACTATGGTATAATTTTTTGGGGTAACTCTCCAAAAATGATCGAGGTTTTTAGAATTCAAAAAAAAATTTTAAAAATCATGGTTAATGTTCCCACTAGAACCAGCAGTAAACCAATTTTTAAAAAGCTTAATATAATGCCTTTACCATGTTTATATATTTTGGAGACTGTTCATTTCATTCATTGTAATCAACAACTTTTCAAATATAACCATGATCTCCATAAGTACAACACAAGAATCTCTAATGATATACATCTCAATAACCATAGAACCACTAAATTCCTAAAAAGCATTGCACATCAAGGCATTAAACTGTATAACAAAGTGCCCAACTCATTCAAAAAGTTAGATCCTAAGAAATTTAAACACAAAGTAAGTTCCCTATTAAAGGATTTCTCATTCTTTAATGTAAACGAATTTTTTCAGTCCTCCTTTAAAGATTTATAATTTGACTAATTTCTCCTCCGTTACAGGATATCACTCTTTCTCTCTCTCTACTCCAATTTCTCTTGTTAGTCTCTATGTATGCCTTGTGATTGTGATTCATAGTCCTAAACTGCCATGTGACTATTCAATCTCATTTCTACCTCAATTACCTTGTTTCTCGCACATTTCTTTTATTTAGTGTATGTACAGAAAATCTTCTAGGCTAACTTAATTTTAGTTTCTTTCACAGTTGCAACATATATAACTAATTTATATTTTGTCCTGTAGTATTTTATGCTCTGTATTATAACTAGTTTTAGACTTAATCTTAGGAAATGATGACGAAACCATGTATTTTTTAAATACCAACGGTGAATAAAAAATTTATTTATTTATTTATTTATTTATTTACATCCTATTCCTATTACCTTTCTTCTCAATCTTTCTTGTAGTTTAGCAAACACGTTTTTGCCTCTCCTTTTCAGCCCTCCAAAGTTGGTATTGGTGTTATCAGCTGATATACCTATCACTTTATCGGCAATGCCATACTTTTCAACAACTTTAAGAATATGGTTTGCAAGAAGATCAGATGTTTCGCCAGGAAGGCTCGAAACTTCAGGAATTTCTGTGCAAATGCCTTTCTCTGGCATAAAATACCTTACAACAATAGGTACAACTTTCACAGCAATGTGATTAGAAGAATCTATGCCTAAACAACAGAACTTTGTGTGTTTAAGATCTTCTTTCATTTCATCAATCGCTTGTGGGGCTAAGACTTTCACTGCAATAACCTGGCATTTGGTTTGTTTGCAAGTAAATTTCTTATCACTGAATTTCTGTAAAAGTATAGAAGTGCAGTCCATTGACTGAAAGCTCTGATTGTTTTTTACAGTATGATAAACGAAAGTAGCCTCTTGTGCAGCTAGCTCCTTTTCTTTGTTTCCCAGTTTTTTCTTCCTAAAAAAGTTCGTCAGTGTTTCACTTGAACTCCTTGCAGACGCCGCAGCTTTATGTTTCTTGGTCTTCACATGGTCATCTATATCAGCCTTCCCCCCGTGACTAATAGAAAACACAGCTCGACACATTATACACTCCACTTTCGATCCATCAGCACTACCAATAACACTCTCTTTTATGAAAGGAAACTTTTCCTTTAATGTATCATTAAAACAACACTTTCTCTTGAGCATTTTGCGTTAACTAAGTACACAATATGGAAACATAAAAGAGTGCAAGCACGTAGTTTTATTCATCACAGCAGAGCGAAATTAGAACACAATTACCACGTGGTGTCTACAAGCACAGAGCAAGGTAACTAACATGTGGACGCGGCGTAGGATCGGTAGGATCTACAATATGGATGAGTATTTCCAGTTGGAATAAGTTTATAGTGTAGTATATTATATATCATTATTTATTACTTGCTTGTATATTGTAATCTGACGTGTTCTATATCCTTGAGTCCCTCTCAACACAGGATCTACAGAACGAGATAACTACATCTACATCTACATACATCTACATCAGTGCCTCCTAGATGCTGTATCCATGCCACCAAAGATAACTCATTGCATGCCACAGATAATAGAAATGGAAAACTTTCAGCTGCTTCGCTCTATTGAATGCCGGTTTCTCGCTTTTTATTTTTAATATCTGTAGATTTTTTACTTAAAGATTTCTAATTAAATACAGGAAACAGTAGTAGTGATGATAATGGTAATGAAAACCGGGACATTTCCCGTCCCGAAGAGAAATTGTCGGGACACCGGGACAGAAGTGTGAAAAAACTAAAAAAACCGGGACTGTCCTGGGAAAACCGGGACGTCTGGGACCCCTAAGCATATAAGTTTACATTTTTCTCAGCATTTTGATGTTGGGCTATCCCATGAGAAAGTGGACATGAGGGATAATTGATATCATTTGGTGTATAATGTTTATTTTTGCACCAAACATTTCTTGAAGATCTATATTTTATCATACAAAGTACCAAAAACATAATATGAAGAATTACTTTAAGTAATATGGAGTTAAAGTTGGCTCTCTTTGAACTTGCTCAGTTATCTTTCGAGAATGTATTTTTTAGTTGGCTAGACAGCTTGTACAGAACCAGCAGAGACAAGTTCTGCTCAGGTCATTGTTAACAGCATCTTTTGATCTACCGGTATGTATTACCTACCAGAAGTGTGCGAAGTACATAATGAACGAAACTAGACCCCTGGCTTCATTTATAAGATTAAAAAGTGGATTGTAAGTATCTATTACTTCACTTAACACCTTCTGTTTTCTTTTAAAATTTTTGAATCTTTCCTGAACACATACTTTATTTCCTTTTGTATCAGTGTGTGAAATTTCCATACAAGATTTCATGTCATCATATTTGTGGCTGTTTGTTAAAAGTTGTCTGGCATAAGTTAATTAGAATGGTCTTCTGTATTGTATGTCGCTAATGTGTTTTTTGTTTCTATCTCTAAATTTTCTTCCAGTTTGGCCTACTAATTCCTTTACCTGTTCTACAGAATTTACTAATTCTTTATTACCCATTCACTATAGTTCAATTAATGAATTCCACTTTAATTTTTAAAATGTCATTGAATTTCTTTACCTTATTCCTAGTTTTTTTATTTATTCATTCCACTGCTTTTACAGGTATTAAAACGATGTCATCGGCTTTTAGCAAGATGACACCGTTAAATTTAAACAGAAATGTTTAGTATACTGCGGACAATGGATGTAGTACTCAAGATGACCGCTTTTTGCATACAATCCCTCACGTACTCTGTGATCTTCAAGTCTTTCAGTCTCTTCATTAGGGTCTTCGGTACAAGTCCTGTTGAGGAGATGATTAAAGGCAGCACAATGACTTTTTCTTGCCTCCAGAGTTGTCGAACCTCTTCAGCCAGGGGTAAATATTTAGTTACTTTTTCATTTTCACACTGCTCTAAATTGTGAGTATTTGGTATGCCAATGTCTATGAGATATGTGGTCCGGTTGATTTTATCTATCAACACTATGTCTGGTCTATTGTGAGTTATTGATCTGTCAGTAAGTATGGATCTGTCCCAATATAATATATGTGAGTCGTTTTCCAGAACCACATCGGGAATATATTGATAATAGGGAACAGTATTCAGCACCAAGTTGTGTTGATGTGCCAGAGTCTGGTGTACAATTTTTGCCACTTGATTGTGCCGTGTCAAATATTCTTTCGCCACAAGCGCCTGGCAAGCACCCGTAATATGCTGGATTGTCTCTGGGGCTTGATTGCAGCGCCGGCATGTATCGTTCTCCAGGTTTGCTTTTACTATGTATTTCAGGTAGTTTTTTGTGGCAACAGTCTGATCCTGAATTGCCAATAAAAAACCCTCAGTCTCCGTGAAGATATCTGCTCGACCAAGCCAAGCATTGGAAGCCTCTCGATCAATATGCGGCCGCTCCAGATCATGTGCATGGCGACCATGCAGTGGTTTCTGTGTCCATTGCTGTATAATAGTTGCAACGTGGGTTGCATCTGTTTCTAAATCAACAATATTGGCATGACAGAGATCCAAAGGTGTAAACCGTTTGTCAGCTTCATTAACTGCCCGATGTAGAAGAGATTTCTGGCTAAGGAAATAATTACGGAGGCTTTGAATTTGCTTCTGGCATATCCACGGTATGTCTATGAGACCTCGTCCTCCTTTATTACGTGGCAGAATCAATCTTTCCACTGCCGACCTTGGATGATGCGCACGATGTTTTGTCAGCAGCTTACGTGTAGATCTCATTATATTTTCCAGTTCTGTTTCAGACCACTTAACGATACCAAATGTATACATCAAGACAGGAATGGCAAAGGTGTTGATTGCCTTAAAGGTGTTCTTTCCATTTAGGCTAGAATTTAAAATTGCTTTCAATCTCTGCAGAAAGACACCTGTAACCCGTTTACGGACTTCTTTATGGTCTATCCGCTTCGCCTGAAGCAGTCCTAAGTATTTATATGTGTCCTCTTCATCCATGGCTTCAAATGTCTCCGTAGCTTCTAGTGTGAAATTCATTAGCTGGACCTTTCCTCGTACAACACTGAGGGTCCTGCATTTGCTCATTCCGAATGACATTTGCACATCAGTCGAGAACTTTTCTGTGATCAGAAGCAGGTTCTTCATTTGCCTGTCATTGGCTCCATATAATTTTATATCATCCATATACATAAGATGAGACAGCGTGCAATGCAAATTACCCGTTCCCTTTATCTGGTATCCATATCCTGATGCATTCAACATAGATGACAAAGGGTTGAGTGCCATACAGAACCACAATGGGCTAAGACTGTCCCCCTGGAAAATTCCTCTCTTTATTTGAACACTTCCACATACAAGTTGGTTACCTCCGTATTTCAACTGCAATACAGTTTCCCATGATAACATCAATTGCTGTAGTAAGGAAATGGCAGCAGGATCAATTTTATACATCTTGAGCACGCTGAGTAGCCAGGAATGTGGGACCGAGTCAAAAGCTTTCTGATAATGTATATAAGCTGTATAGATGTTACGTGACTTGTGAGATGCCTGTTCCATAACCACGGCATCAATTGTGAGTTGTTCTTTACATCCTTGTGATCGTTTAATACAACCTTTTTGTTCTTTTGCTAGAAGCTGATGTTCATCCAGATGGCAGTAAATTTTATCAGACAAGCAAGAAGTCAAGATCTTGTAGAGGGTGCACAGGCAAGTGATTGGCCGATATTTAGATGGGTCATCAGTGTTTTCATCCTTTGGTAGCAAATAAGTCACGCCTGTAGATAAGTAAGATGGTATATTCTGTGGTTGTCTTAGAAAAGAAGAGAAACATTTAGCGATGTACTGGTGCATGCTCGTAAATCTTTTGAGCCAGAAATTATGTATACCATCAGGGCCTGCAGCTTTCCAGTTCTGGGTTTTGTTCACAGCTATTGTGACATCTTCAACTGAAATAGCTACAGCTTCCATAGTCGGTACATCCATAATATTCTTCTCTTCTTCTCTTATCCAGGCAGCATCTTCTTTGTGGTTCACTGCTTTTGACCATAAACTCCCCCAGAAGTCCCTGATTTCCTCCGCCAGTGGGACTCGATCACTTTTACCCTTAGGAACTTCTTTAAGGCTTCGGTAAAAGAGCTTTTCACTACGTTGGAAAGATAAATTACGCTCTCTTCGTCTCTTTGATTCACGATACCTGCGGATCCTTTTGGTCTTAGCAGCTAACTTCTGACGTAGTGTGTCTAGGATTTGTTCTGGGCTGTAGTTTACTGGGTCATACTTCGAGTGGTTAGACTCCGAATCTTTTATCTTTTGGTACAACTTTAGGATCTTACTGCTTCTGTTTCCAGATATGTATTGCATCACTTGACCTATTTTTTTTCTTATATCTTCAATAGCACTAGATAACCTGTGTTCCCAAGGAGGCACTCTTCTCCTTTTTTCTTCTGGTTCATGTCTTTTAACTATGTGGCGGACATTTCCTCCTGTGGCCTTTATCACAGCAGTTGCAGCAACATAAATGGTGGTGTGGAGATCCTCAAATTCTAAATCACTTTCCACTATATATTCAGGCAATATTATTTTATTCATTATTGAAATTGCAGAAGCCATACGCCTTGAAGTATTTTGACGAGGTAAATAAGGGCGGGAAAGAGGATGAGTACCTCCAATCTCAACAAGTGCTTTATTAAACTCAAATCTAAGTTTTTCGGTGTCCTCATTATGATGATTCTCTTCTCCTATTTCTTCCAGGTTAAGATCCGGATCAGGTTCTAGGTTTGAATCATTTAAATTCTGGCAGGTTGACTGCCGATCATCATTGTCAATTACCTCTTGTAAATCAAAGGATCTAGCTACCTCTGCTCTAAGCTCAACTAACCTTGGCTCAGGAATGAGATTTTTTGTTACAATTGCACGGCGCTGATCAGCAACTCTCTGCTCCGTCACCGTTTTATTATTATTATTATTATTATTATTATTATTATTATTATTATTATAATACAGGGTGTTAATGAATAGGGCATAGAATGTGAATGTGAGAGGGCATAGACAAGCAACTTTTGTTAGGAGATTTTTGCTCTATGGATTCAGTTTTTCCTGTTACAGCATAAATTCTTCCAGGGCATGGCCGCCACTGACTTCTAACATTTGAAAAAATGCAAAACAAAGGAACTTCGTTGTTAATCCAGTAGTTATGAATAAAAGAACTAATGCAGTGGCGGCCTGTCATGTGATTAGTCTGTAAATTTTGCAGATTATGAGAACTCTAAATTATGATATAGCTGTTGATGAATGATTAAGAATCAGGTTTTTATCAATCACTAAGAATTGGTAAGATATAGTAAACGATTTCCACCTTATACCACAAAGTATATTAAAATGCAGAAATTATTTGATACGAGGGTAACTACTATCTTAAGAGAAATAAAACATCCAAAATGTTAGAAGTCACTAAGAAGACATGAAGTCAATTTAATGAACATTTTAACCCCATTTTGCTTAATTATTGCCTTATGAGCACCAATTGTAATGACTTGTATACACACTTTACGTCATAGAGCAAAAATCTCCTAATAAAAGTTGCTTTTCTATGTCCCCACTAAACACAGGTAAAATATTTTGGTGTTATTCATTAACATTCTGTATAACATTTTATAAATTTATTGAAAAGTAGCTGAGCTGTAAAACATTTTTTTCTTAAAATACATTATAGCTAAAGATAATTCAAAACGAAATTGATTTAGTTGAGAAAAATTTAGATAAAGTCGTCCCTCAGCATATATAAAAAATAAATAAATAAAATAAAATAAAATAAAAACTTTGTTTATTCCATTCTGTTAGCAGTAACCTATCGTTTTTGGGTAGAGATAATTAAATCAAATTTATCTGGAATTTTGAACTAGATATTTGTCTGCTTTAACAACAGTACTGGGGAACTATTATTTACCACATATAATTCAAATTTAGCCTTATTGATCCTCAGTTGAAGGATTTATTAGGAGTGTATTGAAAATTACTTGTTTATGCTTAATTTAATGCTTTTATTCTTATTTTAGGCTGGTACAGCTCCTGCTACTATGGATGAAGAAGGAAAATATTTCAACCCACATTCCACATATCATTAGCACCATGGTGTTTTGGTGCATAGGGACCAACATTAAACATCAGCAACCACAGCCTGGAAACTAGATGAATGGTACAAAAAAGGTGCAGTCACAGTAAGTAAGAAGTTTCTAACAGTTTTCAGTGCTTCAGAAGGATTCCTTATCCACCGGTATATGAAATCACCCAAATAGAGTCAGTGGTTATTGTAATGCCACAATTCAGTCCTGTTTCTAAAGGGACACAATAAGGCAATTTTTTTTTTAACTTGGCAAGAAAAATTTAATTTTTTGCATTTATTTGCAAATTTACACACTCCAAATTTTCCCGTATTTGAAGAATCACCCATATACTTTAAGATATGTAAATGATCATGCTAAATCTTTCAACTTCCCTTCTAAAGACAGTTTTACAATGGCAAGTATTTTGTTGGCACAAAGGGGGAAGTACTCCTGCCTTTGTTGGCTCTAGGAATGACTCTGATCCAGCCAATGAAGTAAGAATATATATAAGAAAGGCAGGTCTTATCATTCCTACTTGGACTAACAATAGAAATGAAATATTATATGCAGTGAAATCTCTTTAATCTGGACTAACTGAGACCGGAAGTCATCCAGATCATTGAAAATCTGTATAATCTGGAAATTAGTCAGTATTGTTTACACTAATGCATATGTTATAAGCTGTAGGCCTATATATATCACAAGTGATTGTTTACTGTACCTGTATTTACATTTTAAAAAAAACCAATTGTCCTGAGTTTGCCTGGTACATTGAATACTACTTTGAGTGTATGTGAGCCCATTTCACTAATGCCACAGTTTTTGACACCGGTTTGCCGTTCAAAATAAGCCGGGTGACATCCATTAATAGGCGAACAGAATTGTTGAGGAGGTAATAAAGTATTCACTATTTTAAACGCAAGTGGAAAATTCTCATCCAGGGTGACTAGCAAAGTGACTTTAGAAAATTCCCTGACTTTTCCCTGTTGTTGAAAAATTTTCCCTGACCATAGATAGTAAAGGGAGAGGTTTTAAACTCGTCGGAGAAAATGTGCATTACATCACAAGCGTTCTCAAACGTGTCTCCTTTCCAGCGCACGTTCAGTCGCATCCATCGGTCTTGGGAGGCGATGGAACCGATGGCTGGTTTAAAACGGTCCAATGAAAATCGTTGACACTCAGAGCATTTGCAAAAAAGCAAATTTTCTCCGATGAGTTTAAAACTCTCCCAAGCGTACCTTAGGAGTCTGCTTAAAATCATGCGGAAGGGCTTGGCGTTTAGCTCTGAAGTAATGATTTAGATCTTGTACTATTTAACTTATATGGTCTAAACAAAGACTGTATTGCAATACTGAATGTGAGGTTTGACAATCATTAACTAATCATTGTTTGCTCAAATTTTGGCATAAGCCCTAGTAATTAAATTTACTTATTTACACTATGTACATTGCACAAGGTCATACAGCAACTCATCTACTTCTTCTTCAGTTTGTTTATCTCTTCAGACAGCAATTCAGCTTTCTCAAGAGCATCTTTCAACAGCTTTGCCTTTTTTGCTTCCAGCTCCTGAACTTCTTTTTCTACAACTCTCTTTCTGAAACTTTCCAGAGAAGAAGCATCCACATCAAGTTTTTTCCTTGTCATTGCCTCTTTATAGAGGGTGTGCGCATTTCTTGCTGCATACAAGAGGGGTTTACATAAATCCACTTTTTCGACCCCCCCCAACTGTTCGCACATGGTCGTAAACAGTTCTTTGAGCTATTAATAGCTCCTCATGCATATTCTCTATGAAGCATTCAGAATTAACTGAAAACCCTCGTTCCACATTTGCATTGCCATGAGACAAAGTACACACTAACTTTATGACAAAATGGAGATTGTCTGCAACATATGCAGGCCTAGTCACAATTCTCATTCAAAAATGGTCTAGTCTTTCATTTTTCCTACTATAGCTCTCAAGTTCTTCTTTTATACAAGTAAGAATCAGCTTGAAAAATTTTATGTCATAACCGGGATTTGAACACGGATCTTCAGCTTAACGCGCTGATGCTCTACCATTGAGCTACCATGACAACATGCCAGTACAACATCAAATTCCTCAACTGATTCAGAATACAAGGCAACCCACGGGAGGTTTCTCCGTTGAGAACACACATCCCCTCCCGTGGGTTGCCTTGTATTCTGAATCAGTTGAGGAATTTGATGTTGTACTGGCATGTTGTCATGGTAGCTCAATGGTAGAGCATCAGCGCGTTAAGCTGAAGATCCGTGTTCAAATCCCGGTTATGACATAAAATTTTTCAAGCTGATTCTTACTTGTATTAATATCCCAGACATGGATTTAATGTCTATTTCCTTTCCCTCCACTTAATTCTTCTTTTATGTTGACATCTTTACAAAGAAACTCAAATTCTTGTAGGGCCTTGTCAACATTGACACTGTTCATCCACTTTGCTTCAAGGAGAGCAGTCAGCAAGAGTTCCATCCGCTTTCTGGATATTTCCAAATTTGCAGCTGTAGCAGGAGCTAAACACGATATTGCTTTTGTCAGCCTGTACTTCAGGGGAGATCGTTCAAGCATTTTATTAATAAATTTCACTATCACATTTTTACACTCTTTGTGGAAAATGAGAATGCTAAGGTCCGGCTGCTTTTCCATACTCCTCAGCGCACTTTTCACTGCAATGCCTAGCTTAACATGTTTGGCACTGACTAGATTTTCATTTTTCAATTCTAAGTTCTTTCTCGGCTGGTTTTCTAGGAGAACAGATGGTTTGACAACCCGATCCATTTGAGTATTTACAATTGTGCTTAGGCTTTCATATAGGAAAGGAGCTAATGGCGAATCTGTTTGAAACTCACTTAAAAAGGGCTCCAAATCACTAGCCAAAGACCTAAAAAATTCTAGTTTGGCAGGCAGAAAAAGATCCTTGATGAACTTGGCCACTACTGCAAAACTGTTGGATGTGATTTGCTTAGTCTTTTCCATTTCCCTTACAAATACAGTAAGGTGTGGGAGCATGGCAAGAGCTCGCTGCGCAACGTTTTCATTTTCAAGCCAACATACAGCACAAAATTTCAAGGGAAATAGTCTGGATTGTGTTGTTGCTGTGTAGACTGCTCGCCCGGTGACAGAGCCTAGTGCCTCGTGTGCGATGATAGAATAGGTAATAGTTGCAGTGACACCAGTGGATCTACTGGAGCTATTGGAATTAATCTTAAAAGATACACAGCAAGTACCCAATATCTAACACCGGAACATACGCACTTAAAATCCTTACGAAATGGAAAACAGTGCAAAGTCTGCTGATCACCTGGAGAGCATGAACAATGCAGTGCCTGAATCCAGTGCCATATTTAAGCGTAGGCAGACTATGCAGCTGCCTAGGGCGGCATATTTGAAGGGGTGGCTTTTAAGCTGTTACTGTTTTTTTTTAATAGTATATTAAACATTTTATTCATAACTCTCAAAATAGTAAACTATTGTAACACACAATGAAATAGAAATGAATAACATTGGCAACAATACGCACCTGTTTATTTATTTATTTATTATTATAATATATTACTATTATTATTATTATTATTATTATCATTACTATTATTATTAGCTGTCTACTATTTCAGTTACAATAATGCTTATTGTAGGTTACTTTGTGGTACATTCATATGGAAATAAGGGGGCGAAAATATTTTTCTCTGCCTATGGGCGCTGAAATAGCTGAATCACCCATCACACCTTCAACTTCGATGTCAGTGGATCCAACAAAGCATTCTACAAATGATCAAGAGTAGCCCTGTCATTCCAAATGCTCAGACAACTCATCCCTGGAGCCAGGAACAAAAAGAAATCATCCACCAGGCCCTAGGTAAAATGATAGGGAAGTCTCAGCTGCTGGTTTCCTTCATATCCTGCCTCAGTTTTGTTCAGTTCATGGCTGTTGTTGAGCCAAATTATAAGCCGTGTAAGGAATATGTACTGAAGGAGAGGCTGGATCTGCTTTATGTGAAGGTGAAGGAACAAGCTGAAGAAGAGCTCCGGGAAGCTTCCTACATTGCTTCCACTGCAGACCTCTGGACATCACATGCACAGCAGCCATATCTATCACTTACCATCACGGTGGCTCATGCTTAGCGTGTGGGCCTAGCATGCAAGTGGTCCCAGGTTCAAATCCCCATGCCATTGGGCATGTCATTCATGGTGAAAGAAGCCGTGACCTTTGGGGGTTTTTCTCGGAGACCCTCCTTTTCCCCCCTTTCATTCATTCCACCAACACTCTTCACTTCAACTTCATTTCCCCCCTCATTATCATCTCGTTCCCCTTTACTGGTTTTCAGGCCAGCTCCTGCTACAGACTCTGCTATGGGCCTCCCCCGTCCTGCCCCGTTGCTTGTGGACCGAGAGTTGCTGGTAGTGTACCCTGTTTCTGGGGCTCTCAGAGGGGCCAAATCATGTATCATGATTGGCTACATCATGCTGACCAATATGATAAGGAAAAGGTAAGTATAATTTTTTATTATTTTTTTAAAATTTTTTTAAAGAACATTTTTGAAGAATACTAAGAATTCTGAACAAAATCATCTAGTTTTACTATTACAAAAGATTATCTTAATAGTTTTAAGCATGAGAACATTGTATTATTCAAAGTGGATGTTGGCAATAGTAGTATGTTAAGATGGCCGTGCCAAACATCTTCACCTGCAACGAATGTCTTCAACAAAGATTGTTGGAAACACTACGTGTTCAAGGCAGGGAAGAGGGTCCAGCAGGAACTGGTCTGCATCCTTTGTTTCCTTTTCAAATCAGAATCTCACTTTAAATTCGAGATCCCTATATTTGTGAAAAGAATCTTCAATGTCGCTCACATATTGCTACAGCAACCTTCTTCCTGCTTCCTCGTCATGATCTTCACGATCTTTCACATAGTTAACAAACTCCAGCAGCATGTTGTCCACGTTGATGCAAAAGTGAACTCAACTCATGCTTCTTGGCTTGCAGGCGGAAAGTGTGTTCTCGACAGTGCTGGGTGACCGTCTAACAGCACTAGGGGTTTGTCAGCTAGCAGCCATTATAGATCACTTGCCAGTTAAGTAGCTGAGCAAGCTTACCTGGTAGAGGACTATCGATATGGGGGGTAGTGTGATCCATGAACTGTGTTGAGATGGTCACCCAGGTGACTTGCACCGCCCACTCTTGCACCTTGCAGCAAACAAGACACTATACTACCCAACAATAGGTGAACTATGAAAGAAGGAGAGTCCACAATTCAAATGTGGCTACTGCAGTTTGGTCAACAAACAAGAAAGACTTTGACTACTTAATCAAAAGCTTATCCAGAAAGTAACAACCTGATCAAACTCCTCATATGGGATGTTAAGAGTGCCTTCTTGTGAACCAAAGCATGGTAACATCAGCATGTAAAACTCAAAAACTCAAAACTGCAGCAAAGGAATGGGCCCAAATTTATGAACTAGTCCATGGATCTCTCTGGATGGCGACAACTGTTTTTGTGGATATACACATTCCCCGGTGTTGAAGGTATGTTCAATAATTTTTTTAAGTTATTGAAAACCATCTAATGCCACTGTTGGATGATTCTTAGATGTCAGTGGAGTTAAAAGTGTGTATCAATGAGGTATTGAGTAAACACTTCAATCTTCACGGAGATGAACAATCAGAACTGATGTTAATTTACTGTACTTCACTGTATAAAAATTACATTATTAATTATTTTTAAAATCATAACTGAATTCACCACATCTTTCCTTAATCCACTCCATAAGGACTTCAATGACTAAATCACCTCTTGTGAATACAAAGGTTTGGGAGTACATCCACACCAGGGTAGCCACCATTGGCAAAAAAGCGAACAACCCTGATCTTCAACACGAGAATGATGTCACGAACATGTATCAGCAGCTGGAACAAAATAAGAATGAAGTTTCGATGCAACTCGATGGATATTTGGCAGAACCTTATTGAATTAAGCTTCTTTGAATGGTGGAAAGCTGGGGAGTACAAGATTAGATTAGATTAGATTTATTTGCCACAGACATTGTACAATGTATTAGCAATAATTATAATAAACACAAGTGAATATACAAAATCTTACATATTTATCACCAGGTAATATCATTGAAGTCCTTGACACTGTACAGGGTGTTTGACATCAGGTTAGATTTAACTGTCCTTTTAAGAGAAACAGAAGATAACTCTTTAATGTTGTTTGGCAATGAATTAAATAGTTTAAGGGCAACATATTCAAAACTTTTCTGGGTGGTGCTGCTAGCAGTGGCAACATTGCTCACAGATACTTGTGTATATAGGCCTCGCCAGCAATATTGGCATATGTCCTTGAGTGCGTAGCTAGCCAGCTAGCCCCCCGGGTTCGCCAGGAATATTGGTGTATGCCCTTGAGAGCGTAGCTAGCCCCTTCATAATGTTATCTTTCATCACCGTGTGACTCATACGCACATGGTGCTGATTAAGTAAAACATTGGAATACGTTACAGTGCATCTCGAGCAGTGTGTTTATACATATCCAATATCAAGTTGCATCATTCTTCCAGCTTCAGCCTATGTGTCACACCGCTTCTAATGGAATCATGCCCCTCCTCTAATACTGCCATCACGCCCCCTCAGACCAAACCATGACCACGATAAAGTAAGTGACTCACACCATAGCTGTCCATTAAAATTTCCATACGCCAAAAACCGTGGCGCAACCTGTACCAACAAGCTCAGCATCATTGGAAAGCACATTTTCTACGGCAGGTAATATTGAACAGTGAAAAAATATTGTCTCAGTCCAGAAACCATAGCTTGTTTATACTGGTGTATGTATAATAAAAGATTCTGCTTTGCTGGTAATAAAGTTATATTTATTTCAGACTTCAGAATTTATGAAATTCTATATAAGAACTCACGAATGACTACCCAGCTTTTAAGGCTACTTTTAAGTAAGTTCCTCTTTGATTTAAAGGGTGATGAAACCAATACTGACATCCCATAGCTTAACAGACTTTAGAAACGTTTTAGTTGTAACATACAACAGAAATATAATAAAAAGTTAAAAAACTAATAAAATAATTACCAGTGGATATATTTTGCGGCTTTGCTACCACAATGTTTTGACCCTCTCCAACAGGCCTTCATCAGGTGACATTTCCCTCATTATTTAATTTAGCTACCACATTCTTTTAATTTCATTTTTGCTAATGTGCTTGCACTGTTACACTATCTTTGCACATTAAGAAAGCCACTTCTTTTATGAGATAAACATGTCATCTGAAAATCTTTTCAAGTAACATAGTCAACTTGTGGAATTTATCTTATCTGATATTTTTATTAACAAACGTTAATACCATCTATTTAGAATTCTGCAGATATTCTACAATTGAATTCTATTACTCTCTCTTAGTTCATTATCCACAGATCTCTATTGGGTACTGATTAGCATAATATATTTTTATTACCCTGCACAACAAGAACAGAGATGTCGTCCAGAGCAAGATCACAACCGCCGTCTAACCTTTCCCTTAGCTCCCTCACCAGTCGTGGATTGGCTGACTTTCGGAAGATCCCTTGGGTGAACACTTGTTGAAGCATTGCCTGTAAACATTAAATATACAAACTTGTTAGATATAGTAACATGCATACGAAAGTCTGCATGATAAGGGAAAAGATAGCATCGGTTGATAGCTTTAGAAGTTTTGTTCTAAATACATCATACCAAATAAGAACACTTAGAGAAATGGAATATTGCTTAACGATTACATCCGCACCAGCTGCATCAACTGCATTATACCTTAATATGCACTGGACTAGTAAGCATTTCCTACTAATAGGAAAGTTATAATTTCTGGGATAGTGCATAAAATTCCCAATAATTGTTGTTAGTGCGAATCTGGACAATTGCTGTATATGCTCAATGTGAGCATTTAAAAAAAAAATGCCTAAGACAGAAAGCTACCACTTTATGCACTGTTATTCTGTTTGCACACTCAAAAATAAATGCCAATTGTGAAGTGAGGTTCTGAATGCCTTGAAATCATTACCATATAACCTAATAAATGCAATTTAAGATCGAAGGTAGGAAAATGTTGCCCTCTGTAAATTTAGTAGTTCAGTAGAGTCCCGAAAACTCGGCTCTCGATAACCCGGCAGTCCGGATAACTCGGCCCCACCCTGGCAGGACGAAAAAAACCCATATTACGCATTTCTTTAAAAAAGTGTAGCCAGTTTTTGCAAAGTCGGCTAGTTAATTTTCATTATAGACAGCTTTATGCCTTATGCCTTTATGCCAATCATGGGCAAACCCCTATCCATTGACACGCAACCCACAAACTTGGTCAACTTACACATAGTTCGAAACGAACGGGTAGATGGAGACACAAACAGACAATAAGTGCAGTGGCGGTTGCTCATTCTTAGGAAAACACTAATTTCACTTTATAATATACACTACAATATACAAATAATACAAACCATTTTGTATTTTTAATTATTCTTTTACGTGTGCAATTATTTCATCATACAAAGGCTTAGAATGTGCCATAACGCCTTTCCAATCAGAACTGTGTCGCAACCCGTCACTGCTTGGAAAGAGATATAATTCATGCATGGGAATAATCCACCATGTACACCGAATGTCCGCAATGCCATCTTGTGTCTTATCCGGGAAGGTCGAGAACCATAAGTGGTTCGCGAACCAGTAAATGTCCATGTATGCTTTATGCCTTATGTATTCTCAAGCAACCAATACATACAAGTACTGTATTTTCTCAGGAAACACTCGTACTTCTTTCTTTTTAAAATCTTTCCCGATAACCCGGCATTTTCACACACTCGGCCACCCTTTGGTCCACATTAGGCAGAGTTTTCGGAACTCTACTGTACTGTGTATTCTTTAATAAATAAAAGATATTTTAAAAACCATTTTATAAAAACTTACATTATTCATTTGAACTTATTTAAGAAATTAAAAACACGTTTCAGAAACACTTATTACAAAATATACAGTAACTAATTTGGTTTTGACAGTATATGCAGAATTTTTTAAAACTAAAATTTAGCTGTGCAAAGCATTCTTAAAGAAAGTTCTTTGAAAAATTTAATGAAATATAAGTGCAAATTATTACACAATTAAATTAAAATTAAATACAAATTTAAAAATCCAATAGATGTGAACAAAGCATGGAAAACTCTCACACATTTTTTATGAAACATCAATTTGAGAAACAAAACCTATAGAGCAGGGAGAACAGTATTATTTCTTTTGATTTAAAGTGATATATCCAGATTTAATTAACTCTTAAAAATTAAAATTATCACTATAGCTATTTTGGTTGAACCGAAGATTGCATACAATATAACAAAATTGCTTACCATGACAGGCCGGGGTATTGTTTCGGGGTCCCCAAGCCTGCTTAGAGGAATGCCAAACAGAGCACCTGTCGCATCAGGAGCTGGACTTGTAGGGCAGTCCGTACAGTCTTCTCCCTTACTTGTACTTCTCCTGAACACTTGCCAAATTCACATTGGAGATTTACGACTCTTTTTACTACTAATTGTGAGGGCGGCAGCTTTCTTTGAGTCCACACTATTGCAGTCACTGGCTTTTCTCTTACTCCTAGAGGTAATATAAACAAATCTGTATTAAAATAGATCACAAAAGTGTCATAGACTGCATCTGGCATTAAATAAAACTGAAAGAATATGGATGAATATAAATGAAGTTTCAGTATCAGAAAAGAAATTGTGCATATTTATAACTATTTTGAGCAAGAAATTAATTTAAAAAAATTAATTCAAGTGAGTGCAATGTTACTGGTAAATTGTTACCATAAATTCATAAGTGCAATGGACAGTGTTCCAAAATATGAAGCATCCATCAAATTCCAGGATTTTTACATCCTAAAAAATCCATTGACCATGGCCCAGTTTGGATCTAGACGTGGGCATGCTACCTCTACATCACTACAGCCAGCCAGTTCTTGTATAACCTACTAACAACTATAACCTAACTTCAATCAGGCCAAGTCTGGGCAGTAATTCTGTACCAACTGAGAATTGTTCTTACCTGAGAATAAACTGACACTTTGCCAGGGGGTCAGGACCATGGACATTGTTGCAATGGTCAAGATAAAAACCCTCTTCAGTGCTGAGGTCTTCACAGAGACAACTAAACTTGATGGCAAACAGACGCTCGTGGCCGATCAGCGGATATGGAGCTTCTTCTCTTGCTGTTTTAGCCCACAATTGGAAATCATCTGGATCTAATCCCCTCATTTCCAAATGCTCCAAAGCCAGGCGAATACATGAGCGAGCTGTTTCCTCAGGTCCAACACTGAATGTCTTGCACTGAAAACAAACAATAATATTTCTGTGATACACTCGGGTAACTTAATTTAAGAGATGCTAATTGCAGATAGTGTATATTTAGTTGTCTCAGTCTAATGCAAAGGAATGTGGTGAATTGACCATTTTTCTGACATAACACCCTTGAATTTAGTCTTGCGGGGCTACATGAAGGACAGAGTGTGTGGGATTGTACCTGGACACAAATCGAATACACACTAGACATTTGTGTAACCGCAGGGGCTAATGTGGAAGTGTTGTGACTTTTGGTATACAAACTTAACCCTTAATATGTCTTATATTTAGGAATAAAATTCGTATTTTGGTGTAGGTACTCTGCATAGTTTCAGTAGTTGCACAACCACAATAAAATAAAATTTGAATACTTTTAAAAAGTGATAATTAAAATATGCTCTATGTCATTTCTTAATTTAAATCTTTTCTATATGTACGGTCTACCTCCTAAACTATTATGTAATTTATGTTAAGATCATGTAATTTTCATATTGTGTTTCTTGATTTTTTTAAAGTTCCAGTATTACTTTAAATATCTAACACTAGCAGGTGCCTGCAATTATTGACTCAACTGTTAGATGTTATGTTCAAATAGTTTATTTAACAGAAAAATAATTAAACTATATTTCTTAACACTGACAAAGTTTTTACATAAATTGCAGGAATTACATAATTTTATTCTTAATTATATTGTTTAACGTTAAAAATATAAATAATTGAACAAATAAAACAAATCTTATGCTGCCACATGGGCATAAAAATTCGAAATGAAACGATTAAAATGAACCATAGATCATGAACCATACCCAAATCATGCATAAACAATTTCATTACAACGATTGATAATTAAAAAACTCAAAACCCAGCTTCAAGGTGCATTTCACAAATAAAGTGCGATGTCCGGTGGAAAAAGAAGACCCCAAAACACTCTGCATGGTGAGTTTCATCCAAATCATTCCCATTTAGGCGTGAGTTCAATGATACCCTTCTGTACAAATCATCAGATCTCTGCGAATCAAGATAGCAACGAACAACTAACGTTTTCCACAACAATCGAATTGCTCATGTGTTTCTTATGGAAGATATTTCGTCTCCTCGAAAACATTTTAATTTTGACATTAAAAATAAAAATTTTGCAAAATTCTTTCTTAGTGCGCACTTACATTAAGAAACGAAGGTATTGTCAAAATTCCAAGTCTCTACCTATTATGGTTTAGACTCTGCGTTGATTCTCTGTCAGTCAGTCAGGACAAAGCCGCTTATAGAGATTAGTATTGTAAAACTACAGTTCCTCTCCGTCAGATTGCACCCGCTGCGCCGCGTGTTGAGTTTTCCCCAGATGATGCTCCTATCCCCGGTATGCTGCAAAGGAACTGCCTGGCAGTTGACTGACTTCATCCGTGCTCGACAATGAAATAAATGAAATAAGTTTGAAAATAACGAAAATAGGCACCTACCTTATTACAGGAGATGCTGGAAATGGCATCCTCCTACATTCACACATTTTTGGCATCGTGATAGGAAATTCCTATTAACACGCATTAATTGCTCTTCCCTTATTGAGTTTATCTCTATCCTAAATTGAAAATCTGATAAAGCATATTTAAGTTATCATGCGTACAAACAGACAGACTGACGGACAGACATAATAGGACGAAGTCAGTCAACTGCTGGACAGTTCCTTTGCCGCATACCGGGGATAGGAGCGTCATCTGGGGGGAACTCAACGCACGGTGTGGCTACGATATTGCCAGGCAGGAAATGTTTTCTGAGATGAGAAATTTTAAATTGCTAAAATGTTATGCAGAGATGTAATCTGGAAGAAAGATCCAGTTTGGCCTGGTGGAGGCTAGGAATTTGGAGACTGAAAAACTTAAATTGTTCTTCAGAGAACGATAAATTAAACAAAGAAATTTCAGGAACAATAACTGTGTTTGGATGATAAGTAGTATACAAGTTCCCTGTAGTATGGGGAAGCAGTTTGAAATTCTGTGTATAAAAATGACAGCAGTTGCCTGTAGCATGCCAGTTATTACTTATTAAAAAAGTCTTAGATATTAATTTTGTCTTATTCGCACTTCTGCAGTTTTTTTTGTTATATGTGTTACCATAGGAAGACTGAATATCCAGTAATTATTCTGTGGTAATCTATACCACACAGGAGTCCTCTGAGATCCAATGACCCTCCTCTCACACGTCTGTAGGGCCCAATCTGGTTGAGTACCAACTCTGATGAATAAGGCGGTCAAACAGTGTGGTTGTGTTGCTGCAAAAATAACCAGGTCTGCAGGACAAAGGTCGTAGGATTCACCATGACACTTATTAACGTCCTTTTCATCTAAAAGTGCATAGTGGAGGTGATTCTACCATAGACGAATTTTGATATGGCAAGGGCTTTACTTGATAAAGTTTGAAATATCGATTTTGCGACTTTAAAGGGATATCGATGAATAAACTGACTTTACCTTCGGTTGCTAAGGCGTGTACTTGCACGAGGGAATAATATAAAAAATACTGTATTAGTCTTCACAGGCGATAACAGAGATAATTCCTCAGGCAGTAACAAAGCAATCTTAGTTAATATCTTAATTACCAGTGGGGAGGTACTAGATAGGTACTCAATTTAAACTACAAAATTATGTAGTAAGTTATTCTTAATTTAGTTCCTTCCATTCTTCTTCATTAAACAAAGTATTACATTTCCCTGGATATTTTGAGCAGTCCTAGCACAAAGAGTCTTGACTGAAACTTCTTTTCCACTGCTTATCAATTTATGGGCTTGACCTGTCGGTATTTTGGTTTTTAACTGATTTCGTGCCCATGACAATTACCTTTCTTCTTTTAGTACTGTTACTGTTTTCCTCATTAACTACTAACTTATCAGGCAATGTTTTTCATCTACTTCATTTTTATTTTGTGGATGTTCTGGACCATCAGGAGTTTTTTTCTAAATCCATTGATTCTTCATCGTGAGGTGGTTGGTTCGTTTACAATTACAGGAATGGATGTAACTACACTCAAATTGTGATGTATTTTCTGTTTCTTCTTCTTCTTGAATTGCAGAACCTGCAGGAAATTATAGGTTGCTTTAGTATCATGAAAGGAAAAACGAAAAATATATAGAATTGCAGAGGCATGAAAAACCTCAAAGTATTCCAATGGTTATTATTCTTGTGGTTCCTAAACCTTAGTGGTAACATTTCACTTGTAGTATCTGCCCCACCCACAGGCGGAGTGACACTTCTGCAGTACAATTTAAAATGAAAAATTAGTTAACGAAAAATTCAACTACCTCTTTTCTCCACTTTCTCCCACATCTGTTAAGTATGTATTAATGTGTGTCTCTGCTCCACCCACACACCTGAAACTTTGCTCACCTTATCATATGTCCAGGTTAAAGCAAGTTTCAGGCGATGAGGAGAACTCTCAATATGATTTGTAAAGTTGTCTGGAAATTTACAGAGATCCTGTCATTTTAAAAGTAAAATCAAAATGACTATCTTAAAATGAACAAGAACATTTAAACTTAAGAACATTAGTTTCATGAAGTAAAAGCAGATTTTTCAGCAACCTGTGATGATGTAAATTTAGCATATTTTGGCACATTCCAACACCCAAAACAAATCCTTGGTAATTAATAATTTTCCAAATCATTTGTTTTAACCAATGTAACATGCTCAGATTATTTTGTGAGATTAGTGTATGGGTTTGGGGAGAATTATGAAAGATTTAATGCTATAAGTATGAGTAAATAACAGTTCCCGCAAATATTTTAACTAAAAATAGATTTTGGTAAAGTAGAGTGATCCCTATACAGGCCATGGAGGCCCAGAGGGTTCTAGGAGGTTGAGGCTCCCAGATTTTGGACTTTCGGCACATGAAGGTGGTTTGGTCAGCCTTATGCACCGGCCGCCTTTACCCCCAGGATTGCTCCTGGTACTCATTTCTGTTAGAGGCTGAGTGAACCCCAGGGCCATAGTGCCACCAGAAGGATTAGGTCAATTGAAAAATTTCAATGACCTCATTGGGAATCGAACCCACAACCTTCCGGTTTGTAGCGCAGCGCCTCAACCACTACGCTACGGGATACAAAAATAGATTTTAGGTAGGGAAAATGAAACGAAAAATGTTTTAAGGAAAAATTTTCAGGAATAGTTTTATAGCTTCTTACAATTAACAGTTATAAGTAGAGACCGGATTTTAAAGGGAAAATTTTCACTCAAAAAAGGACGAAAAAAGGGAAAATTATTGCCAAAAAAAGGTGGGGAAAAAAGGGAAAATTATTGCCAAAAAAGGTGGGAAAAAAGGGATATAAAAGTAAGAGAGTGTAAAAATTCAACAGAGATATACATGTTTGTTTTATGTAAAGCCTTTGCTTGCTTTACAGCTGCTGATTCTGTAACATCTAATGACTGAAGAAATTTTTTGATCTTGTTGAAATTCTCACAGAGGAAAATAGCACACGAAATCCATGTTCCCCACCTTGCTATAGACTAATGGGAAACTTAGGCAATGGCAAGCCTGTGATTTCCCTGTAACGCTCTATTCTGCTGGGAGGAATTATTTTTTTCAATGGTGAATCAGTGAAAACAATTTTTAATGTTTTCATATTACCAAATACTGGGTAATTTAAGAATTTTTCAAAATAAATTAGCAAAAAAGGTACTGGAAAGGGAAAGTTCCTAAAAAAAGGGAGATGAGCCTAAAAAAGGAAAAAAAAGGGACGTTAAAACCAGGTCATTTGCAGTTGAAACTTACTCAGTAATGTCCTGTTCAATTTTATCACGTTTTGTGATGAAATATAAAAAAAGGAATTCCCTTTAAAATCCGGTCTCTAGTTATAAGCCAGTTTGGCTAATTTACCTTGGAAGATTAGCACTGTAAATAAGGAACAAAGATTACAGTCACTACATTTTCTGTATTGCAGTCTGAGGTAATATCAAGATCTTCAGTTACCAGAAGTCAACACACGATGAAGGGTATTATTACTAACACACCTGAAACTTTGCTCACCTCGACTTTATACCCAGGCTGAGCAAGGATTCAGGCCCATCAGGAATAAAACCACAAGATGTTCACACTGAATTTTGTTGAATAGAAGTGCAGAATTTTGCTGGCTTACATCTTTTCCCTCCTGCATAAATAAAATTATATCAAATGATAAACTTATGCACAATGAAGAAATAAGGTAAAAATGAAAATTCTCTTAGCCATTACTATTGTGTGAGCTACAGTATATTTAGTTTTCTGGAAGATAAACAGCATTCATTACTAATTAGAATTAGTGAATTAAAATATTACACAATAATAGAAGCATAATGCTGAATTGCTATTACATGAGTTGGTGAAGTGACACTGAAATCTACATTAATTACTAGAAAAATTTCAATAGGCTTCAAGAAACCATCCACAGTGTTAAAAAATCACAGCAATTAAAAATAATTTCTGTAGACTTATAGAAGGTGTTCCCAAATCGCCGTCCACTTCATTTGAATAGACAAACCAAAGGGATGGTAAAAGACCTCTTATTGTTTATCATTACTAGAGCCCAGATTTAAAAGCAAAATAAAACAGTAAAATAGGCAAGCAAATAAGACAAAAATGTAAGATATAAGCAAAATTAGTTCCGTAGAAATCTTTCCTTATTCATGGCTTATTTATTCTTCTTGTGCAAAGATCCTGCAACTTTTGATAATGAACAATTTGTAAAGTGAAATTTTTTTGTTTATTCTTTCAATATCACAGGATGTCACAGGCACATGTGAATATCAACACAATTCTTCTTCCATGAATTCCTCTTCAGTATCTGTTTCTTAATTGGAAAGCATTTTATTAATATAAAAGTGTGTTTTACAGCCCATATTTTTCAGTAAAAGCTGATTGAGCTTGTCATATACAATTTCAGTGATACCGTGAGTTTAAGATAGTGTTACTGAAAATTGTCTTATCAGGGAAAGCGAATTTTGAAAGGAATTGTTTCCAGCTTCCAACTGTGATGGAATTTGGAGAAGCAGTTACAGCTATATTGTATCTTTTGTTGGACAATGTTTAGGATGAAATAAGCACTTTTAAAGCGACACTTTTCAGTAAAATGTGCTATTTTAATTTAAAATCATAAAATAAACAAGCAAAGTATTTTTTTTCCTCAGAATAAACAAAATAAGCACCGTCTGATACAAATAAAATTGCTTGATAAGGAGTGTCCCATCAAACATAACATTCTTGCTTATCTTCAGGAGTCTGAAAATAAATATGCATTTTGCTTAAAAATCTGGGCTCTAATCATTACATTAAGTAGAACTAGTTACTTCCATTTCACTTCTTTTATTTAAAAGCTTTCTGGTATTGGTAACTAGGGTTGCCAGATTTCAAGATTCCAAATAATTCTTCAATTTCTTTTCCATCGTCTTTAGTCTTCAATCCTTGGATTGGTTTGCAGTGATTCTCCATTCTGATCTTCTTTCTGCCTTCCTTTTTAATTCTTTGCATGTCTTACAGTTCATGTCATCCTTAATTTGTTCCATGTTCTGCTCTTTCTTTGCTATTCTTGCCTTCGATAATTATTTTTAAAAGACTTTGGTGCCTTAGTAAATGCCAAATGAGTTTTATTCTCCTTTTTCTTATTTGGTTCCAAATTTCTTTTTCTGCTTTTGCTTCTCATAAACTTTCTCATTGGTAATTTTATCGATCCATCTAATTTTCAGCGTTTTTCAAATGCTTCTATTCTTCTTCTTTCTGATTTCAGGATTGACCAAGTTTCACATCCATACAACATTATGCTCCATACATATGTTTTCATCAAATTCTTTCTTATTCCTAAACTAATATTATTGAATGTGAATAATTTATTTTTCTTACTGAAAGCAAGTTTTGCTTGATATATTCTACTAATAATTTCTTGTTTACTTCTTCCATCAGATGTTATTTTGCTGCCTAGATATTGGAATTCTTCAGTTTCATCCAATAATTCTCCGTTCAATCTAATTTGAGTTCTTTGAGAAAAAGAAACTGTCATTCATACTATTCGTCGGCCGTGGTGGTCTAGGGGTAGCGTGCCTGCCTCTAGATCAGCAGTTCGGGCATAGAGTCCTCCAGGAGTGATTTTAAGCTGGGGGAGCCCGTGTTGTAGATTTATGGCACATTAAAGAACTCCAAGCCTAAATTAGAGCCTCTGGACAAAATTTCCCGGCCTTTCACGTCCAAGTAATACCTTAGTTTCCTGGGGGGTTGTGAGGCGATGGGCTTACCTGTCCCTCTGTCATCTCTCGGGAAATAAGCGTGAAAAATTCACATAGGTATCAGAAACCTCCAATTGGTGGCCTTGGGGATATAGGACAGTCAGTCAGTCAGTCAGTCAGTCGGTCTTACTATTCAATTTGGGATTTTCTCTTTTGTTTTAATGTTATCCATTACCTCTTTAATCTGCAGAGTTGTACTATTTCCGTTCTGAATAAGTTACACATCTCATTAAGTTAAACAAGCAGGTGTATTTTATTATTGACATGAAATAAAAGTTAAAACAATGTAAATCATGCAACAGTAAATAATAAATTCTATTCATTCCTCAAAATTAGCATCCTCAGATCCAGCAACACTTGTGTTGATTTCTTCCACCAGTGAATAACTATCGCTCACATGTACCGGTACTAATAATAATAATTATTTTTTCTTGGATTTAATCAAAACTCACCAATTGCTAAAACGTGATCTGAATCCAAACCAAACAGTTAATGATTTCAGGCCATCTAAACAGAATGTAAAAATTAAAAAAATTTCCACATACTAAATTATAATTCCACAGCTTTATGGAGCAGCTGGGTGATATTGATGAATAGGCAAGAGAATTAAACATGTTTTAAACAACTTCTTACCAAAGTAGGTCAAACCAATATTCTTTAAACTCATAACTATTTCCAGTTTCTGTAGTTTATTTCCCCTTTCAAGAAGTTATAATGAGCCATTTTGTGATGAATCTTTGGTCCAGGGACATCGAATCATCTTGCTTTAAAGCTGCCAAATCGGGATACCATGTGAAGAATCTGAAACATAGGGAAAATGATTGCATTAACACGAGGCTATTGCATTAATCATCAAACAGGCCAAACTTATGATATGATTATAGCCTATATATTGTTCTTAAGGCTATCTGTAGGCCTAACTCCAGGAATTTTAAATTAAAAATTATTTTATTATTGAACCATTTCATTCATTTTGTATTGCCATAAACTTTTAATTTTTTAACAAATTGTATTAATCATCAAACTGGCCAAACTTAAGATATGATTATATATATATTGTTCTTAAGGCTGTCCTGTTGGCCTAAAACCAGAAATTTTAAATTAAAAATATTATTTTATTATTGAACCATTTCATTCATTTTATATTGCCTTAAACTTTTAATCTTTTAACAAATTGTATTAATCATCAAACTGGCCAGACTTATGATATGATTATATATATTGTTCTTAAGGCTACCTGTAGCCCTAAAACCAGGAATTTTAAATTAAAAATATTATTTTATTATTGAACCATTTTATTAATTTTGTATTGCCATAAACTTTTAATCTTTTAACAAATTGTATTAATCATCAAACTGGCCAAACTTATGATATGATTATATACATTGTTCTTAAGGGTACCTGTAGACCTAAAACCCGGAATTTTAAATTAAAAATATAATTTTACTAGCTGACCCATCAATGCTTCGCATTGTTAGATTTATGTATATATATGTTAAGTGAACACAATTTAAAGTCGATTCGATGTACTTCTATAAATCATCAGCCGTCCAGCCAACACGGTGGACGTATTTATATTCCACGTACTCCTCCACCCGTAGTTTAGCCTACTCTGATTATGTCTTAAAAAATGTAATCGTTGGTTCAATTTTGGCAAACATACAGTAAATAGCGGGCTCCGGTTCGAATACTGGTCGAGACAAGTTACCTAGGAAGGGTTTTCCCGGGAATTTTCCTCATGTGAGACGAATGTCTGGTAACTTTAGGCTCTGGTAACTTTAGGCCCTAGTGGTCTCCGGATATCATCTGGCAGCCATTATCATCCTCATCCCATCCTCGCCTTGTTCAGAGTGAGTGTGTGAATGTTGTATCTCGTCCTATATGTTTGTGTTGTCTCAGAGGTGGCCCCGGCATTTGGCTGATCACTCATTCGGGAGGCCCTCCATGTCCTTGTCTGGTCAAGAAAGTATGTATGAGAGCCATAGATAATCTCTCTCCCGACAGGTCGCGGCCCTGTAACGTGGGTCGCTTAAATGACCCCAAAAGGGAGGGGTAAAAACTAAGGTAAAGATAGATAGATAATATGGTAAATATAAATTAATCATGAAATTATATCTATTGATACTGTATGAACTACCTGGGGGTAAATGCGGTCGGTGGTTAACGCAGACAACCTTACCACCTTCATGTGCCGAATGTTTAAAAATCCGGGAGCCTCCACGTCTTGGAACCCTCTGGGCCCCCATGGCCTGTAATAGGGAACACTTTACTTACTATCTTTCGCAATGCAGTCCTAGGCTAACTATAAGAAAAGAGTTCAACTCTTAAGAATAGAACCCAGGACCTTCTAAATTTGCATCGTGTCAAAAAATAGTTGATAATCATTTATAGGAATTCTATTGATAGCCTTTCTCATAATTTTATATCTATTAGGTCTACATGAAATCACACTGTCATGCAAAGCCCCCTGTGTAGTTTAAAAAAAATAATGTTGCCATGGGGATTGTGTACATGCAGTATGAATTCTTTTTGGTGAATATCATAACTTTACAACCCTATTTTGGCCCTTATAGGCCCTTAGAGGCCAAAGATTTTGAAATCCTTTCTTAGTGCGCATCTAGAGCCTAGTAGCAATATATGTACCAAGTTTCACGTTCCTAGGCTGTATAGTTTTTGAGAAACTGTGATCAGTCAGTGAGTGAGTGAGTGAGTGGGTTTTGGCTTTTATATATAGATTATTGAACCATTTCATTCATTTTGTATTGCCATAAACTTTTAATCTTTTAACTACTCTGGTTGTCAATGCGACGGCAGAAGAAAATTTTTAAATCGCTGAAAAAAACTTCAATAAGATAGCTGTGTTTTAAGAGTGATGTTTGTAAAACAATGATAATCTTAACAAAAAATATAATGCTTATAGTTTATAACTGTCGACAATGTGGGCAACATTTAAGCAAATATTCCTCGTAGCCACAGCAATTAAAAGGTTAACATTAGTAATGTGCTCAAAAATGGTTTGTGTTGTATCTCACAAAACAGTCATAATTTCAACCTTGTATCTCACAAAACAGTCATAATTTCAAAATTATTCATAACTGAAATACATAATACATATTAAATGTTTGGTAGCCACTAGAGATTAGTCTTTAATGAGAAATAAGGTTTCTTTCTCTTTTCTGAAAACTGTAGCCTACATTTATTAGATACGAGGTTCTGTTATCTTAACTAGGAAATGCATAAACAGTGTTAAGATTTTCTTTGCTACTACACAAATAAATTATTGCTTAGGCTAGAACTTATGTATGTTGTAAAAGACATATGCATGTCTTGGGGCACAAATAATTTGCATTAAAATATTAACATGTTTTTTAAATGATAATAACGTTAAGATTTTATCATTAACGCAGGGGTGCCCACAGGGGGGGGGGGGTTAAGACGCAGACTGCGTCATTGAAATTTCTGGGGGGGGGGGGGCAAAATATTATCGTTTTATGAATTTTCTGGGGGGGGGGTTGAAAATTGTTGCAAAATTAACGTTTTATATGTTAAAAATAAAAACGGTCAAGTTTTATAACTCCAAAAGGTCTCTTCTAACAGTGGATTAGGAAAGGGGGTCCAGGGGGTTTGGACCACCCAAAAGTCAAAACCTAAAATTCTATATTTATATTTAAAAAAATATTTATTTAATTAAACAAGATTTGTTGGTGTGTCAAATATGATATAACAGTTATTTTCTTTTCATAACATAATGAGTAGGCCTATTATATCCACTGTTCCATGTGTTATTCAACTTTTCTTATAAATAGTAATAAGTATTATAACTTAAGTAACATATTCTTGTTTAACTTGCCATGTCTTAGAGTATAGTAAACAAATTTGCTAACTAGTTTTTCATTGCTAAAATGGCATAAAATGTGATTTTCATTCGTTCAACATTTAAAAATGTCCCGGGGGTGGACACCTGACTTAGGTAACATAGAGTACGGTAAACAAGTTTCATAACTAGTTTTTTAGTGCTAAAATAGCGTAAAATGTGATTTTCATTAGTTCAATATTTAAAAATTTTCAGGGGGTGGAGTCCCCACTTAGGTAATGATTTCTTATTTACATTGGCATGTCTTAGAGTATGGTAAACAAATTTCCAATCAGTTTTTTAGTGCTAAAATAGACTAAAATGTGATTTTCGTTAGTTCAATATTTAAAAATTTCCTGGGGTGGACACCCGACTTAGGTACCGGTAACAATTTCTTGTTTACATTGGCATGTCTTAGAGTATAATAAACAAATTTCCTAACTAGTTTTTGAGTGCTAAAATAGCGTAAAATGTGATTTTCATTAGTTCAATATTTAAAAATTTCCGGGCGTGGCCCCCTACTTAATGATTTCTTATTTATATTGGCAGTCTTAGAGTATGGTAAACAAATTTCCTAACTAGTTTTTCTGTGCTAAAATAGCGTAAAATGTGATTTTAATTACTTCAATATTTACAATTTTTCTGGGGATGGACCCCCGACCCCCATTTTTTATTCCAAACCTCCCCCCCCCCGCACTTTCGACCCTCCCCGCAATTATTTTCTGGCTACGTCATTGTTGCACTTATTATATTATTAATATAATGTTACAAAATGCCCAAAGAAGTTAAAGCAACAAAAAATAAGTGAATTAAAAAAATAACCCCCCCTAGAAAATATCATATGGGCGCCCTTGTCGACAGCCAATCAGGTTGGGGGGGGGGGTTGTGCGCAATGAAGTTTGGGGGGGGTCAGCAATGAAGTTGGGGGGGTGAGTCATGAAGTTTGGGGGGGGGGGGTGGGCACCCCTGAATTAACGGTTTTAGTAATAAAACAATAACCATATGAATTTTACTGGTAGTAGATAAGTGGTGAGAGATTGTGTCTACATCATGTGTTATAAGAATAAAAGTTACCATATTTATGAAATTCAGATGAGTTTAAATGAGTAAGTTCCAGAAACTGAAAAACATAAAAAGCATATAGCATTAACAAATTATATTTCATAAAATATTCCTTACATGAACTTTTATTGTCAATACCTTCTTGCATCTGACCATATGTTTCTGAATATTAAATACATAATTTAACATGGCTGTAGACCCCTCAAAAACAAATACCATATGATAGTCTAGATTCGACTTGTGCACAGTAGAAAGAAAGTATAACATTATAGTGTTAGGAAAAGTTTTCAGAATCTTGATCTGATAGCAAACACTATTTAATTTTGAAATTAAAATCACACAATGGGGTCTCCAGGCACATTTTCACCAAATTGAATACCTAGAAACTTGATAGATTCAATTTATCTAAAAATTTATTTTGAATATGAATGTTCATGTCTTTCAAGTTTTTCTTTAACGAATTATGAAAATGAATAAATCCAGTTTTATTAAGATTCAAAGAGAACATAAATGGCATACCAGGTTTTAAAATCTTTTAATATTGTATTGCATATTGTTTCTAGACGCTGTTCACTGTCATCATTATGTTACCGAAATTTTTTTCCTATTTCAATCTTTACCAGGCTTGGTGTGTAGAAGCAATGTGGTGCAAAATTCTACATCCTTTATGAGCAGTAGCGGACGCAGAATTTTTTTTTCGGGGGGGGGGGATTTGAAAAATGAATTAACTTATATATATAATTAGTTTTTAAACTTGCCACTTAGAATGCATATGTAGCCTTTTTTCAAATTTCGGGGGGGGGATGTAACCCCCCTATCCCCCCTCTGCGTCCGCCACTGTTTATGAGCCACAAAAAGCTATATCAAGCATTCTCTGAGGGAGTAGTTTGAGTGTGATAAGTCGTTTTTCCTCATTTCACTTTCTAAATACCTATATAAGGACCTAGAGTTTGAAAATCAAAAGTCCTTCATAAGTTAATTTCGAATTACAAAATACAAAACCTGAGCCTTTTAAGCTAGTAGTCGATATTATTTGCATGTGCCCACCTTGTATGAAATCTCACGAGCCGCCACTGTCAGCCCTCATTCATATATTTAAGGAAGAAGATTTCCAAATAATAACTAAAAGATGCCAACTACGCATATTATTTATGAGTCAAAAGTACTTCACGATCTCCACATCACCATCTCATTTAGGTATGTGAAGCAGTCTTCGTATTGACTTTCTTCAACGCAGGATTAGACATTTTGTACGTAATCAGATCTTTTATTCAACGTTTTTTCATTAAAGAATTGTGCTTAATTCAAACATTACGTTACTAAACTCATTATAATTTTGTGAATTGGAGCAGGAACGCTCCATTGTGAATTGAATTTCAACCTAATCGGAATTCAAGCTGATAGTAATTACATTCATACGAATTGTGACTGAATAATTGTTGATTTGGATTCTACAGCTTAATGTTTACAAGATACATAACTTTCACTGTTCTATTGCTATTGCTGTTGTTATTGTTGCATTCATGTGGCTGGTCTTCCGGTTTTTATATGTAATACATTAACTGATTGTAATATCTTTGTACTCTTCATGTGGACATTAATTTAGTAAGCTTATTTGGTGAACAAAATAAATATCACAAATCACTTTGGACAATCAATATTGTTTCTTGTTAAACCTCAAGATTAAAAATGCATGGACCTATATGTAAATAATTATTACATCAAGAAACTTCAACTAGAATATTGTGAAGTGTTTATATTATCTATAGTGTACTTATTAATTTATCTATGAAAGGTGCAATAAATTGTTGTGCCTTTCACTCTATGTTTTCCTTATCCGGGATGTGAGTGATAAGGGCTATTCAACCTAATTCAGCTTTAATCTAAATATCAACTATAACTTATACAGTCCATTTGGCTCTTGCCACTACAGTAGGCCTACGGACCATTTTGCTTGAATCCTGTCGGACTTCATTGGCTGGAACCTATACATTGGAAGGTAGAGACAGAATAAACAATATCACACAATAGGAGATAACAGTACAGGCAAATCAAAACTATTTCTCTTTCGTTTAATATGATATAGTTAACGTGTATTGGAAAACAAATTCCAGAATATAAACAAAATATACATAAATTCAGGATGCTAGGGAAATGAGGGGGTATTTTGGAAATCCAATTTGCATGCAGCCATTGAGCCTCCCATTTTAACCACGGCCCCACAAAGTCCCTGGTGCTCTGGAGTAGTCCAAGTGCCCCGGGGAGAGATCTAGGGAAAGCTTACATAAGCGGATTTTAAGCGATTAAAATCAAAATCTCTCTTCCCTCTTCTCTGTCCCTCTTTTCATTTACCTTTACAGCAATATTTCCATCCAGTCGTGGGATGTCAGTACATAGGCCTGTAGTATAATATAGTACAAGTATAAGCAACTCAATGAAACAAGCCACTTGTTAGAAAGATACGAGTTCTTAAGTGCAAGTCAACCAAAGTTGTATATGCCACCTGGGCTGATTTATTACTGAAAAAGGGAAAGACAGCAATGTTATTCATGATAGATATATGTATATGCATTCATGTACCACAGATTATTGTCTCTGTTGGACATTACATGATAATATTATAAGAGAAAAAATCCTCTGACACTGGGACTTGAACCCAGGACCTCTGGCGATTGTTAATTGAACTCTGGCGTAGCTCAGTTGGTAAGAGCATTGGCACGGATAGGACCTTAGGCGATTGTTAATTGAACTCTGGCGTAGCTCAGTTGGTAAGAGCATTGGCACGGATAGACAAAGGTCCTGAGTTCAAGTCCCAGTGTCAGAGGATTTTTTCTCCTATAATATTATAACATTCATGTTCGGGCTTCAATAACACAAGGCAATTCAAGAGCTAAAAAAATTATCTAAGGATAACAGTGAAGGTCAAGGAATCGCTTAGTTATGAGCTTTCTGAAAGGGCCACCTAATTGGAACAGAAACAATTTTGTTGTTCCAGAAACTATTCGACCCTGAATGATAAGTATGCTCAATTTCTTGTTGACTCAAAAGTCGTTTAATTTTGAACAATGCAAGTATGAAAGAAATAGTTATTTATATAATGTGATAGATTTTATTCTTGAAATAGTCTTGATAAACCTCTTTCGCGGATACGATTTTCATCGCTCGTGCATCGTACTTGCGAATCTATCGAAAGACTCGTAACCTGTCCGCGGGCGCCCATACCCGGGGGAAAGCAAAAATCTATATTAATAATCATAGTCAGTTGTTTTTCTTTTAGGATAATTATTCAGGGGTGCCCACAGGGGGGGGGGGTTAAGACGCAGACTGCGTCATTGAAATTTCTGGGGGGGGGGGCAAAATATTATAATTTTATGAATTTTCTGGGGGGGGGGGGTTGAAAGTTGTTGAAAAATTAGAGTTTTATATGTTAAGATAAAAACGGTCAAGTTTTATAACTTTAAAGGTCTCTTCTAATTCTTTAGAAGTGAATAGTCAATAAATTAGTGCCCATACCCGGGGGTGGGGGGGGGGCGAAAGGGAAAAAAATGTATATTAATAATTATTAGTCAGGTGTTTTTATTTTAAGACAATTATTTGAAAGTCAGTAGAGACATAAACAGTTTGCTGAAGTTTTACCAAATCGACAACATGGAAGCAGAATCCACAGTGGATTAGGAAAGGGGGGGTTCAGGGGGTTTTGACCCCCAAAAGTCAAAACAAAAATTCTATATTTGTATTTTTTTTAAAATATATAATCAAACAAGATTTGTTGGTGTGTCAAACATGATATAGCAGTTGTTTTCTTCTCATAACATAATGAGTAGGCCTATTATGTCCACTGTTCCATGTGTTATTAAACTTTTCTTATAAATAGTAATAAGTATGATAACTTAGGTAACAATTTCTTGTTTAAGTTGCCATGTCTTAGAGTATAGTAAACAAATTTGCTAACTAGTTTTTTTGTGCTAAAATAGCGTAAAATGTGATTTTCATTAGTTCAATACTTAAAAATTTTCCGGGGGTGGACCCCCCGCTTAAGTAATGATTTCTTATTTACATTGGCATGTCTTAGAGTGTGGTAAACAAATTTTCTAACTAGTTTTTCTGTGCTAAAATAGCGTAAAATGTGATTTTCATTAGTTCAATACTTAAAAATTTTCCGGGGGTGGACCCCCCACTTAGGTAATGATTTATTATTTACAATGGCATGTCTTAGAGTTTTGTAAACAAATTTCCTAACTAGTTTCTCAGTGCTAAAATAGAGTAAAATATTATTTTCATTAGTTCAATATTAAAAAATTTCCCGGGGGTGGACACCCAACTTAGGTAACAATTTCTTGTTTACATTGGCATGTCTTAGTGTGTGGTAAACAAATTTGCTAACTAGTTTTTGAGTGCTAATGTAGCGTAAAATGTCATTTTCATTAGCTCAATATTTAAAAATTTTCCAGGGGTGGACCCCCAGCTTAGGTTATGATTTCTTATTTACATTGGCATGTCTTAGAGTATGGTAAACAAATTTTCTAACTAGTTTTTCTGTGCTAAAATAGCGTAAAATGTGATTTTCATTAGTTCAATTTTTAAAAATTTTCTGGGGATGGACCCCCGACCCCCTTTTTTGGGGGTTTTCCAAACCCCCCCGGCACCTTCAACCCTCCCCGCAATTATTTTCTGGCTACATCATTGTTGTACTTATTATATTATTATTATTATATTATTAATATAATGTTACAAAGTGGCCAAGAAGTTAAAGCGACAAAAAATTAATTAATTAAAAAAATTGCCCCCTCTATAAAATATCATATGGGCGCCTTTGTCGACAGCCAATCAGGTTGGTGGGTGAGCAATGAAGTTTGGGGGGGGGGTGAGCAATGAAGTTTGGGGGGGTGAGTCATGAAGTTTGGGGGGGGGGGTGGGCACCCCTGAATTATTTAAAAGGCAGTAGAGACATAAAAAGTTTGCAGAAATTTTACCAAATCGACAACATGAAAGCAGAATCCACAGTGGATTGGGAAATGGGGGTCCATGGGGTTTGGTCCCCTAAAAATCAAAACCTTAAATTCTATTTTTGTATTTTAAAAAATTATTGAATTAAACAAGTTTTGTTGGTGTATCAAATGTTATATAGGAGTTATTTTGTTTTCATAACATAATGAGTAGTCTAATATTTCCATTGTTCCATGTATTATTTAACTTTTCTCATAGGCCTAAATAGTAGTAAGTATTATAACTTAGGTAACGACTTCTTGTTTACGTTGGCATGTTTTAGAGTATGGTAAACAAGATTGCTTACTAGTTTTTCAGTGATAAAATAGCGTAAAATGTGATTTTCATTAGTTCAACGTTTAAAAATCTTCCGGGGGTGGACCCCCGACTCCCCTTTCTTGGGGGGTATTCCATACCCCCAAACCGCCCAGCACTTCCGACCCTCCCCGAAATTATTTTCTGGCTACGTCATTGTTTCAAAGTGGACCAAGTAGTTAAAGCGACAAAATAAATAAATTAAAAAAATCCCCCCCCCTAGAAAATATCACATGAACCTGTCTATAATAAAACTATTAGCAAGTTTGTATTTAGTTGGTCTTCTGAAAGATAAATATTTGCACATATTTAATTGACTTTAGATAAAATAAAATATACAACAAGATGTCGATGAAACAAAAGTGACACAATATGTACACTTTTTAATTTTTAATGGACAATATTAGAACTAGACAATTTTTTGGCAGAAAATATTTTTCGCACACGAAGACACAATTTCCTCTTTAATAGTATTCTTAAAACTGACGGTTGCCGACGACCACATTACTCTGGTAAAGATGGAACGAACTGAGTGATCGGGTAATTAAAATCTACCGACGCTTCACAAAGCCTGAAATCTGGTATTTAAATTGACATTAAACTAAATTCGAGGGTCAGTTTTTGCGTTTCCGTTTCGAATTACTTTTAAGGGGAGCTCTGACACCTATCTTTCAACTGAATAACCTGGTGTAATGATAGAGTTCCCATCTACCGTCAAATCTCATAACTATTACATCAGTGAATTAACAAATCGTGGTTGAAAATAAATTTCTCGAACAAAAACGGCAAACGTATAGATTGTTTGAAAATGAAATGGAGATTAAATATGATTATGTGACCTTTCGGGAAATCTGGTCCTGGTAACACCTATGGTGGGAGGAGAAGTTAAAATAAGGCTCTTTTCAGTAGCGTAGCAAGAAAACAATTTCGGGAAGGGTCGAAAGTGCCGTGGGGTTCGGGGGTTCACCCCCGGAAAATTTTTAAATATTGAAGTAATGAAAATGACATTTTACGCTATTTTAGATTTGAAAAACTGTTTAGCAAATTGGTTTACTATACTTTAAGAAATACCAACTTGAACAAGAAGTCGTTACCTAAGTTATAACACTTATTGCTATTTATAAGAACAGTTAAATAACACATGAAGCAGTGGAAATAATAGGCCTACATTTAAAAGTTCAGTTTTTATTAAATAGAATTAAATATTTGACAAAATAGAACTTAAAATACTTCAATAGAATTTTAGATTTTGATTTCGGGGGGGGGGGGCGGACCCCTGGATCCCCCCTTTCCTACGCCACTGGCTCTTTTTATACAGTATACTCTCTTATTCTAGCTCTAGCTCTCTTACTCTAGTAAGTTAAAAAGTTAGTCAAATATTCAGACGTTTAAAGTAAACTGACAAACATAAAACACAGACAGCATGAAGGCAAATTTCTTATCGCTAAAGAAACTCAGTTGCCTAACGACTAGTTATTACTGCATTTAATTAGAGATGGGAATCTGTTACTTTTTTTGGAACAGTTACGTTACTGTTACAGTTACACGAAAGTAACTGTTATTTATAACCGTTACCTGTTACTTTTCTTGTATATTACGTAGTTAATCGCCAGATCACTTCCCACTTGTAGGGGAATGCCCTTTATCTCCCCCCCCCCCCATAACGGTTATGGACGTAGCCAAGGCTGGGGCTCTAGGGAGGGACCCCCGAAATAAAAAACAGTTGTAAAATTTAGCTTTCAATTAGGGATGATAATCGATAGTTAAAATATCGAGGTTAAAATCGGAGATAACCATCGATATGACGATAATATCGGCCTGAAAACATCGATGTATTTAGACAAAAAACATCGATGTATATTTAAAAAAGGCCATGGTATCAGAAAATTAGGCAAAATTCATAAATAAACAGAAGTATTTCCATGAAAACAATCGATGTAAAAAATCAATGTTTTGTGAAATTAAGCTCATGTAAATAAAATTATATCGTAGAACCAAGGTAGCCTATTAATCTTCTTTTTGTTACAAAAACATCCATGTCGGGGAGAAACATCGATGTAGCAAATACATCAGTTGTTTTCCATCGATGTAAAAAACATCGATTATCGTCATGAAAATAAACTTTTTGGAATTTTCCTGTGGTTTACAGCCTAAAAGATATAAGTATACCAAATTTCTAGTTTCTAGCTCATCTGGAAGTGGGCAAGCATTCATGTCAGTGAGCGAGCCCTTTTTTCGGGGGTTTTTAGGGCTAAAAATATAAAAACTACTTTTTGGAATTTTCCTGTGGTTTACAGCCTAAAAGTTATATATGTACCAAATTTAAAGTTTCTAGCTATAATGTCAGTGAGCGAGCACTTTTTCGGGGGTTATAGTGCTAAAAATTTAAAAAAATACTTTTTTTGGAATTTTCCTATGGTTTACAGCCTAAAAGCTATATGTGTACCAAATTTAAAGTTTCTAGCTCATCTGGAAGTAGGCAAACAGTAATGTCAGTGAGCGAGCCCTTTTTCGGGGGTTATAGGGCTAAACATTTTTAAAAATCACTTTTTTGGAATTTTCCTATGGCTTACAGCCTAAAAGCTACATGTGTACCAAATTTCAAGTTTCTAGCTCTTCTGGAAGTGAGCAAACAGTAATGTCAGTGAGCGAGCCCTTTTTCGGGAGTTTTTAGAGCAAAAAAAAAAAAAAAAAAAAACACTTTTTAGAATTTTCCTGTGGTTTACAGCCTAATAACTATATGTGTACCAAATTTCAAGTTTCTAGCTCATCTCGAAGTGAGCGAGCCCTTTTTCGGAGGTTTTTTGGGCTAAAAATTAAAAAAATTACTTTTTGAAATTTTCCTGTGGTTTAGAGCCAAAAAGCTATATGTGTACCAAATTTAGGCTAAAGTTTCTAGCTCATCTGGAAGTGGGCAAACGTTAATGTGAGTGAGCGAGCCCTTACTCGGGGGTTTTAGGGCTAAAAATTAAAAAAAAAAACTTTTTTGGAATTTTCCTGTGGTTTACAGCCTAAAAGCTATATGTGTACCAAATTTCAAGTTTCTAGCTCATCTGGAAGTGGGCAAACATTAATGTCAGTGAGTCAGTCAGTCAGTCAGTCAGCCGTGTGGCTTTATATTATAGGGATTTTATTATTAGTAGTAAAATTATCAATATTATTTCGAATAACTTACTACAGTTATTGAATTAATATTTCATGCTATATACCCACATTCTAAGTTTAAATTATCCAGTAAAGGCAATATCGTATTTTGATAAATTTTTTAAGTGGTATGTAAAGCAAGAAATATATATGAGATCAGACAGCATGAATTCTATGCATGAACTCTTTACGCCCATTAATAATTAAGAAAATAACTTTTTTAAAATTTATTTATTTTATTATTTTTATTTTTTGTTATTTTTTATTCTTATTTTTTTGTTATTTTTATTTTTTGTTTTTTATTATTTTAATTTTTTATTATTTTTATTTTTTAAATTATTTTTGTTTTTCAAATATTGGAAGTAACAGATGTAACGAAAGGCGAAAGTCACGGATAAAACACTTGTTACAGAAATATTAGAATTAACTGTAACAGGTCAGAGTAACTGGAGCAGGTGGAAATAACAGTAACAGGTCAGAGTAACTGGAGCAGGTGGAAATAACAGTAACGGGTCCGAGTAACTGGAGTAGGCGAGAGTAACAGTAACAGGTCAGAATAACTGGAGCAGGTGGAAATAACAGTAACGGGTCCGTGTAACTGGAGCAGGTGGAAATAACAGTAACGGGTCCGTATAACTGGAGCAGGTGAAAATAATGTAACGGGTGTAACTCTCGACACGTTACTTTGTTCCAGACCAGTTACATTCGCTCGACACCGACAAATTTCTCAACGCAACTAATAATAACAATAATAATAAGTAAATAAATAAAATAAAAATCAAAACAAAAAATTAAAGTATTAAAAAAAAACCTGAGAAAAAGGAGAGCTGCTGAGAAATTTGGAGAAACTATACAGAATTCTTATATATTTATATATCTTTACACGCTAGCGGCCGTAATTTTGAAGATATTTGAACCAAATTTTATGATGTTATTTCTAGGCCCAATAGTTAATGAGCAAAATTGGCCCAAGTGGGGGGGGGGTCGTGGGAGGGGGTTGAAATTTTGAAAAAATTATATCTCGGCCCCTATGAAGTATAGAGAGAAACTTTGTTGGAATAAATTAGAGTACTCCCTATGGAGTTCACAGTGACAGTAACGATTCGGGGGTTTTAGGGGTACGAGTAGGGGTGGGGGATGGAAATTCGAAATTTTTGAAACCACGTCTTGTGGGGTATCGTTGAAAAGCTCTTGATGAGTACTCTACAAATCAATACCTAGTTTCTCGATAGCTCTCATATAAGGCGAGATTTGAATGTTTTAAAAAAGTGCTCTTTCCTCTTTTTTTGCAGTTATTATTGCGGGTTTATCATGCCAAGGCTAAAGAAGAAGAGAACTGCGCAGTGACAATAAATTAAACCAAAAGCACTTCGAAATCTACCTCAGCCTGTAGGCCTTCCTAAAGGGATTTTATTTCACTTCACACAAATGCAATTAATAGGAAATGATCAATCTCCGCCATTTCATGCAGATGTCTAAACTTAAATAGATGAATTTTCGCTTCTCATTGTAATGCTTGCTCGATGGCGTAGTGGGTAAGATGAAGGGCTAATATGCTAGCGGTCCCGTGTTCGGATCTCCTTGGGTCGAACATTTAAAGGATAGGAATAGATAGGTAGGGTAAAGGAGAAAACGGATTGAATAGTAGGAAAGGGTAAAGAAGTGGTGAAAGGGGGGAGTCAGAATTTCCAATACTGCTAGTAGTTCCACCATTCACATCTAGATGTCTCGAGTGGGAAGAGCTAAAGGGACGACCTGTTTTTCCCTCGTTTTTTAATAAAAAATCCCGGGGGAGGACCCCCATTTTTTGGATTTCCAAATAATAGCAAACTTTCGTCTGTGTCGGTCCCTCCTTTCAGTATTTTCTGGTTCCGCCTTTGGTTGAGACGAAAATAAGATATCCTAGGAGGAGCTTTGGTAACCGTTACTTTTGATTTTTTGTAACAGGTCGTTACCGTTACATACATGTAACAGTTACAAAGTAACAGTTACAAGAAATATTCCCCATCTCTACATTTAATGGAAACAGTAGACGGCTATATCAAAGACACAGCATATCTCTGGACCCCCTGTAGCTGGTAGGCTTCATTTTTGCACCGTCAGATGTAACATAAAGCCTGCACTGTGAATGCTAAGTACGTCGAGTATCACACAAAGAGCTTTACTTATTATCATCATTTACACTGGCACCGGTATAATGACGCACTGTGTTCTGTACGCGGCAATCACAAATGTCACATACATAACAGACCGTACACAGACTTTGTGCAAGACTGTTACAACTGGCATTAGATTACAATGCCGAAACTCCAATTTAAAGAAAGTAAAACTAATGTAGAGAAGTTTTATTTATTTACATTTATGTCAAGCATAGGCGTAACGAGGGGGGGTTTTGGGGGTTTGAACCCCCCCCCCATTGATTAAAAAAGAAAAAAATTACTATTTATTTCATTATTGTGATATATCACCTTTTTTAAAAATCTGCTTATAAATTACTTAATATGAGGTTTAAAGCGTGGGAAGCTTAAAACTCGTTATTGTGCAACTTAATTTTTAAAATTTTCCGAGGGGAGGACCCCGGAACCCCCCTCTCCAGATGTTATAACCCCCCATATGGTCGGCCTGGTTACGCCTATGATGTCAAGGACCAAGTATAACTCAACAAAAACACAAACTATACGAAATTAACACTGAACACTGTTTACGCATTTCCTAGTTAAGATAGCAGAACTACGTACCTAAAAAATGTAGGCTACACTTTTCAGAAAAGAGAAAAAATCTAATATCCACAATTTTAATAAAATGGAAGTGACCTCATTAAGAACTAATCTCTAGTGGCTAAAATGTTCAAAATTACCAAGCACCTCATCACAAGAGATGTTGGAAATTTCCTCCTCTTCCATCCATACAATACTGGCACCTTTTAAGGAAATTTTCTTTCAAGAACATAAGTTCAGAGTTAATTTCTCTCGTGATATTGTCTTTAAGTTCTTAGTATATGACTATTATTTACGGGGGAAATTGAAAAATAAAGTGTCAAGTTAAGTACAAGGGAGCATTTTATTTCGTTGCTCTTTCGTTGTTCAAGTTGAAATGAGTACTAGGCCTAGGCCTACTTGAATACTGCTATATACAAAAGGTATATTACTGTGAAATAATTAGGCCTATGTACATTAAGCGGAGTTCTTTGCCACTATGTGAAATGTTCACATATTTTAAGAATGTCTTATATCAGTGTATAAGAGTATGAATTAAGGTTAAGTATCAAACCTCAGACCATAGCTCTTCCGCAAGCCCTGCTTAATGAATCGATCTGGAGCTTAACTCATAGATCGATTACAAAAATAACTTATTTTCTGCAGACCATAATTGAAATTATCACTGATTAAACAGAAGCATTCTGGCATTTTGTTATATCACCTGATTTTATTATATGTCATATAGCCTAGCTGGGATTTGAACTCGTTCCTTCACAATGTAGGCCTACTTTCTACCCATTGATATTATGTGAGTGTGCTGTCTCGAAAATCGAGCAATAAGTTAACCTTTCTCTAACAAAGAGAAAGAGAGAGAGAGAGAGAGAGAGAGAGAGAAAGAGAGAGAGAGATAGAGAGTAATTCGCGGAACGGTACTTAGAGTAGCGTGCAAGTGTCACAGACTCTTAACAAGGGCTATAACAACCACGCTAGGGATTGGACACGAGAGATAAAATGGAAATGGGCAGTAACTAGAAAGCGCACAGGCTAAGATAAATTTAGTAGCAATATAAAAAAGTTGGAAACCCAATTATTTGACGTAATAAATGAAGCTGTGTTCTGCTTCGCGGGATTCAGTTTTGCCAGTCAATGCTTAGTTCGCACACAAAATTTACATTTTATAATTAAACAATTTACAACTTTTTTGAAGGTGTATTGGCTTCTCTTGTTTTAACGGTGAAGTCATCAAAAATCGTTGGTAGTATTCTAAAAAAAACTCAAGTCTCGACATTAGAAAGAAATAGTAATTTGGTACGAAATGTTTTGGATTACTGACAACTACCGTAACTTATTATTACATTTGCAAACCGTAAAGATGTAGCTTTAGCATGTTCAGATTTTTTTTTACATGGAAGATTGACGTTTCTTTTAATTAAAACTGGACAGATACACACATTAAAAGTACACGGTTTTGTTAATTATCAGGACAACCATAAATCGTTAAAAGAATGTTTGAATTTTCATTATGGTTGATACATTATCTTTCATTGTGCCAGTTAGATATCTACAAAGATGCAATTTTTAACAGCATAACGAAGCATAATATTTACAAAAATAAAGCATACAGCATGATCTTGAAGCTAATATAAAAATAATAACAATGAAATATATTACTACAGTATACGATACAAAATAAAACAAAAACAAATTATCTAGGCAATTTAACAATTAAACGAAAAAAGTACTATGTGCCTTCAACAAAAAATAAAGTTTCACCTACGAAGATAATGATAGTACTGACAAAGGGGAATTGTCAACACTTAAGTTAGGAAATCTAAATTCAAACAATGAAATTAAAATTTTAGTTCATTCTTTTGTTTGTTTTTATAGAAAGCAAAATAAAGCATAGTTTTAAAAATTAAAAGCATAATTTTCTGTCAAGTAAAACATAACTGTGGTTGCCCTAATAATAACCAATCACATTATTCGTATGTTATTGAGAATTTTGCGGTTATATCGCCTTGAGGTTTATATTGAAGTCGTACATGGAAGGCCTACATCGACGCACATTATACAGTTAAAATTTTATTTTGCAAAAGATTTTACTCACCCATTAAAATAATAATAAAGACGTAGATGATAAGAAAACAATTTCAAAGTTTATTTACTTAATATATTTGTGTAAATAACGAAAGAGAACTATCCACATGGGAATTCAAGAAATGTTCTTGAAAACTCGATATAAGTTATAACTTATAAGATATGAAGCAGGTTACTGTTGAATTTATTAAAATGTATAAGGCTTTAAGATAGAAGGGGTGCAAAAGGCTAATATGAAACTGTGATTCGTTCCACTGACAACTGATAAATGCGCTCTCTAACATGGCTACAGTAAATGTTTCTTCTCATATTATATTAAAAAGAGTTTCGCTCCGTGATGGATGGCCGACCCCATATAGCGGAACAGGATAACGCAAGAATAAAGAAGAGTATAATTTAATGAATACCCAGAGGACAGCGAAACCAGGAAAGGAGGAGGGATACAGAACATAAGACTTCGCTAAAAATTAATGAATCTTGCAATAAATTCTCTTCTTCTCTACTAAAAAAATACTTACAAGAGTTACGCGAATCGCGTCTCCATAGGCCTACTTTTAGTTCTGAGTTTGATATACTTCGAGATCAGCCTATTTGTTCAGGTAGCCTACCATGCACTACCATAGGTCCAACCTCAATTCTAGGCCTAATGAGGAAAAAAACTCAGATAAGGTATCTGTCAACGAAAGTACCAAAGAATGACTAACCTTGAAATATTTATGTATAAATCGACGAGCTATGCTATAATTATATGTTTGTGTTTCTTGTTTCTTTTTTCTGTTTTTTTAGCTGTAGTATTACTTTAAATACCTTTAGTAGGCTATTACATTAAATATCCAATATTAGTGTAGTGTTAGTCTTAGTGTTGTTGTAAGGAGACTTTTTTAAGCTGTTACTAAGCTTAATGCAATATGTATTTCTATTTATTAAGTGCCAGAATGGTACTTTCTAATTGTGTGATGGACTGGAAAATGTCTGTCCGTCCGTGTGTTTGTAGGCGCGATAATTCAAATAAGCTTTATCGGATTTTCATGAAACTTGTTATATACATTTATAACGTCCACGGGACAAAGCCTATTGATTTTTGACCAAATTGGTTGACTGGTACCGGAGTAAAGCCCAATTTAGTTCCTATTTTATGGTAATATATTAGACAGAATTTATTAAATGCAAATAACTTCTTATGACACCATATTGTTTACAGTGTTCATATATGGCTTTGGAAGTTGCAATACAGTTAACTTTAACAAATAACATACCCACATATTCCTTCACACATGTTTAGAAAACTTTAGTCCTTTGTTTTTCCGTAAGCCCTGCTTAATGAATCGAGTTCGATTCTATTACAAAAATAACTTACTTTCTGCATATAATACAGTAATTGCAATTATCACCGATAAAAGCATTCTGGCACTTTGTTATATCAGTTTACCTATTTTATTTTATTTCATATCTATTTCTTCCTTATATATTTCGATTTATAGGCCTACTTCTTTCTCCTTTCTTTCATAACATAAGAATAAGCTAAGAATACAATGTAATACGTGCCACTAAATCAGTAATACTGTAGGCCTACGTGCCACAAAATCACTAGTACTATACGTGTCACTAGGGTCTAAGGTAGGAGGAACGTGCGTTTTAAGAGAGGTGTGTGCTATCGAATAGCGAACGGTTTGTACCTCGGTAAAGGGAAGGAAACCAGTTTCAATATATAAACATATTTTAAGAATTTGACAAGTTTAACTTTGAAATAAAATGCGGCAGTTTTGTCAATATAATGCGATTTCCGTTTTTAAGTTTAAATTCTTGTAGGTTTGTAAAGACTATTGAGTGACGACCTAAATTTGATGAGTTCATACTGATGATTTTTTATTATTATTATATTATTATTTTGTATCTTGAATTACGGATTAACTGTCTAAGGGTGTCACATAACTAAATTTTCTTCTGGATGAACATATAAATATTAGTGTGTAGGCTCATCAGGCAGGGCTTTTAGTTTTGCTTTGCCCAGGGCGACGATCAGGTGACCCAAGAAAGGCTAGCATCTCTATTATATAATGCGAAGTTCGAAGCCCCCAAGCATTTCGAATGGCTCTCGAGGCCAGCCAATCAGCGGCCGAGCTGCCGCAACCAGATAATTTCGAAAAACGAGTTTATACTTCATTGGAAATCTATATCTTGCTTATTAATTGCATACTTCAGTAATTTTTCCCTACTGATGACCCTTTTTCCCTACTGATGACCCTGTAAGTTGCTGGTAGCAAGCATCAATTTTATATAGGCTAGATTCATATCAATTAAGTTATAGCCTAATATTGTGCATTCTATCGAAATGTGCGGCTACCGATTATTTTATGTAATTCTATTTTTAATGTGAGTATTTTTCAATTTTAAAGCTCCTTACTTAGATGCAAGAAATAGGCCTAATGTCTGACGGATTGATTTTACACTGAATGTGGTTTCGCCGTAATTTATTCCTAACCTAAACGGCTGCTCTAATACTGTATTCTATATTTTAATATTACTGCTATATATGTGAAATCTTCACATATTTTACCCATTAATGAATGAATTTAATTACTTAATTAGGATCTAAAATTTAGTTAAGAAAAAAATAGCGCTTTATGGAAGCAATATTAACTATATGGGTTGTTCCTTGCAATGCGACGAAATAAACTAATTTTAGTCAATAAAAAAGAACGTAGGCTATAGAGAAATATTATTATTATTATTATTATTATTATTATTATTAATATAACAGCTACTATAAATATAATTTTTACGTATTTTGCCCTGCAAAATAGTGCGCAAATTAAAGGAAAGAGGCTATTTTTTATTTTTACAGACATAAGGCATGAGCACCCGTTAAAAGAGGCGAAGTGCGAAAATTTTGCACGGGTTTACTCTAGCAGAAATATATACCACAACGCAATGGTTATACTATTGCTATTAATGTAACACTTCTAAAATAAAAAAAATGTATGTTATCTTTGTATTTTTATACTTCAAATCTCCTGTATAGCAATACAAGTGCGTTGGACTTAGCCTAACTGAAAGAAGTTTATTTTGTTAAAATTTTCGTGTGCTAACAAAATTTTTATTTTTGGTTATGTAATAAAGAAATATATACCACAATAACTCAATAGTTTAGGCAGTAGTAATAAAAAACTTTTAAGGTGCCCATACCACTACGACAGAATTTAGGATAGCCAACAAAACTAACTTACAGTAACATAGACATGAAACGAAATCCAATAGGCTAAAAGCATGCCTGTGCGGTTACACACAGCACGTTTGATTTGTGGAGCCCTCTGGCGATTGGTAACCAGAACTACTAGCACAACTTTGGTTTGCGTCACATGCTTTTGCCACTTGGCTGCGCTACTGACGTCATCGGAGAGACACACTAATCGATTTCCTGTCCCAGTTGGATAGGCTGCACTGCACAACTTTACTGTCCTGTTCTCCCACCTCCTCCTCCCCCTCCTCTTGCGCCTCACACCCCACATCCTCACAACCAACCCTTTTCGATCTCTTCTCATCATACACGGGCTATTGGATACTTTCATGAAAACCAGTCGCCATTTTTTCTACTTCGATGAATGTTCCAAATACGAAAATCGTGAATCAAATTCAGTTAATGAGAATGGTACTTTACTTGTGTGTTGGAGTGTACATTGCTTCCATATTTATATTATAATCCCAACTCTCGCTAACAAAATTAAAAAAAAAATCTCCCATGGGCTATTCACCAGACTCAACTGCTAACAAAAATGCTTTTTTGTAAACTGAGCCAATAGTTTTTTTTTTCTATTCATCGACGGCTTCATTTGTGAGGGGACGTTATCTATCATGTTAAATTGTTATAAGTTAAAAATGAAAGATTAGATGCAAAGAACAAATGGCTCCAAGAATATATATATTTAAATCATGGCATGTTTTAATACTTTTTTAACATACACCAAGTTTTAAGCCTTAGGTTATCTTGTATTGCTCCCTCTAATATTTATATGTTGCCTCGTGAACAAAATTTAACAAATATTACAGGAAAAGGGGGCTAAAAGTGCTTGAGTAATATGTACAATGACTGGGTTCGCGATTATTCGTTACAAACAATTTGTCAAGCGACTATTCTCTACGCATAAATCTGTCACTGTCTCATTTGAAATTAATTGCTGTTCCTAATAAATTACTTCAAATGTCATTAGTGCAGTGCCATTTTCTCTAAGAGTGAGATATTACTAACAATGTATACGTTAGATTTGAGGCTTTCCTGGCGAATCTTATGTAGAAAATCTTCTCGGGTTTGCAGCCAGGTGAGAAGTTTGTTGTGGTCCAACGTTTCCGAGGCTGACGCTGCCTCCATCCTCTTCAAGATGATTTATCGGGATCATGGTGCAGATCAAGAGTTGGGATGGGTCTTTGGTCTTCTTTAGCCTTATAATCCTGGAACCGCCATACAGCAAGACCAGCTCCTTCAGATTCCCTGAGGATGGAGGCAGCGTCAGCCTCGGAAACGTTGGACCACAACAAACTTCTCACCTGGCTGCAAACCCGAGAAGATTTTCTACAATGTATACGTTGTTTACTTGTTTAAAACCAATCCATTTGGAGTACCGGAAATCTGATTTACTAAATCTGAAAAAGGAAAAGATATACGGGTACTTACGAGACATCTAAGAAATCGAAAAGGGATTGTATGGCGTTGCGATAAATGTGAAGAGTGTAACGCAACCATCATAATAATGGAGGATGGAAGTAAGCCTATAGTTCTTTCCAAAACATGAAAGCTTCAGTTCTTGGAGCTACTCAGACAACATTTTCCCCTGCAACTTAACTGTAGGGATTAGTGAATAATAAACGATTCTCATTTTATTGTGAACAACTGAGTTTAATAGAATATTCTAATTTGAGTGAATAGGTCTACTAAGGTATTTTTCTAGTTACCGGTACATTTACATGCCAATAATTGTAAAATTATATCATCCATGTCTATAAAGTGGTCAGGAGGCCCAAGACTGCCAGATCCTTAAATACATGTTGAGCAATTCTGAACTATATAGGCAGACTTCAACGACTTTAAAATTCAATCTATAGCTTCATTATATCTTCCCGTACGTAACGCAAAACATATTACAAATAATTATGACGAGCAATAAATTATTAATGACCAGTTTTTACTTAGAAGGAGAGTACAAATAAAATATAGGCCTAACAGTTGTGTTTAATTGTGAGATAACCTGAGAACGACTGTTCGCTTGTCTTTATTCCGTCATGCTTTGTTGCGCTCCGTTAATTTCTTGCCAGAACTTTTAGGGACGAAGTCACGTTTCGGATTTGTCATGTCACGACGCTTTCCACTCTTACATTGTTGCATCTTCCCTCTTCGTCCCAAGTCTACATCTTGATACAGAATGCCACAGAAATACCTATACAAAATAAACTTTCTTACTGCTCATTATGCTTAGTGTTAAAAGTGAGAAATATAAAATGTGATATAACAATAAGCAATATAATTATCAGCTTTAAATCAAGCTACAGCAAGCTGTAAAAAAAAGATGGGCTGCTTAAAAATAAATTCCAGACTTAGAATAATATGCATACTCGTCTAAACACGGCAGCTCTGCGCGTTACATCATATTGTTACAATTAATAACAACAATAATAGATATAATAAGGAAATTATAATCGTTGATCCATATCTACTCATTAACAAGAGGTTTTCCATTGTATCGGAAACCAACTTAATAAATTTAACAGCAAAAGTAAAAGTAAAAGGTGATTCAGTTATATAAACTGCAGATAATTGAAGCTTAGTATGTTGCATGCCAATGATACTATAAATTATTCGGGTTTTTAGCTACAACTTTTACATATGCGATATTATAAGCTACCTGTAACGGTATTTTTACAACTTCTGGGTAGGAGATGTCATGCAATACCGTCGTATATGATAGTGTTACACTTTACAATTAAAAAAATGTAAATAAATCAGTATTTACTATGAGAAAAAGTCACTATAACCCGACAGCTTGAGAATGGCTATTTTATGGAAGGCTAATGACTAGGGCTCGGTTGACATAAAAATGCCTGGAAAATGGCCTATAAAAGACTTTATATTTATGAAAATATTATATGAAAAACTGAAAAGACAATATTTCTAAATATGTATTTTAAAAAGGGAATATTATAGTAGTATATTAATAAATAATATAAACAAAACGATTAAGTGTTTTTATAACTTATTAGGCCTACTATTTCTTTATTATGTTTTATATTATTTATTTATTTATTTGGGCGTGACAATATACAGGCATTATGAGCCATGTTATGACACCTCTTAGCAAACAAATTATGATATCGCTTTGTCTGTAATGTTGGAAAATTCCATTCTCAAGACAAAATTGGGGAAAAATGCAATGAAAGAATAAAAGTTCATAAAAAAAAGACTAGTAGAGAAGGAAAAAAGCAAAAATTAAAAAAAAAAAGCAAAATGAAAGCAGGTAATTTTTGTTCCTTTTGAGGCGAGACGAATTCATACTAGCCTACATCCTGCATTGCCTATGATTACTCAGAAAAAAAAATATGACATTTCATAAACTTCCGAGCCCTACTAATTAGTCAAAACTTTTAAGAAAACGGAAGTACTTCATCTAACATAGGGCTACATTTTCTAAATACAATTATTGTTTCTAAATAACTTCATTTTAAATAAATATTTGGGAATATCATGCTCAACTTAAAACAAACTAATTGTTGTTAGGCCTACTTAATTAGGCTACTTTAATTTAACATTACAATATCAATATAGGTTCTAGTTATTTTTCCACTTGTACAGAGCACTGTACTTGTTATGCATATGCCATCGCTTAAATAGTTAATAAATCTTTTAAATTATAAATTGAAACTCCATAAAATATTTTCTTGTTTGACCATACTATAACAGAGGTGTAACGAGTTTTTTTTTTTTTGGGGGGGGGGGGGTTGAATCCCCCCCCCCATTGATTAAATAAAGGAAAATTGTACAATTTTTTTAAGTCTGCTTATAAATTACTTAATACGAGTATAAAGCGTGGGAAGCTTAAAACTCGTTATTGTGCATCGTAATGTTTAAAATTTTCCGGGGGAGGACCCCCGGACCCCCCTCTCCCTGTGGGGTATTCCATACCCTCCAGACCCCCCGGATGTTATAACTCCCCCACATGGTCGGCCTGGTTACGCCCATGTACTATAATACGATTATTATGTGTATCGTAACGGTATCATATTGCTATTCATTTCGAAACTGATTTCATTATAATATTGGTGTGGTATCGAATATTATCAAACACAGAACGATCTCGAAACCTTGAGAGAAGCAACTGAAAACTGCGTAATAAACAACCTGTATTTAAAATAAAATAAATTCTGTTCATGTTAATTTTAATATCATACTAAAATAAATTCACTTCGTGTGTCAGAATCCGCTGGGCAATTAAGATACTCCTATGAAAATTATGAAACTTCCTTTGTTGGTTTCATAAACATACTCATCTTAATAAATGTCATTATAGACTCGTTGTATAATTTACTAATTTTTGGCAATGCAGTGACTTCGAAATAAAACAGTCACAATAAGTTAAAAATAGCCAACATTACACTTAGAAAATGTTTATATGCCTTTAGTGCTTGTATTTCCCTCATTGAAAACTTTCGTTCGCTTCACAGACATAGATCCTCCTGCAACTTGCATCACAAGTGTGGGTATACAAATCCTTGGACTTTGAAGAGAATACAAAGCTTAAGGTTCACTGCTTTCGTAAAGGGGATGTATTATGAGCCTTTCTTCCAGTAGCAGTTCAGCTGTGAGGGAAGTTCACAAAGGTCAAGTTAATTCGGCGAGTAGTCTTAGCTGAAAGCATTAGTATACTAATAAAAAGAGTCAATACTTTTACTTGTGAGGGGAAAAGCACTATAATTTGTCCCACTCTAGTTTGATCCTGTTCAAAACAAAGGGGAGGAGAACTCACAGAGAGTTCGCGGAAAATTCGCATCATGTGACAAAACGTGATTGGTTAGTCATTAGCATGCGCCATTACCAGGGAGTGGCTTCCTAGTACAGAAGTAGTGTTCGTAAGTTCATGCAACAATAATACCAACATTTACACTTGAAATAACAAACTCTCACTGGCATCGTCATCATTATAGTAGGCTATATCAAGTAGCAACCAAAACAAAGGATTCATTGTTCACGACGACCCTGCGGGTGAGTTGTACTGAGAATAAACAAACTACCACTAACACGGTGATGTCATGCGTTCTCACGTGCGGACTATGACAGCCACGCCTCTTTGTTTTGAACAGGATCGTTCTTAAATGGGATATAGAATAGTATGATTAATGGTGAAGAACACATGCGAAAACAATTATTAATGGTAAAAATACCTTGATTGCATTAAGTTTAGAGAACTACGGAATGTTCAAGTGAAGTTGGTCATATGCACACACCTGGATCCCTGGCTCATTGGGCAAGCGAAGCGAAAGAGCGTAACAGACGACGAATCATAATTGGATCTCCTCGTAGTCTTCTGCTTCACCTCCCAGGCATCAGGTGTCTCCACGTCTGCGCTTGGCCGCGCCTGAAATCATCACAAAGGAACAGAGTCACTCGCGTTTGTATTTTCTTCTTGCTCGCTGGTGCCCATCCACTAGAACACTTGCCCTGGTCTACTGTGTGTTTCAAATCCAGAGCGCTGTAGGAATATTCCAATGTAATGAATGACTATTTTAAAATTATATCTCACAGAAATATACATTACATTCTTTAAAGCTAAATTTGTCTTTGACGGGAAATACTTTATAATACTAAGATGCTCTGATAGTTGAAAGGGTTGAGCTCAGATAAGTCTCTTGTACGAATTGTTTCTTTTAACAAGGCATAATAAATAAATTGTTTAGAAAATGTCGGCCTATATACCACTGTTATACTTAAAAAAACAACAGCTGAAGTCTACAGGAAATATAAAAGACCAATTAAATAAAATAAAACGCACTTTAATTAACTTGTATTGTAGTTTTGTAAACTATTATTATAAGTGTATAGTAAATTATATGATAAAATACTTTATGGCAAGACAAAGTGGGTTCTAGTCTAATTACACTGAGCGCAATGTACTCTTAGTCAAGTATTATTTACAATGATGAAAGAATATATGTTTACAAAGTTAAAATTGACAAAGTGGTTAAATTATGTGTTTTTTCAAGTATAATAGTGGTATGTATGCTGACATTTTCCAAACACTTTATTTATAACTATACCACTTCAATCATGAAGCTGATCAATTATAAGGCATAGTAAGTTTGCGGAAAATATGATACAAATGACAAGTAACTTCAATTGTAAGAAATAAGCATACAGTAAGTAAATAAATAGTTTAATTAATCAGAATTATTATCTTAACAATGCTTTAAAAGTATTTTTAAGGAAAAGAAACAAATCCATGGCATATCAAGTTTATAAACATGCACTACTAGTACAAGCGCCATATCTTTGCTTTTTTTTTTACGCAGGAGAGTTGAAAATGAGTGAAAAACTAGCTCATTAGTTGTAAAATAAGATAGCTTTTACTAAAAAATATTGTATGCACCAAGTACGCAAAACCTTTAGCTGATTCATCCCCTATATCTAGATTCGTCCACTAAAACCCTGCTTTCTGTCCTTGATACCTAAATAGCTATTCCCATACAGAATATATAAGTTTTACCATTCCCGTTGTAGGGACGTTTTATGCGGCGCACGAAGCGATCTGTCGGGTAAGGGATAAAGTTTGGATCACCAGTGGCGGACGCAGAATTTTTTTTTCGGGGGGGGGGGGAGATTTGCATAGGTAGAAAGAATACAAAAAAAAATTAATCAACTTACATATAAAATTAGTTTATAAAACTGGCCACTTAGAGTGTATATATAGCCTTTTTTTCAAATTTCGGGAGGGGACATCCCCCCTATCCCTCCCCCCTGCGTCCGCCACTGTGGATCACTATTTGACCAGATAAGGACATGGAGGACCTCAGAGGATGAGTGATCAGCCCAATGCTGGGGCTACTTCCGACACAACACGGTCGATACATAAGTCCAGTCATTCATTGTATGGCCAGGCGGCTTCCTTTCTTTAGGAGAAAAAGTTTGCCGACAGCTCCCATGTTCTTTATTTTTACCGCACCAATCAGCTAGTTACACCAGCCAATCAAAATCTAAGAATGTCCCGTGACGATTTTGACAGTTACTCGTCAACTCCGCGTGGAGTGAAATGAGCGGTTGCAAGATGAAGTTACAATAAACAATAACATGTGTGAATTTATTAAAGGGAAGGAAGAATTGAGGTCAGTGATAACGCGAGAATATTGCAACGTTGATTTTGTTTTGAAAGCGGAAGCCAAGACCGATTTAGTCAGATCAGTTAACATAAAGAAACACCAACTTAATGGTTTATTCCTTTGAAACCGCCTGGCCATGCAATGAATAACTGCACTGTACTAGTCAAGGCGCGGACGGGATGAAGATTATACAGTAATGGCGGTCAATGTTATTCGCGGTCCATAATGTTGGTATGATTCTTTTTTCTTAATGGTTTCCCATTGTGGGATGTAGTGCATCTCCTCAGACACAACTTAAACACGAATGATATTGCATTTTGTTGCCATAAAGTATTTTAAAGTATAGGCTACAGTTTGAGTAAGTTCCCGGCTGAGTGGTCTAGGCATTTGCGAACAAAACTGAAAAAGTGAGGAATCGGCTATCATGACATGTGAGAGTAAAATACTCATACAAAAAATTAGTTAATTAGAAACACAAATCTTATTGTAAACAAGATCATTAAGGTTAGAAATTACAATTTCCCCCCTGACAAAATAGTGCAATCGGTAAGGTTTTCGAGAGTAGACAAATTTTGGGTCACAGAAACAAAATTTAAATTTGGTCTATGTACAACTTATTAGTTTTTAGTTTCGCTATTGGACATCTGATTTTCCAGATTGTTTTGGACTCGAATGCAGTAAAGCGTGTATTTTGGATGAGAATTTAAAAAACAGTATTTATTCATAGCAAAGCATAATAGAACAACATTATCATTGAATAAGTTATATTTTAGTTCCTGGAAGCGGGTTACTTGTTAATATAGACCAGATACGATAAGATCTTCTAGAAAATGTATATTGAGGACGACATTCTGGAGAAGACAGAGGGCAATAAGGTCGAGGTGAACTTAATGTAAACCAGTATTAAGGAGTAGTGTGTGGCTAGGGTATGGATAACATGCTCGGTACGCCACATTATCCGCTCACCACACAGCTCCAGGCAGGTAAGACATCTTCCCAGCTCCTGCTGCTGAAATCTGAGTCAAGACAACTCCTAGAAACTCTATCCACTGCACAACTTAACTTGCCTTACCCCTTCAAGGGTCAACAGAATCCTAAACTGGGTTTATAGCACTCAACTCTCATCACTTCTATTTCTGAACATCTTCTGGGTGAATAATGTAGGCTGAAAAGAAAGTTTAGGCTATACAGATTCAAGGAAATACGGATATTTAGTATTTCACCTCTGCATTAAAGTAAATAGTGGCAACTATATTTAATGCTAGTGGCAGTTAGGTTAGAAACAGTGACATTAGTGTTAATCACATGTAGAGCTAGGTTAGTGACAGGTTAGGAACAGTAAAAATAGTTTAGCAGGGCACACTCAATTCTTCGCGTTTCGTAATGTACCGTATTTAATCTCGCACATGGTTTGTTGGGTTTGTACACCTGTTTACCCAGCATTCTCACTGTTTTCGCAGTGAGGGTTAACCACCAACTTCAAATCACGAGTCGGTTCTGAGCAGTAAATACTGTATGTCTGAAATTCAGCCAGATCGTGTTATAAAAGAAAGTGTATCATTTTGGGCTGGCGGGTTGGACCAAATCATTCGTCAAATCGTCATCTCTCCACAGAACGATGCATAACGATGTTGTTGTATTAGGAAACGTTGCCACCGGGTAGTAACCCAATTGCAATGAATAAATACATACATACATAACAAAATAAGTGTGATTTTAGGTGTTATATGAAGAGAATATCAATTTTAAAATAAGGGCACTCTATAATTGAATTTTACCAGAATATCATGTTCGAGTCCCAGTTTTATGAACCTACTTTCCTTGCACTTGAGATGGTCTCGAAGCACATCTGATTATCCAGCTTAACAATGGCTTGTTAATCTAAGCTAGAATGCCTAACACGCTGAATGTTGTAGCAAGTTTTAGTTCAAAATTGGTGCAAACATGTGCCAATTTTACGCATAATGGAAAAAATTATAGTCCTATACTGAATTTACGAGTAAAATATTCATGTTTATTTGCTGAAATGTGTGGGGATTTATCCTGCCTCAGACAATTCTGATGTATGAAATGAAAGATTCTTCAATAACAACTCTTAGCTTCAACCAATTTGATAAGTTACGAATATTTCCACTATTTGTACGGCATAAAAAATGTGAAGATGAAAACAGATGTAAGAAAATCGATATCCAGTCATATATTATGTTAAATGTTGTAGTACTTATTAGTGGTAAGTTATATTACAAAATTAATATGACAAGAAATTAATAAGAAATCAAAGCAATTTCGGATATTAATAATCTAGGCCCAGCACTAATAGAAATCTATCGGTGAACTTGGAAGTTTTAAATAGCTGAAGAAGCCTTTTAAGTAGAATTTTATTAAAATCACAAAACAGTAATAACAATACGTATATTTAAACACATTCCAGATAGGCTATAATTTTATACTTAAATATGCATAAAAATGAATCGACCGGATTTATAAAGTTTGTCGCAAACTTAAGTTGGCTAGGTTAGAATGATTATACGTCACATTTATGAAGACTCGTGATTTTTACCGACTCACCCAATTCTGTTGGTTAAAAGCCAAGACGATTCTTGCAATGCAGATACTCCCCAGACATTTTCAGTTTCTTAACCTGGTGGTCCACAAACATTTCCAGTGAGCTGGTCTAAACGTGATATCCTCTCAATCAGACATCCGTTCATGTCGAAGTCCAAAACGTAACAACCCAAACCGGAACCTTTTCTGTAGATTCCCCTGGTAAAATCAAATCAAACTAACAGCTATATTATCGTTCTATAAACAAAACCTGAAAAAAACTGAATGTATAGTAGTAATTAATAGATTTTACTTTCATACAGTTTTAAGAAACACTCTTCATCTTTAATAACAACTTCATTTGAGAAATATTTTAAAGTTTTAAAGAAAATTAATAAAGGGAAGCTAATTTAACTACCCTCGATGGATCGATGCAGGAAGTCTCTGTTCAGTTATCTATTTGTTACTACGCCTGGCAGCGATCTCGAGATTTCCTACAATCGGATATCCATGCTGGTTGATTGAAAAAAAGTACTAAGTTACAAATATTTCCGAGAATAGTTTTTAGTGCTCAAGGATCTCAAAATCTCAGTATCTACGGAACGGGCAGTTATATTAAAAAAGGGACTGGAACTCAGTGACATTAAGTAGTTATGTGCATAAGAAACAGCTCACCACCCCCTTTTTAAGGTGGTGACTTTTCTGATTACGGATCGGGAAGACCTGTTTTCAATCCTCGGTACTTCCAGCGAATAGGACGACGCATGAAGACCATTAGTCCATACGCATGTCATCTACTAGTGAAGTCGAAAGACGGAGTACTATAAATGAAGCAGTAGTTGATCGGAACAAAGAATAACTGGGGAGTAATCAATGTACTATTTCTCACATAAAATGAGACACAAAATAATAATCTACCTCAATATAACTTACAACAACACTACATTGTGCTTCTGAATAGCAATTAGAATCATGTAACTGCATGGGTGGCCGCGCTATTATTGGACGAATGGCAACTTGGCGTCTCAAGTTCAGTACCCGAACGATGCAAAGGACTACAGTACTCGACCACACACGTAATGAGGATCATTAACATGCATTACAATTCAGATTTTCTGTTCCTAAACGGTCGTGAGTTTGTAAATAAAAACGATCGTATGAATATATTGCCTTAGTTTTGTATTAAAGCTTTCTAATTAGAAACATTATGCTAAACTGTATTCAAGTACAAAAAGAAGATATTGTTATACATATTAGTGTGTGTGTGTGTGTGTGCGCGTGTGTGTGTGTGTGTAATAAAGGGTTTGTAGGGGTATATAATATTTAAAAAAATTATTTGAACATGAAGACGATACACCATTGTTTTTATAGAAAGTGTTAAGAAAATTCCGAACAAACTTTATAAAATAATTAACTTATTATGCTCCAACTTTGCTTATTTAGTTAACCTTGCAGCATAAGATTCTTGATTATTTATAATGTTTATAAGTAAATGAATATAATTAGAATAAAATTATGTAATTCATGCAATGTACGTAAAACGATGTCAGCATTAATAAATATGTTTTAATTACTTTTCTAATAAATAAATGATTTAAAAAATCAAGCGGTTCTGTAAATAATCGCGGCCGAAGCCGCGGGCGCCTGCTAGTGTAACTAGAAATGAATATGCTAATATGCCTGTTGAATCCACGGTATCATTGTGGTATCCATGGTTTCATTTAGTAGAAAAGTAAGAAGTAACGTATTGGCTGGTTTGTTCATACAATTGTTTTTGTGTTCCTGGTGTTCTCTAATTGAAAGAATCAGCTGCTTGTTGCGGTTTCTTGGTGACGGGCTTGTGAATCAATAGGTTTGGTTTCTCCCCCCCCCCCCCTACAAACCATATCAGTGTTTGTCGTGCTGGATAACATGTTTTATTCACCGCAGCTTTGCTAGACTACCAAAGCAAAGCATATTACTCAACATTAAACTCATTTTAAATTAATTAGCTACAACTGCAGCCAGGCTAACTGTCCGTCAGGAAAAATGTGATAACGAGTCCTCAAAATTATAACTCCCAAAGGCAATTAAAAAACTTCCAGAACTGCAGTAAAAAGCACATTAATGGACGTCGGATTAAGCACAGCTCATATTCCAATTTTACGTTAACATCAGTCAGAGAGAGTCTCCCAGATATATTTTTATATGCGCTTACTCGTCAGTGGTGATCTACTTTTTTAAAAGACTAATTAGTAGTGAAAACAGTATTTTTAAAGAATCTTATGTAGTTTATAAACGTACAAGCATATACATTTAATGAACTAGAAAGCCCTTGTGGCGTCTTTATCCAATAAAATAGTGGAAATAGTGGTCACATCTGTTGGTACCGGTACTGCATTTGTTCACCAATTTTGTCAATGAATTAAATAAAAAAACAGAAAACACTTTGTACGTCTAAGATCAGGAGAGATACACCATTCTATATACTATATTAAACTATAGGCCTACTATAATGCAACATGGCATGGAATTATATGAGAGTATGTATCTTTTAAGTAAACATTAAATTTATTTTGCTGGGACCATTTTTCCAGGGCGTGAATAATATCTGGCCTTTTCTATTTATAAATGTTGAGAATTTTCGCACCCGTTCGAAATATTCATCCATACCTATACAGATTTCACTATTTATATTCAAGAATGTGAAGAAATATGACATAAAAATAGTTCATATTTATAGCCACATTATTTTAATCTTTCAATCGTTGGTTGCCCTATTCTGTTAAATACTAAATAAGCATTACACACGATAATTTATATGTTATGAGAGAACCACCCGCTGATGAAACAAATCTTAGGATGGATTATCAAGGATAAAGAGAGGTGTATAATTTTCTTGTTTGAACAATACTGTTTTTGCAATAGTCTTAATAAATCCTACTCGTAATCTCTCGAAAGCCTACATTAACTATGATAATAAATTTCAATTCTAACAATAAAGTCTACCGAAAATAATCCTAAGACGGTCGTAGTGTAACAACCATGCACACCCAGTTTCGCACCAATTCTAGGAAATTTGTGTCTCAAAGATTTAAAGGTCATCGGTGCCCATCAAAATGTATACAATAGCTGTAAATAACTGAAGATTAACGAGAGCAGTTCGGATAACATCTGTATTACTGGATCTCAGACGGATTAAAACTTGCTGAAGAGAGTGTACGTAGCCAATAAAGAGAATAAGAACAGACGAATCAGTAGAAGAGGCAATACAAAACGCGAGTGAGGGAGGAAGGGGAGTATGAAAAAGAGTAAAACATAAAGAGCCCACAAAAAGAACTTGTTCCATTGAACCTTGCAACTCTTCTTCACGTTGTTGAAGATGAGAAGAATAGGGAACCTGCTCAGCCAAGGGACTCTCTCAATGACGTCATCAAAACTGCAGTATACTTGGCGTTTTTCCCCCTTTCCTTTCTTTTTGCCTTTCATCAGTGGTTGCGAAATCTGTGAGACTCAAAGGGGTTAGTTTCGCTTCATCTGCTGATAATATATCAGTCTATGAAAAGTCTACAATAGTCCACCAGGTAATTAGTAAGTGTGGTTTCTTTGTACCGTGTTGGTTTGTCTTTGCAACATCTTATCTCTTTGTTTGTTATTATTATTTTTTGTTTGTTTGTTTGTTACATTTCCCATCCATTAGTGAACTGCAGATCTTCAATTAGATAGTTTTTATGCACAGATGATTTTTCAAAATACCAAAATAAGGAGTATACTGAATACTGGATCCTGGATACAGCCGTATTGCCTGGTATTGCCTTAGAACAGCGTTTCTCAACCTATGGTCCACGGACCATGGTGGAGATGGTCCGCAAACATAATTAAAAAATATCATAAAGCAAGTGGAAAGTAAAGAAGTAAAATTTTTTCACATATTTCGTTATAATGACCAATAATCAATACCCCAAATATTAAAAATATAGGCCTTCCTTTAAAAATGGGATGTAAAATTAGGGGTCCGTAAATTTTTTTAGACATTTTAGAGGTCCTCGGGTTCAAAAAGGTTGAGAAACGTTGATTGGGAAGAAAAAATAAAATTCAGGCATACTACCTCTCCATGTAGGGGATCATATTATAGTACCCGTACAGTATCTCTATATATATAAAAGGCTTTGCCCTGACTGACAGGAATCAACGTAGAGCCTAAACTATAATAGGTAGAGACTTGGAATTTTGATAGTACCTTCGTTTCATAATGTAGGTGCTCACTAAGAAAGGATTTTGAAAAATTCTCATTGTAAGTGCCAAAAATTAAATGTTTTTGAAAATACTTAATCCCTTTTTACATAGAATTATCATAACAAATTCACAAAACATATTGTTGCCAGTGCTATAGGTGGGTTTGGATTAAATGAAATGGATGTTTGACAAATTAGAGAAGGTATCATTATAATTAATATTATCTGTATTAATAAAAGGAATTGTCCTCGATGTCCAGCGAAATCTACTGAACGCAGAGATCTGAAATTTTAAACATAGGTGGGCTGAAGGGTCGGAAAATGCACATCCACGCCGGAATTTTAATTTTAGCTTTTGTTCGTGAGTTATGAGTGAAAAACGGACAAAAAACGTGCATATTTTGCATTTTCGAAACATAAGTTTTCACTTATACATATCAATGTCAAATCAATTACAGTTGGCTTTGGCTATTTTTGTCATACCTTGAAAATAAAACTTTCGCGATCGCTTGAATGTTGTAAGCCCTAAATATGGTCAAACGTTGTTTTATTTGAACGAATCTCACTATACAGAGGTTTTCTGGGCCAAGAAACTCGAATCTGAGGTCGCTTTTACCAGACGATGCTATCTAATCGTGGTATGTAGTCCACGTGATTTAGGTGTTAATAAATATAATGATTTTACTATTATGATCTTAATTTTTAATTTTTAAAATAATTATCGCGGGCGAAGCCGCGGGCACATGCTAGTCCTATTATAAGCTAACAATTTATAATCCGAAGCCTGATTTGTTTAGTTTTATTGCCTGCCACTTATTATAATGCTGTGTTTTTATGTGTACAATTTTATGACAGGAACCCGTAGAATGTAACTAATGACATCGTGTGTTTGGTACTGTACTCCTCCTGTCCTTTAAAACCAGAGCTACCGAAGCTCGTGAAACAGCAAACTACGCTTTGAGGAAGTGGAACATGCACATATTCTCAGTCTGATTAACATTTCCGATTGCTGAGGTGCTAAAGCAAAAGCATGGCAAACCGATTATTCAAACATGTTACCTTACTTATCCAGCCCACTCCTTCTACATCCAATATCGACCCCAAAATCTTAGCTTCACCACCCCGTTCTGTATTATTTATGGACCATAAAAAATAAACCGAAGCGTTATGAATAAAACTGAGATAATACAAGGCAAATCTATGGTGTTACCAATAAACTAATAGAAAGATTAAGACTTAATTGTGCTTAAAAATGGAAAGATATGTGTAATAAAAGGGAATAAACCCGAAGTACAGTGATATTGGAAAGATGATTTTTAATAATGCTGCTGGTGATGATGATGATTTTTAAATATTATACTTTTTCGCACTGGATTGCAGATGCAAAAGAAGCACAAGATAATGGCTAGGGTCCAGTGTCAGAACATAAAGAACGAGTAACCAACCTGCGATGAGCCAGTTTTGTACCTTGGAAGATTCTGGATATTCTGCCGGTGACCCGACAGTAAGTAGTAGATTTTCCCTTAACATTTTAAAATCATTTGACATTATTGCATTTTTTATTGAGGTTCATGAATGTACAAATGTTTTGTAACTAATGACTAACTAGGTTTATTGAGAAAGTTACTTTTTTTTTTATAAAGGGTTGCTCATTTAAAATACCCAATACGGAAGCGAAAGAGAATACAAAGTGACTAAAATATTACTAATTTTCTCCTAAAAATCACACAAAAATTAAATAACTTAGTAAGAAAATTCTTCAAGTCAAGATGGGTAGGCCTAGATTTAACGCTGACTTTAACAACACAGATATATATAAGCATTCATGAGCCACAGATTATAGTCTCTGTTGGACACTACATGAGAATATTATAGGAGAAAAATTCCTCCGGCACTGGGACTTGAACCCAGGACCTTTGGCTATTCGCGCCAATGCTCTACCAACTGAGCTAAGCCGGAGCTCAATTCACAGCGCCAGATGGAACTTCTCTCCTATGACTGATTGCCCTAATGGTCTACCTCACAGACAGACAAGTTATGTCATATGCAGTACTCTGAGGCACACTAAGAAGTGATTTTTGTGACCGGGCTCCCACTGTTACTGTACAGTTAACATTCAAGACAGATATATATAAGCATTCATGAGCCACAGATTATAGTCTCTGTTGGACACTACATGAGAATATTATAGGAGAAAAATTCCTCCGTGCCGGAGGAATGAGAATATTATAGGAGAAAAATTCCTCCGTGCCGGAGGAATTTTTCTCCTATAATATTCTCATGTAGTGTCCAACAGAGACTATAATCTGTGGCTCATGAATGCTTATATATATCTGTCTTGAATGTTAACTGTACAGTAACAGTGGGAGCCCGGTCACAAAAATCACTTCTTAGTGTGCCTCAGAGTACTGCATATGACATAACTTGTCTGTCTGTGAGGTAGACCATTAGGGCAATCAGTCATAGGAGAGAAGTTCCATCTGGCGCTGTGAATTGAGCTCCGGCTTAGCTCAGTTGGTAGAGCATTGGCGCGAATAGCCAAAGGTCCTGGGTTCAAGTCCCAGTGCCGGAGGAATTTTTCTCCTATAATATTCTCATGACTTTAACAAATCAATAAGCTCGTTAATAATCAAGACACAAAAGTAACTTGATACAGAAAGATTGCGGAAAGTTTAGAAAGTACAACTTTAAACAAGAGAACGTGTTAATGGCCTGTTTTCAGTTTGTTACATTGAAATCAGATTCGTTCCCGCCCAGGTCAAAAGAATAAAGAATATGCTACATGGAACAAAAATTAACTTTACCTATCATCAACATATCGAACATTAGTTTGATTAGTTTGGGGTCTGAACTTTTGCGTCCCAAAACCACTAAACTAGGACTTTTGCGTCCATAGATCCTCAGATCCAATGACCTGTTTGCGTCCCGGATCTCTCTAGAGAAATGACCAAAATGCGTCCCATGGAATACAGGTAAAATTAATAATTGGTACTATGCAGACCCAGGGTGCACCGCGAGGAGGCGAACTTCTACACACCCCAAAAATTTTAATCCTTGCATTACTGTCAATATTAAATAAAATTGAAGCGGAGAATGAAGTTCTTTGTCTTTTGGCTACCAGTTTACTTTCTTGTGGTTGGTAGGAACTTAAACTATACTGTTCGCACATATTCCAGTCTGCTGAGTGCTTCAGTTCTATATTCAACCATTTTTTCTACCAAGAGGGCCGCAGTAGTAATATTTCCCACAATCGTCAGATAGATGTATCGATCTTGTTCAAGACGGGACGCACGAGGGTTGTTTACGTCAAATTTCACCGGACGCACGAGGGTTGTTTTGATGAAGCGACTACTTGCTTTGGGACGCAAAAGGGTACGACCCATTAGTTTATTAGTCTACCTTGGTGAACGTTTATTTGATTTGAAATTCTGGGTTCGAATCTCAGCTTACGAAACAATAGTCAAAATGGCGGTTGTTATTGAAAGCGTGTGGTGTGTTCATCTCAAAAGGCTGGCTTCCCGACAATATTTGATCACAAGAAAGATATGAGTACTACACGTAGGCCTGTACGTTACTCATAGTGGCATCATTAGAATTAATAAGTTGTGTGTTAATAACATATAGGTCCTATAATTTAATGCTGTTGCACAGAGGTGATTTGGTAAATTATAAACAAAATAACGGTAAAGTAATGTATAGCCCAATAAGGAGTAATCATTTTGAACGTGACTTCAAATGCAAATCGGTGCTAGTACGTGCTCAGCATGTTATTTGCCTTCTTTGGTTCTCAGTTTTGATGTATGGATATCTTCTCTCTGCTGTCTTGTGAAGATTATAGTAAATATAGTGTTTCCTTTGATGACGGGACTGTGTCATAGAGTTCTTTGTTTATTCTGGTAGCAAAAATGAACTTTTTTGTTTGTTCTGGTTATTTACGACGGTTATATACTGCCTGTAATGCTGATATGCCAGAATTTTGTCCCGTGTTCTTTCGCATGCCTATAGACCTATGTACATAGGACTGCCTTATTTACGCAAACAAAAATGCCTTCGATCGCGAATTTGGGAACATATAGTCGGCGTGGAACTACGTCACTGCTTCACTAACTGTTCGACCAAACTGGTTTGATTTTAGGTAAGTACTTCATAAGGATACACACTGAATGAAGCAACTTTTATGAAGTATCTTCTAAGATCTATTTCCTATTTGTTTCAATAGCCAATACCAATGCAATTCTGTACTTCTAAATAATTTTTTTCTTTGGCAATTCTGTTCTTCCAAATAATTTTTTTTTTCTTTTAAGTCTAAAGCTTGTGGAAGCGAGTTCCACACGTTTACCGCAAAAAAGACCAACCTGATGAAAAAGTTTTCTTCTCCCTTAAATATTATTTGAAACTTTGTACGGAAAAACCGTACCACCTCAGACCTGGTGTCCCCTAGAAGAGATACTAACAGGGTGTATTTTAAATTTTCGGCAAGGTATGAAAATATTGTTATAATGATCTGAAACTTGTAGCACTTGTTAGTAGAAGATGGACGTACTATTTGATCATGTGCTGTAATTGTGTCTAAAAATTGCATTTTAATGCTTTAGGCCTATAGGCTACCATAAAATTACCTTATCTTTAAAATTAAACTAAAACTACTTTTTTATTAAGGAATATTCCACAGTACAATGGTTTTCCTTCATCCTACAACAATCTTTTGCCTCCATAACTCCCTGTCCATAGAATCTTCGTCGCTTAATCCTTTTCTCGCCATACTCCTTTTCACCCCATCCATCCAATACTCTTTGGGCTTCCCTCTTCTTTTTCCTTCTACTTTCCAATCCAAAATTTTCTTGGGTATTCTATCCTCTGTCATTCTGAGTACATGTCCATACCATTTCAAGCGTCTTTCTTCTACAATTTCCAAAATATTCTTTTCAACTTGCATCATTTCCCTTATTCTATTATTCCGAATTTTCTTTCCTGGATTTTCTTGCTGAACGCCTCCAAAAATACATTTCTAATACCATTAATTTGTTTGCTTGTTGTCTACTTATGGTCCAAGTTCTAAAACTAAATCAATTTATTAATTTCAGAGCATTCGATAATAAAGTTAACAGTGAAAGGAACTAAGCAAGTTCATTTACGTCGAAGACAATTACGAGTTTAACAATTTTTAGATTCAACTCTTTTCAGTTAATGGTTCAGTTCGAAAGCCATTGTTCTGGGATATGGACCCAGGTGTCGCTTGCAGATTGTTATTTAAAGCGAGATATTCCTCGGAACAGATTCAGATAGAGCTCGCTCTGTGGATTACACATTATTCCCAGCACACAAACATAATAACAAAGAAACGAAATGGCATTGCCATTGTTTTTAATGGTAGGCAGCAGTTTTCATAGCCACTAGTCCTACATTTCATTTGCTATGGAGCTTGTCATTGCTCCAGACTACCTCTTTTGGTTTATTCAATTAGCACCGCGAGAGGGTTGGGATAAATAAACTAGGATAACTTTTCGTTATTTAAATATCCATGTGCAACATTTGATGACAGGGCTTAAAACAGAGCTGGCATATGACATGAGATATGAATATCATTAGAGGTACACGATGATACAGAAAGGCTGCAACTGTTTTGTTTTCTGTAGAACTACTGGCATGGTTTAAGCAGTTTAACTTGTGGTGAAAAATTAAGCAGCGGTAGGGATGTGTATAAAAATGGTATTTTCATGCTTTAGGCATATAACATAAATTTAGCTTATTTTTAAAACTAAACCAAAACTAAATCAATTTATTAATTTCAGATAGAGCATTTGATAATAAAGTTAACAGTGAATACCATCCTGCGCCTACGCCGAATCACCGGCAAATGGAAAATTCGTCGTATAATCATATTATTCACATGTTCATTTTAGATATTTATCCATCCACCTTATTGATGAACTTCAGATTTATAGCTTCATAGTTTTTCATTTTTTGGGTTACACTTCATGATACTCTTGATGAACAGAATCAAGATAAATAAACAAGTGTAATATTTTCACACTTCTCATCAATATAGCTCTAAAAAGTGTGAATTTTGAGGTCTTCATTCGACACTTTTTCGGTCTTTTCTCCTAGAAGTAATCATTTTAATTGAATCCTTACAAAAAAAATTACCATATGTATAGACAATTATGTGATCAAATTGTAGGAATATATGTATAAATTAAATTAAATGTATAATTAAATTATCATTAATATACTGAATAGCTGATCCAATACGTTTGGCATGTAGGCTATTGCATCTCCAGAAGGGAAAGGCATAGCTTATTTAGGGTCACCACATTTGCGCCACTTCGCTCCTGAAAGTCGGTTATGCTGTAGTGCCACAATGTGTTAGCGCCAGCCAGAAGAAAATGAGTTTGTCTTGTATCATACGATGACCTTTCGTCACAATTTCCAGTCCACTTTACTAGACAGCGGACTGAAGAACAGTAATAAAATTCTCATCTGGTTTAAATCAATCTGATGAGGTCTAACATTTGTTAATGGACGAAAACTCGTGGATAATTGAATTAAACATACTAAAAAGTATATTATTAAATCATATTGATATTAAAGAGGGAGGGGTTTATTTATTTAGAGACATGCATTACAAAATAAAGGCGAGAATGTGTACCTTGACTAAACTTATTTACACACATTTGTATTTGCAATATTGTCTGGTTTCAGTTTTCCTTCTTTTCTTCTTTTCTTCTTTTTTTTTGAAGTGAAACTTCTTTAGCCGCGCTAGGAGTAAATCGAGAGCTAACCCAAACTTGCGTTGCGAACAAAATCGTCACAAAATTGTTACACACAAAATTGTCACGAAATTAGTGGGGCTGTGACGGAACGGACTGACCAGAAAACAGTTAACTCAATGATTAGGCTTTTCCAAAATTTAAACAATAAAATAATAATAATAATAATAATAATAATAATAATAAAAATAAAATACGGGAGCGCGCAGGGGAAAGGTATCAGGCTATTACTGCTTCGAGCTAGTGGCGTGGTGAGCCCTTCACCATTATAAAAAATCCAAAATTTAAAAAAAGAAAAAATCCAAAATTAATAAATCGAAAATCCAAAATTAAAAAATCGAAAATCCAAAATAAAAAAATCTAAAAAACAAAAAAATTCAAAGAGCCAAAATATGAAAAAAACCAACATTTAAAAATCCAAAAATTAAAACAAGTTTTACTTCTGTCGCGTGGCGTTCCACGCACACTTTTTTTTTAATTGACTTCCCTTTGGTCTGCTTGAATAACACCCATTTTGAATAACCCCATCTACGAAAGTAGAGTGGCACTGGCCCAAACGCGTTCCCCTGCATTAGTTATTGAAGGAGAAAACAGCATTGTATACACCAGCTTATTTGGTCTAACAAATAAATTCTCTCTAAATATCTATGAACATTTCACGACAAGGCTTGCAGCAGTTTTAGCTCAGGAGATAAGTATTATTTTTCCTGGTTCATCTTAATTTTCTTGTGGGGGAATAAAGGGGTTCTCTCATTCTTAAACATTATTATTCTTCCAATCCGTCCTTTTATGAGTATTAAAATTTGTTTACTTATGATCATATCAAGGCCAGTAATAATTTATACCTGTGATGACGTGTTCAGTTATAGACTGCACTGAAGAGTCCTTTCTTTTACACGACCGCGCATTTCGTTTAAACAAGCGCAGATGTCAGTCGTGACGACTGGAAAATGTAGAATGACGGCCCCAGTCAGCTGCTACCTCGTACACACTCTGCATATAATATTACTTTCACCATTTTTAAAATCTCGCTGTACAGTGGCGTTCTTTCTAATTTAGCATTTTACAGGGGTCTACTTTGGGCAGTTCACGTCATATCACAATAGCAAGTTTTCCCAAACTTACAGGAGAAGCAAATCACCATCCACAGAAGAGGTAAAAGAATAGTCTTCTCTGTCGGATAAATATACTGGAATCGGAGGGCTTGAAATTTAATTGAACAATATTTTCGTAAATTTATTTTAGAAGAAGTAACTTATTTATTATTGAACAACATAAAGCCGTATAATGTCTTCCGTTCAAACTTAGGAAGCATTTGGTTCTCCTGATTCTGATACTAAAATGTTGAACAGAAACATAAAATATGTAGGCCTACAATTCTGAGCCATTCAAGGAAAAACCAAATAGTTTATTCACTATGTTACCAAAACTCTTCAGGTTCTTTCAAAACCTTTGACGTACAAGCGTCATCTATTTTATAATGTCATTACCAGGATTTGCTTGCGAATACGGAGAATAAGCAATAGAATAATAATAATAATAATAATAATAATAATAATAACAACAACAACATCAATGAATATCAGACATAACATTGAGCAAAGTTCTGTTTTAAGCAAAATTAATAAACACACAGCTACTAACAGGTGTATAAGGCCGACTACTATTAATGTACAATACTATTATTCTCAATATAATTTATCAAAACAAACAGTAAACCTGCGTCGTTTAACACATCCTTTTAGAAACGAATTTTTAGACCTAAATCTGCTGGGCAGGTTATTAAATCAGGAATCCAGTTTATGCAGTAATAAATATTATTAATTTCATGCTAAGAATTATTTATACAATAGGCTATTACTTAAAAAAGAGTAGATTTCTGTTGGTTTTCAGGATTTACTTGTTTTAGATGTTGACAAATTAAAAACACATAATTAGAGTTAACCGATACTAATGCAATAATATAGGACATCATAACATTTAAAAATAAAGTAAGAGGAAATATGTTGCTAATAGAAAGCAGTCCTATGTTATTCTATTTTATATCCGTGATTCAATGTAGAACGTATACCAGAGCGACTGAGCCAACGAAACCCAGAGCCTAACTGAGGCGACTGTTCAACAGAGGGCAGGATCCTGGAATCAAACTGACACAATCTATCAAAATAGAAATGAAATCTAAATTTAAGTAATGATTATATAATCATAAACTTAAATATTGACAGTAATTATGCTTACATATGCGTCGTTTAACGTTTCAGCTCAGCACCCCAGGCATTTTCATGGTTTAATAGAACATTTTTTAACGCTCTAAGCCAGTGGTTTTCAACTTTTTAAAAACTAAAGGGCCATTTTATTTTTGGTTAAAGACTAGCGAGCCTTTTATTTTTGGTGAAAGACTAGAATGATAGTTACAAACACGAATCGTACACCAATCTTACAATATCTTTAGGGATTGGTTAACATTATATATGTGTATGTTTTATATTTTGTCTTCCACTTTGCAATGGTAATGAATAACACAAACCACAGCAACATTCTTGAATTCAATGTGAAACTTGACACTGTTTCTTTGTCACTAAATTATCAATAATGGTATTTTAGTTAAAATTAGTATTTGTTTGCGGGCCGTAAAAAATTAAGCCCCGAGCCAAGACTACTATTTTTTTTTAAGTTTCTTCGAATATCCACCAAATGTCCAAGTACATAAATATAGGGGAAAATAGAGAGAAAATCTCGCATGAATTTCTGAACCCTAAGCATAGGCAATACGATTCCCTCCCTTCAGATTCCTACACAAAGCAACACTTTTATAACATAGAGCTCTTTTGCATCCCACTAACCGTCTCAACTAAGTTTCAAATAAAGGCTTTATGTATTTAGTATAGCCTCGAAACTCTAACCCTTTCACACAGTTTTTCAAATTTGTTAATGTTAGAAACAAATTTTAGAAGACGAAAGGAGGTATTTTTTAGAATACTGAAGTGGCATATATTTACAAAAAAATACTTTTTGGGGCCCGAAGGGCTCAAAATACCCATAAAATTATGTGTGTATTTCCAACAGAGTGGATTTAATGTTCAGATCCATGAATGAAATCTTTTTTTCTAATGTTGCAAAGACAAAACCAAAGTCTGGAAGAATAAACAAAACTATAGGCGTCACTGTTGAGGAAATCGTGAAAACAAAAAGCCCATACACAATAAAGGAAAGTCGTCGATGTGCTTTACATCTCATACCCGAAGAACGCTTAACAACTTAACCCAAATATAAAATTTAGTTTTTGATATGGTTCCTAGTTTTCGAGCTTCGCTGTTTACAGGCGGATAAATACACGAACATGTTTCTGAAAATATTTATGGACCCAAAGAACCTCAGAACATGTATTAATGCTGAAAAATTGAAATCAAATAACACAGTCAAATGCAGTACTTCCTCCACCTTTAGTATCTACAATACGGTTACAGTAACAATGCTGAACGTAAGAGTGATGATGACGCCACTGCAAGAACTGCCCTCTATAGTAGCGCATGGACCTGACACATTGTCATTTACATACTGTACGAAGCAACAAGTAGACTTGCGTTATATATTATTCCGAGGATACCATCTGTCTTGGTTAACCACATTACCTTAAAAAGTATACACCGTTTGTGTTTGAGAAATTTTTGAGAGGGGAAACTTTTCCACGGCAGTAAAAAAGTTGAGAAGTTGTATGGAAACAAAGAATGGGCTTTAATCTTGATATTATTTTTATCTTGGCAACATCCAGTACACGTCCCGGAACGTGAGTTTTGAGAGGGAACGATGCTAAAATCTTTTACACACAACAGAATTGTAGCATTACAGGCAAATAATAACGTAGACTTGCTGTCTAGAATAAATAAACAGCGTTCTTGCTTCTCTCTTTGAACTCTAATACAGGAATAGACTAAAGTGTTTTGCAGATGACAAGCCGTTTCTTCCTTCTCCGGCTTAGATACGCGGTCCAATCAGAGACGGCGAGACGGAGGGAAGACCCTTACTGCTAGCGGTACCTCATAAGCTCGTACACGTGATTGGCGGTGAAGGAATTGACTTCTCATTTGAAAAATACTTGTAGTGTGTTCTGTCGGCAATAGCATCCGTGCTGCTAATGGATGCCGTAGTAATTTTAAAAATGGACTTGTCTGTAATTAATGTAATTAATTAAGGAGTCACAGTACATCTTCCTTATACATTTAACATATCAAAAGATCCATATTTTGAAAAGAAAAACTATTATGTCGTCTCCAAAGCAACGCTTTAAATTTTACCACTAACTGGAAGAATCTTAATGCGTAAAGATTAGCACAGGCTACATTGCTTAAAAAGGGCCCATTTGAGAACTATGAAATTCGAGTATATCTATGATATAAAAACAAATTGAGAAGGAGAACTTTTAGAGAATCGTTGAAACTGTTCATGCAGGACATTAGCAAGGCACTACTCACATTATCTATAAGTTTTGTTATTCATTGCAGCTCTGGGCCTTATCTGAAAACAAGAAACAGTCTGTTTACATTTTCATTTTTTGAGTAAAACACACTGAAAGTAGTCTGTATAAATTAATAACACAAAGCATTCTAGTAATAAAACCGCTAGGCGTACTATTACTGATGGCCTACAGTGGTGATGAATATTCTTGACAAGATAAATAAGAGTATTCTAAAATTAATAACCTAATAATAACCATCATAATACTAACATTCACTATATTGTCTACATAGATTAATATATGATATATTATTACTAGTTCAATGCACGGAAAGATAACAAACAAACTTTTATTTAGCGTACCGATACTAATATCCCGTTTTATATAAGTCAGGACAAGTCACCTAGGTGGGGGTTTATCCGGTGTTTTCCCTGTAAGATGAATGTTTGGTGTGGTCCCCAGATATTATCTGGCCGTCACCATCATCTTCATCCCATCTGCACCTTCTTCAGAATGAATTTGCGAACGACTGGCGTGTCTTGTCCTATGTGTTCGTGTTTTCTCGGAGGCCCTCCATCTCCTTGTCTGGTCAAAAAAGTATGTGTGTGATCCACAGAAACTCCCTTCCCTAACAGGTCGCGGTCCTGTAAGGTCCGGGCGGCGTTGCTCGCATAAACGTCCCTAAAAGGAGTAGGCAAAACTCTGGTAAAGAAAGAAAGGTACTCATGTAAAGTGGAATCTAATTATTGAAAGAAAATTTTATTCATTTTTTTATTTAAATACCCAGGCTACCGATTACCACTAGATGTCATATAGCCTCCGTGACGAACAGTTATGTTATTGGGAGCCTTAGCTCCCGCTACTACAAATCGCTGTATTGTGGAGAAGAGATATATTTAATTACACAATGTTATTTATTTCAAATTTAAGGAACCCTGATTCCACTGCATTTTATACTAAAAGACTTTCTTAAGTACCCATTCACATTTGGTATCCCGTAGATATTTTTCTATGTTTTGCATTACTGTTTTTATTATTCCCTATTCAATGTTTTTCCTTAGACTACATATGATTCCACAGAGTGCCCTTACGTACTGGCATTCTTGTCCTAAGTTTGCGGGTTCAATCCCAATCCAGGTCAATGTCAATTATATGTGACTCAATGTTTGTAAATTTACGGATAGCCTATGTCAAATAACTTCTGCGGGTTAGAACTCCAACACAGCGGTCTTCGGCGAAGGTTACGAACATAAGTACTAATAAACAAACACCGTTCATTAGCTACAGTCAAACAAACAAATAAACAAAGAAACAAATATACAAGCTTGCATTCAATCAATAAATCACTCAATTAATCAATCAATGAAACAAACAAGGTGTCATTTTGTAAATATCAAGGCATGCTTCAACAAATATTTTGTCGAACTTCTGGCCACACCAGTCGTAGCATAATAAATTTAGTTAATGAGATTTGAATTCTTGCATTTTCTACAATCAAACACAACTAATAGGCCTATAGCATATTCGTAAGTTGAAGTCATAAGATGGCATCATCTGTGAGAAAGGCACTACGAAGATTAGCCTACGTCGAATCTTCTTGAATATTCAAGCCTTAACATTTGTACTTCGATGAAAGAAGGAAACTTGCTTCTATTAGTTGATGAATTTTATACAGTCATTCACAATCTCTGCAACTGAACCAATATAAACATGTAATGTTTTCTTTGCGTAAATTAGAGATGGTTTTGTTCACTATAAGAGATTTTACTTATTTTATTAGTTCTTATAGGTATGTATGTGATTCTAAACTGAAGAATGTACTATTCTTCAAGGCATATGATCAAGGCGCATGCTTTCTGACAATAAAACACAAATTGAATGAGCAAGGCACCAAACAGTTTCCGCTGTAACACAAAGTCTTGGCAATACCGAATGTGTTAAAATTTATCCTCGCGTAAACAGGATGGGTGCTGGATTCCAATGTGTAGCAATACTCAGCACTGTTACAGACCATTTTAACTGCCAGCCGGTCATAAATACTCAGTTCGCATGGAAGTTATTTCCAAATGGATGGCAATGCATGGCAGTTTACATATGTTTCTTTCTCGAGAAACTTCGAATGCGAAACATGGTGATGACAGCTGCACGCATGCCGGAGCAATAAAAATTGCTAAAATTTTCACATTAATTATTAAATCAGTTCTGTGTTTTAAGTTCTGGATGTTCCATGTAAACAGAATATTTCAGCATTCAACAGGGTTTACATTAGTGATATACGGAGCAAATGAAAAGCATTTTGCTCTGGTGAGAGCGAACATTCTTGCTTATTGAATCCATTAACTGAATGTAAGCGGAATGTAATTGAAAATTTCCTTGTATTTAATCTTGCTGTGCTTTTATTTTCTTTTGAAGGAGTTGTTATTGCTATCAATTGGAGAACGAATCGTCCTAATTGTGAGATGTTCAGCTTTCGTGTCTGGTATATGGTAATCGAACCAAATGGGTTGGATGTAAATGAACTAACGACAGTATTCTGAGTTTATTCCCTTCTGTGAAGACTTCAGGCTGTACTTTGAACTTTGTAAGGGGTTTATAAGGGGATAAAGTAAAAATAACAATAATAGAAATACCAAAATACAGCAGACTTTGCATGATCAAATTTGCTTATATTTCTGATACACTGGGTTGGAAGTTTTATGATATGAATATTTTATAACTTAAGATTAATGCTTTTTTAATAGTTGTTCTCCAGCATGCCACGTTTTAATTTTATATATTTTATTAGTTGGATACAATTCAATGAAGGTGTTTGATTATGGATGGAATTTTTTTTGTGGGGATAGCCTATATAACTTATACGAATATCAGTTTCCAGGTGAACAAGTACCGTATATTAGAACTAAAATATAGGTTAAGTAAATATTAATTTAAAACTTTTTATTATTCTTTCTGGTAATGTACAAATATAACTTCCTTATGTAAAACAACTCTAGCACAGGTATGATAACGGGTCTTTATTAAAGCACGAAGACATCCAGACCACAAGGTTCGCGGATTCAAAAATCAGCCAACAGAGATAATCTCAATGGAAAAGTTTAAATAAGTTTCAGAGGCCTTTAGCTAGAATATGGAGAATATTTCGCCCAAATAATATATATCAAATTACCATTGGTATTGTGGTGTAGCCTGTCAAGAACGAACGGTTGAATAGATCGACAGATCCTATCAGGGAAATGCCATTCACTTATGGACATATATTAACAAAGGTGAAGCAGTAAGACACTGGCTTTCTAATCACAAGCTCGAGGGTTCGATCTCGATCCAGGTAGATTGCATTGATATGTGTATTAATATGACAGTACAATGTCTATAAATTTACGGGCACGTGAAAGAACTAAGTCGCAGTAAACAACCGTCGTGAAATATGCATAACAAACAAAAGAGCAAACGAATGGTTTACTTATTCCTAAGGAAACTTTATACGAAGATAAGTAGGGCCTAATGCAATGCCTTAATTTTAAATAGCGAAGAAAAACTGTTAATTTAAATTAAATTTTTTTTACACCTTAACTGATTATACTATTCAATCTATACGCTCATACTTCAAAGTAGTACATACATACTTCTGAAGTTTACAATTATGATTTAAACTTACAATAACAAGGTCAATCAAACAGTAAAGTTTAAATAATTTATTAAGTATATGGCATACGAGAGGCATATATTGAGAAAATAGCGCACAAAGCGTACAAAAATTATCTGAACAATTGTAAGTTAGTAGCATGCAGTTGTTATTGGAAAGTGAGCCATGAAGACAACAAATATCAAACTTAATATTAGTCAAATAGGACTTTTCTTTATTTATTTATTTATATTTCCCTCGGGTGTAGTTAAGGCCTTCTCTTCCACTAACCAGAGGTGGATACATCCAAACATGACCAAATAATGTAATTAAGAATAAGCTAAATATATGATTATATTATACAAATCTAAATTATGTTAACGAAAACTATAATTATAACTTTATTGAACTACAGTCTAATAATGAAAATCCAACATGGTAAGTAGAAGGGATGAAAGAAAGAAAAAAATAATAATAGGAAGAAAAAATAAAATAAATGAAATAAGTTAATACAGAAGAAACAATAATTTTAACTTGAAAGTAGTATAATAATATAAATGTTAATGTCAAGTGATTAACTAACTTGATCTTAAACGTTCTGAGTGTTCGGCAGCTTTTTATATCCTCAGGTAAGGAATTTCACATACGAGCTGTCCCTACAGCGAAGGCTGAAGAATAAAGTACGGTATTGTGAGGGGGTACAGATAAGGCAGAGTTCTGATGGGACCCTTAAAGATATATACACAAAGTGTGTTAGCAAGAACATGTCAGAATAGCATAAATCTGCCTTAAAGCAGTGTGAAACCAGGCTTAGAAAGCTTTCAATATATATGTCTAGCAATTGGGTATATTAAAAGCCGAGCTGAGATAAGTTTATAAAGTTGTGAAAAGTGTCTTATGTAAGTTTACCTCTCTACAGCTCGTTCTCTGGTACGAGTCGGTTGAATTTAGACTGTGGTATTGGATAATTTAGCGGAAAGCTTTTTGTAGACAGGTATGGATTGTGCTTTTATTTTGATGTCCAATATGTGATTTAAATAATACATTATTCATACGACATGGAATAAACCTTTCGTACCAACACGCCAATTGTGAAATAAAGAAGTTTAGCTGAACATTCCGAAGAACATATTAATGGGAATTCAGACAGAAATTGGGTTGCAATTCGAATTATACCGATTTATAAAGGCGGTTTGAACAATCCAAAGTTTTGTAGATCATTAAACACGTAGATGGCATTCACTCGCATTGCTAAAGCCTCTGTTGACTTCGCTATGACGAAAGCCTTTGTTTGTTGTAGACTGCAAACGTTTGATGTAAAATTTGTTCGCATTTAGCTCCAGGCGTGGTACAGCTTTGTGAATTTGTGTTGTGTGGAATTCACAGTTTGAAGCTCCGCCACCAACATTTTCAGTGGGATTCCAACAAATGAATATCAGTTTATGTCGGACACCATTTTCTATTCATTAGAGTGTTCCAGTGTATTGTCATGTTTCCTAGATGTTTCATTAGTAGAAATGGACTTCTTTTAAACTTCTTTTTTGCCCACTTTTTTTCCACAAAAGAACCGAAAATAATAACTTATCCCTTTTTCCATTTCAGTAATTGCTATTTTCAGTATCATTTTCCTTTTCTTTGTGGCAAATTTTACGTATTAGGCCTATTTCTTTTTATGGTACAATTTCTAATTACCGGTATTTTAAGTTACAAATTTCTTACCATGTCAGCTTGCTTTAAATCAGACGTCCTAGGCTTCTCATTTTAAGACCTACCATCTAGCATTTCAAGACTTTATTACTTTCATCTCTTAAACAATCTTTCATATAATAAAGAGGCAATGACATAGATTTTTCTCCAAGGAAACTGCCTAAAGAACAGAGAACGTCTTTAAATTTCAGTAATAGCCTATAGTACTGATGATGGTAACGGTATTACCAATAGAGATGATTTACAGTTTAATGTAGAGGGCAAACCGTAGTTTGGCAGACTGTGTTTTATACGACTATGCCACATAGATTTCGGAAGATTTCACTTACTTTTGTATCGAACTTTTTGACGGAGATAGTACGATACAGTTCATCTAGATCATACTAAATCCTCTCCTAACATTAATGAAACATATCAGAATAATAAAATTAGTACTGTGTATTGAATACATCCTACACTACAATAATAGTGCATTTTTTTTATCAAGAATACTGGTTTGAGTTAACAGGTTATATGATTTTCGTTAAAAACTTTCATTAAACCATTACGATAATATCAATTTACTCGATACTTTGCCTTTTAATAATTCCTTTATTGCAACCAATGGTCATATTAAGATGTATGGAGCAACGGTGGAATGATATGCCAGGGGAAGCAGGAGCGCCCCGAGAAAACCAGCCCCGACCCCACTTGGTCCACCACAAATTCTACATGGATCCATCGAGATTCGATCCCGGGTCCTAGCGGAACTTTGCCTTTTAAAAATGCTATTTTTTTAAAATTCAAGTTCCCAATATTACTAGATAAACTCACTGATTCCAATAGAATCAGGTAGATGTTTATTCTCCGTATATCACATTTAGAAAATCACAGGAGAAAGAAATGATCAATACATGATAGCCTTAGGTTTCCGAAATATAGGCTTACTAATGATTTGCAACATTGCAAACAGGTTAACGCTAGTATTACAATTTTTAAAATGAAAGCTAATTCAGTTGAGTTAGGAAGCAGCTATTAACTTTAGGCCTATTTCATTTTTTACTTCTTTTAACTGCTTTAAAAATATATATTATAGCAAGGAATATAAATATCATTAATAGCCAAAGACAACTTCAAGATGGTGGAAGTTGTCTCACTAACTCCGAACTTCCTAAGGAATTCTGGATTTATTTAGGTGCCAGTAATCTCCCAACAAACATAATTAGAGTTACTTCCCATTGACTGATATGTATTTGTTACTCAGATACTGGCAACATCATTTATATATCGTTCTTCTCTTTATTGAGCTTTTGTGGTTGTTCTGCATTGACTCAATACGAACTGTGGGGTTTATTATAAGCCCTTTGTTTTTGTTTTGATCAAAAACCACAATGTCCACGCTCCTAGCGGAGTCTTTACATATTAACAGGAAGAACGTATTTTTCTCGAACTAGCTGTAAAAGGAAGTGTGAGGATTTAATACTTCAGGCATTAACCGCAACATTCTGAGTCATCATTAAACCAATGTTTTAAATAGTTGAGAATTATCCCCTGTAGTCTTAATACATGTAGACTTCCTGTTAATAACCATTTTTTTCACTGACAATCGACTGATACAAGCGAAAATAAAAATCCCACCTTCCTGTATAAAAGCGGTACTTTCTTTAGAAATCAGAGGCGTATTCTGAAACATTTTAAGCGTTACTAATGTACAGTGTGGTCAGAAAACTGCGAAGGTGGGTCATGAGTGTATTAGTATTCAAATTTATGCCTTTAAATTATAAATATTTGAATGAAATTTGCAATGTAATATGGTTGAATAAGCTATTTAAAAATCTTTACAAGAATTCTAGCTTTTGGTATTGCTTGGACTTAGTACTCCTCTCCCATTCACATTTTAAGTGCGAAGTTTTACCGGGACTGGACGCCAGTACTTGCGCTAGTAGCCTTTTCTTGTTCTAAAAAATCGGATAGTTCTATTGCGGTAACTTTTGAAAAGTACACAGACCACACGTTTTAAAAACAATAAATGACTTCAATTAAGTTCATTTTTAATTTTCAATCTCTAATCTTTCATCATGCTTGGAATTCCGGGGGTAAGGGAGGTATTTTAAACAAAAAAATCTTTCATCAGCAATTTTGTATAAAACGAGAGTAGGCCAAAGAAAGGACCCTCGGCCCACCTCTTGCTACTTTCCGACTAGATTGTCGGAAAAGTGATAAACTAATGCTAAAAACAGTATATGGAGGGAGAAAATATCCCTCTCAACTTAGGAATAGTTTCTAATTAGTTTTCACTTTCGGAAAATGTTTTATTTCATTATAAACATCCGATCACTTCACTGGTTCACTCTGTACTATATTTTTCCTGATTAGTCTCTAGGAGGCAGAACATGTTATCTCATCAAAATCAACAATATGGTTACACAGATTTTTAGTTATTATTTGATAAAAATGTAAATGAAACAGTCTGAAACTTTTGATTTGGCTAGACTCAATTTCTTATACAATAAGTGAAACCATGTCGGACTGCAAAGGGAACAGTTAGGCCTACCACCACTGTTAGTTCTGTGGCATATTCTTTCCAAAATCTGTAAATTTGCATGAAATTTAAATTTTTTGCCATTTATTTTCCCTAACAACAAATACAAGGTAAAATTATGTATCCAAAGGGATACAATATTAATTTAAGGGATAAGAATAAATACATAACATTTTTAAAACATTTTATTCGAATAGCTTCGTAAACATTTTAATCACACTATAAAAATAATTTCACTTTCAGCTGTACAATCTAAGCTTACTTTGCATGATCAAGATATTCTTGAATCAAGATATTAAAGAAAGTAAGATAGTAATAACATGCGTTGACAAAATATGTATTTTAGCATACAAAAACCTCCAAATCAATCCTGTTTGGAACGTTACCGACTACGATGTCAGATGAGCGTGTAAGCATGCCGAGTAGCGACTGCAATGCATGTACAAGACAGATTAACCTCCTGGGACGCATTTATGACCCACATGGCTCTTTACAATCTCAATTGCTTGTATCTTATTCGGACATAGGATAATGCCACCTGTGTACAAAATAACATTAGCTAGACGCGTTAATATTGGTACTCCACTCACCTTGTAGGTTAAGTCATCAAGTGTGCAGTGAACCGCTTAATGTCCGTGGGAACTTGCGGTGTGTGTGGCATATGATAGCTGGATGTGATGCATGTGTCCACGGATAAGCCCACACATCGAATGAAATATAGTAATTACTTTCTTTCTTTCTCTAAGTTTTACCTCTCCCTTTTAGGATTTACGCGACCCAAGCCGCCCGGGCCTTACAGGGCCGCGACCTGTCGGGAGAGGGATTATCTTTGGATCACATACATACTTTTTTGACCAGACAAGGACATGGAGGGCCTCCCCGGATGAGTGATCAGCCCAATGCCGGGGCCACCTCCGAGACAACACGAACACATAGGACGAGACACACCATTCACACACACACACTCACTCCAAACAAGGCGAGGATGGGATGAAGATGATGATGACGGCCAGATGATATCTGGGGACCACAAGGGCCTAAAGATACCCGACATTTGTCTCAAAGGTGAGGAAAAACCCCAGAAAAAAACCCACCTAGGTAACTTGTCCCGACCAGGAATCGAACCCGGGCCCGCTGCGTGAGAGGATTGAACGCATCCCCTGAGCCACAGCGGTGGACATAGTAATTACTTCATTATAAAAATAATAAGCATTTTTACTCATGTCAATGATTTTAGGATAATTCGTTCTCTTCATGATTTATAAGCCTCGGAGGGTTTCCAGTTTGATGACTCGATCCTGGTGAAAATCTTGTAAATTAATCGAGTTTTCTTCCAGGCAGGGCTGGTTTAAGGAATTTCGCCCCCCCCCCCTCGCAAGATTTACTGTTGGGGAACCCTCATGTTTAAAAGATATATCAAACCTAATCTATTTACTATGCGATTTAGAGATTATGTAAATTTTCAATGATGGTTTAGTTTCACATAAAATTAGAGTTACTAATTGACATTTGACATTTTTATTAATTGACATTAATTGTACTGGCGTAGATGCACCCGGCCAAACATAATACACAAACATAAAAGATGATCATATTCTAATTGCTTCATAAATTTAAAAAATAAATCTCAAAGTTCTAACCTATTTTCACTAAAACAAAGTTACAAAAGAATTGCAGCCTGCAGAATTTGAAGACCGAGTAAGAAAGAGTCTAAGTACCATTTAATATATCAATTTTAATATATCGTGTTCTCACTTTCGCAATCTTGTGTTGTTGGTTCTGAAATGCAAACTATAGCCTGATTTTAATTATTTTTGAAAAAGCTAACTGCCTCAAACTTAAAAGAATGTATCTATCCTTTTGTAACTTCTTTGAAAAAAAATTCTCACTTATATCTTATCCTTTCTTGCTTTTTGCAATATAAGTTACAAGAAACATATAACCATGAAGATGGTGGACTACCGATCTAGCAAGGAAGCGAGTAAGTTTGGGATTTTTTAAAAAAACATGGCTAAAAAGCTGTTTTCAACGATATTATGTGATTAATGTAAATATTTGTGTGGAAAAACAACCTGATACTGAATCAACGATTCTGTTTTCAACGATATTATGTGATTAATGTAAATATTTGTGTGGAAAAACAACCTGATACTGAATCAAAACCTACATCCTATTCCGCAAACAGCAGCAAGAAAAATACATAATAATATTGTTTCACTTTATTATTACTTTAGAACATGAAGACAAAGCTATCCTATCCTCCTAAATGTACAATATTAGAGTTTAGTGCCGCGTTATTATTCTAAATGAGAAGATAAAAACAGAAAACTGACGTCAACCCGTGAAAAATATTGGATTGAACTTTGAAACCTGTTCACTGTAACCATGCTGCTGTAACCATTGAAATGAAGGACTAACCGGAACTACTTCTCAATAAGAGAAAAGTGAGGCCGTTTATGCGACTTACCAAGCCTGCCTGGTCTTGCAGAGTAGAAAGAAATGTGCATGCACGCTGAAGTCCATGCAGGTAATGGGAATTTCTCTATACATAATATAACTTATAATAACATTACAAAATAACAGTTCCTTTTAGATTATTTGGCAATATACTACAAGTATTTTATTTTGCGGAAGTCAGTATTAGCAATAAGCATAATTAAATATATAAATATTAAGTATATAAACAATTATGACTAACGACTAACTCTATAATTATGATCATGTAGTTGAGGGGGTCAACCCTACAATGGTCTAATCTCTCCGACGTGGATAATTATATTGTATTGCTACTTGAATGACTTAGGGGTGAGCTTTATTATTTTAGGCTACTGAGGCCCGTTTAGGTAGTTTTGAAGTCGATGATCTGTTCCCTGAAATATAATTCCTCTTTCCTAAAGGCAAAAAACAAACAAAAAAAATTAAATTAAAAAAAAAAACTAATAATAATAACTGAAAACCAAGTTAAATAAATCCAAAGAAACTAAAGGCTATAACGATCTTCTAAAATAAGTTCCGTTAATTCATCATTAATTTTATGACAATCTGATTTCTATAACTGAGGCAAGAATGTCAGTGACCTTTTTCATGTATTTCATCGTCAGTAGAACTGAATAATCATGGGTACTTATAAATAAAATTAATACAAGTCGATTCCTCTTAAAATGAAGTTTCATTACCTGTAAAAATCCACGTTTATTGAGATTATTTTGTCTCCTAGGTCAAGAAGAAACCACTGGAGTTGCAGGGTCTCATAAAAATGATAACACCTCCGAAAAATCTGAACAGTAGACTACGTATCATTGTAGTTAAGTTGACTAAGCACCATAGAATACCCCACAAAAAAACTATATTTTTAAAATGCATGAAAAACCACAAGTGTCAAAAAAACTATATTTTTAAAATCCATGAAAAACTACAAGTGTAGAAATTTAACTTCTTTTTCTCTAAACTCATGCACTGAACCTTAATTTGTTAAATAACCTTGAGATCTCAAGTAATACTAGATATACGTTATGCCTATAATTTGTTAGGTCTGTGCATTGCGTTGGATCATTTCCCTACGTTCCAATATGGAACATTTTCAATTAATTCCTATACAAAGCACATAGTAGGTTAAACTGCCCCGGCTAGCACTATGAAATAATTATGAAACAAATTTTACCTGAAAACGAGGGTCTGTAAAACTAACTCGTATAGTCCCTTTGAATCCCATTTTCACATAGTACGGCAAAAAATATGATGATATCCCTGTTAACATGAGCACAACAGAGTGAATCGGTGAAAAGTGGACCGCGAAATATGCTAATTAAAATGAGGAACAATATTAAAAACACCAGAGGGAGGAAACATGGTATCCAGTCATATTATGCTTTTCCCTACAAAATATGCAGCACACCAGGCTTGCCCGAAAGCCTATTATTGATTGTAGCTAGTGCTGCAAAACTAAAAGGCTCTGCTGTTAGCTTGACTGATACATGAATACATGTGAAATACGAGCATGTATTTTCCATTTCCCCTTCCTCTTCCAGAGCTCGTGTCATTTGTCTGTTTTATATTAGACATACATACCGTGTGTAGTGCTATTCCACTCAGGCGTTCGGAGTTTTTATTTCTGCGTCAGTTATGAGCAAGGAGATGAAAGAAATAACAGTCGAGGAAATACGTTTCAAGTGAGAATATACTGAATTTTTCAACTCTTGCATCAAGTATTCTTTCTTCAGGACTCGAATATAACGCCTGAGAGAAATTTTACTTCCAAAGAAACGTTGAAAACATTATCTACGGTATATCACTTTCTAAGACTACAATACCTATGTTATTTTGATTCCGATAATTTCCAAAGCTCTTAGCCAACGTAATTTTTACTTGACTTGATTTTAGAATACAGTTTTTGCAGTGATGGTTCCGGTCATTCGTCTTGGCAAATTTAAGTCTCCGTTGTGGATTTTCAAAAATGTTAAATTAATGATTTAACAAGAGAAGACAGTTCATTTTGGAAGATGTTTAAAGGATACACTACTGTCACCAATATATGATTCTAATTTCTGACTTTATATATATATATATAACGTGTATATATACGTTTTCCAAGTCTATTGATGGGAAAGACTTCCCCACCCATCATATAGTCCTGATTTGAGCCCACCAGACTTGATTTGTTTCCCAAACTGAAGGGACCACTCTGTGGAAAACGTTTTGTTACAATTGATTAAGCTTCCAGTGAGGTGACCTGAGTAATCAGACAGCTCAACAATGAAGGTGTCCTATCCAGAAAAAAAAAAAATTGCCAAGACGTTGGGAAGCTGTCATAAGCAAGAATGAAGATTATGTTGAAGGCCTGTAAAGGTATTTTGTAAAAGAAATTATTTTCTTTAATTTTATCTTACAGTGTGCAGAACTTTTGAAATGACCCTCGTATATTAAATTCAGCTGTAATTATACTCCTTTCAGCATCGAGGCCATACCAGGAGTTCAGGACCTGTGTCTATATAATAGACCATGCAACTATTTTCTAATGTTGGTGCATTTTATGTCAGTGAATTTCACCTAATATTAATTTAAATTAATATGGTACAGGATGAAATAGCGAAGATGGGTCATGGTAAGTAATTATCCAATTCGGAATTTACCTTTACGACTGGAGAAACCATGAAAATACCCATGTCAAATAGGTCGGCCACGGGATTTAAGCCTGGGACCTCCGAAATGAAAATGGAAGATGTTACCATCTCAGCCACCTCGCTCGGTAGAAAGAAAATTAAATCCTCACGTGATTATCTTCTAAAAATCACAGGTATCTCATAACTACCACGGAATTACTGGGACCTTATTTTCCCGATGCTAGAAAATTTAATATTCTCAATGAATTGTACTTATATCTGCAATTAATGTAAAAAAAGACTAATAAATCTTTCTGGTGTCGATAATGCTATGAGAAGGAAAAATCAGAGTGAAGAAGAATTCCCCCAAGTGTTTTTTTTTCAACTATAGCTCTCCTAATTATTAACAATTCTCAGTGGCGGCTCGTGGCCGGAAAATTAGGTGAAGAGGAAAAAAAATGCCACATGCTTACGTTAATAACCGAACTCACCTAGGCCTATGTCTTGTATAGCAAATCAATCCTTCGATAGTCCTTTATGGCTGCAAATTTGTCGGTGATATCATCATAGGACGGCTGCATTTCTTCTAGCTGCAGTAAAGGTTCTTTCTGAATTGAAATATTCGCTAAATAAGATACTTGTCTGGCAACATTTTTGATCCTTCATTTAGTAGGCCTACGTCGTGATCTGACAGCTGGCACAATGATGATTTGATTTTAAACAATGCGGGTAAGAATATAGTTATTATTAATAAAATCTGATACATTTTATTCATGGAATACTCTTAATAAATCCCAATCGGGATTATGAGTTTCATTAGATAAATTCGATCCTGCTTTTACGCCGCGAATCTATTGATGTTTATCGTAATTATTATTCTCCTAATCAGATTATTTAGAATATTCCATTCATGCGATGCGGACTTGAAATTGACTAATAATCTTTAGCAATGCCTCGGATATCGACCAATGACTGTTGTTTATCTTATAAGTTAATATGCTTGCAAGGGTCGGAAAGATGCAATTTTATCTGATAAACTTCAGCTCGTTACTGGTTACAAGGCATTAATATGCAGTGATTAATATGTCACATGTCGTATGATTGCCTATGAAAAAATATGCATTGTAGGAATGAAACGTCGTGATTCAACGTTGTCGTCCTATGGCGTCCTATCGGTGACGATCTCCGAAGATGGTTCAGTGTTGTGACACGTAACAGTGGGCTTTCATCACAGTACACAGTAGTCTTGGTATATGGTGACACACATTAAATAAATTAACTTCTAGTCTCATCCTTATGCCTCACTTTTGTGCTATAGAATCGAACGCCTATGATTTTTTTTCCGTTAATGATATTTAATTTTATGAGAAAGAATCCAAGCTCCTCTACCGTTCATACTTCAATGAAGTATATGGTTGTTTATAAACACCTTTTAAATAATTAATTGAAAATTGTTAAAAATAAAAATTCTAGCTCTTTAGCGTCTATGCAAATCGTGTGGAAAATTTAAAAAAATTGTTAGTTTTTTTTTTATAAAATCGTGAAGAATGAAAGTCTGTTCTAGCCTCGCCCAAAGATGTAAGACTTAAAAGCCTGAGTTTGTACAAACGATAGCTGGCTTATAACTACCCTTCAAAGTATAAGGATACCGTATAAAAGTAAGAAAAAGTCGTCAATCTCCCCAGAAGATATCTAATCCAAATACGTTTTATTTATACACGATGTTTAGTTCTCAAGCCACACAGACACGTTCCTGAAAATATTATTGGACAGAGGAGAATTCAAAACAGGTATTTATGTTAAAAACATTGATTTCGAACATTTATTACCTTTGGTACGGGTAGAGGAAGTGAAATTGGTGCTTTGTTATTAATGGAGCTAGCAGAAGAGGAGTAGGTATGAAACCCGCCACACACTGTCATAGTAGCAGCTTTCTGTGGTAACCGCGCGGCGCGCGCATCTTGCAGCCGAAGAACGACACCTTCGTGGGTAGTCTGATCCCTTCAGCATGGACGTGGGATAAGCGAGAAAAATGCTGCTTGCAGCAACAGCTAACATCATTTTTAGTGGACCAGACTACCCATGGAACAGGGGAAGTGAATCAAGGCTGCTTCGTGCTTCTTTGCAAGACTCGAGAGCTCTCTGGCGCCTCCTCCTTTAACATCACTCGTGGCGGGCAATACAAAATTACATAAATGCATTTATAGTAAAAACCAACATTCGAGATATGGGAAATAAACTTTAAAAATACGTATTGTAAAGGAAAAATACTGGTGAAGTGCTACTTCACCTACTTCACCTGAATAGCCGCCACTGACAATTCTGGAAAGAGCGTAGGCGCATACTTACATCATGTGTACAGACAGAGCGTCACTCCTCAGACGATAAGGCCGCCTTTAAAAACCTGATGTGAATAGCAAGAACATCCCGATCAGATTGAGGCAAATACGAGCGTGGAAGTGCGTCTGCTCAGATCATATCTCCGGAGAGGTATCGGATATTGTTGGGGAAACTCTATAGGAAAAGATGTAGCTTTATTAATATTATTATAATTATTAGTAGATTTCATTATATATTATAAAGGCCAGTAAAACGTGGGAAGTAAACTCAGAGGAAAAATAAGTAATTAGGCCTATGCGTAAATTTAGAATGTCTTAAAACAGAATTCTGATGTGGGTGCCAAAGATACAATTTTGAAAAAAATCTCTCTCCCTCCCTCCCTCCTTCCTTCCCTCCCCCCCTCTCTCTCTCTCTCTCTCTCTCTCCCTTTTTCGCCTGAGTTTCACCTCTCCCGGGCCTTGCAGGGCCGCGACCTGTCGGGAGAGGGATTATCTTTGGATCACACACATACTTTTTTGACCAGACAAGGACATGGAGGACCTCCCCGGATGAGTGATCAGCCCAATGCCGAGGCCACCTCCGAGACATCACGAACACATAGGACGAGACACACCATTCACACCCACACACACTCACTCAGAACAAGGCGAGGATGGGGATGAATATGATAATGACGGCCAGACGATATCCGGGGACCACAAGAGCCTAAAGTTACCTGACATTTGTCTCACAGGTGAGGGAAAACCCCGGAAAAACCTCACCTAGGTAACTTGTCCCGACCATAAATTGAACCCAGACCCGCTGCGTGAGAGGAGCGAACGCATCTCCTGAGCCACAGCGGTGGACCATAACTAAATTATAATTATTTCGATTGATGTCAAAATTTAATGAAATCACCACATTTCGATTCACAGTAATTTATAACGAAATCATGATATATAAACCCTTCACCTAGTATTAGAGAAGTGTTCATAATATTCTCCTATTAGTATCATGATAACCATCGGAATAAACAGTGAAGGATAACATCAGAGGTCTATAGCTGCAAGAGGAAAACCAATTCATAACCTCTAATTGAAACTAAATAAACCTCAGACGGTCCATTACAGCCTTGCGGTTACACGCAGTTTGGTTTACCGTAATCCACTCTACCTTGCTCGATCAGCACCTGCCTTTATCCTTTTCTCATAAAACCGTATCGCACTCGCTAGCCATGCTGCTGGCTGCCCTTAAAATGCCCCCTAACATATTTCTCCCCTCTCCTCCCCCCTGTTTTGCATACCGCGCAGACTAGGTTGGGTTTTGGTTGAATATCAATTGGTACAAGCAGAACGTTAAAATACTGGAACATTAACCACCATGCTGTTATATTACGTATTTTGCTGCATCAAATATGCAAATTCGGGTTTCCAAAACAATTCGGAAAGCGAATGGTTACTGTTCCACAGATGGTGGAGACCTCATAAAAAAGATTAGGAAGCACAAGGCTACTCAACCTTTCGTATTTCCATTCCAGTGATTGTTCAGAACTATTCAAGAAAACGAAGAATCGTAATAAATTAACACAGTCCTTACACAATAATGATAATAGCAATAATATCAATAACAATAACAATAGGCTATTAACTATTATTAAATTGTTATTTAAATATTAAATATTAATTAAAAACTGTAAGATTTATTTATTTTGACTATATAGTAGCTTATAGCAAATTCTAAAATGTTAATAGCCTACACTTAATTGTCACCACCGTGGTTCAGGACGTAGTAGCGAATCTGACCCGTTGTTACAGGGCTCGAGGACCGAGGGTTCGAATCCCCCTGAATAATCTTCGTGTCTTCTGCCTAACTCTTTCCCTTAACCATTAACAGAAATATAGCGTATTTTCTCTGAAGTGGGTTCTCGGATTACTCCATCTTTACCCATTCAGTCGGTTAGTTAAATTTTTAGTTGACTGTTCTGATTATGTAACCACAGGGGTAACTTATACAGCAACTTAAGCCTTAAGACCGTCACCAGTGTGCCGGAATTTTGTCCCACAGGCGATCTTTTACATGCCTGCAAATCTACAGACATGGGCTATCACATTTATGCACTCATTAATGTCACTGATCAGGGCCAGGATCGAACACGCGACCATGGACACAGAATTACAGAGCTCAATCCAAACCTAATTAAATCTGATCCAGAATAGCGGTTTGCAAACATTATATATTAGTGACTTCCGTGATTTCTCACGGTTTGAGAAATGGATGCATCCTCAATTTTTGACGTGTAAAACTGGCCTAATGGGGTTGGGGTCACTTGCTAAAACAGCATGTAATGGAAATCTATGTAACGGAAATAAGTCCTCTCTTTCTTTCTTCTCTCTCTCTCTCTCTCTCTCTCTCTCTCTCTCTCTCTCTCTCTCTCTCTCTCTCTCTCTCTTCCATTCTTGATATTGAATAGAGAGGCCTTGACTACAATGCGCCCAGATGTTCGTAAATTTATGTCACGCCTTGTTTTAGATGTACAGGTAGGGGGGAAAAAGCGGACCGACTAAAATATCTAAGTTGCCGATATGAGCCACTGCGCATGCCTAGCGACATTCACAGGATAACAGAGAATGTATTGAAATTTATTCTAGTGTCGACTGTTGACTTAGCCCATTTCGAAACCAAGAATATGGTTTCTAATGGTATTGTTTTGTAACTGAATATATTAATTAATATTATTATAAAATATTAACACAAATTATATTATATTCAGCTACAAGAGTCGGTTCGCTTTTTTCCCCTACCTGTACAAACTTAACAGGGATGTATGTTAAATTATAGTTATAACTTATTAATTTAAAAATATCAATTAAAAGTAGGCTATATCATATGAGAAGCGAGGATAGACACTGCATTTTCCATTTATTGCAGATGTGAAAACAAATTGTAACATACGAAGCGCGACAGGTTTAGGCAGCACGCACAAGACGTTTCACGTACATTGTGGCTGCGTCCCCGATAAAGCTTAGGCTTACCCGACTTCTGTTTTGTTCAACATTCATGAGTTTTGAACATAGCTTCAGGAAATGATACCATTTCTACGAAAAGAGTGAATATCAGCGCACATTTTATTCAGATTGGCTAAAGAACGGTTTCGTGTTTTGTTTTCAGAGGAGATTCACTTTGAACCCCATATTTTTCTTCCATTCACTCTGCTGTAACATTATAACGGCACGCTTTATCATGCAGAAAGTGCATTAGTTTCTATGTTGTGTTCACTCGCTCGCGATTAGCTTTATTGCGCACAAGATCTCAATGTTGAAAACACAAGTTAATCACAGAGTTTTTTTTATGTAATAAATGAATTTAACTATATCAGATGCACTAATATAAGAGTAAATTATTCCTTGTTTAATCGAAATAAAGATCTATATAAGCAATTAAAAGTGGTTATAGCCATATATCCGTTAAAATATGTCTTGGATTATACTGATTTTAGTTAGATCATAATGCCGCTAAAGCTAGTTTAAAAGCTCCAGCGAATTCGGTAATCATAAATATAAAAAGTGTGTATTTTTTAATAAAGTAAGAATAGACTCTTCAGCCATGAAATGTCATATGGATCCCGAATATTATGCTTCTAGTTGAGCACCCCTACTCTAATGTAAGTACAATAGACTGAAGCACAATTCAATGTTATCGAAACGTTTTGTTGTGTATTGGGTATTTGGTAACAGATGTTGTTCCAGAACAGCCGTCAGTGGTTTGTTTTAAAAATCACTTGTTCCGCAAGCCAGAAGGTAAATACAGTTTCTCCCGAACCCCCTGCCTCTCGATAGCTGCAGGGGGTATAAGCTGAATCTGGAATTGGACTAGACTTATATAAATATCCTACGCAATTTGATACACTTATCGTACAATCTTTTTCATTTAGCTTTTTATTTTTTGTGGGGTAGCTACTGTGTATTTTCTTTCGGTCTAGTTTAATTTAATCCAATGCATGGAGAGACAGAAATACAGAATGATTTCAAAATTATCATACACCCATGCAGTGATCCAAGTAAGCACTGACATATTAATTTTATTGTGGCTTTTATAGTATGGGAACTCATAGGTTACTTTTCTAAGATTTCCAGTTTTCAATTAATTGAATTGGAAATGTTGCCCAGTTGTCCTATAGTTTAACCCGTATCGGCCTATCCGTTTGCTCAGAGGTATGATTGATACCCAACAAATAGTGGTGAAAAGTGGCATAAGCTTCCTCTGTTTTAATAAGATTCTACAGAAATGTGACAACTATTAAATAAACGGTGCAAAAATGTCGCAAAGCTTTCTTATATATATACAGGGTCTTTATTATAAGTTGAGACGGGGCGACCGGTGTTTTCACTCTCCGCTACGGAGTCCGCATTAGCCGCGGGTGACGCGCGCGCGGCTTCCCTGCTTAAAGTGTAGGCTATATAAAGTATCTTACCTTACAACATATGTTGGAAGTGTCGTCCTTCCTGTGTTATACGGGCATTGTATCTGGAAACCACATTCTGTCTGACGCGAGTGAGTTCTTCCACTGTAATGCCCCTAATTTCATTTGTAATGTTTTCTTTCAGCTCCTCCAATGTGTGAGGATTTGTTCGATAAACCTTATATTTAAGAATATGGTTTCCAGATACAATGCCTATATAACACAGGAAGGACGACACTTCCAACATATGTTATAAGGTAAGATATGTAATACTTTATATAGCCTACACTTTAAGCAGGGAAGCCGCGCGCGCGTCACCCGCGGCTAATGCGGACTCCGTAGCGGAGAGTGAAAACACCGGTCGCCCCGTCTCAACTTATAATAAAGACCCTGTATATATATATATATATATATGTATATATATATATACTGTATGTGTGTGTGTTAAGAATTGTATTATTGAGATTACCAGTGAGATTGAAGTGTTGTTTGTTTAATGCAAGAAGGACACACTCGTTAACAGCCGCGTGTTGAAGTGTTGTCATGTCTCAGTCGGAAACGAGAATCAAAGAAACGCCAAAATTTTCTATTTTATTACCATTGTTATTAGACTGACTTGGCAACAGATGACACCTGCTTGGATTTGAGAGTGCATGCTACTGTTTATCCTCAATACACAATAATATAATCCTGTAGAACGCAAAGGAAAGCTGACGTTTGACTCGCCGAGTGGTGACGATGAAAAAGAGAGCACTTTTTGGGAAGACGTCAAGGATAGAACGCAATGCTCTTACATTAGAAGCATGAAAATATAAAAACGTTGTCAACCATTCAAGTCAAAATGCACAGGAAGCACATTATTTTGAAGGGCGCTAAATGCGTCAACATCAGCTCTATTTTAGGGAAAGAAACTTTGCCGTTACATTACTTTGTAGCCAGAATCACTTTTTTATAAATAAATTGTTACGGAACGTTTCCATTTCAACATAGATTTATCTTTCCATCTGAGATAGACTTTAAAAAATAAAATGCCGGAAACTACCTCCATCTCCGGCTACCAACCCTTGTTAGTAGATGTACCAAAACTTCATCACTATAAAAAAAGTGTTTGAACGGGAGTGGGGGAAGATGAGACTGTTTGTAGGATGGGAAGTTAGAACGGATACAAGTGCTGACAGTTCCATTAACGATACCATGAGGAGAAAAGGGGGCGAGTAGGGCCATTCTTCTTTCACGTTCATCATATTGACATCAGCTCGTCTCTGGCATTGTTTACTGAATCTAATTGAAGCCCCAATCACGGTAGAAAGTGTATATTTGCCGTCCGCTTAAGTTCAATTTTTAGTCTATTTATTTATCGCGAATAACGGCTAGTAGTGCAGTTATCTTTAGTTGGAAATTCAGTGAAGTACAAATGAACAGTACAACGACTTAATATTGCGTCCTTGATGACCTTTTAAGAGTTCCGTCCCGCGGTCAGTTTTCTGGTATAGAAGGTAGAATCCAAGATTTTATGAGAATACTTTAGGAGAAAAATTCCTCCGACACTGGGACTTGAACCCAGGACCTTTGGCTATTCGCGCCAATGCTCTACCAACTGAGCTAAGCCGGAGTTCAATAACAGTGGGAGCCCGGTCACAAAAATCACTAATTAGTGTGCCTCACAGTACTGCATATGACATAACTTGTCTGTCTGTGAGGTAGACCATTAGGGCAATCAGTCATAGGAGAGAGGTTCCATCCGGCGCTGTGAATTGAACTCCGGCTTAGCTCAGTTGGTAGAGCATTGGCGCGAATAGCCAAAGGTCCTGGGTTCAAGTCCCAGTGTCGGAGGAATTTTTCTCCTAAAGTATTCTCATGTAATGTCCAACAGAGACAATAATCTGTGGTTCATGAAAGCTTATATCTGGCAAGATTTTATCCCTAGAACCATTTTAGGGGTAATATACTGCAGATGGCTGCATGGTGTGTTGTTATATTTTCTTTTAGAACACCAAAAAGACCTGGGCATCTATTATTTCCTTATTTAAACCCTCGCCGGTGATTGTAGTCTATTTATTTTGATAATCGCTCAGGCATTACATTCATCTCGTTTAGCAAATGTTTCATTGCACAACAGAACACGATCTTGTAAGAATTTGCATAAGCCCTACAACATTACATACAGTATTTTCCTAAAAGTTGAATGACTGGATTATAGACTTATTATGAAAGTTGAGAGCAGTGATATAATCCCCTTTCTTTACATCCTGTACAACGTGCAGTGTACGTGTAGGTGTGGGAAATATGAGAGAGTGGGAAATGGTGAAAGAGAGAAACAGAGGAGAGAGAGCAATTGATTTTCAATTTAGGTCTACTACAAAATGTTCAGTAATGACCCGATGCATGCCAGATGTCGTATTTAGATACCAACTTAATTAAAAACATATTAGACTTTGATGACAGGGACTCGTGACGATTTTAAATGCTATGTAATAATTCGGAGTTTTAATCTTTTCATACTCTTCTCTTTTTAACCTCATTTTATTATCATTGCTACCAGATGCGCCCTTTATTCGGGCGTAATTGAAGATTTGGGATTGGGATGAGCTATAAAGGCGTTGATTTTTTTAAAGGTACGAACTGCGAAAAGATACATATGAAGATATTTCAATTCAGTAGGGAAAATGGAGGTAATTTCCCAGCAAGTTTGAATTCCTAGTCTTTCAATAATTACTTCAACGGACAAATATTCACATTTTTTATGTTAAAAATTATCATGACAGTCGGCAACACTATTTTAAACGGCCACTACAAGACAATTCTGCATTCTCGAATGAATTCACAAGGATTTGTTAACTTAAATGTCCTGAAAATTTCTTGTATACAACCCTCGTTCTCTTTTTGTTATTATAAAAACCAGAATAACTAAATTACTGTACAGTGTATTAATTTAAAGTTTTGATTACCATAATTGGTTAACTTGCATTTCATATTCCAGGTTCTGAATTTATTAGTAATGTTCTGTGAACTCTAAGACACATTGAATGGATAGCAGTTTGAGAAAAAAATATACCCTAGTTCTTTGTTTCATGTTATAGTTATATAAAGACGACTGAGTACCATCTGTTAGGCTTGTAACAATCGCCGCAATTTTGTACCGAATTTATTTTTACAGGAATGTAACCTAGATCTACCGACATTAGATAGATTGTCCGATTTATGCATACATAAAATACCATCGGATTGGGCTGGAATAATATCCACGAAATGTAAAGCAAGGAAGTTGAGTATGAGGTCCCTGAGTCCAAATAGGCTATGTCATTTTCAGAATATAATTTCTTTGTGTGTTGTTGGGAGGAGGAGCAGAGCTAGAAAAGGAAACATTGTATCAAAATGAAATTTTATATTAAAGTTTGCAACGGCCAATGATGTTAACTTATACGAGTCACGATCGACTATTTTCTCTCACTCATCGTTTCTTTCTTGCTCACTAGACCCTTAGGGTTTTGGTGGTTGAGGCCCAGGATTTTTAAGCTATCAACTTGCCCTTAAGATTGCTTTTAATTCATTACGCAAGTTAAAGCATGCAAAGTAATCGAAGTAATAATAATATTAACAACACTCATAGTAATTAATAAAGAAAATAGTAGGCTTAAATGTATATTACTATACTTTGAACAAGCCTGAATTCAAAAAAATGAAAAGTATTCAGATATTGTACTGCATAGGTTCATAAATACATATCTACAAAAAATAGCAATAATTAAAGCAAACGTAAGTAATATAAAAATGTAGTTTTTACATTCTCTTTTATGATTTATTTACTTAACCAAGGAATTCTAAATCTATTGAATAGTCGGAGCAATTATTTATTCAGTTAACATGCGTGATGCTACAAGAAAAATATATGAAAAATTCGGTAAGATTCTTAAATATACTTAACCGGGAGGTTATACCGTACATTAATTTTTGAATGGTACATTCTGGTAACCCCAATAATACAATTCTTAACATGTAGATATATGTGAGAAAGTTTCTGCAAGTTATTTTGCCCTGAAGGAGACACGAAATATGTAAAACTTTAAGAAAGAAAGAAAAAAAAAAGCGGTTCAAATTTTAAGGGACAAATGGTAGGCTTATATTCAATGCATAATTCCAGTCATATTGTAGGAGCATGAACCATTACAACTGCTTGAACGAATGAGCTTGAAAAGGGTGCAAGGAATTATTTGTAGAACACATCTAATTGGCGCGAAGGTGATTAAATACGGCACAAAGACAAGGAGGGTTGGAGGGATCAATCGGGTGAACAGGAATCATACGGCTACGACAGGGAAAAGCACTGCACATTCAACGCAATTGATTTAGTAGAGCTGCCTGGCTGGCTGGAGTCTTCGTGAAAAGAACTCCATTAACAAACACTCCGGCAGACTTCTCTCTATCCGTTGACAAACGGCTTTAGCGAAACTGAATTTTCTGAAGAAATGTGAGATTCGCAGCAGCTGAATACTGTAACAGAATGCCTGCAAGATATCTAGCAAAGACCAGCTCAAGCACTGTCTGTCTGGCTTTCTTATCCTCCTGGAAAGCACTCCTCAGTGTCTCCTCTGTACAGCAGGATAAAACTTTTCAGAGAAACTCCGCTTTCAACTCCTTAATTTGTACTTTCAGAACACACTGCCTTCAATAATAGCATTTATCTATTTAATGATGTTATGATTAGAGTTATGCATATAAATTATTAGGATTTAATAACAATTATTTTATTAGGATAATCTACAAATTTGTTATCTCAACAAAAATAAAGCATATCATACATGCAATTAAATATTTTTTAAAACATTTTCCCTCCATAAATCCCTATCCAAAATATCTTCTTCTTGTAGGCCTGTTAATTCCATACATTTTTTTCACTCTGTTCAGTTTTCTCTTGGTCTTCCATTCCAGTGTCTTCACTTCTTTTGGGTGTCTTCCATTGTTCATTCTACTTACATGCCCATACCACAGTTTTTTTTATTATGTCCTTCTAAATACTTTTTCTTTTATCAATTCGCCCCTTTATTTCCTGACTGCTCGTCTTCAATGATTAATTTCTGTAGCTTTTAATTTTTCTTCTTGTCTTCTACTTACCGTCCACCATCCTGCTCCAATTAGTATTATACTTCCCACTGATGTATTCCCTTATATATTATATTCTTTATTTTTGCAAAAATATTACTGCTCCACAGTGCTGAATTTAGCATTCCAATAACTTTTACCTTGATATATCCGTAAATATTTACAACTTGTAACCTTCGTTTTTCCTCCGATTTTCTCGATTTCTTGTGTCCTCGAACCAATTCGTCGACTGTTTATTCGTGTACAGTACCTCTCACGTCCGAGTTGGATGGTCGCGCGGGAATCTGCGCAGCGGCAGTCATTACTCTTACTCCCAAGCGATTGGGTGAAATATCGACGCAATGCGGTGTAATGCTTCAGGTTCTCGCAATTGTAGTTACAATTACAATAAAAATAAGCACGTACCTCAACAAAAGAAATATTTGAAATGTCCTCCTCCTGCACCCACACAACACTTGCACAGTTTTAGGAAAATTTCTTTCGCGCGCATTAGTTCAGCTTCCGAAACAGTTTACCTATATTGTCTTGTAACTCTTCTAGAAGGAGGGGGGGGGGAAGACTTCAGATTTGAGTTCCCTAGCCTCTCCAAGAAAAAATCCTGCATAGTGAGTTTCGTCCAAGTAATTCAATGCTCTTTTTTTCCCGGGTGCTATGGCAATTAATCTCACAACTGAATACGGTCTTGTTAATATTAATGTTGGCTGCGCGTTCAATAATCATGACATAGAAAAGCAGGATGGTTTTTATATATTAGATTAAATAAAATAATAAATAAATAAATAAATAAGCCCGACACAATCCCTTATAGGGCAAGGGCCTCCTACTCTCCTAAGGTGAGATATTTCCTTGGAGAGTTGGGTTTTTGCCTCCTGGTGGGTTAAGACCTATATATATATATATATATATATATATATGTATTAGATTACCTATATATATACAGTGTGTCCCACGCAAGAGTTGGCCAATGACGCGGGTTCGTGCGGCGCGGCGAGCACAGCTCCAACTCCCGAGCGATCGGGTGAAATATCTACGCTAATAATGCCGCGATGGGTGAAACGATTCAGGTTCTCACATTTATAGTTAAAACTACAATGAAAATAACTTTTGCATCCACACAATACTGGCACCTTTTTAGCAAATTTTCTTTCACGCGGATAAGTTCAGCTTCCGAGACAGAGTTCATTTCTCTTGTGATAGGCCTAGGTGATATTTAAGTTCTTCTAACAGTATGTGAATATTATTTATGGGGAAACTTGAAAAATAAAGTGTATAGGTCAATTTCCCATACATTAGAACAGGGGAAGTCAACTACGTCTTGTGATGACGTTTGTGGAGCAAGAGCATGCGGATCCCTTGTGTGTGACGTCAGCAAGAGCGCACGGTAGTAGGGGTGTTTAGAGTACGCTAGAGCTAGGTACTAGAGGACCTATTCACTTTAGCTCTGTGGGTAGAACAACTTCTGGTTTTAAATACGGAGCATTTTTCAAAGTTATTGCAAGTACGCGATCCTGATAGTGTTCTCTCTGCAGAACATGTGTTAGTTCTGCAAAACATTATTCTTCAGGTCGAATCGAGGTTTCAGGATGTGGAAAACCTTTCTCCAATGTTTAAACTTTTTGCTACCCCATATTCAGTTAATGTCAAAGACGTTCCTTGCCGGTATCAGTTGGAACTGCTAAACTTACAATGCGACGATCTGTTAAAGGACAAATACGAACGTAAAGTGGTCTTGGGTAACTTTTACAGAAATTTCTCTGAAACCAGATTCCCGAGACTTCCCGCACGAATATTATGTAATTTTGGATCGACATATGTGGCCGAACAATTTTTTTCACTAATGAAATGTGCAAAGCTCAAATCAAGAAGTACATTGTTAAATCACAACCTAAATGTAGTCTTCGATTAAATATTGCTCAAACATTACGTCCCAACATTGATAAACTTGTTAAAGAAAAAGAGACAGGAAAGTCAGAAAATTGTTACTGTAATCTTGTATCATCTAAGGTGCAGACGAGCTTGTATGGTAATTAATTCAGTTCATTTTTTTTTATCATTTTTACTGTAGTGAATTATGTTAATTCAAATGATAGTAGCCTATTGTCTATTTTTGTCAAAGAACATTGATTTTGTGGAAAGGCAATTGTTCTCACAGAATAGAAAAATAGAATTATTTATAATATGTTAAACTGCTGCGCTGTAATTAACCGATAAACTATCAAAAAAATAGGTTGATGTTTCATTAACTCGGAAACACGTATTACGTAAGTTCTAACCCCCTAAATTCCCGCTGCCCGCAATACCAATGCCCCTCTCTTCCCCCCTGTTCACTGATGCCTACATTTCACATGCTCCTCGCAGAGATATAACGCGTGCAGTCAGAGCAGGAAGCAGTGACGTCACAGAGCAAGCTTCTGTCTTCCCCTGCATTAGAAGAACTTAAAGACAATATCACAAGAGAAATTAACTTTATCTCGGAAGCTGAATTATGCGCGTGAAAGAAAATTTCTTAAAAATTTCCTAAAATACAAGAGGAGAACATTTCCAACATCTCTTGTGATGAGGTATGTATTTATTTTCATTGCAATTTTAACCGTAAATGTGAGAACCTGAATCGTTACACTCATCGCGGCATTATTAGCGTAGATATTTCACCCGATCGCTCGGGAGTTGGAGCTGTGCCCGCCGCGCCGCAGGAAGCCGCGTCACTGGCCAACTCTTGCGCGGGACACACTGTATATATTAGACCTATATATATATTATTAGATTACCCGTAACATTTTATTCATGGAACACTCTTAATAAATCACACCGAGATTACGAATTTCATTAGACAAATACATAGGTTAGTAACTAACAAACATGACCTAATATTAAAAACACGTCTATTATACTTTTAGCATCTTATGAGAATAAAATGCTGCTGGTATTTTGCTTGGATCTACGCATCCGACCTTAATGTTGCCTTCCACATATAAACATGTCGTCGGGTCATATCACCTATGATATCAGAGAGGCTTTCCAGGGTGATGAATTGTTGACAAGGGTACAATGTGTTGGGACAATTTTCTCTCTACAGGCCTGGTTCCTGCCTGGCACGAGGAGAATATATCGAGCGATCTCTCCCTTCTCCACCTGTGCCCCTGCCAGATCCCCACCCTCTTCAACTACCACCTTGAAAATAAAAATCACCCAACCTCTCTTACTCCATCAACTTTCTAAAAATAGGTTATACTAAGGGTGGATTTCTATTGTGTTTGAACAATGGAAGGACTCAAACAGTTTCTCGAATACTGCGGCGTCACTATTGCAGACGGAGGGAAGGAGAGAACGTTCAAGTTTCGTTTATTATACAAGTGTGCTGCAGGAGAAAGCTGCCTTATCTTATTGCATTATATATAACTCGTCCCCGATGCCCATTGAGAACAGTAACTGCTTGAATATTCATTATCACATGGCGGAAATGTAATGTACATAAACTGCAGACGGAGTGATTTACAGCATCGTATACATTGTAGTCCATATGTTCCTGTCATTCGTTATAGACTGTACTAACGGTGTTTGCTTTGATAAGATTTGTGCATTGTAACAGGTAGGCCTAACTATTTCACTGTGTAACGAGAGCTCGGATTTATAAGCAAAATAAAACAGTAAAATAAGCAAGCAAATAAGCATGAAAACTGTAAGAAATAAGTAAAACCAAATTAAACGAAAATAAAATAAATTTATTTATTTCAAAGAAATATCTTATTCACGGCTGTTACAGTATGTGAGGAGAGGCGCAGATTTTCTTGCGTAAAGCTCCTGCGTCTGCCAGTGAAGAACGATTTGTTCAGGGGAAACGTTCTTTCGACGTTCGCAGGACGTCACAGGAGCATGTGAAAAGCAACACTGTTCTTTTTCGAAGAATTCCTCTTCAGTATCTGTTTCTTCACCGGAAAGCTATAGAAATCTGATAGGTTTATAACCCAGATTTTCCAGTAACTCTATTGACTGACAAAAGAAAGGAAAACGGTGATGACGTCTTAGAGTGAAATAAGTACTTCTAATCCGACAGTTTTTAATAAAAGACGCTATTTTAATTCAGAATCATAAAATAAACAAGCAAGATCGGTTTTCTCTCAGAAAAATCAAAAGTAGCTCTATGAAGTAAAGCTAAAATTCCTTGTCAAGGAGTGTCTTAAGAAATATAACATTTCTGCATATGTTTAGGAGCTTGAAAATAAATATGCATTTTGATTAGAAATCTAGGTATACAAAGTCGAACAGTTATTATTATGAAAATACATAAAATTGACATACTAAGGTTTAAATTATTACAAAACACTAAACCGTGTCTACAGTTACATATTATTTTTATATTCTACAAAGAAATATCTTTCCTGGGTATGATCCGGGGAGCTGAGCGGTCTCTATTTCAATGGTATCAACTCCACTTTAATATATATATATATAAAGCATACAATTGAGAAATTCGTCTTACCACTCAGCTTTCATGAGCGAAAATGTCCTTTCCATATAGCATTGTGGACAGGAATGCAAATATAAATCTAAGTTAATTTCAATAATAAGTTTTGAAAACTGCACTGGAGGTTTGCTTGATTGAAGAATCGACACCCGCATTGCATTAGCTCGCTTATTGTAGTCCTAACTTTCAAAATGACTAATCGGTAATCACAAGATTTGAAAATATACAGTTTTCTTGTTCAAGTGTCATTCTATTAACTGTTGCCTTGTTGATAAGGGAAACACGGTGGTTGTTATGAGATAATCTGCACTTAATTATAGATTTGTAGACAGAAAAAAATTGAAACAGTATTATTCTTGTCTTGATCATCACAGTAAACTCTAAAATCTCTATTTTTATAGATTTTTTTTGGAAAGTTTTCTTGATACACAAACTCGGGACAAAGTCGCTTTTTCGGAAACTAGTCTATATGCATAACTAGGTCATTCAATAATTTGTAAATATTTTAAATTTAAATTTTGCACTTACTGTAAATTTTAACAATTTTACGTCTATTATCATAATAGGATTTTCAACTATGAAAATTATAATCTTGCACATATTTTGGATTTTAAGGCTATTGCTTCGTCATATTATATGATCAAGGTAATAAGGTGGCTTCATACACATTTGTATTATTGCAATACATCCCCTCATTGGAAAGACAAACATCAAGAGAGAAAGATTTTTGTCCAAACTATTGTTGATTTTTTTTCGGACCCGTCTGTGTCGTGTCTAGCACAATTTTAAGTTTATATAACAATAGGCCTAAAAAACAGCTACAACTGCTAATACCTCTACACCGACCTAAGAAACAACCAATGGTAACATGATTTGAATTCATGTCTAAGTCTTATGCCGGTTGTCGACCAAGAGCTAAGCTAAGTTAGTTTAGCTTGTCTCACATACAGTGAGGGATTTCATATGTAGTTGTGCCGACAAAACTACATATGAAATCCGACACAGCTATATATGAAATTCCTCACTGTATGTGAGATAAGCGAAGCTAAGTTAGCTTAGCTCTTGGTCGACAACCGGCATTAATGATTAATAAAGGTTTTACTGCGCACTGGGGTCGTATTTGCATATCTGTACGAAAAACAAACCCATGTCGATGTGATCAACCCAAAAAGGATAACATTTTACGAGTAAACTACGTCTCTGATTAGTTTTCCCTGAATATGTTCTTAGATTCCATACGCAAATGATGAATGAGCAGTCATAGAGAAGTATAATGTTGAAATTCTCTTAGGATATGTTTATAGTACATACTATGAATATTAATTATGTTTCCCTTGGAACTATGATGTGAGCTGTGCAGTGTAATTGCACCATTGTGGTTCAGCACACTGCACAACTTCTATTTGGAGCGAAAGCATTCAATCAAGAAATGAGGTTAATAATAACTTGGATCGAACCACATTCACTGAGTGGCATCAGGTTGAGAGCAGCTGATATCCCGCAATTTGAAGAGCGCAATCATGGAAAGGAAGTTACGTCCCATGCAATATGTTGCAAATGTTGATCTACTTCCTGCCTCCTTCAACAGCTAGGAAAATGCAGATTAATGGAAGGAGAAACACATCATTAATAAATATCTTTGGTAGTATAGTTATTCCCATGTTTTCGTGCTTTCATTATCAATTTTGTACAACAAATTTTTACTTTTTGTGTATTACAGAGACGAAAATATGACTTTCCTTTGAATCTGACATCACTGAATAGGAATATGATAAAAAAATGGTTGGTTCCAAATTTCGAATTTTACATTAATGTAAAGTCTGAATTTAATCGAAATCTGAAACAATGTAAAATTTGAATTTAATCGAAATCTGCAACGAACATTTTTTTTTTGTTATATTCGTCTTCAGGACGGATGAATTATATGGAAAACATGCATCTCATGACCAACCAAATTTTTATTGCCATATTATTTATATTTCTTATTTGGTTACTAATATTACGTATAAAATAGTTTTACATTGATGTGAAATTGTAATTTTCTCGAAATCGGGAACGAACAATTTTGTATTGTCAAATTCGTGTTCAGGAGGGTCAACTTATATGGAAAATATGTATCACATGTCCTATCAAATTTTTATTGTCATATCATATATACGTATTAATTAGTTGTTACAATTACAAAATTTATTAAAGGTATTATCCACAAGTACATGAAATCCGTAAACAATCGAACATTTTCATGGCCAATTTCGAAATCAGTGATATCAAATTATCCAAAGTTGGTTATTAGTACCTCTGTAACACACTGTCTATTGCACAGTGATTATGAATTCTGTACACCGAAAGTAAAATACACTATTTCACACGTACGGGACTTCATAAGCAAGTCAAAAGAAAATTTGAAATTTGTTTGTTTCCAGAGCTTTAGTCGGGAATTTGAATTTCCAGGGCTTTAGTCAGAAAGAAAGAACTACCGGTACTCACTTAGATTTTTTTAAAATCACTAACGTAAACGGTTACATTCTCATGAAGTATCAAAACGAAACAAACAGAAATTTCAAATACTAAGAGGCCATGAAGAGTTATGTTTTTAATTTATTTATTTAATCTGGTACACTATCGCGTACATCGATGAATCAAAATGCATTTTTCATCAAATACATAGGCGTAACCAGGCCAACCATATGGGGGGTTATAACATCCGGGGGGTCTGGGGGGTATTCCATACCCCCCAGGGAGAGGGGGGTTCGGGGGTCCTCCCCCGGAAAATTTAAAAAATTAAGATGCACAATAACGAGTTTTAAGCTTCCCAAGCTTTATACTCGTATTAAGTAATTTATAAGCAGACTTAAAAAATGTACAATTTTCATTTTTTTAATCAATGGGGGGGGGGGGTTCAAATCCCCAACCCCCCTCGTTACGCCTCCGATCAAATACACTACAAGTGAAAGTCAAGATCAGGGTAGAGTAGGTAGGGTAAAGGAAAAGGACCATGATCAAGAATTGTGCATTGTACAACGCATACAATACTTAGATAATTATGTAAAGCGAAAAAATAATAAATATAATGAAAAGTCATGAAAGAGCGGCTCTTTGTTAACGCTGATAACTACAATTCCGGTGAGAGCCGGCGCCACTAAAGCCCTGTGTTTCACTTGAACAATTTAAAATGAAAAGCTACGTAAACTTCTTTTACATAATAACACAAACGTTAACCTGTTAAACTGGAAATCTCTGCCCTAGACCCCTAGCGACCTTACAACAAATGTTTACATATCTAAATATAACACCAGAATGGCAACTGCATAAAGTACAACAAAATTATACTCATTTGGGAATCACCTGACTCCAGGTTTACGAGTGAAGAACGCAACGAACATTAACTGGTGCTGAAAGATATAGTACGTATAACACAGCATCACAATGGTGTTTTTTAACACCCACTAAGAACGTATTTTTGGCCTCCCACACAGCCTCGCATTAGCGGAGGTAATTGCAGGTCCAGACCAAGTTCACGCCCACGAGTGCTCACTCCAACACCAAGCCAAACTTGCGCCCCAGAAAAGATTACTTATTACCTACACGCACATTCCTGTACGAGATATTTTCTTTCAAGGAAATATCAGAGCAACTTCTGTTATATGTTTCTTTACGGGGTTGATCATATAGGCCTGTAAATAGAATAAACTAGGGTGAACATATTTTTAAAATAAAAAAAAGAACACTCATGCGCATCATGCGGTTAACTATCGCGAAAACAGAGCCCATAATTAGTTAATTTCATAAATATTCTATTTAATATACTCGTAGTTAAATTTTCATTTAAACCACTAAAGTGAACAAGAATTAAATTTAACTACATCACTATCAGGCATTGTCAAACGTATTCAAAAATATATGCGATAACCTTAAAAATTGATTCAAAAAATACTTTTACTTTACTAAATATCTGAATGTCTTAGCTTAAATGAAGCTTCTTAGGCAAAATCTTATTTACACTTCATTGCATCCAGGATCTGAACTAGTCTTTCTTTGGCATTTTTGTGATTGCTGTAATTCTTGCAAAAGTTTTGGGTGTCCTAACAGATAATACTTATCAATAATTGTTTCTATAATTATTACAGAAACTTAGGCTATGTAAGATACATCACGGAAAAGTGTTTTGACCATAACCATAACCTTAATGAGAATATTATAGGAGAAAAATTCCTCCGACACTGGGACTTGAACCCAGGACCTTTGGCTGTTCGCGCCAATGCTCTACCAACTGAGCTAAGCCGGAGTTCAATTCACAGCGCCAGATGGAACTTCTCTCCTATGACTAATTGCCCTAATGGTCTACCTCACAGACAGACAAGTTATGTCATATGCAGTACTGTGAGGCACACTAATTAGTGATTTTTGTGACCGGGCTCCCACTGTTATTGTACAGTTAACATACAAGATAGATATGTAAGCTTTCATGAACCACAGATTATTGTCTCTGTTGGACATTACATGAGAATATTATAGGAGAAAAATCATAGTCATAGGAGAGAAGTTCCATCTGGCGCTGTGAATTGAACTCCGGCTTAGCTCAGTTGGTAGAACAGCCAAAGGTCCTGGGTTCAAGTCCCAGTGTCAGAGGAATTTTTCTCCTATAATATTCTCATGTAATGTCCAACAGAGCCAATAATCTGTGGTTCATGAAAGCTTACATAACCTTAATGGTTTCAATATTAAACTAAGTAATTTAGTTCACCATGGGTAAACAGCTGTGGTTTCAGTTCTTCTGTGAGCATTGAAATTTCGTCACAGCTTGCAGAATCGGATGACAATGACGACGACGATGATGCTGACTGTAGGTTTACAGGTGGGTTAGGTATAGAAATGCTTGGTTAATGTGGTACAAGCGTGATGGCTGATGATATCGACAGCTTAACATTGATACATGAGAATTTTGAAAAGAAGCAAAATTACGTAATTATATAAAAACTGTGGGTATTACAGGAAATCTGAAATCATATTCGTAGACAGCTCTAGGAAGTTACTTAAAAACACCTATTTTCATACAAAGCCCCAAAATTATGTTACCCAGTGATATCATTCGCACTTGAGCATTTCCTTTTGAGCTGGTGGAAATTGTCCAATGAAATTACCACCTTTGATTCAGATTTAGCACAATATGTGTGAGAAATCGCGGCTCATTCACTCCCAGGTGATTGCTCAACATGAGGCAATGTGCAAAACTAATAAGCAAAGAGCACATTATTTTTTATAAATATGGAATTACTCAGTCCCTATTGGCCAAGAGTTTGTTTCGTAAATATGCAATTAGTCAGTTCTTATTTGCAGAACTTTTTATTTTTACAGTTATATGGAAACATCAAAATAATTCATATCTACAGAGAAAACTAAAATGAAATTATGTTCACATAAATTTTGCTTCAAGAACTATTTTTTTTACCACACAGGATACTACTTCTGCAGCAGATCCATGCAGGTCACTCTGTGATAGACTTCAAATATCCGACTTCAAAATACGACCAAAATCGGAACTAAATCCAGTTAACAAATAGTTTTCTACATGTTTTGAGTTAAACCTCAACACTCGGTGTTTGTAACATATAAAATCAGTTGTCTACTAGCTTATAATTACATTCCGTGCATTCCAACTGAACCTAACAAATAACCAACAGTTAACTATTCCCGTGCTCACCAAAAACACTTTTCAACATTTGGGTTTTTTAAACTAAACTAACTTTTCGTCTGCTGTGTTGAAACTTTAATTTTATGAGGGCTTTTTCAAATTGAACGTTTTATTCTGTCTCAGTATTCACTGTAGTGCATAGGACTAAATATCAATACAAAGAAGTTCACATCGCGGCTCATTCACTCCCAGGTGATTGCTCAACATGAGGCAATATGCAAAACTAATAAGCAAAGAGCACATTATTTTTTATAAATATGGAATTACTCAGTCCCTATTGGCCAAGAGTTTGTTTCGTAAGTATGCAATTAGTCAGTTCTTATTTGCAGAACTTTTTATTTTTACAGTTATATGGAAACATCAAAATAATTCATATCTACAGAGAAAACTAAAATGAAATTATGTTCACATAAATTTTGCTTCAAGAACTATTTTTTTTACCACACAGGATACTACTTCTGCAGCAGATCCATGCAGGTCACTGAAGAATATTGTAAGTGCCAAAAAATAGTAAATAAAAGCAAAGAAAATCTAATACTTTAATCTTTATTTTTAATAGGAGTTAATTTTCCTAACCTCCTAGCCCTAAAGGGATGATGTGGCAACAACAATATAGCTAAAGGTCAAGACCATTTAGTTTCTTATCCGTATTTCTATGCGAAGTCATTAATCATCACTATCAGCTTAGAGTTAAGATAAGGGCTTCGTTAAGTAAAAGCAGGCTCTAATTAACAGCGTTTCCAAGAAAGCACGACATTCGTTTTACGTAACTATGAAATGCAAAAACAGCGTATTTGGGAAATAGCTTTAGTTTCTTAGTGTGAACTCTTATTCTCTCCATACAAAACTTGCGTTTGGTTGAAAATTCATTAAATGTTTATGAATACTGTTCTTATATTTAAGTGTGTGTACTCAGTCACTGTAGTGAAAATTTTTAACCATTATGCAAAGACGTTTTATTCACAACTTTATACATGTATAATTTCATTTTCTTTATGTTCTTTATCCGTACCTTAGGTACTATAGGTAGAAAAATACCGTGCTCTACCCTGAAATTTACTGTCGAATTTCTAGCTTTACTAGTTTGAGATACCCTGAGTCCAAAATTACTTTTTCGAAAACATGTCTCTGTGCCTTATATCAACAGCTGAAAAACCAAATATCTACAAATTTTTAATGTGTGTAATATAAAGATCTAATACTTTTATTTGAAAAATGTTGTCATATTATTTCTGTAGGCGTAATCATGAGCTTTTAACCCTTTCCACAAATTCAAGAATTGAGTCGATAATAATTCTGCTTTGGGTGAAGCTGACACACCTTAAAGAGTCCACCCGCAATGCATCAACTTAGTCTATTCTATATGAGAATGCCATTCAATGAAATCGCGTCTGATCTTCTATATGGAATTGTAAGTCTCATTATTGAATTAATCGAAGTGTTTACAGTGTTCACACAGTAATAATTCACCAAGTGGTTCTATATCCCATGGTTGGATAAGACCTTCCGTCCGATCACATTCAGACTTCAAAAACAGATGATAGCTTTTGGGCCACGTGATCAACATGCCAATTCCCCATTGTTATTTTATGTATCGACAAAGAAGACTGATTTGTATGTGAATTAATTGTTCATATCTTTGCTGAATCGTAAAATGAAGAATGAATTTAAAAAAAAATTAAGAAAAAATCGAGAGTATTCACTTTTTTAAAACCATTTTCGGAAGTAATTCAATATTCATTCAAGTATTCATTATAATTTTCCTTATAATTATACCAGACTTAATTGGTGTGGAAATGAGCATTTTTTTAACATAGCTACTTTTTTGTCTAAAGTATCTCCTTACGTCGTGTCTACGTGAGACCTATTCTAGATATCAGTTCTGTCGAAGAAATACTTGGCTGTACCGGGATCTAACCTATGTCTCCAGTTTCATATTAAGAAACACTAACCTACGGACCATAGCTGAGGAACACTAAATATAGCCTAAGTAAATAACTCAATATGTTCATACGGCATCAACCGAAGAATACTTACATTTTCAGTCACTGGAGCTCGTATAATATAACCTGACTCCAGCACTCACCTGAAAGGAAGGAAATGACAAAGTTTATTAAAAAACAAATAGTGTATACTTATGTTAGGCCTACATCTTATAGGTGCTGAGATATTTAGTAAATTGCAACATTCATATAATAAATAGTTACTGCATGTCTATCACTAATCATTCAACTTAAAATGTTCTTTTTAATTTTAGTCACCACATTGTCATTTTAATTTTTATAATACTGTATTACCAAATCACGATAGACCTATTTATAAGCATTTTCCCAATTATCATTCCCGTTAGATTTTATTTTATTTTATTAAACAGTTGCTTGTAGGCTAATTAAAATACCGATTATTTTAGCTTTGAGTTAGCTTACACACACCCTGAGTAAGTTTGACAGAAGTTAGTATTTAAAGGAGAAAAGGGATACCAGTAAAATATTATTGCAAAATTTCAGAAGGAAGAAATATTTTTGTTCCAATTATTTGTTAATTTTTAAGTCTTACGAAAAACTGCACAGATTTTAAGAACCTGAAAATATCCGAAAAATTAAAAAAGATTTCGCAAAGAGTGTTAAACCTTCCTATTATCATTGGGGTCAATATGATCCAAAAAGCACTTTTGAAATAAATACCTTGGCTGGTTCAAAACTATAATTTTAAAAATGTAGGCTATTATTTTATCCCTCTGAGTGAACTGTATTCAATGACGTCTTATTAATTTGTATATTTTCAACACATTAAAATGTATTAATTGTGAATTGACTTTTCTTCTTAGAATGTAACGTTATGCAAAAATGCTTAATATGCATAGTTGTCCTGTTCTCAAGGCACAAATGTATGTTTTTACGCCAGTTTATAAAAAGCATTTGCAACACTACCGATATATCCCATGTAAATTACTTAGGGTCTTAATGACCCCAGTGGTACAAAGTGAAACAAAAACTACCTAGTAGTAGGAAGGTAAAGGGGTGGCGATAATCTGAAATGAGGTTACTTTATTCAATATACAAGGATACACAAAAAAAGGAACTTTTTAACATCGAATAATAAAACCAAGAGTGATGGAAGAAAACATTTTATTCATAGTAATTGGGCTTATTTCCAAAGTGATTTTTAGGATTCTGTCAAATAGTTTCGCACGATATGATCAATGCACCACAAAAATCCGCAGAATCATTTCATTCCTCTGTTTAATTGGCAGTTCACTTGCATTTAGTATACCTCAACTATTAAATGTAGTTATTGATTTTAGAACAGAATGAACCTACATATTTGGGACGCAAAGTTATGGAATGACTCAGACTATACAACAATGTGCAGTTGGCAGTACTTCAATTTATCAAGTAAAATAATTGGCATGTTAACGAAGCAATCACATCTTAACTATACAGCGCCTATTTACAACGGACGCCAAAGTTGTTAAGAGGAATTGTTTCTGCTTGCTTTGCGGAAGTTAGTTGCTTGTTTAAATCTAATTTTGTTTCTTGTGCTAAAAACAATGTGTAGCCCTTCCTGTGGGTTGCCACGTAGGCCTATGACGCCGTTTTATTATATTGCTTGTATTTTCCTCAGCAGGAGCACGTACGAAGATTCGGCCAAGTTTCATTTATAAAATGACTATTCGATTTTATGATGAAGTATAATAAGATCCCTAAAACAGTATATTTAGACAGCTTGAATTAAAAGTATAACTACTAACGACAAGACACACGAAGTAGAAGTTGCAAATTATCATTATAAAATCTTTTAAGCCACTTTAGTTTCCGTCACATGGAAAACTATCTTTTAATTTGAAATATTTGCACATGATTAATGTATAGAGTCAGTTTGATAAAAATTGAAAATGTAAAAATTTTCACGATGATTGCAAAAATCACAGGGATTAGGCCAATGCATCAGAAACTGCAGTAATTATAGCATCAACATAACCAAAAATACATGTATCAACTTGACTTGTTTTTTCATGGGTTTCCCCGTCATAAAGCCAAATGCCGAATTGGATATTTACTTACCATGATTTATAACCGCTATTTCATTCTGTGTCATATTCATTAAAAATGTATTATCAGTTGAAATAAACACATAAAGAACATAAAAAGGGGAACATGAATAGTTATAACCCAGGACATTTATGAATGCCGCTGGGCAAAGAGCGCTACTGTTAATGTCGATCAGTCTTTGCAGGGAGTGAGAGGAGGAAAGAAGTAAGTCCATCTATGACAGAATGTCATTCACAATAATGTGCAGTGTTCTAGAAATACTTGCAGATTTGGCCTACCTTCTAAAGTCTGACCGTTCTAAGAAGGAAACCTGAAGTAAACAAAACCAGTACATCTGTCTCACTCTAGCACTTTACTCGTATGACCTAAGAGAGAGAGACAGACATACTGGTTTTTGTTTACTTCATGTTTCCTTCTTAGCTCGTCTCGAGTATAATCCTGAAGTGGAGCTACTGATTCATGAGTTACCTATACCAATACTTAATCATGCTGTCTGCAGCACGACACAATGACAACTCATCAGGTTATAGGCGACTGATATTTCGTGCAGAGTGTACTGCACAGCGCGATAACATCGCTGTTGAGGAAGATAGTACGAGAACACGACACCGGCATACATATCTGTCCTGAGTTATACACGAACATGGGCTACTGATATACACTCATGCCTTGATTCATGATTATAAACCTCGATGTTCAAACGGGTATACATAAAGCTGAATTAAACATTAATATATCTAATATTTATTAGAATTTCACAAATATTAATGACTGTCTAAATAATAGTGAATGATGGACATGGTGAAAGTTTGCTTTCACTTGCTCTTATGGGCTCGTTTCGCAAACATACCTACTCGCAACGTTCAGAGTTAAAGAGTTTGCAATATAATACGCTTTATGCGTGAATGCTGTGTTACAGTGAGGGAAAAGAAAGATAAAGAAAATATCCAAAATATAATTCGTAGGCCTACTTACTTAGTGGTAATATGGCCTATAATAAAAATTAAGTATAATAAAATGATTGAAGATAGTTAAATTTATCATTTATTGAACTTTCAGAAACTTGGTCGACACCGCAACGTTCAAGACTAACATTCGGAAGGTCTTCGGTTTACATTCCGAAGAGAGTTTAACTAGGAGTTGATTTTCTTAAAATTCCATATTTGCAATGGCGAATGTTGGCTTAGAACTCCTACCCACAGATACGATAATTGGTCGTTGCCTCTTCCTTTAGACACACGACGGATTATAAGTCGCACGTCGTAGATGAAATTAAGTAAGAAAAGTAAAAAATATGGATAGAAGAATGAAAGACATCCAGGTGGAAGGAAAGAAAGAAGAAAAACGGAAAGAAAGAAAAATGAAGATTATATGTATGCTTTATATAGGTGTGGACACGAACATAATGGGTTTGAATAGTGTTATTGAAATCATTCATAATAACACAAGCTTGTTTCCATTTTATTATTGGAGTCTAATTCACGAGAAAATTATGATTGGGTCTACTTCATAAAGAACCTTCCTCGATCTAGCCTAATCTCGCGAAACTATGGTGAAAACAAAGCACGCTCACCTTTCAGAGCTTATTTTACAAAATCCTACAAAGGCGAGACCTACGCTTCTACCACGACAGAAGGATAGAATGCAAAAGAGTTTACGATGTACACATGCAAACTTCATAACGTTGTGTAAAACAAGATGCGAATCATTTGTATTTAATGTATGCTCATCTTGAGTTCACTTAGCAGAGCTAAAGAGCTTACGAGCTTAGTGGTACGGCCTGGCGTTTGGCAGATATTCAATGCGAGAACCAAGGGAGGCTTTAATACTTCGCAACTAGGTGCTTGGGTTTCGCAGGCAAGCACGGCTTGTTTATCATGATTTGCAATATTAGACGGTCACTCCAAGCTTTGATGTGCTGAGAATTTAATCACTTTTGTGAAGATTACGGTCTCCCTTTGCTGCAATTACCATAAATAAACGAGAACACTTTCCAAGTAAAATGCTAGACAACTGAAATTGCTGATGAAGCCTATCCTTCCCCTTTTGCATACGTAATGAATTCTGTCTCTCTTCATAAAGGTTAAAATATAGTTCAAATTTATTTATGAAATATTTTAACATTCTCTAGTCTTCGTTTTATGAGGTATCGTGGTGCAGTTGGTTGAGGCAAGGCGTAGTATACAATTCGAAAGGCCTGGGTTTGTTCCCGATGAGGTCATTGGGACTTTTAGAATGTCTTAATCCTTCTGGTGACACTATGGTCCTTTGGTCGAATTATCTTCTAGCGCAAATGAGTACCTTTAGCAACTGGGGAGGATAAAGGCTGCAAAAACGGAAGGTAGACAACCACCTTCATATGTCCTCAACATCCTGGAATTCTAAAGGAACCCGATAACGTGTGTAAGCCTATAGGCAATTTTCTTTTTCTTTTTATTGTTATTAAGTGCCAGATTGGTACTTTCTAAGATTGTATGGCGGACGGGAAAATGTCTGTCTGTGTGTCTGTACGTGCGATAACTCAAATACGCTTTATTAAATTTTCATGAAAGTTAGTGTAAGCACTTACATTGTCCATGGGACGAAGCCTATTAATTATCGACCAAATCGACTGACCGATACCGGGATAATGCCCAATTAACGATTTAAACGCTTAACGATCTATGTACCTTATAAAAGGCAATGTTCGTATGTGTGCCTGTAATGACTAAAAACTGTTGGACCGATTTACGCGCGGTTTTTTGCAAAGCGATCCGCGTCGTCCGGAGAATGTTTAAAGCATTGAAATTTTTCTGGTTGTGATCAGTAGAAAGAAAGTTCGGGGCCTAATTTTAGAAAACATTACACTGAATTCATCAAATCCAATTCAGTTCTCATGACAACAATATTGTTTGCAGTGTTCACATACAGTAGGGTTTTGGAAGTTGCGATACACCGGCTTCGACAAATAATTTCCTTAAATCAATAATTGAGAGTGAAATCCGCATAGGCCCTAAATAAATATCTGGTGTGATGCATCAAATAACTTTATCTACCCTGTTACATAGTTTAAACTTAGCCTAAGCAGCAAGTATGTTAATTTTTTTTCGTAATTTTAAAAAATATCACCAGGATCTCTCCGATTTTCCGACCTTATAGCACATAATGACTAAAAAGGTCTATAAACTCTGTGCGTGTGAAAACAAAACATAAAGAGGAGAATCTGCCAGTGTTATCTTGTTGTTGAGTTAGTCTTGCATGTGCGCTACTGTCTGCGGTTGGTTTATAAACGTTTTAGATGAAATTATGTGATTACATGGAACAGGCCAATTATATCTCAGCAAACCTGTCTAGTTGCTACTGGTAACGCGGACCGAGCTGCTTAAACTTAATATGCCGGCTTCAAATTTACAGACGAAATGTTGAACGCTCGAGTTAAAGCAGGACATCGCTTTGCTCAGTCAATTATCCACATTGTTCTAATTTGTTTTCACATCAATAGAGGAAAGAATAAGGAATACATTTTCTCTTGTGCGGTTTTTCAATCAAGTTGGTAGTTTTCGTGCTAACTAAATGCAATAGGTCAGCGTTTCTCAACCTATGGTCCGCGGACCACTGGTGGTCCGCGAAGATGGTGTCCGCAGACACAATTAAAAAATATCATAAAGCAAGCAAAGAAGTAAACATTTTTCACATAAAATGGACACTAGATGTCAAAGTTTTGCAAGTTCCTTACTTTTGCAGGTACGAACTACAGTTTCAAACCCCCGATGCACTGACGTCTATGGTTCCCTCTTTCATTCAAAACCCTGAAAAATAAGACTTTGTCGGAATTTGTTATTAGAGGCGCTCTCTTAACAAGGGTTTTATTGTTGGAGGTGCCCGAGTGTCTGATAGGGGGATTCCGTGTAATTTGAGCCATCGTGTATTTTGAGCCACTGGTAATTTTAAACGTTGCAACACTGCAAATCACATTCCATTGGCAAGGTCATAAGAACAAAGCAGTGAAAGTTTCTGTCCGGAATTTTCACCCCTCTGGTCTGACTAGTTGGGGGCGAAAATTGAAAAGAATTTTATTGCAGTCATTTCTGTAAACTTGTTGAATGGTGTCACTTGGTGTTCTTGGAGCTAATATCGTGAAGAAACAAGAATTTTGCTAGAAAATCATATCTACTATATTGGGGTAATTGACAGTGTATATATTTTTAATCACTTTATTCTATTTTCTTAGATAATTAATTAAACATTAATAATGTGCTATGCGTGTAATTTGAGCCAGTAAAATCCGTGTAATTTGAGCCAGGAGACAAATTATACCAAGGAGCTATAATTTACTTTTAAACTCGTTCTTCTCTAAGTGCATTACAATTCAGACATAGTATTCCTTTATGATATTGCTCTGAGTTGACTTGTTGTTCCAAGGTTCGAATCCCAAGAATAAATATTAAAAATAAATGATAAAAAATGCTAAGTTCTTGTCAAAAGATGGAACTTTTTTAGAAACTATAAATGCTAGGACCATTACATTTTTACAGATTTTAATTATGTTGTATTTTTATCGACTTAAGCATTTTAAAGACCGTCGGCGTGGTCTTGTGGTTAGCGTCGCTGACTACAGATCCGTCGGCCCGGGTTCGATTCCCGGTACCTGCTCGGATATGGGGTGCTCTCAGCCTCGTGATTCAAATTGAGGAGCTACTTGAAAGAGAAGTAGCGGCTCCGGTCATGAAAACCACTATTAACGGCCGTGGGTGTCGGCATGCTCACCACATGCCCCACAATCCTGCCGTATGCCTGTGGTAGATGACGCAGCGGTCGGGTAGTAGACCAATTCCCTCCAGGGATGTAGCGCCACGGAGTTTAGTTTCTAAGCATTTTAAAAATAAATCGCTGGTCTTTATGAAAACAATGGAATATTTTTAATTTAAATGTTTTACTCCATGTGGAAAATTAAACAGTGAATAAATATTATTTATTATTGTTATGATGTGAAAGGATATGTTATGATATATGATAAATTTAAGGAATAAGTATATAAATTATATATATAAGTTATATTATAAAAACAGTTTGCTAAAAGAAAGGATTTGAGCATATTCTTAAATGAAATTTCTACTTTTTTGTTATGTGATAAGAAGGGAATGAATTGAATATTTAAAAACTTAAGTGATAATTATGACGATAGCCTAAGTGATAAGTGATTATAAGTGATAAGTGACGATTCAAAAAGATGGGTAGAGTGTTTCGAGTGTTAGTTATCACCGACATAAAATTAGTCGGTTGCTTGGCTCAAAATACACGGAAGCAGCCCAAATCACACGGTTGCCTGGCTCAAAATACACGATACTAGCCCAAAATACACGGTTGTGAAATTTTTTGTAAAAAAGATTTTTAAACATTTGAAATCAATATTTTGAAACTTCAGCCATGCTAAATTGTTTAGAACAGTATATTACATAGTACAAATTAAATGTGCATTTTTTCACTACTTGGAAAAAGTGTAATGATAAATTTCAATTAAGTAGCCCAAATTACACGGACCTCCCCTACCGGTAAACCTGTGTTATAATTCCTAATTATATTATCAAATTGGTAATATATATTAAAGTCTGTTCAAAATATAATTTTACTGTCAATAATTTACTTCCAATTCAATAACTGTGTTTCCGTCGAATTAAAAAAATGTATTTAGATTTATTTCGTTGTAATGATCTATAATTAATACCACAAATGTTAAGAATATAGGCCTACATGTAGCCTACGTTTAAAAAAGGGATGAAAAATTAGGGGTCCGTAAAATTTTTTAGACATTATAGAGGTCCTCGGGTGCAAAAAGGTTGAGAAACGCTGCATTAGGTTATTAAGTGGACCGCTTGTTCCATGCAGTTTTGCAACACGGCAAGTGTCTTCCATCACGTTTTGTACGAGTGACTCCAATGCTTCCAATGCATCGGCGACCTAACTCAAAAATAAAATTTAACTTAATTCACACATTTAGTTCATTAACATTCGTGCAAACCAGGCCAACGTAAAAAAAAAAAATGCATAGCTCTGCAACCCTGAAGGGACTAGGCCTACCATCCGACCATTTCATCATTTACCATAGGCAGATGGCAGGATTGGGGGCATGTTGTCAGCATGACGACCTCAAGGCCGTTAATGAAGGCCAACATTATAGTAATATAAATTATGTAAGGAATTAACAGAGATTTCAAAAATGTATGATTTCTATCCCCCACATTTGCAGTTAAGTTATATTTTGATCTTATAATGTTTATATAGGGATTTAAATTAAAGCTATGCCTGAGCGGAAAGTTATATTTAGATATGGTATTAAACGCGGTAACTCTACAGACGTAATGTGATGGTTTATTAAAGTTAGCAGATCAGCAAACAACAAAACCAGTGGCTGGACACCGAGATCAAATCACAAGAGCTTCGAATTGTAACCGGCAATAGCCGGGTAATTGCAGTGAACGGAATAACAGGAAGCAATTACAAATCCATGACAAATTTTCGTAATCAAAACTAAAATTGGACGGGGAATTAAAATCATGCATAACCCGCATGGCTTTTGTAATATCTAAACAAGCGCATGAGGTCAAATGTTTCCTTTTTTTCATCTTCCTGCATTGTAGAGAGATTAATCAGCAATCTATGTCCTGAAAATCGGAGTCAACGCAACGGTCAGCAACTCAAATTTATCAACAGTGTGCAATATAAAAACAGTACTTTCAAGTAGGGGATTTCACATTTTTTGAGTTAATGGATCCCTACGTACCCCTATCAGCGGCTTCTTTGGTACATGAAGTGTAGACGGTAAATAAATTTCAATTTTGACACAAATTACATCACATTAACTATTAACATAACGCACTTTAATCAACTTATAATTTAAGTCAACTTATTGTACTATCTTCAAATCTGGATACGAGTTTGGAAACTGCTAGTCGGGTCTCTTTATCAGGGCCGTAGCAAGGTCCTTCTGCGCCCTTGGCGAGTTTGACAAATCTGCGCCCTCCAATACTGGGGATCCTGAAGAATTTTTAAAAATTTCTGTAAAATTGTTTATTATTTTCATATAAAAACACTGTTATTATCAAAGAAAACCTAAACCTCAATTTGAAAATGAACTAGGCTAAGTGTTGGACTTTCAAGGTACTAAAACCTTATTTTCAGAGGATTGAACTACTTAAAATTAATTAAATCATAACAGAATTTTTGTTGTTTGATAAATTGCACCAGTCTAAAAAAGGTGGTATTTTTCATTGTTAATTTTGCGCCCTCTTTGCACCTGCGCCCTTTGCGGGGGCACATCTCTTCACCGCCTGCTCTTTATCAACATCGATCTGTAGTTCCGGTTTCGTGACTGCCAAAGTTGAAAAATCTACGTCATATAAATAAGAATGTCACAAAGGGAGGGTCTTTTTACCTACTTGTGAACACTCCATCAACCTCCAAAACTCAAGCAGTTATGTAGAAAAGAACTTCGATGGAGTCTGAAGAAATATCAATGAGTCGACCTTGTTGTCCAATGATAAGTTAAAATTTAAAGGAAACGATTAAAGTAAAGTGCAGTGATGATAAGGATGGTAACGATGGTGATGAACATGTTGATTATAGCGAAGATATTAGTAATAGCAGCAAATATAACCACGTTTTCGACGTCGTCATCCTTTTCTCTTTCGCTTTGTTTTCTTAATGATTTGCTTAGGTTAGGGTGACGTATTTAATTAAGCCTCTTTATGTCGCGCTCCCGTATCAATGTTCTGTGCAACAGGTTACGTATCTCGAGTTCTTGATGTGTTGCTGAATTCAAGGAGCAAGTTTATATTTGAGAAAGACCTTCCGCTGTATTCATTCTACATGTAACATATTATCACCTCCTTAAAAAAAAAATTTGATAATTTTTAACCCTTTCAGAGCTTAATTTATGTAGGTTATATAAAGAAACATCAAGTAAAACCATCAGTGGGCTCTAATTCTGAAAACCAATTTAAAAATTTTAGTAGAATAGTTTACTTCCATAAATAATGAATGTATTACGTGGGTAAAAATCGACGCATTTTACACAAAGCATTAGTTTTATAACTTTGTTCAGAGCGATGCATTTATACGAAAGGAGCAATGGAAAGGAAGGGAGCAATGTGTTCAGTTAATTCTTTTATTAATACTGTTTATGTTAAATGCCTTTTCCATTCAAGAAAGAGTAGTCTACACAATACAACATTTCTGTATAATAATAATAATAATAATAATAATAATAATAACAATAATAATAATAACAACAATAACAATAACAACAACAAGAAAAGGAAAAAAAAAAACTCTTTAACTCTTGCGACGATTGTAAGTCTATACTTTTTGGAAATTCTATAAACGCCGTGAAAGAAGAAATTTTGCTTGTTTCTCAATTACTATTAATCTCAGCTTTTCTAATTATCATCACTCGTTATAATGAGATACGGATTGAATAGTGAACGTGTTGACAATGCGAGTGGTGCTCAGGATTGCTACCTTCTGTAACCATATAAATATATAATTTTTGTTCGACCAAATACGCTTAGGCCTATTACGTGTGAATGAATGGTTTCATAATGCTATCCATACGATACAGATTTCCATTATGACATAGGCCTAGGTGTGATATCGATTATTATCGAACATGGAAAGATCTTGAGACCTTGAGAGTATTATATTAGTTTCTTAATAAACGTCATTATAGGCTTGTTGCATAATGTTCTATTGCAATACGGTACCTAACATCCAAAGACGTATTTAAGGTGGGTCCGGAATCCCGCAATAGATCTTTAAAGCATTAGTTTTATAAAAAATCAATTTTTTGTGTCACTCAGGAGGGGAAGATGTCAGTTATTTATGGTCACTCAGTTTAGGACTCCCAAGACACTAATTTCTAAATATGGGCTTCCTTAAAGTCTTCCCATAGGCGTTTATGGATTACGACCGCAGAAGAGCAAAATAAACACCCTATCCACTTTCCACATGTTCTGTATTTCATTACCCATCTCTAAACACCATGTTTTATTCTCGGATATTGTGCTTTGTATATAGGTTTGTTATAATTATTTGGCACAGCTGTGTCAACCAAGTGTGCCGATTTCATCTATTTATACCACACTATTAAACATGTTATTTGGTTTACATCTCTCATTATTGATTACCTATTATCTTAATGCGGAAATTCAATTAATGGATTTACTCGTATTTGCGGATAGGCCGACACTTTCAATTACAATTGGTGTAAATCCTGTCATAATAGAGCATGCATTTTCTAATTCAAACGGCGAAGCGCGTCTCGTCCCCGGCTGAAATAATTTTCTTTAATCCAGGAACTCATCTCGTCCCAGACTAAAATATGTTTCGTTTATCCAGGAGCCAGTCTCGTCCCCGGCATTCACATGCATCGACTAATTTTCATCAACGGAATGATAATTTAACACTGGCCTTGCGTAGGCTAAGGTGGAAAGGTAATACTGAACAAATCAATGCCACAGCCGGGATTTGAACCAGGATCTTTGGCTCTCCGTGCCACTGCTCTGCCATTGAGCTATCATGGCAACATGCCGGTACAATATTAAAATCTCAAACTGACTCACATGACCCAGTATAGCACGGAGAGCGGAAGATCCTGGTTCAAATCACGGCTAGGGCACTGAATTTTTCAGTCTGACTCTAACTTTCCTGATTTTCACCAATTCCTAGCTAAACCAATTCTCAACCCTTTTGGAAGATAGTAGATTTTGAAAAGGCTATTCACAACACTTAACAAATTAGGACTATGGCTTTATGAAAAAATTTCGCAAAGGCCTGGTGAGCGAAAGTTCTGAATCTTGCTATGTTCAAATGACTATGAGAATGGGACCAAGCTGAAGTGGTGTTTTGCCCTTGTGTACTTCGATTCATCTGAGGTAGAAATTGTTTCGTAGGCTATTCCATATGCTGCCAGTCATGCCAAATGATCAGCTATCGGCGAAATTTGAAAAAGTTTTTGACGTTCTCTAATTTTGTTTTCGTTTTCTTCATTCCCAATGACAACATGGGCTGATTTTTCTGTTGCACCGATCAAAACTATAAATGCTTGTGAATCCTTTCATTTACACTTTGACAGTGCTTTCTACTCTCCCCAGCCTACCATAACCACTTATAAAATAGACAGTATTTTACTCATAAAAGACATTTTTAACCACACCAACCAGCAAAATGGTTGTGCAGTCCCGAATCTGCACCAACAGGGAAGAAATATTTTATCTTTACCTGGTTGTTCCTTTCCTTAAACACCCGGGACGAGCTGGGCTATAGGATTAACGCGCAGAGAATTAAGTGGGGATGAGTTGGACTATAGAATTAACGCAACGAAATTTACGTTGGGACGAGTCGGTCGATTCTGGGACGAGATAGACTATGCCCGATTCAAACACGTCTGGTGAAGCGTATTTATTATATGGTGTTATGGTTTTCGCACTCTTATTTATTGCCGGGCTGTGATGTACATTAGCTTACTGATCCCAACTTCTCGAGTTCGATTCCAGCCCAGGTCCATGGCATTCATGTATGTGTCCCTTGTCTTGAGTTTTACAGACATAATAAAGCTCTCCTGCGGAACGAAATTCCGGGGTACTGACAACGGACTAAGTACCAATAAACAACCGTCGTTAAATAACCATATAAAAAAAATAATATTATTATCTGTTGATAGGCCTACTGACGTTCCGTTGTTTCCAATTTAAATTTAACATACTTTTAAATTTTGTTAATGAATATTGTAAAAGTATTTTTAACAGTAAAATACTTGCATTGAAGTTTACCAAATGCACTTAAAAGTGTTGGTTCCTTTAAGATTATGTGTTGATCATGTTGTGTATGGTCTGAGTGAATGTGTGATGATCGTATAGTGGAAGTAGGGTTCAATGAATAATTTATTATAGTTAAGTAATTGTTTACTAAAATGTTTACTAAATGCACTTAAAAGTGTTGGTTCCTTTAAGATTGTGTGTTGGTCATGTTGTGTATGGTCTGAGTGAATGTGTGATGATCGTAGTGGAAGTAGGGTTCAATGAATAATTTATTACAGTTAAGTAATTGTAGAAGGTCTTAATGTGATTACCTTGGATAAATTTCTCGGCATGAGCATTCCAACCCAAGAATTTTAAATGTATTTGATTTAATTTATCAGTTTACATATAATGTCCACCACTGTGGCGTAGGGGATGCGTTCGCTCTCCTCACGCAGCGGGTCCGGGTTCGATTTCTGGCCGGGACAGCTTTCCCAGATGAGGGGTTTTCCGGGGTATTTCCTAAACTGTGAGACGAACGTCGGGAAACTTCAGGCCCTCCTGGTTCCCGGATATAATCTTCATCCATCCTCGCCATATTCGGCATGAGTTTGTGTATGTAACTCCGGTGTATCGTCCTATATTATCTCGGAGGTGGTTCCGGCATTGGGCTGATCTTCATCCGGGGAGGCATTCCAAGCCCTTCTTTGGTTAAAATAAAAACTATGCATGTGATCCATAGAAACTCCCTCCCCTGATGAGTGACGGACCTTTAAGGCCCAGGCAGCGTGGGCCGCGGAAACGTACCTACAAGGGGAGGTAAAATTTAAGGAAAGAAGTTTAGGCTACAAATATTACTTCATTAATATTCTGCTGATGAATTATTACTCAACTGTTATTTCTAGGCGAAATAGTAGCCCATAATTGGAATAGTCCACTCTTGTCGAGGCCGCTATTTTTCTTCTAAACTGAGCATTCTGAAATAAGAGAAACACGCAGTTGTTCACACCTGATTTGTAAATGTTGTTAATGCCCTTAATGCATGTGTGTGATGTTCTATGCGCACATAAATCATGCATGAATCTGTGAACATCACTCACGCTTATCTGTAGTCACGTTTTCCTGTTTGTCTAGACCAGGGAATGTGGCGGATTACTCTAGTGGCGGCCCCTTTTCATATTATGAATAAAATAATTGAAAGCATATACAATGGGCGGGTGGGGGCACAAAAAACTTTTTTCGGAAGACGGCTTTAAAAAACAGCTAATAAAAACGTGTAGTATTGCACAAAAACTGGAAAGTTGTCTCCTTGAACTCTTAGAAGAAAGGATATGTTATATCCAACAGAAAATTAGGTTTATTAATGAAACAAATAAACAGTGATGTTTTTGCAATCCAGGCGTGCTAATTCAAAATTATTTCATTTGGGAGTGTTTGAGACAAAAATGTTGATTTTCTTCATTTTGTTTCCTTTGATTTTGGAAACTCATGAGTTAGAGTAGGCTATCCTTTGAGAAATGGGTATCAAGCATTTATTTTATCAATCGAGTTCAATGGGTACCCAAATGCCTTTAAAAACTTGGAAGACTTAAGTCCAGCTTCGTAACCAGCTTTATAATGAGTATGCTGTAATGCACATTTTAGGCGACCGCTTACTTAATGACGGAGTGTGAAGCCATAAAATAGCAATATGCATGATTAGGACAGAGGTAAAGTGAGTGACCTACATCAGAATTCTTTCGTTCTTTTTTCTTGAGAAGCTCTTTATGTTTAATTTATGGTCTCTCCTTATTCAGAGTTGCGAGAAGAGTATCATATTTAAATCAAGTTCCTTTATGTTAGGGTTTGAAAATTTTCATTCATATTTACCTATCAAACAGTTTTCCCCCCGAAATGCAATTTAAGTGCAGATGAGGCGTACATCAAAGCTTTTATTTTTATAGCAAAACTTCGTTGAATTCAATATTCAACGAAAATAACTTCCCGTCAATCCCTTTTGTGTAGGAGAGGTAGTGACTGGTTACTGATTAACTTGGGGCTCCAATACATGTGCAGATTTGAAAACAAGAGCTTTGATTGCGTAATTAATAGAGTCCAGCGCATCCTCTACAATCATTGTCTTGTAATTAGCTAGTTCGTTAAAATCTACACAGCCGATGAATTAAATTCCTTGCTATATAATTACAGAAATGTAAATAAATACATAAGCCTATTGAAAATTAGATTCGCAATTTGTGGCAAGCATTAGTCATCCCTAAAATGAAGGATTCTGCAGTCCTTTGTCACCCGAGAATCATGAACGGCAATGTATAGTGGTATAATTCTTAAAATAAACTTATTTTTACCAAGTATATTATTACATTAATATGCCTACATACTAAGTACCTAGTCATTATAATATTGTAATACTTTCAATGTAACTCCACCAATGTTGTCACCCGAGAATCATGAACGGCAATGTATAGTGGTATAATTCTTAAAATAAACTTCTTTTTACCAAGTATATTATTACATGAATATGCCTACATACTAAGTATCTAGTCATTATAATATTGTAATACTTTCAATGTTACTCCATGCACTATGCGTACGAGAAATCCTGTAATTATCGTGTACCGTTAACGGTTTGCTTTTACACTGCTACTACATTGTTATTAGCCTATTCTATTAATAATAAAATACCCTATCCCATAGCCATCCCATGGATTTGAACAAGCTGATGTGGTCACACATGATTACTTATACTTCAGGAATAATTATGTGACCATTTCAAAATAATCACTTCTTCTTAAAATCATCAGAATCATTTTCCTTGCCGATCAGAAAATATAACACCGAAATATGAATATTAAAATTAGTCTAATAATTAATGTAAGTACAGTATATAATAAAGCGTCTTCTGCCTGTTCAACACTAGTATAAATTCACAATTCGAAGAAATTCAAGTTGGAGAAGTTCCTGATTTTTTTTTTTACCCGAAATTGTTAACACTGTACGATTTTATTAATATAAAAGTGTCAGTTTGCAGATAAGTACAAACGAATAGATTTTCTAAGGTCATTTTACATTTAATTAATATAATATCAAAGATGAGGGATGGAGCATAAAATAATATTGGAAACTATGTTTTCCTTACAGTACGGCGATGGTACCAGGAGATATCACGGGAGAGTGTGGCATCTCTACTATACAGACACCTATAACTCCACAACATTAATCATACACAACAATAATTTTTAAAAATCTATTATAAACCTTATCCCTCACAATATCTATCATAACTCAAATAAAATATTCTAAAATTAATGAATTATAAAAAATAGTGTAAATTAAATTTATTTCATCATTTGGTAGCATTTCGATGTGCGGTTGTACGAATAGAGGTGATGGCAATTCAGTTCTAAGTCAGTTGTCGTGCAGAATGTATATGACAAGATGTGAACAGTATTCTTACATCAAAATAGTCACTATCCGGGAAAGAGATGTCAGAGAATGCTATACTGAGCTGAAGGAAGCTTTGGGGAATAATACACATCTGTACCGAACTTGAAGGGATCATGGAGCGAGTATTTGTACCTTCATACTTCCAACTACCGCAGTGAATTAGAGTGGCACAATGCAGTCGCGAATGGATGTTTAGGCCTATGGGTGTTTCCTCATTATTCTACATCTAGTAACCATAATCTGCATTATACATGCATTCCATGCCCTGTCCTTTTATTTGTTTATTTCAAAACTTTGAAATGGTCCCACATTTTCAAAGTAAAAAATAGTTCCCATGACTTATGCCCCATCCCTCTTATACATAATACACATATTAATATTCCTGTTCTTAGAAAGTGGTTATTTACAGTTCATTAAGAATTATGTAAGTTCTTGGATCTGGATTTATGATATTACGTAGTTACGGAAAATAACACGATGTGAAAGTTGTTTGACAATAATTTTTTGCATTAATATTTTACAGCTTTAGAAATAAACAGGTTAATAGTTCTAAAGAACCCCTGAACCAATTAATAAATTCCATTAATGTGATTAAAGTTAACTCTACCTAATTACTTTGCCCTGTTGAGTTTATTAAGATAACAAGGATGAATTTTCAGTAAAAACTTATCATAAATTTAGAGACCAAGACTTACATAATTCTTAATGATCTGTAAATAACCTCGCTTAAATCATAAACAAAAATGATATTATGTTAGTTAAATTAATTAAAATATGTTCATTAAATTATATACAAGATGACTGTAGAAAAACTACTCATTATACTTATTTTTAAACTGACACTTGTGCGATAATAAAAATCATAAGTTGTTTAAACTTTCTGGTTAAAATTTCTTTTTGTAAATTATCCAAAATGAATGTTTTGGATTGTGATTTTATTAGGATCCTATCTTGTACTAGCGGTGAACAGGCGGAAGACGCTTTATTACGTATATTGTTCATTTTACCACTACGGAAACGAGATTCGAAAATGCAAATACAGTCTGTAATAACCAGGGCCCGGATTCTAATGACATATCTTCTTATTGATGCTGCACAGAAAATGCCAACTTGTACATAAATTCGAATCATGGCCTCTAGATTATAGAAATACATTTTTATTAGGTCTTTTTTTTTTGTCATTTTATGCAATTTTATATTTTTAGGGAATTTATTTCAATTTTAGGTCATTATATTGCCATTTTCGTGTCATTTGCTTCCTTATTTAGTCAATTCATTGTATTTACATTGAGTGTATTAACTTTTTTTCGTCGCTAGCGGTGATGTCTTTGAAGTGTTGTTTGTTTAATGCAAGAAGGAAAAATTCGCCGTTAAGTGTTGTCATGTCTCAGTCGAAATATGAGAATCAAAGAAACGCCAAAATTTTCTATTATATTACTATTGTTATTAGATTGACTTGGCACCAGAGTCTACCACCTGCTTGGATTTGATAGTGCAAACTACTGTTTACCCTCAATAAACAACAATATAGGAAAAGCCGAATTTTGACTTGCCAGTGCCTCAGTGCCAGTATAAATTTCCGTGAGAAAAGAACATTCACAACATTATAGTTATTTACAGTTTTTACAATTATGTACAAACTAGTCTATAACTTTGTGTGTACAATAATAATTTTTTATAAATAAAATATCAGTTTTTAGGCCATTTTTAAATAATTAAGTCAATTTCTTTAAAATTTAGGGTCATTTTATAGGTCATTTTTAAAACAATTTTAGGTCATCAGAATCCGGGCCCTGATAATAACTAAAAATAGTTTCTTCATGTCTACGGTAAATTCAAATCTGGCTCTTATCCCCTTTTTATACACAACACTCGTGTATAGTTCAGCTAGCTTGACTGGCACTTGCAAATGGAAGAAAGATTTGATTCTACAAGAAGAATAGCTGAAATCTGATATATTATTATGATTAAAAATAACACTATGATCAGCACCTTTTCATATCGTCATGTCAAAATTAATTTTGCTTAAGGCACGTTTCCCCCCTCGAATCCTATTTGTGTGATCACGTAAGAGGGGATTAATTCTGACATGAAAAGAGAACAGGGAGGCATGAATAACTGACGTGTGTACGTGAGGAATAAAAGCTTTGTATTAGGAGTATAACAAATGTGGTGTACGTCTAAGTTCATAAATGTCTGAAATGTTCATAAAGGTATCTTCATACTTAAAAACATACCGTACTTTCAGTCTTCTGTTTATTGTTATTTCTGCCATTAACTATTATTATTATTATTATTATTAGTTCACCCCATGTTGGCGTAGCAGTCTCTTAAACCGAAGGTCACTGGTTCATCCTGGTCGAAAGCGATCGATTTTTGGAAGCAAAAAAGATCCACAGCAGTCAAGCGTTTTCAATGTCATTGAAAAAGTCCAACTGAAATTATCATAATTTCTGCGAAAATTTATCGATTGACTTCTGAACAATACAGTAGTTCTTTACTATAGTGAAGGGCACGGACTTTCTGGTCGCCAGAACGTCACTGGCTACCGACGGTCACGGGTTCAATCTGGCCTAAGTCCTAAACTACAGTTTCTGAGCAACAGAATTACTTGTTTCACATCCCAGTAATATGCCAGTTCTTACTAAATATTTCACGTGTCGATAATCTTACCCCTAATCATAGGCGTAACCAGGCCGACCATATGGGGGGGGGGTTATAACGTCTGGGGTGTATGGAAACCCCCCAAGGAGAGGGGGGTTCGGGAGTCCTCCCCCGGAAAATTTTAAAAATTAAGATGCACAATATCGAGTTTTAAGCTTCCCACGCTTTATACTCGTATTAAGTAATTTATAATCAGACTTTAAAAAATTGTACAATTTTCGTTTTTTTTAATCAATGGGGGGGGGGGGTTCAATGAAATAGGAATAGGCTAAGTAATTTCGCTGTAAAGCAAAAGAGATCCTCATTGTAAAAGAAGTCTATAATGAACTGGAAAAATTATATATCTTAACTTATTTAATCTTATTATAAAGACGTTCACGTGTATTACAATAGCTGTTATAGTTGTTACAAAATGACGATATAATAAATGTATATGTTTCCTTTTGTATGCTTCTGTCTGAAACAACATTTTATGGTGCTGTTTTAATTTATGTTATCTATATACTAATTGTTAAAGCTTCAATATTAATTTAATCTGTTTTCTTTTACTGTTTACCTATATATTTGTTGTTGGTACTCTTTGTCAATGGCAACCTGCAGGTGTTGCAGGAAGAAATAAAATAAATGCTATTCCAGAATTACTAATTTTAAAATAAACACAATAAATGTTGGCTTTACTTTGTTACACGAAATATTATAATTGCCCCTGGAAATTTATTATTCACAATATGTATAACAGGTCGAATTCCATTCTTATAATTAATGAGATCGGATAGAATGCCAGAATTGTAATCCTACTTAAAACACTATTTTTAAATCTGTATAGAACTGGTGTTTAATGTTAATCTGTGACTACAGATAGAGATTTCGGGTTTAAAACTTAATTTTGAACTCGGACGGGCACTGTGTAGAGAGCGCTTAAGGATACGTGTGGTGAGTGCAAGTCCATGTACTAATTAAACCCAACTTTATTCTCCCTGAGGCAGGATCACATTGATTGCGCGAATGAGATGCACTCCATGGCCCGGACCGACCCTCAGCGTTTTGCAGGCACCTAGCTATGGAGAGCGAAAAATCTGCCAATTGCTGGTACAGTCTGAATTGCACGAAGTACAGTATAATCATTGAGCGATGTTGTTTTAAAATTATCAAAGGGGATCTTTCTGTAAAGGAAATTATCTCAGTCGGGATACACTTAAAAGTACATATAATTCTTAATGATGATGTCTAGATTCTGCTGCTATGTGTCACTGTTTTCGACGCAATGCAAGTTTAATTTTCAAGTCTTAGTTGAATCTGCTCATCCCGAAAATGTGCTGCAGTGTTAGCAGCTAGACTCTTACAGGAGATTAAACTCTGCGACACTAGATTAGCAATGGATGAGTTTAGGGGAGCGTGAAGATTTATTCTAATGGCGAATTGGACAACGCGTGCGGTGCTCTGGTTCGACCACATCGACACTGAATCAGTTGCGGCAGGTAACGATAACAATGCGAACAAACTAGTGTGGGGGTTACGATATTAACAAACATCGCTGGTGGCTACATTACCATCTCTACCCTATTGCACTAATACAAGTGCCAGGGATATCAAAATAATACTGGTGTGTCAGTCAAAATAGTAATTCTCAAATCATGCAACTCTAATCCAATATGCAATGTCACAAGCCCGATAAAAAAAAAAGTGTTCGTGGAACGCCACACGACAGAAGTGAACTTGTTTTAATTTTTGGATTTCTTCATTTTGGAATTTCTTCAATTTTGGGTTGGACTTTTTAATATCGGGTTTTTGGACCTTTTTAATTTTGGATTTTGGATTTTTTAAATTCTTTATCTTTTAACTTTTTTAATTTGGAATTTTTGATTTTTTAATTTGGGATTTTTTAAATTTTAGCCCTTTGAATTAATTTTTTTATTTTTTTTTAATTTTCAATTTTTAAATTTTGTATTTTTTATTTTTTAAATTTTTAATTTTTTAATTTTTTATTTTTTAAATTTTGAATATTTGGATTTTTTATTTTTTTATTTTTTAATTTTTGGATATTTGGATTTTTTTAATTTTGGATTTTTGGACTTTTTAATTTTGGATCTTTGAATTTTTTAATTTTGGAATTTTGGATATTTAAATTTTAAATTTTTTAATATTCTTAATTTTTTGGATTTTATAAATTTGGGTTTTCGATTTTTTAATTTTGGATTTTTAGATTTTTAAGTTTTAGATTTTGAATTTTTGAATTTTGGATTTTTAAAACTTCGGATAAGCCTAATTATTGAGTTGATTGTTTTCTGTGCTGTCCGTTCCGTCACACCTCACTAATTTCGTGACGATTTTGAGCGTTACATTAATTTCGTGACGATTTTTTAGCGTTACACAAGCTCTCGATTTACCCCTACCGCGGCTAAAGAAGTTTCACTTCAAAAAGTTCACTAGGTAGAATAGTATGAAAAGAATTCATAAAAATAGCAGTATTATACGCGGGTTTAATAAAATAAGCAATCTCTCAATTCCGAACCGATAAGGTCAGCTAAAAAACGGAAAGAAGCTGGAAAAATACACAAAATTATATGATCTACATTATATATTTTTATAAACACACTATTGTATCTATACATATTTGTATCACATTCAGACATACACACCCATAAATACAGGGCGATTCATGAGTTTGAACATAACTTCAGGAAATAAAACAAACAAAATGGTGTTAAAATGTAGGTGCAATAAATCTCGTCCCCAACATTCTGATTCAAAGATAAACGTACAGTTAGGCTATATCAAATATTGAGTTTTAAAGTAATGAATTTTTAAACACATTCTCGTGGGAATAATAATAATAAGTTATTGCATCTGTAGCTATACATTGTATAGGTAGACATTGTCAATATTATTTAGAACAAATAAAGGTTACAGTGACTGCAAAATCATTTACGTAAAAAATCCTATGGGAAGTGAGTTAAAAGACCACGAATATTGCAATTAAATACAGTATAAGAAATAAAAAAAAAGGAAGAAAGGAAGAAAAACATTAAGTAAGTAAGTATGATGTGTGAATAATGAAGCAACAGACTCAACAAACGAGCGATTCAATAACAGAGAATAAATGCTATAGTGGACATCCCTGAGCTGGTTTGCAGCAGCAAGGCTACAGTAATCACCAGCGCAACAATGCCACTTGTAATGCAGGGCTAATTCTAATTACACGTTTACAACTCCAACAAAAGTGTTTGTAATTAAAAGTGGTGTATACAGTGTAGCCATTGGACTAAAGTTCCCAAATTAGAACCGTCAACGTCCACCGGGTACTTGCCAACATATGCACAACACAACTATGCAACCTAACTATCCCATACTATAGTTTGAGAAAGGGAAAGGACAACAAATAGCCTACTTCGTATTTTACAAGAGTCATTCATGCCTTAACGTTGTTCAACAGATAATTCTATCCTTACTGGGATAAATTATTCCTTCTTTAGTGTTCCTAGAGGTTGAGACTGGTTATGATTTGCACAGGGCCTGTTTGGCCCTTAGGCGGGAGTATCGGGAGTTTTCCCGGTGGGCCGGCACTAAAAAGTAACATAAATTCGGCCGTAGCTGGCTAAGTAGAAGAACTGAATTACAAATTACAGTGTAATTTTCGGCCAAAATCCCAACTTCGGTTGTACCTCAAGAAATGTTTTGCAGCGTATCCCCAAGCCCCCAGTTTTTCTTGTGTTTACACAAGAATAGTTTTTTTTTATAATTGTTAAACATTTTGTTAGTTACAAAAAGAGCATTGTTGGTGAAAGGGTATTTTCCTGCAGCAATTAAGCCGTATAGGTTTGGAATATAAAAATTATTACAATTATTACAATAATTAATACAGGGGTAAACCATGGTGTAGTGGTTGAGGCACTGCGCTACAAACCGGAAGATCGCGGGTTCGATTCCCGATGAGGCCACTGAGATTTTCAATTGGCCTAATCCTTCTGGTGGCACTATGACCCTACGGTCGACTCAGTCTCTAACAGAAATGAGTAGGCTACCAGGAGCAATCCTGGGGGTAAAGGCGGCCTGTGCATAAGGCTGACAAGCTTACCACCTTCACTATCCGAATGTCTAAAATCTGGGAGCCTCATATAGTCCAATCGAATTGTCAAAAGTGGATGCAAAATTTAGGGTAGAGCTAATTTTTTTATATGATGTCTGGGATGGTTTTGAGAGTAATTTCTGACATTTTGCCAACAAAATTTTTTGCCGCCGGAGCCGCCATCTTGAAAAAACTTCAAAATTTTCTATTTTATTTCTGTGTTTGCCCATTATCTGCCAAAATACGCACCTGACAAAAATGTTTTATTATCCATCCCAAAGTAGACTAAATTTTCTACAGTTTGAGATCAAAGTGAGCTTTCTACCATGAAAAGTTTCGGAAATACAGCTCTCCGAATTTCAGCAACATTTTGCAAAAAATAAAAAAATCTGAATTTTCAACTAGTTTTTGCTCGCTATCTTCTAAATGTCCAAACCTATAGTAAAACTCCATATGGAAACTTAAACTAGAGGTAATTTGAAACTTGTCGAGTACTTTAAACTTATCCTACCTCTTTCAGGTCACAAAATACAGAGGTTTAAAAATATATATATACAGCAACGATTGAATAAATGCATGTGCGTACAAGTTAGGAGCAATAACGGCACAGAACATTCATTTTTATACAAAAAGATTTTATTTAGCTAGAGTTCTGGTGAAACATTGCACTGAGTACTTTAAACTTATCCTACCTCTTTCAGGTCACAAAATACAGAGGTTTATAAATATATATACAGCAACGATTGAATAAATGCATGTGCGTACAAGTTAGAAGCAATAACGGCACAGAACATTCATTTATATACAAAAAGATTTTATTTAGCTGGAGTTCTGTTGAAACATTGCATTGAATAACTTGTTTGTTCATAGTCTTCGGCACTTAGAGGGACTTGGGCAGTTGACGTCTGCTATTTCGTCCATGATGTTCACAATCTAGCCAGTGTTGATAAAGTACTCTTCAGCGTCTTCATCCAAAAACGAATTAATTGGCTCATCAGGAGTGTCCTCACTGTCGGAGGACAGGACTATTAGTCACACGACTGCCCATTGCAATGTTTGCATATCGTTGTGCACTTTAATCCAGCTTTACGACACCCACAAGCGTTTAAACACCCCTTCTTGCAGGTACAGGAAATACTTTTCAGAATTGATTCTGGAGCTGGTTACTTCTTGGCTTTAAGGGGAAAGAGGCCTCTTGGTGTGTTCACCCAGCCCCACTTCAAAGGGTCTTTGTATTCACTGAGCCATGCCTGAACTTGGTGGTATGTTCGCATGGCATGAAGTTGAGCCGCATCACTGGTTGGGGGCAAGTTCGCTAAGTTAAATTTCATTCTTCCTGCAGCTTTTACAAATATTCCGTGCCGAAGTTCGTCAAGTGTTTGTGTAGCAGGGTCTCCTCCACATAAGTGACCCAAAAAATGTTGGCCCACTTCAGCCACTTCTCCTGATGTAGCTTGAGGGTTCAGAATTACATTAGCCTCCTCTTCTAGTTCAGGATGTTTCAAAATCGGCGAACAGAAGTGGGTTTTCCCGTGGCCAAAAACTGCAGATGTTGTGTCACAACCACTGAAAGCATGGATTAACAGCAGCATGTTGGAGAAGCTGTGGCGAAATGACTGCCTTGATTAGAAGATGTCTGCAGCTTTGCTTCTTCCGTACTTTTGGATATATGTATTCTTTATATGAGGGGATGGTAATGTAGTGAGGAAATAAGAAGGTCTATGTCCTCCCCAACTACAAAGACAGTGTCGTATTGAGATGCTTTTGAGAAGGCAGTGCTAACAATCAAGACATCTGCATCTTTAACAGCCTATTCCAGCTTTTGCCAATTCTACGAAGCGCCTCTTGTTGTTTTCATTGGTGAGAAAAGTTTCTTGTGAACTTTTCAAAACAGTAGTTCTATCAAAGACGACATCAGGAGATGGACTCGTAGCCCGTCGGAGTCTCACAATTCTTTGTGCTTGTTTGATTAGCGTCAGAAGGATAACCATCGAAGATAACTGAAACCTTTGAGTCATAATTTGTCTGCAAATATTTCAAAATGCCTAAGGTTGCCTGATACAAACACATAAAAACAGATGTATCCGGAGAGAACGGTATGCGGAGCAGTGACAAAGAGCCTCTTAGCGCCATTCCTCCGATAACATGTTTCCATTTTGGGACAACTGTATATGCTATAGGAAGTAATTTTTTTCAGAGGACACTGCAAAAGTGTTCTTCTAAAATAAAACGCCGTTCTCTCCAAATCAAAATGCTGTACCTACACCAACTTTTCTTATTTTCTTTTTACATTGTTTTTTTAGTCTTTTATCATTATAAATTGTTGGAAATACTGTTTTGGTTGTTAATTACAATGTAAAACTTAACTATAAGACAGCACAGGTTTTTTACTGATAAACGCCATTTAGAATATCCTAGGCAAAACTAGACTTTCGTACCTTCGATAAGTTTTCTGAAATGTGAGGAGTTGTAGATACCTCTGTATCTGGTGACCTATAATAGGTAAGAAAACATTAAATACTCAACTTGTTGCAAATTTACTCTACTTTAAAAGTTATCCTTCGAAATTTTACTCAAGGTTTGGTCATTTAGAAGATAGCGAGCAAAAACTAGTTGAAAATTCAGATTTTTTTATTTTTTGCAAAATGTTGCTGAAATTCGGAGAGCTGTATTTCCGAAACTATTCATGGTAGAAAACTCAATTTGATATCAAACTGTGTCAAATTTAGTTCACTTTTAGGATAAATAATAAAATATTTTGTCAGGTGCGTATTTTGGCAGATAATGGGCAAAAACAGAAATAAAATAGAAAATTTTGAAGTTTTTTCAAGATGGCGGCTCCGGCGGCAAAAAATTTTGTTGGCAAAATGTCAGAAATTACTCTCAAAACCATCCCAGACATCATATAAAAAAATTAGCTCTACCCTAAATTTTGCATCCACATGACTTTTTTTGTGATAATTTGACTGGACTAATATTCCTAAAACCCTTAAGACCTCGATGGTCTGTATGGGGAAAACTTTATTTTATAATTAATACAACTGAAGCTGTTATGCGGAGCAGAAGAAAATAATTCCAACGACGCTATTATTAATATCAGTTTTTTTTTTAAATTCTAATAGCAAGGATGTGTTTAGATCATTTTCATCTATTGCACTTTCCAAGGATTGTATGTTCTATTTTAATCCTTGTTAATGGATTTGAAATACCACACACAGACCACAAAGAGCTGGGAAAGACTAACGAAACAGACACCGAAGAAAGAAAAAAAAACTAGAAAACAAGAACATGGAAACAAACTCACTAAAAAAGCTACTGTGACAAGTATTTATTGTCGGCAACTATGCACAGAATGTGATTCACTAACCGTTTTCGACCTTGAAACACGTGAGAATTGAATGAACCAGGATGTCCAAGTGAAACAATGGTACCTCTCCACCTGTGAGAAACATTTCATACGTCGCTTGTTTTTAAGACACTGTTATTGTTAACAAGAACAAACAGAATCGGAATAAAAAGTAGACACACAGGTGTCAAGAACTTGAAAGGAATCTTCACTCTTCAACAAGTAAGATGGAAAGACTTAATATATAAATCCAAACTAAGCAGAACGAGGAACTGCCTGAAGAAACTAGTATTTAAGAAAGAATGGCAGCAATTAAGTCAGTTGATGAGGTCTTTATAGGTAGTAATGTGGATAAAACATTCTATAAATTGCTTGGATCAGATATGTCCAACTTTCAACTTTTGATATGACTGATTTCAGGCCCGTAGCCAGGGTTAAGTTTTTGAGGGGGAAATCAAAATTCAGAGGGGGCCATCAGGTTTAGCATGTTTGTTTTTTAAATATATATCACCATCTCAAACAAAATTAACTGAATCGTAAGGAGGGGACAACCATTTCACGAGATAAAATATTTAAGATATTAAAAATTACTACAAATTATCTACTTTTAAAAGAAGCGTAGAAGGATTAAAAACTTATTTAGCCTACCAGTGAAAATTATGAATAGATAAGTGTAACATTTATAAAGCTAACTTTCTTGACTTTGATTTTACAAACTGTAGCCTACTGTAATACAAACTGATCTACATCAAGGATCTTTGTTAAGACGTGTTTTAGTCAGTGGTCTCAACGTTATAGTATGTAAGCTCTTGATTATACTGTGATTAACTGATTATTATCATTGTAGTCTACCTCAGAAAACAATATCATCAAACGAAAGCAGATGTATTGTATTACAATTCAAAAGCTATTTAAAGAAAACTTCCTTAGTAGGCTACTGCTTGACTAGGTTTTGAAATGCTAAAAATGTAGAGGGGGTAAGAAAATATGTGGGGGCAGCATCCCCTCTAGCCCACCCCTGACTGGTTTGTTTTTACGTTTGAATATTAGGAGTGTTTAATACCAAATTTTTGACCAGCTTATACCCCTATTAGATATTTATGAACATGGGTATAGACTATGAAGGTACTCCGGGGCTAAAGAACCCAATGGAGAGATTTAATGGATGCTGTGCAGTGCATTTTCCTGTTAATAGCATGCAAAGTTCTGCACTTCACCCATCTGCAGTATTAAGCTTTCGCTTAGCCTATGTTTAGCCTACCGGTGGTTCCCACATTGGTAAAATAATATTCGCAACCGAAGATACAAAGTATAGGCTACCATAAACTGAACTGAGACGCCTATAGTTTTAATTACTGATCAGGGATGCTAATTTAGCCACTTTATGGTCAGTTCAGGCTATTTCTAATAATAAAGTAGCCACAAATCTTCTAAAAAATAAATACAAAAATCCCTGAGGTAGATTTCAAAGTGATTTTGGTTTAATTTACTGTCGCTGCGTAGCACTCTTCTTCTTTAGCCTTGGCATGACAAACCCGCAATAATAATTGCAAAAAGAGGAAACAGCACTTTTTCAAACATTCAAATCTCGCTTTAAATGAGAGCTATCGAGAAACTAGTTATTGATTTGTAGAGTACTCATCAAGAGCTTTTCAATGATACTCCACAAGACGTGGTTTCAAAAATTTCGAATTTCCATCCCCCCTCCCACCCCCACCCCCACTTGTACCCCCAAAACCCCCGAATCGTTGGTGTCACTGTGAACTCCATAGGGAGTACTCTAATTTATTCAAACAAAGTTTCCCTCTATACTTCATAGGGGCCGAGATAAAAATGTTTCAAAATTTCAACCCCCTCCCCCGACCACCCCCTTGGGCCAATTTTGCTCATTAACGAACTTGTCCGAACTATTGGGCCTAGAAATAACATATTAAAATGTTGTTCAAATATCTTTAAAATTACGGCCGCTAGCGTGTAAAGATATATATAAATATCACAATTTTTTTTTTTTTTTTTTTGGACTTGCGGTGGTTTCGTACTTAGGGGAGCATGAAATTTAAAGATATGAAAGAATTTTTCGAAAATCATGACATGGTATCCATTGCAATTGCTTCAATTTGCTTATCACATGTCAACTGTTAAATTACCGAGAACCAAGTACATTCAAGGAAACTTGAATTAGCTTATATGTGGCCAATGCAACGCTTCCAATTTGTAAAATAGTGGTACTGATAATATATCGTATAAATAAAATTATTATACTCCTATTTTACTCTTGATAGAAAGCAACCGAAAATTATAGGCTACAGCATAATTAATTCTATTACTTGCCTGACTAGGACGAGTTTATCTGAAGTGAACTCTGGCTTAGCTCAGTTGGTAGAGCATTGGCACGGATAGCCAAAAGTCTTGGGTTTAAATCCCAATGTCAGAGGAATTTTTCTCCTATCCAAGAGAGACAATAATCTGTGGTTCATGAATGCATATGCATATATCTATCCTGAGTAAATGACTTTATTTAATAAGTGAAAATCTTCAGTTGTAACTTATTAGTTCAACTAACATTTTTTCTTTTAATTATATGAATATAAAAAAGATATGCATAAGTTACTATCTGTAAACTATAATTTTCGTAGAAATACTTTCATTGAGATTGGAAAGAAATGTAGGATTAGCTATGACCATACTTATCCGATCTTACAGATATTTAAATTACCCCGTCAGACGTTTAGGTTACGGATTTTACTCATAGCAATAATTAAATATTCTTGTTACATTTTAATCTGCATGTTGGGCAAAGTTCAGAATGCCGCCTAAAAATATTAATTTTTTATGCTGATGTATGATTCAGTGATAAAAGCCTACCACTATGCACATTATTGTTTGATATTATTTTATAGCTATAAAACATGGGTTGATTTCAAAACAAAGACATTAAAAATGTTGTAATATATTATTTATTAACTGAACACACACAATTTTTAAAATTCTTAACATGACTGGAGTTTCTTTTGAAATAGAGTTTAGCAATAGCACAGCAATTTTGCAATATTATTCAATATATATTTTTAACTGTTTCAAATTTTTTTTTCACTTGACAGTGTTAAATATAACCGATAAATAAGTGTACTGAAGAGCTCTCATATTATATTCTGAAAGCTGTGGTAGGGCTACAGGTAGTGGCCTAAGAAATCCTATGTCAGAAAACAAATTACTAACAACTTGACAGTTTTTGTTTTAATTGGAGGTTAATTACGGTAAGTCACGATAGAATGTTCACGATTTCATAAAGAATGCAGTATGAAAATACATTTTTTTGTGCGATGAGTCACGTGATGGTCTCGCGTGTGCGCATCTCACGTGCGGAATATGATCCACGTGCACAGATTAAAAGCGCGCCCGTTTATCGCCCAGCTCACGAATCGTGCATCAAAACACGCATCATAGTTTAGCCTAAGTTTTTTCTTACTATTCAACGTCCATTATGCTATAGTTTCCCAGGTATTTATAGTTGTAAACTGTCATCGGAAGCAGATCTTGTCACTCAGAAATCACTTAGTCGCCTACTTCAACAGGTAGTTAAAAAAGAAAGAACCTATGCAGATTGTTTTGTGACAGTAACACGAAGAATGCAGATTAAAATGTAACAAGAATATTTAATTATTGCTATGAGTAATATCCGTAACCTAGACGTCTGTCGGTAATTTAAACATCTGTAAGATCGGATAAGTATGGTCAAAGCTAAGCCTACATTTCTTTCCAATCTCAATGAAAGTATTTCTACGAAAATTATAGTTTACAGATACTAACTGACACATTTCTTTTTTATATTTCTATAATTAAAAGAAAAAAAAAAATGTTATTTGAACTAATAGGTTACAATTGAAGATTTTCACTTATTAAATAAAGTCGTTTACTCAGGATATGCACTCATGAACCACAGATAATTGTCCCTGTTAGATATTACATGATAATTCTGTGGCTTGGTTCTAAAAGGGCCAATGACATAAAACTTGCTTTTCAGATAACTGACTTTGAAGCCTTTGTAGAAGTAAAATTTTTTGCTGAGAACTACCAACATTGGCCTCTAAGGTTTCTGTGGTATGTCTATTAATAGCAACAGACACTGGACCTTTTATTATACGAAAGATAAAGACTAGCCGAGCTCAATAATGCATACATATAATTTTTGCAAGAAATTGACATTAGCCCTTTTAGAACCAAGCCAGGAGAGAAATTCCTCTGACATTGGGATTTGAACCCAGGACCTTTGGTTTTCCGTGTCAATGCTCTACCAACTGAGCCAAGGAGTTCACTTCATAGCGTGTTAATGCACTATTACATACTAATGTTAAAATGTGTACAAGACTGTAACGTGGCTGGCTGAGCTAGGCCTAGATGACTAAATGTAGAAAACCCAGAGTCCATATTCGTAATAAGAAACAGTATTTCAAAAAACAGCAACATCAAATTTTATTTATGGAATGACAAAATACAAAAGCAAAATTTGGGGCCATTGTATAACCACAGAGATGCAAATACAAGCAAATTCAAGAATCAATAAATCCCGCCGTGCTCGGGTACAAAGCTGAATACAAATCTGCGTAAGCACGGAGAATAACTGGATAGTGTGTTTTACAAGACTGGGGCTGAAGGCCCTGTACCAATGAGTAGACTGGCTAATGGCAGCGATCTTTTCGTACGTAATTTCAGATTAGAAGAGCGATCAATGAAATCATTATATATAATAAAATGAATCGAAACATAACCACAGAAAAGAAAATTGGTGGGCCCAAGAAAAACCGAACACAAAATAGAATATATTAAATTTAAACTAAGCAAAACGACCCACCAGAAACTCATGATCAAACATTAAAACATACCTGATGTCTAAATAAAATCGCCCTCCGAATACATCTGTAGGACCGGTAGCTCCAGTAGATGTTGATTCCTCACGATCCGGACCAAGACTCTTAACACGCAAAAACGCGAGGCAAAACCCCGGCCGCCCAGCAGATGGCGCAGCGACCGAAACTTAATTCACAAAACAAACCGGAAAACACAGAGGGCGACAAACAGTAGATAATCGTATAACCAGAAAGAACAATAAGAAAAACAAAAGAGACTAAAATGAATCCACGGAGCTTACGAAAAGATCGCTAAATATGGGAGACGCGTAAGTACACCACAAAAAATAGAAAAATTAATAGTGCCGAAAATAACCACGGCACATCCTCGAGCTCTCGGGGCAAAAAAAAAATTCTGAAGGAATTTTTTTTTCCAAACAGATAATTACTTGTTTAGATATTTGTTCTTATTTACATATTTGTTCTGTAAGAAGGGGAATGAAAATGTGTGTGTGTGTCTGCACAAATTAGCAAAAACATGTGTGTTATACAACTAGCAAAATAGGTCCACCATGTTGAGTACTGTATCACTGAATGAAGGAGTCCAATTCCTTAGAAGCATCTTCAACACCAGAGTCTCAAGATAACTGTCTCTAGTTAAATAGCACACCATAGTAGCAAGGTGAACAGAACAGGAAGTATTGTAAAATTAAACTGTAGATTTCGGTGAGTAGATAACAGCATGGTAGTTGACATAGTAGTTGCTGTTGTAGATAGTAGTCTGGTGAGAATGCTAGTTGACAAGTAGAGCTGGACTGCTACCAGAAGCCAGGCCGGACCTGTATTGTTTTACAGGTCAAAACAAATAGCAAGCGTCCTTGCGTACCAGACCCAAGAGCAGCAGCAGAAGCAGGAGGTGGCCATAATATAGGAGTAACACAGCTCCGCAAGACACAACACACAGGCAAAAGAAAGGAGAGAGCCCAGGATGGCACAACATCGACATCAAACACTATCTGAAAAAACAGATCTATATGAGTAATAGGTACGTACACGTCATCCTCAGAATATCACAATAGTAGCAACCCAAAAACTTATTTAAATTTAATTAAATTTAATTAAATTATATTGTTTAAATTTAATTTTATATTTATGAAACAGTTGTCCAGACAGAAAAATTGCTTTGTTTTTCTACTTTGATTTTAATTTTATACGACAAATTCCACAATAGAGTGAGTATTTAAAATTAACAAGATGATTATAATTTGAACATAAATTAATTTCACATTAATAATATGATTATAAGTTAAGCATAAGTTATTAAGCACAACGTAAACATTTAAAGATTCACAAAGTTCTATACATGAGTATAAAACTACATATTAAATGAAATAGCAATTCTCTAAAATGTGAATTTGAAAACTCCTGCTTATAGTAATGGTGAAAGTCCAAATTTAACCTTTTTTTTTTTTTTTTTTTTTTTTTTTTGCTAATTACAGACCAAAACCACAATGGGCCTATTATAAAAGGAACCCATAAATTTAAGAATTTAACACCAAAATTGTGAATAGGCCTACATGATTGTGTACAAATATATTTTACATTTCATTATAAGGCGCAACAATGCCATACTTTTTATATATTACAATTTGAAAAGGTATTTAGAGTTCAGTTAAAAAACTTGTTTTAAGTTAATTAGCACAAAATATTGGAAAACTTTAAAATAAGAATTATATATATAAGAATATGAAATATGAAAAGTTATGAAAAGTTATGAAAAGAGGAAAGATAGGAAGAAAGGAAATGAGAAACCGGAGCTCCGACAAAGATATAGGAAAGAAGAAATGACAAGGTGTTTTCAGAACAATGAAAGACGAATAGGTTGATAAAGGAGAATTCGTCCTGGAAAATCTTCTTAATCGTACAGTACTTATGCACAACATTTAGACGTTGCGCCAGGTAGATACAACTATACATCTGTAGAACGTCGATCTCCTTCCAAGAAAACTTCACATATTGGTCTGAAAGCATAAAACAAACAAAACCTCCCCACAAAGGACGAAAGCGAAAACAATGTTTATGCCCCGTAACTACAATACACAAAAACTGAGTAATCGATGACGTAAATAAATATAGAAAGCTTCTATAAAATTCCTTGATTGATTTCAACATCAATAGCCTTTCTAATAGCTCCTTTTTCTTTATAAATATAATAATGCCTGTTTTTTCTCTTTTTTTTTTATAAATATAATAATTATCTTTTTTATCTAATCAAACACCACAGCACTGTAATCAAATACAGGCGCAAAATTATCAAAGAAAATTACTGAAGTATATATATTACAACTAACACTCTGATGAGGCATAAACATTCCCCTTTTTCCCTTTATAGAGGTTTTGAGACACAAAGATTAATATGTGAGGAATAAAAATCATGTTAAACATATGGTAAAAGTATGTTAAATTTATTGAAATAACTGAGAGCAAAAATTGATTTTTTTTTCTGATCGCTGCCAAAAGACATTTAGAATATTACAATAGAACGCCCAAGATAATTTCAAAATAGACAGAAAAAAAACCAGAGTGGCATAACCATTTTATTTTATTTAGGACAGAGAAATTTAGCTGAACTGATAATTGTTATATGATTTTCAGAAGAAAAAAAAGAAGACCACAGAAGACCAGGAAAGACAGACAGTGAAAAGCGGAACAAACCCGGAGAAACACTGCAAGAACTAAGAAAGAAAAATACAGAAATGGGAATAGTAACTGTAAAAGATTGATGTGAATAAATAGAGAATGACTATAATGAAAGTATACAAACTGCTTTAGAAAAAAAAGGAATCCCAAGAAAAGTCCGAAAAAAATTTAACTTTGGAAAAGTATAGATATGATGTTAGGCCTAGAAATACTGAACGGCAAATAGATCTAGAAAGATAAACTCACGGAAAATTTAGATTAAAAATAAAAATACATTGGGTCTAAAAAAAACTTTACCAAATGCCCACGATGAAAGTTAGCTTAGAAAAGAAGGCCTATAGGGACGGAACCCGGGAAATTCATTAACCTATCAGCCTACTAACCAAACTCAGAAAATAAGACGGTGGATGAATGGTGCTTATGGCAAAATACTAGAAAAAATTTCGGAAAAAACAGCTAAACGGGCTAGACAAAATAATCCCAAAGCTAACAGGCAGCTAAGCAATGAAAAATAATGAAAACCAGCGAGCACAAATCACGAACCACCCTCGGAAAAAGGCCTCGAAAAGACGGTCAAAAAACACCAGGCTTCGCTGATGCAACCAATCTTACGGGCACTAAACGTCACGAAAGGAGGCACGGAAATGACTTAAAACTGACTATACTGAAAAGAATGAAAACAGAGACCAAACATCCGAAAACACCTACGGAAAAAAAGGCCTCGAAAAGACTGTAAAAAAAAAACACCAGACTTTGCTGATGCAACGAGTCTTACGGGCACAAAACATCACGACAGGCGACACGGAAACGTCTCAAAACTTTCTACACTGCCTCAAAGCCACTAATCCTGGCAGCAAAACTCACGGAGGCTTACTCTGGAGACTGCCAAAACAGAAAGCCATAACGATCTGAGAAAATATATCTAGAGCGCAGAGAACAACAATAGAAGAAAAACATATATATGAATAATGAAAACTAACCTGACAGGGAAACAAATTCAGATGACTAACCTAACCCGAAAACTGGATTATAGAAAAAACTTGAAATATAGAAAAAATTTGAAAAACCCTAGAGAAAACTGCCAAAATAACTGGAAAAACAGAGATCAACCACGCTCTGCTACCACTTTGTAACGTGGCTGGCTGAGCTAGGCCTAGATGACTAAATGTAGAAAACCCAGAGTCCATATTCGTAATAAGAAACAGTATTTCAAAAAACAGCAACATCAAATTTTATTTATGGAATGACAAAATACAAAAGCAAAATTTGGGGCCATTGTATAACCACAGAGATGCAAATACAAGCAAATTCAAGAATCAATAAATCCCGCCGTGCTCGGGTACAAAGCTGAATACAAATCTGCGTAAGCACGGAGAATAACTGGATAGTGTGTTTTACAAGACTGGGGCTGAAGGCCCTGTACCAATGAGTAGACTGGCTAATGGCAGCGATCTTTTCGTACGTAATTTCAGATTAGAAGAGCGATCAATGAAATCATTATATATAATAAAATGAATCGAAACATAACCACAGAAAAGAAAATTGGTGGGCCCAAGAAAAACCGAACACAAAATAGAATATATTAAATTTAAACTAAGCAAAACGACCCACCAGAAACTCATGATCAAACATTAAAACATACCTGATGTCTAAATAAAATCGCCCTCCGAATACATCTGTAGGACCGGTAGCTCCAGTAGATGTTGATTCCTCACGATCCGGACCAAGACTCTTAACACGCAAAAACGCGAGGCAAAACCCCGGCCGCCCAGCAGATGGCGCAGCGACCGAAACTTAATTCACAAAACAAACCGGAAAACACAGAGGGCGACAAACAGTAGATAATCGTATAACCAGAAAGAACAATAAGAAAAACAAAAGAGACTAAAATGAATCCACGGAGCTTACGAAAAGATCGCTAAATATGGGAGACGCGTAAGTACACCACAAAAAATAGAAAAATTAATAGTGCCGAAAATAACCACGGCACAAGACATAAAAGAAATAACAGAAAATCGAAGGTTTCGTTTTGCATCGTTCGTTAGTTTCGTGATAATGCATCATATTTGTTTGACATTAAAATATCTGTGCATATTTTTATTAATGTGTCACATTTTAACGGCACATTCCTGACATTTTAGATACTGTGCTTATATGAGTTACTAAAACATGTATAGCGTATTTGGCTAAGTGAATGTTTTGAATATCGACTTGCAAAGATTGACAGTACATAGCCTAATGCTTTCGGAACTGATTGTAACGTCAAAAAATGTTAAAGCGACGTTTTACTTCATTAGTTTTCAAATTCCTACAATTTGTTGCATTGGCCTTTTTTTTTCAAAAAGTTTTGTAATGCAATCACTTACTTACTCAATGGCAATAGACAATTCCTAATCAACCTAAAGGAATATTATCTATTTTATGGAACCGAAGGTTCATTGCCGCGCTTACCTGAGTCCGCCATTCAACCCTATTCTGTGCTAACTCCATCCAATCATCCCCCACAAATCCTACTTCCCATAAATCCGTTCTAAGATTGTCCTCCCACCTACGTCTAGGTCTTCCACATGGTCTTTTCCCTTCGAGTCTCCCAGTCAATACTTTTGAGATTGTCTTTCCTCCCCATGCGTGCAGCATGTCCAGCCCATTTCATCCTTCGCGATTTAATTACCCTTACTATATCCGGTGAAGCGTACAGGTCCTGAAGCTCGTCGTTATGCAATTTTCTCCAGTCCCCATTTTCATCCCTCTTGGGCCCAAATAGAAGTTATATTTTTGGTAATTTATATTGTAATTTAGCTAACAAAAAATGAAAATTATTAAATTTACTTACGTGATAGAGCATATTTCATTGGTTTCGGAGCATATTAAAAAATTGTATGCATATTTCGTCTTATGATAGAGCATTAACTTCCGGGCTTTAGTAATGAAGATAAAATTTGCATACAGACAGCGAAGGCTTTGAGAGGAAAAGAATATTTCCAAAAAATATCAACATAAACTCGGCATTAAACCTTTAACACAAATTCAAGATATTTCCTTTGCTGTTAGTGAACGCATTTACCTTATACAACATGATATAACATCAGCATCTGTGAACAATATAAATATGAGGGTGCCTGATGCAGTATCGTTTTGTAATTTGGATTCAGAGAGCAAGTCGTGTATGTCAGACGGGTGGAATGTTAATGAATCGCTGTGTCATACGCGCGTGGAGCCCGCACTGCAGGAAACACGTCCTAACGGGGGGCCCGCATGCTCTTGTCTATAATCCAATATCTGCGAGCTGAAAATTACACCCAACTTATTTTGCAGCTACAGCACGGGGAGCAAAGTCACATTTGTTGAGTGTCTAGGGGAGGATGTAGGCCTATCAACGTAGTTCCTACATAATAATAATAATAATAATAATAATAATAATAATAATAATAATAATAATAATAATAATAATAATAATAATAATATTTTTTGCCAGTATATCATAAATGCTTTTGGAATAGTAATTTCTGCAATATTAATAAAATCAGTTTTATACTTACACATATCTTATACCATTACTTTGAGATAATTTCTAAATTAAAATAACTAATTTATAATATAAAATACGTTACAGTCTTATACAAAGCTCACTGTCAGTGAACCCTTTAATAAAAATGATTTCAATAACCATGCACATTATATAATTTAGTTCCCAGTCAATTTACATTTTGCACATTCACGGCCTACAGAATTCCAAATAAATTGTATGATATCAAATTTAATAACAAATTTACATTACCAGAGAATTTAATTATCTAGAATTTCTTCCAGCTTATACATTGGTCTTTCTATTAGATATTCTTTTAATTCAGTTTTTAGCTTATTACCAGTGAGGATTTTAAGCTTTAGTGGTAATTTATTATTATTAAGTTCAGTGCCTATGACTATAGGGTACTTTTCTGTATATTTCCGTTTATATATCCGTCTGTATAAGTCACATCTGTTCCTGATATTATGCTCATGTAGCTCATTATTCCGTTGTACCTTGTCAGAATTATGCAATACTAGTAATAATATTACCCTGTATTACCCTATATTACATACTACATTACTAAATTATTTGCATAATCCTTTAAATGCATAGCTATATTTTATATTTATTTTATTTGATAATAATGATGTCAATTTGTTTATCCTTACAAACTTCTTAAAAACAACTAAATTTGCTGAAAGAATCCTCGCACTACTTTAAATGCCAAGTAGAGCTTATTTAATCCATTTCCTTAATACAGTTCATTAGGTAGATTTCGAAGAAAAATCTACCTATTGCGATCGATACCATGTCATGATTTTCGAAAAATTCTTTCATATCTTTACGTTTCATGCTTCCCTAAGTACGAAACAACCGTCCGTTCAAACAATAAAATAAAATTTGTGATATACAGTATATATATATATATATATATATATGTGTATATATATATATATATATATATGTGTGTATATATATATATATATATATATATATATCTTTACACGCTAGCGGCCGTAATTTTGAAGATATTTGAACCAAATTTTATTATGTTATTACTAGGCCCAATAGTTCGAACAAGTTCGTTAATGAGCAAAATTGACCCAAGGTGGTGGTCGGGGGTGGGTGTTGAAATTTTAAAACATTTATATCTCGGCCCCTATGAAGTATAGAGAGGAAACTTTGTTTGACTAAATTAGAGTACTCCCTATGGAGTTCACAGTGACACCAACAATTCGGGGGTTTTTGGGGGTACGAGTGGGGGTGGAGGTGAGGGGATGGAAATTCGAAATTTTTGAAACTACGTCTTGTGGGGTATCGTTGAAAAGCTCTTGATGAGTACTCTACAAATCAATAACTAGTTTCTTGATAGTTCTCATATAAGGCGAGATTTGAACGTTTGAAAAAGTGATCTTTCCTTTTTTCTTTTTTTTTGCTGTTATTATTGCGGGTTTGTCAGAGATTTTGACTGTGTTGCCAATATTTGTTTATATTGTGAATTAGGAAGAGAAACAGAAGTTATGTCAATTGATTGTCCATACTGCTAAGCAGTAATATGTTGAATGTGTAACAGAATACACTTTTTTCACTGGCGATAATAACAGAAAAAAAATAGTATAAACCAGTGAAGATAAATAGATTAAGGGGAAAAGTAGAGGTGATTGAAATTTGATTTTGTTCTTCACAAGATTTACTGTTTTAAAATTCAAATTGTTTTATGTTTTATTTATTTTTATTTTTAAGGCCCTGAAAATATAAGATGTTAAACATGTATAACCTAACATAAAAGTTCAGTTTTTAACATAAATGCACGTTTCAAGGCCCCCTGAATCCAAAAAATACTATTTTCGGAAACATGTCTGTGTGTTTCTGTGGATGTCTGTGAACAGGCTAGCTCCAAAACGGAAAATCGTATGAAAACAAAAATTCGTATTTAAGTCTGAAGATGTGATCCGAAGATTGGCGATATTTTTATTTTATTTTTAAGGGGATTTTAGATGAAGAAATTTTCGTTTTTCCCGAAAACGCCTCTTACGAATTTGTTTAAATTTTGCATAAAGAGTTAAAACTTTTATTTGAAAAAAAAATTGAAAAAATTCTCTGATGGGTAGTTATAAGTCACCCACTGTGAATACGCGCTCTTTGCAATACGGCCTCTTGTAACGGAAAATCGTACGAAAACAAAATGTTGTATTTGTGTTAGGTACCTGTGAACATGCAATATAACACTTCCATAAGTGATGCAAATGGTGCAAATTAAGTTGCACAAACTTTCTCGCATATACGAGTTAAAAGTTAGCACAGATAAACGTAGGCTATATGCCAGAAAGTAAAAATTACGAAATAGAGAAAACCACAAACATAAATCTCAGCGCATTGTCTATTATGAGCTGTAATGGTAGGCCCAATCGCTTTAAAACGGGATAAAAATAAAAAGTATACAGGAATTCAATCCAATTAATATGTTTTGTCTAAAAATAACATTTTGTTCTATCTTTATTAACGAAATCTGAAAATTCATATTCTTTATTCATATCTCGTAGATGAAGTCCCGCAATCTTTACATGATATGGGCTTGCTTTCGTTTAATGAACAACTTTAAACTGAAAGCAAAATTCAAATCTTCTATTTTTGCAATCGATCTCTGAGCTAAGCTCCAGATCGTTTTATAATTTTAGCGTAAGTTCGCCGCCGTGGGTGGGTCGTCGGTAGCTCGCCTGCTTTGCGCCCCGGCGGTCCGGTCAATGGTGAAAAATCTCTTTCCCGCGTTCAGGACAAGGTGTTTAGTGTTGAGTATTAGATCCCGGTATCACGAATGTTCTTTAAATTTCGGTAATATGATGTATGACAGCGTGACACCTTCTCCAAGTTAAAAGAACTTACACTATCTAAAATATGATCCAACATTTCTTTCTAAATTTATGATCCAAGTGTTAAAAAGAGATTTTATTTTGAGAGGAGGTTATGTTTGCGAAACAGCTCCTTTAGGGCGAGTGTAGTAATTCTACGAGCAAATCAAAATCCTTTTACCGCATGTATCATCATTATTATTATTATATTACATTTACTTTGTCTTAGTGGTGATAGAATTAAGATATCATATTATATGAAGTTCGCTTAACTATGTGGAAACTACTGTATTGTTATGCATTATTTAGATTATCTGTCAGATTTTATTTGGGTTATGTATCCTTCGGGGATGCGATGTGACGTGGTAATGACATCATCTTCATTTTTACAACCAATTTACACGAAGAGTATGACATACATAATATATATGTATTATGGAAATTCGAAATTTTTGAAACCACGTCTTGTAGGGTATCATTGAAAAGCTCTTGATGAGTACTGTACAAATCAATAACTATTTTCTCGATAGCTCTCATTTAAGGCGAGATTTGAATGTTTGAAAAAGTGCTCTTTCCTCTTTTTCGCAATTATTATTATTGCGGGTTTGTCATGCCAAGGCTAAAGAAGAAGAGTTGCTACGCAGCGACAATAAATTAAACAAAAAGCACTTCGAAATCTACCTCCGCCTGTAGGCCTGCCTAAAGGGATTTTTTTAAATTTTATTTACATTGTAAAAAGAGGCAGTTTTTAAATTATGAACTAATGTGTTTATTTATGTAAATAATTGTTATTGTATCTTAAACTCCTTTACTTTATGACTTATAGGCCTAAATATGACTTATAAATTTACTTAATATAGGCTATAATCAACTATTTTGTAAGTTGTATGATATTCGTTTTGCCCTGGTTGAGTGCGGCTTTAACTCTGCTAGGTAAAATAAATAATAATTATATTATTATTATTATTATTATTATTATTATTATTGCATAGTGAAGGAAAACACTGTACCTAGAAACTTGGGACTACAAAATCTGAAATCCTGAAAAATACACGCAGGTGCTAGTGATGAAGATTCTGATTATTGATATTGATATTATTATTATTATTATTCAAAATATATACTAATTTTCCTGTGGGTGCTTGCGATTTTACGTACTAACTAATTGAAAAGATTTCCTGGTCAGTGAACTGAGATCTTATTTATCCCATAATTTGCACGGTTTTCCGCAGTCTCGATCCAGACCAGTGTTGGGCAAATTTTAATTGTAAAGACAATTAAAGATTAACAATTGATTAATTGTTAATTGTAGTGGTAGCAATTAACAATTGATCAATTGTAATTGTGGAAAATGCAATTAACAATTGATTAATTGTTAATTGTAGTGGTTGCAATTAACAATTGATCAATTGTAATTGTGGAAAATGCAATTAACAATTGATTAATTGTTAATTGTAGTTGTAGCAATTAACAATTAATCAATTGTTAATCGTAATTTGCTACAATTAACAATTAATTATTTTTAATTGTTTTATGAATTTAAATAAAAACTAACAATTAAAAAGGACTGTACGGGCCTGGTATCATAACAAAATGCGTAAGTAAGATACTGAAATACACATGTTAACTTAGTTACAAATAAAACACTGATATTAATACACATGAATGATTTTAATTAACCCTGCAGTACTCGCGCGGCGTCTCACAGACGCCAGACCAAATATATTTCACCATATCTAAAATACCTATGAGGCCATTGTGCTGACCTGCTATCTACCTTTCGGTCAACTACTCTTAAATAACATACCCAAGCGGCAACCCTCCAGTTTTCTCCTAGCAAGAGTGGAGTGACGTTATTATTGCAAAAATGTAGATGGCGTCTGTGAGACGCCGCGCGAGCTTTACTGTTACAAGGTAAGTTACTGGTTTAAAACTAATTTCTTGCAGAAACTAGTAATCATAAACCTACAATACCAATCTTTTCTCATGGAAATTATTTATCATTAGGCTTGGCAATCAGTGAAAAGGAGAAAAAATATTATCTTTTCTGATCCAAATGATTGGAAGATAGTGCAAAGTTGCTAGAAGAAGGAGAAAGAACTTGATTGCGATAGTGATCCTAAAGAAGACATTGCGGAGTCTAGAAGTGCGTCTGCGGACACTGAACAAGAAGCCGATGATGATAATGATTATAGTGAATGTGATAGGCCTAAATATTTCGTAGCGCGGGACAAAGTTTCTAAATGGAATAAGAAGAGATCAGTAACTAGTAGTAGAAGTTGTTATACCTACACAGTCTTAGGATAATAATAATTTAAAATTATTTAAAAACTGTTACATGCCTAACAACATTGCTTTATTGTTAATTAATTAAAGTCGTAATGTGCTAATATTGATTTGTGTCAAATATGATTACATAAATGCTCATTTTCAATAAATTGACTTAATACACATATTTTTAACTAAGCAATGTATGCAAAACATGTTCAATAATATTTAATAAACTATGACAACCCTCAATAAACAAAATGAAAACTTAAAACAACATAAAACAATAGAAATAACGTAAAATATGAACGGCGTCTCACAGACGCCGCGCGAGCTTCTATGTCCTAAAATAGCGCGCGAGCACTGCAGGGTTAAACCTGATTACACAGATAACGACAGACTATAATTTCTTATAACAGTTTAGATTGCATTTTAACACGACTCTCTTTTCGAACATACTGTCGGTCAATTTGTGACTCTTCGGCAGATTTGTCATTGTTGCAAAAGAAAAAAGTCGTTCAACTGCAGCTGACGATGGTAAAGGTGTGTTATATTTAATGAAAAAGTTTTTTATCTCAGTATATCTGTTGAGGAGTTGCAAATCCTGGCTTTCTTCTGCAAAAAAGTGCAGCATTAAAAGTTCGGCTTTAGTCAGTGGTGCATCGAAGGAGATTTGGTTTGTTTCTGTCGATGAAATATCGGGAGTCCGAGTCAGAGTTCAAGTTGAAAAAACTATTTTCTTCGGTACTTTTTTTTTTTGTTGCTACTGATGTTTCTACGTTGTCATTCATTTGTTTGGAAATACAGGTCTTGAAAACGTTTAGAAGTTTTGTACGATCCGCGGGCTCTAAACAGGTTAACCATTTATTTTTAAATCTTGGGTACAATGCCGTAATAGCCGCATTTTCCGCTACAGGAGTGCTGATGACATAGGCGTAGCCAGGCCGACCATATGGGGGGGGTTATAACATCCGCGGGGTCTGGCGAGTATGGAAGGAGAGGGGGTCCGGGGGCCCTCCCCCGGAAAATTTTAAAAATTAAGATGCAAAATAACGAGTTTTAAGCTTCCGGGGGTTCTCCCACGGAAAATTTTAAAAATTAAGATGCAAAATAACAAGTTTTAAGCTTCCGGGGGTCCTTCCCCGGAAAATTTTAAAAATTAAGACGCAAAATAACGAGTTTTAAGCTTCACACGCTTTATACTTGTATTAAGCAATTTATGGGCAGACTTAAAAAAATTATACAATTTTCCATTTTTTATTCAATGGGGGGGGGTTCAAACCCCCAAAACCCCCCCCTCGCTACGCCTATGGCTGATGTCATACATTTTTTCAAATCTTTTTTCGACACTCTCCCTGTAATGTCTTGATCAAAGGGTTGCAAAAAGAAAAGTTGTTTTTCCTTTCAATTTTGTGTAGTTTTTTTCTTAATGTCTGAAAGCACGGCAGGACTATCCCATAATATGCGTTGGTCTCACTCTGCATTATGTCCAGGGCTTCTGCCACTGGCGCAGTACAGGTCATGTCCGTCGCCGTGGGTGAGTCGGTAGCGCGCCTGCCTTCCACTCCGGCGGCCCGGGTTTGATTCCCGGCCGGGTCAAGGATTTTTCAATAGTGAAAAATCCTTTTCCCGGGTTCAGGACTGGGTGTTTGTCAGTAGGTTAAGATAATGCACATTGTGCGCGATTCCTTAATTATTAAATACTCGGGTATGTAATCAAATTCGTTCTCTTTGATAGCATTTTTTATGTTTAATGATATATGTAAAAGCAAGGTTTTTCTTTAATGTTGTAAATTTGCTCGAGCGCATCAAACAAGCTATTCCATCTTGTCTCACCAGGTCGGCTTAACGTGTGTATTATTTCAGCATTCTTTGGTCGTCCTGCAGCCTTCCACAAAACTTCATGACTGTAGCATGCATTTCGGACAATGGGGTGTTTTGCTCGCTCAAAATTTTGTTTGCGTCCGTAGTTGCGCATAGACTTAACGTATGTGCACAGCATCGAAAATGAGCAGGAAGTAAATGAATATTCTCAGGATCACTTTTTTGACCAGACAAGGACATGGAGGGCCTCCCCAGATGAGTGATCATCCCAATGCCGGGGCCACCTCCGAGACGACACGAACACATAGGACGATACACACAATTCACACCCACACACACACTCCCTTCAAACAAGGCGAGGATGGTATGAAGATAATAATGATGGTCAGATGATATCTTGGGACCACAAGGGCCTAAAGTTACCTGACTTTTCTCTCACAGGTGAGGGGAAAACTCCGGGAAAAACCTCACCCAGGTAACTTGGAATCGAACCCGGGCCCGCTGCGGGAGAGGATTGAACGGATCCCCTGAGCCACAGCGGTGGACTTTTTTGTTATGTACTCGTACGATGTCAAAACATTGCACAAATTAAAAATATACATTAAAATATAAATAATGGGTATAATGAAGGATGACATTCGTTTTTTTATCAATAAGTAGTAGTGATTTTTATTAATGTACGTAAAATTTTCGAAATCTTGTAATACTTTTAACTGATTTCGGTAAAGGTAAGTAAGTTAATTGTTAGTTTTAATTGTTTCATAGAACAATTAAACAAGTTAATTGCAATTATTTTAATTGCGAGTTACGATTAACATACATTAATCCAAATAATTTAATTGCAATATGCAATTAAACATTTAATTGCAATTAATTTAATTGTAATTAATTTAATTGCAATATGCAATTAAACGTTTAATTGCAATTAATTTAATTGCAATTAAATTTGTAATTGCAATATGCAATTAAACGTTTAATTGCAATTAAGTTAATTGCAATTAATTTAATTGAAATATGCAATTAAACGTTTAATTGCAATTAATTTAATTGAAATATGCAATTAAACGTTTAATTGCAATTAATTTAATTGCAATTAAATTTTTAGTCAATTAACGAGTTGATTGAAAAATTAATTGATTAATGCCCAACACTGATCCAGACCTTCTTGAACGAATTGATTTACAGTCTCTTCGTTCTGTTAAAGGATTTCGTTGAAGAGGAGTCCACGAAGGGACTAAAGAGGAGACAGAACATTTTTGTGCGGATTAGGCGCTAATTTTGCTTAGAAATTCTTTAATCCTTTCAACCCGGTTGCGATTACAATATAGATAAAAAACATTGGGTTTTTGAAAATAATTCATATCTTTTTGTTTTGGGAAAAAAAATCACCGAATGAAGGGGAATTTTCTGTATTACATAAAACACAAACTATGAGGGGCACCGGGGGCCTTCATTTTTTTTTATTAAAGACTTGATTTGAAGCTTTTTAAATAGTATTGACCCACGACCGAAAATTTTGCTGTAATGTTGGATATTCATAATAGGCCTTCGGATTAATATGCCCTACATCTATATGTAGGGAACCAAATACTTGACTTCCTTTCTGACATAAATCAAGCAATGGGTTTTGAGATTTAGAAAATGATAGGTAAGCCGATTCTGAATCAGCGAACCTTGGGCCTATCGACGAGCATGCTAATCGCACAACCACTAATGCTCGTGAATGATAAGCAATTGAAAGTAAGTTAAAAAAAAAAAAACACACAGATAAAGAGAAAATAATTATAAAGATTTTAACTGCCCTATCCAAGAGTTATAAAAATACAGCATATGAAAGTCATTCCAATAAAAACTCTCTGGTCATGGAGATTATTCTACGAAATTGAAAATAGCATTCTATTAAACATTTACGCTAACAAAATTTCGCAAAGAAAAGAAGTCGCAGCAACTTCTAGATAACCAAATCTTGTTTTGAAAACGTCGAAGATGTCTGTTGTTGTTTACCTGACCCCCTTAAAAATTTCTTCTGTGGAACTTCTGAGGGATGCTACTTAATTACTGAGCATCATAATATAATGTTATATAATGTATACCCACCTTTTAAGTCGCGATTCGAATGAAATGGGATATAAACTACTGGGGTATTAACTATAAAACACGATTTAAAAATATTTATGTTTCGCAAACATTAACACCGAAAACTATAAAAACCACCACATGAAAAAACGGTAAATCACTTTAATAACTAATATAGCAGGGGTGGCTTCAGAACGGCTTGCGAGCCGCGCGCGGCTCTTTTGCCATTCCTATGGGATTCCTCCAGAAATCCGGACGAAATAGGGTGTTCCTATTTTTAGGGGAATTCCATTTTTGTTGATGTAACGAAGAATGGTTCCCAGTTTGTAAGCCTAACCGGTTGATTCGGCAGTTGCTGTAGAGGTGGAGCTAATGGAGATAGGACGAATGGCTAAAACAGAACTAAGTGACTATTAACGAACTGAATTTTAGAAACAAGCACCTGAACAAAAGTATCCAAGATTAAAAGAATGTCCCAAAAGATTCCATTTTTGGGCCAACCTGTTGTAAGTCACTGTATAGAACATTTAAATGCATCGAGCTGTTTTAAGTGATGAAAATTGAAGTGAACTTGTATGAACTGCTTTAAACTAGTCACTAACCAGAATTCAAGCAGCTAATAGGTCAAATGGACACCCGAAGATATGTAAAATAACTTGTGTTTCGTCTACAATGACTAATACATATAACACGTTAAGTGATATATCAAGTTTTCGGTCCAAGGCTATACAATAATATTTACTAAAAGAAACCCAAATCTGACACCACTATACAATAAATTGTTTATAAAACAAGTACTCGAATTGATTAAAACTAACTTGTAAGGGTACTTTTACTCACTTTATATTCCATTATTCATTCTCAATTGTAAATTTTTAAATTTTTAACACGAGGTATTTTGTTTGTATCCCTGTTATGATATTGTAATTTTTTTGGGTATTATTATTCATGTATTTATTTTCATATTTATTTATTTGCCTAAACCTATATGTTTTTTTATATAATGTTTATAATATAATTTTAGTATGACTGAACTGACCCAGAACACGAGCTATGCTCAATGAGGGGTAAATAATACTCTCTTGTAATTATAATAATTGTGTTTATATGATTTATATTTGTATTTGCAATAATTTTGTAATAAATTATATTTTTAATTTTGTAATTATTATAAAATTTTGTAATAATACATTTTGTAATAATAATTAAAAAAATCAATGTAGTCTATAAACCCATAATTTTGTCAACTAAAATATTATGTCTATCATAGGGTCTTACTTTCATTTGTAACAACCCAAAATTAAGTGCTACTCTTTTCAAACTTCGTCACTTAGATTGTGGCTCCCAAAAGTCAGGTAGTTGGGCACCTCTGTAATATAGTGTGAACTCGCAAAGCAACTTGAGTTTTCAAGTCATTACTTTTAAGCAGTAAAAATTCACCAAATAACGTTATCTACTTCCTACTCAGATTAATTTTCGAGAATAGTGATTGACGTTCCGCTTTGGCATATAGTGACAGATTGCCAGACAGTTCCTGGAGTCCTGGAATGTCAGAGTGCTTGCGAATGGAATTTCCCCTTAACTCAGAGTGTCCAGCATCCCGTGTGGACATTCCCTGCACGTTCCTGCTGGACCTCAAGCATTCCCGCGACATCTGGACGGTGATAGCTCATGCATATGTGAATGCACTTCCTTGTTCAGCTTGTTTCTGCTGTATCCATGAATTTTATTTACTTTTTTCCTTTAAGTTAGAGACGGTCAATATACTTAGGTTACCAGATTCCCTTTCACAAAGAATTCGGTGGAGCACAGCTATTTTTACATGCGTTTATAATATTGAGTTGGAAATTTTCTTGAAAGATTTAGGATAGGTAATAACCAGGGCCCAGATTCTGATGAACTAAAATTGTTTGAAAAATGACCTATAAAATGACCCTGAATTTTAAAGAAAATGACTTAATAATTATAAAAAATGACCTAAAAACTGATATTTTACTTCTAAAAAATTATTATTGTACACACAAAGTTATTGTACACACTAGTTTGTACATAATTGGAAAACTGTAAATAACTGTAATGTTGTGAATGTTCTTTTTCTCACGGAAATTTATACTGGCACAGAGGCACTGGTGATTCAAAATTCAGCACATCCTTTCGTGGTCTGACAGTTTATATTGTTGTTTATTGAGGGTAAACAGTAGTTTGCACTCTCAAATCCAAGCAGGTGGCAGACTCTGGTGCCAAGTCAATATAATAACACTAATAATATAATACAACATTTTTGCGTTTCTTTGATTCTCATTTCCGACTGAGTCAAGTCAACACTTTAAAGTCGAATTTTTCTTTCTTGCATTAAATAAACAACACTTCAATACTCTCAAAGTAAATACATGAAAATGACTAAATAAGGAAGCAATTGACACGAAAATGACAAAATAATGACCTAAAATTGAAATAAATGCCCTAAAAACATAAAATTGCATAAACTGACAAAAAATGACCTATTAAAAATGCATTTCTATAATCTAGAGGCCATGATTAGGATTTATCCACAAGTTGGCATAAGTTGCAGCATCAAGTTTTATTGCAGCATCAATAAAAAGATGACATGTCATTAGAATCCGGGCCCTGGTAATAACATTTGTATATGTGAACACAACGACCAGACAGTACCACAATCTGCTACTTGAGTGTCCCGCCTTTGAAGTTCGAAGAACAGCATCAATAAAAAGATGACATGTCATTAGAATCCGGGCCCTGGTAATAACATTTGTATATGTGGACACAACGACCAGACAGTACCACAATCTGCTACTTGAGTGTCCCGCCTTTGAAGTTCGAAGATTTGAACTCATTATGCACTTGGACAAACGCAATAAGAAATTTGAACCACCCTTCACCAGTATACTATCGCAAAAGTGCTGCTACAGGAAACTCAATGAATTTTTTAACCATATTCATGAAAAATTATAAACAATAAGTATTTTCTGTATATAATGTAAACACACTTCAAAAACTAATCTATTTATCCATCTTTGTTCATGATTACTCTAGCATAAGGAATGAGTAGGCCTATATATGAAAGATGTAATTGAAAGTGTAACTATAATCCTAACATACCGAAAGGTGAAATAGGGTTTTATAAAAATAGGGGATACAATATAAATAAAGTCACCTTGTAAGGAATGAAATTTGTAACCACACAGTTATCTTAAATTATATTTGTGTATCTCTGAACAATGGTCTATATTGAAAACACTCTACTCCACAAATATTATAAAAGAACAATACAAATCATAGGCCTATATTTCAATAGAAGTTGTTGGTTTTCAAATTTTAAGCAAATTTTTAGAGCCATTTCTATTTTCTTGCAACGAAGGAAGTAAGTCTGCAACGAAGCAGACAAAGTAAAATCGTTGACATGCTTTGTGCATGCATCCCAGGAAGATACCTAATTCGAATATATGATTTCGTTTTGATATATTTTCATGTTACCAAACTGCGATGTTCAAAGCCATATAGACTAGTATGCATGCACATGCGCAGATATACCTTTTTGTGAAAATGCTTTGTGCACTCGGATTTCAAAACGTATATCTTTTCAAAATACGATAGCGCATTTCAGGATCGAATGCTACTTCCTCTTCCTAGTCTACTTGTGGAAAGGGATGAAAAAGTTAATGCTAGGGATGGGTCCTCGATACTCTCGATACCTGCATGGCATCGGCATCGAGCGATACTTCAGAAAACTCGCTCGGTACTTTTTCGATACTTGGATAATTCTGCAATTTAAGGAAATGCGGTGTCTCTTTCGGCTTTTAGTAGTCTACTCTTTTTTAACAAAAACTTGTAAGTAGACTGTTTCAAAAACTAATTTTAGTTTTAATGTAGAGTTTGAAAATAATTATAGGTTACTGATGATATTAAATTTTGTCTCATTAAATATGCCCACTTAATGAATTTAGTTGGTATTACACAGTTCTCTCAACTTTTAATTTTTAATGTACCTATTTATTGAAACTGGAAATGTTGACGGTATCGAGTATCGAGGAAAAATCATGTATCGGTATCGAGTATCGAGAAAATTCGGTATCGACCCATTCCTAGAATACGAAATACAAAAACCCGCCACAGTTTTGGTGTAAGTTGGACTGCGTATTTCTCCAGTATAGATTTCAGTTCGAAGAGAAGAGAGGGAAAATCGACAGCAAATTATGAGAATGCTTTCAGGATCGGATATATATATATATATATATATATGTATTTATTTTGCAGATATTTTTATCTCTATGTATTATAATGAAGAAAACTAATGGGTCGGTATAACTGCTAATTGTACCATAACAATTTAAATCTACTTGTCGTGCAATTTGTATTAATTCATAAAATATAACATTCATCTGCAATGCTTTGTGCTGAATGGGAGTCTAAATGTAGTTCACAGGTGTCAGCATGGAGAGTTCTCAGAATCTCTTAGCAAGTACAGCATATCGAGAAATGTAACAAGAATTACTTACATTTTACACAGTAAAGAGGAGAAAGCATTCGACCTAAAAGGACTAGAATATAACCTAACAGAATCTTTGGGAAAAAATCTGGTTGCTGGAGACGTAGAAATTACAGGTTTAACTGAAATTTATTGATGAGAACATAGTATATGTTACAATGTGTTAATCATATATTAATAGAGCTCTTGCTTTACATATACAAGTGTAGATAGGCCTATATTATATCACTGTGATTAGACAAATTAGTGTTTAATCAAGCTATATTTTTTTACCATTTGTCACAAAGTCACAAAAAATAAATAAATAATATAATATTAGTAAAATTAATTAAGATCAGTTGAATATCAACTAGTCATATAAAATAAAATAATAATCACAATTATTAAAACAATTCACATAAAGTTGAACCATGAAAATTAATTATTACATTTAGAAATATTATTTACAGTTAAAATTAAGAGCAGTAGTTGTAAAATTAATACGTAACATAAGATGGTCAAATTAGTGATGTAGAGTTTCTCAGATCTTCAGTTCTATAAAAAATTATTAAGCTTAACCTGCATTTAATGTTGAAAGTAATTATATCTCATTAGCACTTTCTTCGCACCCAGCCGAAGATTATGTAGGTTCTTTTAGTTTTAGATTAAGAGATGCATTTCGACAGCTTCTTTCTTAGTTTTATCAAATCTTATTTGATGGAATGGTACCCTCCAATACTTAGGCGGCAATACGTACTAAACAAAACATGTCAATCCTATCTTACTCTACTACTATTACTACTCTTACATGGAAAATAATTTTGTGATCAAATTGCTTTGTTAATGATGTGAATTTCTTAGCCAAAATCCTATTATTTGAGGCCATATTTAACACTGATTATGATAATATGGAATTAGTACTGAAAAAAAAACTTAAGATTTACAATGAAAACTTGTGAATGTGTAAAATGTTTATTAATAGAAGGTTTAATTTTATACTCTGAATTTCTCAGTCACAGCAGTTTTGTCAGGTTTTTAGGTTTACCACTAAGGGAGTAGTATTTGGCATATTATAATAGATCTGCACAGGGATAGGAACTCTAATCCGAAGCGAGATGACTCAGTGGACTAGTATTTTTCTACACCATCATAAAGTGTATATTTTATTTAACTGCTGTAATGCCAATTACGGATTTTTAAACAAATTCTAATTATAAAATCAGAATAGAATACTTTAGAGGAATGATAATTATTTTAAAACTATTTCTGGATATTCTACTGGTCTCAACAATTATTCAAAAGCACAACTTTAACTTGGTTACACAACGCTTAACCGTTTCAGAGCTGGTATATTTATTTAAGCAATCATCAAATAAAATCATTAGAGGGCTCTAAGCTTAGAATCGATAAAGATAATTTTAGTAAAATGACTAATTTATGATTAGTAATTTTATATTTGTATTTAGTTTTTAATTAATCAATTGTGTTTTCGTATATAATTATATTTTCTTCACGCAATTTGTATGGTTCATTCGAAGTTGTTCGCCAATGGTGGCGTATCATTGTCTTTGTTGGTTATGTTTCATAGGTGACCCAATACTTCAACATAACTATACATTATGAAAATACGATAGTAAGAATATTTTATAATATTAATGAATGTGCGTTATTCAGAATAATAATTATGACTAATATTGATGATAACCAGGGCCCGGATTCTGATGGCATAAAATTGTTTGAAAAATGATCTATGAAATGACACAAAATTTTAAAGAAAATGACTTAATAATTATAAAGAATGACCTAAAAACTTATATTTATTTATAAAAAAAATATTATTGTACACTCAAAGTTATAAACTAATTTGTACATAATTGTAAAAACTGTAAATGCAGAAAGGACGCTGTAGATCTAAAAACTTTGTTCTTTGTTCTTGATTGCAGCATTTGAGAAGAAAAGCAAGAACATAGTTTTTAAAGTAGATCCTACAAAAATGTTGCATTATAATAAAATAGTAATTTATTTAAACTTCAAAGACACTGGGGACGATGCTAGCTAGACGACAAAGAAAGTTAATACACTCAATGTAAATGCATGAAGCTGACTAACTAAGGAAGCAAATGTCATGAACATGACAAAATATTGACGTAAAATTGAAATAAATGCATGTCAATCCTATCTTACTCTACTACTATTACTACTCTTACATGGAAAATAATTTTGTGATCAAATTGCTTTGTTAATGATGTGAATTTCTTAGCCAAAATCCTATTATTTGAGGCCATATTTAACACTGATTATGATAATATGGAATTAGTACTGAAAAAAAAACTTAAGATTTACAATGAAAACTTGTGAATGTGTAAAATGTTTATTAATAGAAGGTTTAATTTTATACTCTGAATTTCTCAGTCACAGCAGTTTTGTCAGGTTTTTAGGTTTACCACTAAGGGAGTAGTATTTGGCATATTATAATAGATCTGCACAGGGATAGGAACTCTAATCCGAAGCGAGATGACTCAGTGGACTAGTATTTTTCTACACCATCATAAAGTGTATATTTTATTTAACTGCTGTAATGCCAATTACGGATTTTTAAACAAATTCTAATTATAAAATCAGAATAGAATACTTTAGAGGAATGATAATTATTTTAAAACTATTTCTGGATATTCTACTGGTCTCAACAATTATTCAAAAGCACAACTTTAACTTAGTTACACAACGCTTAACCGTTTCAGAGCTGGTATATTTATTTAAGCAATCATCAAATAAAATCATTAGAGGGCTCTAAGCTTAGAATCGATAAAGATAATTTTAGTAAAATGACTAATTTATGATTAGTAATTTTATATTTGTATTTAGTTTTTAATTAATCAATTGTGTTTTCGTATATAATTATATTTTCTTCACGCAATTTGTATGGTTCATTCGAAGTTGTTCGCCAATGGTGGCGTATCATTGTCTTTGTTGGTTATGTTTCATAGGTGACCCAATACTTCAACATAACTATACATTATGAAAATACGATAGTAAGAATATTTTATAATATTAATGAATGTGCATTATTCAGAATAATAATTATGACTAATATTGATGATAACCAGGGCCCGGATTCTGATGGCATAAAATTGTTTGAAAAATGATCTATGAAATGACACAAAATTTTAAAGAAAATGACTTAATAATTATAAAGAATGACCTAAAAACTTATATTTATTTATAAAAAAAATATTATTGTACACTCAAAGTTATAAACTAATTTGTACATAATTGTAAAAACTGTAAATGCAGAAAGGACGCTGTAGATCTAAAAACTTTGTTCTTTGTTCTTGATTGCAGCATTTGAGAAGAAAAGCAAGAACATAGTTTTTAAAGTAGATCCTACAAAAATGTTGCATTATAATAAACTAGTAATTTATTTAAACTTCAAAGACACTGGGGACGATGCTAGCTAGACGACAAAGAAAGTTAATACACTCAATGTAAATGCATGAAGCTGACTAACTAAGGAAGCAAATGTCATGAACATGACAAAATATTGACGTAAAATTGAAATAAATGCCCTAAAAATATAAAATTGCATAAAAAATGACCTAATAAAAATGCATTTATATAATCTAGAGGCCATGATTAGGATTTATCTACAAGTTGGCAATGTCTATGCAGCATCAATAAAAAGATGACATGTCATTAGAATCCGGGCCTTGATGATAACGTAGATTACGGCGATGAGCAATGATGAACTGCATGATAGGCCTAAAGGTGCTAATTACAGCGGTGATGTTTGTAACCTGATACTGGTAGTAATACATCTTGACACTAGTAATTGATGCGCGTACTAACATGTCTCCTCTTTTAATGCAACCTCTAATTAAGGTTCTGCGTCGTTATTATTTAAAAAATGAAAGTTTCAAAGTACGCTGCACGTACTTCCTTACACATATAGGCCAACGTCTATGTGTTGCTGAATTTATATAGGTGGACGAAATACATGTTCCTTACGACATGCGAACTGGTATATTTACATTTCACAACCATTATTAATGGTAGCTTTCTTTTTACAATGACTTCGTAAACAAAAATAACGTTATTCATATTTTCATAGCTTGCAAGTTATACTTCCTTTATCTTGATAACTGGTCATACATGTTCTGGATAAGAGATGTTTATTTTAACTGTCATTACAGCTTTATTTTGCAAAACTTCCACTATCTACTACCATACTTGAGTCTCGAAATTGAACATGAGTAGGGAAAACTATCCCATAATTACTTTTAACAGAAAAACGAATATAGCTGTTTTGTTACTGAAAACTAGAAGTAGAAATTTAAACAATTGTGAAAATTGTTTGAATATTTCTTTAAATAAACATTTGGGAAAAACTTTTAATGAAGACTTCCATAATCCAAAAACATTTTAAAAACCATGCCCTTTTCACCCCCAACAGGCCTGCACAGACAGTCAGCGAACAAACAGACATCATTCCGAAAACATTTTCTCTACTTCAGAGTGATCTTTATTTCGATTTTTATCACGAACACTCTATATCCTACCATGTGTAGGCATATGTGAGAAAGTAAGAAAAAATAGAATATCTCGTTAAGGAACTTGTTTTTATTTTTTTACACAGGTTTTATTAATTATTTAACGCACTGTATTCATAATAAAAGTACCATCATGATACTTCGGAATATAAAAAATATATATACCTGAAAGAGAGACATAAAATGAAACATGGGATTATATAGCACAAAGTAACATATATGTAATAAAATTTTCATTACGGTAGTTCCAAATGTATTTGGAACCTCTCAACAAAAAAGGAATACATTCAAAAATAAGGTGACATTCGCTGTTTACAGCATGTGTACTGAAACACGATTCTTTGGTAGTGCCATCAATGTGAAGCATTCATTTGGGTAGTCATTAAACTGGAATATTATCCTCTTGGAAAAGACAGCATTTCATAAAAGAGAGGCACAAAAAATCATGTATCAACATTCCCCCATCTCTTTTAATGGTGTATATAAAGCTATGTATTCCATTTGCAGGTTGCTATAGTGCTATATTGGAGCAAACACACGAGAAGTAAGAGCATAAACGAAGTAAGGATAATTATTGCAAATTTCTAGAATTATGTAGGCCTATTCTTGATAAATGGGAAAGTAAAAGTTACGTACAGTCTCCTAAAATATTCTGGTGGTCCTGGGAGATATGTGGTAGGAGAAATCTGCGATAGAAGTAAATATATATTAGAGTTGTTCCCTCGGCTTGAAGAATTTATGAGAGTATGTTTTTTGGTTTATTCGATATAAAATAATAATTGTATTTAACGGAGGCAGCCATAATAGACTCGCATTGTGATGCTAATGGTGAATAAGCTCGATGGAAGAATGCTGCTAAATCCAGTAGGCCTATTTATACGCACAGGAATATCTCCATGGGTTCGGACCTCCCCAAAAATGAGATTATTAAAGCATAAGTTAGAGAGAAAAAATAAACAATGTTTTGTGTCACTCAGGAAGGGAAGATGTCAGTAATTTGTGATCAATAGGGGGCGGATTTCTATAATATGTCATATTTTTACCCTTTGCATTATTTCAGGTTTCCGACTAATTTAAACACGATTCCAAGCATCCTGGTGAAAATGTAACGGCTTTTATTGTGCATATAACTGCATATTTAGGAAATTTTCAACTATTGTAGCATATTAAATATGAATAGGCCTAGGCCTATGCATATTTAGGTCGTAAAGAAATTTTGAAGTTTCATATCATATTTTGTAAATTTTTAATTATTTTGATACTTTTTGAGAATTTACAGATATTTTAAATAATTAACATTATATTTTAATAAAATTAATTGTAATGAAACTTTGAAAAAATATACATAAAGTGTAAGTGGTAAAGTCTTATTTTAAATTTTATTGGTCATATTTTAATGATTTTAGGTCATAAATGCATGCATATATCCTATTTTTTAGGTCACAGAAATCCGCCCCCTAGTGATCAATAAGTTTAGGATCCCCTCCCCAGAAGTTAATTTCTAAATACGTGCTTACCAGTGATCCATGGAGATTATTATTGACGAAAATCAACCACTGGTATATGTAAGAATCGAGCTAAATCAATTTCGTTTGCTAAATCACAATAATTATTATATTCATGGATTAAACCTCTATGATGGTAGTGCATATTCCAGTAAACAAAATTCCTTTATTAAACTGGAATTATATGAGTTAACAGCAACGAATACTAGTTCTAGCTATTATAAAAGTTTTAAATATAAACGACTCGTACATTAGAAGTGGCTATGCATAGGGTATTAACTATGAACAGTACTTGTGCTGCGTAATAAAATTCTATAATTATGAGCTATGGTTTACCCTGCTTCATGTACTTGAAACCTTCATCCATAAATAATGCCGTGTGTTTTCATTGTTAATCACCTCTACAGGAAAGGCATCACGATTGCATTTTGTGTAGAAATATAACCTGCGCAACGATCAATATGTCTGGATCGAATTGAGGGCATGACTGCCGTATGTGACATTGGCACATTTCATGTGCAAGAACGGCATTAAGCACAAGTGCAAATTTATTTTCATTAGTGGAGATATCAGTATTAATGAAGTTGCGTACTTCTCTCTATATCTCTGTTTACTGAATCAATATTACCATTTAGACTATGGTTTTCTATTTATTTCGTAAATGGATTTGTATTTTTCTCAATAGTCTGTACCATGGTACATTAAGTTAAACAAATACGCCTTCAGTTACACTTATTTCCTACCACCAAAGTCGATGTGAAAGGCCAGCCTATCCCAAGGTGATCTGGTAACCTAGTAAGCTAATTGGCACTAATTATCCTCTCATTCAAAACATTCACTGCTGAATTAAATCGTCACCATTATTGGTCATTTAAAATTTTCTCAAAACCTCAGTAGTGTGTTCACAGCATATTTACATCAAATTACCTCAGGATTATACTTGAGAAATGTATAAACGTGAAATTAATTATTGTACACATCATCCCACGCAAATATGAGGTTATCGAAGAATGGAAGTTAACAAAAATAGAATAGAATTGAACTAAAACGCTTATTGCAGTGTGGCCATCCTTTCAGGATGATCGTGACAGAATGGCCAAAACGAATTTGGGAATAAGAGTTTCCAGAAATGGAATAGAAACCTATAAAAAGATACTAATCCTAGGACTTTCTGCAAAAGTGTTATATTTTGACCCACAGAAACTCATTTAACACACACACACACACACACATATATATATATATATATATATATATATATATATATATATATATATATTTACAACCGTCCTAATTGGATCTCGGGGCTGAAGAGCCAAGAGGCGGGCACGCTACCTCTACACCACCGCTGCCGACATGAGTTTTAGCTTAGATAAATGAAAAGTGTGAAACAGGAAGTAAAATACTGAGAAAGAAGAAAAACTCGTAATTATATTAGCTTACCTTCATTTGATGTTAAGTCGAAATTTACTCTTTCCATTAAATGCCAAGGATCTGTAACGAAAAAAAGTAATGATATAATATATATTATAACTTCAAAGCAAATGGTTGGCTAAGAAATCAAGAATGCGTTATTTGTTTTAAATTGAATGTCAAAGTTGCAGCAACCACGACCGATGCTTCTTAGCCCCAATTCCAAATACGTTAAAATATACACTTGCACTTGCACTTGCACTCGAAGTGACGTCAGCAAGTGCGGATCCAAATGAACTCGTAAGCCGAGTGCAGTGTGGGTGCGAGTGCGGTTGGAACGAGTGCAGACAGAAACAGACTATTTTCTGGAGCGACATATATTATTTAATGCACCTACCTAGTCTTATGGAAGAATAAAAACTGTTTTTGAAAATGAAAGAGAGTGTGTCATGAGTACACTCTAGCTAGCTTCAATAAAAACAATACTACTGTCTCATAAATAATGCCTTGTGATATAACACTGCACCGGTGGTCATATATCCGTCTTTCTCTCTCTCTCTCTCTCTCTCTCTCTCTCTCTCTCTCTCTCTCTCTCTCTCTCTCTCTCTTTCCAACCCCCTTCCTTTGTCTCTCCTTACCCATCCCTACACGAGTCCAACTATCACGAATATATAGTGGGTAAATGTCGGAAAAACTATTAACGTAGCTAATCGAGTCTGACATAACAGTATTCATAGTTGGTTATGGTTTCTATAGCTCTAGGTGTGTTTAAATAACATTACCAACAACAGCTATACCACCTGCTTCAATGATGAGTTGAATAGCCTCGGTTTATTGAATATCGACAGTATTAAATAGTCACTAATGTTTAAGGTTGGTATCCTTGCAATTTCAAGATTTCTTTCACTTAGAACTCTATCCGGGTAAAACGCGACCTACCCTCATGTCTTTGAGCTGGCTTCTTATTTTGTTAAGGGTCTGGACATGTGCAATATGGTTAGGTTAGTTTTAGGTTAATTTTAATAGTGCCATTCATTCGCATTGTTCAAACAAGTAGCTTTACTATATAGCATTTGAAGTTATTATTCTATTAATAATAATAACTGTTGTCTGTTTGAAATTCATCTTTACCCAGTATAGATTGAGGAAACTTAAGATTACCTAGTAAATCTAGACATGTATATTTTATTCCAACTTTACCCAATGTTTTTGGATAATGTGCACTTTATCCGAGTAAAGTTAGTTTTATCAATTCCCATCTTTACCCGTAACATATACACAGACTGTCTTCCGGTGTCTTGCTAAATCGTTAGGAAGTATGTCTTGCAGCATCTAATTCTAATATCTGTAAGAATGATATGGCCTATTTCTGGGCATTTTGTTTCGGAAAAACAAAGAACAATCGATTTGATAGCGGTTTGGAAGTAGTAACTTCAAATATCAGCAAGGAAGATACCGGTACCAGTTATTACCGCAAACTATTGAACTAAAAACTGTGAAACATTTCGAAACGCCTATAGTCAATGGTTCTAATTTAATTGCAAATTTTTTTGTTACGCAGTCACGACGAAACGCATAGCGCTTACTTCCACTTTGCCCAGAATGTTCCCTGAAGTCGTTAAAAAAAAGACCTACGTGTTAAGGATTTTTATTTTCAATTCCATCTCAAGATGGTGGCCATTTTGACCAACGAAATCACATTTTGGTCTACTGTTCACAGAACTATTAGTTTGTATAGTACACAATGCATAATATGCACATTATATAGCCTACTTACTGGTTACTAGCAAACAATAACTTATTTCCAGTTCGATCTGCTCAAGTGAATCCTTCTCTGAGATGCCGAGTAACACAATACCTGATGTTTTTCCTTGTGAAGCTTTATACCTTGTACGAACATATTGAAACGTACTGTAGTCTATACTGTATGAATCAATCTCTACTGAAAATCCCCTGCTTCTATACGAGATATTTCACAGAGAAAATATTCTAGAAACCTTTTATAACTGCATGGAAATTTCCTGGGATACTTGCATCTTACAAAAGAAGCTGTCAATAATTTGAAAACAGGAGTTCTAGAAAAGAAGATCATTCCAGTACAATAAAGTTTATTGTTTCCACTTTCTTGGTTCCAAATTAAAGAATAAATACGAGATATAAAAATCTGTTTTATGATATAACCGCCAGTTAGATTCCATTGATTCATGGCTGTCTTAGTCCTTTTTCTTTACAACGAAAAGGCACACTTAAATTGTCTGACAAATAAAAATTAGACACAGTTTTTTCTGTGATCATTTTTAAAGTGTTCATATGATTTTTATTTTTCCGACAAAAACCTTCTCTTCTCTTCATTCTTAATTGTGATCATTGCCACTTCGGCAGGCCATACAGACCTCTTCATCGTACAAATGTGAAAATGGATTCCTACATTTTCTCGTAACATCTAAATCCAAATGCATTAGAGATGTGATTATTTTCCCTTCGTAATTTTTTCCTAAGCACTCAATCAGCTACTGACCTGGAGTTCCAGAAATCTGGCAAGTTTATTTTTATGTCTACAATAATTCAATTATTACTTTTTCCACATTTTTCAAGCGTTGCAGATGAAAATGGTTTCTGATCATTTGGTTGTTGGAACTGAACACTTGCCTAGGTCTTAAGCAGTCTTGTTCCTGTGCCATATTCTCAATTATAATACAGATGCCAAGATTAGTCTGCCAAATTGTTATAATACATTCTTTAATCTTGCTCTGAATGGCACCCACATCCTTACGGATTTTTCCACGTAAAAACACCATGACTTTAGAGGCACTATTAAAAAACATCATTTTCCGTGCTGAGAGAGAAAACTATGATTCATTCTTCAAAGGATGTTCGACTTAAAGAAAATCTATATGAAGAAGTATGGAAACGGTCCCATCTGTAGATATTAGATTATAATAGTTTTACAAACTTTTGTATTCAAATAAGAAATTAATATTTCTAAAGTTGATTTTTTATAGATGCTACTTTGAAGAGTACCAGCGCGTTCTTAAAATAATAATTAAACAGACGTTTTGGAACCATATGCACCTCTACAAATTTTCACAATATGAAGAGGAACACTTTCCACTCACACAGATAACAGATACTTTCATACTGCAATTTTTTTATTTAGCTTCGTAAAACATAATACATACATTCATTACTGATGCCCGAATGAGCAAAAGCTCGTGCTCGGGCACAGCTCAGCACAGCAACAGAAAACAGTGACCACTGAAATTGCAAAACAAAAAATTCAGGGCAAAGCGACTCTACATACAATGCACACACACACACACCCACATAGGAGTAACCAGGCCGACCATATGGGGGGGGGTTATACCCCCAGGGAGAGGGGGGTCCGGGGGTCCTCCCTCGGAAATTTTTAAAAATTAAGATACACAATAACGAGTTTTAAGCTTCCCACGCTTTATACTCGTATTAAGTAATTTATAAGCAGACTTAAAAAAAATTATACAATTTTCCTTTTTTTAATTAATGGGGGGGGGGTTCAAACCCCCCAAATCCCCCCCCCTCGTTACGCCTCTGCACACCCATGGCATACACAAACACACACACAAACAAGGCAAATTATAAATCAAGAGCAAAAGAAAAATATTAAACATTATGTGTTAGAGAGGAACATAGGCGACCATATGGGGGGGTTATAACATCCGGGGGTCTCCATACCCCCCCGGAAAATTTTAAAAATTAAGATACACAATAACGACTTTTAAGATTCCCACGCTTTATACTCGTATTAAGTAATTTATAAGCATACTTAAAAAAATTGTACAATTTTCCATTTTTTAATCAATGGGGGGAATTCAAATCCCCAACCCCCCCTCTCGTTACGCTTCTGACAAGCACGAATAGCCAAAATGAAAAGCAAAAAATTGGGATATTGTGAAATGAGTCATGCATTAGGTTGAATAAATTTTATAAGTTTGTTTCTTGAATCTGCGTAATTGAACGAAAATGCCATGTTACTATCCTGAGGTACAGATATAGCCTAGGCTATTTTTTTTTATTATTAATCCACCCGGCAGCTGTAAGAGTAAATAGAATAGAACTAGCGCTTAGTAAGTTTCCGCTTAATACTCCTAATGCTGAACAACGGTGAAACAAAGCGGAGGGTAATATAATTTTTTCCCCGAGTTTTTGCACATGAAGAACATTTACTGTTGATCAGCGCCTGTGTTTTATTACGTCTTCAGCTGTTCACTCATAACGGCGTTGGACTGCGGTTGGTTCACGACTGTAGGCCACGTTATGACTATTTGCCTCCCATACTTCGCTGCCTGCCATGCTGTAAAATACAAGTTTGCCAGACCCAATGGCAACACCTGCAAACCCGAAGTGACAGGAAATGCGACAGTGTTCTCTAACCAATTTATTCATTACATAGAGATCCATTAAAAAAAGCTAATTTCCCTCGCCTGGAATATAATTACTTACAGACAGGTGTAATGTTAAGTTAATGGTATAGAACCTTTTCAACAGCTTCTGTTTTTTTTTTTAAACTCTAGATCCTTGACAATTACCACTGCACTTTTTTCTTCTTTTTACTCTTCATTTATTTACTTATTTTTCATTTTCTCCAACACTACCTTTTATGAAGGACCTGTGAGATGGGTCTCCATTTTATGCTTGTAAACACCTCTTAAACCGTCTGGTTTATGTTTGGAATTTTAAAGTAGGCTCTAAACAATAAAGACAATTTATACTCTTAAAAACTTTATACCATAAATTTTGAATTACGTAATAAATTCAATCTTTTAAAGTAGATTTGTTTTATTTTTTAATCCAAGAGTAAAATGGAAGGAAAAGGAATACTTCAATTACAAGTTTTGAACGAGATTTGAACCAACTCTGCAATGTATTTGCTATCAGAAGTCGATGCTGTAAGACTTTAATTATTAAAAAAAAAACGTACCTCAACGTTGTCTCAAATGATTGGTTGGTTTTACAGTTATTTATGACGGGACTTGACTGCAACTTAGACCTGTGACCACCACCGTATTGCCGGAATTTTTTCATGCAGGTGTTCTTCTATTAAAACCCTTTTTAAATATTTTATTTTATTTACTTTGGTGGGCCCAAAAAACATTTGCACAATTGAGAGCATTTAGGCTATTAAATATTGTCTGTCTGACAGAATATAATAGCATTGATAGCTTTATATATTTGTAATATACTTAACATAGGCCTATATAAATCTATCAGGTCTATTCTTATACCTCTCATTCTTGTACACGAGTGCTGAAAATAAGTGTTAACACAATTATGTGAACTTATTGGGTGTTGTATTGCCTTTTTGAAACTCTCGAACCTGATTTTAACAATCAATCCATACTAATACTGACTTACAAAGTGAGGAACGGCTAAAGTAAATGCAGTAAGCCTACACGGGGAAAAAGCACACAGGGAATATGAAAACGAAAAGTGACATGGAAATTTGTGTTCTTTTATCTTAAAAGAGCAAGTTCAGAATATTATTTATATCATCATCATCACTTTCATTAAATTTCTAATACGTCAGGAGAAACTCTAATATTCAAAAAGTTTAGAGCAACATTTTCTCTAATTCAAATGCTTCCTCTAATTCACTTTAAACTAGTAAAATATATTCAAAAGCATTTTCTTCCAGTCAGCATTTAATTTCTGATTCAGAAATTGTCAGAATAGTCTGGGAAGAATTTCACTGCCTCCGAAATATACCGTCTGCTACTCATCGGTAGGCTATAATTTCTGAAACTGACAAGAACCCTTGGGCTACCTCCGCTTTAAGAGAACTGTCTGCAAGAAGTTGAACTGTTACGACTGATGGTGTTTTAACTAGAAATGGATGTGATAATGATATTGTAATGCAACAATATCAGATTACGTATAGGCCTACGTATAAAAATAAACAGTAATCGCAATAGAAAAGATATTTAAGTTATAACATTAATGATAGTAATATTATTATTAATTTGGTAACACTATTACCTACAGATTTATCTTATTTAACAGCCCTTATTAATTCCACACTGCTTGCCCTCACCACTGGAATACACAGTTCCATATATTACTACGCCTAAAGTAAATATAAATACTCGATCAATCAATCAAACCAATAATTAAGAAAGAAAGAAAAAAGTAAGAAAATTTTAAGAGATCAAGAAAACTAAATTATGAATAGAAAATAACTTAATTTGTCAGTCTCTTGTGAATGTAGTTTCTAAACATAAAACAGATTTTATGCAATATAAATTTCTAAAAACTTCAAAAATAGATTTTCCGTAATGTACTCGTATATTGCTATTATTTAAGTAGAATCGAAAAGTGTATCTCTCATAAATTTGACAATAAAATAAGTTCCATAGTTTCTAACTTCTCACATGGACATTCATTTGCAATGGACGTGTAAACTTTCGGTTGAAATGAAAGTATGCCCTTCCTAAAGAATTTAGAGCGTCACTGTTTACTACATGCTGCCAAATTTAGTTCCTGGTACATTCTGAAATTACGTTTTAAACAGATTGAAAAACAAAACGTAATATAAACCAGCATCTCTCGCGAACTCTTATCATCCCCCAGGGATCCATGGACCACAGGTTGGAAGCCACGGCCTGGAGTTTCGGTACCTGCAATTTTATCTATGTATCTTATGAATATATTCCTCTAATGCATTCATCAGGAAACCTGATTTTTTTTTTTACAGATTATATACTTCCAAGAAAGATTCTAAACCTACTTTCTAAACATACCTTTGATCAAACCGATATCATTGCTGTTTTCAAGATTTCAAATTTAATTCGGTCGTTCGAATGCTAAACGGCACTTTATTGCCCAGTCACATATCGCTTTACAAAGCTACTTACCAGCGGGAGAAACTATCCGTTTGTACGAACATTCGTTATTATAGGTCAATAAAATTCGACACGCAGTAGCGGAAAAAATCTGAAGTCCGCCGCCAGCAAATGTTTCCGGGAATCATGATTTGGAATACTGCTTTGCTCAAACTCACTATTTTAAGGACCATTAAAGTCTTGCCAGGATTTCTTAGTGCGATTTGTATCTCATATCCAGCACCAGTAGGGAGCTAAAGAACATAAGATGCTTGTTCTTTTATGACAAGAAGAAATAATGAATGACAGTGATAGTGCGTCAAGTTTTTCCAAGAGCTCTTCATCTTTATCTACTGGATGATTATACCAGAGCGATAAAGGAAAGATATAAGGATGACTGAAATGTTGACAAGAACAAACGACATAAAATGCGGAAACTCCACCTTCTCAATATAAAATATATAAAGTGTTAAAATCAGATATATTTCAGCCAACTTATGGCTATCCTCAATGCAAGTAAAAATTAAAACCTTAAACTAGTTTAGAGCCAACCAGCATAGCTGCATCAGCATATTTATGTTGGTTGACCGCACTGTAGCTATGTTTTAATTTCTATCATCACTGAGGATGACCACAAGTTGGCCGAAATATATCTGATTTTAATATTTCGTGTATTTTATATTGACAAGGCGGAGTTTACGCACGCTATAGGCCTATCTGACTGTCAATATGACTCTATTTTATCAACATTAAGAACAAACGAAAGAAACCCGAGAAAACCTAGAGAGAGAGAGAGAGAGTATTATTTAAGTTAATCTGATTAACTGGATTTATCGGACTCCTTACAAAGAGAAGAAAGAGGGGAAGACAGAGAAACTCATGGGAGGCTGAAACCGCGAGTCAGAAAAAATCTGGAATCAACAAGCTGGACGAGATGAGACAAATGGAGACCCTAGTTGAAGGAAGGTAGTGGAAGCTAACATTTTCTAAATCGATACTGATTATTTACGGTAATGAAATCTCACCTCATGGGTTTCAAGCATCAGAAACAGTCTAGAATTTCGCCAACACGTGGGGAAAACTAGAAAAAAAAGTAGCAAAATAAGAAACATAACCTAAAAGATAACAAGACCAGTCAATAAAATCAATCACGCTGTTGAATGAATGTCAGTTAATATTACTTCAATTGCTGGATATAAATGAAAACTAACTTAAAGTCGCTGAAAATGGGCCCAGATAGTTGAAATAACGATTTATAAAAGTTTCACATAATATCATTTTATTTTACTCTAATATCAAGTAGAGTCATTTTATTGTACTCTAACATCAAGTGCAGTCATTTTATTTTACTCTAAGATAAAATAAAATCACCTAGAGTAATAAGTAATATGGTTGAGATTGTAAGTCAGACGTAATTAGCAACCCTACTAAGATCTTGTGTTCTAACCTAACACTGCTAATTGGGGCAGAGTGGTCGTGAAGTATGATAGCTTAGAATAAAAGGAGCTGAACGGAAAAAAGAAGGGGGGTGGAGGAGGAAACTCTACCATAAGATGAGAAGTTTAAAAGGAAAGGCGAGAAACGAAAAGAAAGAGGAACTATTTTCTGCTTCGGATCACGAGGATAACGATACGAGGAAAGGCTTTCGCCTTACTGTTCTTGTTTCTTTTTGCTGTTGCTTTTTTATGGTTAGTCGTAAGAATCGTTATGTTACGTTTCGCCGGATTTCATTTTACATCCCCTTCCTAGCCCCTCCATCCTCCCCTGGACTGCAAACGAGAATTCTCGCATGGGAGTGGAATGGATTTGTCATGAGCAACGACCTGTACAGCGTTTTCATAAACATTCAAGCAATGTACTGTACGACCTGGAAATCTCTGCAGCTCTATATTACGGTAAATTCATTTCTTGCATCCCCCCTTGTGTATCGTTCTATATAATCTACTTCTGTGTTCCGAAGTGTTATGACTTAGTAGATATGCAGTCTACTAGCATATTAAAGTAGGCTAAGTAAAACAAGACCAGATCCTTACACCTTTAAGATTCACATCGTTTCCTTGGAAGCTACAGTTTGTCTTGCAAGAAACTTCATTTATAATTAATTTACCTTTCTTTGTATTTCACTCCTTACTATTTTTAAGTTAAATCGATCGCCAGGAAAAGGATTGTAGTGTTCCTTGTATTTTGTAAGACATACTCAATATTTCATATAATAACAGGATTAATCTAATCTATAGGTAGTATATTGATTGCACTATACTGGAAGAATCCGAATATGTTTATACTGGTTTAATAAGAGATTTCGCACAGATTCATTAGAAGTCTATGGAATAGAATCTCACAAAAATATGTTTTTTGAACATGAATTGTCAGAAGAAATTTATTCTATTGCAAAAGAAAAACAGAAAAAAGGAACTTATGGAAATCCTGCAATTATATAAAACACATTGTTTGAGGTTAAGATGAAAATGGCCACAATAATAACTAAATAAGTAGAATGCAAAATTAAAGTGAATTTCCTTGGAGTACTGAACTCTCTCATGAATAGCGTTCCCGGACACTTTTCCTTACACTTTTTCCCTAAACCACGTGTTCCATTGCATAGTTCTATATTAGAACCCTTTTCCTTTTATCTGTTCTTCCTTCATCAATTTTAACCTAAATTGTTTTCCCAATAACTCATTCACAATACCACATTATGTAAAACTAATAACTAATGACTAATTATTAATTATCGCAATGTTTTTGTGCTTTTCATTAGTTCTGTAGCAATAATAATAATGATTTAAATTATTTTTACCATGGGGTTAGCTCACAACGGACTAATGATGCTTTCAGAACGTCAAATTACGACAGAACTATCTAAGCTACAAGTTCAGAATATAGTTTTGTCAACGTTCATCCTGATATCTCTAAATGAAAAATAAAAAGATTTGCAAAAATAAAAAGCGTGAAGAATGGTTTTGGGGTAAAGAGATTTGACTGGGAATCTTACGGCAATGTGTATTAATAATTGTTTTTCTTATACCTGTGAATCCGATTTTCCACCAGGTTTGCAAATTAATAAAACTCTGAAACATATTTTACTTCCCTATTTAGAGTTAGCGAATTTTTCAGAGTAGTTCAAAGAAAAACGAAGTTAAAGGACTTGCATTTCAGTTTGAAATATTGCAGTGCAAGCTTTGAAATTTTGTAAATTCTGGAAAGCAATTTTTTTTCTTTCTTTTTTTTTTTTAAAGAAGGAAGGGAAATATGACTGGACTATCCCGCTGTTAAATTCATTAAACCCATGTAAATGGATGATGAAGTTGGCAACTTTAATCACTTCAGACTAGGTCAATTACAGTCCCGTAAGATAATAACCTGTAACATTGAAAATGGATGATTTGTACGGGGAAGATATGCAAAATTTCACCTCAGGTGTCTAATTACTTTCTACCCTGAGGTGTATATTATACATGACTCTCTGTTTGTAGCATTTTGTTACTGAAATTCCCTAGAAACTACTTATACGTTACCAGATCATATCCCAAACATTGTTCTAAGTGCCAAATGATAAAAGAAGAACCTCAAAGCTTGTGATACTCTTATGCTTCTAGACTTATGGAATGTGACTGTAGAAATAAATAACTTCTAAAACATGACACTTCGAAAGTTTGATATTTCAACTCTTCAATAATTGAATTAAGGCAAGAACAGCAAAGCTATGGGCAGTAGCCAACGAATCAACTGGCATTCGGTCATGAATATACATGGGTAATAAATAAATCACTTAACCTCTGAGGTATACGTAATTTCATTACTGGAATAATGCTGTCAATATTGAAACAAGTCAATTCCGACATTAGTTATTGTGTTATAATAGATCTTTTTAATGGAAACGCGGGCTCTATCATTTGTCTTCCAGAATTCCCATAAGTGCTAACAGCAGTATTGAAAGCAGGCTTGTCAACCCTGAATAAATTATTCTCAGTATTCCCTCTGCGCCCATTTTTTACATGCCATATACAAAGTGAAATATTGTGTATACAAGCCATAATAAATTTTGGAGTGCGACGTAGAGAATATCATCTCCCAACAAAATGAACACTTTTAGTTCTAGGATATCATGCTAGTTAAAACATCATTCCTCAGACTGGTATTCCCTATGTATAATGTAGGCATATCTAGAGGAAGAAGAATTATAAGGCTCTAGCCTAATTATATCAAATATCCCTCCGCATGCCAACCGAGGTGCACTTCAGACCCCAGTGAGTTTTTGTTCTGCAACAATTGAGGAAGAAATTCCATTTGCCTGATTATTTTAGTAAATGAATATTAGTCCTTCCAGCCCTAACTAAATAAATGTGGAATTATCTCGCGTCAATGATAATTATGACATAATTCGAACGTTATGATGACACTGGTGAAGAAATGTCAGCGATGACGAATAAACCTCTGCTGTTATAACTCTTAAAAATTCTTTTGTTACGATTTAAAAAATGTTTATACTTATTTATTGCTTTAATACTGACAAAACAAACAGTTTTTTGCGTTAAATTTTTCTTTGGGGTATGAAAAAATCCACGGTTATGGGCATAAATGTAAACATTATATTCTAATAGAAATTTATTTTTCTTTAATACAGAGGCCATTTCTGAATTAAAATAGATAGACTATAGCAATAGTAATGTCATTGAAGGCAACTGAAATAATTTAACAAGGCAGAAAATTATTTTTTCTTCTTTGAATTGTGTTCAGGTTTCCATTCTGGTGAGTTTCCAAGCACTCGGCAGTTAAATGACAACTTATGGAAAATACAGAATTTTTAGGCGCTATTGCACTTGAAACCCCTGTCCGTATCCTGACATTCTTCATTAATTCCTGAAAATTTTCAGCATATATCAGTCTTCGTTATAGTTGTCTGATATTTTCAATTTTCAGTAGCAACAAAATACGACCAATGCCAACAACCATAACAGAAAGAAGAAATTAAAAACTAAATAAAAAAGGTTGTTTTTATATTAGATCAAATGTCGTTTTATTAAACTTTCTGAATTAGCAACCGTTTCGACGAATTACTTATCCGTTTTTTGCTATTACTTTTATTACACGCTGGCCAATTGGCTTTCAAGACTTGATGGTGTTCTTGTAGCCGCTGCTTCGTATGCAATGGATGTATTCCATTTTCAAAACACGCGGAGAGGTGAGCGTAAAACTTAATGTTTGTATTGAACAGTTTCGTTTACGACGCAGCACGTTACAGGGGAAAAAGAATAGAAGAAGAAAAATCTTATCTTCCAGGAAAAGAAATAACTAAGTGATATGTTGAAACTGCTCGTGGTATTGTTATTATTCTTTCTAAAATCCTCCTTCCTATCACCTTCTCTGCGTATACTTTTTGTTGTGGGTGTGAGGGGTGGAGGTATGGCTATCCAATGAATAAAACATGTTTAATACATCGTTAGTAGAGTTCTAACACAAGAAACCTGAAGACTGAAAAGCAAATTAAAGTTGTTGGTAGAAGCCGTTCTCTTCTCGCTTGGTTGAGGTGCTATGAATTAAAGTTGCTTTCTCACTGTAACGACGGGGAAGCCTTAAAAACTATTCCCAACACTGAATTCCCCTGGTTTTTGTTTTTTATGTTTTTTCCATTTATTTTAAGTGACGGTTGATTTCGCTGCGTGGAATTGAGAATTGCTCATGGCAGTGAAGCCGTAAAATTGCTCCTTGCAAGAAATTATATTTGACGCTGTTTTCAAACACCCCTATGTTAGATTTACAGTTATACTCAAGTGTTAAAAAATCAGATAGGTGCTAGAATGCCGTGGTTTCGAATTTAAAAATTAGCGATAAATAAGAAAATAATACACATCTGGCGTAATAAATCATGAGTACAATAATAACTAACTTATACATGTTTTCAAAGTATCGTATTTACCCTATCAACGTTTGTGTTACATTAATCTCAATGTATTATAATTTTTGTTATTATCAAACATAACGCACAGGGCTTGTTTCTTTTCAATTATGTTTATGTTAGTTTAACCTCTCCCATTGTAGGAATATATATAGCCTATATATATACACACACACACACACATACATACATACATACACACACAATATATATTACCTCACTCACATAATCATTTCTAGTTGATCACATAACTGTAGGGCTAATGTAGGCGTATTATTAATTTATTTTAAAGTGTTAACATTCTTTTTCATACTAGTTTTAAATGCAAGAACCTCCTAGTATTTTATACACTTTCATAACCACTATTTAAAGTATGATAAAAACAATGTAGTGTAAAAGTAATTAATTTTACTCTAACATTTCCGGTTCGCTGAAGAAAACACTATTTATAAGTGAATTTAGGCCATCTTAGCGTGAGGGACTTTTTTTTTAATGAAACCGATTTCCTTTACATGTTTTTTAATAAAATACATACTGTATGTGAAGTATATTAATTGAGAACATAATATGTAACATGAGAGGTTTCCGAATCTAATCTAATTATTATTTCTGAAGCTTCCTGGTGGATGGAGATAGGCTACTTGTAGTTGTAATTATTTAGATTAACAGATAATAACAGATAATAACAAGCATGGAAATCTGAAATAAAATAAGTCTGAAGACTGTTCGAAACTGGTTCATTTTACTCCACACTGTACAATTTTACCTATAGCCATAATTATTTATTAATAATACTTTAGTAAAAGCGAGCACGCCTACAGGTTGTGAAGGATGAAAATAACTAGAACCACTCAATTAACAACACTGCAAGAAAAACACAGCGAAAAAAAATTATTTCGAATAATTTAACAATGCCGTTGCTTTTTCTAAAAAAATGGTCATATTGGTGATGGCTTTTAATTAAAATACTTTAACAATTAAAAATATGCCTTGATGGTGTATGAATTCGGAAATTCCTTAAATAAGGTGGTTGAACAAAAGAGGTGTTTTTATTTTTATGACTGATTTCACTCTTAATCAAAGTAGTGCTAATGTATGCTCCCTCGCCAGTTTCAATTTATGGAACTACTTGAAAGAAATGTTATTTTACATTACGATTTTACTTCAAAGAAATAAGTTGTTATATACATTTCTATTTTATGCAAACTGTCTTCAGGAAAATATAAAATAAATTGAAAGCAGCAGATTATAAAGAAAAACTGTGGCTGATTATGATTTATTATTTAATAGCTGATCTTAAAATAGTTTGTTGTACCTGAACTATGTTTAAAATTATCTACACTTGTCAAAAACCTCTTCATTACTATCGGACGGACTTCATAGAAGTTTATATTATCTACCAAAGTAGACATCCTGAATCATCCATGGAAGATATTGTTCATAAAAGTGATCCCTAGTGATGTATATTCGTTTGTTCAAGCAGTATTACACAATATTGTCAATAAGGTTTTAAACAAATCATCATGCAAATGCTGACAGTCTGTTTAGCGTTTGAAACATAACTAATAAAGTTAACTAATAACTAGTTTATAAAAATAAAAAAAATAAAACTGGAATGTTAAAGTAGTTATGTCAGAAACAGACTGGTCGCTTAACATTCCGGAGTCCGCAATATATCAAAATGTACTTTACTGATATTAATGGTCATGCGCGTATGAACACACGCCATTAATAACCATTACTGCAGCGGCATGCTCTGTCACAGAGGCATGCCTGCTGCAACTTACCCTTATGAATTATTATGCAGTGCAATCCACTTAAAAATAACACACTTACCCACAACAAGTTTATGAAAATGTTGTGAGTACTATGTTACAAATCCTAAATACGTACGCTAATGTAGACAACATGAACTAAAAGAATAATAATAAGCCGGTAGGAAAATAAGTATAGGCCTACCCAACGAAATTCATTAGCTTTTTTTATTTACTGTTTCTTTTCATCACCCATTTTTGTTTTATTTTGACAGCCTAAATATAGTAGGCCTACGTTCCTAGTATATCATACAGAAACTAAGGCATGTTTCTACAATTTAATCGTCATTTAAAAAGGGAAAATATGAAATAATTAAGGTAAATGACATTAAATTGGTTTCGACACCTTTCAATTGCTGTAATCTAGAGATTAAAAACATGGTTCTTTGAAAAAAACGGGCATGTAGGTAATGAAAACAAAGTAAGAATTTTCCTTAAAAGAAATATGTGGCCTTTTCGAAATGACCGATTAAATTAAATTTAAATTACATAAGAGAAAACCGAAGATTAGTGTATTAGTCTGTAGACCAATATTCGGTATAATCACTTGAAACAATTTAAAAAAAAATCTTCCGCATTTGACTTAGAAATGTTTATACTTTAATGTAAAACCAGGTGCAGTTGTTTAGTCTACTTTGTGCTAAATATAAGTAGCCTAAACATGTTAACAGCAAATTGCTATATCTCTCTCTCGAATCCTATGCCCCCATGTTGGGGCGATGAGCCTCCAAATGGAGGTTTCTATTTACCTATGTGAATTTTGTTACGCTTATTTGCCTAGAGAGGGCAGAGGGACAGGTGGTAAGCCTACCGCCCCTTACAATTGTTATCAGCATTAGAAAACTGAAGTTCCTAAAGAATGGGTGAGATCCGGGAAGATGTACTGTAGATCACAATGGTCACAATAAATATAATTTGAGAAAAATTTTCAATAATTCATTTTAGGAAAATAATTATTAGAAAAATATAATTTATTTTCTTCTTCCCTAAAATGGAGACTTTGATGAAACTAATCTGAAAGTGATTAAGGAAATAGCAAAATGAAAAACCTTATGCTGTACTACTTTTTTTAAAAAAAAAAGAGGTTAGACCTATACTTCCTGACATACATATAGGCTACAAGTAGTCAATATGAATACAGACATTGAAAAATATTGTATCAGATAAACTGATATCCTAGGAAGGCTACTCTGATATACGTGTTAGTATCACAAGCAGTATAATCCCTTCCTGCAATTAATTTAGCTCATGCAGTTTCATTTCACATCTGTAGTTTGCTCTTGCTCATATGTCTGTGTGGGCAAACCTATCGTATTTTAATTACTAGTACTAGAGATAAAATAAAATAAAATAAACACATACCGGTGTCGTGAATTCGCATATCTAGTAGACACTGACACTCGTACACATTTTAGGCCTAATTCCAGGGAAGACGACCGCCGCAAACAGGAAAAAAGTAGAGTCCATAGACCCGGAAAGATATTTCAATGACCAGCTAATCCCTACCTTCTAATTTATTTGTAAATGCAGCCATAACACTAACTTAATTGGTTTCATAGGCAGGTCGCGTTCTCCCATCCTTACATTTCTTCAGAGTCTCTGAAGATGGGAACAGATCCGTTGTCGAAAGCTTGGAGTGCTTTCAATTCACCCGGGTGATTGTCCATAAATTTGTGATTACTAATAACCACTGGAAAGTTTAAAACCAAGTGTACTAAAATAATTCATACATTAAACCTAGAATACCATGCTTTCGAAAGGTTGGTAGGCCTAGAGTGTACTTGCGTTCATTAATATTTATAATTTCATTTAAAGGGATTATTAAGATGAGCGAAATTTATATTTGCGAGAGTGGATCTGGGCAGACTCTAGAGAACAGATTCGGGAAATTTCCGTTTCGTAATAATAATGATCAATCGGAATTATGAATTCCGGATTATGGTAGTCATTAGAATTAGCCATGATAGTTTATTATGAGCCTGTTCCGTGAATATCCTCTAACTTTTTAATACTTGAAATATTTACAGGGTTACTATATAGGCCTGCCTCGTTACCAGGTTTGTTGAGTGTCAGGTTCTTGAAAGTGATTTACTGAAATATTGAATTTCATTATATTGGAATACCAACCACATCGTTATAGCTACATGCTCGAATGCCAATACACGTGAATTGCAATACTTGGCATAGCATCATCACATCACTATGTTCATCCCGGAACTGCAGCTATATCCACGGTTACGAGAGGAAAATAATCTCCCCTTCAAAAGCTTGTTACCGTATAATAATTCTTGTTGTGGTTGGCTTTATTACTACAGACTTTAAGTGGATGATGGTTTCTGAAATAACATTCATCGCAGGTTTCACATGGGTCTAAGCTAGGGTGTCCATATAATATTTATATAAAAACTCTTTTTTTTTTGTAAAAAACTTGGGACAATTAAGGAAAAAGGGGACAGAAATTTGATTAATAAAATTTATGGAGACATATCTTTGTGTCATGTACGCAAATTATCCCAAATGACTTCTTAAATTTCTTCTGCAGACTGGTGTAGGTAATTTATGCCACAGAAATAGATGCCTCATTGTCACTGTACATTTCACTTTTAAGTACGGTTTTTCTTATAATTTATCATGCAAGTCAGCACATATTACTTCATTAAAGTATGTTTTGACATTGAGCAAGACCAACACTATTGTAGAAGTAGGATTACTTCCACAAAGTCTCTGGGTTTTTACGTATATACCTTAGGAGCGAGTCTCACCGTTCCTAGAGTTCCTGCCAAGGGGAGGTAGCTGCACCCTAGCTCAGCTCTCCTATCCCACTCCACGTGTTGCCTGTCTCTCTCGCTGCGGCATTATCCCTCCACTCAACTATTACAGTATTTTCTACGTCTGGCGACATGCTGCATGATCTTCACTCTGTGCTGAACAGTAGCTCACTGATCTTACGCGGAGCGAATCCGCGCAAGCTGGTAACGAGACGTAACGAGAAGCTCGCTGGCTGGGTTAGTCTTCAAGGCCAGAGACTTTGTGGAAGTAATCCTACTCTAACTTTTATTAATATAGCGTGAAACACACTGGCCAATTACAATTACAAAAAAATTGGATATTTGAGTGTCCCCAATAAAACTTTAGGGACAGCGGGATATTTTGTAAAAAAAGGGACTGTCCCGGGAAAAACGGGACGAATGGACACCCTAGTCTAAGCACATCAGCAATATCCTGGAGGCTATCTTTTCTTAGTATGAAGCATGCAAAACTAACCTGATAATCTCAATCAAGTAACGTGTAAAAAAAATAAAAAAAATTAAAGATAAATATTCGATAAGATTTAAAATAATAAACCTATTTGAATGGCATGTGCCGGCCTATAAATAGATGAAATATTGAAAATATACTAAACATATTTCAGGTTGTAATACCATGAAAATAAACAAACATTTTAAACAAATATAACGAGGAAAAAACAGAAGTCAAATTTTACAAATAGTCTCCTATTTCAAACTTATTATCTATATGATAGGCTACGCATGCGAGTCCTTTACAAAGAAATACCGAATTAATAGTTCTAGCATACAAACCAGCGAAAATAAATTATTTGTAGAGTTAAAAGATAAAACTCCCTTTCAATTATTTTTGACATACATACTCGTATATGTAGTATATATAGTATATTTTGTACCGCCATTTGTTTTTACTTTTCAATATAACAATTTCCGTAATTTCTATAAAAATCACACATGTCTGCGGACAGACAGACAAAGGAGTAAGACCAACAGGTTTCCTTAGAAGTAGGCCTATGTCTATGGAACCCTAAACACAAAGTGATAAAGAAAAATAATGTTTAAAAGCATACCATTTAATCATGGTAAATTTTCTTACAATGTTTCTTCGATGTTAACAAAGCATGAGACTATCAGAAGTGTGCAGTACTGAATTAGCATTAATAGGTATTATAAACATCAGGTTCAATGCGGTACACGAATTAAACACTTAAGGGGAGATGGTAGTTATCAGTGTCAAAAAATTAATTTGTGTTTCTTAGGCGCATGCAATAGAGCATAATTTTGTGAACATTTTGATATATAGGTATTATATGTTGCGTTATTATTAAGCCAATCAGAGCGACCTGGAGCTTTCTTAAATGGATAAAATACCATAAGGCACGTCATTTTCTTTTCGCTCTCCTGTAAAATTACATTTTTTGTACTTCAGGTACCATTTTCTGAAAAGCTATTCATGCTAAAATAATGAAACTTTCAGGAATTGATGGATGAAAAATCTCCCTTAGCAGAATTATGGGAAAAGTCTTGATTACATAGAATTTTCAACTATTTTTATTAAAGTCGTGAAGTTTTCATGCACTAATATTGTACATATTAGACTGAATGTGCTAGGGTAAATAGTAGTACCTATTATTAGTAAGTTCCCAAAGTTTCACAAAAATCTAAGCTAAAGAAATTGAATAAAGCGTACCTATGTCAAGGGAAGTAACTGTAAAACTAAATTATCACCTATGTGTTAAAATATTATTTCCTACCAAACAGCGAGTTCTAGAACAACCATTCTCTGCTTATTTTAAATTCCAGAGTGCACTTGCAAAGCATAAAAAAATTCAATTAAATATGACTGTTAACACCTGAGTTATGGCTTCTTGAACATACGCTATATTTTCTATCATTTTGCTAGCGGTAACTACCATCTCCCCTTAATCATAAAGAAACCCCATGTCGGTTAGATCACTGTAACAATCGAAGCTAAATATTAGTACTAATACGCTTGCTTCGTATGTAGCGTAGTATTAGGACTACCAGAAAACTTTTAAATAAAAGAAGTGAGACTGATGCAACCAGCCCCACTTAATGTAATGAACACCATCCCTTATATTAATTTGGGTGTCTTATTCGAACAAAGGTGATGACGATTCGGGAACTATATATATACACCTATACACACACACACAAGTACATACATAGGCCTACATGAAGAGAGTAGATTTAAGCTACCCGTCTCTTCAACAATCTCAAATTTTCCTAATAATACGATCTGATTAGGGCTTACACAACTGAATATGCACTACCGCAATGCTACAGGGTAACCTGTCGCAATACGAAGGGTAGAGAAAGTGATATGAATAAATAAATAAATAAATGAAATTTTATTGTCATTGAGCAATTAAAGCAATAGACAACGTCAATGGATCTTAAAACTAAGTACAGTATATACAACAATAAGTTATACAAAATATTTACAAAGTATACAGAGGGGCATAAAATAAATTTATAATAAATGGAGTGATTAACACCATATTTTTTCTTGATGGTTAGATAATTTCTTTATTGAAATCACCATTGAATGCTGAGAAAGAAAATAACAAGATTAACATCAATGACAAGGTACGCAATATGACAAGACGAAGTTGCTCGTTGAATGTGAATTCAGTCAAACCCATACTCTCACCCAGATCCAAACCCTTCTCTTGCAGCCTCACGCGCGTCATCTTGCCTCCCCGAGTCGACAGCTTAATCTCCCCCAGCTACAGTTTCATTCAGCTCACTGTGAGGGAATCTTGGGAAAACTTAAATAGCACTGCGGTGGTTGGGCGTCCATACTACCCGCTTCCTCTTCTGTTATAAAATGCCCACTTCTACACTGATTGCGTTATATACACTTGCAATTACCCGGAGAAGAAGGGTATGTTATGACTTGTATATCTCGTCATCATTTACAGCGAGACTCTCTGAGTCATTACACTCTCTGATTTAGCTGGAATATCATCTTGCTATAATGCATTCCTCCCTTCTTGCCTTATTTAGTTCTTAGAAGTTTTCTGTGGTATAATCGCAACATGAAGACAAATGTTCAAGAATATTAAAATGCAAATTTCGTTGTCGTTAATAGTAAATGAGCAAGGCTGAAGAAAGTCTTGGTAAGCTAAGCCCTTGTAGACTATCAGAAATGTTATATGAACATACCAATGAACGTAAATACAATCTAGCTAGGCCTACCAACCTAGGTTTAATGTATGAATTATTTTAGTACACTTGGTTTTAAACTTTCCAGTGGTTATTAGTATTCACAAATTTATGGACAATCACAACTGAATCGGCACATGCTAAAAAGTCCTCAGTCACAAAAAATGGCAAACTGAGTTAAGCATGAAAATGGTATTTTATACACTAAAAGGTTCTCATGTAAAAATGTTAATATAGTAAAAAAGGGTAACATTGAGGTAAGTAATAGCTTCCAGTAAAGTTAATTAGTTTAAAAAAAAATTAGGGTTGCTTAGAAACAGTTTTTTTCGTTTTTCTCCAAACTGGGTTGCTTGGACTGAGGCCCTTTTAGCATGTCCCAATTCAATTTAGGATAAAGTGTCAAAATGTGTACTGTAGTTATAGTTAAATATAAAGAAATATAAAACACGGAAAACAAATATTCTAGAACTAACCGTATTAAATGAAAACAAAGATAAGGTACTAAAAAATCCGCAATAATATTTTATTTAGTGTTAAGCAAGGTAATATACGAAAAAAAAAAATGAAATTTCATGGAATGGATACCGCAAGAATGGTGAAAAAATAAACCTTTTTCTTCTTTTTGTATTACAAACTAGAATGTGACAGAAAATATTTTATTGAATAAAAATGAGCTGCTCGCTTTCCACAAGTTGTTTTGAACACAACAATTCAATCAATTATTTTTCACATTCATATGAATGAATAAATTAAGGGCATGGATAACCAAGATTGCTTATACCAATAGATCGAACAAACCATTATTGAATCTATATAATATGATGGCGCAGTAAGCCCTCTGATGTTCTCCGTCATCTGATTTAACGAGGATAAATTCAATCCAAGCTTCCTCAACACTAAGGCCAATTATTCGGCATATACTTTCTCTTGCCCCAAACTGAAGTCCATGGACATTGAAATGCCGATTACCAAACCTATTCCTTTATTTCTCCATGAAGGAATGAATACATTTCTCACATACATTATTTTTACGGTCTACAATGCTCGCTTGGTCAATAGTGTCAGTTTCAAACCGTATTGCGGGGTCAAGGATGTAGACTTCATGCAATCCTTTCTTAAGTAATGATCATCTTAGTAAGGTATATTATATTAGTACCTCCGCGTTTCAGTTAAACCGACTGTACTGATATTAGTATAATTTAATTATACTTAGACCTATCATAGCTTTTCGTGACAGTTAGCTTACATCGAAACGGCTGTTTGAAAAATATGAATAGTATTTTCATTTTCCATTTACTGTGAATGTTTATATTCTCATAATTTGAGGTTCATTTCTTTATAATCAAAATAGTCCTGGGACAACTGATTAGGCCTGCACATTCTACATTCGCCAAGTGCTAGAGCTACTAGTAGGCCTATTATTAACCAGAATTCAAGTTTTTAAGCGCGAAATTCTAATGGTTAATCTCTCGAACCTATGATAAGCTGTAGAAGTCCGAATCTAACGGATTTAAAATCTGTTATATGCAATTTTAACTCCTCATTAAGTTCAGGGAAACCGAAAAATCAGTCTACTAATTATATTGTTAGAGGATAGCGTATTTAAGAGGAAATACCAACTATCTTTTGCTAAGCCAATAAGACTACGAAGGCTGAATTTCTTTACATGGAAATGTTCATGAAACGAAATTCCAGTTCTCACTGCCTGTTGAACCTACTCGTGAATTCAATACCATCCCTAAGAGAGTTAAATGCCAACTAGGGGAGAGAGAACACTGTTTCCAGAAGAATCTCGAGGGATAAAATTAATGCAAATCTGAGAAAGAGGAGGAAATTACAAACTTCACTTTTAAACAAGATAGATTCTCACGATACGAAACCAATACTGTAGAGCAGAGGTTCTCAAACTTTTTCACCACAGCACCCTTGTCGGGTTAAAAGAAAAAAAAATCGCGGCACACATTTTGCACTATTCCAGCAGTAGCACATCTTAGAAAAAGTAACATTTTTAAAAGTTGTTTCTACCATCGATACCAAATTGTTAAAAAAAATATTACCGATGTAGTTTCTAGCAGAAATTGATATCCTCTGATATTGTGCTAATATTGATAGCTTCGCGTAGCTCGGTAGCTATTGGTCCGAGAACAAAAGCTAACACTTTATTCAAGAAACTGTTGGACGGAATATGCAACCGTCAGAATGGAAGACTATAAATCTCTTTTTAAAAGCGTGGACAGAAGAGTAGTAAGGAATGGCTTTCTGTTCCCATGTTTGCGGGTTAGATCCCGGTTGAGATTATTTTTGTGAACGTTGAGGTAATTGTCCCTTGTCTGTATATTTCCGGATATATAACGAATTTAAAGTATTAAATATTTAGCAAATTTATAAACACACTATATTGAATTTCTACCATAAAAATCGAAAAAAATATCAAAAGCATCCTCATGATTACACTACAAGACGCAATCAAATACCTACTCTAATTGAACCTAAATGTTTCACATCGGCAGGACTATTACACAGCTCAAACTCTGGTCCACGGCTATACAACTCAATAATGAAACTTCACCCTGAATTAGCCATGTACAAGGATTTCATTTTCAAATCCAGAATTAAAAAACTAATATAAGACACATTAATATTAACCACATTTCACACTTTCCCTTTTATAATGATTTATATGATCTTCTTTCCCTTTTCTGAATAGTACTAGTATCACTATATTTTATTGTATTTTTAGTTTAATTTGATTGTATTGCACCTGTATTCATTTACATGTTATTTGTATTTTGTATTTGTATTTTTTTTATTTTTAACTGATGTAATTTAAAAGGAACTAACCCCAAACCAGAGCTTTGCTCCTTTGGGGTAACTTATGTAATTCTTTCTGTATTAATTTAAAAGAGTAAATAAATATAAATATATAAATAATTAAAAGAACTAATGCAGGACAAAATTCTTAAGTAGTAGTATTCAACAGCAATAAATAACCCTATGAAACAAATAATAAATTTAGGCCTGCATTCGAATAGTGTAAATTAATTCACAAACTAAACATAACATAATATTATGCTGTTTATGTCACTAAATTATAATTTTAGAACGAAAACTTGGAATTTTAATCGGTCTAGAGCTGGAAGTGATTAAACCTTAAGTTAAGGATTTCGCTTATAATTAAGGACCGGATTCTTAGGTTTTTACCTATTTTTTTCCTTACTTCCAAAACAAAAAGAGATCATACACTTTTTCGAATCATGTCCATAGGATTCACCCACATTAATTCTGTGGCACCTAAAAATACCTAAATGGGGTATAAAAACCTAAATGTACCTAAACGGGATATAAAACCTAGAAGATCTAATTTAGGCTACCGTCAGTTGAGAAATCGATATTCTGCGGAGAGACAATTTTTGTCGGGTTGAAGTTAATACAACAAGCGTTTCGTTCAACCCAATATCGTCTAGGATGACAGTACCAAGAGAGGAAGTGTAAGAGTACCGGCGTATTCCTTTTAAAATATTCGTACGAACAACCATTGTTGACGTCATGTGAGGTTAAAAGGACATTTTCTGCCTTCAAATGTATTCTAAGAGATAACAGGAAGAATTTCACAGTTGAGAATCTTGAAAGATATTTAGTGATATACTGTAACCAAAAAATGTGAGAAAATCTTATTTTCACTGCTTCTTTTGATTGTTTATGCTTCCTTTCTTCAATTATATAATATTGTCCTAAAGCAAGTTTACACAAATTTAAGTCAATTTTGTTAAGTTAAACTTTACAAGTATTATGTATTGAATCCTAAGTTATGTAGCACATTCAAATTCATTAAACCAATTATTCTACCAGAAAACGATATTTTGGACAAAAACCTAAAAAAAACTATTTCACTTAATAGAAAACCTAAAACAGTGTTTTTAAAAACCTAAAAATCCGGTCCCTACTTATAATGCTGTCATTAATACATTGTAGTGTATGAAATTCTAAACAGGCTACAAATTCAATAATGGAGATTTGTTCAGTTCAAAAAATTATGAAGTTTGTGTACAGTGCTTTTAACTGTTAATGAAATCAGAATAAAAACAGTACACTATGCTTTTTTTAAACGAACCCTGTTTCACCTAGGTATATTAGGGTTATAAAATAAATCTCAGGACTTATACTTCAAGTCTTCGTAAATGTAGTTATATGTTTATATATAGCCAATTAAACCAAGAGAAAATAAGATTTTTGCTGGATGTCAATAATTATTATGGGTTTCGAGGTACAATCTAATCCTAGATGAACGGGAAGCAAAGAACCGTAAAGTGCTCCCTCCAGAACTTAAGGTTGCTGGAGTATGTGGCTCCCGAATTTTTAGAATGGTGTTTTACTCATGAGTCCATCCCAGGCCAGGAAGGAAGTGTCCTATTAAAAAATCTTATTGATTTCACTGGGGACCAATCTACGACCTTCCGCAGAGCCTACCCCGTCGAAATTACACAGAGAGAAAATTGTATACTTGTATATTCTCTGCTAGAAATGTGATACGGAAGAGTTTCATTTGGATAGAAGATGTGATAAGGAAGATTTTCGTTCAGATGAAAAATTAGTCTTTAATTAGAAGCGATAAACTTATCTAAAGAGTAAATACTTTTCTTCACAGAGCCATCGAGAGAATTAGATAAATGAAATTGCGAGCAAATACTAATTTTGCGGCCTCTTGCGGTTTGATATTAACTTGTGGCTCTGCAGACAGTCGGGTCAGCAGTTATATCACAGGAGTATACACACTTCATTATAATTGGCGCCTCGTGTATTCAAGGTTCTTGAGGGGGCGGGCGATATGATCAAGTCTCGTTACTTGAACTCCAGGCCTTTTATAGAGAAAAAAATAAACACGATGCCAACTTCCAAGTAAAGAAGTGGACTGAACTCCATGTGTAAGACACTCCATCCTCAACTGAAATCCTACAGCGGTTCGGTGGATGAAATGATGGTTGCCTGGGCGCCACAGTATAATGCATATACTGAATATTTCTGATTTGTTGAACCCGCCTCCGGTCTGCCAGTCGATCGTTGAGCACTTCCCTCTAGCTTCAGGGTAGGAAGCGAAGAACACCTTAATATTATTGCTTGAATAATAATGCAGTTTCTTTGAACACTGAAGGAATATTCTGTTTATTCAAAACGTTGGAAATACAAGTCCAGTCATTGACAATAATTACAAAATTTGTTTGTGAATAATTAATATTGTTACAAGTTCTCGGTAGATCGTTACTAGTGATACAATTGCTGCCGTATATGATTTTGACTAATCGCGATTGAATGTAAGAATCCTTCTAAGTCGATTAATTCCACAGCGAAAATTTTATAAGTCCAATTAATTCTGTGGGCACGAAGCCACAAAGATAAGTAGAGTGATTTTATACGGTGGACACAAGTCCCCGAAGTAGAATTGACTTGACTGCTATAGGCACGGGGCCTTGAAGTAGAGTTGAATATGACTGTTATAGGCGCGGGGCCTTGAAGTAGAGTGATTTTACAGTGCCACGTTAGGCCTAAGGAAAACATTCTTGGACCAACATTTATCCCTACTCTTCTTAATTATTATTCGTGAATCCCGGCACGTGGTACTATAGACCAGTTCTTATTGGCAAATCTCCCGACCAATAATAATATGTTAGTTTCCCACGGAAATCAATTGGATTTTCCCTTATTCTCAAAACCCACAACTTAGCGTCTCGGATTTCTAAGAAGGTTCGGACAGCGTGTTGTATCAGTAGCAACATCAGAAGCTAGGCTTAAACACAATAGCCGACTTCTTAGAATTACTTAAGTGGATCAGTACCCTTTGATAAGATCTCGGGAGATTCCCGACACATTGTACCTGAGTACTGCATTGCATTATCTCGCACCCGCTAGGTCTGCTAGGGAAATTCCCAGCTATCTCTGTCTATCCACTGCAATCTCATTTTAATAGTTATTTAAAATGATGTTGTTAAACTTTTTACCTTTGCCTTCTTTCTAGTTAATAATATTTATAATGAATGTTCCGTCTTTTCACGGTCATTTTAAGACCAAACACGGGCTATGAGATTTTATGATTTTAGTTTGAATAAATTTGGGCAATTAATCTGTCATTTATTATACTTAATTTGGTTATCTTGTTTATTTCTTTTTACCGAAGTATCTGAACTGCAATATATGCCCCAGTCTATTAAGACAGGAATCATCATAGCCTATGATTGACTTACTGGCTGAATATACTGCATCTCTCCACAAAATATTATACCTTATTTTCCTCCAGTGTTGCCACTATCTTACACAAATACATAACTAATTTAATTCCTATCCTGACACGAGACTTCACCTTAAATCCTGTCCCACATGTACAAGTTTTCTGAACCTATCACATTCATGCATTCATACATCTTGCGGTTTCCTGTAGTGTTACGTTGCTTGTACGTATTACTTGGTTTATTGCACGACCAAGACATTACAACAAAATTTTACGTAAACACCATAAATTTACCGATATACCCTCGTGAGACCATGAAAATTAAGCTCAAGCAGTTCTCACTGAAATTTTATAAAATATATTGAATGCATAAAGAAAAACAAAAACACTTTTTTTTATATTGAGACTTTGACAAGGTCGATCAAGCAGTTCTCACTACACCTACACTATATTATAAAGAATGCAAAGAAACACTCTTTTACCATGAGACTTTGACAAGGTCGATCAAGCAGTTCTCACTACACCTACACTATATTATAAAGAATGCAAAGAAACACTCTTTTACCATGAGACTTTGACAAGGTCGATCAAGCAGTTCTCACTACACTTGCACTATATTATAAAGAATGCAATACACACACGTATATTTTACTCTCATTTATACACATTCCTCTAATCCTAAACCTATGTGGAACTGATAACCTATCATGCCAGTAGCTATTTTACCGCGTAAAATATACATTGCAGGTTATAGGCCTACATTATTCCATCTCAGTACAATGCCTTTCGGTTATTCTGCCCTGAAATATGGTCTAATGAAGCTACCTTCTTTAGTGATTTTTCTTCATTATTAGATCTCTCTAATCCTCGTAATCCCCCGATCTGTGGGACGTCATTTCGACCCTCAACTGCATCTTTTAATCGTTTAAAAGGCCTATTTTGCTTTAGATGTATTTCGTCATTTCTGTGACGGACATTCTCCAGAGCATAACTGTTATTTCCCGTGCCACGCGTCTGGCTCGTGTCATTTATTGCTTCATCTGTGACTACTCGGTATGCCGTTTCACTGACCCAATTTCTTTCGCTTTCAATGTCAATGTTCCCCTGGCTTCCTGGAATTCGATCATCTTCATTCTGCGAATTTTTCATCGGCATCCTCCCACAAAATCGAATATTATTTTCTTGCCTGCCCTGAGGCCTATTTTCTTGATTATTGCCTCTTCTATTCCGGTTCCTATTGTTCATATAATTGTTATTATTGTAAGTGGGTCCCCTGTTCGATTCTCTATTTCTCTTGCAGTACTCTTGTTCCCATTTCCCTCTATCATTTGTCGAGCCTCTTCTCGTGTCTTGACTTTCCTGCGTAACTTCGGTATTTTCATGATACTCTTCCCCGTTTGTCTCTACTTCAAATCTTGATAGCAATTCTAAGGCCTTGCTGTAACTTTGGGGACAAGCTACTATAAGTAGGTTGCATATTTCCGGCTGAAAATGTCTCCGTACAATCTGGATCGCTACATCTTCCGGCATATCTGGATCTAATTGTTTCATTAAGCCTATTACTCTTAGGAAATGGTCCGATAGAGAGACGTTGCCCCTAGGTGAATATCTTCCATTATAGACTTCATTTCTAGCTAATGCTCTCTTCTTCTCTCCCCAATATCTTTCTAGGAACAGCTGTTTAAAATTCTCATAATTACCGTCCGGTTGTACTATTATTTCAAACCACTTTTTGGCTTTTCCATCTAAAGCTCTACCGATAATCAACATTTTGTACTGAGATGGAATAGATTTTAAAATAAAATATTCCTCAAGATCTCTCAAAAAACTATGAGGACTCGTATTGCTCTCATCGAAGTTAGGAAGCGTAATGTCGTTCCCTATCAGTCTCCCTATATCTATTCTATTATCGATAGCTACAGGCATGCTAGTGGCTACCGTCTCGTGTAATGTACTACAGAATTCCTTCCTTGTACTGAATGTACTATCTGTATTTTCCACGCAACTACATATGTTTCTCTTAAAATTTTCGGCCGAACTATCGACTATAGGCCTATGATTCTCAACCTTCTTAGCTAGGGTGCTAACTTCTTTCAACATCTCCCCTACTTTCTGTGCTAATACATTTTCAAAATGCACTACCTTGTCATTTATTTCTGAGATTTTATCTTCTACCTCTACTTTCACCTTGCTCACCTGAACCTCCATATTCTCTATTACGCTAGATTCTGATTGCTGTAATTTGCCTTCTACAAGTTTAATCTCATTAAATACTATTTCTTCATATTTCATACCCTGAGATTCTATTTTCTCATCAACAATTACCATTTTAGCCTCTATTTCAGATTTAATTTCCCCTTGACTTTCCCAGATTTCTTGTCTTATGGCCCTCTCACTCATCATTATTTCCCTAAAAAATTCCTCTCTAATTTGATTACATAAGTTGGATTGGACTTCCCTTATTTCAATGAGTTCTTTTTCAATCCTATCTATATTCTGTCTATTTTCTTGGTTCGATTGTTCTATCCTATCTCCTAGTTTCTCTATCTTTTCCCCAGAATTTTTTTCTAGTTCCTTTATACTTTCCCTAGTGTCGTTACTTGATTTTTCTAGTCCCTTCATCATAGTTTCATTAGATTCCCTCATCATAGCTATTAAATATGCAATAGAATTCGGATCCATAGTCTGATTCATTTCTCTAGGCCTATATTCAATTACGCTATCATTTTCAGTCTGCTGAATTTCTGCTACATTATTCACCTGACTCTCCTTATCTGCATGAATTGTAGTATTTTCATTAGTTGCGGTACTATCTTCTTTATTCTCCCCTATTTCACTATTTATTTTCCCATTAGTGGGCATTTCCTGCCCCTCTCCAAAACCATAGTTTTCTGATTTAATCTGTCTCTTTTCGTTCCTAATTCGCATACATAATTTTGCTACGAAAATGTAAATTGCCTGTACTACTTGGGTACATAGTATAATTCTGATAATAGTTGCCACACTATCTGCCATAATCCTTCTCACAATTTTCTCCCTACTGAGCACGTCGTGCCCCTCTCCAATTATTATAGTACTCATCTTGCTAAATCACTTGTCGCTTTCCAGCCACATACGTAAATTAAAAGGGTACTGATACACTCTTACGATCTACCTTACCTTTGGTTAAGAAGTTCAACATACAATACATAACATGTATAATTATACCCTTGCACAATAAATATTTGATATGCCTGAGTTATTATTTTACTTTGAAACAAATTTTCTTTTACTTGAATGTCCTCTTTAATTTACTTAGTGAGTTTCAGTTTAATTTTCTTTGATCTTAAATTGCAAAGTATTTCTGAAAATTATATAATATCAGGCTTAATTATCAATTTAATTAATGTTCAGTGTTTATTAAACTACTGATATCTAAAATTGTTTACTTTACTGGAACTCTATGTATATTTAAGTTCTTATCTGTTGGTGATTTTTGATGTTTTCTGCGACGGTCTCCGGAACTGATGTACCACGATCTTGAATTCCAGCGGTGCCTTTACGGGTGACGTTCTAGAAATTCTGCGGTGTCTTCCTTCCGTTTTGGGATGATTTTTGAAGTTGGTGATCCTTGATGTCCAGCTTCACTCGTGCCCCACGTTGGGCGCCATGTACAGCGGTTCGGTGGATGAAATGATGGTTGCCTGGGCGCCACAGTATAATGCATATACTGAATATTTCTGATTTGTTGAACCCGCCTCCGGTCTGCCAGTCGATCGTTGAGCACTTCCCTCTAGCTTCAGGGTAGGAAGCGAAGAACACCTTAATATTATTGCTTGAATAATAATGCAGTTTCTTTGAACACTGAAGGAATATTCTGTTTATTCAAAACGTTGGAAATACAAGTCCAGTCATTGACAATAATTACAAAATTTGTTTGTGAATAATTAATATTGTTACAAGTTCTCGGTAGATCGTTACTAGTGATACAATTGCTGCCGTATATGATTTTGACTAATCGCGATTGAATGTAAGAATCCTTCTAAGTCGATTAATTCCACAGCGAAAATTTTATAAGTCCAATTAATTCTGTGGGCACGAAGCCACAAAGATAAGTAGAGTGATTTTATACGGTGGACACAAGTCCCCGAAGTAGAATTGACTTGACTGCTATAGGCACGGGGCCTTGAAGTAGAGTTGAATATGACTGTTATAGGCGCGGGGCCTTGAAGTAGAGTGATTTTACAGTGCCACGTTAGGCCTAAGGAAAACATTCTTGGACCAACATTTATCCCTACTCTTCTTAATTATTATTCGTGAATCCCGGCACGTGGTACTATAGACCAGTTCTTATTGGCAAATCTCCCGACCAATAATAATATGTTAGTTTCCCACGGAAATCAATTGGATTTTCCCTTATTCTCAAAACCCACAACTTAGCGTCTCGGATTTCTAAGAAGGTTCGGACAGCGTGTTGTATCAGTAGCAACATCAGAAGCTAGGCTTAAACACAATAGCCGACTTCTTAGAATTACTTAAGTGGATCAGTACCCTTTGATAAGATCTCGGGAGATTCCCGACACATTGTACCTGAGTACTGCATTGCATTATCTCGCACCCGCTAGGTCTGCTAGGGAAATTCCCAGCTATCTCTGTCTATCCACTGCAATCTCATTTTAATAGTTATTTAAAATGATGTTGTTAAACTTTTTACCTTTGCCTTCTTTCTAGTTAATAATATTTATAATGAATGTTCCGTCTTTTCACGGTCATTTTAAGACCAAACACGGGCTATGAGATTTTATGATTTTAGTTTGAATAAATTTGGGCAATTAATCTGTCATTTATTATACTTAATTTGGTTATCTTGTTTATTTCTTTTTACCGAAGTATCTGAACTGCAATAATCCATACCAGTGGAATAATGAGTTCCCTTGTTAGGCTACTACATAATAATAATAATAATAATACTAATAATAATAACAATAATATAAAATCAGGTAAACTGATGTAACAAAGAGGCAGAATGTTTTTGTTTAATCAGTGATAACTGGAATGATTATATGCAGAAAATAAGTTATTTTTGTAATCGATTTCCGAGTTAAGCTCCAGATAGATTAATTAAGACGGGCTTACGGAAAAACAAAGGTCTAAAGTTTGATAAGCATATGTGAAGGAATGTGTGAGTAGTGTTATTTGTCAAAGCTACCTGTACCGGTACTGCAACTTTCAAAACCGTATATGAACAATGTAAAACAATATACTGCCATGAGAACTGATTTGCATTTGATAAATTCTTTCTTCGCTCGGTCAATAGAAATGTTAAACGAAAATTTCCTTATATGATATTGATATTTTTCTTTGGTGTCAAGTGATCTACTTTATTCCGGAAAAACTCAAGTTAATAATTTATTCTTAAATATAAGAAGAACACTTGAAATTTCAACTTTGCACCATGACATGATGAGAAAGCGTTTGGAAAATGTTAATATCATTGCTTTTTATTGGCCTATTGTACGTCCGAAAAAAATTATGTTTCCTTCGAGCTACCGATGGAACAAAATGTCTTGGAGTTACTTCAGTTGAATTCTAGCCACCATCATACCAATTCTATAAAACATAAGAGATGCTTGAAAGTACTAATGTTTGGAAGCTTAACGAATGGTATCCGCTCTCTGTCGCAAACCTCGCCCTCAAACGTAATTGCCGCATAAGCCTCCCAGGAAATGTATAAACCATTTGAGCAAACAATTGTTCTGTAATGTCTTGTTTTAAAAGGGTGCGCCCTATTTACTTTCCTCCCACGCTAATTCATATGGCATGCTTCCCTCCCTGGGAGATAACAAGCTTATCATATCGTCTCATCTGCCAGACAATGAGTTTCAGTACGGAAACAAGAAGAGCATATTAAACAAAACACCATTAATTCGCTATATTAAAACAGACCTTCCATGAATAAGTTAAGAGCGTAAGTGGTAGATAAATAAACGGAACTGTTTTCCTGGGAGGGCACACCAATATTTTTTTATCCTTTATTATAAGTAAAGCTGTCTAAATTTGTTCATATTCTTATATAACATTATTTTTCATTTTTAAGAACCTTCAATCCGAACAAGAAATCAGAAGTCCTGTTGGTTTTTTTCACTGCCTTCTAGACTGTATTACTCGTGTATACACTGCCTGTCCTATACGGCTAATTTTGCGTACGCGGCGACATTACAGATTGCAGCACCTACCACACCCAACTGCAACACCCTTTACATTACCGTATTCTCTGTGTTGCCTTCTGAAGTATAAACTCGGAAACTGAAATATGCTGGAATTTCATGTTATCTGGGTGTGAACTGTGTCGCCTCTACTGGAGAAATTAGGCAATTGAGCAATACTCTAAATTCCACGTTAAAATAAAGCATAGGACAGGCAGTGTAATTCTCGAGACGGCGGTGGTTTTTTTTATACCGCCTCTAAACTCTGGCCGTTCTAAAAAGGGAACCTCAAGTAAACAGAAACAAGTACATCTGTCTCACTCGAACATTACTCGTATGACTTAAGAGTGAGACAGACATACTGGTTTTTGTTTACTTCAGGTTTTCTTCTTAGCTTGTTTCAGGTATGGGTAATAGTAGATTATACCTTTTGCCTCTCTCCACTTGGCGTCATGAAGGAACTCTTTTTTCGTGGGGGGGGGGCGACATTCTTATTCCCAGTGACATGACTTCAAGAATGTTCTAGAGCGGATATTAACTATCCATCCCGCTGTTTTAAACATTTCCGCACCGGCTACATTAAACTTAACTCAGCCTTTGGGCTATTTTGATTTATTTATTGTCGGACTGACTATGCCTCATTCGCACGATAGTACGGAGTCAATGAAAATATCTGGAGACAGATTTTTATTAATGACTAGCTGACGAAACCTACTGCATTGTATGGTTAATGGTTAAATTATTATTATTATTATTATTATTATGCCTATTATTCACGTGATCAATACCATCAATTCATGAGACATCAGCATATTCACAGAGTTTCAAACTTTAAAAAAAAAAAATACCTCAGGTAATATTTGTAATTTTAAGAAAATATACAGTTTAAAGAAAACGTTAGGGATGGGTCCTCGATACTTTCGATACCTCGATACTCTCGATACTTGCAAGGTATCGGCATCGAGCGATTATTCAGAAAACTAGCTCGGTACTTTTTCGATACTTTGGTAATTCTGCAATTAAGTGAGAATGCTAGTATTTTTGAACAAAAACTTGTAAGTGGACTGTTTCAAAAACTAGTTTTAGTTTTAATATAGAGTTTAAAAATAATTATAGGCTACTGACGATATTAAATTTTGTCTCATTAAATATGCACACGTAATTAATTTAGTTGGTATTACACAGTTCTCTCAACTTTTAATTTTTAATGTACCGGTACCTATTTATTGAAACTTGAAATGTTGACGGTATCGAGTATCGAAGTATCGAGGGAAAAAATAATGTATCGGTATCGAATATCGAGTATCGAGAAAATCTGGTATCGACCCATCCCTACAAAACGTTAAACATATTCAGTAAGTTGACATGAGGAAACCTTGCACTATTTTAGAAAAAAAAAAAGATTCCTTTGTATTACAGAATTTTGACAGATGTAGTTAATTTTTCAATCGTGTAACATTTAACAATACAGTTCACTGCTTCCCACGAATCGAGATCTGAGGTCACGGTGGTCTCAAGAGAGAGAGAGAGAGGAAAAAAAGACAGATGTTTGGTCAAGTCCTGAGATAATAGAACACCTGCTTTGGGTTCTGGTTCATGGCAAAATGTTCTGCAAAGTAACTAACAAACTAGGAATTACTTTATTAGGAAGAATAAAAGGGGGTCTCTTGTGGTTAGATCACTTCCAAGGTGATCACCGGTTTAAGAAATGGTGAGGACTTAGATAGGTAACCACTTCCTTCACTTCTGACAAATCATGTTAACTGAGCATACGGGAGGTGCACCGTGGTTCGGATTTTACCTAAAGATTCAGGTAATGTTTACTGTCGTAACAGCTTTAAGGGTCATGAACTCATAATTCGGGATCTTCTATATCTTCTTGGTGTTCCGTTAGCCACCAATCCACTTTAATTAGTGAACTGGCACATTATATTCTACACTTAAATATGGCGAAATTAACAAGCCCTAGGCCTATAAATAAGGGAAGAACTATTATTTAAATTGAAACATTTTTTTAGCAATTATTACTACTTTTTAAACTCCTCCCGTGTGACAAAGGGATGCGTTTGCTTTCCTCGCGCAACGAGCCAGGTTGGATTTCTTGGTCGGAACAAGTTTCCTAGGTGGAATTTTGCCGGGGTCTTTCTTCAACTGTGAAACCATGTCGGGGGCCCACGACGTCATCATTTTCTTCCCATCCACGCCATATTCGGCATGAGTATGGGTGCGACTGGTGTGCCACGTCCTATACGTTCGTGTCTCGAAGGTGGCCCCACATTGAGCTGATCACCTATCCGGAGAGGCCCTCCAACCCCTTGTTTTGTAAAAAAGTATGTATGTGATCCAAAGGTACAGGTCGCGTCCTTGAAAGGCCCGGGCGCCATGGACCGCATAAAGTCCCTACAACGGGGAAAGTAAAACTAGGAGGAAGAAGAATGTTAGATTTAAAAGCTGAATTTAGTTTCTGCAGTACATTTATTTTTATAAAGCAACATATAGGCCTATACACACTTAGGAAATCAGCATTCCCAATTAAAAGCAATATAAAATCTATATGGTATCAATTATTAGCTAGAACTACTAGTACAAAATATATAATATACGAGCAGTCTTTCCTAGTAAAAAGCAGTGTAAAGAGTAGTACGTAGTAGTCGCAAGAAGTTACACGATACTTCCGCTGGGGAACAATGTCCTACAACGCTACCACACCTCTACTCATCAACATTATTTCACATTACAGCAGCATTACATTAAAGTTACAGGGAACTCACAACAGTAGGAGAAGAAAAACTATGCACAAGTCTTGTGCTGTTCGTCATAATGGTTTCCGTGAAAATTAAGTTATTATTCTGCAAGTTTACGTCAGACAAGGCTGTGGTATTTAATGAAAGCCAGCGTACTCTTGTGGCATACGTATGAACTAAAGATCAACGAAGGGAATATAGGGGAGGCGATGTCATAATCGTATACAAGCAGTTAACGTTTTCAGAGCTGAATTTGTGTATTTATATAAGTAATCTTCAAGTAAAATTATAAGTGGCGCCTAAGTTTGATGGTTTAAAATAAAAAATAAATAAAAATGAAATGTAGAGTAGCTGGCTTTCACGAATAAAAATCGTAAAATGAAGGCAAAAATCTTCACATTTTACAAAATGGCATGCTCCTATTCTTTTAATCTTATACTTGTATATCTGATATTGTTCAATATTTTAAGGTGACGAATTTGTATGCCAGTAGCAGTCAAAGGGTTCAAGGAAAAGCCAAAGACCGAATAGTTCAGCTATTCCCTCTATTAAAATGAGACAGTTTAACTTTAAAAAACAAAATAACCTACTGTATATCTTTTCACAGCTCTTAGCTCCTGTATAGGCTGATGCCACACCGTCCACCTTAAAAACCCTTATAAATGACTCAAAACAAGGCTCTCAGACTTATTGATGGCTGTGACTGATATATCTCTACAGTGCAGAATATGGGACACCAAAATGGGCTTTACTTGAAAGTGTCTAAAAGTTCTCCTTTAAGTAGTGATTCACTTCAACTAATTTAACACATAAGAAGCATTATTTCCTCTCAGATGTGAGGGGTTGAAATATAAAAAATTGTGACACATTAAATTATTTAAATTGTCGGGGTCTTTGAACGAACATTATGTCGATGTATTTTTATGAAAATAAAAAATACAGGACGTGTGGTCACAATTGGCTCATGTATGCTTTAAAGGTGGCCACACATGCAGGAGAAAACACCTAACTTTTTCATGAATTATGTGATAATTATAAACTTTATTTGCCAAAACTCCTTGAGATTTGTGAGGCGTATCTTTAATTTCATGTAACTATGGCAATGACTGACAAAAAAATGCCTAATAATGAAGTAAAATAACATAGGCCTATAGTTCAGAACAGCGTGTGACGGGCCCTCAAAAAAAATGGTATATTGTAGTACTTGTGTGGGAAGTGTGTATTAACAGAATCTAAGAGAAAATTAGGGAAAATGAAACGAAGTCGAGAATTTTTATATTTTCGACATTCTGTTATATACTTTACTTTTTTCTACGATAGGGAAAACAACGTCAAAATACTTATGTAATAAATAATTAAATACAAACAAATCTCTTAGTTCCACGCGTACCAACTTTAAAAGTTAATGTATTCACAAATAGTTGCGTCATAGTTAGTTGCTGTTCGTTTAACTCAATATTAAGAAATAAAATGGAAGTTAAGCAAACGGTAATATTGAAATCCAAATATCGAAAGTAGGCATGAGTATTGAAACCAATCCTTAATCTCTAGGCAGATTCATGGACAATCTTTATATCACTCCACGATGGTATTTCAATGTCGACTTGCGCTACGACGAATATCGACGGTGGCGAAGATCGCCGGCTAAAGCCTAAATTATATTTTTAAGCAAAATCAGGATGAAGATCGCAGCATTTTAGCAAACATTCGGAAGCCTGAAATATTCCTGTAATTTAAATTTAAATATTTAATGCAGTTTAAGCTGATACTTTCTTGTGAAAAAAGTAGTAGAGCTAAAACTTTTCAAAACTAATTTCCATTTGAGATTTATAGACTACAGCCTTTGTGCCTGTGTTTAGACGCGGAAACGACAGATAAGGGTAGCAATCAATAAGTCACTGATTAACACTGCTCTATAAAGCAAGTACAACTGCGACAAAGATCATAGATACTTTTACAATCACCTCGAAGTTGGCCATGATTATTAGACAAACCCGAAGCTTATCAATGAGGTACTTTTATTTTAACAAGTTATGGTAATGACTACACTATTTGAAACAATGGAGGCTTTTGCACTAGTAGTTCTATAAATTGTAGGCTACACCTCGCGTAAAAAAAATGCTAAGATCTGCTCTTTTTGAAACGGAGTAAAAATTTAAAAATTCTTGCATATAGGCCTACGTCGAACCATCGAATTAAACAGGACCTCGCAGGCAAAAGCTATATTCGCCTGTTTAACAAAAAAAAAAAAAAAAATCTTCTATAATTTATAAGGTATAATTTCGGTAAATCAAAAATTAATTTTTCTCCAGACATGAAGAGATTAATTTCATTGAAAATCTGAAGCTACAGCAATAAGTGTTCAAATATTTAATCTATGTGAACATGTTGGGCAAATGTTGTCCACCCCTGTATCGGATCAATGTAGAAGCTTGAGGCGGTGAGCTGAAGAGGAAGTGAACGTACAGACCATCTCAAAGCTCGCTCTGTGTCTATATAATTGTGCGGCACGCAATGTGCTTTATTTAGCACGAAACAGTGATTTGTTAGGATGCAGTCAGTCTCTATGAGAACCACACCACAGTACGTCAGTCTGCAAATAAGCTCTCTCTTTCTCTACTGCCCACTATGGTTACAATGAATTTATTCTCAAACTGATGAATGCAATATTACTTAGAAATGTTATATTTAATGTAGAAGTTATTTATAGAAGTTACCGACATATTTCTTATTCGTCGAGCGTTAATATTAACTTTTTACAGTATTGATCTCCGCCTTATACCCTAAAATATAGCCTAAGTTTCATAATGTACCCTTACATTAGGGAGTCCATTCGTCCCGTTTTCCCCGGAAAGTCCTTTATTATTATTATTATTATTATTATTATTATTATTATTTTATTTTTTTAACAAAATGTCTCACAAACCCGAAAGTTTTATTGGGACACTCTAATGTCCCGCATTTTTGGGATTATGACTGTCCAGTGTGTTTCACGCTACATTAATAAAAGTTACAACAGTGAAGGTTTTGCTCATTGTCAAAACATACTTTAATGGAGTAATATGTGCTGACTTTTATGATAAATTATAAGAAAAAGCGCACTTCTTGGTAGAATACATAAAAGTGAAATGTGAAGTGACAATGAGTCATCTATTTCTGTGGAATAAATTATCTACAGACATTTAAGAATTCATTTGGGATAATTTGTGTGCATAAGCAAAGGTAAATTGTAAATATTCGCTAAATTTTGGGAATAAAATTGCTGTACCCTTTTTTCCTTAACTGCCCCAGGTTCTTTTTTAAAAAATTCCTATTTTTATATAAACATGATATGCACACCCTACCTTAAGTATTTTTGTTATACTTATATCCTAATAATTTTTCAATACCCTCGTCATCAAGTTAAAAATTACGGAAGCCATCACGTTAAAGCACTATCATGTAATGAATTTTTAGAAATCGTTGGTATCTCCGTAGGGTCCTGGGCCTTCTTCATTCATATTAAAGCGTTTCAACAGCAACGAAGCCCTACATAAATTCCTTAATATTTTAAACTTGTTAATTATTCAACAGTGCGTTAACGTGAAGACATTCAGTACTTTTTAATATTTTTAACTCTATGACGAATATATTGTACAATTGTTAGGATAGGCCTATAAGTTTAGATAATCTGCCTTTAGAAAATAAAGAAGTTAACTTTAAGTTGTGGGTATAAGATAAACATATAGTAATGTTTAAAATTCTTGATAAAACACTCAACCTCTAAATTCACACCTCACTTTCACAACTAAAATGCAACACAAAGGCTATGTAAAATATACATCAAAATAATGTTGATCATTCTTTAAAAGAGCACTTGATTAAAGGTGAAGTGAGTTCCGGTTTTCTCTAAGAGGGAGTTCAGATGTGACGAATATTACGCGTTGTATTTTGGCTGTGAATGTGAGGTGTGGATCCACATAAGACAGTTAAGGACATAAGGTAATGTGTTTTATCAAAATTTTAAACAGACTATTCCACTCATACGCCGCGTGTTTGATATTGACCAATAGCGTTCAGCAATTCCTCGGATATAGACCAATCACGATCGTTTATCTTATAATATCCTTCCTCGGATCGCAAGGATGAAATTTTATCTGATAAAACGACAACTCGTTACTGGACACGTAAGGCGTCAACGTGCGGTGATTAATACGTCACATGCTGCCATTTAGCAGAATGAAAACACATTAATTTATTCAACATAACTTGTTTGGAAATTGAAATAATATAAATGTTCATTGATTAAAAACACAATTTCGATTCGGTGCAAGCCAGTTCGTGTGTTTTATTCTCTTCTGCTGTTAGCTTACCTGAATTAGGTTAGCTATGTCTTATACGCAACACTGGTAGCATTGGTCACAACATGTTAACCGAATCGATTCACGGGTGGCTGATTCATAGTATGCCGTGATCTCACAGCTGTTAGTTTGCTTTTATATAACATAACACGAAAATAATTATTTGTCTAATCCGTTACATTTTTATTATTGGAATAGTCTTAATAATTTTACGAGTTTCATCAGATAAATTCGTAAACTCTCGTGGGATTACCTATGATAACAGAGGCGTAACGAGGGGGGGGGTTGGGGGGTTGAACCCCCTCATTGATTAAAAAAAGAAAAATTGTACAATTTTTTAAGTCTGATTATAAATTACTTAATACGAGTATAAATCGTGGGAAGCTTAAAACTCGTTATTGTGCATCTTAATTTTTAAAATTTTCCGGGGGAGGACCCCCGAACCCGCCCTCCCTGGGGGGTATTCCATACCCCCCAGACGTTATAACCCCCCCATATGGTCGGCCTGGTTACGCCTATGAATGATAATACATCCTTATTGTAAGAATTAAATCCATTAATGTAATAATATAACAAATAGAATTAAACCTAATATGTAAGGATGCCTTACGAAATATGTTTGAGGGTATAAGGCGGAGATCAATAAGATATTTCTAGAAGGTGGATCTGGAAGCAGCAATGGCTTAACAATCTTCGAAATGATTTTTGCCAAGTCCAATTAATGACGCGGTCATATGGAAGAAGTTAGACACCACACAAGTACAGAAATTTTAAAGATTTTTCTCAATCCGTTAGAACTCGTTATTTTCAATCTTTCCTCATAATAGCCACCGCAGATAACGTGGATAGGCCTATGCGGTTTTATGAAGTTTATCGTTACAACGTAAACATTAATTACATAAAGTTCAAAAATGTTAAAGGAACCACATCACACTGTATTTTTAAAATGTTAAAATTAAATGTTAAGGCTTAATGTTTGCCCGACATTGTCTTAAGAAATTTGGTGTTTTCAGATTTCAACTTTTACCTTGTTTAATCTGGTTTTGCAGTTCAGTTAGAACTTCCCAAGATGTTTCCAAGTTATCTTCGTGTCTTTTATTAAAGTGGTTTAGCCAACTGCTTGTGTAAAGAACCTGTATTTTGATGTTTGCAGCATTTTTATCTTGATGTCTTAAACAACGAATTCTATGGAATTATTACCAGCATAAAATCTCAAATTATATTTCAGTAACAGTACTCACAGATGACGTTGCAGATTAAAGAATACACGTGGTGGCAAGCTGGGTTTTCCAAGAGTAAAAAAATTCGTGGGCGATGTTAGTCTTTAATAAAAAATATAAAACTTAAGTGCTTTTTATCAAAACTTAAATGATTCTGAAGTGCAATTCCAGTGAGAGGCAGAAACGACATCGTGCTTAAGATAAATTAAATTATGACTTCGAGAAGCAATAAATATTTATTTTGTTTTTATTGGACTAGGAAAACATGTGCTTCAACAGTGGTGTAGGATGTTTATACAATATAATTCTGTCAGCACTGAACATCATGTGTACGAATAAGGAATGACAATGTTCAGGCTTGTAATCAGAGTTACTATGGGACTATTTTGCATTTTTGCATTTGTTTACATGCACTTTCCTTCTGAAAGTGAATGGATAATAATACGGAACAATAACGGATAACGGTAGGCAAAGTTATGTTACTTGAGGTTGTTTTATTAGAATTTTATCTGACAATGTGGTCACGATTAATATTGAAGAAAACGGATTATATGGTGTTCATTAATTTTGACAACGGTACCAGATAAAAATAACTTCGGCCGTAGTAATAATAATAATAATAATAATAATAATAATAATAATAATAATAATAATAATAATAATAATAACAACAATAATAACAGTAATTATAATATATCGGTAAAGATAATAAATACTACAATAAAATATAAGAAATAATAAAAACGGCTTTGTAGGCATTATTTCTGACATTATTTTCACCTATACTACGAACAAACTGTAAAAAGTAATTACTGCCTTCCTGAAAACACTTTGGATACAGGATACACAACAATTATCAATAATAAAGCGGAATAATAAAACTCTATTCAATTGTTAAATTGGAAGCGTTCACACACACGTTTTATAACACATGGTAGAATGAATACGGCGATATAAATAGAATAATCTGTTTCGAACAGGTGAGAGAGCGGATTCTTCGTTAAATTGACCAACATAATTACGAATTCCAAACAGCCATGCAGCAGGAAAAGGGAAATATAATCCAGTGTACAGAAGTCTCGTTTGAAACAAAATTATTGTTCAGTTTCCTTTTTTAAAACGCGAAGGAATTCGGATTTGGAAGAGTAGAAGAGGAGGAGCTACAACTGAATTCCCCTGAGGGGGACACAAGTGTCTTAATTCAAATCTACAATGTAGTTACAAATTTGTTCCTCTAAGCCCAGAACTGGATTCACAACTAGAAGTATCTACTTACGTGCACATTTTACTGCAGAACGCGAGAACTGGTAAATCTTTCTCATCGGGGCCTTTCCAAGCTGTGGAGTAGTGCGTCTGCACTGATTCACTGAATACACACAGAATCAATTAGCAGAGAATTCACAGGTCCGTTGTAACTTCTCTTCCAAGCTTAAGAAGCAAAAGGAAGTAAGAACCTTAATTATGCCTGAAATTAGCATTGAACTAATGTGCCGGTTTCTCGGGCTTTAAACTAATAGCAAAAGATACCTCTGGTCTTAGAGCTCAGACATTATTCTTAAATGTTCTGTTGAAACTTTCATAAAGCTTGAACTTCCATAAACGCAAATTGCTTCGGTTAGGATTTTTGTAGGTGTTATAATTTTCAACCGGTCATGAAAACCACCATTAACGGCCGTGGGTGTCGGTATGCTGACCACTTTCCCCCCAAACCTGCCATCTGCCTTCGGTAGATGACGCAGTGGTCGGGTGGTAGGCCAAGTCCCTCCAGGGATGTAGCGCCATGGAGTTTAGTTTAGTTTATAATTTTCAATTCGAATAAGACGCTACCGGTATATTATTTAGACATTTAAAAAATATTACTAGCAGGTGTCCGCGGCTTCCCTTGAAAGTATTTATTTAACTGCTATACGTTTAATTGAAGCTATTTCATAGGAAAATAATTAAAACATTATATTTATTAACAGTGACATCGTTTTTACATAAATTGCAGGAATTACATAATTTTATTCTCAACTATATTGTTTTACGTATTAAATATAGTTAAATAAACGAACAAAACGAATCTTGTGCGGCCATTTGGGCATACAGATTCGAAACGAAATGTTTAAAACGCACCACATATTCATCAACCTTACCTAAACATGCATAAACAATAAAAGATTAATAATTAAAAAGCTTAAAATCCGGCTTCGAGGTGCATTTTACGATTATAATGCTTCCCCCGGGGAAAAAGATATCAGATTCGAGTTCTCTAGCCCAAAAACGCCCACATAGTGCCTTGAATGCCTTATGTAGGGTTCCTAAACTATCCCTTATTTCCCGAGAAATCCCATATTTTTTTCTTAATTTTGACGAAAATTCTGGGTTCTGTATTTTTCAAGATATATCCCGCATTTGCAGAATTCCCGCTATTTATTCTTTAAATTTGTTTTGATTTTTCATAATGGTCGTTTAATTATGAAAATACGACAGGTAGTTGTAATTGGTTGGATGCTCTTTTCCTCTCTCCTCGCCAAAGTAACGTCCGTTTGGTCCCTTTTTCACTTTTCTTTGTATTTTTGTATTGGTAAGTATGTTTGTATTGTTTACGTAGAGTGATATATAATGTTTTGTAGTAGAGAATATTAATACAGTACTACAAGTGATTATTATTTATGCTTACGAGTAGTAAACTTTGAGTCCAATATTTTTTGCATTTAACCCTTATTTTCACTTGTGTTATACACTTTTAACCCTTATTCCCATTTTCAAGAGTTGGCAACCCTAGCCTTAGGGGCCTCATTAACTTTTTGGTAGTCGTACTCTGTCTATGTCAATCTGCAGTTGTTGCAGGGAGAATAAAAAATATAGATATTTTATACTGAGTTTAGCAAGTAGACCTATATAATTATAACTCCATCATTCTATTTATCTTAATGTTTCACTAAGGCTGTTACTCAGAAGAACACAATCTGTTGATTTAAAAACTTGCAGCCTCGTCGAATTCAGCTGTCGTTCAAAATTAGGGGTCGGGAAACTACGTAAATGTTAATGTTATTTTAAATTGACTTTCAAATAATAAATATAATAATAATAATAATAATAATAATAATAATAATAAATTTAATAATAATAATAATAATAATAATAATAATAATAATAATAATAATAATAATGAATACTGATACCTGCCTCATAAATTACCATTTGAAACTGGATTAAACTCATTGAGATTTTAACTCACCGTATAGTTGTTTAATTTATTGTCGTAAAACCACTATTATTGTTTAGGGCCTACAATAGTAAACTATTTCTTAATATTACGGACTACTGTAGGCTATAGCTTAGCCTAATAAGTAAGAATAGTTGTGTTTGGAATTATGTTGAGTTTGTCTCTTCTTAATACAATTTCTGGCGATGCCCCTGATAGGTTTCGTTGCATCTATACGGAAACATGAGCTTAAATATATTATAGATTCTTGGAGATCATTTACTGATATAATTTCAAATAGTGCAGCAATTTACCTTTAAATTATTTATTTCGAAATATATTTAATGTTATTTAGGCAACTTCATTATACAAAATAAAATCGTTAAATATAACCCTAACATATAGCCTATCACATCGTATAAGGATGACAAATACATTTAATTATCGAAACAGTAACATTCATCGAAAAAACAACACGATCAATAATAATAATAATAATAATAATAATAATAATAATAATAATAATAATAATAATAATAATAATAATAACAACCACAAGAAGAATACAATTCTCGTAAATGCACAACCTAATACCACGAAAACTTAACATGTTTTATTAGTATTGGTACTGCACAAAACACATTGAATATTCATTGCTATAATAATATTCTAGCAGGGGCTTATCTATTGTCTCTTTGTGAGATAAGAAACAGTTGAAATATGGCTGTGAAACTGTCGGAAGTGTAGATAATGTATCGAACTGTTTCACAAAAACGGCAATAAACTGCACAAACAATTTTTTGTGCAGTCTCTTTCGAAAACACCTGGACAGTCAGAGTAAGTAGAGAGAGCATAATATACACTATAAACTAAGGGCGGAAGATAAAATCTGTTCTGGGATGACAGCTAGTCTTCAGCGAATCTCTTTCACAGATTATCACATTGATAGGACTATTCTGTTAATGCTATCGTCGACAACGACATAGCGGCAAGAAGACAGGACTAAAAGCGATTACATAATTCAACGGGAATTCCTTGCACAATTACACTGTTATGCTATTTGTTACATAAATTTCTCGTATATTTGAACAGATGGTATTGATATCGCAGAAATATTTTATCTGGACGATCTTGGAGCATGGTTGTTTTTCATCGAGTATCTAGTGTATATTACAGTACTGGGAAGACGGGGAGGAGAATAAAAGTTAATAATAATATATAATAATAATAATAATAATAATAATGACAATAGTAAATTGGATAACCAAGAGTCATGATGTCAACAGTGATTGGGGCCTCAGGAACAATCACAAAAATAAAGGACGACAGCATATCAGGAGAAAATATAGCCTTTGGGACAAAATATCTTTACAGAAATCGAAAATCATTATAAAAATAATATTACTCCCTTTGGATTAGAAATATGTTGCCCTAATCAATTGTAAGTAACTTATTTGAGCTGAAAAAGGGTTTTTTGAAAAATTATTGTGTTTAATCACTTTAACCACAAGGATTAACTCCCGTTAAGGGTGAATGGAGGCCTGTATTTTGTGATTACAATTACGAATATGAAGTTTAGTTGGTCTGATTTCCAAAAAATCAGTTCTGTCTGATACTGAGACTGATTCTAAAATATGAAGCAATTAGGGAGAGAAAATGAAGAAATAATTGGCAACAAATATACAGCGTCTTTTCTTTGGAAAATTCATCTACAGCATTTTTAGAAACATACAGGCCTAGCATTTTGTTCAGCAACTAGTGCAGAGGTTTTGTACTAGTATGTATTTCGCATATACCGTATATTAAAAAAAAATATTTTACATTCGTTTAACTAAGATCACTTATTAATTATACGTAATTATACGTAAATATAAAAACAATGAATCATAATATTAGTTACAAAATTAACCTTTAGGAAGGAATACCAAGTGCAGTCTTCCAAGTTTCATGGTCAAGTATGGCATTCTTTTTAATAGGTTTACGTCTATCCGGCACAATAATGGAGAACTGAGTGCCGCTAATAATAATAAAGGATATTGACATAATCCATTGTTCAGAGATGGAATGTTTAATAAATATTGTAGCCTAAGTCCCAAATTTTTAGAATACATTTTGTTCTCGATCAATAAATTTAAAATTAAGACATCCTTCTTTGCTCAGGTTCAATTTACCTTCCAGTCACATATAATTGTTCAGGGTTGAAGAATAAAACATTTATAGGTGAAGTAATGTTTTAATTTTCTTCAATAAAATATAAACGACAAATGTTTGGCCATGCTTAAGATGGTTCCATAACGCTTGGGAGCAGAAAACAATAAAGCTAAGCAACGTAGATTTTTAATGATCTATTACACAAGTTCCTAAGATTACAAGAATGCAAGAAAATCACATACATTTTTTTAAAAATTATGCTCTTTACAATGCCCAATTTACAATTCAAAAAGGAAGATAAAGTAATTGTACCATTATTGGATTTCTCCAAAATTAAGGTCTTAATACGAAAATGCAGTATAAGAAATTGTCAAACATTAAACGTGGATATTTAAAGAAGTGGAAAAATACATAATTTACGGTACATTAAGAAAGATAATACCACGCTTTAAAGTAGATTATCAAAACATTCTAAAGTTTAATCTTCGTGACTTTCTCAGTGGTCCAAGAACAAGAAGATACTAATCTTTACCTCTTTATTTGTTTCCATTGTACAAGCACAAAAGGCACAGAGAGCATGGGAAATCTTGTTTCTTTATTCCTGGAAAAACGAATCAAGGGCAAAAGGTCATTGCATGAAAACGAATCTTAATATCCAAATAAAAAGTGTCACGTTTAAGCGTGCAATGGAAGTATGTAGTGTCGTGGTTTTGCTGTTACTGTACAATGGGTAAGCTAGCTCGTATGCCACCGCCCATCATGTTAAACAAGCTGACTCATACACGGCTTAGAAAATGTTAACCCAAGTGATGATAATCTGAGTTTCCTATGCGCTTGCGCGAATCGTGACATCACCGACAAACATAAAATTGTTAACGCTACTAAGAAGTGAAGACATAATCCTATTTGATCCATTGAATTAATTGGAGGTGCAGGATATTTATGTCATCCTCACTGCCGTTCTTTCACATTAATGATATATTATTATTAGGCTACTAGGGGGCGGATTTCTATGACATGCCATATTTTTCCCCTTTGCATTATTTCAGGTTTCCGACTAATTTATACCCGATTCCAAGCATCCTGGTGAAAATGGAACGGCTTTTATTGTGCATATAACTGCATATTTAGGAGATTTTCAACTATTGTAGCATATTTAGTATGAATATGTGTATTTAGGTCATATTTTTGGCATATTTGTGTGCATATTAAAGAAATTTTGAAGTTTCATATATTTTGTAAATTTTGCATTATAATGATACTTTTTGAGAATTTACAGATATTTTAAATAATTGACATTATATTTTAATAAAATGAATTGTAATGAAACTTAAAAAAATATACACAATGTGTAAGTGGTAAAGTCATATTTTAATGTTTTTTAGGTCATAAATGCATGCATATATCCTATTTTTTAGGTCACAGAGATCCGCCCCCTAATTATTACAAAGCTATAATTTTAATTTGCGTTATCGACCAAGGTCTGAAATGATGTTGCATTTTACGCTTTGATTTGAAGAAAAATGCCACCTGTTTATTCCTTTGTATACCTCGTAATTTTTATGCAATTTATATTTTCATTACCAGAGTTAGGATTCTTACAGGCGCACTTATTTTTTCAGGCCTATAGCTCCTTTGGAGGAAGCCTGCTGAGAGTGGAGGTAAGTTTATAATTCTTCCTATGAAAATTGTACCTAAAATCCTAACATTTTAATGATACCAGCTAGTTCGAACAGTTATATAGTAAATCTGTAATATAATGAAAATTATATAGTATAGGCCTGAATATATCAACAAAGTAAAATATGCGTTATTGTGTGTGACAAATATTAACTGCAATTTCATAGCTTTACCAGGGCAATGCATCTCCTATCATTAATATATATTAGGGATGGGTCGATACCAGATTTTCTCGATACTCGATACTCGATTCCGATACGTGATTTTTTCCTCGATACTCGATACTTCGATACTCGATACCTTCAACATTTCTAGTTTCAATAAATAGGCACAGTAAACATTAAAATTTGAGAGAACTGTGTAATACCAACTAAATTAATTATGTGTGCATATTCAATGAGACAAAATTTAATGTCATCAGTAGCCTATAATTATTTTTAAACTCTACATTAAAACTAAAATCAGTTTTTTAAACAGTACACTTACAAGTTTTTGTTAAAAAATACTAGCATTCTCACTTAATTGCAGAATTACAAAAGTATCGAAAAAGTATCGAGCGAGTTTTCTGAAGTATCGTTCGATGCCGATACCATGCAAGTATCGAGAGTATCGAGGTATCGAAAGTATCGAGGACCCATCCCTATATATATATATATATATATTTTTATATATATATATATATATATATACAAACATGCATATATGTGCTGAACAGTTCCTAACGAGAAAACAAGGATTGTGGGTTATATGTTCATATGAACTTTTTCCTTCTTTTGCCCGAAGTTTGTAAAAGTATTTTTGAAACGCCCTGTACAGTAGTAAATTAATAGTGCTATTGTAATGTTGATTGTACTATGTTCATAACATGCAGGTTGTGTATAATAATAATTATTATTAACAGAAGCAAAATTTGAGTCATAGTGCAGGTAATTTAGAGCAGAGGTGGTGCGAACTGGAATTATGCTCACTCACCTACACAGACAGCTGTCGCAAACACCTGGGACCGAACCCAGCACCTGACCACACAAAGTCCTGATTCTCGCTCTCTGCCTGCGAACACAAAGAACGAAACATATGCTCATATCACACAATTCATACCATTGTAAAACTTATGTAAAAATACACGTGATGTTTAGATTGCTCTCTTTGCTGAGACCAACGCAAGTGTGTTTAAATAACGCCTATCCAAAGCACGCCGCACATTTACAGTTTTTTTTTGTCAAATGTAAATATAAATTTAAAATGATGCAGTTTGAAATTACTGTATTAAGTAAGGCCTAAAAACAATAATACGATGTATTTATTGAACCCCTCTCTAGATACTGAATATTATTTATCGAATTTTCTGTACCCGATAGGCCTACCGGTAACTCAACTTATCTGCGACTTTTGCCTTCTTTCCAACCCACATTTGTAATTATAATTATGAAAACCTCTAACTTCTGTTACAACTCATCATTGAAACATGGAATATAACAAATGTATTTTTCGGTGCAGCACTTTTACCCAAAAGTACGTTGTATTCACGCAAATGGGCATGGTTACAGTACCGCAAAAGTTAACATATCATTAGCGCAAATGAGCAATAAGGCTTGCCTTACACTAGAAGTGTGGCGTCCACTGCATTCTCCAAAGGATTCATCATAGCACTCATTTTCTTCAGAGCTGTTGATGTCCCAAAGTTTTGGTGTACTATAGTAAATACCAGCTGAATAACTTTTCCAGAGATCCATGTTGTATGCGTTTCCTAACTTTTCTCTTCTACAAAGAAGTGATAGAGATGTATATTTCGCTCTGGAATTCCGTAAGCATTGCAGTCAGCACATGAACAGATGAATTTGATTCATGAAATTGTTTTTTAAAATGTCTATGGAAAGATTCAGCCCCATTTGTCTTTCGGGGATAGCTTGATGAACAAATAGCCCATAACACCGGTGGAAATTTATCTACTGTTCAGCAGTAAGCCTACTGCCATACTAGCGCCATATAGGCCGTGTTCGTAATACTGTTCATCAGTGCTGCCACACCAGTAGGCCTACCACATGGGTGTGTTCGTAAATTCAGAAATTAAAAGTTAGAGCTTAGAGCCACGTATTTAAAAAATATTGCGGCAAAGTAGATTGCCTAAATTTATGTAGTCGCTGTGTGGTTAATTTGTTACATTCATTTGCGGTACTGTAACCAGAATTTTTGCGGTAATGTAACAGTATCCCACGGGCAATTCTGCGCAAATGGCATGCACCCGTATTTTTTGGTAGCTGAATTTTGTTATTTCAATCTCACCTGTGTTTTTACTTCCTCATTTATTTATTATTGACTTACGATTTAATTGATCCAGCAGGTAAGTATGATGTGAATAGTTGCGTTGGCAAATTAATCGATGTATAGATCCCCATCATGATTCAACTTGACCACCATCTTGAAAAGCTGTTAGTGATAATTACGCAAGTACTGTTTTTATTATTTGCTACTGGCGAAAAAACGTGTGTTGTACACATGCATTCGATAATTTCGGAAATTTAACATTTCCTCGATCCTCTAATAACCCTTTATTTCTTCTAACTCTTTATCACTCTTTAACCGGAATGTACAGTACTACGGTATTACTGAAATTTCATGACGATATATGAAATACCAACATTTTATCTGTGCCATAAAACGCAGTTTCGAAGTAAGTCTATCTACAACCGATTATATAAAGTACCGACTAAACAAAATACACATTGGAATGATAATTCTTTCACACTGGCCGTCTATAGGCTAAGCTGGATAGATAGAATCAGACTGAAAAATACACATTGCACATATGACTTCACGTACAAACAAAGTTAAAAAAAAACTGAAACGAAATATTGAATATCACCCAATTCATTATCCCTATTACCAGATCTAGGGCATTACAGCCGTTTCATTGCCAAGAACGAAGTAATTGAAATCTAGGACATGGCACATGTGAGAACATTTTTTCACTAGGAAAATTCCTTGTAACTTTAGTCTATATACATATACATATACATATATATGTATATATTTAAAATTAACTATCAATCTAGAATCAATTCAGTAAGTGCAGCTTTAGAACGCTATCCGACAGCTACGCCTGAAAGCTTATTTTATTTTACCGTGAGTAGCCAGGTTTTAAAGAGGTTGAATGACTGTAATGTAAAAATAAGCATTTCACTACATCGTGGTTATGACATTTTCATGTCCAAATACTTAGATGAGATAGCTGGAAAGTTTCTCGTCCAATCACAGTATTTTTCACTAGTCATCACGTAGCATTCGTAGGCTACATAAGAGCTAAAGTGTCCTACAGCAAAATACTGGAAGAATATAAAACATAAAACCCAAAACCCAAACTTGTTTCATTCTTTTCTTCTTCTTCTTCTTCTTCTTCTTCTTCTTCTTCTTCTTCTTCTTCTTCCTCTTCTTCTTCTTCTTCTTGAAGGGATGTTAATATAGAAGATGCTGCAGCTAAGGATTCCACAGAAGAGCGTTTTCAGGAGATGTCATAGGTCTACTAGTTTATGTATACATACTAGGATATTTTAAATCTTAACGTAAACAGTAACGGATAAAAACAACTGCTCACTATTTCCAAGTGATACATTATATATTAATAGATGTAGGCTACTCCCGAACAGCATTAGTCAGTAACGGGATAGCTAGACATTGTTGCAAGTTCACAGATGAATCCTTACTGTATTTCAGAGCTGCTAATTTACCTGCTGATAATAGCACATTTCGAAAGATTTTGAACTTCATGTCTTTTTCAGTTGTAGCTTCCTTAAGCCTCGTCTTAAAATCTACCATAACCTTGCTGGTGAAATCATGTTAAATTCTGTAATCATTTTAAGACGGAAAGTTTCTCCTGTAGGTATTTTGTTTAATATAATCTTTTTGCATTTCTGAACTCAGCGTACACATCTTCAATATTAAAATCACAACCTAAATTCTTTTTTGTATAAGTTCTCTTATGTAGTGACATTTTTAGGTCAGAATATTTTTTAAGTGTATTCTATAATTCACGAAAACCGTCATTCAGTTTATTCAGATTATCTTAAGTTGCAATCATCAGTGCCACTTCCTTTTTATATCTTTGATATTGCTAAAATATTTTCTCAATTATTTCGGAACTATACCCTTGCTGTAGTAATCAACAGCTATTTTTGTCGTCAAAAAAGTCTTAGCTGCTTCTAAATGCTTTACTTTACTCCAACTCTTTATGCCATAAAAGCTATGAACAATTATAATGAAATAATTATATACTTCACATCCATAAGCCGCACACATAATTAATATTATTAAAATGACAGCTAATTACAGTGATCAGTAGCATAAAAACATTCCGCAGAAATAACAACAAATAAAACTTGCACAATGGACTTATTGTAGTATATACCCTGAAAATCGTGAGGATACTTAGAAGTAAACAACGATGTGGGAATTTATTATTGTGTACTTCTGCGAAAAAGTAATTTTACTTTGCAAAGTTGCATTAAATTCGAAATCAGCAGTATGTAGAACTTCAGTGAGTGTACTTACAGATAAATCTTACCCTTAGAAATTCAATGTTGCTAATATCTTAAAAATGCAATTTTGGTCTTAACATACATTACCACTGAGGTACAGAACATTTCGTAAAGTGATATATAGCTTTTCTGCACAAGTAGGCTATTTTAAAACAAAAATTTGCTCACACATAATCAACATCAGCATAATCATAATCATAATCATAATCAACAGCCTAATGGCTCTTGGCTTTTGAACCTCAAACAAAGGACTAAACGAAATAAACAAAATTTATTATAATATTAAAATTAACATGAACAGAAATGATATTTTAAATTCCGGTTGTTTATTATATTGTTTAATTTGATGCTTTGAAGGCTTGAAGATTGTTTCGTGATATCAATCGATATCGCAATATCTGGATTTTGGCTGTTCGTTAAATCACTACACAAGCTTTCTTCATGAATTGTTAAACATTTCAACAATTCAACAACATTTCAACAATTGTTAAACATTTCATACAATTTAACTTAGCTTTTAGTTTGTCTTGTTAAGTTAATTGTGTTTATTACAAATACTTTATGTATCTTCTTATTTATCCCCTTGGAGGGCAGAAGTTCAAGTCTGATGAAGACGTCCAATCGGCGGTGAAAGAGTGGCTACAGCGTTAACCAAAATAATTTTTCTCACGCGGTATCGAAGTGTGTTGAACTAGGAGGGGACTAAGTAGAAAAATAATGTACAAGCAAACATTCATCCTGCAGTAAAATAGTGGGAAAAAATTATTGCGGTTTTCATTTGATTCTCCCTCGTAGTATGGTCAAGAACTGGAAAGTATAGGGAAAAAGGAATTTAATACTCCCAATTCTATCAACTTATTCACTCAGAATCCTGCTTTATATCGTTATTTTGAAACACCTTTTCATATTAAAACTAAGTTTGATACTGTTATTTTGAATCGCCTTGCGTGATACTTTCCAGTTCCATTAGGACACTGAGCTGTTATCCGAAGTAAAATTGATCACAAAGGGAGCAAAAAATAAGACACGGTCTGGCAAGCCACCCACAAACAAAGTTGATGAGCATGTAGTTATCCATGAATCACTGTCTGCAAAAAGAAAGGGTAAATTCAGCTTGTGACGGCATCCTTTTAGCGCTTGATCGCTACAAATTCAGGGATTTAGGACCTTCACACATGGCTGACTTTCGCTGTACAGAATTTTATACATAAACTGTCTAGTATAGATACGAAGCATGGATTTCCTCAGGATAATACTGTTGACTCTAACCTGTGCTGTGAACATGGTTCCTATTTTATATCAGCAGCACTCTTTCTTTATGAATAACAAGAATCATACTTTACAAAATGAACAAGATTTTAGGTAGATTTTCGAAGAAAAATCTACCTATTGCAATGGATACCACTTTATGATTTTCGAAAAATTCTTTCATATCTTTACGTTTCATGCTCCCCTAAGTACGAAACCACCGTCCGTTAAAAAAAAAATTTGTGATATTTATATATATATATATATATATATTTATATATATCTTTACACGATAGCGGCCGTAATTTTGAAGATATTTGAACCAAATTTTATTATGTTATTTCTAGGCCCAATAGTTCGGACAAGTTCGTTAATGGGCAAAATTGGCCCAAGGGGGTGGTCGGGGGAGGGGGTTGAAATTTTAAAACATTTATATCTCGGCCCCTATGAAGTATAGAGGGAAACTTTGTTTGAATAAATTAGAGTACTCCCTATGGAGTTCACAGTGACACCAACAATTCGGGGGTTCGAGTGAGGGTGGGGGTGGGGGTGGGGGTGGGGGATGAAAATTCGAAACTTTTGAAACCACGTCTTGTGGAGTATCGTTGAAAAGCTCTTGATGAGTACTCTACAAATCAATAAATAGTTTCTTGATAGCTCTCATATGACGCGAGATTTTAATGTTTGAAAATAATAACACTTAAAAGAATTATTATAATATCATAATTTTGTCTTGTTTAGCGGCTTTGCTAATTTTATTCATTGCTGATCTTGCGCACGGCCTCCCAGAATATTATATCCTATTCTTGTTGTCAAAACAAATGATTGTAGGCTCTTCCTCTTTACCGAATTCAGTTCTTATTACTGCAGGTTTACCATGCCAAGGCTAAAGAAAAAGAGGCCTATCCAGCGACAATAAATTAAACCAAAAGCACTTCGAAATCTACCTCCGCCTGTAGGCCTGCCTAAAGGGATTTTTTTCCTCTGAGGACGTATGACTAGAGCCCGACTTCTTTGTAATTAACCTACAACCGCCCAGTGATCTATTTCTATACTCTCAGTTTTTATGTTAATTATAGCCTACGTAATTGTAATGTAACTTTTTCAGGCAAATTTATTAAACCGACTGTCAACTTATTCTAGGATTCAAAATTGGTGAATTGTCTTTACTTTATATGAGATGTACGGCTTATATGAGACAACATGAAAATAAAAACGCAAAACATAATTTTAATATGTATGCCTAATATATATTTTTTCACCTAAAGTAAAATGATTTTCAGTGAGTGCAGTGCTAAAGCACCCTGTCAAAATTCGCGCTTGCCTTACACCATTTATTTTATCTACATAGGCCCTCCCCATCCTGTACCACAGGCAATTAGCACTGCACTGACCGGAGATTCGAACCTGCAATGTTCTGTGTATGTGGCAGTGACCACTCACTTGTCGGTGCATCTAAAATCAGCTTCTTTATGCTTTACACATATTTTTGACTCAACTCCCAGACTGAATGCAAAAATGACACATCTTTTTAATTTCTATGATTACATAATAGAATATTCTTGCTACCGTATAAAGACACAGTTTCAGCTTCAAGAACCATAATTAATAGCTATATATCTTTACGTTAAACTGATAAACAGTTGCATGTATATATTATTATGCAGGAACATAACATTATGGATGTCACGAAAAATAATTATAGCAGAAATGTAAACGGAAACGACAGTGTAATAAAGGAGAAATGGAGGAGTACAAAGATGATGTGGACCATACCTTGGTACAATTTGCCTAACAGGAAGTACATGGCAATTATATCATTATATGTTAAAGTTGTGTATATAAACACAATGCCAGGGACTGAAGATAAACTACCATTAATTTCTTTCCTACAACATTATAAATCACTCCAAAGCTGCATGCAAAACTGACCTAACTGTGGACTTGCTATTCTGTTTTAAGAACAAGATGTGGTGGGATGGTAGGACGATCGGTGTAAATAACCTTCTGTTGGTTCAAGAAAGGATCTATGAAACTGACTCCTGGAGCTTTCATTTGTATTCGAAAGGAGTTGAAGGAGAGGATTCATGAGATCTTCTCTCCAGAAATTCTTAATCCTCCGAAGCTCTGTCATTAGTTCGCAGCAGCCTCATCCCCACCATTTTCCCCTAATGGAGAAGTGCGTTGAGTTACGTAGGCCTAATGAATGGTAACTTAGCAAGATAATTAATTTAATACATATATGCTATTATAAAACTCATTTACAGTGATTCCAATACAAGAGTTGGTAATTAATGGGAGTTTATTTGAAATGTTTTAATAAAATATGTTGTTTCTCACGTCCTAATCTCCAAGGCTAAAGGATATATTGTACTAATAAAATTGGTAGAATACCACTTGAGCCCAGTTCACACATTTATTGTACCAACAAGTACAATTATGGGCTGGAGTTTTCAGAATCTATAATGCTAATAATACTAATAATAATGCTAATAATAATAATTCTAACAAAAATTACGATGTTCGTAATAATAATAAAGATAATAATAATAATGATAATAATAATCATCATCTCTACTTGCCTGGCAGAATTAAGGCTATCGAGTCTTTTCTTCCACACAAACAGGTTTTAGAGAAGATATAAATTGCAGAGAAACCCAATATATGAAACAATTTATAAGCCAAAGACTTAAAAGTACAATTAACATATTAATTAATTAATTATAATTCATTTTAACAGGAAAATATAAAGCTACAATTTTAACATAATGCAGAATCCATTACATCATTAACAAAATGACTTTGTGACGAATCTGATCTGGGAATCACTTAAGCAAAGGAGAATAAAAAGAATCTAAATAAAAACCATGAAAGAAAAAGAGAAAACTATATGATACAACATGGAATACTAAGAAATACAAGATAAATGTGAAGAAGAAGACAGGGTAAAGCATTATGCTACAGAGAGAGACAGAGAGAATACATTGATAGCATCTATTTTATGTCTGAACCGTTCCAGTACTGTTAAACTTTAAAAGGACTATAATTTATGTAATAAGATTTTTTAACTTAATGATCACATTGTGTTACTGTTTTATACGTATTCGATTTAAAATGCCGAAAAAGTGAGTTTCTTGTTTTATTCAGATGATTTTCTTCTTCCGTTCGATATAATTATATATATTCCTCTATTTCACTCTCAACGTTGACAAAGAAGTTTCACTTCTGTCGCGTGGCGTTCCACGCACCCGATATTTTTCTTTTATTTTCACAAACTCAACCTCCTTATTTCCCAACTGATAGGCTAAGTGTTTTAGTGTTTCATAATGGCATTTAAAAAATCCCGAAAATGGACTTATCCTCTTTATTTCTTCAACCTTTCATAGGCCTATGTGAAAAAGGGAATGTTTCATTTTAAATTTAGGAATGTCGTGTTATGTTAGGTATGGATTCCTGCACAAGACTTTCAATTAATAACTATGGGTTTCACAAGAGGCTCATTCAATCGCTGCATCAAATAATTATTGCTTTTGTTAGACTGCCACTGACAATATTATATTATAACATTTCACATCTAAATCAGACGTTGGTAGTGATCTATCTGTTGTGAATTACAGTTTTTCTCCCAAGAACGCTTGAATGGAATCTGAATTAATACCTGTGAGCCTCCGATGAAAACCGCAGGTTGTGTTCGCTGCTTACCGACACTTGAAGATACTTGGGATACTTTCCCCAATAGTTGAGGGGCTCGCAAGTTCCGAATCGCCAGGTTGGTGAAAACCCGAAGCTCGGTAATGAAAACATTAAGCTATGCTTACCCTCATCTTCCCTAACGCAGAGGGCCTCTAAATTATCCATTAGCTATAACCACTACAAAACAATGCACGGAATCAATAGGCCAACAAGGAGAATAGAGTCGCTCTGAATTCCACCACAATTACAACGCATTAATAATGTAGTTGCAGTCCCCGGTATTGCTGCTGGTTCTAACAGTAAATATAAAATGCCAGACTTGGAAATCAGCCCATTAAAAGCCATTTATTTATCAATGTCTGTCCATTCAGTTCTTCTTTCCTTTGTGCCTGCGGGTGTAATACGTAATTAAAGTTGTAAACAGACAAACCAAATAGCAATATCTTCATCTATAAAACTACATTATGACGGTTGATTGATTTTATGACTAATGACGGGAGTGTAGTAGCGTTATCATCGCGTAATTGTTGTTATCGATTTTTTTCTCATTTAGACCTATGAACAATGGGCAATGAGATTGAAAAGAATAGAAAATGAGGAAGAAAGGGAGAAGAAGTAGTAGAAAAATATTATGGTGATGAAGACGAAGAACAATGAAAGGAAAGAAGATTATGACTTGCCCATACGCAGCAACCTACTGTGCAAGTTCACAACTGCATAGCCTATCAAGAAGGCCATACTGATGTGAACGAGTCCATATAAGACTGGACTCATAAAAGCTTGAAAGATCGTGGGCATACGCAGTTATCGACCTATTCACATTAAAATTTCATCAAATTCATTTCACTATAGACCTATTACCCTGCAAACTTCCACCAGTTCTAAGAATATACTGCAGCTAATGGACTGGTATCGATCGATAGCATTCACTAATAAAACGGTACAGGCATTCTGCAAATGCACTAATACTAATGAATCATGAAATCTCCCAGGACATTAAATTATAAGAAAAAATTCCAGATAACATAAAGATAATATTTTACTATAGAGTGCCATGCTCTTTAAGAAAAAGCAATTAGATAACCGACCGCCGGGGTGTTCTTGTGGTTAGCTTTGCTGACTACAGAACCCTCGGCCCGGTTACCTCTTCGGATTTTTCTGGTATAGAGAGGTCTGGAACGGGGTGCACTCAGCCTCATGATTCAAATTGAGGAGCTACTTGATAGAGAAGTAGCGACTCCGGTCATGGAAACCACCATTAACGGCCGTGGGTGTCGGCATGCTGACCACATGCCCCCAATCCTGCAATCTGCCTATGGTAGATGATGCAGCGGTCGGGTGATAGGCCTTGTCCGTTCAGGGATGTAGCGCCACGGAGTTTAGTTTAATTACATAACCGGAGTGTGTGTGTGGGGGGAGGGGGTATAGAGAAACAAGGTGAATAAGTAAATTGCAACATTGGTTATAGCCTATATAAGCTATAGGCCTATGTGTAAGCTATATGTATAAGACCTAAACAGGGGATTTCCTTATGCAAACTATATGTAGGCCTATATAAAAATTAAACATTTTCACGATACCTGAATATTATTTGTATGAAGAAGTCATCTGATTTATGAACACTGTCAAACAAATATATATGTATACTAGCTTCGGCGTCGCCCGGGTTTTTTATTTTGTAATTGGAAATTAACTTATGAAGGACGTTAGATTTTTTAATTCTAGGTCCTAATATAGGTATTTATAATTTGAAATAGGAAGAACGACTCATCACACTCAAAACTATTCCCTCAAATAACGCTTGTTATAGCTTTTTATGGCTCATAGATGATGTAGAATTGTGCATACCATCGCTTGTACAGTACACAGCAAGCCTGGTAGGGGTTCAAATAAGAAGAAACAGAAATTCCGGTAACATAAAATTGTATTACCGTGGCAGAGAATTTTTATTTCTTACTCTCATGCATAGGTGTACCGAGGGGGGGGGGTTTGGGGGTTTGAACCCCCCCCCCCCCCCATTGATTAAAAACAGAAAAATTGTATAATTTTTTTAAGTCTGCCCATAAATTACTTAATACAAGTATAAAGCGTGGGAAGCTTAAAACTCGTTATTTTGCGTCTTAATTTTTAAAATTTTCCGGGGAAGGATCCCCGGAAGCTTAAAACTCGTTATTTTGCATCTTAATTTTAAAATTTTCCGGGGGAGGACCCCCGACCCCCCTCTCTCTGGTGGGGGGATTCCATACCCCGCGGATTTTATAACCCCCCCATATGGTCGGCCTGGTTACGCCTATGCTCTCATGTTACTATAAAACCGTTTTGGGGATGAAATTAAACAGAAATGCAATAACTTATCACTTTCATACTTCTCTTCCCAAAACATATTACCTTACCTCGTATTGTTTTCTCTATTTCCAGGCTAGATAAAGTTATGTGACTGCATTATTTTCGTGGATTTAATTCTGTAATACTTATTTATAACATAATTACTGTATATTGATAGATTTTCTAAATTGTCAAAGTCACGTTTCATTTATTTCCAAACCCATCTGAGACCAGTGGCAACAATACACTGTTGTGATTTGGATTTGATAATTCTGTGTAAAAAGGGATTAAGTATTCTCTAAAACTTTGATTTTTGGCATTTAAAATCAACATTTTTCAAAATCCTTTCTAAGTGAGCACCTACATTATGAAACGAAGGTACTGTCAAAATTCCAAGTCTCTACCTATTATAGTTTAGGCTCTACGTTGATTCCTGTCAGTCAGTCATTCATTCATTCATTCATTCAGTCAGTCAGGACAAAGCCTCTTATATATATATAGATGTACATAAAAATACACCACACCGCTTCACTACAACCTAATTTTGTTATACTCGTATTTGCAATTTAGCAGGTAGCATCATCATTCTTTTTTATCATAGCAGTTTAATTCTGAACGGATCGTGGCTTTCTAATGAAGCTCATTTCCATTCTCTCCAGGGGAAACTGGTTAAATAAATTTCGTGCTGGTAGTTGCATAAAGTTTGGCAATTGGTGAGAAGCGCAGAGGGTGGGGTTGAGAGGAAATGAAGAACCCCGAGGGGTGTGAATGAGGACCGATTTTAATAATTGTAACCTTTCAGTTGGTAAATAGTAGGTATGCCTTATAATTCAGTGACCAATGCAAAGTCCTGATGACCTTAGGAATATTTCTCGTTCCAAGAAACATTACGTCGACATTACTGTCAGCATTTCTTTTGTGCTTCATGGAGACACGAATTCAGTACGTGAATACTGTTTAACTTAAACATGTGTTCTGATTGCCGTTCATGGAAACCAGCAATCCCACTGACATTTTCCTAATCGATTTCAAATTCAAAGCCCACTGATGGTTTCACTTATTGATTGATCATATTAATGTATACAAATAAATTCAGCTTTGAAACTTGCAAGTGTTAAAACAATCGCATAAGCAAGCGTGTTAGTATATGACCTGACCTTGGGAACAAACCTATAGCCTATTGCAGTGGTCTTCAACTTTTTAGGTAGATTTCGAGGAAAAATCTACCTATTGCAATCGATACCATGTCATAGTTTTCGAAAAATTATTTCATATATTTACGTTTCATGCTTCCCTAAGTACGAAACCACCGCCAGTTCAACTTTTTTTATGATATATATATATCTTTACACACCGTAATTGTGAAGATATTTGAACCAAATTTTATTATTATGTTATTTCTAGGCCCAATAGTTCGGACAAGTTCTTGGCACAAGGGGGGTCGGGGGTTGAAATGTTGAAAACTTTATATCTCGGCCCCTGTGATGTATAGAGAGAAACTTTGTTTGAATAAATTAGAGTACTCCCTACGGAGTCCACAGTGACACCAACGATTTGGGGGGTTTGGGGGGTACGAGGGGGTGGGGGATGAAAATTAAAAATGTTTGAAACCACGTCTTATGGGGTATCGCTGAAAAGCTCTTGATGAGTACTCTACAAATCAATAACTAGTTTCTCGATAGCTCTCATATAAGGCGAGATTTGAATGTTTTAAAAAGTGCTCCTTCCTCTTTTTTGCAGTTATTATTGCGGGTTTGTCAAGCCAAGGCTAAAGAAGAAGAGTGATGCGCAGCGACAATTAATTAAACCAAAAGCACTTCGAAATATACCTCAGCCTATAGGCCTGCCTAAAGGGTTTTTTTTTAACTAAAGGTGTAAGATCAGCGGGCCGCACTGATTTATTTATTTATTAATAGCATCATAATTACGTAACATAAACATATAATATATTACAATAACTGTAGGGATTACTTAACTTTATACATGGGTACGTTCTATATTTTGTCTTGGACTTTGCAATGTTAATGAGCAACATAAAGCATACTAAAAATCTTGAATTTAATGTGAGACTGACACTTTTTCTTTGTCACTAAATTGTCAGTATTGACTTTAATGGTGGAAGAAGAAATAATTCGAAAGTAGTAAGTAAGTGTCGGAGAGTCTGTTCCTCAATTTTCACTTCACGATTTTCATTCTAAAGAAAAGCTTCAAACGTAATTATGCAAAGGGCCAAACAGTGATGCTATGAACAGAGCATTGAGCGGATTGCTGGAAATTTGTCTACCTCAACATAGTTAGAACTCCAAAAGTTTCACTTACTTACTTACTTACTTTAATTACTTACTTTTTCAATGGCAATATACAATTCACCAGAATCTAAAGAAATATTTTTATATATTTTATGGAACCGGAAGATTCATTGCCGCGCTTACCTGAGCCCGCCAATCAACCCTATTCTGTGCTAACTCCATCCAATCATTCTTAAATTTCTCTTTTAAATTAATACACTGCAATTCAGTAAGTTCCATCTGCACGTTGCTGGAGCGTCCATACTAATTGGAGTAGTATTTTTTCATTGGGTATAAATCATGAAACTTGTTGCTGAAGTCAGATCTTAGAATGGCAAGCTATCCAAAATATGCCATCCAATTACGGTCCTCGTCAAAGAATACTATGTTTACTTTTAGTTAAAGACTAGTAGGGCCTATTTGTTTGCAGCCCGCGAAAAATTAAGACGCCGGCCGCGGGTTGAAGACCGCAGGTATAATGTCACTGATGCCTAATGAATTAAAGGAGGAACATTTTCAGTTAACATAGCGCGGTCAGCAAGATTAATTATTATTTTCACTGTAGGCTCTGAGTATTTTTTACTTGCTATTTGTAAATGAAAATAAATTTTACCATAATTTGAGATTTTCTATCTTGTAAATTTATATATCTGATAAGTGCAGACTCTCTTGTAGACACCTTCCATGCAGGCAATTAATTAATCCTGACTTCACTGCATCCAGGTACCTATCTTTGTAAGTGATGTAATAAAATAGCAGATCTTCCAGCTATGTGTTGGGAAGCCCTGGCAGCATGATGCACTGGACAGAATAAATTGCATTGGGTCAATTGGCTGGATGGAAATGTTTAATATGGCCGGGAGGCTTGTATATAAAATTGCGGGCTCTCCAATCAAACAGAACTAGCAATTACAATGGTAGTGTTCAGACCAACATGTTATGTAACATATTATAGTGGGGGAGACATTTCCTTTTAAAATTGATATGTTTCTTTCATGAAGAGGAGTCTACGGATGTTACCGACAGGATGTGCCTTGCAAAATATTTTCAGACCGGTTCCAAAGTAAGATCTTGTTGCTACGGAGTACGTGCTTGCTACAGTATGGGTCTCCTCGAATTTCATATCCATCGTTTAGAAACTTTACTACAAGCAGTCTTGTATTATTACTAGTTTATTTCTGTTGTCTTCTTTTCACTTTTGGTTTTTCCACTAGTTACGTTCTACAAGATTATATATATTTATTTCTGTTTCTTCTTATTCCAACCCCTATCAGGAATGGTATGTAGAAGCAACGGAATGCAAGATTCGACATCCTCTATGAGCCGTAAAAAAGTTATATCTCGATTCTCGAGTATTATGAGGGAATAGTTTGAGTGTGATAAGTCGTTCTTCCTCATTTCAAATGTTACGTACATATTATATAAGGACCCAGAGTTTCAAAATCGAAAGTCCTCCATAACTTAATTTGAAATTACAAAATACAAAGCCCGGGCGATGCCTTTTCAGCTAGTACATATATATAAAATTCTTTCCATGTTTTTGTATTTTGGCCATAAACTTTTTGAACTGCTCAAGAACAGTACGTCTATAAATTTTTCTGTACTTTTGTGAATCTTGACCAGGTGGTCGAGATGGCAAAGACGTTTTCTTTATTCAGGAGATCCCGGGGTCAAATCTCATGGTCGCCAATTAAGTTTGGTTTTTTCATGGTTTCCCCAGTCGTAAAGGTAAATCCCGAATTGGATATTTACTTGCCATAACAAATCGCCGCTATTTCAATCTGTACCATAGCCATTCAAATTGAACATCAGTTGCAATTAACAGAATTCATAACATATCAACAATAGAAAACAGATGCACATCAACAGTTTCATGGGCTACTGGTATAGGCCTACACGCAAAACCTGACTCGTGACATGACCTCGATGTTCAAACGAGTATAAATAAACCTGATTTATTAAAAACAAGAAATGTTAACGGATTCATTCTTTTTCCCTAGATTACTTAGCTCTGTTAATTGTGAGTCATTTGTTTATTTGACAATATCATTGAATTTTTCTAGAATATCGTACGTGATTTTAGAAGGGTTCTTGTTATGTGACACACTAATAAAGATTACTCTATCCTTCATACTTCAATCTAGAGTAAGCGGATGATTTGCGGGAGTGCGCACTCACTTGTCTAAAGCTCATTCGAACTCGAAAAGCCTGTTATTCCCAAACAAAAATACTAACAAAATCGTAATAGGAGTTTTCGAGGGGGAAAACTGCATGTATAGTGGTGGTAAAATTAAGCGAAAGTCGCCGCCATCCTACCTGTAACATCCCGAAAGATAGTCTACTTACCACATTATAAAAGTTATTTTTTAAAACGATTTTTAGTTTTGAGCCTCGCTGCTCTCTCTCTTTCTCTCTCTCTCTCTCTCCCTCTCTCATAGCAAGTATTACAAAATTACTGCACTTACCTGTCTGTACTGCTGCTTACTCCATATGAATTCTTAATAAGTAAAGAGTATTTGGAGAGCAAAATATCCGACAGAATTAAAGAAACCTACAAAACACGGCACTTTTATCACTTATCTATATAAAGTGTTGTAGATACTTTCATACATTATCTCGTTAAAAAATTAAAAATAATAAAAAAGTATATATACCTAGGAATAAACGGAACTCCGTTAATCGTGGCTTGGATTATAGAGGTGAACTGTATTCTTATTTCCTACTGTGAAATCTTGATAGATAATGAAAACGATCCAGAAAGAAATAGGCTAGTTACTTAACTCTACACATGAATTGAAGTTTACGTTAGCTCCAATAAATAAGAAATCAGTACATCACTGCGTTATGAATAGGAGTTTCCGGATCAGACTGTCTCACACTTCAAGAACTGCAACTTTCTAACGCTGGTGGACTCTTTTTTTCAAGATCAACAGGGATTTCCCCGGATTCACTGCCAACTCACATTAGTTCCGTTGTTATATTCGCCACACTAACCACTAGCTCGACACTTGTTACGCCACTGGCATGACATAAAATTATTCAACACATTCTGCATTACGTAACAAATTCGGGGAACGATAACTAACTCGATTCTTTGTAGTTTAAAACATTTATGAAGTGAAATTCAATGACAGCGACTGGGGTATTTGCTGTACCACATGTAATTTTTATCTGTAATTAAAATGGAGAATTCTGTTAACAGAAAACTGGATATAAATGACATTATGCACTGCCTGAAACTGTTATTACCAGAACATTCTCCATTCTGCCACATGATGAGATTTCCTTTTTTAATCAACACATTTTCATGTAAACATTTTTATTTTAAAGGAAAATTTTCCAGAGCCGGTAATCGAACAAGCATCCACGTGTTCTACCAGTGGTCCATAACAAGAAAATATATAAGCGAAGTCTTTCTCTAGTCCTCTCAGAACTAGGGTAGCACCTTTCCGGATTTTACCCTGAGTCTTGTACCTCATCTCCGGCCTCTGAGTGAAACGAAAATTTCTCCAGGGAATTCAAAAAATCAGTACATACCTAAGTGCTCCAAAAATGTCAAGCGTGAAGGAAGAAAAAAAACACTATGAATTTCGCCATGGTCTATTAAAGAACCAAGCGATATAGACTACTATTCTGTGCTCATTGCAGATAACATGAAGATATTAAATCAACGGATTTTCCCAACTTTTGAGGTTGGTCAAAGAATAACATTCATACCTGTTAGCAATGCATAGGCCTATGCCGAGCATGCATTTTCGACAAAAGTGTAAAGTTAGTTAAGGCAGAATTCTGTGTTAAATGAAATCTCAGAATGACTCAGCAATTTTCAGCGTATTTCGCGCCAAAGAGGATTAAAAGTCTTGCCAAATATTATCAGATCTTCGTTATTCATCAGATTATGAGTATTGCATATATGTCTGTGTCATGCTAACTGTTGTTGGAATTACAGCTCTCGGTTTTAAAAAAATGGAAGATTAGTTAATGTTCACTATTCATTATCAACCTATTGTAAAAAAATGCATAACATTTTTTACATCACTTTTTGTTCAGTGTTGTATACATAGCTACAATATGTATATATGTATAGGCTATGTATGTATGTACGTAAGTATGTATAAATAACTAGAGTTATTTAATCTGGTTTATTTCTCGGGGTTTAGTTTAATTAAAAGTGATCATCGTATTCAGAGCATCTCTTTTATTATATGAACACAGCCACGGTGAAATAATAGACAGAACTCTTATATGTGTAACACATTCCCGGTAGAAATTACATTTAATTGCAAGAGAATTTGATATGAACTGTTTACGTTTATTGCTGCCAAGATGTTATGTACTCATGTGCGAATGATTTCATAGCCCAGCAAAAATGCTGCTGCATAAGTACGAAAGTATCACAGTCTAATATTTTAAAATACTTTAGAGTGTCTCGTGTAGTAAGAACTATTTCCATGCCAGAAAGTTAAGACATTAACCTGCAGCGTTATTAAAAAAAATTAAGTAATGCCAGGCTTGTTGAACCATTCAGCTTAACTTCGGCAGGTTGTATAGTACTGTCCGTGCATTTAGACGTGAACACTGTAAACACAATGCGCAGTGGTATCAGTCTCACGTGATCCATACTAGCAACACACTCCCCTTCCGTACCGCCCTATGTCTGCGGCGCATGCAAGTGTTCACGTCTAAATGCACAGGCAGTACATATTTCGAACGTCAGTAGTAATGGGGCAGGGTATCGGGAAATATAAACGGTGCCAAGAAGAGGAAAATTTCCCCACCTATCATAGCACAACAATAATGAAGAAACAAATATCTGATAATTTATTGCAAGAAGTTTTAAGTCGAGCAATAACTTTAATTGTAGATCAATGTCATGCACGGATAAAAAGTTTCAAAAACGTATTACAGTTTAGAATCTATAGTAATTTTATATGCAGTGTGAAACAGCTACAGTACAGGGTAAAATTCACTGGTAAAATATTATTATATTGTTTTAATTTAAAGGTATAAGAAAATTTACTATCCCCTTATTTAACTACGATTTGAGAAGTCAAGAGCTGCTGCTGAACATATACTAAATAGAGGTATCTTCTAAAAACGTAATCTGTAGATAGTTTTGAATGAAAGAACATTATATTTTCCATTCATCAAAATTTTATTACCAGTCGAAAACTTGCACTTACGCTTCGGTCGAAAAAAGAATATTAGTTTTTGTCTCTTGTGAGTCTCTTGTAAAATATACACACATAAATACACACAAATAATTGTAACTGTTTAATTGAATTTAAGATCTTTTATTTGTATAATACTTTAGAATTGTGAAGTTCTTCCAAGATGACGCATAATGCAAGACCAAATAAAGCCACAGTTAAATCGATAACCATCCTATTAATCTAACCCTCCTATCTGTAAAATAATAAATGATTCACTGAATAAAAGTGCTGAGTAATATCCGAAAGGAAGAATGAATCATTCCAGCTTCTGTAACATTAATTTTGAAAATGACAGAATGTACTGACTTTAAACATAGATTAAAAAAAGAAAAATTGATGATACTGTAATGAATTGGAAAACTCATATTATGATAGAGATGAAGCAGCAGTTCCCTGTATAAAATGTGAATCACTCTGACTGAGAATCTTAGAGATGTAGCTCTATGTGAACAGGAACGGATACAGGATTTCGTTGGGGGGGGGGCAATTTTTGTTATCTTCCAGAAAATTCGTTGAAATAAAAAAATATGATAAAATTTTAGTTTTTTTATCCATGTAATAGGCTTACTTGCATTTGAATAATGCTCTGTTTGGCTTTAAAAAAATGAAATAAAAACACAGGTTTAGAGAAAGAACAAAAAATTAATTTGACGCAATTAGTTACATAACATGGTTCTGAAATATTAAATTATAATTTCTTCCTACAGGTATTTGCAAACCTTGTAATCACTTCCTCGATGTCAATAGGAATATGCCTATGGATGTGCATAAGGGCAAGACCAAGGAGGCGGTTTTCAGTCATGGTTGCTCTTAAATATGTTTTAAGGCATCGCAACGACGAGAATGACACTCAGCAGATCCATTTGTCCCTGGAAGGACTAGTACAAATTCATGTATTATAGAAAATGCATCCTTATCGCACCTAACCAATGTGTCCAGTAATGATGTAATGATTCTTGTAAATAGGTAGTGATGTCCTTATAACGATAACAAAATTTTGAAATTGGTCATAATAAAGTGCTTCGGAAGTTAGTCGGGGGGCAGTTACACTATTGCCCCCCCCCCCGATTCCGCGCCTGTATGTGAAACACTTATGAAACTAAATGACAGGACCTCTTAATAAAAATATCCTGTTTTCTTAATAATTATTTTATTTGTGCATTCACTACTCGATTTCTTTTATCTACTATAAAAAAAATAGAAATACCACAAAATATAAGGTATTTTCACAATTTTGTAATTATTTTCAACACAAATTGAGTTGCAATCCAAAATACAATTTCACAGAACGTTACATAAAATATATGAAGTCATGAGGAGAAGAAAAATTGTATAGACTTATAATGCACGTTTTCTCCTTCAGTTGAATGTTAAATAAAGCAAATTACGTTTAAAATAACATAAATTAATGCTTGGCAATAAAGAACATGGTTTATGTAGGTGATGCAGGCCATATAATTTATTAACACATGGATTTAACGAAACAGCTCATAATAGACTACAGAGAAAAATTAGTCCTAGGAATCGAATCAGAATTTTTAGATTAGTTCGGCGATGACGAGATAATTCGGTTCACTAAACATATCCATTCCTTTTCCACATGTATTGACCACTACATATCTTAATATAAACGTTAAAATATCCACAATAGCAACGATGGACCAAAGTCTGAGGCTAAATACAGTATTTTATGGGACTGGTTATGTTCGCTATCACAGGTCTCGAAGAACATCGGTATTATATTAGCCGTGGGTGTTAGCAGACTAAACACTGCCCCCACTCCTACCATCAGCAGATGTACGAGGAAAAACTGAAATAGGTGACGTAGCGATGGGATTTAGTGAATTTAGGAATTTTAAAACAATATAGAGAAAACCAAAAGTCATGTTCTCATACCGGCCCAAATGATAATTTAACTTTCGGGTGGTAGGCCCTGTCCCGCTATGGGACGTAGTTTAGTTTATAATTTTAAAACAATATAGAGGGAACCAAACGTCATGTTCTCATATCGTCCCATATGATAACTTAACAGATAAAAAAAGCAGGTAGATAAAATTTGAATTACTTCGTTCCAATCCATATCCTCTGACAAGGAAGATACAATAGCAAAGTTGATGGACTAATATTCTGAAAATGTTTATATAAAGTATCTCTCGTTCAATTTCCGTATCTCTCGTTCAATTTTATTGTTCAAAATTACACGAAAAATATACATAAAAAAGTTGATACACCACCCGAAGAAGCAGAGTAAAGTGATCCTTTGTGGGGCAGTGGTCCAACGGCGGCCTTTACCGCCGGATCGCTCATTTTATTAGGGCAGGGTCGATCCCATGGATATGGTGCCAACAGAGAAGGATTAGGCAAACTGAAAAATCTCAACGACCTCATCAAGACTCGAGCCCGCGATCTCCCGGTTTTTGCGAAGTGCCTCAAACAACCGCGCCACGGTGTACCCCAAATGTTTATATAATACAACAAACGGTTATTACGTTATTACTTATTACATTCAAACTGTAAGTGCAGCAGAAATTTTACGGCGTAATTTGTTTACATAAATAGGACTTTTTGAAAGGTATCTCGAACTATCAAATTAATGTTAAGGACAAAGCAGTAGTAGGTTCAATCATTTTCAGTTAAGTTGAAGCACGGGGTGCAATTGTTAGTAATAATCGCAAGCCAGACATTCCTGAGGGTTTGTCTGTTGAGTAATGGTTATAGTCAATGCATGCGTTGTCACGAAAGCGCCTATACAACATAGGTATGCAGCGAAATATTTCGCATTCCGCTTTCCCAATTACAGATCCTAATATCTGGATAAGACAATACAAACATTACCAGAAAAGTGAGAATCACAATGTCATTAGCATTACGGTATTTAGTTCCAATATCTCGATCAGTACATTAGTTGCAAAACTGAGGATACTTACAAATGACAGAGTCAACTAGAGTATTACATTGAATACGTAAATGAATTGAAGTAAATGAAATAACTAACTAACTAACTAACTAACCGGTACCTGCTTCCCTCAATTCTTTGCACATAGGCCTTTCTTATATTATCTTCAGGAAGCCTGTATATTATATAAATAAATAAATATACATATATAATTTTTTATAAAGTGTACAACGAAGTGTTTTATAGTCTATTCTTATACAAGTTATTGTATTTTGTCATGACAAATTATGTATATAGCCAAGAATTTTAAACACCGATTTATACGCTATATTTAGAAACATAAAATTATAGTAAGTTACATAAAGTTAAAAGAGCATTATAATGTTTAAAACTGTAACCAACAAGAAATATACTACATAACTATATTAATTTAAAACATAGGGTAAAAATGTAAAACAACTTTTAAAATTTCTAATAACATAGGCCTATGTAATGGGCCGTTATAGTATATTGCGATACAAGTGCCGTAAGCGATGCATACGGATCGAGGAAAGAGTTTTTTTCAATTTCCGAGATCCGTTATGCGCTTACGGCACGAGTATTGCATGCTATTTTTTGCACGATGATTATTTATATCAATTTAATGATATTAATTGTGATATTACCTGAAAATATTTTGTATATAATATATATTCTTGAAGATAGATGTTTATTTCAGAAAGTGATTCGCATGTGTTTGTTGTTATGCGAACCGAATATTTGTCCTGGGGGGCCTTGTCCATAAAGGCTTGTATTATGATGTGCCGTAAGTAAATTCATAACCGCACGGAAACACTTACCGCACATAGCAACAAGATTGCGTGTGGGAATGTCAACTTACGATCCACGGAAACAACATTCGTAAGTACCACTAATTAGTTAAGTCGTGCAAAAATATTATTATAATGCCTCCGAATGAGCATTGCTCGTGAACAGAGGCGGAAGGATTTGTGACAGAACGGTATAGAAAGGAACAAAGTTGTTAAAATCTGCACAAATATATTATTTCCACTCTGTATCAAGTGCCTGACTTAAGAGTTCATCGCTCGGTGATAGAAATTGATAGTTTTCTACTTTATATAGAGAACTGACAATTTATCTTATGTTCAGATTTCAACAAACGATAATCGCGATTTTGTGTTTACCGCAAACCAAAAACGAAAAAAGCATCTCTGTTTACTTCAGTATAAATATACGTAAAAGATCCTTCCATGTCAAAGCACGTCAAGAAAGTCATTCCACATGGCTAGAGAGAAGAGAAGAAGAAAAAACTTGCATCTCCCCTTTCTCTACAACAACGCTGTTAAGTTATGCGGGTTTGAGCAGCATCAAGTTTCCGATGCCTGAGAAAGAGTTTTGGATATGTCAACACTGAACAACGGTTGACGACAACGGTTAAGAAAATTGATGACATGTCACGGCCCATTACTAAACGACTGGAATCCATCACAATCATCCTAGGCCCCGCTGACTAAGAAAAAGAGAATGCATAAAAAGAAGGTCACGGCTCGCAGGACATGATAAATATGAACTGCTTCAATAATGCAACATCAAACACAAACAGATGACAGATCTATTCAGGTTGTTTTAAATAGCTAATCTGAATATTCACATTTGAATCAATATTATGATCTGTGTTCAAACTACGAAGAATGAATAGGGATATTACCACTAAACGAAAATGAATAAAATGAATTCAGTGTCGCAGTTGTTTAGTGAATCACAGTTATTTTAATGCTATTTTTTGAAGTTTTCAAACGCTTCCTTCACCCCTATCTCAGTCGTATGAAATATGCTAGGGTCATGCCCTGGTTCGCTTTGCTAATGCTACTACTAATAATACTAGTAATACAGGGGTGCCCACCCCCCCCCCAAACGTCATGACTCACCCCCCCCAAACTTGATTGCTCACCCCCCCCAAACTTCATTGCTCATCTCGCCCCAAACTTCATTGCTCAACCCAATTGGCTGTCAACAAGGGGGGGGGGGCAATTTTTTAAATTAATTTTTTGTCGCTTTAACTTCTTGGGTCACTTTGTAACATTATATTAATAATATAATAAGTGCAACAATGACGTAGCCAGAAAATAATTGCGGGGAGGGTCGGAAGTGCCAGGGGGTTTGGAATACCTCCCGAAAAGGGGGTCGGGGGTCCATCCCCAGAACATTTTTAAGTATTGAACTAATGAAAATCACATTTTACGCTATTTCAGCACAAAAAAAACTAGTTAGGAAATTTGTTTACCATACTCAAAGAAATGCCAATGTAAATAAGAAATCATTACCTAAGTGGGGGGTCCACCTCCGGTAAATTTTTAAATATTGAACTAATGAAAATCACATTTTACGCTATTTTAGCACTCAAAAACTAGTTAGGAAATTTGTTTACCATACTCTAAGACATGCCAATGTAAACAAGAAAATGTTACCTAAGTCGGGTGTCCACCCCTGGGAAATTTTTAAATGTTGAACTAATGAAAATCACATTTTACGCTATTTTAGCACTGAAAAACTAGTTAGAAAATTTGTTTACTATACTCTAAGACATGGCAACTTATACAAGAAATTGTTACCTAAGTTATAATACTTATTACTAGTTATAAGAAAAGTTGAGTAACACATGGAACAGTGGACATAATAGGCCTACTCATTATGTTATGAAAAGAAAATAACTGCTATATCCTATTTGACACACCAACAAATCTTGTTTAATTAAATATTTTTTTAAAATACAAATATAGAATTTTAGGTTTTGACTTTTGGGGGGTCCAAACCCCCTGAACCCCCCTTTCCTAATTCACTGTGGATTCTACTTCCATGTTGTTGATTTGGTAAAATTTCTGCAATTCAAATAATTGTCTTAAAAGAAAAACACCTGACTATAATAATTATTAATATACATTTTTTTCCTTGCGCCCCCCCCCCACGCCCCCGGTATGGGCGCCCGTGGCTGTCGAAATTCTTCATCTTTATCTTTATAAAGAATTAGAATAGACCTTTTGAAGTTATAGAACTTGACTGTTTTTATTTTTAACATGTAAAACTCTAATTTTGCAACAATTTTCAACCCCCCCAGAAAATTCATAAATGTTAATATTTTGCCCCCCCCCCAGAAATTTCAATGACGGAAGTTGACCTAAAAATTCCTGAAAATTACCAGCATTATGAAAATAAACAGTAATAAACAAAGGACAAGATTTAAGTATTTTATATTGCTACTTTTATTATTGTTTTCTATTATTATTGTTATATTTACCATATTTGTTAATGAATGCCTTACAACTAAGAATTATTATATCCCTTTCTATGTAATGCTCGGAAAGTCCATTCTAAAGACAAAATATGGAAAATTGCAAAGTTATAAAATGACAATTTCCTACAAAATGACCAGTAGAAAATAAAATGCTGAAAGTGCAAAATAATAATAATAATAATAATAATAATAATAATAATAATTAATAAATAAAAATTAAATTAGGCTATTTTTGTTCGTTTTGAGACGAGATGAATTTATACTACATCCAGCATTGTCTATGATGTCTCTAAAAGAAAAGATGACATTTCGTAAACTTCGGAGCCCTAGTAATAAATAACACGCCTAGGCCCATGACCACCTACGTTAAGTACATCCATTTCTTCTACCTTAAATGCATCTGAGATAAACAACTACTCATATGTACTTAATGTACCTCAATATAAGCGAAATAAGTAGGTTTTATAAAAAAAGGAATTATGGGAAAGTTTTTTTTTTTTTATATAAAGCATACACAACTTTAAGCTATTTCAGTTTCAGTATTCAAGTACTGTGCTATAACAATGTTCTTCCGAAAGTCGTCTGAGCTCGACATATACTTTTATACTCCAAGCAACTCTCAGATACGGAGAAATTCTGCACATTTGTGCTGCATATTCCAAGAATATACATGTATTATGTCCTTAGCTCTTAAATTCTTATTGTATCCTATAAGAAAAGAAATTGAAGAAAACTTGAAATTTCTTGCAACATTACAGAATAAGGTACAATAAATAAACTACGAGCCTAACCATTGTACTAAGTGATTTCTTTGAAGTACGGTACAGGTTTGTACTGTATATTGTGTGTTTGAAATTGAGTGTCGCGCATTTAAGGGTAAAATATAAATATGTGAAGTTATATATCTTTCAGGATAGCCTATCATAGACCAGATGTAATTTCTACCTCTCTCCTCCTCCTCCTTTCTTTCTTTCTTTCTTTCTTTCTTTCTTTCTTTCTTTCTTTCTTTCTTCCTTTCATTCTCACTGTTTCTGTACAGTATGTTTGTGTGTACTATTTTCTGCTTGCCTGTATCTCTTCTTCTCTCAGTCTTTGTTTACCTGTCTATCTCCTTCTTACACTAAATAAGTAACTTTCTTTCAAACACTTTTAACATCTTCCATTTCAATCCCTCTCTTTTGTATTCACTTCTTCTCCTTCTTCTTCTTCTTATATTTTTTAATATCCCAACTGCCTCTGAAGTGAAGTATTTCGGTTACTAGCAGGTCCAACCTCCCAAAGAAATTAATTCATTACGCTAAATAAACTTCGGCAGTTAATTTTACTGCACACTCCTAGCAATTTATGTCATGTGTACATTACAATGAGGTTGGCTATTTTGCAAGTTTAGATAGATAAAAAGGAAGATACACAGCAGATCGCCAAAATAACTTAAAATAATTATTTTCGTCTGTTATGATTACTTATTGTGAATTAATAAGCTGTATTTAAATAATTACCAAGAAAATAAATCTTTCTACCAATCTAAAAGACTATGAAACATTGCTAATTATAGCTATATTATATTATAAACATTCTGGTCTCTCGCCATATTTTTTTATAGAAGCGTGAACCGCGCCGCCTGTTGCGGCAACCTCTTCATCCGGTGTGACAAGCGGGCTCACCTACACGAGAACTTCAGGCGTTTCTTATAAATAGTTAGAAACAACTCTTTGTCTCGACTGGAGGTTTTCAATGTTTTTACCATCTCACACATACAGTATGCAACACAAAGAAAGAAAAAAAGAAAGAAAGAAAGACAGAAAGAAAGAAAGACAGAAAGAAAGAAAGACAGAAAGAAAGAAAGAAAGAAAGAAAGAAAGAAAGAAAGAAAGAGAGAGAGAAAGAAAGAAAGAAAGTGTAACGATCGTGAAATATATCTTTCAATGGAAATTTATTTATAATACCTAGAAAAAAAAGTTTCCAGGATGATATCTGTCTGACTTTCTGCTTTTCCATCCGTTCATTTCCCCTGTTCATTTCATGTTCGACTGTCCACTTCTCTATATCTGCAGGCCTTTTGTATGATAGACGGTACATTGAATGTGTTGCCACATTTGGATTAAGAACTTTTTACACCTCCTTTGGCAATAATTTGAGTTTTGTTCTTACTAATAAAAATATTCACGAAAAATGTGTGCATTTTGATGTGGCTCTAACGATTTTGATAAAAAGTTTCCCAATATGGATTATGGAACAGGTATTCTGTTATTCTATAAAAATTATTTCTACGTAAGTACGTTATATACGTATTTAGATTTTTCTGAGCTATCTCAACCATGGTGGATGATAACTGAATTGTCGAATAATGAAATTGTTGAAACATGGAATAAAACTAAATCGCAGCATGGTTTCGCTCAGGTTCTTTTCTAGCTTAAACAACTATAAGTATCTTTATTGTACAATTTCTTAAAGTAGGCTAAATAAAAAAAAAAATTAACACTCTCCCAGGGCATGGCCGCCATTGACCTTTAACATTAGGAAAAAAAAGTAAAACAAAGGAACTTCGTTGTTAACACTGTGGTCAGTAGTTATGAATAAAAAAAAGAATAATGCAGTGACGGCTAGTCATGTGATTAGTCTGTAAATTTTGCAGTTTATGAAAACTCTAAATTATATAATAGCTGTAGATGAATGATTAAGAATCAGGTTTTAATGGATCATTAGGAAGGCATGAAGTCAATTTAATGAAAATTTTAACCCTATTTCGCATATTTATGACTTATGAGCACCAAATTATATTGACTTCAAAGCCCTGTAGCACTCACATTTTACGTCATAGAGCAAAAATCTCCTAATAAAAGTTGCCTATCTATGTCCCCTCTATATACAGGTAAAATATTTCGGTGTTATTCATTAAGACTCTGCCGCCGGCGTGGTCTTGTGGTTAGCATCGCTGACTACAGATCCGTCGGTCCGGGTTCGATTCCCGGTACCTCCTCGGATTTATCTGAGGTAGGGAGGTCTGGTAGGGGTGCACTCAGCCTCGTGATTCCAAATTGAGGAGCTACTTGATAGAGAAGTAGCGGCTCCGGTCAAGAAAACCACCATTAACGGCCGTGGGTGTCGGCATGCTGACCACATGCCCCCCAATCCTGCCATCTGCCTACGGGAGATGACGCAGCGGTCGGGTGGTAGGCCAAGTCCCTCCAGGGATGTAGCGCCACGGAGTTTAGTTTTTTTTTAGTTTCATTAAGACTCTGTATACATACGAATATACATTTATACACTGACTAGAGTTTAAAATAATCTCAACAATCTTTCATTATTCATTTAAGTTTTAATTGCAATTAACAATTTTGGCGGGTAAGCTAGATGTTTATCAGCAGGTCGCATGCGTTCGGGTGAGGGGGGTCGTGGGTTGAAGATTATTAGTCTAGACAGTCCTAGTTAAGAGTAGGATGGAAAATGAAAAATGATGCCGTTTTAGAACTGGGATAAATCGTGACTTTGAATACATTAAACATGTCATGACGCAGACATCAATAAAGAGCTTCTTTCAGTTCCTTATTTAGCATAACACTAAAGTACACCACAGCTGAATCTATTCGAAGGTTTCCTGAAACCAAGATCAAAAGAACGATCAAGTAACTATGTATTATGAGTTCAAAGGTGTGATAAAGACCCGCTAAATATACTACACAAGAAAGAATCGAATGAATAAGGAACATACATTAACCCATTCTTTATAGTACATTGCTTTCTAAAATGGCATACATCTGGGATATTTACTTGCACGCTACAATTGATAGTTTATTGTAAAATAAATTTATTTTGATAAGGAAAGAGTGTAACAATAAAAGAATGGATAAATAAAAATTTGGAAGAGCTTAGAGCCCTAAACACGTGAAGTTATTTGAGTGCATTACATTAATATTTTATTTGGGTTGTGAATCCTTCGGGGTGCGATTCAAAACTTGGCAACGCCTTTCTATTCATTTTTACAACCAATTTACATGAAGGTAATGTTATTTCTATGGATTTCTCGAAAACGGCTTCTTACAAGAATTGTATAATATGCATAACGTAATATAGCCTAGGCATATAACTTACATAATCTGTATTATAACACATTATACTTACCACACTAGTCTGGGCGCCAAGGACGGCGTTCATCATAGTTTATAAATTTAGAAAATTTTCTCTAGTCCGTCTTAGCATTTACAAGTATGTTACCATTGCCACGGGATCACCTATCGCTAGGGATGGTAGATTTTAGCAACTAAAAAGTAAAGAGATAGCATTTTAAAAATAAAATATAGTATTCTATAGCAAATTTAACGTTAAAATCTAGCATTTTGTAGCAATCTGGGATGGAATAATTTTACTATTGGAAATTTAGGTTTTACAAATTCAGTGCATTATCAAGTGTATTTTATTGATTTTCCAGTTACAATAATTTCAAGCTTATAAGTAAGCATAAAGCAAAATAAATTTGTAGTTGAATTGTGAACGCTAAAATAAAACTTAAAATACCTTATATGCTCTATTAACATGTATTTGCCTACGTACATTTAAAATCAGTATTCAGCACTCACATTAAAAGTTCAACATTGAAGAAATCTCAACGATACTCTCCTTTAACCTGTTTCGGCTATCTGTGACAATTAAATTGTATTTGCTGAAAAAGCGTTCTACATCCACGCTATTGGTAGGTGACCAGATTACCTAAACCTTTTTTCAAATGGGAAGCGTTTTGTTCTTCTCCTTGCTTAGATACGCGGTCCAATCAGAGACGGCGAGACCGAAGGAAGACCCTTCCTGATAGCGGTACTTCTTTAGCTCGTACACGTGATTGGCGGTGAAGGAAAACGCTTCCCATTTGAAAAATTACAAGTAGCTGCATTGGCAAAGAATGGAAATTTTATTTTCTTTGCTAACAAAATTTGCAGGCAGTCCAACCTCTGAATTTTATCTTATACTGGTTATCAAAAGTTTATGAAATTAATCATTTCCACATAAGGAACAACCGCTAAGTTAGAGATATATGATGAGCCTTTACAATGCTGAATTTATACAATAATATAAGCAACCATTAAGTGAAATCATCAGTGGGATCTAAGTTTGAAATCAATAGAGAGAATTGTAGTAGAATAACCAGTTTCTATGGATTACAGTCTTAACGCAGGGATAAAAGTTTTCGCAATTTTATATGTAGCTTTACTCTATAAATCTTACATTTCTGCTTTTACACAGTTTTCGAACGAACGAATTTATATGTCAATAGCAGTGAAAAGGTTAAAATATGGAATTCTTCTCTTCATGTCGAACATTTTCTTAGGATTTATGGTACTCATGCAGGGTTGCCAGATCAGAAACGTAGAACAGTCGTACCAATATTCGAAAATAGTCGTATGCTTGTTAAAACTGTCGTATACTTTGTGATTTTTCAGTGTAATGAACTTATTGCGTTAATAATAATAATAATAATAATAATAATAATAATAATAATAATAATAATAATGATGATGATGATGATGATGATAGTGATGATGATGATAATAATAATAATAATAATAATAATAATAATAATAATAATAATTAATAGTCGGTACTATACACCTTACATATAAAATGTAATTGTTAATAAATCATCTTATTTGTAAATGATTAGGCGCGTTTCATTATCTTCCGATGTGCTAAATTCGGTAAAATACAATAAAATTAAATAAACAGTAATTGCAACAGTGTTGTTATTATTAGCAACATGCTTACAACAAAAACCATGAGAAAACAAAGAGCTAAAAAATATATCAAAATTCAAAATTCCTCAGAGGATTGGTTAAATAAATATAAAACGCTATGTTAAAAATAGTCGTACAAACAGGCATACGACTCATGGTTGCGTCGTACGTCGTACAAATCTATGAAATAGTCGTATGTGTACGACTATAGTCGTACGTATGGCAACCCTGTACTCATGTGACCAGTCACTGTTGGATTAAAGAGGTCATTAACAGCTTCGAAAAATTTAATTGTTTCATTTCCTGTCATATTATTTACATAAACGACCCTTACAATGCAATTTCGCACTTATTTCGCAGAAATATGTATAGGCCTACATTTCGCAATTTTATCCTAATTTCGCATTTTATCGCGGATTGAAAAACAAAATAATAGACTTCATAAGCTTCAAAACAAACAAACAAAAAATTACTTATTTTGACAGCATTTGGGGACATTTAGCATTTATCGCGATTGCGAAAATCTACCATCCCTACCTATGGCATAAAATTGAATTTGTCTGTTTGTTTTATCCTAGAAATGTTTAAGTAGTCAAATACTTTAGTTGAACGTATATTGAGAATATTCCATAATTGTTGAATTTCATAGCATAAGAAGTTTGCGGATTACCATGCATTCTATATATATTTCTAAATTCCTCTTATAATAGATCTGAAGACTATTTATATGCATATAAGAATGAGAGGTTTTTCAAGAATGATTTTTAGGATCTAACTTTCCCTTAACAATAAGGAAGAATAACTCATCTAGAATTATAATTGCATCGGAACCAAAATAGGCTTTCCATATGCTTCTCTTAAATGGTACATTCAGAAAAAAAGGCAAATATCACCTATATAAAATCTGTCGCGAGATGACCTCGGCGGTCAGCTTTGGAATGTATAGCCGCAGTCCGCAGCAGATTTGACGGCAAACACTTGATAATACGGACTCATTGAAGTCCTGCGCCTGCCTTCCACTCCGGCGGCCCGGGTTCGATTCCCGGCCGGGTCGGGGATTTTTCAGTAGTGAAAAATCCCTTTCCCGGGTTCAGGACTGGGTAGGTTAAGTCTTAGGTTAAGATAATGCACATTGTGCGCGATTCCTAAATTATTATAAGTAAACAACGCTACGTAGAGTACGATTACTTCCACAAAGTCTCTGGCCTTGAAGACTAACCCAGCCAGCGAGCTTCTCGTTACCAGCTGGCGCAGACTCGCATGCGCGTAGATCAGTGAACTACTAATGAGCACAGAGTGAAGATCATGCAGCACGTTGCCAGTCGTAGAAAATACTATAATAGTTGAGTGGAAGGATAATGCCGCAGCGAGAGAGACAGACAACAGTGGAGTGGGATAGAAGAGCTGAGCCAATCAGGGGGCAGCTACCTCCCTTCGGCAGGAACTCTAGGAACGGTTACACTCGCTCCTAAGGTACATACGTAAAAACCCAGAGACTTTGTGGAAATAATCGTACTCTAATTAACAATATGTTATGTTTTGACTGGAAATAAACTGGAAAATGTATATCATTAAACTCATGTTTTAACTTCTTAAAACTTCTTAAACAGATATGAAATAAAAGAATATTCATTTGCCTAAGTGAAGTTCATATGAAAGCCCACTACTTGGTACTAAGTCGAAACGTACATACCCCCCATGAACCCCATTCCTTTCAGATTTCATAATTAACGTGCATTCTGCAATACCGTCTGCTGAAGCAAGCAATGTGTGTAATAGCTTCTACCTCTAGTCACTGGGGAAATTGCACTAGATAGCACGCTTGTAAGGGGAGCAGTGGCATTTCAGATGAGATGCGATTCCAGAATTGTATATCTTACGAAGGAAATGAGAGAGTCGACACATTTGAAGTTACTAGCTCGTCGATACTGCTAAGTGAGAATGGTCTCCCGGGAAAACCTGCCCCTAGAATAAACGAAATAATAGCTTAAAAAATATGGGCATCAAACAAGATAAAGTCGGCTTAATGCACACCAGAAAAAAGTAATACATTTGTTTCCGAATATCAAATATACATTGCTTTAAGAATGAAATAATCAGTCGTTTTAATAGAAATAATAATGGTGATGATGAATATGGGCTTTGAATATACCAGTATAGCATAACTTATAATTTGGTTAGGCCTATGTGTGTGATGTGGGGTTCTTGTAGCCTATTGTAGAAATAGTCAAAATACACACTCGCAGAGACTTCGAAAACGTTAGCCACAATGTTCACAACATCGAGTTTTTATATCGTTCTTTGTTATTTTGAACCGTAAACACTATTTAATATAACTCTCTCCTTCTATTTAAAGTTTCATTTTACGGGATGAGTCCATTAAGGTAAAAAAAATAAGGTGCAAGCACGTTATAGAGATTATAGAGGATATCCCCAGATGTCACTGTCGTTCTCGTCCCTTTTGTACAAATTAATAATTAGCCATTCCTTCATTTTAAACACAAAAATACTATTATTCCTATTACTAGCATTACTGTGTACCTATTAATCGTTTACAGTATTCAAAATGACATAATTATTTCGGCAGTAAAAATTTAGTTCTTGATATAGATACCGGCAGTTATGGTTCTGACAAAGCACAAATGTAAGGCAACACAATATTTAGGTAGTTCCGCTCAAAACATTTATCTTCATTCATTCATTCATTCATTCAAAGTCTGCAACTCATTATCATAGCAAAAGATTTTTAAATATTAGTTTATTACAGTATTTTCCTTCCAAGAGAGAGATAAATTTCTTACCAAAAAAAGATCAGATCTGAAATTATTTTCGTTTTCTAATAATCTACGATTTAAAATAACATAAAACGTTCTACGATGTTCGACCGTTATAAGTTGCCTCTTAAGTTCTATATAACGGTCTTACATCGTAAATAAGTATTACATCTATGCAACAAATTACCGAACTTTTAGAGTCCATAAATTTTCAGCGGAGTACGCTAACCTCATTGTTAAGTTACTCAATACAGTATCCTATTTCTAGAAACACTCCCTCGTTTTAGCCGTGTTGCCTGAAAAAATGTGTATATTCTAGACTTGAGACAAAAGTCAGAATCAAACGTGCCAGCTGGTCAGACCTGTCTCACACCTCAGGGGAGGATAACAGACGGGCAATAGAATAATAATGGAATGATGGAAATCTAAAAGACTTACATAAAAATGCTTTATTTCCCGTTCTTGTAACCCTACACAGCTCGAAAGAGATCTAAATATCACATTGCCTCAAAATATAAGTTCTCGAAAACGTCAAAATACGATTTAACATTCCTAATGCATAAGGGTCAATATGACCCCCCAAAAACTTTAGAAATAAATAGCTCTTCTAGTTTAAAAACTTTAATTTTAAAAATTTATGACTTTATCCCTCTGAGCCAATTGTATTTAATCATGTTTTATTAATTTATATACAGTATTTTCAACACATTAAAATGTGTTCGTTGCTTTGGGGTCAATAAGACCTTATTCAAAATTATTTCTTTCTCTGAATATACCATTAAGAAAAAATGCTTATATGCATAATTGTCCTGTTTTCAAGGCAAAAAATATATTTTTACGCTAGTTTATAAAAAACTATTGCAATACTACCGATATATCTCATGTAAATTAGTTGGGTTTTTATGACCCCCAGTGGTACTCAGTGTGTAATAAAGATAACCCGGTAGTGGGAAGGCTCAGTGTAAAAATTCTTATCATGTACATACCGGTAATTTTCCTGTTTTAAGGCTAAAATATGTTTTACGCCAGTTTATGAAAAACAATTGTATTATTAGCGATATATCCCAGGTCTTGGTGACTCTCATTGTTACTCAGTGTAAGACAAAAACTTCGTGGCGTTACATCCCTCGTCAAAATATGCCTACCGTCCGACCACAGTCATCTACCACAGGGAGATGGCAAGATTGAAGGCATAGAGTCAGCATACCGATATCTAGGGCCGGTTTTGATGGCTTTCTTGACCGTACTAGCAGTTCTATGAACAGCAGACTTTGTGTCCAAAAAATCTAAGAGCTTATCTTCATCATTTAAAACGGCCACAATCTAGAAATGGAACAAAAAGCAGAAATCCTTACACATATGTAGTTTTTAGTGATTTGAAGGTACATTCATGTCGTACTGAAAAAAATCGAATTAGTTTAGTCGTGATTGCGCAAAACAGAATATACATAAACAGACGAAATACCGGTAAACCATTAGTTACGTCAAAAATGCACTGGAACAAACTAGTAAAAAATACCGTATTTTTCGAAATATAAGACGCTCCGCACCATAAGACCGCACCTTAGTTTTAGGATAGAAAATTTAATGGAAAAAATCAATGTGATTCTAAACGATTTTTTAAAAAGGGAATAATATACTTCATTGCATACACAAATCATGACTTTCTACAATGGATTCACTGCAAATCACTTTCAGTGCTCAGTGTCAGGCTGTTTAGAGTGCACTGATGTACAGTTTGTGCCAAAATTTGTAACTAACTTATCCTTACAAAATTTAATGATTATGGTATTACAGACAATATTTACCGCAATTTTAATTATTTTTACTTTACTTCGGACCATTAGAAGCACTCAACTTTCAAGACTTTGTTTTCAAGGTAAAAAAGTGAGTCTTATGGTAAAAAAATACGGTAGTAGGCTACACTTCAGGGTGGAAGTATCTCCAAAACCTTTAAGCATGTGCCGTTTGGCTAGAATCGTTGAAAGAAGCTGAATACTCATGGAACGGAATTATTAAAATAGCCAACATCTTGAAACAGATTAAAAAAAAAGTAAAGAAATCTTTACACATACGTCTTTTCAAGGAACATTCATGAGAAACTGCAAGAAAATCGAACAACGCATTTGGAATAACTGCGTAACACAAATTTACAGTCAAAATGCCGAATGGTCAGGTTAAAACAGAACTTCGCTTCGTTCGGTAAATAAACTTAAAATATATCAAAGCGACATGAATGGAATTTGGTAGCTTCTGGGCTATAGTTGTTCTAGGACGAATGTAGGCCTATGTAACAAAATTTAGCCGTCTAGGCACAATTTGACAAAATGCAGAGATTCAACCCCATAATAGGCTTACTTTGTTGGATGAATTTAAAATATTTTGTTCCGTATTTCGACCTAAATCATACCTCAAATATTTATCCCAATGCGTCAAACCGTTGAAGGCCTACCGGTAAGAGATGGATAGATCAGATGGATATAAGTAGACCTGGGATTTTAGGCTCTAAAAAATTAGTTTTAGGCACCTAAAATAGGCTTTTAAAACAAGTAAACAGGCTTTTAAAAGAGAAAATAGGCACTTAAAATAAGCTTTAAAAATGTGTAAATAGACAGAAAATAGACTTTAAAATACTACAATATGATCTTAAACTGTAACGTGATCTTTTTTTACTGTAAAAAAGTGGTACACCTATTCTCAACAGAAATAATCGCAAAATTAAAACAGAATTAAAAATACATTTTCAAAAACAGTTTTGAATTAACTTGTATGAAAAATTGACACAGTATGTCCCTTCTTATGTATACCTGCTACTTGCTGTTTTGAGCGAATCCTCCCCCGTCAGTCAGCGTTCCTTTAGCGACAATTGTTTGGGAAAATCACCCTCTGCTGTTCTGCTCTTCATTCAGGGATGTCCATTATTTGATTGTAAGAGTTACAGAAGTTGGATTTTAGGCATTTTAGGCACTAAAATAGTAAAAATAGGCTCCAAAGGTCCAAATAGGCATTTTAGGGCACTATAGAACTCTATAAATATAAGTGATATATCATGAAGTGTCAACATATTTAAAAATTGTCATGTTATTTCATAAGGAACAAAATAGGCATTTGCCTTAAAATCCCAGGTCTAGATATAAGTTAGCAGAATGTCACTGAGAGATCGCTTCGCTGCGACACTACAGGAGGCACATGAAAAGGGTATAAGAACTGGTTAGGGGAACCATGTGTAATACCGGAAGTTTGCCAAGTTTCTCGCGTGTTACGGATAGCAAAAGCAAGGGAGGGAATTTAGACTCCAGGCAAATCAACTTCAAATGTCACGCAACATTATTGTGCGTGTGTATTGGGGTGGAGCATCGTTATACCTGAATTATTCCTTCATCATAATACACGACGGTGTGAGACCTGGGCATTAATGGAAGGGAGTAATTTACTTTATGCTATAGCAAGCCGCTTTTACGAGTAAAGTCCCCTTTACAGACGAGAGATTTTCCAACGAGGCGGCACGGAAATATATGAAGTTTTTACACACTGGGAGAGAACCAAGTTTTCTCAGAAGTGCCAGTTTCTAACAAAAGATAGACAGGATTTACCGGCCACAAGCTACAACAGCTGATTTACATAAGCGTAATTTTCCTACTTTCAGGATTTATGTTAAGCTTTAATGCCGTAAGTTTTGACTCCACGCCTTCACGCCTTTGCCCGGACACACGTGGGAGAAGTAGATTAGAATGACCCTTCAACCTGCTTATTTCGAGTATCTAATTATGTAAAGATTTAGCATTTGAACAAAACGCTACATGTAACGGTTAATCACAAATCCTGTTTTGATGTATAAAACTGACAATACGGAAGAACAAAATATAACAAATAAAAGAACATAAATGAACAATTTATTCAATTTTGTGTACAACCTAACAGTATAATGGTTAAATATTGACTTAGTAAAAATCCGATTTTGAATCGAACATGAATAAATGAATCAACTATTTGAATGCAGATGTTTTATGTTAATTATTAATATTGCAGTTACGATATTGGTAATGTAGTTATTTTTATGAGAAACAACTGCTTTGAGAAATAAAACAAATATAAATCATCTTGAATGTAAGGAAAATGCAAAATATAATCTTAACCACATTTTGGATCAACTTCCAGGACTTAACAATTAAAGAAGAAAAAAAAACATGGTTTTTCACAATGTCACCTTTGTCATACGTTTAACAATAATTTTATCTTGAAGATAGTTATTAGTACACAATATACTTCATATATTACATATAATATATTGGAGTTTTAAGAAATGATAACGCAGTGAATGTAAAAATAAACTCGTAGGTTCAGTAAAAGTGATGAAATAATCTTTTTAAAAGATAATTATTAGGTAGCTAATGGAAAAATTTATATTACGAATAATTATGGTAAATTGGTCTACTATTATTTTTTATCTTTATCTTTATCTTTTGCTTTTTAATTTATTTATGTATTATTAATACAAAATTTACTAATTATTACAAATTACGAAAATACAAATTACACAAAAATATTACAAATACAAATATAAATAATTTAAATATAATTATTACAATTACAAAAGAGTATTATTAACCCCGCATGTGCATAGCTCGTGTTCGGGGTCAGTTCAGTCATGCTAAAATTATATTACAAACATTGTACCAAAAACAAACATATTATTGGTTTAGGCAAAAACAATAAGATTGTTCATATGAAATAAATACATGAATAACGAATACGAAAGAATAAAGTATAATAGCATAACAGAGACACAAACAAAAAACCTCATGTTAAAAATTTAAAAATTTACAATTGAGAATGAATAATGGAATACATACTATCTAATGAATCTGGCGATAGTAGATAACAGCAACGAAGATGATGAAGTTTGAAAATATAATTTCATTACGATAGTGATTGCCTGGGCCTAGCTGGATATGATGCCAGTAACACAACTAGGTACCCCGAAGCTATGCAATAAAGCAGGCAACTCGGGAACTAGCAAGGGATATGAAGCAGAGATTTTCAATATTCATGGCATTTTCATATATGGCGTCGCCCAGGGTTCAACACAACGCAGCTGCAAGCTAGCCCCGGAGCTCTCACGACAAGCAGGTCAATCCAAGAGGGTGAGTGAAATGCCCTCAGCACCTCTATCCTCCGTATATATTATTTTATAGCAACAAGTTTTGGCGAAGTCGCACTACATCTGCATATAAAAGGAAGTTTTTTTTCCTTAAACTGAATTTTCTGACTCTAGTTCTCTTCGAAACGATTTCGCTCCCCCCACGAACACGAGAATTTATGTAACTACTTGTTGTAACCGACAAGAGGAGGATTCAGTTGTGCTTAATGGTGGATAGAGCTATTTAAAATTTAAATACGTTTTAAGGAAGTGTTGTGCCTCCAAAAGTCTAAAATTATTCCAAGCAGATATCTTTCAATAATTACCTTTCAAAATCAAATTGTTCAATAATTTAACACAATGTTCCTTCACTTACATAAAGTAAATCTGCCTATTTTAGAAAAACAGACTGCAAAGAAATTAAACAAAAATCTAAAAGACATGAAAACTAAATTCGACGAATTATCTTAAGATGACAATACAATCATATGATAAAACAGCAGGTCTCATAGTATGTCAATTGAACATGATAAATAAACAGCCAGAGAGAGTAAAGCAGAAAGGGTTAAAATGACCATCTCATCAAAGCTATATTCTACATAATAATAATAATAATAATAATAGTTATTATTATAGGCCTACAGTTTTTTTCTTATTTGAATGAGATACCTGTAGTAACAGTAATACATTTTTTTAACGTCTGCGAAGAACTTCCTTAGTATTGCCATAATGAAGTTATAGAGAGATCTGTGTAAATATTTACATATTTTCTTATGATGTTCGGTCTTAATTATTTATTATATTAGAAATAAACATTACGGCTTTTACAATAATTGCATGAGAAATTATCTGCAAATATATGATATCAGAAAACTCGTTGACGGGATTCGCCGAAATAAAGATTAAAATGTGGGAGAGCGGAGATAATTGCCAAAAGCCATAACATTCTCCAGAAGGCGTTTACTTCTTTTAAAATAAACAGTGCAAAATATGTTGCACAAAAGTTGTTATTGAGAGTTATAGGTTGATGAATAAAGTAGAGATGGGAATCTGTTACTTTTTTGGAACAGTTACGTTACTGTTACAGTTACACGAAAGTAACTGTTATTTATAACCGTTACCTGTTACTTTTCTTGTATATTACGTAGTTAATCGCCAGATCACTTCCCACTTGTAGGGGAATGCCCTTTATCTCCCCCCCCCCTATAACGGTTATGGACGTAGCCAAGGCTGGGGCTCTAGGGAGGGACCCCCCGAAATAAAAAACAGTTGTAAAATTTAGCGTTCAATTAGGGATGATAATCGATAGTTAAAATATCGAGGTTAAAATCGGAGATAACCATCGATATGACGATAATATCGGCCTGAAAACATCGATGTATTTAGACAAAAAACATCGATGTATATTTAAAAAAGGCCATGGTATCAGAAAATTAGGCAAAATTCATAAATAAACAGAAGTATTTCCATGAAAACAATCGATGTAAAAAATCAATGTTTTGTGAAATTAAGCTCATGTAAATAAAATTATATCGTAGAACCAAGGTAGCCTATTAATCTTCTTTTTGTTACAAAAACATCCATGTCGGGGAGAAACATCGATGTAGCAAATACATCAGTTGTTTTCCATCGATGTAAAAAACATCGATTATCGTCATGAAAATAAACTTTTTGGAATTGTCCTGTGGTTTACAGCCTAAAAGATATACGTATACCAAATTTCTAGTTTCTAGCTCATCTGGAAGTGGGCAAGCATTCATGTCAGTGAGCGAGCCCTTTTTTCGGGGGTTTTTAGGGCTAAAAATATAAAAACTACTTTTTGGAATTTTCCTGTGGTTTACAGCCTAAAAGTTATATGTGTACCAAATTTAAAGTTTCTAGCTATAATGTCAGTGAGCGAGCCCTTTTTCGGGGGTTATAGTGCTAAAAATTTAAAAAAATACTTTTTTTGGAATTTTCCTATGGTTTACAGCCTAAAAGCTATATGTGTACCAAATTTAAAGTTTCTAGCTCATCTGGAAGTGGGCAAACAGTAATGTCAGTGAGCGAGCCCTTTTTCGGGGGTTATAGGGCTAAACATTTTTAAAAATTACTTTTTTGGAATTTTCCTATGGTTTACAGCCTAAAAGCTACATGTGTATCAAATTTCAAGTTTCTAGCTCTTCTGGAAGTGAGCAAACAGTAATGTCAGTGAGCGAGCCCTTTTTCGGGAGTTTTTAGAGCCAAAAATTAAAAAAAACACTTTTTGGAATTTTTCTGTGGTTTACAGCCTAATAACTATATGTGTACCAAATTTCAAGTTTCTAGCTCATCTCGAAGTGAGCGAGCCCTTTTTCGGAGGTTTTTAGGGCTAAAAATAAAAAAAATTACTTTTTGAAATTTTCCTGTGGTTTAGAGCCAAAAAGTTATAGGCCTATGTGTACCAAATTTAAAGTTTCTAGCTCATCTGGAAGTGGGCAAACGTTAATGTGAGTGAGCGAGCCCTTACTCGGGGGTTTTAGGGCTAAAAATTAAAAAAAAAACTTTTTTGGAATTTTCCTGTGGTTTACAGCCTAAAAGCTATATGTGTACCAAATTTCAAGTTTCTAGCTCATCTGGAAGTGGGCAAACATTAATGTCAGTCAGTCAGTCAGCCGTGTGGCTTTATATTATAGGGATTTTATTATTAGTAGTAAAATTATCAATATTATTTCGAATAACTTACTACAGATATTGAATTCATATTTCATGCTATATACCCACATTCTAAGTTTAAATTATCCAGTAAAGGCAATATCGTATTTTGATAAATTTTTTAAGTGGTATGTAAAGCAAGAAATATATATGAGATCAGACAGCATGAATTCTATGCATGAACTCTTTACGCCCATTAATAATTAAGAAAATAACTTTTTTTAAATCTATTTATTTTATTATTTTTATTTTTTGTTATTTTTTATTCTTATTTTTTTTTTTTTTATTTTTTATTTTTTGTTTTTTATTATTTTAATTTTTTAATTTTTTATTATTTTTATTTTTTAAATTATTTTTGTTTTTCAAATATTGGAAGTAACAGATGTAACGAAAGGCGAAAGTCACGGATAAAACACTTGTAACAGAAATATTAGAATTAACTGTAACAGGTCAGAGTAACTGGAGCAGGTGGAAATAACAGTAACAGGTCAGAGTAACTGGAGCAGGTGGAAATAACAGTAACGGGTCCGAGTAACTGGAGCAGGTGGAAATAACAGTAACGGGTCCGAGTAACTGGAGCAGGCGAGAGTAACAGTAACAGGTCAGAATAACTGGAGCAGGTGGAAATAACAGTAACGGGTCCGTGTAACTGGAGCAGGTGGAAATAACAGTAACGGGTCCGTATAACTGGAGCAGGTGAAAATAATGTAACGGGTGTAACTCTCGACACGTTACTTTGTTCCAGACCAGTTACATTCGCTCGACACCGACAAATTTCTCAACGCAACTAATAATAACAATAATAATAAGTAAATAAATAAAATCAAAATCAAAACAAAAAATAAAAGTATTAAAAAAACCCTGAGAAAAAGGAGAGCTGCTGAGAAATTTGGAGAAACTATACAGAATTCTTATATATTTATATATCTTTACACGCTAGCGGCCGTAATTTTGAAGATATTTGAACCAAATTTTATTATGTTATTTCTAGGCCCAATAGTTAATGAGCAAAATTGGCCCAAGTGGGGGGGGGGGTCGTGGGAGGGGGTTGAAATTTTGAAAAAATTATATCTCGGCCCCTATGAAGTATAGAGAGAAACTTTGTTGGAATAAATTAGAGTACTCCCTATGGAGTTCACAGTGACAGTAACGATTCGGGGGGTTTAGGGGTACGAGTGGGGGTGGATGGTGGGGGGATGGAAATTCGAAATGTTTGAAAGCATTTCTTATGGGGTATCGTTGAAAAGCTCTTGATGAGTACTCTACAAATCAATACCTAGTTTCTCGATAGCTCTCATATAAGGCGAGATTTGAATGTTTTAAAAAAGTGCTCTTTCCTCTTTTTTTGCAGTTATTATTGCGGGTTTATCATGCCAAGGCTAAAGAAGAAGAGAACTGCGCAGTGACAATAAATTAAACCAAAAGCACTTCGAAATCTACCTCAGCCTGTAGGCCTTCCTAAAGGGATTTTATTTCACTTCACACAAATTCAATTAATAGGAAATGATCAATCTCCGCCATTTCATGCAGATGTCTAAACTTAAATAGATGAATTTTCGCTTCTCATTGTAATGATTGCTCGATGGCGTAGTGGGTAAGATGAAGGGCTAATATGCTAGCGGTCCCGTGTTCGGATCTCCTTGGGTCGAACATTTAAAGGATAGGAATAGATAGGTAGGGTAAAGGAGAAAACGGATTGAATAGTAGGAAAGGGTAAAGAAGTGGTGAAAGGGGGGAGTCAGAATTTCCAATACTGCTAGTAGTTCCACCATTCACATCTAGATGTCTCGAGTGAGAAGAGCTAAAGGGACAACCTGTTTTTCCCTCGTTTTTTAATAAAAAATCCCGGGGGAGGACCCCCATTTTTTGGTTTTCCAAATAATAGCAAACTTTCGTCTGTGTCGGTCCCTCCTTTCAGTATTTTCTGGTTCCGCCTTTGGTTGAGACGAAAATAAGATATCCTAGGAGGAGCTTTGGTAACCGTTACTTTTGATTTTTTGTAACAGGTCGTTACCGTTACATACATGTAACAGTTACAAAGTAACAGTTACAAGAAATATTCCCCATCTCTAGAATAAAGCCATTAAGTTATTACTTAGCTTATTTTGCATGCTTAACTGCATATAAGTCATCACGTGTTTAGAATGTTTCGGTTTACCAATGGGCTCTCGTAATGATTCATTCGTGTGCATTTGTTTGCTATTTTTCGGTGATGCCATTTTGGCTGATGTTCATTTTAAACGATTCTGATATTGTGTGACAAAGGGGCGATGAGTTATGGAAAGTAAACAAATCCTACAAGTCCTGCGCTTGCCTTTACGAAAGAGGAACCACGAAAAACCCATCGCCTCGCTCATAACGTTGACGGGCGGCTCGCTTTGTTCTCATATTACAATGCTTGTTGTTACTGTAAAAGGTTTTATCAAAAGAAACCGCTGACTGAATTCGTGTTGCCAATTCTCTCATTGCTCAATGCCATTGCCACGTAAGTGTTTTGCTGCATCTACATCTTCCCGCTCTGTTTACTAACACTATGCAGTGTGGCAACTACGCCAAGCGGCGGCGACTTCTTTGATGTTAACTGTCAACGAAATGAGCGAGGCGATAAGATACTTACAAAATCATACATAGGCCTATGTCCTTGAAAATACCAGAAGAGCAAAGCTTGTGTCTATGGACTGTAATTATCATATCGTTCATACGATATATTAAATAAGAGGCAGATATTTAACAAGCAATTATTAGTATAATAATAATACGACTAATTACATATTATTAGTTCGTTAATTATTTTATCGTATTTTAATTATAACATAGTTTTAGACATTTTAAGTTTATAACGTCTTATTTATCCTTTTTAGGTTTCATAAGACTGGACTGTGTGAATGCCATTGACAACGAATGGATAATTATGTTAAAATATTTCAGTCTAGGGAACAAAATTGTTTAAAACCTAAGAATCCTGGCCTTAATTATTATATATTTATATATTGGCTACAATATGATAAAATTAATTTTTATCATGAGTCAATAGTTAACGTAGAGATGAAATCGAAATATTAAACTGTCGACGAGTGGAATATAATCAATTATCGTCGTGTATAGGCCTAATATAAACTTTTACTTGGTTAAGCTATGAAATCATTAGAATTTTAATTAGTACTTCTAAATATCAAAATGCAAATGTTTATTATTATCATAAACGTTTACAATTGGTTAATATGATTAAAATGGACAAAGAGTAATGAATCGATAGGAAGTAGCATCTGTTACCATATTAAGGATCTGTGCTATCACCACGTAATTTCTATCAGTTAGAATAAAGGAAAATTCCCTAACGTCGATAGTAGATAAATATATGCATTCACAAACCACAGATTATTGTCTCTGTTGGACACTTCATGAGAATATTATAGGAGAAGAATTCCTCCGACACTGGGACTCAAACCCAGGACCTTCGGCTATCCGTGCCGCCGCTCTACCAATTGAGATAGCCGGAGTTCGATTCACAGCGCCGAAGGTTCTGGGTTCGAGTCTTAGTATCGGAGGAATTTTTCTCCTACAATATTGTCTTGGACCATGAGAACCGAAGTCTGTTTTTCTACTTTCAGCGATCTCCGCTAGATTCAACAACTCGATCGTATATTTGTTTTTCAATTTGTGCAACGATATTTCATCAACCAGAAGTTTATCGGAAAGTGATAGTACAGGCTCTAGGGCAATAATGAATACTATATTTTAAAATAGTTTATCGTCCCCTTAGAATGAAAACCTCGTATCTCATAAAACACATACGTGGCTTTGTCACTTAATAACGCTTCCTAGCAATACACTAGATTTTGTTTTTCCTCTCTAGAGGAAAGCACACACGTTAATCTTGTAATGTTGGCTGACAAATAGTTGAGATACGTGTTTGTCTATCTAATAATAAATTAAAAGTACTCTTGCATCTGTTTTGAGATACGTTGTTTTCATTCTAAGGGGACGTTATGCTTCAGTTTTTTGAGACCCTAAAATTAATGTAGGCCTATTCCTCAGGTTCGCGAGCGACCCCTGGTGATCCCGTAAGGGGATATTCTCAGCGGATTTGTTACCGGGGTGCGCCAGTCCCCTACACACTTAACCCTAAGGACACACACACACCCAGTCCTGCACCCGGGAAAGGAATTTGTCACTACTGAAAAATCCCCAACCCGGCCGGGAATCGAACCCGGACCGCCTGAGTGGAAGGCAGGTGCTCTACTGACTCATCCACGGCGGCGTGAGGACCATTATTTTAAAATAGTTTATTTTTCAGTTTTTTGGGACCCTAAAATTTATTTTAGAGGATCATTATTTTAAAATAGTTTATTCTTAAGTTTTTCAGACCCTAAAATTGTTTTAAAGGGCCCAAGAAAATATTTGTGGGGGCTCCAAGGTTGGTAGCGCCGCCACTGTTCTTTGTGTGCATCATTCTACCCTTTTCAAGTAACCTGAATAACTAGTTTTGCTTGTATGCACCGTGTCAAGAGAAGGGACCCAGGCGGTTTTGTAGCTCGTGTCACTAAAGCTTCTACTAGAAAAGGGTTGACTTTCGCAACAAGGGAGAATATTATGACACGCTGAACATTCATAAAGAAACCAAAGAAAACGTGTTCGTAAGAAATAAAGAGTACAAGCCCACAATTGTGTTTGTTAGTGACCGTATAATTCGAATAGAGTGAAAACAGATGTTGGCCTCTTTTCTCCTATAGTAAGCTCTCCTTGTTCCTTCTTGCCACGGTAGCTTTTCCATTGACGTGTAGCTTGTGTTCTATTGTTAGCCATTACTTAAGAAGTCAATTAAGTAACCAGCTAATCACCTCTTAAATCTTTATAATAGAATATTCATGTACAGCTCATTAAACTTCATTAACTGATGTTCTGAATTCTCACTTCCACAAAAAATCAAGCGCCCAGGATACCATGGCATCATTCATATTTAAAAGTTAACATGAAAGATAAAGTTACACTAGTTTAATGCATTTATTAATGAAATGCCGTCATTTCTGTAATATTTCAGTAGTATTTCATGTAGGTCTGGTTTCTTCTACTCTTTCATCCGAATACAAGATATTTCTATCACTTTTTTTATTCATGACAGTAGTTACTGCAATCTAAAACACATATCACTTAAACCTGTATTGGAAATTCTTATCAGAAATAATTCCATAAAATTTTATCACAGTAAACTTAGTATCCAGCCAGGAAGCCAGGAACACGAACATTTTATGACATTACAAGGATTCTATGAATATTGTAAAATAATAAAATGTGTTAAAACATTATAATTGAAAGAGTATTGCGATATAACAAAAGAAAAATTAGCATTAACATTAGCTGACTAATATGAATATGCTAAAAATTAGGGATGGGTCGATACCAGATTTTCTCGATACTCGATACCGATACATGATTTTTTTCCTCGATACTCGATACCGTCAACATTTCTACTTTCAATAAATAGGTACATTAAAAATTAAAAGTTGAGAGAACTGTCTAATACCAACTAAAATAATTAAGTGTGCATATTTAATGAGACAAAATTTAATATCATCAATAGCCTATAATAATTATTTTTTAAACTCTTCTTTAAAACTAAAATTAGTTTTTTAAACAGTCCAGTTACAAGTTTTTGTTCAAAAAATACAATGGGGTTTGGACAGTCAGCTTGCTTGTTGGTTGTTACGGAAACGTTTGACAGGAAACGAAACAATTAGGCTAAAAATCTCTTCTGTTTGGATTTTAAAAGTAGGAAAGTCTTAATTTATGACTAGACTAAAGTCACAGAGTGGATTCCTCCATTTCAAGGAGAAATAGAAGTAGGCCTATTTACTGTATTTAGTAGACTATTGAAAGCAGAAAGAGATACCGCACTTCCTTAAATTGCAGAATTACCGAAGTATCGAAAAAGTACCGAGCGAGTTATATAAAGTATCGCTCGATGCCGATACCATGCAAGTATCGAGAGTATCGAGGTATCGTAAGTATCGAGGACCCATCCCAACTAAAAATGCATGAAGGGCTGGGTTTATAAACGTAAATACATACTTTTAAATTCACGATCTTTATGAACCATAAGTTTGTAGTAATTAAGACATTTTACTGTTCGCATTTTTCCACGATTCTACCTTCTATACATAATTTTACATATTTAAGGAAAATATTCAATTTTATTTAAAATACTGTTTATATATTGTTATTTTGAAATTATTCAAAGAAATAAATTATTCTGCTACATGAGCATTTAAAATACTATATTCTGGCATGAGATCTAAGAATTAAAAGCGCTTTCATCGTGACTGTTTAATGGCTGTTTATTTGTTAAAACTGGGATCCTCTATTGGGCGCTGTTGTTGTTAGCTGTTGTTATTTTTACAGACCTAGGTTTGTAATAAACTTATAGGTCTAAGTACAGCTGATTATCACCTGTCATAATGTAGCAGTTGAAGGAAGATGCTGTATAATAATTGTCAGGGTTTAACAGTAAACAGGATTTAACAGATAGTAATTTGTTTGTTTTAATTGAAAACACTAAAAAATTACATAACTATGAAGAAGGTTTTGTCAGTCTCATTTCCATCGTCGACAGTTTGCAAAATGAGAATATTATAAGAGAAAATTTCTTCTGACACTGGGAGAATATAATATTCTCATGTAATGTCCAACAGAGACAATAATCTGTGGTTCATGAATGCATATATATCCAGTTTGCAAAATGTTTTAGTTCATATTGTAGACCACATTTTGCCGAATTTTAGTCCACGTATACTGTAAGTATATATAGCCTACATCCATTCCTACATTCCTACCATATAAATACCCTAAAGCAGCGTTTCTCAACCTATGGTGGTCCGCGAAGATGGTGCAGATGGTCCGCAGACATAATTAAAAAATATCATAAAGCAAATGGAAAGTAAAGAAGTAAAATTTTTTCACATATTTCGTTATAATGACCTATAATAAATCCCCCAAATATTAAGAATATACAGTAGGCCTTCTTTTAAAAATGGAATGTAAAATTAGGGGTCCGTAATTTTTTTTAGACATTTTAGAGGTCCTTGGGTTCAAAAAGGTTGAGAAACGCTGCCCTAAACCTTTTATAAGTTATGTGAGCCACTGCATTTATTTTCTTTCTTTGTAGGTACGGAAAAAGTAATCTGTAAAACTCTACTCTGTAGCTTATTTACAAACAAGTGTTTTGAGAACTTGAGCGAGCTCGCCTACGAGACCAGAATTATAACAAAAGTTTCAAGTGTATGAATTCATTAAACTCATATAGGGAGAGTATTTTTGTGAGAGTTACCTAGGAGCACGAGCGAAAGGGTGCGGGAGAGAGGGGCTTCTTATCTCGCTCACCTTTCACAAAGCAATACTATAGAGTTCGCTGCTGCTGCCCGCACTTCAACTCTGCATAATAATACCTCACCGGCTGACAACCACACGTTCCCTCCCCTTCCCCTCTACTCGCTAAATAAAAAAACGTTAATGTAAAAGTGAAATACACATCATGCGATAAAACATGTAGAGATTGTACATACTGTATTTGTAAATGAAAAAAACTTTCGTATTTTTCTCCTAGTCTCAAACGTTTCATGTGTGTATGTCGCTGTGAATTCCTACAAAACAGTAAGAGGTAAACATTTTTGAGAGATGAGGACATGTGAATTACTACAATCTCTGAAAAATGACAACATGCTAATTCCAAAATTTCCCTCCACAGCACCAATACCTGTGAAGTTTTTCACGTAGCCCTAATCAATCTAATTTATAATGGTCTACAACCCTCTATGCAGTGATGTAGTCGAGGGTATATGCAGGTTTAGGCCTATGTGTGTACCTCAGCAAACATAATGTGTTTTATTGCGTATATTTTCTGCCTTGGTTAGCCTATGTTTTACTTATTTGTTTGTTTGTTTGTTTGTTTGTTTCCTTATTTGACAATGCTGTCATGACACTCGAGAGATCAAAGCGAGTGCAGCCTGTGTATGGAAAGTTCAAGTGACTACTAATAGAGGTTCTGTAGAGCGTTTTTTATTACATATCCGGAATAAAATCTTAAAGGTTTTAACTTCGAATCAAAATAGTGTGGTTTTAAAACTAATTTCTTGAGAATATTATAGGAGAAAAATTCCTCCGACACTGGGACTTGAACCCAGGACCTTTGGCTATTCGCGCCAATGCTCTACCAACTGAGCTAAGCCGGAGTTCAATTCACAGCGCCGGAAGGAACCTCTCTCCTAAGACTGATTGCCCTAATGGTCTACTTTCTCCTATAATATTCTCGGTGAATTGAACTCCGGCTTAGCTCAGTTGGTAGAGCATTGGCGCGAATAGCCAAAGGTCCTGGGTTCAAGTCCCAGTGTCGGAGGAATTTTTCTCCTATAATATTCTCATGTAATGCCCAACAGAGACAATAATCTGTGGTTCATGAAAGCTTATATATCTAACTAATTTCTTACTATCGCCCATCTGTAGAAATGTTTTTGATCAAGTGTACTTCATCTTTTGAAATTTCAAAACTCCTTAGGCTATCTATAGTGAAATGCCTATTTCATTATAAATTATGGGTGTAAGTTGGCGTACATTGCTAATGCATTATTTTGAAATCAATGAAATATTTTGGATTTTGTTTATAAATAAAATAATCTAAGCGGTCGAAGAATTCAGTTAAAATATATTACTTTTACTAAATTCTCCCTGAATTTATAATATACCCTGGAGAAATTTTGGATCAACAGCACTGCCTATATGTTTATGAACTAAAATACTATTGGGGTCTACTTTAGGTTCTCTTTACCCAAAATTGAGTGCGGTTCTTTTCGAAGTTCATCCCTTAGATTGTGGTCCCCAAAAATCAGGCAGTTGCCACCCTTGTTATAGGCTACAGTGATAACTTGATAAGAATTGAGAGTAAGCTTATACATAGGCTATATGTCACTTGCACAACTTATAGGCCTACTTCTTGCGCAAGGAAATGAGGAATCGCGTAAATCTTTTGGAGTGGAACCTTCCGTTGTTCCACTGACAATAAGCAACTGTTACTAGAACAATAGACCGCCATTAACCACACTGCTTGTTTTAAAAGCTAAGTCGTTATAATCTGCAAAATGGTTAATGATTTGAAACGGCAGGTTGCCGTGAGCTACAAAAACCGTCGTAATTATCCATGTAGTTGTTGCATATGGGAATGTAAATTTTTGTCTTCAGAACAATATCATTTTATGTTATTCTTGAAATAGCACCTGTAAAATTATACGTGTGTTCGAGGTAAACACTGATAGAAACCTAGATATGAACCAAATTGCATGTAACTTCACTGCAGTGCTCCTGTAATAACAGGCTATAAATTGTGGCAGAAACTTCATTACGTTCCTGAGATATTTGTCAAATGCAGACTTATCTTCGCGTAAAATTACTCTACACACACGACTAAATTCACGGAAATGCAGTAATGATGTTATCTTTATAGCCTCCTTAAAGTAACCTACATGTGAAAATATATGAAACGTTCAGGTAGTTTGGATTCAAGAAAACATGCTACCGGTACCGTCTTGTATTAAACGAAGTATACTCGTAAATATGAATCCAGGAGTAAAAACGTATCTTCTCAGAAGACTGTCAATTTAGATACATAGGAAGTTACATTCTTCCTGATATCACTCTACCATTCTTTATTGTTGTACAGCATTGATTTACAGGTTGAAGAATTACATGCTGGCAATTATTATTTTTCTAACTTGGATACAAAGGGATTTACATACTGGTAACTGTGATATTTCATGAGAACCATTGAGTACTTTCACTTTAAAAAATAGTCTAATTTCCGGTCCTGTACCAGAGTTCTTCAATTGACTCAGCACTTGGCTTTTCAATATTGTGCTGAAGGTAGGCCTACTCTTAAGCAGGCCTCCGCTCCGTTCCGTTGACCTTTGATATTATATCAATTGTGTAGCCTAAACAAAATATGCCCGTCTTCCCACGGCTTGATATCCGAGCTCTTCATCATTTCTCCCCCACCATCCGCTCAATTAAGCTTGCCCTCACGAGCAAAACGGACGGAAGACGGAAGGTAGACCAACGTGCAAGCCTCCGGCAAATTATTTGAGTTCAATGAGTGCAATCAACGAAGAACTGTTGATTGAAATAGTAAAAAGATATCCTCATCTTTACGATCAGACACATGTTTACACACACACACACACACACACACACCAATTCTTTCTCTCTCTTCCCTCTTTCCGTAAGTTGAAAATAGACTCCTTATCAATATTCATGTCTTAGAGAATTAAGAAACTGTAGATTCGCCTTGGTTAAACGAAATCTTCTTAGAGGTCTGCAGTAAAGGCGTCAGTTCTAGGCCCCAAGCTCACTGCGTTAAGCGAATTCCTACACAGTTGCGGTTTATAAGATTTTGATATGTGAATTCCTACAAAGATAAAATTTTCTCTCCCATTAACTAATTTTAACTGCAATGCTAATACTGACAATTTAGTGACAAAGAAACAGTGGCAGGTCTCACATTAAATTCAAGAATTTTACTTGCTTTATGTTATTACATCGTAAAGAGGAAGACTATGCACAATATTAAGTAATCCCTACAGATATTTCAATGTAATTGATATATTGTGTTACGTAAGTATCATGCTATTAATAATAATCTATGAATCAACTGCAATCCGCTAGTCGTCACCAAAAAGAAAATTGCCCTTTAGTTAAAAAAATGTTGAAGGCCACTGGTGGGACAGTTGAGAGCGACCGGTCAATTGAATTCAACCACAGATACCTGTAGATAGATACTGATCTGTAGGCCTATCCTATTGCAGAACAAAACTTAAAAAATCCATACCATCAGCATGCACAATATTATGAGCACACTGTTTTCAGAATTTAGATAACCGCCCTGTATGGAAAAGTTTGTTATTCACTGGCTTTCTACTCCCAAGTCAGTAATAAATATCAGTATTATTTATTGAGAGTCATTATACTTTAATAGAACCTTCATCAAGCATGCTATTATATATAAAAGTGAAATCATCTTCGCACCTGTTTAAACTAAAAGCAGCTGTGGCTTCACAAAGTCGAGACGTAAGCTATTATGTATGCTATATATATAGGCATATATATGGATATAGGCTTTATGTATACTCCTTTGAACATCGAGGTCATATCAGAACTTCAGGTTCTGTAGGTATAAAAGAGTAGGCCATGTAACTTTCCATGTGCACCTGTTTGCTATTGTCGATGTGTTAAGACTTGTTAATTTCAACTGACACTAAATTTTAATGGGTATGAAATAGGGTTAAATAGTGGCGATGAATCGTGGTAAGTAAATTTCCAATTCGGCATTTTCCTTTACGACCGGGGAAACCATGGAAAACCCCAAGTCAAATTGGCCGGTCATTATATTTGAACCCGGGTCCTGCCAAATATGAGTTCAAGACGTCTACCATCTCGGTCACCTCGGTCTGTTAGTCTACATATTAACTTATATTATTGATCGTTATTTACCCAATAGTTATATATTTTTTACCATAGACATACTGAATAAGCTTATATTTTAATTAATTGAAACAAAACTTTACATTTAATTTATTATGTTTTCAAATATAAACAATGTAATTTAACCCTAGGACTCCCAGGTTTTTTATAAGTTTCCGAAGGGGGGGGGGGGAGGTTAATGAAACCCAACAGATGAAATTATTTTAAGTAAGGAAGTGAACATTTCATTATTTTGCTATTTATCTTAAAATGACTTTGTGACCGTCGGAACATGTGCTTTTCCTTCTGAGTTTTTTCTTCTCTCATTAAGGTTCTGTCATCCCCACATTAACATTTTTATTTATTACAGTCAAGTAATTAATGCTAAATAAAAATTACAATACTATTTTATACAGTACTGAAAAGAGAATGAATCAAAACGTAGGGGTGCTGTGAAAATAATTTGAAACAAACAGGAGTAAAATTAAAAGAGTTGTGAGTTCAAGATCCCCCCTCCCATATTCGGAGTCCTAAGGTTATTGATAATTCTTTGTAATGATAATCTACAAACATCCAAAATATTTTAATAAAAAAACAAACGGTAGGAAAATAATTTACAAGATTATCAACTTACTGCTGTATTCGTATAAGCTGCAATCATTTTATGAAGTATCATATGGTTCAACGTACCTGAAACAAAACAAAAAATGCATTTTAAACTATTTAATGACAGGCTATCTGGGGGACATAGGTCCAAACACAATAGGGTACAAGTAAAACTAAGAAAAAAATATATATACCGTAACAAAAATATCTAAGCCTGTATCTTATACAGCTTTTCAATATCACAGTAGACAAAAATTGCAAAATGAACTACGTCAAATGTTCAGTTAACTAGGTTAGCTCACCTTATTATATTCCTTCCCTATTTTGTTTTATTCCCATAAATATTCCCAATTCACGTAGGCTATATGCTAAATACATAGTCTACTGAGCCATTTTAAGGTATTAATTATAAAAATTAGCCGCCTCTATTGATTTAGTATTTTAATTTATACGGAATACATTAATTCATAAATTGTGAAATGTGTATTTTGAAATAAATAATCCCGATTATATAATTATGTCGAGTTTGGGCTGAGTCTATTCAGGATCTTCTTAGCATATAATGATACAAAGCTTAGCGGAATAATAACAGCAGTATCTAACTGTAGTGAACTTAGTAGGAACTAAGTTAACTGGTGCATTTGGCAGAGTGTTCATTGACTGTTAACATCTTGCTGCTTATGTCTGTAACAGGGACGAGTGTTGCTGGCAAGTTGATCAAACTCCCTACGTTCCTGCAGGAAAATCCTATCTCCCAACTTTATGTGCGAGAAGTGGAATGCTGTCAATTCGCCAGACTGTCTCTTTCGCTGTCCTTTCATGACCATTTCAATTTCCCTTCAAGCTAATAATTTTAACTACCGGTATAAATGTCTGAAGTTTGGTTTCTAAATATAAATGGAGACAGCCGAAACGTTGGCTAATACGATTTCAAAAGAATACTATCAGCATATATTCTTGGTATTTAAAATCATGCTGACTGGTACTGTTGAGCTCGATGAATAAAATAATAACACAATATCTTTCTTCCCAAACTCTTATTTTATTTTCCTAGGTCTTTCGGTTACATTCAACCTTCTTCAGGGATTCTCATTTTTGTAGACATACATTCAATAAGAAGCAAAGTGCTTTACAACTGGCGTCATTTTTAATCAAAGCTACTAAAATCTAAAATGTTCTTAAATCATATTGAACTTTAGTTTTCGCAGGGAGGTTTGTGTGTCCCTCTGTCTTATCTCTCGGAAAATAAGCGTAACAAAATTAAACTACGTACTGAAACCTCCAATTAGGGGCTCTATGCCCCACCATAGAGGTTACAGATAAAGTCAATCTTATAATGGTCATTTAAATGAATAAAGATACATTAATAATATGCCTAGGCAGATAATGAAACCGACTAAAATTAAATATAAATTTAAATAAACAATCAGGTCAACTAATAATGAAAGTAAAGCTGGTAAAGCCCCCTCGTTATAGCATCTTTTACAAAATGTACAGGCATTAATTAAGAGTAAATATTAGTTATTTCTAAAAGTATATTTATTGTTTTAACTATTCCTATATTTTGAATGGGCAATTTTAGTGGATCCTTTAATTTTTGAGGCATATGTGATTTTACTGAAATCCATAAACTATTTTTTATTTCCGAATATAACTCAGATGTGGGTGTCGTGCGTTCCATCTCTGACTGATATATTATTAAGATTAATTACTTCTTTCACGAAGATTGTAAGCTATTAGGCTTAAGTTAATTAAGTAATTATTTCATTAGTATTTTCAAGATAATTATGGGTTAAAGACACACTATTCCGGAAGAGGAGTGCTTATGTTTAGTCTTGAGTACAGAAAGCTCCACGAGAAATGACGCAGTGAAATTTTCTCCCATCACTTCAAAGTTTTACAAGTTTGTGGGCTTAAATTAAACTTCGCCATAAACTGTAAACTGAAGGTGGAGGTTATTCCAGATTATTCATTTGTAAAACAAGGAAAATTAAAACCGGAATTTATAAATAATAGGCTACAGTTCTTCTTTCCTATGGGGAAAGGACAACACATGTTATCAATGAGACCTGCTTCCTCTGCCCTGGATTGAAGTGTAGTTAGTAATTATTGCAATTAACATTTCCCGTAAAAGTTGAGTTGTAAGGTTGCTTAGATACTTGCTGGGGTGTTGAACTCCTCGTTTTACATAAATGTTTATGTTACCATTAAGCAAATTATAGTCCATACGCTAATAATTACTATCACACGTTAATCTGAATGTAAGGAAAATTTATTTATATCTGGCAGTAAAAGCAATTTACCCTCTATATTTGTCAGATTCATGCTTAGAAGTAGTGCAAAGGCTTGGCTTCCATGTATAGCAGTCGTATCATGTTCATATCTTGCTCGTGAGTGTTAGCTGTATACAGTGTATACACAGTTGCATTAACGTGGTAGTATTTCATCGAAATGATAGGTTCCGCTTGTTTATGTGTGCGTGCAAATTGACAGTAGTGCTACGCGTTTTGTTCGTGATCAGAGTGAGAAACCTGCGATTACAACATTGTTTAACACAATTACAATACATATTATTAAAATACGTTGTACGATACTAATAACCAGAGTTAGGATTTTTTAAAGGATTTCTGGGTTCTAACCTTTTTCTTAGGGCAAATAAGAGCTCATGTGAAAGGAACAACGTGAAATATTGTCTCTAGCTGGAGGCAATTTTATAGCACCCTTTTCCCTTTTTAGGGCCTTTATCTCTTTTCCTCTACCATGCACATAATCCCCTTTCACCTTTTTTATATATTACTGCAGTTTTTTAATAATCTTCTAAAGCACATTCTCATCGTTTCAAATTTTGAATTTCATTGTTTTTTTATATTATAAGTTATGATTATTTTGGTTTCGTTCCAGTATTCAAGATTCGAAGTAACTATCATTGGATGTTTTATCAGCATGCAATGAACATGGGAATAGTGAACCTGTCTGCTTTCAGAAGTAAAAAATAATTACCGGTGGTAAATATTCCATTTTTCTTTTTAATTTCACTGGAATTAGTCAATAGCCTGCTGTTTGTGAATGTTAGTTTCTTACATAACGAGTTTCGTAGCATCTTTCTGAGTCCTATCTTGCCTTATTTTTAGCACCTTTGCCCTTCCTTTTTCCATATGGAAATTGCACCCAAAAATCCTAACCTTACTAATGGTAATAACTAATGTTTTAACAGATGTTTAGCAATTGATTCCCATATTGCCGACATTGCGATCAGGAAGATGTTTGTAGTAGTGATGAGCAAATGCAAGACCAAGACCAAGACCAAGGCGGTCTTGGTCTTGGTCTTGGTATTGCACTCTCAGTCTTGGTCTTGGTCTTGCATAGGTAACCCTGGTCTTGGTCTTGGTCTCGGTCTTGCATCAGTGGTCTTGGTCTTGGTCTCGGTCTTGCATACTCGGTCTTGGTCTTGTTGTAAGAGTCTTGCAGTCTTCTTTTACGCATCTTACATGATTTAAAGTTACACCGATTACATGTGTGTTATTGCTTGCGAAAGTAACGAAAGCTAATTGCTTTTAGTTGCAGTAAACAGTAATGTGATGTCACGCTGTTTGCCGAAACGTCCATGGTGATATAAGCTAGAACAGTAAACTTTGAGTGTAAATTTAAATACTCTGTTATCCTATTGCAGAACTTTAAACCCAAAATCTACGAGATGCTATACACTATTTGAGAGTGTAAAATTATGAATATTATATTGTAAAGTTTCACATTGAACGGCTGTGGAGACAAGAAGTAATATTAACAGGATGTGTATGAAATGTTTAAAAGACTTCCGCATAGGAGAGAGGTTCTATCTGACCTATTTAAAACTGTATAATATAGTAACAAAACATAACGGCATTGAAGCAGATGCTTTAGAAATTGTGCAATCTATAGAAAATCACAAATATCCATTCGAAACCCAAACCCATAGGCTGCAATAAATAATATTTCTCTTTTCATATACCCGAGTTCTAATTTGTAACACATTGTGAAAAAATCATTTCTGCACTTTAAAGATTTCCGCTACCTCCCATAAATTACTTTCTACTTACTTTCAAGTTTCGACCCTTCAATTAATTGGGTCATAAATAATCATAATTGTTCTTTATGCAAGCAAATATTTCTAGACCAGGCATTTTCTTCTTTTAGTATCTTTTCCCATTCGATATGCATCCTTAATATGAATCAGCAGCAAGAACTTAAACACCGCCACCGTCATGTGTCAATAAGAAAATTGTAGTAGTAAAAAAAGATTTTCAGTGGATGTCCTATCTATCATCAGCAAAATGTAGGCCTGTATAGCTACAGTACAATCAGATACGTAACTGTAAAGTAATAACTAGCAAATACCCGTCAAATAAGTTCCTCTTTTAATTATTCTACGGTTTAATTGTGTTTTATTGAATAATTATGAAGAATACCGGGCGTATAACCTGATTTTTTCAGACTTCACTTTATTTTGAAATTTTCTGCAAAGAGAATGGAATGAGCTGAATAGCTATGTTATATTCTGCTCTCATTGGTTACCGCACGATGAGGCAACCTCTACATTATAGGCCTACCAGCCTTGGGACTACCCCGGCTAGCGACACTGCGGCGCCTTTGAGTAGCGGTCGTTGGCTCGCTGCATACACAATGGGGCTTTATAAAACTATTTCAAATAGCAAGACTGCAAGAGTCTTGCAGTTAGGTCTTGTTCTTGCCAGAGTCTTGCAGGGTTGGTCTTGGTCTTGGTCTCGGTCTTGCATGGTCGGTCTTGGTCTTGGTCTTGCTAACGCTGATGCGGTCTTGGTCTTGGTCTCGGTCTTGCATTTTCTGCAAGACCAAGACCAAGACTGCAAGACCAAGACTGGTCTCGCTCATCACTAGTTTGTAGGGCCGTAGCAAGGACCTTCTGCGCCCTTGGTGAGTCTGACAAATCTGCGCCCTCTAATACTGGTGGGTCTGAACAATTTTTTAAAATTTCTGTAAAACTGTTTACTATTTTAATATAAAAACACTGTTATTATCAAAGAAACCTAAACCTCAATTTGAAAATGAACTAAGTGTTGAACTTTCAAGGTACTAAAACCTGATTTTCAGAGATTGAACTACTTAAAAAATAATTAATTCATAAAATCTAGAATTTTTATTGCTTGATAAATTGCACCAGTCTAAAAAAGGTGGTATTTTGCATGGTTAATTTTGCGCCCTCTTTATACCTGCGCCCTTGGCGGGGGCCCATCTCGCCACCGCCTAGCTACAGCCCTGGATGTTTGGGTACGATTTTGTCGTACAGTAGGCCCTGGTGAACTGAATTGTACACGTAATTTTACGTTTAAGATGCTTGAGTTGCCCTGTACAAACACATCATACCATTCTTTCATTATGGAGTTAATCTAAATTCACCCTTATATATATTCTTTTTAGATAAATCGCTGTGTAATAAACAATATTGCGAACATCACTTTCCAATTGGATTACTGGCCATTTTAAAAGTTACATTTTGGCCTTAAATGAATCTTTGACAGGGTTTCCAGGATAGAAATATAAGATAACAGAAAGACTTAGCGGAAGAAATATCGCAAAATAATTATGTCTTCAGTCTTCGACGATCTGTCCCCAAGTGGCGCGAAAAAACTTACCCCCACCCTCACCACATGAACACTCCGAACAGTATTGTGCATGCAGGTTTTCTTGCAGTATTGTGCATGCAGCTCGTTCATCCATAATATTTTCTAAAACCACATTAATTTTTTCTCATGAAATACAACTGTTAAGGGCACGTTCGCATGATGGGAAAACTGTAAATGTAGCATGTGTTTTGGGAAGTAAAAATTTGCAGTCGTGCTATATTGTAAAAATCTGCTTTTTTCTCTTCCGCACGAACTGAATTATATATAAAATGGAACTCTAACAAGCTGCACATGCTACACTGTGGTCAGTCTATCATCCCAAGAGAAACAGAGCCACTGGTTATTCGTTGCAAACCCATGGTTGATGCACAATTGATGAGGATCGGAGACGATAGGTCAGTCTCAATTAACAATTCCCGTGTGGGCAACAGAACAACTCCCTGATCAAACACACAATCATGAATGCAGTCGCTCAGCATTTAGAGAACCACCACTGAACTTGCTGGAGCAACCTACACAGATGGGCCTGCTAAAAGCTAAGTTAAATTTGGCTCGTTTCTGATAAACATGCAGACCATAAATTATGCACGTGCTTATAACTAAAGTGGACAATGATGATATATACAGAGCACAGCCAAAATACGTGGTATATCTCACGACTTTCATGTCTACATTCCTGTTGCAATGAATAAATTTAGACCTATGAAAGATCCATTTATCGAAAGATTATCAGTACCGGTAATTTACACGGTGAATCATTTTCAAAATTTTCACTTTTATTTGTAAGCTGTAACGCCCTTACTTATTATTCTTTAAAAAATAACGATACAATACATACAGTATCCTTAACTATTCAAACCTCGATTAATCGATACATAGGCTAACAAGATACATTGATGTTTAGTATAATTGATAATTAGCTATGTATGGGATCAGTTTTCGTTTTTCAAGAAACTGGAATGTTAAATGTTATAAAATGAAATTTATGTTAGCGTTTTAACAAGGTATCACTATTTAAAAAAAAAAAAAAAACATTTACGAAATTTAGAGAGATAGTGTTCGAAAGTATTATGTAGTCTACGTGTTATGAAAATTATTGTTTAACTTCTTTAACTAGGTACAGTCATGACAAAAATTGAAACATTTTTACAGCACGTTAAAAATTAATACCATAAGTGTTAGAAGTGAGATTTTTTATAGTCTTGTTTAATTATATCGACAATTCAACTAGACCTATAGAAATTTACAAATCAGGATTAACTTTACTTATGATTTATCCAGTAAGCAAAACTAATAGCATTTTCATTAGATATATTAATGTAAATTTCATAAAACAATAGCCCGCAATACCCGATTTTTTATTAAAGAAGATAGGCCGATCAAAATATGCTCGGATATTGAAGATAATCAAGGACAATATTCCACATTTCCAACATTATTTTTATACCTTTTACAGCAGGTAGTTTTGAGTTGATATCTGTCTAACAAATGTGTTCAGAATTTCTAAACTACAGGCCCATAATATCAAAGAGGTAGCCTATTCAGATTTAAATGAAAGCATCTCATACTCATACAGTTTTTCCACAGAACCCATAGTTTTAAAGAATTCTATAAAAAAAGATTCCTTGGAATGATAATTGTTTCACACTGGCCGTGTGTAGGCTAAGGTAGAAAGGTAGAGTGAGACTGAAAAATTCAATGGCACAGCCCGGGATTTGAACCAGGATCTGCCGCCGCTCTACCATTGAGCTACCATGGCAACATGCCGGTACAACTTTAAACTCTTCAACTGACTCACATGTAACGGTAATCCCTATATAGGCTTATTTAGGCCTACATTAAAACTAAGAAAGTAACACTGCAGGCAATTTCGTATGTTTTATACTAGCTAGCCTTAAAAAGGGCAAAAATTTGTGGCCTTATAACTTAAATCCTTTAGATGCTATTTTTCGAGAGCCATTGCAGAAGTTTTCCCGGTTATTATTATTATTATTATTATTAAAAAAAAACGGAAACACACAATAGAACATTACAGAACAGAATCCAGTCCCATTCTCATTCCGATATTGAAAAAAAAAAATGTAATTCTGAAAGCAAAGGCTGAGATCCGACATGAAGAAAAAATTAAAGAAAATATTAACAAAATCTAGGTGAATGACAATTAAAGAAAATGATACCAAAATGCGACGAAACTATCCGTTGAAGGATATTATAAGAAGGAGGAATTAGGCCTAAATGACGACTGAAAGAAAGACAGACCAATATACAGAATGAAAGTCAAAGCAAGAATTATAGAAAAGCATCAGAAACAAAAAAAAAAACATAAATAGACTAAAATATAAAAAAATATAGATTAAAGAACGAAATGCGGAGAGAGAGGCAGTAGATTTGTATGGACGATGAAGATACACGAAGGGAAGACGGAAAGAATAAAGAAGTGCTGGGAGTCCGAAGGTGAGAAAGAAGTAAGATTTGGTGGCAAGAAGACCAAGGGGAAACTATAAAAGAAATGAGACGAGAAGGGACTGAGAGATATAAGCAGAAAAGTGGAGAACAGAGATGAAAAAATCATAAAATAAAATGGATATGAAGCGATATAGGAAAAAGTGAACTAATTTTTAATAGGCTATGATGAAAAATAGGCTACAGTGAGCCCATGGGATATGTTTCAATGTCGTCAATGTTATAATAAATATGATTGTGAATCAATCCGTTGTTTAAAATAATTCAATATCCAATTCCATACAAATCATTAAGTACCTCTTCCCTGAACAGTAGTATTGATAATGACAGATACAATGTTCAATATTTACTAAAGCCGCAATCAAGCTAGAAATCATGGAATATTAAAGTCGATAAAATAGAAAATACCCACACGTTTCCCCACGTGTATTATAACTCCTCATGCAACCTGGTTTGTCTACTTCGCGGCATCTTTTTATACTCCGAACTTGTTTGGCGGAATACAAGGGCGTTGAGGTTTTTCACACCTTATATGCGATGTTTCAAATTATTTTTACACCATAGCTATATAAATGTTGTAAGATCTTGCACTATAAGCTGATCCGAAAGTATGCAAACAGCGGGGAGCACAGCATTTCATGGACCTATTATTATTTTACTGGGTTTTGTTGACTTAAGCGAGTACTCTAAGACTATGTACGTGTTGTTATTATTACTATAACTAATATTATTATTACTAATAATAATAATAATAATAATATTCATCATCTTTATATGACTACAATAAAATATAACTTCTATGGCTTACCGCCAACAGAACATTTGGGGTTACGTGAGTAACTACAAATTAGAAAGCACTTTCGTTTAAAAAATGTAACTTTTAAGTAAATGTGCACCAATACGTATTTCAGGATTGAGTGAGTTGTAATAGTAGACTTATTATCTAACAAGTTTAACTCCTTTTTTACCTTTGGTTTTTAAGTAAAAGTGTGGCTTTATTGCAATAATAAACTTTTTACATCATGCAAAATCTGCATTTTGCAAGAACGTAGAGGAAATGAAAAAAATAGAGATAACAAGAAGTATGCAGTGCAGGCATAAAAGAATGGGAAATGAGGACAAGAAGAAATAGGAGAGTAATTCGATCTAGTTAGATATTGCATTTTCATTAAGTTCGGTCTTATTCGACTTCTAACATTCTGAAAAAGTAATCTTACAATTATATGTACCCAGTTTTACGAAAAATGCTCTGAACGAATAAGTATAATTTGCAGTCTGAACTTCCTCTTGTATAGCGCTTTCTAAATTCGACTAGCTGCATTATTCGGAAAACAGAAAGAAGGAAGTAAAAGGCGATCAAGTTAAAAAGTTATCTTTCCAGGATGTTAGCTACAGCGAGTAAGAGTTGTAGACACAGTATGGAAATCCGTGCACAAAAGGTGATGTCGATGTGGCATAATAACTATGCCCTGTTATGTTTCAAACGTCACTAAAGCCTTCCTCCACAATACTCTGAATTATTCATTGTTGTTCTTGCTTCCGTTCTACTCGAGGTCATGTGATTATCGGCGTCATCTTCTTTTCTAACTTCTTCATGAAAATAAAATCAAATAACAAAGAAAGCCTTATTTAAATAAAGAAGAAATAAAATTGTTCAAACGTGAAAACTAAGCAGTAGCACAAGGGGTTTAAAGGGAAAAAAGAAAGGAAAATATAGGCCTACCTTATTTTAGTTCTGTCTTACTCGTTTGTATAAAGCACAATCCCGAAACAGAGAATTAGGGAAAGGAATAAGAGTGTTATAGGAAGTTCAAAAGAAAGAAATAGGATGTGAAGGTACTGAGTGTCTGTGCTGAAAAGGGGGAATAGATTTGACAGCAGAGTCCCCGGTAATTCGGTCTAGATGACACCAGTCCGGATTAAATGCGATTTGCCTTCAAATGCACGTACTATACTGTAATAAAAGTTTTTAGATGGGTAAAACTAAAAAAAAAATCGATGTTTACTTTCATTTATATAACTTTTTTACAACTTAATTTTAGTATTAATACTACTGTATACGTAGACCTAAGTTTTTACCTATGAATTGATGTAGGATTAACAAATTCAAATCATCTTTTCGATTACATTCAAAATTATCCGGATTAACCGGATGTCCGGACGAGCGGGGTTCAGATTAGTGGGACTCTACTGTAGTTGCTTTTGAAATTAAAACAAGAAAAGAAAACTGATTTGAAATCTGACTGGTTTGGAATTGAGCAATTCGTTTGGACGACATGTAGGCTATCTCTGGACTTCTGCATATGACGGGTACCGGTACCTTATATTTTTGGAAGAAAGAATTAAAAAATGACATGGTTTTGAGTAAAACCATTTTAAAAATATGATAACTTATAAATATATAATTTACAAAATAATGTGTTTTACATTATATATAGGAGAAGGTTGAAAAGAAGAATATTATGCTGACAAAATACGACTTATACTTAAGAATGTAGCCTAAAGTAACCAACATTTCGAAACCTAATCTTACCTAACAAACTAACGTACTCTAACATATTCCACACAACTAAAATAATCTAACGTAACCAAAACCTAGTCTAGTCTAATGTAGTCTAGCCTTAACCCACGCTAAACTAACCTATCATACCCCAGCCTTAACCAACAGTATACCAAAGTTTTCGAATTGCTTGCAACAAACACGAAGGTAATCTAATTACGTGCGGCATAATTAGGGGGGTTACACGAATACTTCCGAGGGCCTCTGGGAAAGGCAACCGAATTCCTTTTCATAAATGTTATTAACTTTTTCTTTTTCACTTTGCAACTGTCTGTTATTAGCCATTCTGCAACACATTTGGTTATGAACTAACATAAACCTGGTACAGTACTCACGCCAGTCTTTATATGTCTTCTTAGAACACGCCCATATTTCAACACCACCAGAAATCATTTTTTAAAGTGATATTGTAGCCGTCATTCACAATCAATTTGTTTTTCTCACTCAACATAAACTTAACTTCATTCAACTTGCATTCTTCCCCTTTCGTCCGATTCATCGTGAAGTCACTAAACGGCATCTAACTACTGAGCGAATGACTGTCTATTAGCCAGCAAAGGCCTCAGGGGTTATGAGGTAACATGTATTGAAGCTTCACACTAGAATCCTATTTATCAGTTGTAAACATGGTGGATTTAACCTTCAGGGGTTGATACCAACATTCATTGTTTAATAAAAACGATCGCTTTATGAGACGAAATTTAATGTAATTAACTCTGCTTTACTTTTTTAAATTCCATTATAGTTTATTAAAGCTTACTTCAAGTCAAGTGTATTTAATTCCGTTTTATGTTACCTCAAGTAATACTGGTAAGGAATTCGTTTGTCAAGAGAGGAATTCCTGTAACAACCTTCGAAACCCGGGAAGGAAATAAAATGAAATAACATCAAACAGGCTTGATACCAGCAACTGAACGAAGAGGCCACAGGAGGGTGATATAGCTGAGGACGATTCAGTGAGAGTGTTTTTATAAAGGTTTTAGAAAATTCGGTTTTTTATAAATGTGGCAGGATGTAAGACAAAGCAGTTTTGGTTTTAAATGAGGCATCCTAACCAGCAAAAAGAAGATGCCCTGAAGATGTCGAAAATACGCCGAAAGGCCTTGCCAAATATTACAATAAAATAATGTTGAGTTGTTGGTATCAAGTCTATTTTATTTTATTGATGGAGCTCAACGGTATACAACATGTATTTTAATGCCCGGGAAGGCGACTAGGCTAATTGTCTCTTTAGGTACCTGTCATCATCCGCAAGGAATTCGAGTTCCGAATCTAAGATAACTTAATCTAAACAAAATTACCCTATGAGAATATTATAGGAGAAAAATTCCTCCGACACTGGGACTTGAACCCAGGACCTTTGTCTATTCGCGCCAATGCTCTACCAACTCTGGCGCCAGATGGAACCTCTCTCCTATGACCATCTGGCGCTGTGAATTGAACTCCGGCTTAGCTCAGTTGGTAGAGCATTGGCGCGAATAGCCAAAGGTCCTGGGTTCAAGTCCCAGTGTCGGAGGAATTTTTCTCCTATAATATTCTGATGTAATGTCCAACAGAGACAATAATCTGTGGTTCATGAATGCTTGTATATCTATCTTGAAAATTACCCTAACCTACGGTATCCTAAATCGTGTTTTAAGTCTACGAAAAAGACTGTGGGGAAAAAGTACGCTCATTTACATATGCCCATTGTATTCACTGTGGGCTCTCGTTAGTTTGTTTTGCATAGGTCGCTATATGCGTATTTTTGCAGTTCATCCTGCTGGATACGGGAGGGGGGGTTGGTGATATCAGTTGTTTTTGTGTGCGTTTGTTTTGCATGTACAGACTGATGAAGAAAACACGCATGTGCTCATAGTTCTAAACAAGGTTAGTGGAATACAATAAGGCGAGATCACTGTTATTGAAAGCCAGTCTTTGAAGCCAGTCGCTGGGGCCTGCTTAAAAACAACCCGCATGCGGACATGACATGTCATTGTATTACACTATAAATATGCAAGCAAAGGAAGTATTACTTTGTTACTACTGGCAGATGAGCCAGAAACTTGAAATTTGGCATAATTTTCTTATAACAAGGGGTCGGACTTTCGTGACCTTATAACTTAGAATGCACAACACTATATTTATATGTTTCAAAACTTCTTTTGTCTCAACAATGCCGAAGTTCAACTCCGGAGTGGTTCACAGTACTTCACTTCACCTGACCAATGACTGAGTCAGGTTTCATTTAGCAATATCCAGATATAGTGTGATCCATATAAAACTAACACTTTTAAATACCTGTAACTTCTAAACTAGTAACAGCAGACGTGTACAACTGTGCTGAATTACAGAGTACTATTGGAGATTCCTCTGTAGATATATATATATATAATTATATTCTCTTACTTCATACACTACATGCACTCTGTATGCTTTCTTTGCAGCCCTTTGACATGTGTAATTTGATTAACCTGTCTCTTTGCCTGATCATGAAGCAATTAGACCAATTTCAATTAACAAACCAAAACACAATTTGAGTAATGTACGAACAAAATAATATAACAGCCATTCTGCGCTTTATTCTTTACCGAATGTAGAGAATGTGTACTGTAAACAGTAGGTTAAATGATATAAAAAATAATCTAAAACAAGTTTATATAAATAAATAAATACTTCCTATGAAATGAAATAACATTTTATTGGTGCTAATAAACCATTACAACGGTAAGGTGTTACTTAAGGGATCAACGGTTTCTGGCCCTGGCCACTATTACAGTTGACTTTGTAAACATATCACATGCTGGCTTTTATTATTCATTCAGTCTTATTATTTCCTGTTTGTCCATTAAATATAAGATCCAACAGGGAAGCGGAAAGGGATATATCGGAGGAGACAGAGGCAGAAATGGAGAGAATTCCCCTTAGGCGATCCGAGAGATTGTTAGAGGAACAGGCTCCTATAAACAACGAAATTCATATAAGACATTAACAGGAGGAAGTAACTTTGGCAATCCCTGGGAGATAGGAAGTAAGAGCTGCCCAGCAGAGGAAAGACCTTATGGGGACAAAACATGGATGAAAAAACTGATTGGATTAATCAAATGGCTGGTAGACAAGGCAGAACAAAAAGAAAGAAAATTCAAGCGTGAGGGTGTCAAGGAAGGAAGAGCGGAAACAAGTTTGCCGAAGAACCGTTTCGTAACTCAAATGCCGAATACCGGCAAACTGAACAAAGCTCTCCCATCTTTTTTTCTTCTTTCTAGGCAGTAAAATGTAATTTAGATGTAAACTTAGTTCCATTTGAGAAAATTATAGGAGAAAAATTCCTCCGACGCTGGGACTTGAACCCAGGACCTTTGGCTATTCGCGCCAATGCTCTATCAACTGAGCTAAGCCGGAGCTCAATTCACAGCGCCAGATGGAACCTCTCTCCTATGACTGATTGCCCATGTGGTGTCCAACAGAGACAATAATCTGTGGTTCATGAATGCTTATGTATCTATCTGTTTAGTTGCAGTTGTAGTGGTTGTAAACTACTGAATACCAGTAGTAGTAGCGTGTTACTGAACTGTATTTAGCTGTAGAAGTAGATATTGTTTATTAAGTATTATTGTAAAATTGAATAACTGTGTAGAAGAGAATTATTAAATACTTTAATCTGTAGTTGTTGTATTTTGAAAAGGAAAATAAACTTATAAAAATGAAATCATAGCAAATTACATTCTGGTTTAGTAGCCTAGACACCAGGACATAATATTCAGATTTTATTTTATTTATGATTAACTATAAGATTATAACTTGTCGCCTACAGTTTTCGTTTGCTCTCCGCTCTTACAACGTAATTCCTTAAGGAAAATGGTGACTTGCATCTCTCCCTTCTTTACTTGGAATTTTTCCACTACTTGTACACATTTACCCCACCATAAGCTATTTTTATTCAGGAAGCCGGACTCATTTCCATTAGTAGACTTGTGACCTGAACTCCCTGCTTCCTATGGTGTCCTGTATCTCCTATATAAACAACATATTTCTCAGTCCAGTCTTTAATGTAATTATCTTTCCAACCCTGTGCGCCCAGGAGTGGTCAAAGAAATAGGACAAAATACTCTCGCGTACAGAGTAGTGAAATCATCGCTATTGTTTGGGGTACCTAAGTCTCAAATGTAAATGGCTACCATGGTCAATGTGAGACAGCTCGTTTTAGATAATTATTTACCAAACAGTTAGTGTTATTTTTATTGCTGAACTAAATAACATATCATACATACCGAATTTAACAACTACACAAAAAAAAAAAAAAAACTGTAATTTAACGATGGTCTACGATGGTAAGCCTGTATACGTTACGTACCGGTATGCCTAGGACAGATAGGTAAAACTATTTACTTTTATAAGTTCCTGTATTTGGAATGTAATTTATTGTTCAATAACCACGGTAGCGATGTAGTTTCAATTAAACCGACAAAAAAATAGAAGTATTGAAGTCCTGGATTATTTCATTTAATGGAGAAATTCTTCTTCCTCACTTAAAAAATGATTCTAGCCCTATACTGTATGAATTAGAGAAGGTAGACGGTAATGTGAATCGACTGTAAATCATGGGTAGGAGTATTTTTCATTACTTTTTCCTCATGCACTGTTTAAACACGTCACAGAATTATTACGTGTGTAGTGCTCATGGCTGGAGTGTGTGCCTGGGCCTTGAAATGAGCTCGTGAGTCAACAGAGCTGCCAGATAAATAAGTTTTATTTAAATCGAACCCTCTTCAAACAAACTTACAGCTCAGACGTGCATGGACAATATCTTCCTTCGTGCTGTTTTACCATTTTCGATTGAAAAATAAATTCACGCAAGAGTTCCTTCATTAATTTTGTAATAATTCCTGTGGAGTAAGTTAAATTAGTGTTTAGTCCTACATAAATTTAGAAATTCAGAGGAAATGAATTTTAAGAATGAAATTGGTTAGGAACAAGCGTTTGAAGAGGAGGGGGTAAGAACTGAAATATTCTAAAGATTACCACAATAATATTTCGATACTTATATTATATTCCTCCAGGATAACTCCGTATGCGAAGGGCTTCCGGAAAGGCATCACTTATTGTCTAGAGAAGAGTAATAAAATACTTCATTACTATTACCTTCGAGAATATAGTAACTATGGGATATCGAGTAATGAATTCGAATACCTTTGTACCATCGTTCCTCGTTTTCAAAAGAAAATCATATCACTTGGCATACAACCGTTTCGGGGCTAAAATCAAAATAAAATAAGTGACTCTTTCAAAAAAATCTGGGACATAATTTACTGCGCAAAAATGTTTCATCCTATTTTCTCTCTTTTTCATTCTTTGGGCTTACAATAAAGATTCCTATTTCTCAACTAATAAACAGCCTACAGTGATGAATAACGTATCAATGGACAGGATTATTTTCTTACCGACTTCTGTTAGGCCTATAGCATAATCGTTGGCACAAACTCAGACTGAGATTGCTCAGATTGCTCTCCCCGCAATAAGACCCTTTATTGTAAATAAAAATGTGACGAAACTATATTCTCTATGCCCAGGGTAAAGAAAATTATGCGATGTTAAGTTATGTGACCCGATATTAATTTACATGGGGTTTTACTCCCCATTAACAATTTACAGAAATGAATTATATCGATATCATCTCTAATTATATTCGTCAAAGCCCACTGCATAGCCCAGTGTCATGCGTCTCCCAAAGTCCTACGTGAACACTGCGAACAATATTGTTGTCATGAGAACTGAATTGCATTTGGTGAATTCGTTTGAATTTTAATGTTGGCCGCGTTTCTTTCCGGCTTGAAGTGGGTAGGCCTACGTGTGCAGAATTTTCGTCCAAATTGCTCAAAGCACGTAGAGTTGTAGCCTATAGGGAACCGTACGAACGCGCGCGCACAGACACACACACACAAACATATATATGTATGGTTCGATTTTTGTCCATTGAATTCTAATAAGAATGGAAGAATCATATGAGGCCCTACTGTATGTTTTCAGCTTTTATAGATCGCTTAATTCCTAAACTATCATTCAGCTACCTAATAATTATAATAGCATGTGTTGGGATTTTTGGTCTTGTTTACATGTTTAGGGCATTTCTAATGTAAATCTTTTATAATTTCTCATGATTTCTTCACTTAGTGCATTTGTTGTAGGCTATATTCTTGTAGTTTGACTTTGTCTATTGCTTCTGGCTTAACGACAGTAAAATATTTATTATTATTTTATTTATTTATTTATATTTATACAAAACAAAACAAGACCACCCGAATGAGCAAGCGCTCGTGCTCGGGCACAGTTCAGCCATTTACATTACAAAATACAAATTACAAATACATAAAGAAAATATAATATTAAATCAATACCTAAAAAATAATAATAAAAAAGAAAGAACAGAATAGTAAAAAGAAAAAAGGAAAAGTAGTAAGAACAAAAATTGAAACCCTGAGTTATTACAAATAAAATCGTTCCTTAATTGTCTACTAAGTACAGAGTGAAGTAACTTTTGAACTATGAAATAAGAGTTTTGATAAACTTATTGAATTTTTTGTTGTTCATATGTACTATGTACTATGTATATGTACTATGTTCATATGTACATATATGTTCATATGTATTATTATTATATTCAGAATTTAATATGTAGGCCTAATACTGTGAAACAATTTTGTGTTCCGACACAAATACTGCCTCCTTTCGACTTGAATGACGTCATGATCTAATGTAATCGATGCATAATAAATATGCGACTTGCATGAACAAATGCAGAAGAATCAAGGCCGCACTCGCCTTTTATGACTAAGCAGCTGATCTCAACCACATCATTAACGCAAGGAGCAACTCGTTTGGTGGTCCTTAAATGTAGAATGAGGAGGCGACCAGTACCATATTCAATGTTACAAGTACAAATTAACTTTACAGAGCTAGATAAGTCATTAATAAATGTCATATTCTCTTACCAACAGGAGAACGAAAAGACAAAACATAAGATTTTATACCTTATTATAGCAATCCTTAATATTTAAATTCAGCTTTATTTATACTCCTTTGATAAGGCTGTGTGTGTAGGCCTATATCAGTAGACCATGTTTTTGTAACTATCGATGTGCTTTATATTGTTTATAGTGTTTTATATTGTTTATGTACTAAGAAGAAACAAGTGGCCATCGCAGATAGGAAATAGCTAAAAAGAATATAATTCATAACGCATAATTTGTCTATAAGTACTGACGACTTTCTAAAAACTAGGGATGGGTCCTCGATACTCTCGATACTTGCATGGTATCGGCATCGAGCGATACTTCTGAAAACTCGCTCGGTACTTTTTCGATACATTGGTAATTCTGCAATTTAAGGAAATGCGGTATCTCTTTCTGCTGTTAGTAGTTTACTAAATATAGTAAATACTTCTATTTCTCCTTGAAATGGATAAATCCACTCTGTGACTTTTGTCTAGTCATAAATAAAGACTTTCCTACTTTTAAAATCCAAACAGAAGAGATTTTTAATTGTTTCGTTTCCTGTCAAACGTTTCAATAACAACCAACAGCAAGCTGCCTGTCCCAACTCCATTGTAATAAATAAATTAAAAAAAAAAAAAAAAAAACTTGTAAGTGGACTGTTTCAAAAACTAATTTTAGCTTTAATGTCGAGTTTAAAAATAATTATAGGCTACTGATGATATTAAATTTTCTCTCATTAAATATGCATACTTAATTAATTTTACAGTTCTCTAACTTTTAATTTTAATGTACCTATGTATTGAAACTGGAAATGTTGACGGTATCGAGTATCGAAGTATCGAGCATCGAGGAAAAAATCATGTATCTGTATCGAATATCGAGAAAATCTGGTATCGACCCAGACCCCGCCATTTTGAATTATTTTTTGGGGAGTAAAAAATAAAAAAATGGAACATTTTGGAAATTTTCCGTTCATTACAGGCTAAAAGCTATAAGTAGGGCTCGGATATTTATGACCTTACAGATGAGATTCTACAGTGTGATCCATATAAAACTGAACACTTTTCAAGACTTATAATTTCCTTCTGGAAAGTAATAGAAATTAAAATTTGGTTTTATGATCTCAGTGGTTTTAGGAGAATCGATATTGGTATTAATGTTAGTATCCCTACCATCTATCAGTGTTGCCGATAATTGTTCAGTTTCCAGTCTCTAGTTTTGCAGTCACAAACTAAAATGCAGTTCTGAATTCGGCAGCGTGTTTTCTTGTGAAAGCATATGGGCTGACAAATTCAACGATTGAAACATAACGGGCATTTCGATGACAATTCAATGTGAGCAATATTCCAACAAGGGCAACCAACACGTCTGCAAGCAAACGCCTAGGTCCCTTGCTTTTGTTTTGTTTTTTTTTTTAAATTAAAAAGCTCTCCTAATAATGTGCAAGAGATCATCACTTATGTTATTACTATCAAAACGCTGTTGATTAAGATAGTAATTATTACAATTACCATAAAAAGCTGATGTTTTACAACCCATTATTATGTCAAGACAGTCTTTTTTTGCACGTGGACCAGGACCTGCCCGAAGGATACCCAGATGAAAGACATCAACCTTCACTATGGCAAAATTAACGGTGTGGTTTGGAATATTGTGCTAGATGTAAATTCTTGGAGGGGATCAGAAAGAATAAATGGACCATGTACTATCATAAGTAAACATGCTCTCTGGATCGTAATTGCGTATCCGGAGGAGGATGAAAAGCCACTTCATCACTCTTTGGGAGAAGGCGTTAAGTTCAGTGCAGAACTAGTTGATATAAAGTGCCCCGACTACACATTGGGGATAAAGACTGTTATAATGGATTCCAAGATTGATGTGTTTTGCGAGGGTTAGGGAGAGCGTTGTTTGGCCAGTACCCTGAAGAGCTTATGGTTGAGGTTGGAAAGGGGAGGCTGGATATAAGCAAGATTCGTGTGGCTTCCCTTCAGGCCTAGAGGTTTATCCTTGTTAACATAATACACACGATACGAGTCTAAAGATCCGGTTTGGCATGGTTAACGATCACTGTACACCTTCGTAAGATCGGCAAGCTTCTGGTTGGTTAATTTTTCTTTTTCTTATTACACATGCAAGTCTTTCCGCTTAGCCAGTAGTTATATGATGTGAGTGGCTATGAATAATTTTAATAAACAATAACACACCATATATGGCGATCGTATGTGTACACACAATATTGTCGCATTCAGAACTATGATATCAAGCAGTTTCGAACTTTCAGAGCAAATAAAAGCATTTCTTTCCCAGGTTTTTTAATATGCCTTTGTTTGAGTCTTATTTAAATATTCGATTTCCTTAATTTTCTAAATTTCTGTAATTTCACAAAATCACACAGATTATTATTATACTAACTGTAATAAATTACAATGTTAATTTGTTTCTTCATTTATAGTTTGGTTCCGAGGTAGGGATAGTCTGAATAGAGATATGCATTGTGTAGGTGAAGATTTTATAGGTGACACTGTGAAACACAGGAAGCAGAAACTTACTGTTAAGTTTCCATTATAACAAAATACCTAGTACTGCCCCGAGTACGAGCTTTGCTCACTCGAGGTATTGTGTACGTGTAGGCTACATATATATATATATATATATATATATATATATATATATATATATGTATGCATGCCTATGTATGTATGTACGAGTATATATGTACATATGCATGCAGGTGTTTATGCTTATATGTATGTGTGAAATAAATTCAAATTAATTTAATTTAATAATTTTGCAAAGAATTACATTTGTCGTAAATAGTTTTTAAAACAGTTTAGTTGCTTTTTTCTTTGTAAAATGGATGTTAAGTCAGTTGGCTTCTTTACTTTATGTGAACCTTATAAACCAGGCCTGTCGAACAGTACTCCGAAGGTGTGAAGTCATTCTACTTCCCCTCCCTGCCTACAGAGTCTCTGATTAGAATATAAAGAAAAGAGATGATAAATTAACTTCGATAATCAGGTCTCGGAAAGGATGATTTCAGACTCATTCTTATAAAAGTTATTCGTCCAAATCGAAAGTCTCCATTATGCACAATCACGGTAGAAGGTAAACGACCGGAAATTCTGTTACATTTTTGAATCTGTTATTATTGCTCATGGTGAACGAAATAATAACGCATTACGAATCTAAAATTACAGAAACTGATTTGCGTAAGCTGTTTCTGTCTTTGTCAGTGTCACTCACATCCTCTGTGCGCATTGCCATGAGGGAGGGTGTAGTTTGACGTGCCGCATTTATATTTCTGACTTTAATTACATCGGAAGATAGGGAAGTGTTGTGAAGGCAGCTTTTATAATGTAGCTTCTCTCAGATTTACATACGAGCTATGTTGCTGAATATCAAAGCTACCTGCGACGAGGCTGCTACGAGCATTTTATTTATGCGGAATCATATTGTGAGAAGAAACCAACATTCGGTTGCATTAACTTTTCTAAAGGGAGCAAAATATTAACATAGTACATTGTAGTCAAAATACAGAAAGAATACTTTAATCAAAAAAGAGACGTGATGTGCTTCTGATTTCACCGCATTCAAATTTATTTCACTCGCACAAAAGAATTCTCACGAGTTTCGAGGAAAGATCAATGCAAAATATAAATCTTTGTAACATTCCAGCATTGAGATTACCACAAAAGAATAATATCTCATCTGCAGCATGAGGATTTTTAAGAACGTGGCATTTTAATATTTTTACTTATAGGAATGCTGACAAATATCATTAGTAGGCCTATCATTTCACCAACTACGATATATAATCTTATTTTTATGATGGAAAGTTTCTATTATGAAAAAATAATTATTAACCTAATAATTACATTGCTGTTCTGGAATAGTCACAATACACAGCTACGTTAGAATATTCAAGAAGAGGGTCCTTTGGTTCACACTGTTCATTAAGATTGATGTCAATAGTAAAATATCGAAAAACTGTTAGAATAGATCATATACCTAAAGTTTAACAAATAAAATAAAATAAAATCAGGTAAACTGATGTAACAAAGTGCCGGAATACTTTTGTTTAATCGGTGATAATTGCAATTATATGCAAAAAATAATTTATTTTTTAAATCGATTTCCGAGTTAAGCTCCAGAACAAAGGTATATTGTTTGATAAGCGTATGTGAAGGAATATGTGGGTAGTGTTATTTGTCGAAGCTATCTGAATTGCAACCTCCAAAGCCGTAATGAACACTGTAAAACAATACGCTGCCATGAAAACTAATTTGCATTTGATAAATTCTTTATAATATGTTACCATAAAATAGGCACTAAATTGGGCATCACTCCGGTACCGGTCAACCAATTTGTACCAATATCAAAGGGATTATTTCCATTTTCCCGTTCCCCACACAGTCTCGTCAAGTACCATTATGGCATTTGATTTAAAAAAAAAATAAATAGCAAATAAAAATAAATAAATTATACTGTCATTTAATGTTAAAAGGTTTCGTTTTGGTTTTAAATGGGACTGAATACTTTGAGTTTTCCTTGCCTGTCTTACACAATCATAATTTACTGCAGACTTCCCATGCAATAGCGTAACTTGCCTTTTGAAATACTGCAATAACCTACGAAAAGTATGAACTTTTGAAACCTTCGCGACACACTGATAAGAAGAAAGCAAACGGCTTAGGAAACATGCATGGTTAAAATAATTTAAAACCTGTCTCTGGTTAATTATTACTTGACGTCTACTCGTAAGTAGTCTCTAAAAGCCATATAAGCCGTGCATAGCCAACCTAAGTTTTGCAGTAAATTCTTCATAAGAAAAAATAGTATATGTTTATTCAGTGTTCGAACCACAGATTGAGAGCCTGGACTATACTCTCTGCAGATATGTTTATATGGAGTTCTATGTATCTGAACCCACACTAATTCATTTTAAGGGATACCTGGACACAGGAGGACTGAAGATGTAATTTATATTCATGTTTCCATAGGTTATTATATGTTGGACATTTTGTGCGACCGGCCGCAAAATGGATGGACCGACTCTTATTCGTCAGAAAATTAAAGTCTCCACCTTCTGAACTTTCTCAGAAAAAAATCGGAAATACATACATCTGAAATATGAAACACATATTTTATTTTATTCACCACTAAAACAAACAAATGGCACAAGCAACATGAAAAACAATGACTATATTTGGGAATAGTATTTTGTTCCCTTGCTAGATATATGACCAGAAACTTGCAATTAAAATAATTAGCCTAAGGATCGTTTGAGATTTGTAACTTATTAGAGCCGGTATTGCTCACTCGTTTCGCAGGTAGCTATTTAACGACTGTAGCCACTTTACTGGCTAATATAATAACCATAATACATGACAATATAATTAAAAATTGATTTTATGTTGCTCTATGACATTATTATTTAACTCTTAAAAGAGTCAATTATATTCAGAATTGACTCTCCATTCGATTTAAATGAAATCAGCACTATATACTGTATAGTGAAGATATATCCTTTTTGCAGCCGGCTGTATATGGGTTCACGGAATTACGTATACTGTCACGAAATAAATATACGTTTCAGGCTCCCATAAAAAGGGAAGTAGTTATTATCTTAAATAATTGTTCAATATTATTTTTAAATGCATAAATAGCGTTAGTCTTAGCAGCAAAAATAAATAAAAAAGCGTCTTCAATAAAATGATGTATTTGAACGTGAATTCTTAATTTCACGAAATAGGGTAGATTTACTACATCCATTTTACATAAGAACTCTGGTTCGTAGAGCATCAGCGTGGAAATTTGGAGATACCTGATTCGAGTCTTGCTGTCACAGGAATTTTTATCCAATTATTCTCACAGATGAATTAATATTCCCAATTATTTCTGTTTATATGGTCTGCAGATATTCAAGGAATTCGTAATTCAATCGTACGATGTTGAACTCCATGTGCCTACAACGACAGTTAATTAATTTTAATTTTTTAAAACGTATTTTCAAAATACTGTAATAATCTACTGTGCAATAAGTAAAATAAGTATATCTAGTTAGAGCAATTTGTCAGACAATACAGCTTACTATTATAATTAGGGTTCGGATGTTAATGAAATGTCATATTTTTATCCTGACCTCCATTCTCGCCGAAAGCACAAATTAAACACGAATTGCACATTTGTTATCCTAATCGGACCGTTTTTATTCTGCATATAAAGTCATATTTTGGTCGTTTTCATCGTCTTGGTCATATTTCGGTCATATTTGTAATTTAACGTCATATTTCAGCAATAAATTCTGTAAAAGAGCATAATTATGCAGTATGCGCACTAAATTGTTGACTTAATTTTCTTCCGAAAAAAGAGTCACGAATATTTTGGTTTTACTTTAACTGAAATATGAAGGGACACTAGCAAGTAACAGCACAATTACCTCTTCCTCCTTGTTGTTAACAACTTCCAATAGACATGTTTTTAAAAGATTTTCAGTTCAAAGTTACAGTGTTATCTGGTAACATTAACAGATTAGAAATTATTTACAAATAAACCTGTAAATCACCTGTAAAATTGTTAAAAAGTGATTATCAGATGGTATTAATGTGATGTAGCCTAATAATTTAGTTTCTTATAACTTTTAAATTGGAACATTTCTTTTTAGATATGTTCTTTTATGAAGGGATACTTAGGATTTTTGGATCATATTTTGTCATTATTAATGTCATATTTAGTAATTTTTAAGGTCATATTTACAGTAATATTTTCCACTTTTTTAGGTCATAAACGTCCGAACCCTCATTATAATATTACATTCTTTATCATCAAGATTTCAGGATTGGATACTGTGGAAAGATGTCACAATTAGATAATAGGTGAGTCAGAGATGTGAATACAGCCGAACGCAAGTGACACGAGGTATAAAACTGCTTCCAAAAGAATGAAAATCCCAATCCTGTTATCATCCTGTTGAAAAATTCATTCTGCGTATTAGGTAATACAGATGAAATGAATAATTCTTTCTTTACAAATTACACCAGCAAGTAAATAACAATCAAAGACTAATATACAATAGAGCTGCGAGTCTCGGAGTCAGTTGGCAAATAAGAACGGCTCGCGCACTGTAATTTTGTGTGGTAATGAAAATACACGGCGGAGTTATTGAATTGTGTGTCGACTCACACGTGGCCTGCGATATGCTACGTCACGTACTGTGCGTGAGGAATGAACGTGCGTGGAAAAAAATGCGTGGTACCTATTGTGTTCCGGCACAAAAGACTAAGTCTCTAATCAAAATAACGTTTGCGCATTCTGCTTCTTCTACTTCTCCTATAACCTGGTTGTACATAATTAATGGCTTGTCCCCCTACCTTCGGGTAAATTTTTCTTTAAAACAGAAACTTATTTACACGGTGTAGGCGTATTGTGACTTCCCACGCCGATAAAATCGTGTATAAGTAATTTCAAGCAGACTTGAAATACGTACGGTATAAGACCAATTGACATTTTCATTTCCCTTCACTGTGACAGGAAACTTCATTTTCTATCTTTATCTTTCTCGTTTTCCGCTTCTCCCATCTTATATTTTTCATTCCTTTCTGCCTTTTCATAAATTCTTTGTTTATTCTTAGTTGCGCTATTCAATGTAACTTGTATATTAATATATTATGTTAAATTTTTGTTGTTTATAATGTCAGAAAAAGTGTATTGTATTATTTAATTTTTTGTACGATATAGGAGAAATATAGTGAGGGAAGATATGAAATATAATTAAAAGTTTTTCTATCTTTATTCCCTCCTTCATTCCTTTGTTCATTCTTCATTAATTAATTAATTCATTCATTCATTAAATGGATATAATTGTTAATCTCTATAAAATTCATGAATTGTTTGTTTCTCACTCTTCCTCGTCGTATTCTTACTCTCGTTTCTCTACAGATGAACTATGCCCGAAAAAGCTCTAACGAAATCAATTTTTCATCTATGGCTTTTGTTTACCCTTGTATCCATAAGGTCGATATGTTTACACAGTGCCCGAAAAAGCTCTAACGAAATCAATTTTTCATCTATGGCTTTTGTTTACCCTTGTATCCATAAGGTCGATATGTTTACACAGTAAGATTTGCCTCCCGCTTAAAATCGCTATATATAACTTACCATAAACATGAACATGCACATAAATTGCTTGACTGGATCCTGACGTCTTGGTTTCTAAATCAATACTTAAACTGCTAAGATTTTATTTCATTTTAAGTTTATTGTTCTTTTCTTAATGCAGCATATTCTACAGATAATAAACAATTACAGTAATTCCATTTTCTACCAATACTATTAATATAACGAACAACAAATTACTTGTAATAATAGTCTACTACTACTACTGGAGTAGAAGTTAAGTGAAATACCACTGCTTTGTTAGAAGCTTTTCATGTTTAAAATAAAAACGGCAATGTAACCATGCTGAATAATTATTGATTTCATGCTTAGATTGCTAATAACATATGCATACGGGAAATAAAAATATATTGTAAATTCCAACAGTGTTAACCAACAGGCTTTCGAACAAGGATGCAATTAAAATCTCTTAAGAAAAATTTATCGGGCTTGCACCCAATTTCTCGAATAAGAGAATCAGTAATTAAAAGGGAAGCTTCGAATTATTTGGCAGTAGAGTTGCTATATTATTATTATTATTATTATTATTATTATTATTATTATTATTATTATTAATATTGTTATTAACATTATTATTATTACTATTATTATTACTACTATTAAGCCATTAAGTAAAGCAACAATATGTAAGAATTTTTATGAGCAATAAATACACTACTACTACTACAGTATATAAAAAACACTTAACTTCATACATAGGATTGTTGAGAAGCCATGTTCTAGCTTGTTCTTGAATACAATATTGGGCAAAGCTATTTGGTGAGATGGCAAAAGTTATAAACCTTACAACCCATACACAATCAAATTCTGAGCAGTCCGGTGCAGACTAACCTGAGGTATCTGTAGCAAATGGGGATTTCTGGTTCTATAAGTGTATAGCATTATGATTAAGATTATGTCTAATGTATAAAATTTACCGATTAATAACAGTCATAATCTGTAAGTTCTTAAAAAGCTGTCTACAATGCGCAGCCTGTTCTGAGGTTGTGATTGATCTTATGGGCCTCTTCTGTAAAATTAAAGTCTTGGAAATTTGGCAACAGTTTCCCCAGAAAATAATACCATAAGCTAATACACTCTGAAAGAAGGCAAAGTAAGTAGTTCGCAAATGGTAGGCAAATCCTGTTGATTCTTGTACAGAGATACGTTACATACCCAGATTTACTTGGAATAATCTTAGAAAGCTAAATATTCAATTTGAAATAGGCAACGAATAAACACACAGGCTTAATAATCTAGAAATACATTTATATTTTTCATTAATTACATGGTTGCTCTCTGGTATTTTAAACAAAAGGGTTAGAATAAAAATAAAATTGAAAAAATCATGCATGGAAATTCGCTTTAAATGCATTTATAATATTTTTATAGACTTTACATAATGGAAGCGAAGAGTGGAAATCAGAACAACAGAATCACAAAGAATTCACTGCGTATCGCTTAAATAAGTATTATTAATTACATCTAGATAGGCTCAGCATTCGGGTAACTTGCAATATGTTTGAACATCATTAAATCGGGACATGCCTCAGGCGAATGCTGAGAAACTCTGTCTGACATTAATACGGTAGCCGGGCCTCGGGCGCAGGCTTAGACGGAAGATCCTAATTTAGGAAATATATTCACTTAGCTTGCGCAGATTCTCGAAATTGAGTTACGCAAATTAGATGTCCTATTACACTCCGGTTATGTGTATCCGCTCCAATTCTCGACTACTTGTAGCCGAGAGTCCCAGACAGAATGCAGTTACCCGTATAAATGTGATCAAGTTATTTCTCTAATAAGTTATGACGTACTTTGTACGTTGGTAATGATCAGGGCCCGGATTCTAATGACATGTCATCCTTTTATTGATGCTGCATAGACATTGCCAACTTGTGGATAAATCCTAATCATGGCCTCTAGATTATAGAAATGCATTTTTATTAGCTCATTTTTTGTCATTTTATGCGAGTTTATATTTTTAGGGCAATTATATAAATTTTAGGTCATTATTTTGTCATTTTCGTGTCATTTGCTTCCTTTTTTAGTCATTTTCATGTATTTACATAGTAATTAATTTTTTTCGTCGCTAGCGGTGCTGTCTTTGAAGTGTTGTTTGTTTAATGCAACAAGGCAAAATTCGGCGTTAAGGTGTTGACATGTCTCAGGCGGAAGTGAGAATCAGAGAAACGCCAAAATTTTGTATTATACTACTATTGTTATTAGTAGGGGGCGGATTTCTATGACCTAAAAAATAGGATAAATGCATGCATTTATGACCTAAAAAACATTAAAATATGACCGATAAATGTTTAAAATATGACTTTACCACTTACACATTGTGTATATTTTTAAAGTAGGCCTATCATTACAATACATTTTATTAAAATATAATGTTAATTACTTAAAATATATGTAAATTCTCAAAAAGTATCACTATAATGCAAAATTTACAAAATATGATATGAAACTTCAAAATTTCTTTAATATGTACACAAATATGCCAAAAATATGACTTAAATATACATATACATACTAAAAACGCTACAATAGTTGAACATTTCCTAAATATGCAGTTATATGCGCAATAAAAGCCGTTCCATTTTCACCTGGATGCTTGGAATCGGGTTTTAATTAGTCGGAAACCTGAAATCATGCAAAGGGGAAAAATATGACATGTCATGGAAATCCGCCCCCTAGTAATGATAAATCAGACAAATGATAAGGAAGGCTGTGTATATATTGAGTTTTTTTTTAAACACAAAAGAATGGATAAATATCAAATTACTGACGTGATTATTTAGCAAATGAATCGGTGACCAATCCAGTATATGTGGAATGTCAACCAATCGAAAGTATTTATCATAATGTTTTATAATTTTATTTGTGTAACTTTCATTTTATCGCACCTACTTGCACTATTTTTGGAAACATGTCTGTGTGTCTGTGTGGATGTCTGTGAAAAGGCTTGCTCCAAAACGAAAAATCGTATGAAAACAAAATTTTGTATTTGGGTCAGGTACCTTCTGAAAAGTTTCTCTTATTTTTAAGGGGACTTTACATGAAGAGATTTTCGTTTTTCGCGATTTTCTCGAAAACGGCTTTAACGAGTTCCTTTAAATTTTGCACATGTGTTGCTTATACTGAGAGCTAAAACTTTTATTTGAAACTTTTTTCGAAAAAATTCTCTGAAGGGTAGTTACAAGCCACCCACTGTTCGTAGAAAGTTTGTCTTGCTTGGTGAACAGCTGAATACGCACTCTTTCACGGCCTTTAATTATATAATTATAAGAATGTGAAGTGAGTAAATAAGTAGGCCTATTTGAGGGAAATATTCGTGAAATTTCGGAAATTATTCTTAACGGCAGAAAGTTTAATAAACGTCTGCAGTCACTTTTTTTCTTTTTAGTTTGTTATATAGCCTGCGTTTTTAGTCGCAACATTAAAAGAAGAGGCTATCAGGTATTTATAGCATAATTAACGTAAACTTGCGTCTTGCGATTCTGTACAAGGATTTGTAAATACTGCAAACTTTTATTTGGGCAGAGGAAGTTATGTGACTTTCATATCAAATTATTTTATGCAAATTCACAAGGACAAAACACTGAAACATCTTCATACAATATGTAAGGGGAAAGAATCATGGTTTCATATTTTGGCGAATTGTAGAGGTTTGGAAAATTGGAGGGAAAAATTATCTACCAATTTCTTTTATGGAATCAAAGAGGGAGCAACAAATATTTTTGGAGTTTCTGGCGGACAAAAATGTTGAGGAAAGCATTGGGTAGTTTTTAATGAAGGCGAGACAGCTCAGGTTAAATGGGGAGCGGGTGTGGAGGGTGAGGAATAGACCTCGTGTTATTCTGTATTTTATTTATTTCATTATTCGTCCTATATCTTTATATTGTGTTTTGCAGAAGCATGTACGGTCCATATGGACCCGTGCGATTGTTTGCATTTGAATATGTAAAAAGCAAATTAATGTAATGAACACTTACACTATGCTACTGTAGTTTCTTTGATCAAAAAGAATTAATCACTGAACACCGAGAATAGGTATAGGTCTACATATAACCTGTATACGATTAAAAGAGAATATGAAAATAATGTCCACTATTTATATGTATGGCGAAGTGTTTTAAATCTCGTTTAATAATAAATATAATATTGATAACACGATATTAGCAACGCGGTTCATTTAAAAATACAGAGAGCTGAAGAAAAGTCCCATGAAGCGCCACAATCGCCGATGGTGAAACGAATACCGAATGTCTCGCCATAGGCTATCTCGCTTACAGTGATACAAATTGCGATGTGTTTTATTCATTTTCGTGGTTTCAATTATACATTACATAAAACAAAATAAAATGTGTAATTAAAATCATCAGCTCATCAATCTTATATAATATATAAGGCCTAGGCTATATTATAGCCTAGGCCTTTCGACACTTACGTCATCATCAGCGCATCTTGTCGTGCTGATGTTACACATTTTATTTTACTGACTGAACTCAGCGGTACTACATGTATTTTATTCATTACATGCTTAATTCTGCGAGTTTTCTCTAAATAATCACAACAAATATAACTTGAGGTTCGGATCTTCTCAAGATTCACTCGCAACTTCGTTGCTAAAAAAAATTATAAATAAAATCTAGACCTCTCGTTATATTACTATGACTATTCCACTCATATGCCGCGTGTTTGGCCAATAACGTTTAGCAACTCCTCGGATATAGACCAATGATGATCGTTTATCTTATGATATCCTTCCTCTGATCACAAGGATGCAATTTTATCTGATAAAACGTCAGCTCGTTACTGGACATATAAGGCATCAACGTGTGGTAATTAATACGTCACATGCTGCCATTCAGCAGAATGTTATCACATTAATTCATACAAAATAACTTGTTTGGAAATTGAAATAATTTAAATGTACATTGATTAAAAATACAATTTCGATTCGGTGCAAGCCAGTTTGTATGCTTTTATTCTATTCTGCTGTTAGCTTACCTGAATTAAGCTAACTATGCCTTATATGTACCTTTGGTAGCACTGGTCACAACATAGTAACATGAATCGATTCATGGATGGTTGATTCATAGTATGCCGTGATCTCGCAGCTGTAAGTTTTGTTTTTGTATAACAAACTATCGATAAACTCGTTAACGCTCGCGGGAATACCTATGATAAAATAAATATTTTTCTATTAGCTAACATGTCAAAATGAAAGAAATTTTGTTCCCATATTAAATTACAGACAACTGTTTCTTTCATCAAGTAAATAATTAATACAAAATTATTCATGACCCAATAAACAAATTCAAACTAATGCCTACATCGATTACACAGTCTTTCAGCTGCTCTCACAAGCTGTTAATAACAAATGTATTAACATAAATAGATGATATGATGATACTGGATGGCAGGCACGGAGCGCCTAGCAGGTGGTGGCACCTGCAGGTGACATGTGTTTTTCTGGCGGGTAACAACTGCATCTTTCCTAAACATTCGTCGCATCATCCATCACCAGAATAATGCTGGGATGAGCTGTACACTGGCTGGGAGATTCACCTTTGTTGTGCCAACACGCTTCCTAAAGAGTTAATCTATCACCTGATTCCGACCATGTTTTATATGAGTTTTGACATGAAAAACTTGCTGATCCACTTGAATACCTTCCTTGCGTAGCGTTACCTTAGATATTGTGTGATCTCATTCAACTACCTAAAGTTTTTTTAATGTTAAACGTAGGCCTATACATAGGAACCTATATATATACATATATATACATTATTATTATTATTTTTATTTTTTATTTATTTATTTACTTTATTATTATTATTATTTATTTTTATTTTTTTGTAAATTTTAAAACAGCTTTCCTTAGCTATATTTAGCTTCAGAGATGCTTAAAATATAATTACCAAGCAAATTATTTCCACGGAATATCATGAAATTGGTTAGATTTCACAAAATGTATAAATAAGCGAGAAATATACCACCTTCGAGATGAATACTGAGAAATGTGAACGAAAATAAGATTTAAAATCGTAACTGTTCGACTTTGCAATTTATTATTATCCTTTTAGTACTTAGATCTCCTTTTATGTTATCTTTATGGCTGCCAACTATATCTATATAGAACTATAGATACTTATGATTACAGCAATTATTGGTATTCAATAGATTCCATAATATTTCGTGGAGTTTGGTTGACACGTCTGTTTGCAAATGACTAAATTTTATTTAAACATTTCCTCATTAGAGGCTGCCAAATGGACAAAGTGATACAAACAACAGAACTTACGTGAAAATGAAAATCGAAATCACAGATAATATTGATTTACCCCTAAATAAGGCATACTGTAATTAATATGCTTTATTTCTCAACACTGAAACTAAATTTTATATTCATTGTCAAATAACATTTTATAATAATTTTGGTTGTATTTCTCACCACTCTGTTTGACTATTAATGTAAGGGTAAACTTTTTTATTGCCATATGTAATAGTCTACAAAATAACATATTTATCGAAATATCCACCGAAATAGAAGGAAGTTAACGCCGAGATCAGCCTTTTATTTTACCAATAAATCAGCCTAATAACATTATTTAAGCCTACAATTACCTCCTCTTGTCATTTAATATAGTGATACCTTTTTGTTTCGGAATTATCTAATACTAGCATGTGCCCGCGGCTTCGCCCGCGATAATTATTTCAAAAATTAAAAATTAAGAGCATAATAGTTAAATCATTATATTTATTAACACCTAAATCACGTGGACTACATACCACGATTAGATAGCGTCGCCTGGTAAAAGCGACCTCAGATTCGAGTTCCTTGGCCCAGAATACCCCTGTACAGTGAGTTTCGTCCAAATCGAACAATGTTTAACCATATTTAGGCCTATATTGATTATCCCTCTTCCGTGTAGGTTGAAAATTTCATATGTCTTCGGGCCTTGATATTCTAAACAAATGAATCGTCCAGGATGGACTTACAAAATCAAGCGATCGCCCGCGATAATTATTTCAAGAATTAAAAATTAAGAGCATAATAGTTAAATCATTATATTTATTAACACCTAAATCACGTGGACTACATACTACGATTAGATAGCGTCGCCTGGTAAAAGCGACCTCAGATTCGAGATCCTTGGCCAAGAAAACCCCTGTATAGTGAGTTTCGTCCAAATCGAACGATGTTTAACCATATTTAGGTCTATGTTGATTATCCCTCTTCCGTGTAGGTTGAAAATTTCATATGTCTACGAGCCTTGACATTCTAAACAAATGAATCGACCAGCGTGGGCTTACAACACGGTATGACAAAAATAGCCAAAGCCAACTGCAATTGATTTGACATTGAAGTGTATTACTGAAATCTGATGCTTCGACAGCGCTAAAATCACGTTTTATGCCAGTTTTTCACTCACAACTCGCGAACGAAAGCTAAAATTAAAAATCCGGCTTCGATGCGCATTCGCCCACCTTTCAGCCCACCTATGTTTAAAATTTCAGATCTCTGCGTTAAGTAGATTTCGCTGGGCATCGTGGACAGACAGACAAACACGTCCTTTTATTATTTTAAGATAGCATGTGCCCGCGGCTTCCCCCGCGATAATTATTTCAAAAATTAAAAATTAAGAGCATAATAGTTAAATTATTATATTAACACCTAAATCATGTGGACTACATATCACGATTAGATAGCGTCACCTGGTAAAAGCGACCTCAGATTCGAGTTCCTTGACCCAGAAAACCCCTGTATAGTGAGTTTCGTCCAAATCGAACAACGTTTGACCATATTTAGGCTAATATTGATTATCCCTATAATAATAATAATAATAATAATAATAATAATAATAATAATTAAATAATAATCCTCTTCGGTGTAGGTTGAAAATTTCATATTATGTTTGCGTGCCTTGACATTAAAAACAAATGAATCGACCAGCGTGAGCTACAACATTCAAGAGATCGCGATGCTTTTATGTCGAAGGTATGACAAAAATAGCAAAAGCCTAGTGTAATTGATTTGTGTTACTGAAAACTCATGCTTCAAAAACGCAATAAATACACGTTTTTTGGTCATTTTTCACTCATAACTCACGAACGAAAGCGAAAATTAAAATTCCGGCTTCGAGGTGCACATTCCGACCCTTTAGTCCGCCTATGTATAAAATTTCAGATCTCTGCGTTGAGTAGATTTCGCTGTGCATCACGGACAGACGGAAGACAGACGGAGGACAGACACTTCCTTTTATTAATATATATATATATATATATATATATATATATATACATACCGTAATTGAATGTATTAAAACAAACAAGAAAAAAAGTTTTCAATGTAGGTCATGTAGTCGATTGAGTAACTGAACCAAAAACCGAAAGGACCATAGGCAAACGGTAGGATTAGTGCCAACTCCCAAGTTTGCTAATGTTAGTTTGCTGGGCTGCCAGCTGTAGGGTTGTGCTAAATGCAGGGTGCACCCCGTTCCAGACCTGCCGACCTCAGAAAAATCCAAGGAGGTAAAGTGGACCAAGCCCAGACCCACGGCTTCGTAGTCAGCATAGCTAACCACAAGTTCATAATATGCAGCATTATGCCTACAGTGTTGAGTACATGGTACAATATACAGTTAATAAGATATGCACTTAGGATATTACGATGTCGTGTATAGCATCCATGGAACTTGATATGAAATTTAATTATAATGTTATTGCTATTTTTTAACCAAAGACAGAATGGTATACATACTTTTTATAATATCATTTGCTTGGAATTATCTTAACGTATTCCTGATAAAAAATCGTTATCAAATCTAGTCCCCTACCATAGGCATAGCGAAGACACTTTAAAGGTCTATACTTTGCTTAATATTATGTGTTGAAATCTGTTTTGTTGTAAAGATTATTCAATTTATAACGTGACTGTAAGATGTTACTTATGGATATTACTTATTATTATTAGATAAAGAAATAGGCTAATCAAAATCCACGTTTAGAAGACGTCAGGCGAATCTGCCTATAAACACCAAACAACTTATTTCCATTAACTGGACGTGAAATTCAATGCAGCAGATTTCCCGTGCCCTGATAGAATTCCCAATACCAGGGCTGTAATTTCGATCAATATCTCGACATTCAGATTGATCTGATAAGAACTGCGAGAGCAATTTGAGTGTTTTCCCAGTACGAGTAACATGAATATCTCACGGTGAATAGAAACCACTATAATTTATCCCACTGGACAAGGTACCTATCACTGGAAATTGGTAAGAAACCTCTCGTTTGTAATTGAGATTTCCCGTTCACGGGATTGATTAAGCAAATATGTTCTCAAGGCCTGATTTTATTTCATTGTTCATGTGAAATTTTAATATCTCTTTTAAGAAGTTAATACAGACATTGGTTTTTTACATTATTTTGATATTCCATGTTGATAACCCAAGTAATTTAATTTGAATTTATTCCATGAAGCTACTTATGGACTCAACAGGTATAATTTAAAATGCATTAATACACTGGAGTTGAATGAATATCTCCGTTATTCACGAACATATTTTCGCATGCTCAGCTCGTGATATTCATAATAATAATAACAACAATAAAAATGCATCTTTTAAGATTTACATAATAATGACTCGACAACTCTTTATGTACATTTTATTGGGGTCTTGTACAAAGTGAGATTCACACTATCATATATATTAAAAAATAATTACTTTTCTGCAATTTCTTTGCTGATTCGGATAAAATCGCATTAAGCTTAATAATGGATTACAGATGCACGATTCCTGAAATAGCCCTGGGGTCGAGTCAGGCACTAATAGAAATGAGTACCAGGGGCAAGGTGGCCGGTGTGTAAGGGCGACAACCTTACCACCTTCACGTCCCGAATGTCTAAAATCTGGGAGTCTCAACCTCCTCAACCCTTAGGACTCCAAAGCCTGCATAGGGAACTAATAAGCTACTTCACATTATTTCTGACACCAGCCGGGAAGATGACAATTAACGGAATGACAACAGGGAAAATGCAGATCCGAGAGAAAGCCTGTCCGCGACCACCTGTTTGGACCACTTCGAATTCCATCGTCAAACGGCGTGCTGTCTTAATTAGTGATGAGCGAGACCAGTCTTGGTCTTGCAGTCTTGGTCTTGGTCTTGCACAAAATGCAATACAAAGACCAAGACCAAAACCGCATCAGCGTTAGCAAGACCAAGACCAAGACCGAGACCAAGTCTGCAAGACTCTGGCAAGAACAAGACCTTGCTTCAAGACTCTTGCAGTCTTGCTACTTGAAAAAATTTATAAATTCCCCATTGTGTATGCAGCGAGCCAGCGACCGCTACTCAAAAGCACCGCAGAGTCGCTAGGAATTCATTGAGGGCTTGCAATAGAGAAGTACGAGGTCACATACAACAATGTATAACGGAACTCTCTATTCATAAGAATAGCAGTTTTCACCTAGCCCGAAGGACATTAAAGAAAATATATTTACCCACAATTTTGGGAAAGATCTTTTTGCAGATGTCCCACAGAAAGGTGCCGAAATCAATATAACCGTAGTACCGTTATGTCCTGTCAGGCGTCGGATGGTCCAATATAGTTTTATTACAGATAAATCACACTAGAGAAAGCTCGTTTTCTTAAATTAAGTTACGTAAGCAAGTTTTGCATGTAATACAGAATGCATTATACTTAAAACCAACCATAGTGTTGTTCATGCTACATCATCAGGGAGTTGCCCAATAGGAAATATGGGGAGGTCCTTTGACAAATCAATCAGATCGAAATAACTCTTGAGAATATACAATAAAAAAACTAGTGTATAAAAAATCGCGCAGAAAATAGCATTTTTGAAACGTTTTGTTGGTGTTTTTGCTGTGATTGTGTCTTCTGAAATGGATATAAGAAATTTCTTCAAACGTCAAAAATATATAGTTGTGGCAGTATTGATACGGGACATGAACTTGCAACAACAGAGAATGAAACATTTTTGGGACCAGGTGACAGTAAAATTCGTGTTAGTGCCGATCAGTTGGAGCGAGCTGTAGCAAATGCTGAAGTAACTTCTTCCAGTTCCACAAGATACAGTCAGGTCTTTATACCATTGATAATTTTATGTTTGAAGCTAAGAGCTGGTATGAACTGTTGGAAAACAGAGTGAGTAGTGGTTCAGCTGGTGATATAAGCATATGCAATACATCGATATTCTCCAAGAATAAAAAAAACAGTCGTCAATAATGCTGCAGTTTTACTTTAAAGATTAAGGTACAGTTTTCATCAAATAATGATATTTAACCCGTTAATTCCGTCCTCCATATGTCATATAGACCCGTAGTGCTAAATATATATTTTTTTTCGCTAGTAAAGTTTCAAAGTTTCGGAGAGTAAATTATACTAGGCTGTAGATAAAGTTCCCTCTTTCAGGATATGTATTTGTAGACACGTCTAATTTAGTTTTAATAATTATGGTTTAAAAAAGTTTTGGCACCGGATGCATTATGTTATTATGTCAAACTTTATTTTTTGCAGTTGTAACGAATACTAAATTGAAATGTCATAAATTTTTCATTTGAAAACAAGTCACGTAATGCAAAAAGACATCAGTTCGCACCGCATGTGATACTGGTCCCTGCTTTCTAAATCAAACTAAATTACTACGGTATGTGAGAATAATTAAATTATTTTATTTCATAGTTTTTCTGTAAAAATAAGAGTTTTATGTTATAGGCTATCTATCTGTTACACAACTTTATATTTTTAACGTTAAGAGAATTTTAACAAGGACCGTGCATGTTATAAATTCTTGAAGAACGAGGTCACACTTCAACCCTCATAAACCATTGACAAGGAGGCTGTTTGTGTAACGGTCTAAGGGGTGGGTATAAGAGGAGTTTGCGAATTCTGGTTTGCGAAAACAGGAGTTTCCAAAGTGTTCATTTTTGTGTTATTTATTCTTTTTTTTTAGCATGGCAATAATTAACCGAATAGGCCTACTGTGTATGTAAAATTTAGTCTTAAGATCATCCGGGATTATACTACAGTTCTCAGGTTACGTTTCAGTCAGAGTTCTATCAGAATCCATTAGCTTTAATCATTTTATAACTATGTACAGGTATGTAAAAAGTTCAAAGAAGAAGAAAGTCGAAATAAAAATGAAAAATCGAAATACTTCAGGCACTTGTACAGAGGAAAGATATCAATAATTGGTCTGGTTTGGAAGAGGGAAGTAGAGCAGGACTCAGCGGGCTATGAACGGTATTTATATCCGTCATATAACAGATGCTCACTATCATAGCATATACCTATACTTAAAAAATCTTATGTGAAATTCACATAACTTCCTCTGCCCAAATAAAAGTTAGCAGTATTCACATATCCTTGTACAGAATCGCAAGACGCTAGGTTTTGTTATAAATACCTTATAGCCGATTCTTTGAATGTTGCGAGTAGAAACGCAGGCTATGGACAAACAAAAAAGAAGATAAAGAAGTGACTGCAAACGTTTATTGAACTTTCCGTCATTAGAACAATTTCCGAAATTTATCGAATATTCCCCTCAGATATTTCTTTACTGTAAGCATGGCAAACAATACATCTTTCTCACTTCACGTACTTATATAGAATAAGAGGCTGCGAATGTCCGCGTATTGAGTTGTTCACCAAGCAAGATAGAGATTCTACAAACGGCGGGTTGCTTACAACCACCCTTCAGAGGTTAAAAAAAGTTTCAAATAAAAGTTTTAGCTCTTGGTATAAGCACTCCATGTACAAAATTTAAAGGAAATCGTTAGAGCCGCTTTTGAGAAAATAGCAAAAAACAAAATTTTCTTCATATAAAGTCTCCTTAAATATAAGAGAATGTCGCCAATCTTCGTGTCACAGCCTCAGAAGGTACCTAACCCAATAAGAAAATTTTGTTTTCGTACGATTTCCAGTTACAAGAGGCCGTATTGCAAAGAGCGTGTATTCACAGTGGATGGCTTATAACTACCCTTTAGAGAATTTGCTTCAAAAAAATATTTCAAAAAAAGTTTTAGCTCTTAGTATAAGCAACCCATGTGCAAAATTTAAAGAAAATCGTTAGAGCCGTTTTCGAGAAAATCGCGAAAAACGAACATTTCATCATGTAAAGACCCTTAAAAATAAGAGAAACTTGTCGCCAATCTTCGCATCACATTTTCAGAAGGAACCTGATCCAAATACGATATTTAGTTTTCATACGATTTTCCGTTTTGGACCTAGCCTGTTCACAGACATCCACACAGACAGACACACAGACATGTTTCCAAAAATAATATTTTTGGATTCAGGGGGCTTTGAAACGTGTATTTATGCTAAAAACTCAACTTCGAATTTGGGGGTCGAAAACGATACCTCCTCTACCTATGGTACCTATGGTACGGGCAGAGGAAGTAAAAAGTAACTAAAGGCTAAATTTAGGTGGGTACTTATAGATGAATAGCTATTAATTATTTTTTTACTGTTTACATGGTCAAAGCAACTAAAAGCAATTAACTTTCGTTATTTTCGCAAACAATAACACACATGTAATCGGTGTAACTTTAAATCATGTAAACGCCATCAATCATAGTAAGATGCGTAAAAGAAAACTGCAAGACTCTGGCAACAAAACCAAGACCTAGTATGCAAGACCGAGACCAAGACCACCGATGCAAGACTGAGACCAAGACCAAGACTAGGGTTACCTATGCAAGACCAAGACCAAGACTGAGAGTGCAAGACCAAGACCAAGACCAAGACTACCTTAGTCTTGGTCTTGGTCTTGCATTTGCTCATCACTAGTCTTAATAGAAGTCGAGCCATCTGATTCACAGATGCTGACTTCAATCGAGGATAAATCGATTTTAATATTGGTTTTTTGGGTATTGTTTCCTTTATTTATTAATTATTACACATGTAAATTAAATTGAACACTTGTAATTTGAAACACTAATTAACACTAATATATAATGACAGATTTCATGTCCTTAATAACTTCCCCCTTGATTCCACATCTAGGGCCATACCATAATGGCATACAGACGTATTGCAATTTCACGAATGATCATGAAGATGGTGGCTAGCCATAACCTTAGAGGAAGAAGATTCCATCCCTGTGGGTTGAAGACTATTGAAGCTGTTATTAAATTAATAGACAGGTCCTACAGCGTAACGTGAACTCCCAATTATAGTCAGCCCCCCATGTTTCACTTAATATGAAATGTCCCATTTTCAAGTGCTAACACTGGTGATCAGCTAGGAAATGGCACGATACAGGATTCGCAATACCTAAAAAAATATACCGGTATAAATTACGAATTAATGAATTTTTGGTAGAAATGGAAGAGGCATATCTTATTTAGGAAATCTGAAAAAAAATCGATAACATTTTAAGCTCATACTACGCTATGTGCAAAATAAGAATGAAGTTACTTTATTCAGAGAGATTTGGGTATTGTATCATTCCTAATTACCTTTCCTGAATGTCACAAAGGTACTTTCAATAGTTGGAAATGACGGTAGAGAGCATGGCGTAGGCAAATAGGTGATTTTTTTTAGTAGTATTTACCTCATTATTCCCTCTGATATTAAAATAAACATACAACACACTGTGACATTGATATTTATGTATAGAAGACTAAAAAGATCATTAAAAATATATACACAGATTAAAAATTAGTCACCAATTACACAGGTCTATGTAGTAAAAATACTAAAATGTATATAAAATTGATTTCCCTATTGTCGGGAGTCTTTACACCATATACATGACGGTGATGTCAAAATCTTCAGAATTCTTGATTATTTTATGAATTTCTTGCAGAATCGGAGTCCAGTGTGTTGTAGTGTTGTTTAAAAAATGAATATGCATTTCGGCGCAATAGTTACGCCATCCTCAGTTCCTGTTAAAAATCAGAGTATAAACTAACGTAAGAGGTAAACTAGTCTTTATAAGTGTTTTAAATTATGTATGGACTATTACTAACCTTATGTTGTGGAGCCAGGCTCCACATAAGCATGTAGCATGTTTAAAATAATGTAATATTCATATTATTGTTCATCTATTGAATATTTGTAGGTAAATGGTAAATTTGTAAATGTAAATGTGTTAAACTTTAAGAAATGCAGTTTTTAAACTTTTAGGTATAGGATAATGAAAAACACTGTACTGTGTAAGAAAATAAATTAACTAACTAACTAACTAACTAACTAACTTACTTCAATAAAACAATAAAAGAAGCCAGCAATTAATAAATTAATAAATTTTGCACTGAATTTTAATCCAAGAAAATATGCGCTGCAGGATTCTTCAATATGCTGGAAGTGCTGTATTAAATCCTCGTTATTTCTTACCTCAAACTTCCCCTTGCGTAAAAGCCAGAGCCACGATCACGGAAGGTAGAGTAATATTAATTGAGAAGTGGAGGCGGAGAACCACAGAAATTCCAATTTGAAACGAAGCTGCTAGGAATCTCGAAACGTAATCTGAAGGAGAAGGAAGGCTGTCGCGCAAAGACATCTTTGGAATTCTTCTAATAAAAGCTATTCCACACAAAAGAGGTGAAGGCATTTTCCTCCCTGTCAGTTTCTCCGTATGTAACAACTTGCTTTTCTGTTCTTATGAATTCTGCATTGCTGGGGACGGCTAATGGCTGACTTGCATGATTTACAGTCAGTTACGTCAGTAATGCCATACCATATCTCTCCATGTAGTGTTTATATCATCCCTCTGTACGGCTTAATGTAGGGCTTGGGATACCTACGGACGCTTAATTCTAACGGTAATTAGAGCCCGGATTTTTATGTGCTAAACAACTTAAAAATATTTATTTTTTATGTGCTAAAAATGTTAAAAATGTGTGCTAAAATTTTAAAAATATGTGCTAAAACTAAAAAAAATTATGAGAAAAGAAACAAAAAGACCAGAATACTCGTAACTTACTAGAACAAATTATATTGAAACTCGCCAACATCAGATGTAAAATGCTGACAGGAGTGGCAGTGCACAACAAATATCATCTCCAGATTATGGATCACAAATCCTTGTCTATTATCCGAGAATAATGCCTTATATTGAGAAAAGGAATGTTCTACATCACACGATGTTAACCTTGCATATTTGAAGAGAGGTAGATCACTAACTCACACACACACACACACACACACACACACACAATCAATTCAATTATGTTTTGGCCTTCCAAAACTTGAGCGACTTCGCCACCATTTTTCTCAGTCATACCTTTAAATTTTGTTCTTATAACTTATATTTTCGAACCTGAGATAGTGTTAAGTTGCCTTTCAACGTATTGTATTTCTTTAAGTGAATTACGCAATGTTGAGATTGGGTTCAGTTCTGTTCTTCGCTGATAATCACTCTCACCTCATTGCAAGTGAAGCATTTGTGTTGAATTCTTTCGAGATACAAATTTTTGTTGTAAAATGTTAAAAGAGAATGAGGAAAAGTACAAAAATATTTATTTATGGAGAATATATCGAAAATATTTATTCGCATAACTTTTTTGTAAAACATGTGTTTTTATGTAAAATAAAATTTGGAATTTGCGGTTGTCGGACCTTGATATGAGCATCAGGAAAAAATAATTACATAAAAAATCCAAAAAGTACTAAAATATGTATTTATGGAGAAAATATCGAAAATATTTATTCACATAACTTTTTTTGTAAAATATGTGTTTTTGTGTGAAATAAAATTTGGAATTTGCGTTTGTCGGACCTCGATTTGGATATTAAACTTTGTTTTAGGATTGTACGCATGAGGGAAAAAACATTTTTTTTTTACATACAAATCCGGGCCCTAGTAATGATATACAGTATTTTGCAAACAAGTTCTCTAATATGTTTCTTACCATACATTGAATGCTTTACTTTTTTTTCTAAACCACAATCGTAAAAACTCAACTGAAAGCTACTAGCAATTGCAATTCCACGTATAAATTGCACGTTATTCACCAACAGATGAAGTTCAAACCACAATTTTAATGTCTTACTCGAAGAACTAAAACTAGAATAACAAGTAAAATGTAATAATCAGGCTTTAAAACTTAGTGCCCGAACACACAGAGGGAGTTGATTCCGGTTACCAACAACCTGAGTATAGGGGGTGGGGGTTGATTGCGTAGGCTGATAAGACAGTAGCTGATAGCAGTACTGAGAAGTGAATGCGCTTGTGGTACGGTGCCTCTCAAATTGGTCAACAGTGTACCTTGTCATTGTGCGTGTTTATACGTGTTCGGCATGCCGAAAGTAAAGTGTTCTAAAACGCAAACATATATTGAAACATTTGGGAGGGACTATTATACACAAACAGGAGAAAGTATCGTTTTGCATGCTTGTAATGTGAGTTTAGATAATGAGAAGTTATTTTGTGGTCTTCCTATATCTGTATTACTGTTTGTTTACTATCACGTGAACTAGCATATGGTAGCTAGGGCATACGCCGAGCAAAGTCTGTACGGTACGGTTGCTGTTAACATATTCGATCGGGCACTAAGTTTTAAAGCCTGGTAATAATGTAGGTGCAAACAAAGTTCATAATCGCTGCTCTCTGGTTAGAATAAGTTTAAGAGCAATAAAATAAAAGAATAAGGCACCAAACCGTATATTGAAACAATTTACACTATTAACAGTTTGATTAATTTCAAATATCGTTGAAGTATTGTCGGTAATAGTTTTCAACGATTTTTTTTTTATATTTTGTTATTGTTATTCGCTTAGTTTTAAAGGACATAACTTTTCTAGGGGTGAATGTTTTTACAATACAAAAATAAATAAATAAAAAAGACGTTGTTAGCCAAATTAACTTAAACTTAATTACTTTAGGCTATTTCATCGTTATTGTCTAAATCAATTCTATCTTAAATATCATTGACTTCCATTTTCTTTCATAAAATTTAGAAAATAATCCGCACACTTAGGGCTATAAATATATATAGGGCTTTATAATATTTATTAAATAACTAAATAAATAAATGTCATGCTATAGCGCACTGCACTACAAATTTAAAGGTCACGGGTTCGATCTCCGATGTATCAATAGGATATTTCAATTGGCCTATTATAGTCCTTTTGGTGAACTATGGCCCTGGGATCGATTCAGCTTCTGGCAGAATTAGTGCGAAGAGCAATCGGGGGGGGGGAGTAAAACTGTAGGCTGCTTAAGGTTGACAGCCGTATCACCTTGTCGAATATTTAAAAGTCTGGGAGTCTCAACTTTCTGAAACCATAAGACCCTCCTCAGCCTGTGTTGGAAACACTTTTCTTTACAAATCATCTTTGTTCGCGAACAGTTGCTGAATGTACCTTGGTACAATTTCCAATGGCAAAAGTTATTTTGTTTTCTTTTCGTTCGGATAAGTTTTTACATGCCTTCAATAGACCTAAAGGATATAAAAAATCCTAAAAATCACGAAAGAGTCTTAGGTGGCCTAAAATTTACGAGCATATATCTACAAAAGGTCAATAAGAAAGCAATTTAAGAAAGAAGACTGGAAGAGTCCGCTTCTCTCGTTTTCTAATCTAAATTAATCTCCTCATAATATGACCACCATGTTAAAAAATAGCGATGATAAGAACAAAATCAGGTACAGGAATATTAAATCTTAATTCACTCACGTTTAAGATGTAGGACAGAAGGAAATACACACCAACCTGAAACAAAAAGTTTAATTTTAGTTTATAACAGTTTTAATTTGACACTGGTTTAGGTCAATCTGCACTGAACATACTGAAAAAAAAATCAATTATAATATATTTAAATGTTACTTATTGTATGCGCTTTTCCATAAAACCTAAAAGCCCATTGTTGCTCTTTCAAGGAATAATATTACTGTAGTATGACAATGCACCATAAAATCAGTTCGGATGTGAAATTTTATAGAAATAATTATTTGAGCTGCTCGTTAAAATAGCAGTATAAGGCAACTCAGCAAACAAAAAGTAGGAACCTGCCTGCTTAAATAATAATCGAAGGTTCGCGGGGGGAGGGAGGGGGAGAGAGAAAAAAAAAAGAGAGAGAGAGAGAGAAAGAGAAAGAGAGAGAGAGAAAGAGAAAGATAGAGTTGGAGAAAGAGAGAGGAAACCGCTAAGCAATTTTTTTCCTAGAAACTTACTGTTTAGTGCCAAAATGGTACTTTCTAAGAATAATTGTTGAACGTGAAAAAATCCGTCCGTGTGTCTGTAGGCACAATATTTCGATTGCGCTTTATCAGATTTTTCATGAAACTTAGTATACACACTTATAAAGCCAATAGGAAAACCCTATTTAGTTTTAACCAAATCGGTTAACACTTACCGGATCAACTACCAACAGGCCTACACGGTCCCGATCACATGCTTTTTAAATAGCATTTTTTGTTGTCTCAATCTATACAACTAATTAATGAATATGCTGATCAACTTCCTAAAAAACCGTGGTCTAAAACTCAATAGACTCTGAAATATGGCCTTTTAACAATCACATGCTTACTAAATTTCCTTATCATCTGTCAATTTTTTATCAGCTTATCTGATTTATTTTTGTAACACAAATCAAAATCTACACAAATCTAAGAAAAAATCTTAAATTTTTATTCCGCATAGGGATCTGAATCTTATGTACCCTGCAGTGGCCTTACATCAAACCTTGAAACTAATGTTACGCCAGTGACCAGGAGGGACGTTCTGTATAAAATATGGTGTAAATTCCTTATTGTGATGCCGTCTAATTCATTACACCGTTAATTCGTTATTCAGTTATACCATATATGGGCAACGCCCGGCCCGCGGGCCGGATGTGGCCCGCCCCGACTTTAGATCCGGCTCGCGGAACATTTTAAAATCGCGCTCGAAAAAGTAAATATTTTCGGTTCTCGCTAACTAGAGAGTGAGATGGGGGAAACAAAAGCCTGAACTACGAGGGTGTTCCTTCCGATCAGCGCTAGATGCCAACATTGATTTAATTTAATTTAATTTAATTTAATTTATCTTGTTTCTCAAGTTCAAGCTCAAGCTTAATTTCTGCTGATTGTAATGTAAGTAAATGCCTAATCAGTTCGATATTGTTCTAATTCATGTATATTTAACATTATACTTTATAAATATAAAAAACCGTATCATGATTATTTTTTCACAACTACCTATTATCTACGGCCCGCGACTTCATAAATATCGTAAAGTTTAGCCCGCATCTTACCAAAGGTTGCCCATACCTGAGTTATACCGTCTAATTCGACTGGAAAGAATTCCTTGATGGGCTACACATGAATAAGCAAATAATGCCTTCACATCAGTTTGACGTAAACAAATTAATCTAATTTTTATATAGAAATTTCTACAATTTCACCTCTATAATTATATATGTTAGGGTAATTCCGGGAGAGACGGCCATGCGGGGGAGACGACCAATCGCTCTGATTTCAAGGCCGATAAACATATTTGAACGTAACTTGATAGGCGGCAAGCTTTTGGTACTAAGAGTCGATTGTTGAATACCTGCGCTGTTTATATTTAGAAATTCGCGATTTATATAACATTATTGTTTTCTAACTGGCCATTTATTTTTTGTATGTTGAATGAAATAAACAGAAGTCCGACATTATTACTAACAGTTAAACGATACTCACTGTGTGAGGTGAGTGAACCTTATACAGTATATTTCACTTGTATTACGTGTTCTGTTCTAAACTTTTCAATTTTTAACTACTGAGTATGGCCATCTCACCTTTACAAATAGGAGATATGGCCCACTTCTTTTCCGGGAGAGTTGGCCAACAACTTAAGAGCTATATTTTCAAGATCTTCTGATTTTTTCTAACGCGAAATGTAAAAATTTTCACTTAAGACTAATTTTCATCGCTTCTCAATTACTTATTTATTTTTATTGCTAGAGAATTGACATAAACGAACATATTAATACGTATACCTTAATGAAACAATTTTGAAAATCCAATCCGGAAAGATGTATGTAAATAGAGACGACGTTGACAGTGTACCCCTAATTAAATTCATTATTAAATTAATTTTCAAAATTATTTATGTGCTTAAAAAGTGGATTGGACTCATGTTTCTATGCCAAAAGTGGCTCCATAATATTGTATTATTTTTCATATTTACATTTCCTGTCGTCAACTAACAAAGTCGAAAGATGGAGATAAATGATGTAGAGGTTAGATGGTATGCCCTTCCCCTCTATCGGATGTAGTGGCATGCAGTAGAGTTTAGTTATCTTTTCAGAAATGTATCAGAACTTTTCAGTTACTCAGAATTGATTCTGTTTTCCAAAATATGTTTATTTATACGTTTTTATAACTTATTTGGCACTTAAATTTATTTTATTTGTATATATTTATTGGAGAAGAGCTAACTAGTCTTTCTACTTTTTTTACCTGTACTTTCTATCTTCGAAAACTGTCCATAATATATTATGTCCTATGGCAATCTCCCCCTGACACCTCGGGTGAGATGGCCAACGCACCGTTTTTTTTAAATGTTGGGATTTCTTACCCTAAATTACTTTTTTTCTCCATAAAAATTATGCTATGAGAATGTGACATCCAAGGACCTAATTGAACAATTTGCACACGAATTATTTTGAAAATCCTTCAAGTTATTAAGCATTTAAAAAAGCATGGCCATCTCACCCGGATTTACCCTATTTATTATGAAAAACTAAAAAACATTGTTTAAATTCATTATGAGCCCAAAAGTATTACCTCTGCTGGATTAAATCACAGTATAAATTTCGGCCCAAGAGTAAAGGCCTACAACTCACTAATAAGAGCTCATCCTGAACTATAGGCCTGTGAACTAAATTTATGCACATTCAAGAAACAAATTTGTAAAATTTATACAGTCTAGTGTACGACTCATTTTGCCTTACCCTAGTGTTTGCTTTTCATTTTCGGTGTTCATATGTATCATCTCTCAAAAATGCGTGATGTTTAACATGTTTATTTTGTTCTTGGTTTGTATTATGTACTGTTTGCCTTGTTGGCATGTATGTTTGTGTGTGCCATGTGTGTATATGTATGCATTGTACGTAGAGTGACTTTTCTCTAAATTTTTTGTTTGTAATTCCAGTATTCGTTATATTTTATGTTACTGTGCTAAACTGTGCCCGTGTTCAGTTATGTTGTGATCTTTTTAGCTGTTAATATTTTTATTGCTAAATGTTTAATTTTATTATGATGGATGGTTGGTTTGATTTCTTTCTGCTTTTCGCCCGTTTTCAGGGGGCCTTGCATTCTCTTCATTATTTTTAAGGACAGTTGAATTTCTCTACAATATGTTTTTTATATTGTTAGCTTTCTTCTTTTCTTCTTGTTTCAAACATTCCTTCTTCGTCTTCGCCATTTTTAAATCCTCTTAAAGGATCATTGTCCATATCTGGACTTAACTAGCAGTGGTTTTTTAACGTCATAATTCCTTATTCTTCGCTTCCTGCAAGTTAAGGCTTCTTTATAATTGATATTAATTGCACAGAAGCAATTTTTCACATTTATTCGTCTCAGAAAAGGCTGGATTCGTTTAGTGCTTCCACCAGGCATTTCTACATGAATTGACTATCTTGATTATGACCTGATTTGGACTTCAGGACTATTTTTGAGGTAATATTAGCTACGAAAGGAATCTTATTACCTAGTGAGTGCATTAAAGCTCTAAAATTATTTCATACAGCTAATAATATTAAATTGATTTTATTGCAACGTAGCTGTATCTACTTTAACACGCAATATAAATTCAGTAACATTATTATTGCGTTGGTGAATTAAAATATCACAAGATTGACTGTGAGCCTTAATACGGCATATAATTGGTACATGTGTGTATTTCATTGTTATTCACATAATTTTATTTGGAATATTGACTCCAAAGGTCCTCCGGAATTGTTATTAAATATATTTTTAAATCAGCAAGCTCTTTCATTTACTGGCGGAATCAATCATCCCTGCTTATAAGAAGACTTCAAGACGTCGATGAAATTTCCAACGAGTGTTTGTGATTCAAGAAGATCAAAGTGTCAGTGTTATCTCACCTATGGTTTATTTAGCTTATAACCTTGTTATCGTTCATTCTAAGCGAAATGTATAGCGTGTGTACAATCTTTATCACCCTTAATTAATTTAATTGTTTTTACAGTCCACTGTCTACGCACGTTATACATTTTTTGGTACCTCCGAGGCCGGATAGAACCACAATATTGTAACACGCATTGTAAACCTACACTCGTTCTATTCCGCCCGTAGTAAACTTTATTGAGATAATTCAAGCTGTTGGTGTTCCGCAATTCATGCTGTTTGAACACAAATATCATTCAAGCAAATAATTGACTTATTTGAAGCACAATTGACATTCCTGACTTAAGTCAGTTTGAAGTTTCTTATTGAAAAGGTAATTTTAATCTCATATTAAGTGCTTCTGCCTCCGTGTTTTAATCTGCACGTGTGAGGCCTAATATTCAGACAACAGCTCTTCAAACTAATTTATTAAAAGGGTTTGATATTATTTACATAATTGCACTCACCTTTGTGAATCCATGTACACACACATTATTGTCACATTTTGTCTAACCGCGGGCAACTAACTTTAGTGCTCAATAAGCTCTCAGTGCGGTCAATTTAAGTCATAAACAGTGAATCACGTTAAGTCGAATACTATTTGAACAATCAATTGTCAAATCATGACTGACGTAGAAGGCACCCTTAAGACTTTAAAGGCAAAAAGAACACCTATTAAGTCGAGAATCACTCGCAAAGTTAATTATATTCTAGACTGTGTTATCAATGAGGAAACCTCTCCTCAAGACCTTCTTGAGCTTAAGATTGATTTAAGCAAGCTTGAATCTGAATATAACAGAGTCCAGTCCGAAATCAATGAACTAGCCTTTTCTGAATCCGAAGATGCCTATATGGCAGAAATTGAGAAATCCATACAAAAGGCCATCTCCCATATTAGCAGGCAGATTAATGCTTTCAATAAGTCTCGAGCGGCTGAGGCCGAAGCTAAAGCGGCCGAAGCTGAAGCTAGAGCTATGGCTAAAGCTGAAGAAGCTGAAGCTAGAGCTAGAGCTGAAGCGGCTGAAGCTAAAGCTAAGGCTGAAGAAGCTGAAGCTAGAGCTAGAGCTGAAGCGGCTGAAGCTAAAGCTAAGGCTGAAGAAGCTGAAGCTAGAGCTATAGCTAAAGCTGAAGAAGCCGAAGCTAGAGCCAAGGCCAAAGCCGAAGCTATTTTTAATCTTCTAAAAAATCAATTCATGATTCAAATTCAAACAGTATCTGAATTTGAAATTTTGGACAAGATATCCTATCAAGAGGCCATTGTTCTTAAGTCGAGCCTAGAAAAATTGTCAGATAGATATGAGGTTGAAAGTCTTCAGCATCGTAACATTTACGATGAAGAGGCTGAGTTTCAAGAGCGCCAGCTTCAGTCAGAATGTTCAAGGGCTTTAGCTTATATCAATTCTTCAATTGCAGATGCAAAACTGTTATATGAGCCGAATCAAGAGCAGAGCTCTAATCACAACTCTTCTTTGTCTGCACCTTTACCGAACTTACCTAAATTGCCTGAAATTAAGCTACCAAGTTTTTTAGGCGATCCTAGAGCTTGGCTTGAATTCAGGGATACATTTAACTCATTAATTGTTCAGCACAGTCATATATCCAACATGGATAAATTTCAATATCTAAAATCTTGTTTATCCCCGGAGGTAATGACTGTAATTCAAAATATCCCGGTCTCCAATGCCACCTTTGATGTAGCTTGGAAGACTTTAGCTGAAAGATTCGATAATGACAGGTTAATTGCCAACACGCATTTGGATAACCTTTTTTCTCCACCCCCCCTTAAAGGAGATTCTGCAAGCTCATTGCAACAATACTTAGATCATTTTACAAGTACGGTTCATGCATTGAACGTACTAAATACTGATGTTCCTCTGTCTGACTTAATTATTTCACGTATCATTGTGGATAAGCTCCCAGTAGAATTAATTAAAGAATGGGAATCTTCAATTAAGTTAGGAAAACTTCCCAAGTTGCAGGAATTATTCAGTTTTTTGGAGTCTAGGGTTAGGGTGCTGCAGATGACAGAATCGGTTCTGAAAAGTCAGTCTGTCAAGCCCTCATCTGCTCTTTCTGTCAAGGCTAACCTCTCCGCTCCTAGAGCGAAATGCAATTATTGTAGTAAATCGAATCACACTATCATTTATTGTGACGCCTTTAGATCGCTGAATTATTCATCCCGCGATCAATTCGTGAAAAATCACAAACTTTGTCGTGTTTGCCTTAGCTCAAATGGTCACACTTCGAGCTGTAACACTTTTAGATGTAGACAATGTCAAGGCAGGCACAGCAACTTATTGCATGACCCTTCACGGCCAAGCAATTCTCAAGCCATAAATACGGCCAATATCATGTCTGCCAGCCAGTCACGGCAGAAATGTCTTTTACCTACTGCTAGCGTGATAATTTTAAGTAACAATGGCAGCCCCGTACAGGCCACAGCTCTTCTTGATACTGGATCAGACTGTAATCTAATTACTGACAGGTTGTTCAAGCAGCTTGGTTTGTCGCCATTATCTCAGCGTACTTCTCTCGCTGGTATCCTTTCTACCAATGCAAGCGTCTCAAGGCTTACAGAAGTCTCTATCAGATCTCAGGTTACGAATTGGCGCTATGATACAAAGGCCATTATAGTTCCTGAGATCTCTGCTTCTAATTTCCCTAAAAACTTTGTTAATACTAGAGGTTGGAACATTCTTCCTAACTTACCCTTAGCAGATCCCAGCTTTAATTCTCCTAAGCCTATTGATTTGCTATTGGGTGTTGAGATATGTTCTCAAATCATGGTATCTGGACAGATATCTGCTCCCAATTTGCCTACTATTCAGAACTCCCAGCTAGGCTGGTACTTCTCCGGCAAGTTGCCTTCGTTCCCTCTTAAGCGTCATAACATGCCTTCAATGCAGCGAAGGAAACGTTGTGAGTTGAATAGGCCTTCATCAAATAGACCCTTTAATTACGCTGAGTCTTCTGTGAATTGCTCAGCCTTCATTACGTCTGATGAGGGTATCAGTAATCAGCTTACTCATTCACCCACGACTTTGAAAACTCTTGTGGCCAATAGAGCCGCTGATATTCAGGAGACTACATCTATTGATTCTTGTTCTCATGTCGCCTCTAAGGAAAATCATGCAGATATTATTTCAAGAGGATCTTCTTCTTCAAATCTTTCTTCCTTGCAGAGACGTTCAAACTGGTTGAAGGCTATGCCTAATGTTGCCATAGGTACGCCAGTTTTAATCATGGATGACAATATGCCTCCCTTAAAATGGGTTGTTGGCATCATTACTCAGACTCACCCAGGCCCAGACGGTCTTGTGAGGGTTGTCACGGTCAGGACTTCTACAAGTTATCTGAAACGACCCATCATTAAACTAGCCCCAATTCCCATATATGACTCTCACGACTAAAGCAGTCGTTCATTTTCTTCGTTTAGTTATTCTTATTTCTCAACTTTTAGGATTTATTGGTGTTTTTGAAGATCCAACATAACTTCGCATTTCTGTTTGATTATTCCCTAGTGAATAATCGCGGGCAATATGTTCAGTTATGTTGTGATCTTTTTAGCTGTTAATATTTTTATTGCTAAATGTTTAATTTTATTATGATGGATGGTTGGTTTGATTTCTTTCTGCTTTTCGCCCGTTTTCAGGGGGCCTTGCATTCTCTTCATTATTTTTAAGGACAGTTGAATTTCTCTACAATATGTTTTTTATATTGTTAGCTTTCTTCTTTTCTTCTTGTTTCAAACATTCCTTCTTCGTCTTCGCCATTTTTAAATCCTCTTAAAGGATCATTGTCCATATCTGGACTTAACTAGCAGTGGTTTTTTAACGTCATAATTCCTTATTCTTCGCTTCCTGCAAGTTAAGGCTTCTTTATAATTGATATTAATTGCACAGAAGCAATTTTTCACATTTATTCGTCTCAGAAAAGGCTGGATTCGTTTAGTGCTTCCACCAGGCATTTCTACATGAATTGACTATCTTGATTATGACCTGATTTGGACTTCAGGACTATTTTTGAGGTAATATTAGCTACGAAAGGAATCTTATTACCTAGTGAGTGCATTAAAGCTCTAAAATTATTTCATACAGCTAATAATATTAAATTGATTTTATTGCAACGTAGCTGTATCTACTTTAACACGCAATATAAATTCAGTAACATTATTATTGCGTTGGTGAATTAAAATATCACAAGATTGACTGTGAGCCTTAATACGGCATATAATTGGTACATGTGTGTATTTCATTGTTATTCACATAATTTTATTTGGAATATTGACTCCAAAGGTCCTCCGGAATTGTTATTAAATATATTTTTAAATCAGCAAGCTCTTTCATTTACTGGCGGAATCAATCATCCCTGCTTATAAGAAGACTTCAAGACGTCGATGAAATTTCCAACGAGTGTTTGTGATTCAAGAAGATCAAAGTGTCAGTGTTATCTCACCTATGGTTTATTTAGCTTATAACCTTGTTATCGTTCATTCTAAGCGAAATGTATAGCGTGTGTACAATCTTTATCACCCTTAATTAATTTAATTGTTTTTACAGTCCACTGTCTACGCACGTTATACAGCCCGAGCACAAGCTTTTGCTCATTTGGGCACCAGTAATGATTGCATTGTGTTTTACGCAGGTGGAATAAATAAATAAATAAATTTAAATATTACTTTGAAGTATTTATTTCTCCAGGATAGAAGACTTGAAGAGCACTAACTTGTTGACCACTCTGTAGAGGAGGTCAAACACTTATTTGCTTGGGAATGAATATGTTCGACTGGAGAGCACAAAGGAGTCAATAGAGATTCTGAAAGCAGGCGGAATACGTTCACTAATTTAAGTTCGCACCATGAGCAATGGCAGTAAAAGTCTCCCTGAAAGTCTGACCATGCGGAAATGGGACCCAACCATTTCTAGCCCTCGTTCTGGTGATATCTCCTTTGTCCCTGGACGGGAAACGAGTCGACGAATCATTTTGTAACTTGGATATCTTCCAGGGAGAAGAAGACGGAACCGATGACTATGGCCGTTTGTCAATACGTCTTCATTGAAAGATTGTCGTGGGGATCCTAGGGTAGGAAAAGACACTTTTTCTATCGCTCAATCAATGCCGACGGACTTCCATATGTGTTTAGTAGCTTGAGTGCCGAAGTTTTATTGCTAACTTCTTAAAGGGTTCTCGTTCCTCTTACTCTAATTATAATCTTTTTGAGGTAGATATATAGCAATCTATTTAATTAATGCAATGTTAGAGAAATACTGTTACTGGTACTGTAAACAGATCAATATGCTTATATAGTGTATGCATAATGTAGTACACACTTAGGCGTACGTAGTGTATAGTGTATGTAGTTACTATTAGTAAAATAGAGATTTATTTTATTGCTGTTCTAGTTATTAATAATTTATTAATTAATATTAAATTTGCTTTATAGAATTTTTTCTTGTGAACACAAATTACGATTACGATATACATAAGAAAGAAAAGCTATAGCACAAGTTATTGCTTAGTAGGCTCGGATAATACGGAACCTCGGTTAATCGAGACTCTACTGTGCTATAATATAATATATACTATATAACATACGTACAACTTAATAAGTATATATATATATATATATATATATAAGATTATATATTAACTATAAACATATATTTGTTACATTTGTTATGATTTGAAATTTGAGGTGTATCACAAAATGTTTAAATTTCGTTGAAGTAGCATTTTATAAAAGTTTTGGAAATATGAAAATAAGATTATTGATCTAAGGAGACATTTTGTACAGTGATTGAAATTTTCAGAGACCTAGGCTCAATATTAGGGAGCTAATTTTCACTTTGGCTAACAAAACTTGAAATCGGAGTGTTTTATGCAAGGCTAGGCTCGATAGGCAACGTGGCTATATGAATTTCAGGAATGCCATAAGGTAAGCTCATCTCCCAAAGAAGAACCCAGGGTAATATAGGAACAGGTTGGGCATGAAACGGCCGCATTATATTTTAAAGTAGACTGTTTTTAAAGTGCCGCACTGGCACAATCCGGCCAATTTACTTTTTTCGAAGAATTTTTTACCTACATTAGGCAGTTACGTAATGGTATTAATAATTTGTAAGCGTCCTAAACATAAATCCATAGTTTGTACTACACATAGGCCTATGTCATCGTTTACGTTCGGGGCTTCTATTTTATGAATTAGTTCCAACATACTCAGAATACTTATAACTGTTATTTAAATAAACATATGCATGATTCAGTCTATTGACTTATAAGATTAAAAGAAAACTGAGCGCTAGGTAATTTTGAACATAATTTCCATTATTACAAACTGCGGGAAGCGATTTGTGCTTTAATCTGAGTAGAAATGTACTTTTATGGGAATGCTTGGGCATCTCAACTGTATCCTGAGAAATATATTTTTATAATTATTTATTTTATATAAAATATAAAACAATATTAATTTTACACTTGTATTTTGCAAATGTCTATGAACCTCAACTAGGCCTATGAACTCTGGGAGAAGACTAGTCCGCTGTGAATTTATTGTTCGGTTCAGTACAAGCATCGTTTCATGTTTGCTGCTCGATCGAAGTCGAACCAAGTCTAAACCACTTATGAAGGATACTGATAGTTACACTAGAAGGATAAGAACAATTGACAGATCACAATGGTCTCATGGAAGACCGAAACTGCGATCATCCTGTTGGTAGTGCATTGCATCAGCCACTCTCTATTTAAGCAGTCTTCAGAGAGAGAGAGATAGAGAGGGGGAGAGAAAGAGAGAAAAAGAGAAAGAGAGAAAGAAAGAGAGAAAAAGAGAGAGAGAAAAAGAGAAAGAGAGAGAGAGAAAAAGAGAAAGAGAGAGAGAAGAAGAAGAAGATACGACTAGGAAGGACGTAACGAAAGAGGCACACTGTCACTTGATTATTATTGGAGTGTACGTTGACCATCAAGGGTTTCTTTTTTAGAATAAAATATAATCTTTACAACATAGCATCGACATCGTCAATACATAAGGAGGTAAAATTTTAGACCTATAAAACATATAAAACATAGGAATCAAGAAATATATTCTTTGTGTTTATTTGCTAAAATCAACTGTGAAGAATTGATCTACTTCATATAGATATTCATGTATCAATATCCTTTTTAACCGGTCAAGTTAGAGAAAACGAAAGAATAAGCTACGAATAGACTACTAAGAATGGTCATATTTACTGTTTTACTTACTTACTCAATGGCAATAGACAATTCCTAAGCAAGCTGAAGGAATATTATCTATTTTATGGAACCCGGAGGTTCATTGACGCACTTACCTGAGCCCACCATTCAGCCCTATTCTGTGCGAACTCCATCCAACCATCCCTCGCAAATCTTACTTCCCTTAAATCTATTGTCCTCCCACCTCAGTCTAGGTCTTCCAAGTAGTTTTTCCTTCGGGAACAATATATTAATTTCGGCATTTAAGGGTGGAAGATCGGTTTCAAAGAATATGCATGGAAATGTTTGGAGAGCCGGAAATAGATTAATTCATTAATGGTAGACTCATTTGTCAGATGGCTGGGACATTAATGGTAGCTCACTTGTGAGATGGCTAGGACATTGGGACATGTTGAGCATATGCCAGGTTCATAAACGAGCATTATATTGACTCCCAGGAGGATAAAGAAGAAGAGGACGACCAAAATTGAGATGGCTGCAGGACGTAGAGAGTGATGCGGAGAGTTGGATGCACGAGATGAAGACAATTTAATGGGAAGCCTAAGCCTTCATGGGCTGTAGCGCTAGTGATGAATGAATGAATGAAGAATAAATGCATAATGATGCGAAGAGTTCGATATATAGTAAATTATATAATTTTTTGCAGAAACTGGAGTTAGTACACTCCAGTATTGAGCTGAAGATTTCTTGTGTGGTCCAGGAAGAAGGAATTGAATAGCAAATGTACGTAGAGAAGTCAATTGCTGGTTACTTATCACTAGGGCTCGGACTTTTAGGTGCTTATAAAAACGAAAATATTTATTTTTTATGTGTTTAAAAAGTCTAAAATATGTTAAAAAATATGAAAATATTTTAATTAACTTATTTAACCAATATTTACAGAAGTAGCCCTACTCCTCTAGTCATTCTAGTCAGCAAGTGTAGAACTGTTGCAGTGAACGACAAAAGTAGATCTTAAGTTGTGCATCTTAAAGCTGTAACGATTTTCACGGAACAGAGACTTGTATCTTGAAAATGTACGTTCAACATCTTGCATATTTGTAACACTGACACTCAGATGTTCCATCTGCTCCAAGTTCTCTACACTGTTACCTATTAAAATTTCAGAAATCTTGCGCAACACTTGTAACCCTTCATTCTTATTTAGGCATGACAGGAATTTTTCTTTAATTTTGTTTGCTTTTGAATCACTGATTTTGTTAAGTTTGTTTTCAATGTGTTTGATTTATTTTTATTGATTCTGTCAACAATTGTTTTGTTGTTTCCAACTTAGTAATGCAGTGTGAGAGGAAACAGAAATTTGCACTAATGAAGGCCAAATCCGCCCTGATTTATTCTCTGACTGAACATAACAACGCAACACATTGAAAATATGGCGCAATTTTACAAATACTGTCAAAATATTCATTTCTAAACATGATATGTGGTAAAATATTACAAAAACTGTCAAAATATTCATTTCTAAACATGATATGTGGTAAAATATGTAAAAATAATTAAGTTACCAAAAATATTTATTCAAATAAGAAATATCGAAAATATTTTTTTTATGTGATATGCAACTCAGTATTTTGAATCCAAAGGTCCCAACCGAAACTTTGACAAAGTCCAGAAATCATAAGTAATAGCAAAAAAAAATATGTATTTACCTAAAAGTCCTAGCCCTACTTATCCCGTTCCAGTTAGATGAAATTCGCCCATCTACCGTACAAACAATTCCACTTTCGACAGAAGTTTTGTTTTATAGGGGGAAAGTAATCTAATTCTTTTATAACTTACGTATAAAAAAGAACCTTCCCAACTTTTATTTTCACAGTAAACATAATAACATTAGCTTTCGGTCGGAAAAAGGTAAAAAAGAGGTAGTAGCCGATAACTAGTGTTTGTCAACACAAATAATAAGTAAAAAATATTGGAGTGAAAATCAGACCGCACGTGGTAGAAACGGATATTTGATTACAATGCTTTATGGAAAATGAAGTTATATTCTCTACCAAACCAATTTAGCATTTTTGCCGTTTGAAAGGAAAATTAAATCAGTGAAACAATGTGAGATAATTTTTTTAGGGAAAAAGTGCTACACATGCCCTAATGTTGTTATATAGCGAGCATCTGCTTTTCAACGGCGGAAGTTCAATTCTTGTCCTCATCATGCTAAATGAACATTATCTACAGTGGAATGGTACTTTATATTAAACAGCACAATCCTGAAAACGTCATGGGTTTTCAACTTTACAGCCGACAGAAGTATTATTCTGCGATTCTTTCCTTTATATTAAGTATATATTCATTTCGCATTTACTTATACGACTGGGTAAACCATGAAACTCCCGCACTCTAATAATCACTGGCCAATTATGGAGCTTGAGCTAGGATTTCACGAATATGAATTCTCGATATTAACGTCTCGGCCACATTGCTCCACAGTAATGCTAAAGGTATTTTATGGACTACAGAATACAGTATATAAGGAAATTACATGCCACAATTTTACAAGACCAATAATTTTAAACAGAATGTTCTCTCACGATCGCGAATATATTTTAAATTTCAGGACACAGCTAATGTTTATGTTTAAAATAACCAAAACGAAGGAGATTTCGTGAATTATTTTGCTCCCAACCTGTAAACAGTGGACAACTTAATAAACAAATTATTTGAAAGGAGTTACTTCTATGAGCAAAAAAGTTATATTCTGTGGGTACATTCAAAATAGCAATAGCCTACAGAAAATAATTCTTTAAAATGTTAGTTTCTTTCCAATCATTCGTTAGATGAATCACAGGTTCTTACTTAAAGTTTAACTTAATTCGTTGAACAAAAGTGACAGGAAAGTTAGTTAGGCCGATCAAAATGACGTGTCTATAGCAGAATTAGGGTAGCAAAACTTGTATCAGATGGGTTTGCCATTTATTACAGTTTATTTATAAGACTTTTATCCCATACCATTTTTGGAATAATTTATATGATAGCTTTAGAATAATTTGTATATGTATTATATTATTTGAGCACTGGTGGAATTTTGACAATATTAAAAACACATTTTTGCTGAGTTGGAAAATGAAAATAATTGAAATTATTGTTATATACTTGAAAGTGTCTTATTTGTATAACAAACTTCGAACGAGGCTATCCTTTGTTTATACAGTGCAATAAAGAACGTGTTACACCACTAGTCAGAAGATAAAAATCGCCTTATTTTATATGTACCACTTTCCCTTCACACATAAAACGTACGGCGTTCTGCGAGTTCGTGCTTTATGTGTCAAATTCCAGGAAGTGGTCTACTTCGGCGTGCGATGCCCTTTCCGTTTGATGGAAGGAGATGAAACAAAATAAAAGAGAGATCTAAATAGATCAGTCACCGTCAGAATTGGATCCAAGGGAAGCTGCGTTACACTGAACCGGGTGTTTCATTTCATCACAAAAAGAAGCAGTTCCCTGAGAGAAGGCTCTTGGTTGGGAAGCCTATTAAATGAACTAAACACATTTCCGCTAGCTGCCCTAAAATATCACCAAAGATAAATGACTTGAGGTTTATTACACTCTACCCGGGTAATCAATTTTTTGTCTGTTTGTTTGTTTGCCAACTGTTCATGTAACACTTCCTTTCATTAAACTTCTATGTAACTTTCTTGCACATCTGAACGAACCAAGCTTAAATGACTCTAAAGCTGTGGGATATAATATCGTAATTAATAAGACGGATTGGGTATAATAAAAAGGACTATTTGGTCAGAATGCGAATACGCCTAAGTTACGATTCACAAGAAAACTCTCAGGTTAAACTGCCAATATTAAAGAGGGAAAGAACGCCATTTCTGTAATTTCTAGCTTTCGTGTCTATTGTCTGTCAGACTGTCGAAACGTAAATCACGCTCAAACTGCTAAACGTAATACAGCGAAAGCTGTATTCTGAATTGATCTACTCTTGGGAACGTTTTAGGCAATAAGATAGACTACATGTCAGTAAATTGTGGGAGTTTATAGGTGGCACGAAAAGTAAAAATGAGACTCTCTCTTAAAACTGATTTTACCAGATGGCTTTATATGGAAATAATTATTTTGGACACCTTTGTTTATTTATTTATTTATTTCATTTTTCGATAGATTGAATATTTAACCCAGATAATGTTTCATTCGACATGTCATCAGAAAAGTGCTTTTATTAATTGAGCAAAGCACACAAAGCTGTAGTTACCATACCAAACATAATTTTCTTGCATGAGCCTACGATAACTCATTAAAAAATTAAGTACCGGTACTGTACCATGCTACCAGACAATGTAGCAATATAAATCTTATAAATAAAACCAAGGAAGCGGATTTGGTATACATTTGTAGTGTAATCTAGGCTCTTTATAACGAATGCTGTCACTGCCAGAGGAATAATATCTTCTGAATTATTGATGTGGTAAGGTCTTAACTGATATATTTAGTGCTGTTGTCAAAAAGATTATTGCGTAAACATTTTTCTTACTTAAATTTTTTTTCTGATTCCATTTCTTGTTGATATCTCTCTGTGCAATTAATGTTTACCTTTCTCACTGCTACTAAATGCTTCGCCTCGAGAACTGCATGAAAGGAGATATATTAGATTAAGATGTTTTATGTTAAATATGAGGATTTTTAATCAGTATTTACGTTTGTCTTTTACGGAAACCAGTTATTAGACTGAACATTCTCACCTAAATAAAACATAGATCCCACTGATTTTTCACTTGATAACTGCCTTATTAACAATGTACGTTAAGTTCTGAAAGGGTTAAGATGCTATAATGAATACATAACGCATATTTAGAAAAGTAATTAAATTAGAAAATCAAACCGGCCAGATAACAACGGGTAGGTATTCCTAGCTGTATATAACAATATAAAGAATAACAAATAAAAATTGTACCTAGGTATTATTCTCGCGCAGAGAGACGGAAGACAGAAAGGATTACAGATGACAGAGCTAAGATAGTGTTACTTTGAGATTATGCTTGAAGTGCGAAAAGAATATTTGCTGGCGTACTGTCAGTCACTTGAGTCAGTAGTTGCCAAAAGGCGCGGATTGTATCCTGCTACCAGTATATTTATAATACTCCTGCATAACCAAGGCCGATGAGAAGTTCGGTCACGACGACAAGAGCGGAGGTTAATATCCAGCGCAAGGAAGATCCGGCTCTCCTGCACAGACACATTATCCATTCTCTATCAAGTCAACCTAATGGCAAGGCTATCATTTTATGAATATTCTACAATGTTCTCAAAATCAGAGATACAAACTATAAGTTCCCAATCATCAAAGCAGCCTATAGGAGGAAATATTTATAACGTGTGTGTAATAACGAGGTTTATTTTAGTGTAGGATAATTTTAACTTTCAAAACGAGAATTATCTATAAGGCGAAGGATCAACTTTTGAAAAAATCCTAACTATAAATAATTTTGAGATCGGTAGAGTAAAGATCCCCGGTACCGCCTCGGATTTTACTGAGGTGCACGCAGCCTCGTCATTCAAATTGAGGAGCAACTTGATAGAGAAGTAGCGGCTCCGGCCATGGAAACCACCATTAACGGTCTTGGGTGTCAGCATGCTGACCACATTCCCCCCAATCCTGCCATCTGCCTATGGTAGATGACGCAGCGGTCGGGTGGTAGGCCTTGTCCCTTCAGGGATGAAGCGCCACGGAGTTTACTTTAGTTTTAGAGTAAAGACTATAAAACTTCCGAAAAATGTGCGCACTAAAAACCAAATTCCGAATTGTTGCCCGAATTAATACTTTAGTAGGAACAAATATACTTTTATTTTCCAAAAAGCTCAAAATATTTTGTTTGAACTCCAAATATATTTCAGAAATAGGCTACCAGGTAAACTGTTGTAATGTTCACCTAAAATTCAACAGTAGCCTACGTGACTATTATTTATGGGGAAACTTGAAAAATAAAGTGTTTAAGTCAATTCCCCACACATTAGAAGAACTTAAAGATAGTAGCCTATCACAAGAGAAATGAACTCTATCTCGGAAGCTGAACGTATTTTAATACTGTTATTCGCTCATTTGACAGTGTTATTTTTTAGCATTTTCTTTAATAAAAATAAAATACTTCTGGTCAGAACACAGTGATGAAATTTTATATGTTGATTACTAGGCACTAGAAGAATATTTTGAGAAAATTTCAGATTTTTCTGTTCAGTCCCATTTGAAATATTTTAATTTGAAAATCAACAATTCTGCAAAATCTCGATATTTGAAGACTCATAAAACCTAAAGGATTTACATAAATGATCTCAAATTTTACAAGCATCTAGTGATCTACAATCTCTTTGTGGAGGGAAAATATGAAACATGTGTTTTCATCCCTTCAATGAAAAAAAGTTTTATAATGTTGTTAATTTTTTCTAATCGGAACTGCATTTTCTAATAAAAGTTTTAGATTATTTCCTTAAGACCTAACAAATTTTTGGTCATAACATGAACTGTAGACTGTTTCTTGTAGATTAAGATGGTTTTTACTTCAAGTTGATATCTTCATAAATAAAATAGTTATTTAACTTACCGCTAACCTTTGAAAATGCCAAAAATGACAGATCCTTGTAAGCAAAATGGCCACTAGTTGCCAAAGCGTTAGTGATAAAAATGTGAAAAAAATTGTTTTGTACTCCCAGATACACATAGAAACAGAAAATATATACTTAAAAATAAAATAAAATAGGTCAGCAACAAATTATTTTATTATTGGATGAATTCATATGGATTGACCCTGTACCGGTATCGAGTATCGAGAAAATCTGGTATCGACCCATCCTAATATTAATGTATATAGAGAAATTCCCATTACCTGAATGGACTTTTGCGTGCATAATACACATGCAAGACCAGGCTTGATTAGTCGCATAAACGGCCTCACTTTTCTCCTGTTCAGAAGTCGTTCCAGTTAGTCCATTTCAATGCATTCTACTGATGCATTCACACACCATGACTATAATGTGGTGTGTGTTTGTACATACATGTACACGTGTGCATTAGGGATAGAGTGACAGCATGTAACCATTTCTGAATTGTCCGATCCTGATGATGATCTCAAAAATGACTTATGCTTCAGAATGTCATTCAATCTATACGGAAGTGTTATTGGACTACTGGGGATTCCTCGCTCAATTGAGGACAAAAGATAGGCTACAGAATAAAGTGCGGGCACGTGTTTCTGACTATTAAAGGGTGAATGAACTTTTCTGTTTTCAACAAAGAAATTAGACTACAGCGTACGTAATTCCCTAAATATGCATTGTATTCAGGTTTCGTGACATATGACTGCTAGAGTGTTAGTGAATTAGCATATTACCTGGTCCTCGTAAGTCATGATCAAGATCAAGGTTAATATGGCCCCAACTGGAAAACAGATATCTTCAACTACTTCCGTTAATGCATGCATAAAGCAAATGAGCGTGACTTTCACGACTAGCTGGGAGTAGTAGGCCTATTTACGGTACTGTTATCTTATTTTCACTTGGATACCATACCTACCAAGCTAACAGAAGGATTTATTTATTTAATTATTTATTTATATTTCCATCTGGTGTAGTTAAGGCTTTAAGGCCTTCTCCAGGGCCGTAGCAAGGTCCTTCTGCGCCCTTGGCGAGTTTGAAATATCTGCGCCCTCCAATACTGGGGAGTCTGAACAATTTTTTTTTTCTGTAAAATTATTTATTAAGTTATTGTAATGTCAAAACACTGTTATTATCAAAGAAAACCTAAATCTCAATTTGAAAAGTGTTGGACTTTCAAGGTACTAAAAACTTATTTTCAGACGATCGAACTACTTAAAAAATAATTCAATCATAAAATCTAGAATTTTTATTGCTTGATGAACTGCACCAGTCTAAAAAAAGGCGGTATTTTTCATGATTAATTTTGTCGCCCTCTTTGTACCTGTGCTCTTGGCAGGGGCACATCTCATAACCGCCTAGCTACGGCCCTGACCTTCTCTTCCACTAACCAGAAGTGGATAAATTCAAACATTACCAAATAATCTAATTAAGAATAACTAAGAGACGTATGATTATATTATAGGCTACAAATGTATTGCGGTTTTCTTAACACCTCACTGTTGGATTCTCATTTCGTAGCAGTTTTATTGGGGTTAAGCTTTATCTGGGCGCCAGCCATGCAATTACATAGCGAATTTATTTGTCTTACCGCTATCCCAAGCTGCCAGCCGGTCATCGAACACAGGACATCCTTCTCTCAGAGCAGACAGACGACACTTGGCTTGGATAAGGTTCTAACATGAATTAATACACAGGTTTTATATTTTACCATAGCCAAAATATTCGTGGTTTATTTGTTCACCAGATAAAATTACACTGAGTCACAATACACTGTTAAATCCATCCTGGAAATCGCTCCCATGGTGACCCCCAAGTTACGCTGTAAATGACGATTAGTTTACTGGATCATGTGTCTAGCTAAACTTAGGCCACATCGAGCCTACCACACTGTATGTCTTGTGACATACCTCTATACTCTATATATTTTACTGACGTGCTATGCGGGGCAGTCATATGCTCCCGTTTCCTAGACTTAATTACTTTTCGTTGATAACTATTACTCTCCTAATACATGATCCTTCAAGTAACAAAGTCCCTACATCCCTCTCGATCGAAATCAAGTAACAGAGTCTACATCCCTCTCGATCGAAGTCGAGTATCAGAGTGATATCTTCACTCCATGAAAATCAAAACTATCTGAGTATTTTGACATGAAAATACACGCCCTTACTGAACTGTGATTGGTTACTTATATATTAAACGATATTATTGGCTATTGTTATAATCATAACTTAGCCAATGATATCGTCAGTCCTTTGAACTAACAAAATACCGACAGTTCACACATAAATTACTTCTCTCTCGCTAAAGCCTTCCTGATGTCATGCTCGTGCATTTAATTCGTAATTTAGAGATTACGTGAAATTACTTCATTGCTTCCTCTCATACCAAATAAGCGTGCTTTATCTTACATCTATAAGCTTAAACTACACTTTCGCAAACTTAGGTTTTACGACCAAATACTAAAGTATCATTTTATTTTATTGATGCTCTTTTGTGTTCTAAAATCTTCCCTCAAAGAGCTGAGTCCTGTGTTATGACAGGCTCCGAATTTATTAGCCCAGGTAAAAGCCTCTTTCTGTGGGAAAGGAGTCTTTACCTGCACCTTGAAAAATCTCCCTACAATGCTATTGCGAATCCAGTTTTGAATAAGCAATGAATGCATATTAATTATATTCGTTACTATATTCTACATAACATATTATTTAAGCCCTAATTAAAAACTATCACAAGTGCCCCGAGGAATACAAACTTAATAGTCTGAGCGTATACTCTGATTACTTAAGATGGTATTTCTCGCATCTCCCGAAACTTACTAGAAAAGTATCAATGACCCTCTTCATTCATAGTTGTAAAAACAGCTGGGTCTACACAGTGTTTACAAAACAAACCCGTGTTTACTCCTGTCATCTGCAACATTCTACCTGCATGTTCACCCTTCTCCTTACCCTTGAAAAAGGTTCATCACCTATTACGTTAACATTATGACAGTAAATACTCTTACACCAATAACATGCAAACATTTCTTCACTCATACAAACACAGCATTTTACTCACGCGAATGTTTCATTTAAACCTCCTTTTTATTTCGTGTACGACACACACGACTCATTTATTCATATATATATTTTTTTTTTCTTTTCTCACACTCATCACAGCGCCGAAGTAAGACGTTACGTCTGTGAGATGCTACATTTATTTACACTTTCCACTAATAAGATAATATGAAAACTTTGCATTGGAATTTGATCGACCAGCTGTCCTGTTTCCATATCACTTATACAACTCACACATATGTTACCATTATTTCAGCAAACATGTTTACCTTACACAAAAATATGACAGTTGCAATAATATCTACAATTTAACTTGGAATGATTGCATTTAGGTTTTTAACAAGACTCACATGGTGTATTCTTATTCTTTATACTTCTTCAAAAGTGAAATATTGAATCGACCTGCAATTCGGTTTTTTTTTTTTTTTTTTTTTTTTAGGATCGAAAGCCTCTATCGTAATATCATAACCTTCATGAACAATTATTCTATCATGAATACTCTTTTCATAACCATCAATCATCTATTAATTGATCTGGAATCTCCCTCTATCGTAATATCATATTCTGACTATCACTTGAAACTTCCTCTTTTATCGCTTCCTTCTCGACGCATATCTAATCAATTTATTCTTATGAACTTCCTGTAATGTCACGTGTGACCCACTAACCATCATGAAAAAGTATTTGCCGTAAATTATTACTTTAATTTAATATCTTCCTCTAAAACATTTACTTCTCACAAAATATTCTTCCTTCAAACACCGCCGTGCATAATAATCAATACTTCTTATCTTATTCTTCCGCAATAACTCGCAGCTTTGTATCTTTGTTTTTATCTCAATTCTATAAAATTCTTCAAAATACTTTATCCTTCCATCTCTTACTGTTTAATACTTTATTTTTTTATAAGTATGCTAATTATTCATCTCTTGAATGTACCATCCTACATTTACGTAATGCATTTCGCGTCTGATTTGTATACTGATTGATGAACCAACTTGCTTATTTAAAAATCTCCTCCTTCGATAGCAATCTATGTAAATTCCTCTGACCAGCTATTTAATGTAATGTCTGACACGCGATTTCATAAGACTTCCTCAATATTTATTTCCAACTTGTCACATTTATTCCCTCTAAATTCAATATTTCTACGGTACCTTGTTTAATTCAAAGATGCATTCATCTAAAAGTCGCTCATTTGTCTGTTACTTTTTTCTCCACTATCTCCGAGATTATTTATCTCCACCACAACTTCAAAAAACGACTAGCGAGTTCTATGACTTCACTGTCTAAATAAACTTCATCTTATCATGGCTAGCGCGTTCACTGACTCCGCTGCCTGAATAAACCTTCGCGTGGGCGCATTCCGCTGCCTCTACGCACTCAATAATAACTTCATCATAACACGGTAACTTCCTTCTTAGAGCTTCTATCATCTTTGACTGCATAATTCTCTTTCACAAACGGTACGCGTATCATAATTCCTTCTTTGTTCAGCAATGTGACATTATTTCTTTAAACTTATTTCTGCTTTCAGACTAGCAAAAATCGTATTCTGGTATCAGATTTTATACTGGAATTTAACTGGTAGAAAACATACATTGACATTTTTTTCTATGTCCATATTTAGCATTCTTTGGTTATCAATCGTATAAAGTACATTTACGCCTTCCTACTTTTGCTCACTATTAATATTATTATTTTTGTTTAAATATTCTTTGCATTTAAATGTTTAATTTCTTTTCTTTTCTGTTATGCATTTATTTTGTTTAGCATCCTCGTCTCCCTTATTCCTACGGCAAATGTATTCATCTGGCTTTATGTTTTACAGGGTATATTTGTAACATACTTACTGTTATTGGGTTAACTCCTCCTCACCCCTCCTGTACTGACCGCTTTCTTCCGTGTTTACGTCTCTCGAGTTGTATACCGTTGCCTGCGGGTTTAAATCCGTCTCGTCCAACTGGTTACTCTCAGACAATGCGTTTTCTTGGCCATGCTGGCTCGCATTTCTGTTGTTTCCACGAAATCTTCCCCCTCTTCCACGAAAACTTCCATTATTCCTCCTGACATATGGTACGCCGTCTGAAAACTCAATATTATTCACTTGCCTTTCCCTAGTGTTATTGTTATTGTTTTCATTCTGTCCACGATTCGGCCCCCTGAACTGGTTACCGTGATTCACCCCTCGGTTCCTGTCCATATTTCGTGAAGGGTAATACGGACCATTATTCCTACCGTCTCCATCCGTCCTGTTCCTAGGTCCTGAGTTCGTATCCCTCGGCCTGCTAAATCTATTCTCCCCACTGTCACGCCTTGCACTCGCATCGAAACTAGACAAGACTTCAATGGCACGACTATATGTCGTTAAATTAGCTACAGCGAGGACATTGTGAACCTCCGGCTCAAAATGCCGTTGAATTAACTGTATAATCGATTTCTCGTTTAAACAAGGCTCGAGCAATCTCGCCCGTCCGACCATGGTCACAAAGTAATCTACTAATGAAGTATTTCCCGTAGGCTTATAGCGTCCATTATACAGTTCAATCCTGACTTCTGCTTTCTTGTTTTCTCCCCAATACCGGTCTAAAAATAACTCCTTGAATCTTTCGTACGTGCAGCTGGGGCCTATTGTCAAGTCGAACCAATCTTTCGCCTTGTGACGTAATGCCCGCGAAATCATAAGCATTTTATACTGCTCTGGTACGTGTTTTAGGAAAAAATACTCGTCCATACTCCTCAAAAAAGCTTGTGGTGTCTGACTAGCATTTTCTGCGTAGAAAGGTAAAGTGACTTCGTTGAACAATACACTATTTACGTGAGTCTTATCAATACCGCCTGCAAACATCCCTAAACTCTCATTTGGTCCAGCAGTAACCTGCATGACGTCAGAACTTGGGCCTGCCATAAACATGTTCCCGTTGGTCATATTTTCATTTGACCCTCTCGTGACGTTATTTTCCTCACTCTGAATTACAGCATGATCACCCGATATGACGTCATTCTGGACACTACTTTCCCTTGACCTTACACTACACGCCTCCCTCGATATACATGATATCTCCTTACTTATTCCTGCAACATCCTTATTCAATTTATCCTCAATCTGCTTGACTTTTATCATTACTTCTGCCTGAATTTCTTGTCTAGACCCTTTTATGGCCTTTTCTGCCTCTAGTACCTTTTTAGATAGCTCAGCTGTTTTATCCTTGACCTTCTCGATGCCTGAACCTACCTCACATAATTTATTCATGATCTCTCCCTTAAGGTTATCTACTTTCGTTTCTACATTTTTATTCACCCTGGCCTCAGTTTTATTTATCTCTTCCTCAACTATTTTAATTTCATGTCTGACTCTCTCTTTGCATTTCTTGTCTTGAACGCCTATTTTTTCATCTAATTTCTCTAACATTCTCTGAAATTTCTCATCTGTTTCCCTACTAGCCTGCATAATTTTCTGCTCTGTCTCCCTACTAGCCTGCGTAATTTTCTGCTCTGTTTCCCTACTAGCCTGCGTAATTTTCCGCTCTAGTTTCTCATAATTACTCTTAGCCTGTTCACTACTCGCTTCAATTTTATTATTTGTCTCCTTAGATTGTTGGCTTACAGCTTCGATTTTATTATTTGCATTTTTCATTTCCGTGGACTGAGCCCTCATTTCCCCTAACAGGTGAGCAAACATAGACTTTACATCTGTTGGCATGATATCATTAGTATTTATTACAGGGTCTCCAGAATCTCTTTCTAGGTCATTGCTAGCACTAATCTCGCTTTCAATAACTTCCCCAGCTGTCCTAATTGCCTGTTCAACAAACTCACCCCCGTCAGGTGTCCTACTTTCTGAAGAATCGGTTCCTGGAACCCTATCCATATTTTCAATATTACTATCCAGCTCCTGGCTGAAAGAATTCTGCCCTCTCCCGAGATCTGAATCCTGCTCCATATTCACTTTTATACAATGCCCGCTTCTAAGTTTCATATACCTGTACTTACTCAGCCTTGTTTATAACAAACAACACAACACAAAAAAAAAAAAACCATGCAACACAACATACAGATACAATCTTTACAATTTTCCCTATAATGTTCTCGCCAAATAATTTTGAGTGTTGATATCTACAGAGCTGTCTTAAATTTTCAGCCTGTCTAAATTTATTTTAATTTCAATGTACTTTGATTTTATATTCCAATAATTGATTCTTTATTGAATAACTTTATCTGCAATAAAAAAAAAACTTTCTTCAAAAGACTGTTATTATTATTATTTATTTTATTACTTATTTATTTATTTAAGAGATATCAACACACATATGTATTTAGGATCTTATCTTTGATTTGTGCTGTCCCTCGATGCTTCCGTCATACCACGCTCCTCTTCGTTCATTGTTGATTTTCCTGGTGTCTTCATTCTTCTTAAATTCCCCTGGTATTTTGTTTTTCTCCGCCGTTGCCGCTGTCTTCTGGGTCTTCCTTCTTTGCTGTGAGGATTGTTTCTCAACTGTGGTTCACTTCAAGCATGGTGCTTAAATTTCGTCGATCCTCTCCCATTTTTTTCGTCCCAGTTGGTCAATCAGTTGTAACTGGTTTCTTTATTCCTAGTAGTTTGTCGTCGCCTCACTGTTGAATTATTTTATTGCAAATCGAGCCCCAGGCCTTGGGAAACCATTTTATATCTGGTGCTCGTATTATCCTCGGATTTACCCCCGTTGACGTGCGATTTTATAGTAGTTATTTCGGCCTCACTGTTGGGCACCATTTTATTGCGGTTTTCTTAACACCTCACTGTTGGATTCTCATTTCGTAGCAGTTTTATTGGGGTTAAGCTTTATCTGGGCGCCAGCCATGCAATTACATAGCGAATTTATTTGTCTTACCGCTATCCCAAGCTGCCAGCCGGTCATCGAACACAGGACATCCTTCTCTCAGAGCAGACAGACGACACTTGGCTTGGATAAGGTTCTAACATGAATTAATACACAGGTTTTATATTTTACCATAGCCAAAATATTCGTGGTTTATTTGTTCACCAGATAAAATTACACTGAGTCACAATACACTGTTAAATCCATCCTGGAAATCGCTCCCATGGTGACCCCCAAGTTACGCTGTAAATGACGATTAGTTTACTGGATCATGTGTCTAGCTAAACTTAGGCCACATCGAGCCTACCACACTGTATGTCTTGTGACATACCTCTATACTCTATATATTTTACTGACGTGCTATGCGGGGCAGTCATATGCTCCCGTTTCCTAGACTTAATTACTTTTCGTTGATAACTATTACTCTCCTAATACATGATCCTTCAAGTAACAAAGTCCCTACATCCCTCTCGATCGAAATCAAGTAACAGAGTCTACATCCCTCTCGATCGAAGTCGAGTATCAGAGTGATATCTTCACTCCATGAAAATCAAAACTATCTGAGTATTTTGACATGAAAATACACGCCCTTACTGAACTGTGATTGGTTACTTATATATTAAACGATATTATTGGCTATTGTTATAATCATAACTTAGCCAATGATATCGTCAGTCCTTTGAACTAACAAAATACCGACAGTTCACACATAAATTACTTCTCTCTCGCTAAAGCCTTCCTGATGTCATGCTCGTGCATTTAATTCGTAATTTAGAGATTACGTGAAATTACTTCATTGCTTCCTCTCATACCAAATAAGCGTGCTTTATCTTACATCTATAAGCTTAAACTACACTTTCGCAAACTTAGGTTTTACGACCAAATACTAAAGTATCATTTTATTTTATTGATGCTCTTTTGTGTTCTAAAATCTTCCCTCAAAGAGCTGAGTCCTGTGTTATGACAGGCTCCGAATTTATTAGCCCAGGTAAAAGCCTCTTTCTGTGGGAAAGGAGTCTTTACCTGCACCTTGAAAAATCTCCCTACAATGCTATTGCGAATCCAGTTTTGAATAAGCAATGAATGCATATTAATTATATTCGTTACTATATTCTACATAACATATTATTTAAGCCCTAATTAAAAACTATCACAAATGTAAATTATGTTAGTGAAAACTATAATTAAAACTATATTAAACTATAATAATGAAAATTCAACATTGTTAGTACAAGGAATGAAAGAGAAAAAAATAATGATAGGTAGAAAAAGAAAAAAGTGAAGTAAAAATAAAGGAAACAATACAAAAAAGCCCAATGATTTTTAACATGAAAGTAGTATGTAATATAATTTTTATATGATATGATGATAGGTAGAAAGAGAAAAGAGTAAAGTAAAAATAAAGGAAACAATACAAAAAAGCCCTATAATTTTTAACATGAAAGTAGTATGTAATATAAATTTTATATTAATATACTTTACTTTTTTCTCTTTTTTACCTATCATTATTTTTTCTCTTTCATTCCTTCATTTTTACATTACTTATAATGTAGAATTTGTATTATTATAGTTTAATATAGTTTTAATTATAGTTTTCACTAACATAATTTACATTTGTAGCCTATAATATCATATGTCGCAGTTATTGATTCATAGCCTAATTAGATTGTTTGGTAATATGTTAATGGTTGGTGGTCAAGAAAGGTTAGTACCCATGAACGTTCCACTAGCTCAATTTCCATCTAGGAAGACGAAAATGCATACCAATATAATTATATCCGATAATATATTTCCTGTAGGAAATGAGACGTCTACGAAGAGTATTTTAGAATTAAAACTATAAAAGTGTGCGAAAACACATTCTAAGAATGCCTGCATATAAGAAGAGAGGAAGGAATAGCAAAAGTGCATGCTAAAGTATAAAAAAGTAAAGTAAATGAAAGAACCCTTACTTCAATACAGGTGCCTCTTTTTAAGTATAGCCACGTTTCTGTTTAGTACGTGCGCAGCAAGACTGACACTTCGTACATACGTATCAGAAGAGGATCTCCATTATGACATAATAATTAATTCATAACACGAATTTAATATTGATGTTTTACTATTTCCGGCTAAGCGTACCACCATAGATGCCTCGAGAGATAACTATGATACCACCCATACATATTTTATGTTATGTGTATAAAAACGAAAAGTTTAAATTAATATATTGTCTCGGCTGGCATTAATTAATTCCCAAACACATAAATAATTAAATAACTGCAGTTATTTCTGTGACCTTTTCCCTATCCAACATGGAAACCTTCATTTCTGGAATTTCACAGGAATACATTATTGACATCTATTGTATTTACTTTCACTTAATAATGGACTTACATGACAGCATGAGTGTATGGATTTTTTTGTTTATTCCAAACACCTGCTTAAACAAAATATTTTCGTTTTTCATGCTACTTTCACTGGGTAGGAAAAGCCAAAATCGAGTGGAGGGGTCAGAATTGGCTATGGGAGGCTAAGTCGACAAACAACTTGTACACATTAAAAATGTTGTTGGCATGTTATCTGTTTAACTTAAAACACTTTAATTCCACCAAGTATTAACGATCAGACAAAAGAAACGCTTGGTGTAGCATGTCCAATAGCATGCGAAAACAGGCCTATAGTAGTTGTAGGATCAGGGGGCGTATTATATGTGATAGCGGACTGTAAAAGTCCCTAATACCTACACGAGATTGAAATTTAATTGTGCTTAACACTTTCCGTGCCAACCACAATTAATAAGATCTCTGGCGGAGGACCACCTCCATAATGGAGGAAATGAAATGAATAAGCTTTATAGCATACATCACTCAATGAAACCTTGAATATAAGACATAACATTTAATCATAAGCTAAGCACACGAACAAATACACTTTCACTTGGTTGACAAAGTTGAAAACGAAGATAGTAGGTCTTCAGCTAACAGTCTTCTTGATGTAGCATTTATACATCCATACAATGGTTGACAATCTTCAGGTATGTAGAGTTTATGTTTGATGTAATATGTGAGTCATCTTAACGCATGAGATTGAATGAAAGTTTGTAAATAATGGAGTTGAAGATTCAGTCTTGAAATCACATAAAATCACATTTGTGAATAAATATATATATGTGTCCGTGAAGTGTGACACTTGTAGAAGTAGATTTCAATATGAGAAACTGAATATTAAGTCTGATGTATAAGCTATTTAACGATAGCTAAATCTCAACAATAAGATCGATGTTTAATGCGTAGATGAATGGAGAATTGAAGCCACTTCTAGTAATACTATTGATAACTTACTTGAAGTGAAGTATATGTCCTCGTATAAATTGAAATTAGCAGAATCTTTACCTGCTGTAAGGATGAGCATATATGTCGTGATGTCCCAGCTATTTAGCAATTAGCAAAACACCACAAGAACGCCATTTTGCCAGGCATAAGTTGAATGAAAGACAAGCACATTTCTTGATGCACTAGAAGTATTGCTTACTTGAAGCATATGATGAAGAAATGTAGAATCTGTAGGATATGTTATCCTTACAAATAGAATGAATGAAAGTTGATGTTCAAATTATATCTCAATAATCTGAAGCACCAGAGAAACACATGGATCCTTTCATGTATAAGTAAAATGGAATTGTTGAAGTGAAGAAGAAGGAAGTCAAGTCAATGAGCAATATGAAACGCATATAAACTGCTCAAGAAGTGTATCCTGAAGACTGGATACAAAAAATAACAATCAAATATGAATAATAAAGACAATGAATAGGAATAATAGCTTACAAGCTAGAAAATGAATGTTATTTAAATAGTAATATGAATCAAGTTGACTACAGAAACAGGAACTGACAAAAGAAAGATATCCAAAGCCAACATGATAAGCTAAATCTAATGTTGAAAGTAAATGAACATAGGATGTAATGCAATAACTAAAAATGTAAACTTAACAATAAAAACTAGAGAAAAAATAATAAATAGAATATACTGCTGTTAAGTTGGCAGCAAAAAATAATTAACTTGTACATAGCTTAAATCTATGATTGAACAGTAGTTTTAAAAATATACGTTATGATTTAAACATTTCCAATGTGATCTCTCCCATCGCCGGTTTGTTGCAAGTTACTTAGGGTGAAAGGTCCCTCCCACCCTGTTTCCAATACTCAAATGGCTCAGATCAATATAGATGAACATGTTACCATCTTGTAGTTAGTTTTATTGCGATTAAATAGAAAAAGTAAACAGAAAATCACGCCAATTATTTTCGAATTCCAGACACAGGCATATGCATATGTTAATAGACGAAGATACTCTGAAGTGTGTTAAACATATGATATTTAGTGTTTTATAGAAATAATTCTCTGGTGCTTTAGTGCCCTGTTCTGGTCTAAAACTATTTGTTTGTTTGTTTGTTTTGAAATAAGTTATTCTACTCTTGTCTGTGACAGTTTTTCTTTTCAAGTCCGATTTAAGTCTTTATAATCCGTAAAGGCTCCCTAAATATATTTCCATTTTTGTTAAGCACAATTTATATTTACGGGACACTCTACAGTTCAGTCGTACTCGGAGACTATTTTGGACAATTGAAATAATAAACGCAAGATATCAAGAAATTAAGTGAATAATGACAAACTATTACATGATCCAACTTTAGAAGAACTGGGGCCAAATGTACCTAGACAAGTCATCTTGAGAGCTGAACCAAAATTCCTTAATTTATATTCGAATTAACTTACCCAGTTGGCTTATCACTTAGGAAGAGGACCCATGCAGACTATTATAGTTTTCACTGGTTAGTTGAAGCTATAAACAATTTTAAAATAGTACGAAAAATAAAGAGGAAATGTGTGTTTTCATCTAAAAAACAATTTTTTTCATACCAGTTTTCGATGAAAATAATAATACAATTTATTGAGAGGACTCAGCTGATCTGTAACATTAGAGAGAACAGTTAGCCTATACAGTTGATAAATGAGAGGAAGGAAAATGCACATTCACAAAGGTATGTGTTTCCAAACATAGGCTGAAGACCAAAACCTTTAAGGTGGGGAAACTTTCATCAGAAAGAAGTCCGAAAATATAATCTCATTTTGTGTTCAGTACTGAAGAAATTTAGCGGCTTGAAAATCAAATAGTTGAATTTGAAATGATCCTCGATGCTTACTTTCAAGGGATCGTTAAATTGTTAGTTTGTCTTTATGTTTTCAAAATCAGTAATTCTCGCAGAAAATTCTTGAATAGTGTTTTCACTGCCCTCACAAAATTTAAAAAATATAATAATAATAATAATAATAATAAAAACAATCACACCGTCGTCTCCCACAACAGTCTGGACTGTAGCTTTGTCCAGGCTTGTTTTTCTAGACTTTACAGCCACGTGTAGAAATAATGTTGTGACTTTGCATTCGGAATCTTGTTTCTAGGCTACATGGAAGCCAATGCGTCCTTATCACGTGGCATGTGGCATGAACAAGTGATAAGTTGGCTTAGGTCATGCATAATGCATGAAAAAACTTGCACGATAGCATGCACCTAAGTAAGAATTTAAAACAGTAATTTCTGGTCACTCCTTGAGACATTAATTTTTTGCTGTGGTAAACTGATCAGAAAATTTATTAAACTCCTTTCTTTCGTAGGTAAAGTAGGCCAACACAACATCTATCATTTCAAGTCACTCAAGATTCACCAATCGCAATAATGGCAATAAGAGTGAAATAAAATTGCTCATAAATAATTCAGACACAGGCTTTGTTCGCTTCCTTACTTGAAAAAAAAAAAGGTTTAATCTTTTAACGAGGAATAACAGACGGATTGTTTATGAAGTTTAAATGGTGTCCAAAACTTCATAAAAACAACGGAAAAGATAGGATATATATGCATTAATGCAGATTTCGTATTATATGCAGTTTTTAGATAGCTTCAATTCACCAATAGTGATCTAAAATTTTCTCTTGGGAATGAAGAGATTGATTAACCGTTATATTTAATATAGGAATCATCAAGCAAAATCATCAGTGGGCTCTAAGTTTGAAATCAATCAGGAAAATTTCAGGGAAACAGCTGGTTTCCGTGAATGAAACTATTAAGACAAAGATAAAAATCTTTGAATTTTACATAACTAATAATCTACTAATTACATAACTCTGTTTCTACTGCGGCTTTAAGGTACGGTAACGAATTTATGTCTCAGTAGCAGTGAAAAGGTTAACAATTTTTTGCACGACTTAACTAATTAGTGGTACTTACGGATATTGTTGCCGTGGATCTAAGTTGACATTCCCGCACGCAATATGTTGCTATGTGCGGTACGAGTTTCCGTGCGGTAAAAATACATCATAATACAAGCCTTCGTGGACAAGGCCCCCCTAGGACATATATTCGGTTCCCATAACAACAAACACATGCGAATCACTTTCTGAAATAAACATCTATCTTCAATAATGTATATACATAATATTTTCAGGTAATATCTCAATTAATAATAAACTGATATAAATAATCATCGTGCAAAAAATAGCATGCAATACTCGTGCCGTATGCGCCTAACGGATCTCGGAAAATTGAGCGAGCGCCTCGTTTTTTCAAACTCTTTCCTCGGATCGTATGCATCGCTTACGGCACTTGTATCGCAATCCCTATAGATCTATGGGAACGGGACATTGGCTTCTATTCGGAGGGAATATATCGTAGGCGTACAAGGAAAAGGTATTAATTCCAAAAATGCAAAAAATGAGTTATTATTGGCAATAAGTACAACAGATTATGCTCTATCCATAGGGATAACGAACTAAGTCCTAACCCTTATAGTTTCTGAGCAATGGAACTGCCACAAACTCCTAAGTCCATAACACAGAGAATGTTGTCAGGGAAAATGAATTAAGTGCACTTCATACCTTTTGCCTGTATACCTAAATATAAAATATAACATATATCTACAGGCAGAATGATTTTATTAGGTAATAGATCATGCACTAGGTTATCCATATGGCAGTGATCTGTGTAATTCATTATATTGCATTTCAGTGTGGTTTTTTTAACGTAAAAATGAATGATTTTATGTCAACAGGAAGATTAGGGGTCGTACCCTTTTGCGTCCCAAAGCGAGTGGTCGCTTCATCAAAACAACCCTCGTGCGTCCGGTTCAATTTGATGTAAACAACCCTCGTGCGTCCCACATTGAACAAAATCGATACATTTATCTGACGATTATAGGAAATATTACTACTGCGTAATGGTAACACTGCATGTGATGACGTTAACAAGATCAATACCTATATCACTGAATATTATAAATAAACTGTTGAGCCTTAGCAGACTGGAATATGTGCGAACAGTATCATTTAAGTTCCTACCAACCACAAGAAAGTAAACTGGTAGCCTAAAGACAAAGAGTAACTCCATTCCCCGCTTCAATTTTATTTAATATTGACAGTAATGCAAGGATTAAAATGCTTGGGGTGTGTAGTAGTTCGCCTCCTCGCGGTGCACCCTACTAAACGAACTGTATGGTACCAACCATAGGCGTACCGAGGGGGGGGGGGGTTGGGGGTTTGAACCCCCCCCCCCATTGATTAAAAAAAGGAAAATTGTATAATTTTTTTAAGTCTGCCCATAAATTACTTAATACAAGTATAAAGCGTGGGAAGCTTAAAAATAGTTATTTTGCGTCTTAATTTTTAAAATTTTTCAAGGGAGAACCCCCGGAAGCTTAAAACTCGTTATTTTGCGTCTTAATTTTTTAAATTTTCCGGGGGTTACCCCCGGAAGCTTAAAACTCGTTATTTTGCGTCTTGATTTTTAAAATTTTCCGGGGGAGGACCCCCGGAAGCTTAAAACTCGTTATTTTGCATCTTAGTTTTTAAAATTTTCCGGGGGAGGACCCCCGGACCCCCCTCTCCCTGGAGGGTATTCCAAACCTCCCACACCCCGCGGATGTTTTAACCCCCCCATATGGTCGGCCTGGTTACGCCTATGGTACCCACTATTAATTTTACCTGTATTCCATGGGACGCATTTTGGTAATTACTCTAGAGAGACCCGGGACGCAAACGGGTCATTGGATCTGAATATCTATGGACGCAAAAGTCCTAGTTTAGTGGTTTTGGGACGCAAAAGTCCAGACCCCAAGATTAGTTCAGTTAGCTGTGCAGGAAATGTACAAGCAATTTAAATTCATAACCTGATTTGTCATAACATTTAAACTTTAAAATTTATGTTTCTCCAAACAACATTTTTGGAGTTAATACCTTTTCCCTGTAAGCTCACGATGTAGGCTATTGAAAGTTCTTATGCAAACATGTTTTACCATGGGCGTAGAAAAAATCGATTACCGCAGAACAAAAATTATCCTCTACAGAATAGAATTTTGACAAGATAATTTAATTCAAAGAGCAGTGAAGGTATGCGTTCATCCTATGCTTCGAAATGTTACCTACAAAATGTTATTTAACAATCAGAAAATAAAGACAAAATTAAAATAATTTGGCATAAAATACAGCAAGTACGGTTGATGTCCGCCCACTGGTGTCAGTTAATGAAGTATGAAATGAAAATATGAGTGGAACGAACGCAGTAGATATGATTTCATCACATGAACGTGGGGTAATATTATCTAGCAGTTCTCCTCACTTCTACATGAGTCACCTGACCGCACCGCTGTCAAATCTTTTAACAAGTACACACGATGTGACATGAGAACATGATACTGCATGCAGGCAATCTTATCGAACAGCTTGCTTGCTTGCTTTAAAGAAACACCAATATAAAAATATTATTTTGCTAGTATAAAATGACTTAAGATAAAAGAACCGGAGATATGCTACTGAACAATTAAGACAACCTTTGTCAATCTGGAGACGTTATACCTACTTAATTGACAATCAAGAACTCGGTTGAGGCTAAAAATAGTTTCCTCTTAGAGCTGTGTTCACCAACACGGATAAAATTTATCGGTATCGTGGATAATAAAACTAATATTAATCCATTATCTCAGATAGTAAACCTTTCGGGTTTCACCACATAGTTTGTCACCCTGGTTTTCAAAAGCTTGGTTTTTGCCTACTACTTGTCTGACCCTTAAATTTTTCATAAGAGAACCAACGACATCTAGCGGCGGTTGTGTGAAACAGCGGAGAGAAGACTGTCTATTGGCTACGTCCGGACGTGAAATGTAAACGCTGCCATAGCAACGGAAAGTTTCTCCTTATGCTGTATCTAGCTAGAAGTTCTACAAATGGTCACTAGATTCTCACTGTTTTGGGGCGTGGCGCATAGCAGATAATTTCGTTTTCTCCTTGAAACTTGTGCAGAAGTTAATTTCGTCATAAATTTCCAAGTACGGCATACGTTCCTTTATCCATTAGGGTGCCTTATTATGTGTTCTGCTTCATATTCCTCGTCACTGTTAACATTTCTCATGATGATCAGATGTTCCAATCGCTTACGCGCCATCTTGATGTCGCAGTTATCTTGGTTTATCCTGTTTTGCTGGCCGATATTTCACCGGTATAGCATTAGCTTGGATATTATCGAAAAACCAAGTTACTGTAGCTGGTGAAACGCAAAATGGACAATGCCGCAGCTCTTCAGTCTAAAAACCAGGATCAGACAGATTATCGGCATTGGTGAACACAACCCTCAGTATGCTAGCTGCTTTATCGTAGATAATTTCAAGTGAAATTACTAGTTTATCGACAGATTTGCGAGAACAAAGTTAGTAATGTCGAGTGGGATTTATTAAGCCTATTTCATGAATAAAATATAACGAATTATATAAATAATAAATACTTTCTTATTTATGTTGTTTACCAATAAATAGCCTAGTCTATCAGCTGTGAGATCACGGAATATTAAATGAATGAACAATCTATGCAATGTGGTGTATTTAATTAAATCTTTGTAATAAACATTTGATTTTGGCATTTAAAATCAAAATTTTGTAAAATCATTTCTTAATGTTCGCTTACATTATGAAACGAAGGTACTATCAAAACTTCAAGTCTCTACCTAATATAGTTTAGCGTCTAAGTTGATTCCCTGTCAGTCAGTCAGTCTGAACAAAGCCACTTATATATATATATATATATATATATATAGTTTTCATTCTGCTCACTGGAAGTATGTGACACATTAATCACGTATAAAACTAACGTTTTCAGCAATGAGCTGATATTTTATCAGATAAAATCCTTGTATTCCTAGCAAGTATATTAGGCCTAAAAGAAAAACGACCGTGAGGCATTGATAAACGTTACTGGTCAATATCAATTACGAATCATATGAATGGAACAGTCATAGTTCAACAACCCAACGGTCCTTGGCCCAGAGCTTCTACTTCTTTGTGTAGTATTAACTCCTCAATCGTCCTCATGAGACAGAGTTCACCCCGTTCCAGACCCTCTTAACTTAGAACAAATCCATTTAGGCAGGCCTACAGGCTGAGTGCTTTTGGTTTAATTTACTGTCGCGGCGCAGAACTCTTCTTCTTTAGCCTTGGCATGACAAACCCGCAATAATAACTGCAAAAAAGAGGAAATATGAGCACTTTTTCAAACATTCAAATCTCGCCTTATATGCGAGCTATCGAGAAACTAGTGATTGAATTGTCGAGTACTCATCAAGAGCTTTTCAACGATACCCCACAAGACGTGGTCTCAAAATTTTCGAATTTCCATCCCCCACCCCCACTCGTACCCCCAAAACCCCCGTATCGTTGGTGTCACTGTGAACTCCATAGGGCGTACTCTAATTTATTCAAACAAAGTTTCCCTCTATACTTCATAGGGGCCGAGATATTAATTTTTCAAAATTTCAACCCCCTCCCGCAATGCCGACCTCACACCATGGGGGAGTCCGGTAGGTATTATGTATTTAACATGCGGATCAAGTATTATTATTTATTAACTTATTATTATTATTATTAATATTATTGCTGTTGAGTACAGCTAACTTAAGAGATTTAACTTATTAAAGCTAATTAGGCCTATAGTAGAACAAGAATAAGCTGATAATAATAAGATATTCAATTTTTTAAAAATATTCGCAAAATAACGATGAATTTAACATAAATATTCGGTCGAGATGGCTAGTCGTGATGGTGTGTTGGAATGGGGTTCCTGGCATTCCACGCCCTGGAACTATGCAGTCCACATTACATTCATCCTACAAATATCTTCGTAATATAATTTATCAGCTACTTCCATGAAATTGCCAACATAACGGCCAAATTATGTAGATTTCTTCATTCTAAAAACCGGAAATGGATTGAGAATATTTTATCGTCCTCAAAACTGAATATTTAGCATATCATACTGAATATGAATTACTGATCTGTACGTGCCTCGTTTTCCCGATTAATCTCTTAAAATGTTAGGACACCTTCGTGTAGAACGAGGCCGTTTATTTCACAGTTAAATTAAAAGGCTCTTCAGTACGTTATATCAAGTATTGTAATATTATTCGTAATTCTCTATGTATGTGTGTGCGGATGGTATGCCGAAAAGGAACTGTTCAATCCTTAAAATTAAATTAAATTTAAATTTAACTCTCTAGTTCTTAGTTTAACCTCTCCCGTTTTAGGGGCATTTGTGCGGCCCACGCCGCCCGGGCCTTTCAGGACCGCGAATTGTCGGGAAAGGGATTACCTTTCGACCACAAAGATTTTTTGACCAGACAAGGACAAGAAGGGCCACCCCGGATGGGTGATCAACCCAATGTCGTGGCCACCTCCGAAACAACACGAACACACAGCACGAAATACATGCACTCATGCCGAACAAGGTGAAGAAGAAGGTGATAATGACGGCCCGATTTTGTTTGGAAAACACAAGCTTCCTGACATTCGTCTCACAGGTGAGAAAATAGTCGGAAAAAACCCAACTAGGAAACTTGTACCGATCAGGACTCGAAACAGGGCCCGCTGCTTGAGAGCGAACGCATCCCTTACGTTACAGCGGTGGATCATGCTTCTAAATATTTTAAATTAAAGTTAGAGCTATCTTCAGAAAACTAATAGAGGACTACTAAGAAATAAATTCTAACGGCTATCGTCTAGTTTTTATAGATTATATAACTTATCAGATAATTCTATCTATGCACAAGAGTGATTAGTAGAGATTATCAAGCAGAAGTGATTTTCCTCTTTCCGATAATTTGTAGAGTCCAAATAGACAGAGATAACAATTCTCGGGAAAAGAACAACTCACGAGTGGTATTTCAGGAATAAGATTCGCATTACTGCAGTTTGATGCATGTTTTATAACTAATTAACATAGCATTAACATATGCAATTAAATCACTAAAATCAAGAATCACATCTGAGCAATGATTTCGTAAATCATTAAACTTATCAGAGATCGATTCAATCGTCCATCGATATTAGTATCGATCGATATACTAAAGGGGAAGTAGCCTATGCTTTTGCCTACAATGTAATATGATGAAACCAACCAACCAAACAACCAACAAACCAATATTCTAGTTTCTGAATGCTACCTTTATATTTCATTTAAGTGAAATCACAGGTTTCCTATGATAAATGACTAATATAAATGCTTAGTTTATGTTTTCTTCTGGGATTATATCTCAATATTTTAATAGTGGTATAACTCCTGTAGGATTGTCGTTATATATATTCATTTACGAATTTGAGATTAGTCAGTTATAATTTTATGCAGGTTTCAATTTTTATGTTATTTTCGTGAGTTCCGTTAGCTAGTTTTAGAGGATTATTACACAGCTAATTTCTCTTTGGAATTTGGAAATAAATATAGAATTTTCGAAACATAATGTAATAATAATTCGCCATTTAACTTATGATAATACTGTTATCATATAATTAACTATTAAATGCGAGAGGATTATTCGACAGTGTCCACGACTGACTGAATTTCGACAAATTAGTTATTAATCTTTATTGGTCAGTCATGGGTAAGTAAAGTAAACAGTAATATACATTAGAACAAGAAGACTGTTCAATACGTTCAATACGTAACTGAAAACAAGAATATGTTGTAGTTCTCCTATTTTACTTTTTTCAAAAGTTACAATCATTCGAATGTAAATTTTTAGTTATGGCAGTAATTCTGATAACAATATGGTTTTATTTTTCGATGAATTGCATGAGTAAAACAACGAGGAATGAAATGCGTTAAGTGTATGAATCTGTAAATCCTCCTTTGTTCCACATAAAAGGTCCTGATTAACTTCTTTGATGAAAGAACTCCGTCGAAAGCTGTAAAGCCATTATCCTTTTACTTCAGAACTAGAGATGTAGAAGGCAATCTTAGTATTCTTCTTATCTTTCCCTTTGTGTTGCATAGTGCTACTGTGCAAAAAGGCAGTGCTTTATTTCAAAATCGTGAGTTTCTGAGATTAAAAGAGAAGAAAGGACTTGTTACTATTCAGTTTTACTCAATATATAGCCTAATTGTTACTTTCACATAGAATACTACAAATGATAATAACTGTAAGCGAAGAAAATTATTTTGAAGAATAAGTAGCCTACACCTATAAATAATTTTAATCCTCTTTCGGTAGGTACGTGTAAATATGTAGCCTATGTGGATGTAAGCGTATCCATCTGTGCCGAAATATAGTCCATACTGTTCAACTATGAAAACTGAATCAGGGAATCAGAATCGAAGGAAACATTTTGTTCTACACTTCAACGTTCAGTTTTCTAAGAAGCTGCTTTATTTATTAAACTACTAGCTTAAATGACCCGGCATCGTCCGGGTTTTGTATTTTCCTTGTACTTCAGGGTAAACTTATGAAGTAGTCTACTTCCGGTTTTCAAACCCTAGGCCCTTATAGTCTTCCGACTTTGACTGCAAGATTTATAGGACCAATATATTTTTCTTCGGTGGAGTTTCAATAACAATAATAATAATAATAATAAATCGTGGATGGCGATAAAGGGAAAAGGGCCCCAAGGTTCTTTTATAAAGTTTCATAAAGATAGAATTAAAACCGTAAAAAAATTAAAGTGACCCCCATTTGGCCATGGAAACTCTTATGGGTCCGGAACGTAAGGTTACCAGATTTTAAGATTCTCGGCATGAAGATGGTAAGGTCGTCAGCTTTAGTGCACCGGCCGCCTTTTCCCCCCGGTACTCATAAGAAGATGAGTCTACCCCAGAGCCATGGTGTCACCAGAAGGATTAAATCTCAAAGATTTAATTGAGGATCGAACTCGAGACCTTCCGGTTGTGCCTTTACCAACCGCGCCATGGCGAACCCCGAGAATAAAACTTCAGATTTGTACAATATATATACGAACAGAGGGACAGGTGGAAATTTTTCCTTCGTATATATATATTCAGACAGACGTATTTTTTACCTTAAAGGTTAAGGCAAATTGGAAATTGGCATTCACAAATATCTGGTGTAATTCGATAGAATCATGTTTACCTTAATGCATATTACAAATTACAGTATATTCGATGATAAGATTAGCCAATTTTAGTCAAACTTAAGTAAAGAAACATAATTTATTCAAGAAAAATGTTTGTTTATGCACATTCATTGTTTACGCACAACATCCGTATATAGGGTTTTACTACGATATTAAGGACGTTGAATTAAGCCACAATATAAATATTTTTTTTCAAAACGAAATGTAAACAGTGCTTTTCCTCGTGTTTTGAAGGCTACGTGTGCAAAATTACATCGAATTCTGAATAAAACGTAGGTTTATATAAAGGGCACACAGCTTTACTTTATATGGCATGTAGACCTATATATATATATATTTCATTGAGTATTGTTGAATCATTATAGTTACAGTCCTTTAGTGACGAGTGATGAAACCGTATGCCTTTATCAGTTTTTTATGAAAATATTTATTGGGTAGTTTTCTAAAAACTATCCAAATCAATTAATTAGAAACATGAGGAAGCATAAGAATCTAGTCACCTATTCCTAGCAATTTTTTTATAGTTATAATGGAGATTACTGAAAGTTCTAAGAACTATAGACCGTTTTCAGCGACGGAAGAGAGCGTGGAAGAATGTATTAGCAGAAATATATATGGTTCTGTCATTTATACCACTAAAACTAAACTAAAGATGGCAGATGGCCGGATTTGGGGCATGTGGTCAGCATGTCGATATACATGGCCTTTATTATTGGCTTACTGAACCGAAGCCGCTACTTCTATATCGAATAGTTCCTCGGTTTGTGTCACGAGGCTACGTGCACCCCGTTCCAGACCTCCCAACCTCAGAAAAATTCGAGGTACCGGGAATCGAACCCAGACCTGCGGTTCTGTAATCAGTAACACTAACCTGTAGGTCATGGAGGCGGTCATTTTTGTCACTACGCTACTCTGTTGTAATAGAGTGTATATTTATACAAGAAAGGTCAAGATGTACGGCTACTGTGAGTAGTGTTACTTCTCCATCTCATATTATGGAACAATTATTAGCCTATGTATCTTTCAATTGATTGCGCCATTATAATTCGACTTCATGTAATTCTATATCCCAGAGGTTCTGAAAGGCATGGTTTGAGGGGCCCGCGGGAGATTTTTTAATATTGCAGTAGATTTAAGGCTGAAACTTTCAAAAATAAAACCCAATATTTCAGAGATTGTCAAAAGCAAAAAACAACACCATCCTTCTCACTGAAATTTGTGGTATTTTACTACATAACTGTTCCATTGTTAATTTTTTATAAGTAATACTAAGAGTCCTGTCGTTTTGCAATTGAATTCAACGTTAGAAATAAAAAAGTATAAAAACAAACAGACTGTTTTCTTTTTCTATCCTATAGCTTTTCGTCTTGAATTAAATATATTTCAAATGGTTAATACTACAAAATTAGTAAAAACAGTAAAGGGTCATTTTTTAGGGGTCCGCAATGACAACGTTAATAATTAAAGGCGTCCTCGAATAAAGGAAGTTTGAGAACCCCTGCTATATCCTATATTTGACGAGCTAACTTCTTTAGATATAATGTATTCGGTTTCAGAGCGAATCTCCATTTTAGAAACACCAGTAACCACTCTGACACGAAACGTTTGTGTAAATTCCGCCACAATAACCTCTCCTCTTTACGTGTTACTCTAATTCACATAATACTATTTGCACATTGCTAAAGGGCTATAACCATATAACTATCGGTTAAATAATGCATGGCAACACCCATTATTCCAGATCTGATAACTTTTTGCAGACAAACAACATTTTATTAAGTCTCATGTGCTACTTTCAGCAAAGGAAAACAGAAAAAGGCATGTATTTACTCCCCACAATAACTTGTACAAGTTTTGCTCAGGGTTAATTAAAGATAAATAATTGTACAATTATGTTTAGCAAAGCAGATTGCAGATACAGTATGAATAAAGGTCCAGCTTGCCAGAGTACTTATCTGAAATAGAATCTTTCACATTGCCCGATCTCTCTTATCTTACATCTGTGAGCGAAGTAAACCTGGTAGAAACACAGAGTGGAACTGCTGATGATAAAACGTTAATTCGTCCTGAATTCTACCACTTTCTATCTTAAGTCGTTATTTTATATTGAACTAGATACAAATCTTAGAGCTGTTGTAAATCGCAATATAATTTTAAACGCACAATTTCTTTGTGATGAACGTATAAGTTAGAAATCTATACTTCATGACACGAAACTATGGATTCCTTTTAATTTGCATTACTGACTGAATTCTGTAGGCCTATGAATTAAATCTACGATTCCACTGAACACTGTAGGTGCCAAAAATTTCACCAGGCCTAAGCAGTAAATGTTGAAGATAGTAATTTGTAACTACATGTCAACATTCTTTACGATAAAAAATTAATAAGTTTGATGTATTCGGTAAAAATTGTTAGGGTAAGAAATGTAAAATGAGACCATCTAGAGAAATTTTCGAAGAAAATCTTAAAAATTTAATTTGTGTGAGTGGGGATGCTGTGAAGTGCTCACTCCTGGAAGATGACCGATTACAACACAAGATATCAATAGGATAAATCGTAAGAGAAGAAAGTAGAAGTACAGTTGGGAGCTGACGAGATGATCCCTGACATGACTATGGAGCTCTTATCTGCAGCCAATAGCAGCGCTCCCCTACACTTGCAGTTATAGCACAACACCGTCTTCCCCCTGCATGCCACCACCAAATCACGGATCATCTCGTCAGCTCCCAACAATAGGTAGCCTACATTTCGGCACTACAAAGTCAGACAATTTCTTCTATTCATTTTTTCTTATAATTTACAAAATGATTACCTAATTATTATATTATTAAGCTTTCCCGGCTATGCTCACTTCTTTCCAGAAGGTAGATGCAGACAAAAGTTCTAGCAGTTCACTTTAACCGCCTGAAATCCCGAGAAGTCTCATACAATGTATTACTATAATGTAAATGAACAAACAAATATATCACATTTGTCAAAACAATTCATTAAAAAATATCTGCACCTAGAAAACTGTTTTAATGTAAAATATATTATTTATAATATAAGTTACACAATTCGGCGTTTTTACTCTGTAAAAGACCAACGCAATTAGATATATTATAGGTGACATAATTCTATAAACCTTTTTAAACTAAAATACCACGATATACATTAGGGTTCCCCAAGGCTAAGACTCTCAGTAATTCGACATACTAAATTTCTTTAATATCCGACATTTTCAGTCTATATTCTCAGGACAGACATGGTTTACGTTTATATAAAACTATTTCAAATGAGGAATAAAGTGCCATGAGAAGGTTTAGAACAACTGTGAAAACAAAAAGGCGTCACTCTGTACATTATACAGCTAGACTATTAAATCAACATCAAACACAGACTGTAAAATGAGACATCACGTATTCATGTTCGTTCAAAATATGAAGTGCGGAAGTTAATATCATAGTCTTAAAATTGCTATTTCCCATCCTTTACTTATATCTTACCCTTTCTTGTGAAATTATGGACGTGTCGTTGAGCAACTTTTACATTTCACCCTTTCGTTGACTTTTTGATAGGGTATAAATGATGAGTTATTAATGAATTTTATAATGTCCTTTGAGGGAAAATGTATATATTGATAATATATTATTCCACCTTATACCCTCAAATAATAAATTAAATAAAACCAGGTGTGTTACATAATAGCTTACAGTAATTTTATTACAATATTACAGAATGATTATGATAAAGTCTTGTGGAAAATCTTAAATTAAGCCTATGATTTCTGAACTTACTCTACCTAGTAATCGATATTTAAACAACCTTTGTGGCTAATATTCATGTAGTATAAAATCTTTGTCACTTATTTGTCGTGTTCTTGCAACAGATATTGGAGAACACTGTTTTTTAGTACACTGTTAATAAAATTGATCAATATTCTTGTAGATGCAGTAAGAGATGTTGAGAAGATCCTATACTATTATGTAAGCCCTGGTTTTATTTAATTTATTATTTGAGGGCATAAGGTGGAATAATATATCATCACTATATAATTGATGAACTCAGCAACGAGAACGTTTTCCGATGTACGGTAACAGCATTTTGCCAGATAAGTTTCATGACATTTGTTGACAAACTGACTGGACACAATACTAATGTTATCGCAGAAAAAAGAATGCGGTAAAGTCGCCTAACCGTAACAACTTTGTGTAAATTTGAATGTGGGAATAATTCCATAACCCAAGATACTCTTTAGACATACTTATTTATCTACCATGCAGAAATTCCGATAATAACTGTGTGGCCAGCAGGGGACATCAAACATCCAAGCAACTCCAAATATAACCACAGGAATAGACGGCAACTTGCTACTGTTTATATAAAACATTTTTACTCTACGTTACAGAACAAGCGTCTTATTTAGGGCAAGTTTATTTTTCCTGGCGATGTCGTAAAGCTTGAAGACTTTCAACAGAAACGATCTTTTTGCTGGAATAATTCCCCACTGCTTTTAAAATAAACTTACACCAGCGTCATGACCGAAACTGCTGCTGTCTTCCTTCGAACATCCTGTCCTTTCATTGTGAGAATAATATAAGTTAGTATTTTTATCACCAGGGTACACCAATATTCGCCGATTTTAGTAAAAACTAAACTAAACTCCGTGGCGCGACATCCCCGAAGGGACAAGGCCTACCACCCGACCGCTGCGTCATCTACCTATAGGGAGATGGCAGGATTGGGGGGCATGTGGTCAGCATGCCGACACCCATGGCCGTTAATGGTGGTTTGCATGACCGGAGCCGCTACTTCTCTATCAAGTAGTTCCTCAATTTGAATCACGAGGCTGAGTGAACCCCTACCAGACCTCCCTACCTCAGAAAAAACCGAGGAGGTACCGGGGATCGAACCCGGGCCGACGGATCTGTAGTCAGCGACGCTAACCAGAAGACAAAGCCGGCGGGCCCGATTTTAGTAAAGGTAATCATAATTTACTTATTAGGTAATTTTTCTTGTTTTCAATTATAACAGATTTCAGAAAACAAATCTGTTCTTGAACTGGCAGCTTTAATATTCCAAAATTGCACAATTTTTAAAAAATAATTTATTGGGTACAACTTTATCATAAAATGACCCCCATAATTCGATTGAGTTAAGTGAGAAATGACCCTCTGTTTTGGATTCCTCGAGTCAAGAACATTAACTGAAAAAGAACATTAACAATATAATGTACTTACTGTCATACGATCGTGAAAATAGACACCAATGTTCGAAACAACCAACATACATGCAACAAAGAATGGAAAAAAATGACCAATCATAATGGTGGAAAAGATTATACATTTCTTCTGAACCTCTGTAAATTAGTATTCTTAATAAGTCGGGCATTTGAATTTTTATATTTTAATGCGCTTTTTTCATACACACTTACCATAGGCATGTACATTCTAACGATTGAGTAAAAGAATGGACGCTATGATGACCATCAATCCTTTTAGGAGTGCATTGACTGAGTGCCTGCTTCTTATAACTTGGTTGGGATATGTAGATGGACAAGCAGACAAGTAGCAGCTAGGTTCATTTCTAGGGAGACCGAGTATTAATGATACTCCACCGACTGATGAGGTACCGACGAACCATGGGATCGCCACAGAGATAGTACCTTTATCAATAGCGAAAGGGTGGTGCGACTTCCCGGCAGACTAACTGTAAAAACGGGTCTACTTATTTGCAGATCCGCCCCTGCCTACCATTTTTAGTCGATACAACTCCGCCCAATGAGAACCGGAGTTAGAATGAGTGCCCAAGTAAGACCTCTATTTATGAAGAATGTCTCGGAACACTGAAGACCATTGTCAACAAGATGACTGTGTTCATTTTATCTAGAGTCCACTATGCCTCTGTGGTCGTCTGAAAGGATCAGTTCGGTCAGACGAATATTATCCAATCCCAGCGTGCAAGAATTGTCATCAACCGCCAGCTTCCTCCCCAGTTTTATATAATATGTATTTTGAAAATATTTTTCACTTTCAATGAAAGATGGAGCTTCGGTAGTAGATTAATAGAATTTCAGTTTCAGATAACCAGATCTGTCGAAACGGGAAGGTTTACTTTGGAAAAGTATTATTTATTTTTAATGGCGAATTTAAGGCCATAAGGTCTTTTCTTCCGCTTCACCAGTAAAACTATACACATTACAAATAAAACATATTACAGTAAGTAATAACACAATATCTGATAAATTCAGAATTAAAACTGAACATGCTACATACAATACACATTACAAGGATTTAATTAAAGTCTGACAAATTAAAACAAAATTAAATCTAACTAATGACATTTCTAACTAATTAATGACTAATAAAATGTATGTTCAATTTATTTCTAAATTGTGGTACATTTCGACAGTGTCTGATATGACAAGGCAACGAATTCCTAAAGTGAGGGATTGACACACTAAAAGATGAATAGAATGATGTTTTATGTCGGGGAATCAGCACTAGGTTTTGGGTTTGCGTTCTTGAGGACGGAAGGAGATAAAAACGAGATTGTAAATAAGGAGAAGTTAATAGTAAGTAATGGCCTATCTTATGAAGGAAAATAAGAGAACGGACCATTCTTCGTTGTTTAAGGCGCATCGATGGCAAGGTCTGAAAAGACAGCGTCGCATATAGTCGAATTGTTGGTCAACAGAACATCGAAGTAATCGAAATGAGGCATCACTAGCGCTTGGACTAGATTTTTCTTTAGTTCACTAGGGAAGAAGACGTTCACCGAATTTACCTTCAAACGTAACCTGCAATCGGATCTTAACCGTTAATAAGGATTTAATGATTTTTATGCCTCTAATGGCAGAAATCAATTTTTGGATTGGCGAAAACCGTGCTTGTAATTTTCTTGAAAGGTGGCACGTGGCACTGTAGTTGAACTTCTGGAAATTATTTAAATCCAAACTGCACTAACCTTGATATTCCCTTGACAAAATATAACATTCACGGGGTTTTAAATTGAAATAGTTTTTGGCGATGGGGAGAGCTGTGAACGACTTCATCAGTCTATTCGCCATGTTTATGGTTTTCTGTAGAGACTGATAATTCCTCTAGCAAATATGTTAAGTTGGGAAAATGATGAAGTACTGAACATTTGAAAGAATGATTCCTACCGATTAATAGTGAAATACGATTTTCACGTGTTGTAAAGTAGCTAGCAAGCAAGCAAACAAAAAACAAACAAACAAACAAACACACACAACTTCCTTCTGTTAAAAAAAACTACTGTTCGAATGGGAAACTTAATCTGTACTACAGTAGGTATCTCACTGTATGTTCAGATCGTTTTTTTTATTTACGAATAAGAAAATCGCGTAAGTACCGTATTTGATTTGTATTATATTTATACAAGTATGTACCTGAAATAGTGGTACTTTTTTGTAAATAATTAGGGCTGAAAATATAGTTCATTAAATGGATAACTTTCATTTACTGCTGACCCCGGTGGCAGTTTTAGCCCACAAATATCCTCTTAGTCCAGCCAGTACTATTGCAATTCTCATGCTCCAGTTAAACGTCAGGGCGCTTGAGAATTTTCGCATTTTATCTCAGATGTGCCAGTTGGAGACCACTGGATTAATGTTAGTGTAAGTTCTACCTTATTCATTTTTATTTTCGCAATGGGCACAGTGTATTATTGACTTGTGGTCTTCAATGTTCCAAGTCATCTTTATAAACACACATTTCTTACTAAGTTGCTGTAATGTTGTACAAGGATTAATACATAATTATAATTAGACTGGCTAGACTCACATCCGCCATATACCGAAGTTGTTGAAGTGTTTATTATTTCTTTGCTGTGATTGATGGAGCGTTAATGCGCACTAATGAAATTGCGTGTGATGATGACTAATGATGTTTGCAGACATTCGAAAGGGAGTGCCAAGCTGCAGGCTCAGGATACGTGTCCATTTCCCATTGGTCGGATTTGCATAGGAAGTGGTCAGTCATGGTCTTTTAACTTCTCAAATTGAATCATACGTGAATCTTACATACTTAGTATTTATTTTGCTTTGTTATTTTTTATTGCTATCTCTCTCGTACTAAGACTGAGATCACTTAAGGGGTAGATGGGATTTTCATAGACTGTACGTAGGTATAAATGTATTGACAACCGAAAATTTAAACTACAAAATTAAAACTTTGGGGAGAATTATCCTTTCTTAGGTTAAAAATCAATTTTCTTCCATTGAACATTGAACTGAAGAAACATATCTTGTTCCATACTTTCATGTTCCACTTCCAATTCATAAATTTTGAGCTAGCTGAGGCAGTATTCATATTCGAGATGTCACATTTTCAATCTCAGGATTGGCCAATCTGAATGTTTTACCCACTTACAGAGGATAAGTCTGAATATATAAATTTACTCTGACACTTAACTCGAATGTTTTCAGTTCACTGTCTTGAATTCTGGAGATGTGTTAAGAGTAATCTTAAAAGAGTAGGACTTGCGGCGTGCTGACCTAACTCAATGCCCATGTCGTCTATATGTCTAAGCCTATGCCTAAACCTGGCACCTAAATTTGTCTTTTCCTCTACATGTATTTGTAGGCTTCATGGATTAGGAGGTCAAAGAGGGAGGGAGAGAAATAGAATAGAGTGTGTATTGAAAAGAAATTAAGTGTCCAGAAAATCGTAGTAATATAATAGAAGCCAAATATTTATTTTAGGGTTTTAACATATATGAAATCATATCTTAGTGTTTTTAAATCGTAGTATTTTAAGTTATTAGAAAATAGAAGGTAATAGATCAAGTAGCGTATTGATTTTTTTTCACGAAATACTTCCTGGGATAGCCTACATAAATTGCATATGAATTGTATTAGTTGATCTGCTTAACATAAACAATTATCTAAAAAAGGAAGGCTTCAAACCATTGTCAAATTCGTCAAATGACTAACCATAACTTTTCATCTAAAAATAACTTTAGAGTATAACTCTTAAAAATATGAAACAGTTATAAAATAATTGTTATCGAAAATATTATTGTAAAAATAATAGTTTTACATTACGTTACATATTTCTCTAGTGGTTAATTACCTCTGCTGAAACTACGAGGAACATAGAATAGAAACATTGCACAAGGATTAATAGTATTTTACTAAAATGTTCCACCTTATACCACAAAACTTACAAAACTGCAGGTAGTATTACCTAGATACACGGCAACTAATATTATTGTTTTTATTTATTATTGGATTATAATTTGCTGTAATATCTTAGAATGAACCTACAATTATATACGTGCCAAGCTAACACTAGTTAATAATTACAATTACGTGGTTTTAGGGTATTGGCAAATCTGTAGACATTGTTAAAACTGTTGTTTTACACATACTATTTGTTTTAAGTTTTAAAATAAAAAATAATAAAACAAAAACTACTTATTCAATAAGCTTAATTGTCATTCAAAGTTCCACCTTAACCACAAAACAATAAAATAACAGAGATTGTAAACTGGATACACGGTATCTAAAAATTATTATATTCTTATAAGCTTTTACATATGAACATACAAGTCAATAAATAAAATACAAGATTAAAATAGCGACTGATGTCGCAATAGTCTATATCAATTATTCTTAAAATTTTATCATATCATATAATTACACAAGTTAAAATGTACAAGATTAAAATAGCGATTGATGTCGCAATAGTCAATATAATTATTGCTAAATTCTAAAATGTCAGTTTTAAAAAATTTTATAAATTAACCTTAAAATTATAATATTTTATTGTACAATATAGTATCTACAGAAAAGAGACATATACAGACAATATTATAAGCAATAAATCTAACCACCCTATTGGTCAAAAAATGGCAGCTTTGGACTATATGGTACGTAGACTTATAAACGTTCCGATGAGTAAACACTACTTCAATAAGGAATTAAACACAATCTTACAAATTGCTAAAAATAATCACTATAATGAATCGGTTATTTACAAGCTAATAAAAAAGAATAAAATTAAACTAAATAAAGCTAACAATCAAAAGTCAACACTGGAACCTATAGAAAAAACTAATGGAAAGGATAAAAAATTTGTTGTTTACAACTATACAGATAATAGAATACACAAAACCTTAAAACCTCTGCAACAACAAAATCTTAAGATAGCATATAAAACTAATAATACTTTGAAGCAATTACTCTTTAACAATGATAACAATAATAATGAAGATAAACTAGAAAACACTGGGGTATATCAGCTAACTTGTAACGATTGCAAGCAGGTGTATATAGGTCAAACCGGTAGATCGTTCAGACAGCGTTTTCAAGAACATTTAGCAGATTTTAAATATAATAGAAACAGGTCTGCTTACGCTAAACATTTAATTAATAACGGGCACCAGTTTTCTCCAATAGATAATACGCTAAAAATCTTACATAAACACAAAAAAAGCCTAAAGCTTAATACACTAGAAAATCTGGAAATATATAGAAACAAAAACAATATAATTAACGAAACAGCAATTGACCACAATGAACTTTTTGAAATGTACTGTGAACTATGCCCTCAGCAATAGCATAAGACTTCGTTAGTAGCAAGCAAACACTCATGTAGTGAAGACTTCGACGCACACAATTTTAAGGTTGGTTACTTTTAAATACAGCAATATATAAAGTTAAAACGTAATTATTTATAATAATAAAAAAATTTCGTTTTGTTAATTTTATATTTTATATTTTAGGACTGAAGATGGCATATTAAGCCGAAATGCGCATATCCGATTAACAGCTAGAGTACTAGATACACGGATTCTAAAATGATTTTGTAAGAAGATAACTACAACAAAAAAGAAGTTTTAACATAAATTGCTACAAACTAACAAATAAACAATGCGCTAATGCCTCCAGATGTATTCTTAATAAGGTATTATAAGATAATATATATACTATACATGATATCAGACGATTTGAATAAGAAAAGTGGGTTACAAGGCAATATATTATCATCATTAAGTGTACAGTGGTATATATAAGATAAACATTGTTATCAGTGAACATTGATAATAAAAGGATCGATAAGATTCTCTAAAATAGATAATTATTGTACAATAAAATATTATAATTTTAAGGTTAATTTATAAAATTTTTTAAAACTGACATTTTAGAATTTAGCAATAATTATATTGACTATTGCGACATCAATCGCTATTTTAATCTTGTATATTTTAACTTGTGTAATTATATGATATGATAAAATTTTAACCTAGACTATTGCGACATCAGTCGCTATTTTAATCTTGTATTTTATTTATTGACTTGTATGTTCATATGTAAAAGCTTATAAGAATATAATAATTTTTAGATACCGTGTATCCAGTTTACAATCTCTGTTATTTTATTGTTTTGTGGTTAAGGTGGAACTTTGAATGACAATTAAGCTTATATACCACAAACGGAAATGAAATTCATTAATACTTATTCAATAATTTTCGTCAAAATTTTAGAAAAGTATGTTTCCGAAACCTCGGATCTCCCTGGCTGAGTATCCTGGAATATTTCGTTATAATATTCTGCAGAATTTTATGAACCCTGCTAGTCATGAGGCATTACATTCGTCCTCCGTCTTCATACAACTTTTATATAGTCTGAAACATGCTGGCTGTAAACTGTGAATACCGGGTTATAGAAGAAAGGCTAAGTTGTTGGAAGATCAGATTAATTCAGTGTATATCATATGTCATAGAGGACAGGAAAGTACATCCTCCATAACAAGCTCTATCACCGAGGATTCAAATTTAATGCAGAAGACTACCATCAATTTTATATACACTTTGCATCGCCTATAATTACATCAGACACATGGCTGCAATAATAAGCAGGTTGAGAGAGAGAAAGAGGGCCATCAGTTAAACTTTACGACATAACAAACAAACTGAACCAAGTAACAACATCCATGCTTCGTTACCGAACACAGCTGAAAAGCCTTATCCTCTTACACAAACTCCCACTAGCTAAAATTCCAATCAGAACAGCAACAGAATTGAACATTTATGGCATGTTACCACTTTAGTGTGGTTACCGCAGTCTGCCTAATCTGACTAATTTGAATCTGCCTTACAAAGAATCAATGGGATCAACGGTGCAGTAGGCTTTTTACTTTCTCGCATATAGGCTTACGTCAGTGACGTAATGGAGAAAGGTTGGGCCCCTCTGCAAACTCAAATTTGGGCCCCATAACAAAACAAGCATAATTTTATTATGGATTCAGTAGCATGTTTTCTACAAATTTGATTGGCTGAAGGACCTCGAAGGTATTAAAATTTACCTATACTGTATTATTATTGTACAGCTGTAAAATTGTTGAGAAAATTTAAATGAATATTTGTTTGTCACAGAAATTTCTTCATAATTTAATAGGCTTCGAAACAGAAAGGAAAAAGTATGATTTTCATGCAGAACATAACCTACATTTTTTAAAAAATTACTTATTTAAGGTCGCTATTTATTGAGATAGGAATGATATTATTTTGTTTCCATAGTAACAAGGAAATTACAAATAACTTATTGTTGTGAAATTAAGTTTCTATTTAACCAGGAGCCTGTACGTTCATTTTTGAATGATACATACGGTAAAGTTGAGTTGCGGCCCCGCAAAAAAATGTACGTACGAATTGCTGCCCGTACGATTTACGTCATTACGAATTGCGGCCCAGCATATTGAGAGGGACGTGTGAGTTGCAGTCAGGCCATTAGGTGTTGATCAGCCTGTTGGCACCACGGGGGAGGGGGGAGTTGGCTGAGTAGTCTCCCAAAAATTAAGAAAGTTATATGATCGACGACAAGCGTGACGGCAGCGAGTACAAAATTAGTATCATAATACAATTTTTGGTTCTATATTCAGTGTTGACTCAAAATGTATTTACTAGTTACGGATTTCGTTGAGATTCGTGGTATGGTAGGGTACGCGAATTCGTACATTAGCACCTATCTTAATCCATTTAGGCCTATCTGAAAAATGATCGTAATAAACCTATAATTTGAAAATTGCAGCTATGATGTGAAGAGAATGGAACTAACTATATTGGTGCTAAGAATGTAGCCTAAGGGTAATCAACCAGGGCTGCAACTAATACCTAATCTATAAAGGTATGACCGCAACTAACCTCTCAGCCGGGTGAATTATTAGTTCGGCCGCAACTCCAATCCATCCGGTACATACTGGTTTCTTTCGAAAACCTAAAATCCTCAATAATACAATTCTTAATAATAGGACAATGTGAGAAATTTGTGCAACATATTTTTAACCGTTCATTTAAAAATTGAAACTGGAAATATCTGTGTGTTGAAGTAGGCCTAACTGATCCGTTATATCTACTAGTATTTCGAACGTACCATTTTGTAATGTGAATGGACGTTTGTTACATTTCTACGTTGAACAGAGTATAAGATGGGATCAATTTTGCTGGGGGACTATGCACACGCGATATCAAACCATTACAGTCGAGCTAACCAAGAAGTTTTAGTGGGGGTTGGCAGGACTCAAATATGATAATATCAGAAGCTTGTTTTCTCCTCCAGCATATTGCAAGCCTCAAGAAGACGGGGCACAAAAATAAATGTCAATAACTAACTCAGTTTGATTAATTAATCAATTTGCAAGGTTTCGAGATTTTAATAACATCAATTATTGTTAATTAAATGTCTTAACCAGTCTTAATTTTTTTTTTAATTTAAGAAGATAACACACTATGTGATATAACTAAGGCCTGGAAGTTCATGCATTTGCATATTTTTTCTTAGGTAAAATGTATGCTTATACTTTAGGCCCAAGTGTACTAATTATGGAATTTTCAGTTATTTCAACATGATTTTTTAGTGTATATGACTGCATATTTTCTTGGATTTTATAAATGCATCATATTTCAATATTTTAGAGCCTATATAGCATATTTAAACGAGTTTTAAGGGTTGGTTTTGATAAGTGCATCATATTTCAAAATGTTAGTGCCTACATGGCTTATTTTAACGAGTTTTAAGGACTTCAACAATTTTCCCCAACTGGATTATACTGGCAACATAATCTGAGAGTATTCGAAAACAGGGTGCTTAGGAAAATATTTGGGCCTAACAGAGATGAAAATGGGGATATAGTAAGGGTAATTAAATCACGGATAAAATGGACTGGGCATGTTGCATGCATGGGAAAGAAAGACATAACTCAAAAGTACTGAATGGGAGACTCGAAGGAAAAAGACCACTTGGGAGACCCGAAGGGAAAAGATCACTTGGAAGACCTAGACATAGGTGGGAGGACAATATTAGGATAGATTTAAGGGAAGTAGGATTTGCGAGGGATGGTTGGCTGAAGTTAGCGCAGAATAGGGTTGAATGGCGGGCTCAGGTAAGCGCGGCAATGAACTTTCGGGTTCCATAAAATAGATAATATTCCTTTAGCTTCTGAGGAATTGTGTATTGCCATTGAGTAAGTTAAGTAGGCCTAAGTAAGTAAGGATTATATTGGCAGTAACGTTACATTCGATTTGTCTTAAAAACAGTAATAATATTTGCCTCTATAGAACGAACAGTAATAATATTTGCCTCTATAGAACAAACAGTAATAATATTTGCCTCTATAGAACGAACAGTAATAATATTTGCCTCTATAGAACAAACAGTAATAATATTTGCCTCTATAGAACAAACAGTAATAATATTTGCCTCTATAGAACAAACAGTAATAACATTTGCCTCTATAGAACAAACAGTAATAACATTTGCCTCTATAGAACAAACAGTAATCATATTTGCCTCTATTGAACAAACAATAATATTTGCCTTTATAGAACAAGAAAATGAAACATATTTAGCCTTATATGATTCTGAAACTTCAATAAAATTTGTGTTTCATGCACAATATTAAACATGAATAGGCCTAAAGGAAATTTTCCTTTATCCATATTCCCAAAGCACTGAGGGATTTTCATATCACTGGCTACTTGTATAGAAGCAAAAACAAGTACTTTTCTGCTCTCATTACGCTGTACAATGCGTCGATATCATGAAGTACAATTTGCAGCTGTAACATACGTGTAGGCCTAAGTAAATTGCATATTATAATAGAACGGGGAGCGGTATTACTGCCGTTTTGATTTAGAAACATGCAGGGCATAGGCTGGGACGTAATATAACCTATTAACGAGGTAAATAGCTCTATGTTTGATGTGGTTGTGTTACAGGAAAGTGTGTGGTTTGATGAAAGTGCCTTGAGGATCAGAAGAGGGGAACTAATGCAAGATCGAGTATTATCGTTGTTAGAAACACCAGCAGAGCCTTTTAATTGAGATAGCTTACAAATAATGCAACTATATTACTAAATTCAAGAAATATACCAATTTTTCTCTAAAAACTGAGTAGTATTCCCTTTATTTTAAACAGTAAATTACAGACAGCAGTGAGTGACAATCGTTTCAACCAGAACTATTACGTAACATTTTATTTTCTATTGTCTTTCTATTTTCTCTAAGTTTCCCATTAAAATGTACTCATACAAATTACAATACAATATAAACGTATTAACATATGAAGTCGTTTAACGTTAATAGAATAAGGAATGTAATTCTGTGGCTTGGTTCAAAAAGGGCCAATGTCTAACTCTTGCTTTTGAGATAACTGACTTTGAAGCCTTCATAGAAGTAATATTTATGCTGAGAACTTCCGACATTGGCCTCTAAGGTTTCTGTATTATGTCTATAAATAGCAACAGACATTGGAACTTTTAGTACAGTAGAGTCCCGCTATTCCGAACCCCGCTATTCCGAAAATTCGCCTATTCCGAACAGAGTTCAGGAAAAATTATCGATTTTTTAAACTTAAAAACAGGAGAAATTAAAAAGACATTCGTGAAAAAACATACATTTATTTATACAAAGAAGTTAAATAGAGACATACATAGAGCCTATGCTTGATGAAAGCGCCTAAAACCAAATTGTAATGAAAGCTGGTTACTTACAGCACATGTCGGCTCCATTTATGCAATTCCCCGCATTTAATTTACGCCTTGACAAGTCAATACGTTGATATTATTCAAGAAATCCGCCTATTCCGAATTCCCGCTAAACCGAACGGTGTTCGGTCCCAATTAGTTCGGAATAGCGGGACTCTACTGTATATGAAAGATAAAGACTAGCCAATTTCAATAATGCATTCATCCCACTTTTGCAAGAAATTGACATGAGCCCTTTTAGAATCAAGCCACAAAGCAGAACATTGTAGAAAGAAGGTAAATAAGTTAAGGTGAGGTGGTACACCATGGTCGATTTGAGTGACACATGAAGTTTATAGACAAATAATAGGCAAAATCAACCCCGCAGAACACATACTGAACAGTGGGCCAGCGAACGTAGCTGTACAAATAAAAAAAATGTTTTTCTATGGGACTGTAAGTCTATGGATAGTGCAGAGTATCTGTGGAAGCGGTATTACGAAAACAGAAGTTCAGAATTAAATTTTGCATTAGTGATGGGTTGCACTCCTGCTGCTATATATAGGACTGCGAGATTTAATATGTGTCGGGCTCTTCGTGAAAAAATAGCCAATCAATTGGTTCGCTGCCATCTCCCAGGCTGCAGAGTGACTGATGACTTATATCAAACTGAATAACTTTGTGAATACGACCCAACCACGGCCCACATCCAACCTCACGAAGCAGAAACATCCGCAAGTTCCGGCTCTCGGCTTTTCTGGAATGTGTTTAATAAAATTTCATAACCAAAATACACAGGCTTTTACGTGCAGGAACTTTCGTGATGAGAAAATTCTAGCTTGCTATTCGCAGTGAAGAAAAATGAATATGGGAACCGCACCGGTGCTTGAACCATCAGTAACCCTCACAAAAAGTACAGCATTATTCCTGCTATCATACAAGGGAAATAAATATTATTCCTGATGTAATTTATATCTAAACGTTTTCACTGCTACTGACGTATAAATTCGTAACCTCAAAAACTGTATAAAAGCAGAGATCAATCAATCAATCAATCAGATATAGAATTAAGAGAGTAGGCTAATGATTTTTATAAAAATAAGGATTTTTATTCACTTGTTACGTTTGTAATTCATGGTAACCAGCTATTCTCCCAAAATTTTCCTAATCGATTCAAATCTCAGAGCCCACTGATGATTTAATTTGATGATTGCTTAAAATAACACACAAATTCAACATTGAAACTTGTTTTTTAATCTCTGAAAATTAGGAGGACTCATTCTAAAACATTTAATGGTTCCTAATGTTTCTTGAACCTATTGTAGTCTTAATGAGTGAAACCATTCGAATTTAATACTGAATTTCTTAATGAGTGAAATTTAATACTGAATTTAATACTGAACTAGAACGTCATGACATTACATTGTACAAGAAGATTTTAGATCGAATCTTCATGCTTGAGGATGGAAAGTAGAAGAATGGATAATTTAAGCAAAGAACAGATAAATTATAGAAGTTATAGAATAACTGCATTTCCACCAAAAATTCTAGGCTTCTATGAAGCAAGTAAACGTTTTAGAAAGGAAGACATATTGCAAATGAATACGAAGGTATAATGAAGGCACGACAATTACAGAAGAGACAAACTAATCCCGACACTCGTGTAGGCCTATATAAGCAAAGTCGCCATTATCCATACTTTCTTCGGTGGACACTAGAAAGTGTACTAAAAACTTGGACTACATAAGTTGAAAGGTATTATATCCAAACTCGTTTCTTAAGAATCCATGATACCAACTGTTCTGAATCTGACTCATGTACTGCCAAGCTGTGAAGGAAACTAATCAGATCAAATACCCTGGTATTATTATAGATCGACATCTGAAAATTGACAAACCCATAACATATTTATGTGCCAGACTACGAAAAAGTTGTACAAATTTGTCAGCCTAAGACATCAATTACCGACCGAAGTCTTATGGATAGTCTGCTTAACTCTAATACAATCTGTCACCCTATATGGTATCATTGGTGGGGAGGAAGTGGCACTACTGTATTTACTCCTCTGAATCTAATACGAAAGAGAATAATAAAAGTTTGCTTAAAAAGCCTACAGAGTATCCAATAAAACTGTTATTTTCTGAATTTAATGTTATGACAATAGAACAAATTTGTAAGCTCACACTTCTATAGCCTAGCCTAACACTTTCACAAATACCGAAACGTACAGATATCTGATCCACATAGCTACAATACAAGAAGAAATAAAACCTTGCCTTTAATATAACCAAAATACTTCACCTTTTCAGGCTCTAAACATAGCAATTACTATAATCCAAGACTCTACAACTCCATAACTCACATCCAGAAATAGTAAATATAAACAGCAAAAAAATCGACAAGTGTATAAAAAATCTTATTTCATAGGTTATAATAATTTACTTCATTATGTAATTAGTAGATATTTAAAGAAGCATTTTATTAGTTACACCACAGGATTTCAAATTTGTTCTTACCACTTAGAATTTGTTCGTATTTTTATTACTTTTATTCTAGGTATTGGATTTTAAGTTATATTTTATTTTATGTATTTGTATTTAATTGTGTATTGTGTAATAATATAAATAACTGAACTGAAGCCGAACACGAGCACTTACTCATTCGGGAGATCATTCGATGTATCTCTCTTGTGTTTCATACTATAAATAAAATAAATATATAATAAATTTAAAAATCTGCATTTATTTTAATACATAAATCAACCTGAATATAGGCTATATCACATAAACAATTCGCTGGAAAATTTACCACAATTATATTAATAATAATTTAATAATAATAATAAAAAGTAAAGTGTCCCCTATTACAGGTCATAGAGGCCCAGAGGGTTCCAGGAGGTTGAGGCTCCCAGATTTTTAGACATCGGCACATGAAGGTGGTACTAATAATAATTTAACCGAACGATAATTAGGCTAAAAATAGGCTACCACAGCACAACCGTTTTCTTGATGACTTTTCTTCTTGTCATCTTTCTCTCCGTTTCACCTATTGCGTTGTAGGAACGTATGCTTTTTCCCTTTTATTATTATTATTATTATTAGAATCATTAGCATATTTCATTATAATACTTATTATAGTTTATATAATAATGCTTAATAATTAACTTCCCACTCCATTATTATTCCGATAGGAGAGTAACAATTTCAGGGTGCCCCTGATGTGAGATAATTATTTATTAACCAGGCCATCTATCTAACTTACATTATTATTACTATTATTATTACTATTATTATTATTATTATCATTATTACCACTCCCCTCCTCGTAGAAGATAAATATCAAATATACTGTTTTCGAATCAATAAAAGATCAGACGAAAATACTCAACCTCAGAACTAAAAACAATAATATTTAATACCTAATAATATTTTACTGGAAGCAATGAGAATATCATGAAGAAATTTAGAAACGATAAAACTGAGTAAAGGAAAAGAGATAGATTAAAATCCTCTCTTTTGTTTGTTATGTGTGCTGACGGCACTCAAAAAGAACAGATTCATTTACAGAAACTTCCCACTCCATTCCTCCTTTCCCCCCTAACGCCATTCCCTTTTGAGCATTACGCAAAGCCTAGGAGCTCTCCGAATAGAGAATGTAATTATGACCACCTGGTATTTCCAGTTTCCCATTAAACAAAATCTCGGAGACGACCACAGTAGTAAAGCCTATGATTTTAAAGAGAATATATCACGTACGGGAGATTTGTTGGCGCAGCAGATTTATTCCACCAGTGAACACCGTTAGTCCTGAAACCACATATATCGCAGTTAGAATACATGGCTAGACTGTACAATTCGTTTCGACAGTGTTTTATATGAGAACCGACCAAGCGTTATTCATTGGAAGCTGGGCAACCGTACATCCTATAGTCTCGCTTCACTACAGGAACTTGTTCACGTCGGACCTAGTTCGGACTGACCTTTGTTACAGGTCGATGGGTCCGAACGTTTGCCGCATTCTGTGGAACAACGTGAGCTCAACTTAACACTACGAGTTAACACATTATCTCGTACATATTTGGATATTACAAACCACTACATGGCCATAAATTTAACATTATCCCAACATCAATAATTTGCTATGCATTTCCCATCCACTATCATGCAGTCTGCATCTTTCGGATAGGAGTATTAGTTCAGGAATAATAAAAATAATTAGGGATGGGTCCTCGATACTTTCGATACCCTCGATACTTGCATGGTATCGGCATCGAACGATACTTCAGAAAACTAGCTCGGTACTTTTCCGATACTTTGGTAACTCTGCAATTCTGCAATTAAATCAGAATGCTAGTATTTTTTAACAAAAACTTGTAAGTTGACTGCTTAAAAAACAAATTTTAGTTTTAATGTAGAGTTTAAAAGTAATTATAGGCTACTGTTGACATTAAATTTTGTCTCATTAAATATGCACACTTGATTAATTTAGTTGGTATTACACAGTTCTCTCAACTTATAATGTGTAATGTACCTATTTATTGAAACTGGAAATGTTGACGGTATCGAGTATCGAAGTATCGAGTATCGAGGAAAAAATCATGTATCGGTATCGAGTATCGAGAAAATCTGGTATCGACCCATCCCTAAAAATAATAATAATATACATTATAATAACCAGAGATAGGATTTTTTGGTAAAATTTCCTTATGGAAAAAGGAAGGAAAAAATTACTTAAAAAAGGCAAAATAGGGGACAAAAAGATGCTACTAAACTTGGCTACTGACTAATTCCAGTAGAATTGAAAAGAAAAACGAAATATTAAATAATTATGTCATCGTTCCAGGTGAGCCTTCAGGTGAGAGCAGACACTTCACTATTCCCACGTTCACTGCACACTGATGAAATATTAATTGAAAGTTACTGAAAGTCTTACATATTAGAACAAAACAAAGATAAATATATTAATAACAAAGCAAGGGAACTCAAAAGTCATGGGTAGAATACAAAAAAAGGGGGAAAAAGGGCACGGCGAAGAAAAAGGGATAAAGGCTCTAAAAAGGGGAAAAGGTGCTATAAAATTGCCTCCATTCTTAACTAAGGACAACGTTTCACTCTGTGATCTTTTACAGGAGCTGTGATTTTCCTTAAGAAAAAGAAGTGCGCACCTAAATAACCTAATCCTGATAATAACAATTACAAAACTAATAATAATAATAATAATAATAATAATCATCATCATCATCATCATAACTTAATTTGTTTTTCCAAATAGGACGGAACAGGCATGAGGCAAAAAATATGGAACTTGCTAGACCATCGTCTGACTTCGGGGTTAGATAATACATAGGCCTATATATGTAGGCCTAATATAATTGTGCGAAAGCGTCTCAGTATAAATAATACCAAGCAAAACTGTATATTTTAACTTTCAACTTCATAAAATAAATTATTGTGTACTGTTTTAAATAGTTTAAATTTTTCCTGTAAAAAGTCTATAAGCAAATAAAGCATTAGGCTATTATTCGATAAAGTTCATATCCTTGGGAACTTAGTAAAAAGCCTGTGGAATACAACTTCCATAAAGGTTTTGAAACATAGCCTAAACGTTATGGCTAGACTATTCTAAATCGTACTTATAAATTTAATTTTGAATACTAAATTTTCGATAAAAACAATTTATATTATATATATCTTATAAATAGCCTGTAGTAGGCCTATAATTATGAAAATTAAAGGGCCTAGTAGATAACATTAATACAGATACAAAACCTATTTTGTGTTTTTGCGATAGGCCCATGATTTGTGACAGGTTACGGGTTTTCCACATAACTGCAACAGCGCACGGTCAGATCTCTCTCACTAGAAACACACCGAGTGCACGACTAATAGACCTGTCATGACGTGTCAAGTCAACGTGGGCTAATCCACGCATTATTTTTTGTATTCACTTTGTACGAAAACTGCAAGCATAATTTAAAAATAGCAAATGGAAAATTTATTCTTTATTCTCTCCTCTGTGTATGAAAGAAAAGAGCGTAATAGGTAACACTTATCGAATAGACCGCGGTGAAGGTTTAGGAATAATATGTATATTACAAAAGTACTCCCTACAGACAAAAATTGCATTTGAACTTTTTGTTTCTTTCTACCGAAAAACAAGCACAGTTAAGCTACTTCTGTCCTGTATACCTTACATAAGGTGTTCTATCGATTCCATGGGGTATTTTTTATTATCTTATAGGCCTAGCTGTTATCTGTATTTTCGTTTCGAAAATGAATAATCAGTAAATTATTGTGCATCATAAATGTAGTGAATTACAATTTATTGTCAACAATGTAAAATATAGAGCAAATAGCCAATAAATGGTATGTAGTTTTAAAAAGACTTTGCCTTCTCGTTTAATAAGAACAACACAATCATGCCGGCTAATTTATGACCATCTTTAGTCTCAGGTTCCTACCATAGGCTACTATATTACGTTTTTTATATGAATGCAATACTTTTACATACAATATAATTAATACAATAACAGAATGTAATAATGCAATATAATATTTAACTTCATTATAACATTGAACTATACCACACCTTATCCACAAGTGACAGCTTGACAATTGTAATTTTACTAAGTTATATAAAGAGATGCAATAGCTCTTCATATAGCCTAATAATTATTCTCAAGCAAATGAAAATATAAGTAATACAAAGAAATACAGTATACAGGATGGAGTAGATGGAATCTTTCTACCGAATATGATTTATTCCATAAAAAACATTGTTACAAAATTAATTTAGAAAAGTAAAAACCACATGCGTTCATGTCACTGGCAAACATCGGTTACGCCTGGTGCGAGGGAATACGGGGGCTTTAGGATACTTAAAACAAGAGAAGAAAAGGAATGTTGCGTAAAAAGATAGGCCTACCTTATAATTGGGAATATAAGCTATCTAATTGCGATATAAAATAAAGTAAAAACAAAAGCAGTAAAAAGTTATTTTGTGTATATTCATTGAAGCGCAGTGATCTTAATTAAAAAGGAATTGCATTAATTAATGTGTTTTTACACCTAGGCCTACTAAATAAAATTCGAAGCTTCGACGTCATAAAAAAGAACAAGGAAAGATGTTTGCTAAAAAAAAAAAAAAAAAGATATAACTTTTTATATTTCTTTACGTAATTGAATTAATAAAGTTTTATTTGGGTTGTGTATTCTTCGGGGATGCGATGGGATGTGGTTCTGAGATTCTAATTTTTACAACCAATTTGCATGAAGAGAGTGTCATACATAATATTATATTAAATTAAGATTCATTTTGGCAGAGGATGTCACTTCAGATTTTTATTTTTAATTTGAATGACAACTTTGTACTTTATTTTATTTCTAAGATAATTTTATCTTTAAGTTTCTCATTAAAAGACAATATTAATCATTGTGTGGGGTGTTTGGTGGTGGTGGTGATGGTGATGATGATTACACAAATAATAGGTAATAATAAAATATATGAGCGATAGGTGGCACTATAATAGAGTTTAATTTAAACATATCCCTGTCATTAAAGTAGCAATTGAATAAAAAATTGGTGATTAATACAGATGTTCCTACTTAAGGTCAATTTTCTTCTTTCTTTTAAGTGGCTCTCATATACTTCCTTCACTTTAATTCTGATAATTCATTCATAATTAACCTATTTTATTGCAGAAATGTTTGCCTACTTATGCCTAGGCTTATAACAAAATCCCGAGGTAGTCAAATTTATTTTAAAATTTAAAATTTATTATAGCAATACCCAATTTGGTAATCAGGATGAAAATATCTATTCCCCTATTTCTCCATACATACCAGTAATTGACTTCCAAGTATATGGTAAGACAAAGAGTTGACTAATAAGGGTTTGGTGATTAACAGGGTATGCTACACCCATTTTCACATACTGCAAGTAAAGGATAGGAAAGGCACGTGGGAGTGGCATAAGAGAAAGGTTAAATATATGCTTCATTAAATGAACTCACAAATATGTCTAACCGGTATAGCCTAACAATCCTCTCTTCTGGTCAATCATGCATCCACCTCCACCATTCTGCTTTTTATAAGCACATAACACACGTAACCTTTGGAGTTCCTGTAGATAGTAAGGATGATTTATGTGTTATGTATGACCTTTTCAGGATAATCATTGAAGTGTTGAAGTTATAGCTCACTTTGCCTCATAAAGTTCACAAGAACTTCAAAACCACCATGTCGCTTCATCCAAAGTAAAACAATCTACTCTTCTTGGCTCCCTCTCTATATAGATGACGAATCAAAGGAATTTTGTCACAGTAAACCAACCTATTGGATAATGTGATTATGTACTTGAACGAAATTGACGCTCTCGCATTCTGGTTGAAGAGACGTCTGGCAGTGTCGGGAGGGTGATAAGCTGTCAATGAAAACATACCTCTATGGTCCAGGAGCCCACTGCGTACTGTCAGACCTTATTTCAAAAATTATTCGCAATAGAAGCAGATCAAAGATAATCTATTTTATATCGAAACAGAAAGAAACACGTATTTTTCGTATTACTTACCGCTGACATCAGAATTTTCTCGTGCATATTTCTAATCTTTGAACCACAGCACAGGTCGCATGAAAACACTCCAAACTTTCTTCATTGTTACAGTCTGTTGCCTTCCTTTCACAAGGTTTGTTTCTTCAGAATGTCGGTAAGTTATTTTCCTTTATACTTAATTTACAACGAAAATGTTCTTGTAAACTCCTAGACCCGACCACACGCCTGGTCTCATGGTTGGCGTAGCTGGCTACGAATCCTCAGCCCTGGGTTCGATTACCGGTACCACCTCTGACTTTTTTCAGGTAGGGAAGTCTGGAACGGGGTGCACTCAGCCTCGTGATTCGAATGAAGGAGGACCAAAAGTCGCGATCGGATAATGTTTATATTGTAATAACTCATTTTCCGAAACCGAAAACTAATTAAAAACTATTCATAGGCTGAGAGGAATATTTACCCCCTTCATATATGTTTTGTAGGATTAGTTTGTCGATTTTCCAATAGAGCAAGGATATTGTTATGTTTTAGTGACAAGCCAGAGTTTTCTTGCGCGCGGGTTTATTAGGCGATTGTTGTCGATGTGTAACGCTGTGTTATGTTTGTGTTGTAAGCAATGGCGGATACAAGCAAATATACTATTGAGGAACGTCTCATTGTTAGTGTGTGGGTTCATGAAGAAGAACAAACTGGCGAAACGTGCGAAGAAATCAGAGATAACTTCTTTCTTCGTTTCAATAAAGCAGCTCCCACTGAAGCCAAACTACGGAAACTGGAAAAGAAGACTTTCTCAAAAGGCTCTGTATTGGATGCAAAACGCAGCGGAAGACCTAAAAAATATTGCGGCGATGATGTCAGTAATCGTCTGAGTGAATCATTGGAGGGTTCACCGATGAAATCATCAAGGAAGCGATCGGCAGAAATGCAGATCCCAAGAACTTCGTTTTGCGACAATTGGCTCTGGTCCTCCTTAGAAGAAAATCTTGGGTTGGAATGAATCGGATGGATTCTGTTGAACAACTTAAGAGAGAGATCATCCTTATCTTCAGAACGATCACTCCCGAAATGCTGAGGCGGGAAAGCATCGTTTTCCGCCGTGCGCGGAAAACGATGGTGCACATACCGAAACTTTGGACGTTTAACAATGACGCTGACAGGCTCAGGGAACTTTATTTTACCATATTTCCATCCCTTAATGCTTGCTACTTCAATAAATAAAGTTTTTACGTCAATTGTGGCATTTTATTATTGCATAAACTACCGTAGCATGTGCCCACGGCTCGCCCGCGATAATTATTTCAAAAATAAAAAATTAAGAGCATAATAGTTAAAACATTATATTTATTAACACCTAAACCACGTGGACTACTTACCACGATTAGATAGCGTCGCCTGGCAAAAGCGATCTCAGATTAGAGTTCCTTGACCCAGAAAATCCCTGTATAGTGAGTTTCGTCCAAATCGAACAATGTTTAATCATATTTAGGTCTATGTTGATTATCCCTCTTCCGTGTAGGTTGAAGATTTCGTATGTCTACGGGCCTTGACATTCTAAACAAATGAACCAGCGTGGGCTTACAACATTCAAGCGATTGCGATGCTTTTATTTCCACGGTATGACAAAAATAGCCAAAGCCAAATGCAATTGATTTGACATTGAAATGTATTACTGAAATCTGATGCTTCGACAGCGCTAAAATCACGTTTTCTGCCAGTTTTTCACTCATAACTCGCGAACGAAAGCTAAAATTAAAAATCCGGCTTCGAGGTGCATTCGCCCACCTTTCAGTCCATCTATGTTTAAAATTTCAGATCTCTGCGTTCAGTAGATTTCGCTGGGCATCGCGGACAGACAGACAAACACGTCCTTTTATTATTATAAGATAACATGTGCCCGCGGCTTCCCCCGCGATAATTATTTCAAAACTTAAGTGCATAATAGTTAAATCATTATATTTAATAACACCTAAATCACGTGGAGTGTATTCCACGATTAGGTAGCGTCCCCTGGTAGAAAAAGCGACCTCAGGTTCCAGTTCCTTGGCTCAGAAAACCCCTGTATAGTGAGTTTCGTTCAAATCGAACAATGTTTGACCATAATTAAGCCTATGTTGATATCCTTCTTACGTGTAGGTTGAAAATTTCATATTTCTGCGAGCCTTGACACTCTAAACAAATGAATCGTCCACGATGGACTTACAAAATCAAGCAATCGCGATGCTTTTATTTCCAAGGTAGGCTATGAGGTATGATGACAAAAATAGCCAAAGCCAACTGTAATTGATTTAACATTGAAATATATTACTGAAACTGACGCTTCGAAATAGCAAAAAATACACGTTTTCTGCCCGTTTTTCACTCATAACTCACGAACGAAAGCGAAAATTAAAATTCCGGCTTCGAGGTGCACATTCCGGCCCTTTAGTCCGCCTATGTATAAAATTTCAGATCTCTGCGTTGAGTAGATTTCGCTGGGCATCGCGGACAGAGACAGGCAGACAGACAGACAGACGGAGGACAGACACTTCCTTTTATTAATATAGAAGACTAACATACAAAATATCCGATCGCGACTTTTGGTCCACCCTATATCTTCTCGTTCTAGGACTAACTTCAATAGGCATGTAAATGATAACTGCATGATCTATTATTTTTTTACAGCAGAGATATGAGATCCAAAGTAATGATTTATGTGAAAATGTAAGGATTTTTATCCACGTGTTACAATTTTCATTTGAGGAAAACAAGTGGTTTAATGAAATTTTTCTTATCGATTTGAAACTTAACGCCCACTGATGATTTTACTAGATTACTTTTATTAATACGAATATTCAGCTCTAAAAGAAGTATAAAATTGCAAACATAAATTCGTTCACTCTGCTCCATTTTTTGCAGTTTATGTACTGATTGTACTTCTATATTCATAATATTTTTTGCACGACCTAACTAATTAGTGGTACTTACCAGGGTTGCCAGACGTACGACTATTTCGTATATTTGAACGACGTACGACGCAATCATGAATCGTACGCCTATTTGTACGGCTATTTTACAATGTACTGACGGATTTTAAATTTTGATATGTATTTGCTTTTTGTTTTCTCATGGTTTTTGTTGTAAGCATGCTGATGAAATCAATATGATTGGAAAGCAGTCCTGTGCCGTTTGCAATAATTACAACATTGTTGACAACTACTGTGTATTTAATTTTATTGTATTTAATCAAATTTAGCACATCGGAAGATAATGAAACACGCCTAATCATTTACAAATAAGGTGAGTTATTAACAATTAGATGCTATGAACTTTATGAACGATTTGAGTGGTTTTTGAGATGAATCGAAAAAGTGGTTCGAACTTTATTTACGTACCTAAACTAGATCTAGACCTGTATAAGGTGCATAATGCCGATTATTTATTATTATTATTATTATTATTATTATTATTAACGCAATACGTTCATTACACTAAAAAATCATAAAGTATACGACCGTTTTAACTAGCATACGACTATTTTCGGATATTGGTAAGACTGTTCTGCGTTTCTGATCTGGCAACCCTGGTACTTACGAATATTGTTGCCGTGGATCGTAACTTGACATTCCCGCATGCAATCTAGTTGCTATGAAAACTAAAGAAATGTCTGTGCGGTAAAAATTACAAACAGCAAAAATCATCATAATACAAGCCTTTATGGAAAACCGGAACCAAGGTCCCCTATTTTGTGGCGACTTTAACAGGACAAATTCAGTCCCCATAACAACCAACACATGCGAATCACTTTCTGAAATAAACATCTATCTTCAATAATGTATATACATAATATTTTCAGCTAATACCTCAATTAATATAATTAAATTGATATAAATAATCATCGTGCAAAAAATAACATGCAATACTCGTGCCGTAAGCGCATAACGGATCTCGGAAATTGAAAAAACTCGGCGCAAGCGCCTCGTTTTTTCAAACTCTTTCCTCGATTCGTATGCACCGCTTACGACACTTGTATCGCAATATACTATTTCATGTTCATTTAGCATAATGTGCATAAGTACGTCATAACGATATCTGCTATCAGCAATGAAAGTTTGATAATTTACAACTGCACTCCACAACATACTGTAGGCTACTCAAGTTTGCGTAGTTATAACAAATAGAATTAATTTGTTGCTAGTAGTTATTAGTATTGGCAGAAAATGGTAATCATGTAGAAGAGACTGCGAATGTAAATATTTATTATCTATGGAATGTGCTAAAATTATTAAGAAAAGAACAATAAATTTAAAATAAAATTTTATCAGATTACTTCCTGGTTCAGAAATCTTAACAGAATCTAATTGAACAAAATTTATTATTTACTTTTCATTTTATTTTGGTTTTGAAATGGTCCCGGCATTGGGCTCACCGCTCATCCGGGGACGCCCCCCATATCCTTGTTTGATCATAAGTATGTATGTGATCCATAGAAACTCCTACAACGAGGGAGGTAAATCCCACATAAAAGAAGAAGGTAATTATTTAGTTATGTATTTCAGGTATTTAGATTACTTAGCCAAACTTATATAATGTTAAATTTGTCAACAGAAAAAAAAAAATATTGTAGGCAAAATGATTCGTCACAATTTTGTGCTGTTAGAAATGTCATTTTACATCAGTATAACAAAAAAAAAATCTCAGTGACTAGCCTATTTAGCTCTGAATTAGTGACCAATTCAATTTAATAATACCTACTTGGAATATCGATCAATCGCAAGAGTCTATCTCATAATTTTATCGTTTTATTTTTATCACTTTATTTTTTCGGCACGCATGTGCAATTGTTTTTCTGTAAATTCACAAGGAGACAATACCTGTAGTATTTTAGATAAAATAAATGGTGCAAATATGTTACACAAACTTTCTCGAATATAAGAGTTAAAGGCTAGCACAGAAAAAAAGTAAATTATAGGGGCAATTAAATTTTGTTTATTGTATTCAGAAAGCTAATAAGTATCTAGAACGGAAAGTATCAGGGTCGGTCTTTATATTCAATGCTTTTACCCTGAAATAATAATAATAATAATAATAATAATAATAATAATAATAATAATAATAGGCCTAATAACAATACCAACAATAATAACTCGGGGTTTTCATGGTTTCCTCAATCTCAAAGGCAAAAATGCAAGATACATTGAGATATAGTCCAACAATAGAAGAAAATGCTGCACTAATGAGCTATTACAAAGAGCCTACTGGTAAATGTGGGTGGCCACGAGGTTTGATTTGAACCCAGGACATCTCCGTAGGCCTATTACCCTATACCACCAAGCTCTAATTGATTTTGGTGGGTTCATTATGAAAATAACGTATAGGCTAATTATATGTGTGGTGAAGAAGTATTCTAAATCTCGTATAACAATAACTATGATATTAATAAGACGATATTATTAGTTATTCCAAGGAGTTTAATGTAATATATAGCTGATGAATAGACTTCGGATTTTAGGTAAAAACCTATTTTAATCCTTAAATGATATATGGACGAAAACTTGTATATACATGTTTCATAAGTGACTATGCCTAAAACCGATACTTTCATAGGACCTAAAACAGCCTATTTTTACGTTAGAGCCTAATATTGCCTTTTGCTTGTTTTTCCTGTGAAGTTTAAAATAAGTTATTTTTTTGTTGTAAATTCTAGCATTTATTTTCGGTTCGTACTAAATTTTTAGCTCGGAATGTGAAGCACATGACACATTTGTGACGTGGTTAAATAGTAAGGAATGAAACTTCAGTACAAAAATTCCTTGGAATTCCCAAGAAAACGTAGTGTTTTTCTCCCGACTCCCACATCCAGTAAAAAAAAAAAAAGTAGTTCTCTGAATCACTGAGAGATAAAAGAGGTTGAATATGGTAGTAATACGGGCTTTAGTAATAGGTATATATAATTCTGTGTATCATAGGCCTATATCTGTGTTTTATCACATTGTTGATTAATGGTGACTTCAATAAATATGATATTCTGCATTGCAATTGAGATATTTCAGAAAATTGGCGACTTAACGATTTTATAAGAGACTATTTTACGATTATTAGAACCTATTTTCAAATTTTTAGAACCTATTTTCAAATTTTTAGAACCTATTTTCAAATTTTTAGAGCCTATTTTAGGTACCTAAAACAGCACTTTTAGCGACCTAAAAATCCGAAGTCTACTGATGAAATATCGCACCAAGCACGAATATCGCCTATGGCCTCTCGCTTACAATGAAATGAATAGCAATGTTTTGTTCATTTTGATGGCTTTAATAATATTGATTACAAGCTTCATTCTGCGAATATTCGCTAAATAGTCGCAATAAAATAGCTCGAGCTCTGGATTCTCTCAAGTCGAATTCACGAGCAACTCAATTTATCGATAAAATTCGGACTTCTCGTTAAGTTACCTTTGATAAATTAATAATTATAAAAAAAAGCTACATTAGATTTTTGGTAGCCTACTATGTAAATTATTCAAGAAGGTCTACCTATTTTACTATGTGAGTAGTTTGAAAGGGGATTAATTTTGATACCAACCGAGTACCGATACGTAGAGAACGTTACACAGTTTAAAATGTAGCAGTTTGTTTATGCTCTTAGCACGACATGTGTGATGGTATATAACTCATCTTTATCCCATATTGCATTATTGACGCCTGCTGATAAATAATGTCATAAATCTATCACAAAGCTGCCTCCGAACTGCACTTCAATATGAAAATATCGTCTCCCTTTCCTTCTCTCTCTTTCTCGCCCCTTTTTTATATATTTTTTATTTTTTTTAATATTTTTTATTACAAACTTCTTTTCTTGTTTAGTTGTATGTCAAAGCTAAATTTTATTTAATAGATGTAAAAGAAAATTAATCGATGCAATTATTTTTAATTAAAATTGGTGCGCTTCAATGAAAATTCATAAAAGTAGTTTATACTGCTTTTTTTTTTAAATTTATATTAATTACATCGCAAGTACAAAGCCTATATTTCCAGCCTATATTCCCATTTAAAAGGAATCTTTTTAGGCAAAATTCCTTTTCTTTTCTGATTTAAAGTAGCCTAGAAGCCCTGTCTCCCCTCGCAGTAAGTATGGCAACAGGCATAACCGATGCTTCCCGTAGCATGATGCATGTGGTTCTTACTTTTGAAGTTAGAGTGAAGATGCAAAACTTCATTTGTTTATCAGATAAGACTGAGTTTCTAGAAACAGTGGGTGTCTTAAAACTACCCTACAGAGAATTTTTTTGAAAAAAAAAAAAAATGTTTTTACAAAATTTTTAGCTTTTAGTATTCCATAAAATTTAATCAAAATCGTTAGAGCCGTTTTCGAGAAAATCGTGAAAAACTAAGTTCTCTTCATGTAAAGTGACAATAAAAGCAAGACAAAGTCGTCGCCAATCTTCGTTTCACATCCTCTGAAGGTATCTAACCGAAATACAAAAGTTATTTTTCACACGATTTTCCGTTCTTGGGCTAGGCTGTTCACAAACACATGGACATACACACAGACATGATTCTGAAAATTGTATTTTTGGATTCAGGAGACCTCAAAAGGGTATTTTTGATAAAAACTTAACTTCGAATTTCGGGGACGAACATCGCTTCCTCTACCTATTAGTAGAGCAGGCCTAAACTTAATATCAAAGCAGATATTAGTCTATGCTTACTGAGACCCATACTTTAGGCCTATTTGAGGAAAAAATTATAATTGACGACAAATTCTTCAATTTATGCGAAATGTTTTTTTAGTGAACCGCATATTTTTTTAGTAACAAATTCAAAATAAGTATTATATAGGGAGTTCTTAGATGTGATATGCTAGAATAAAGGTACATGCCCACAGAGTGAGTATACAAATACTTATGAAAATGTTTCCAGCAAAAGACAAAATTATTCAAAATGTTATAAAAATGTGTTCACTACTATAGGAACACCCTTAATGCATTACCTATCACTAGACATGGGATTTTGGATACCAAACACTGTATAGAGGGGATACGAGCTACTATGCAGATGGGCTACAGACTGATATCACCACAATGTTACTCAGAAACGATCATCTATCAGGAGTATAACCTGACCCTCAAACGAAATTGACTGACTGGTAAAGCTGTGCTTGTGTGATTCTCTATGCTTGCGAGACCTTGAGATAATCGTCTAACAGCAAAGACGGTGAGCATATCTTTCGTTATACTTTGCGAAACGCTGTTATAAATAATAGTACTTCACTCTGCTACTATGAAATACCACTAGGGAGAATATCCCAATATCCAACATTTCCCATGTTGTGTAACCTTCCCTTACTACAAATAAAGACTTAAGTAGTCACTCATCATGAGAATAATACTTCTGAACAGACAGCGAAGGCAGGCCTACATATTCATAATAAAGGAGTAAAACTGTCTCTCAGAATTAATTGAAAACTCTGACTTAACTATTACAAAAAAAAATTTCTTGTTTTCATTTACATGCAAAACACATGCGCTCATTTACATAAGAAACAAAGAAAATATAGGTGTTGCTTGTACGCCAACAAATAAGAATATACCCTATTACCTACTACTTAACTACCTTTTTAATCTGTAGGTATTTTAGAGCAGGTGAACAAATCTATTTAACTTCCAAGAAAAAAAAATGCCGTAATTCTGGGATATGTAACATTGAAAAGAGCAGAATATCACATACCTCCATATAATTCACTAATATTTTATTCCAACAGAAAACGAAATCGAAACACACAGAAAGACATTTCCGTAAATGATCTTCTTGTTGTCATGACGAAACAGTCTCCAAGTTCCATTATCACTTCCAAACTTCCACTTTGAAGACTTGACTTAATGTAACATATATATATATATATATATATATATATATATATATATATATATATATATCTGTTGGACATTATATGAGAATATTATAGGAGAAAAAATCCTCCGACACTGGGACTTGAACCCAGGACCCAGTCCCAGTCCAGTGTCGGAGAAATTTTTCTACTATAATATTCTCACTTAATGTAACACATTTAGAAACACGAAATTAAAACTAAGTCAGGTGGAGGCCTTGTAAGACCCGGGAGGGGGGGTCGCTTGAACGTCCCTACAAGGGGGAGGTAAAACTAAGGAAAAGAAGAAGAAATTAAAATTAAATTAACACTTACTTAATAATTAAACAAGTGACGATCTGCCTGCATTCCTACATACCTGAAACAAACAGGAAACACACGTTATAGATAATGTGTAATGTCTAGAATAGTTAAATGAAGAAGAAACGGACTACTTGTTTGTTATTTTGAGGGAATAGGGTGGTTTTCATATTCCAAACAATATGAATATAGGTTTTCAAATGTTGATGCTTGGATAGTTATTGGAATGGGTAGAAGATACCAATTAACTTTAACAATAAATTACACATTTGAAATAAAATACTTTGAAATTCTGATAATAAACCTCTTCTTATGAAAATCAATTCACTATTCAACATGTGATGAAACCACTGAAACACTTTTATAGCCTATATTGCATTATAGTATAGCCTATTACACAAACAATAGGCTATTTATTCTTATACCGAGATTCGACCCCATACGTTTAGCTTTCCGTGATGAACTCTGGCTACATCAATTGGTAGAGCATCAGCAAGAATAAGGTGTAATATAGAATATTTCTTCCCCCCCCCCCATATTCCGAACTCTGAGGCTTGCTGTGTTGAAAGATCGTCAGCACGGACAACTAAAGTTTGTAAGTCAGTGTTAAAGGTCTGGCGGTGATTTTCATAAAAGTATCGCAGGTCTTATACATTTTATAAATCGGGAAAATTTTTCTGCTGGGGGAGGTATGGAGCGAATCATCCGGTGGGAGTTAAAGAGCAAAGCCCCTGTTGCGGAGCACTGGGGGGGTGGGGGGTGGTAAAAACTCCGGTCTAGAAAAGTATATTTTTTATAACTTGCATTTTCTCGAAACTACATCTTTTTAATAATTGAAAATGTCCCTCATGGCTTTAATATCTGAAACTTTGCACAAATACAAAGCCTACTATAATACACAAAGTAGTACATAGTTACAATTGCTCTTTTAGTGAAAACTTTATGTGATATCACTAAATCACTAAAAATTAATTAGCCACGAGAAAGTTAATTCTGTTATTAGTTATTACAAAGCAATTTATGGTCCTATCTGCGTTTCTTAGCAGACGAAAGAACGTCAAAATTCTATGAATCCCGGAAATAAACATAAATGGTACTTTCAATAACACTATTTCACTGAAAAAAAATTCAGTTCTTCACAAGTTCTTTTTGGACTCTTGGATTGAAGACAGGCAGTTTTATAAAAAATGTCTGTATGTTTGTTTTATTCTCAAAACCTAAGAGAAAACAGAATCTAATACGTTCCCAAGTGTGTCGTCTTCCACATAATTTTCTAACATTTGTTTTATACTTTTTTATTTATTGAAAGCATCTGAAGAGGAGTTATGAGGAAGTTAGGCTGCCTAATATAAGTGGATGTTTGCTAACATGATAGAGCATAAAAGATGTGACGTCATGACTAGCGGGAAAGATGATGGCATCTTATAGCAGAAGGGAGAATAATCTACAGTTTCGAAAAATCAGTTATGAGAGGGATTCGTTAGTAGTTAATCAATAAACGTTATTCAACGTTAACCCAGTAAGGAATATTCCAATATTCTGCACAATCCAGAGAGAAGAAAAAATAAAAATAAAAATAAAAATTTTACGATTTGCAAAATTCAAATAAATGTTTTATAGTATTCTTTCACTGAAACTCATTTACCAGGATACTTTCATATTCTTATCCCTTCCGCTTACTGCCACTTGTTACGTCTGGCCTTCAATTAGCGATTCCGGTTCCACAGGACTGTTACCACTTAACACTTTCACAGGGTCTGAGAGGACAGTGCTGAGTACACACCAGACAGAAGTGGCTTATTTGACTAATTTGAGATATAGTCCAGTCAAATTAGATTTTTTGCTGCATTAAATCATGTAGTTCCAAATGTTTCAGGAATGTGTAGTGGGAGGTCCCCTGAAGAACGCCTAATGTTTTCCCGCCAATTTCAGGTGCCGCGGGGGGTGGGGGGAGGCTCAAAAGTCCCTTTTTTCAGTTTTTGGCGCAAATCTCGAAAACAGTGCATCGTACAGAAAATGTTATGGTATTCAAAATTAAAGCTTATTAAATTCCCGACAAAACGGTATATTAATATTTATCTTTATATGTTACCGTCTCCGAGAATGAGCCGGCGAAAATGGAAAACCTGCAGAAAAATTTGTAGCGCCTCACGTTTTTCGTCGAACTCGCCCTTCCAATTCTTTAAGTTTTCCATTTTACAAGAAACTTGTAAGAAAAGAAGTTGTAGAGAATGACATGTTCTTCAAGAATATACATACATTTGATAATTTATCTTCACGTAGTCAAAAGTTAGACCATTTTTAAATTTCGGGGTCGATTTCGAGATTCCGCTAGTAAATTGCTCATCATTTTATTTCCGTTTTCAAGTGCTTTAATTCTCTGTATCACGTTATTTATTGTTTATGTGAACATAAATGTTATTTATTATCCATATAACTAACATATATATATATATATATATATATATATATATAATAGCTAATAATGCAAAAGTAATAAAAGGGGCTTACACAACCTAATTTCCGCTCACCCTTCCATCCTGTCACACATTTAAAGCTGTTCATACTCATATTCCTCATCGTACAACTCTTCCAAGCCCTCTTGAACGGGAGCATTGTTAGTGCAAGCACCGTGGCAATTGCCACAGACAGGTACATCTCATACCGCAGCCTGTGGCACAATGACAAAATATGGAGTTGAGCACGCTGTCAGGTGCAATAGGGGTCTTGGTCTTAATAGGAGTCAGATATCCCCATCTTCTCTTGTCCAACCCCAACGTTCAGGTTCGAGAGATTCATTTCTAAACCACTGCTGGACCTGTAGAAACACACTGCACGAGTGATGTAGAGCAGTATCTTTTGTAGGTGGCAATGAAGACAAGTTCGCTTTCATCTTGGCTGAAGATTTGATGAAGCACATGTACCTGTGGATAAAACACAATAGAATAGAATAGAATATTTATTTATCAAACAGCATGATTCAATGAAGTTAGTACATGCAATACAAAATGAAATGTACCTGTGATGATTGAGGTCATGCTCGTTGGGTGGGGCCTGATACATCAGTAGGAACATTTGTTCCCCAGCTTCAGCAATATCTCCTGGCGTGGATGTGGAGTCGTAAAACACTTCAGCGATGTTTTTGGTTTCGTTAGGAAACCGCTGGAAACATTTAAGTATGGCTGCTTTACTTTTTCCATAAATCGCAGAAGTGGTATCGCATCCAGTGAAGCAATGGATAAACAGAATGTATGGGCTGAATGGCTGGCTTCTGTGTTGCCTCGTCCAGGCTTCATAAAAAACACATTCGTGTCTCGTGGTGTGAGTGCCACGAGTAAGACGAGCTGGTCTATGTCTTCGCCAACTACCACCACAGGTGAATGAGAGGTATTTTCCAGTCCACACCTAACCATGCTGCAGTCAGCGTCTCCTTTGTCTATGATGACTTGTACACCTTTTGCGCCCAAGGCCTGTGCTAACATACATATCAGCTTGGTTTTGTTCCTTTCGTTGGAAAGGAAGTTTTCCTGCTGAACAGTAGCCACTATGTTCTCATCAAAGTCTATATCCACTGATGTTTTACTTGATGCCCTTCGATGTTGTTCGGCTCTTTTCGTGGAATTCGTGTCTTCGTAACCGTCAAACACCACAGCGGAGTTGTAGCCGTAACGGTTGATCATGTAAGACACATATTGATCGCAGATGGAGGCGAACTTGGTGTTGTTGTTCCACTTTACTCTATGAAGGAGGAAGCCGCCATAGATTACCGTGAAACTGTTCTTCAAGTTGACAATTTTATTGCTTGACGGAAAGGCATCGTAGAGAGCTGACTTTTTCGTTTTCCTCATGATCCCTTCGTCGAAAGAGTCATGGGGTATGGGGCTAACTCACACTTCAACAGCTCCACACATCCTCTTTAGTTTTCTGGGTAATTATGGTCCTCTGGAAAATCATTAAAGGCTCGATCACCACCACTTCGTTGTCCAGTTTGACAGTGTTGCTCATAGCAGCCAATGGGACTACTGCGTTCTTACACTGCTTCATTTCTACGAAGTTCATTCCAACAAAAGTTTCCATTGTACGGGTTCCTATTTCCATTGCTTGCTAACAGTTGATGTTATTGGTTCCTATTACTCCGGTTGAAAGGGACATCAAAGAATCGCGTACAGAAAATGGCGGGTGATCAGCCAACCACTGAGCAAGTTTCCTTCTGTCTTGGTCATTTCTGCTAACTCGTGATGCTCGAAAGTCGACATGCCGTTCTCCACTCACAGAATGGACTAACTAACTATGTATACTACGTCGATTATGTAAACAATAAATAACGTACATAAAATTTCACATTTTATACATACTGGTTTAAAGGCTCACATGCATATATATATATGTACATATATTAGTTATATTGGTAATAAATACCATTTATGTTTACATAAACAATACATAAAGTGATAAAGAGAGTTAAAGCACTTGAAAGCGGAAATAAGATGATGGGCAGTTTACTAGCGGAATCTCGAAATCGACCCCGAAATTTAAAAACGGTCTAACTTTTGACTACGTGAAGATAAATTATCAAATGTATGTATATTCTTGAAGAACATGTAAATCTCTACAACTTCTTTTCTTACAAGTTTCTTGTAAAATGGAAAACTAAAGAATTGGAAGGGCGAGTTCGACGAAAAACGTGAGGCGCTACAAATTTTTCTGCAGGTTTTCCATTTTCGCCGGCTCATTCTCGGAGACGGTAACATATAAAGATAAATATTAATATACCGTTTTGTCGGGAATTTAATAAGCTTTAAGTTTGAATACCATAACATTTTCTGTACGATGCACTGTTTTCGAGATTTGCGCCAAAAACTGAAAAAAGGGACCTTTGAGCCTCCCCCCACCCCCCGCGGCACCTGAAATTGGCGGGAAAACATTAGGCGTTGTTCAGGGGACCTCCCACTACACATTCCTGAAACATTTGGAACTACATGATTTTTGCAGCAAAACCATCTTTTTTATCTAATTTGACTGGGCTAATATAAAAACCAGCTTAAAAGCTTCAGCCGTGCAGTTCCCACGCCTCCAAAAGTAAGCCACGAGGAAGTGCGAATGAGAGCCACAAATAAATCAGGTTTTGTATCATGACCCCAGAGCACAGTTCCCATTCACTTCGCGAGCACCTCTACAATGAGAGAAACTCAAGAAAGCACTCTCCTCTTCACTGTTTCAACAGACCAGGTGCAAATGCATTTCATTCTACACCTTTCCAACGTCTGAGCAGGCCATATTTTTTACTCAGATCAGGGTTGCACAAATAAAGAATTTATACCATCCTTTTCTGAGTGTTAAATGCAAGTTTGTTCTTAATCTTCCTAGTACTACTTTTTTAGTACCATTGAGGTCAGTTTTACCCCAAAAGCACATCTGAAATAAAATTCTCCGCTGTTTTTTAAAACTAAAATTTTAAAAATTTATAACTTGATCCCTCTGGGTCAATTGTATCCAAAGATGTTTTATTAATTTTTATATTTTCAACACTTCAAAATATATTCATTTTTTTTTGCACCGAGTAGCCTACATTCGGAGTCAACATGACCCCATTTAAATTTTTCTCACTGAATGTAACATTATGTAAAAATGCTTATATATATATATATATATCCTGTTTTCAAGTTAACACTGTATGTTCTTACTCTATTTCATTAATACAATTGCAACACTACCGATATATCCCGTATATGATCCAATACGCGTCTGTACGACCCAATGGTACTTAGGGGAACAAAGCTAACCTGGTAATAGAATGGTTCAAGGTAAAAATGCTTACATACACTGTTGTTCTGTTTTCAAGAATGCATGTTTCCAAGATAAAAATGTATGTTTTTACGCGAGTTCAATAAAACAAATACAATACTACTTATATATTCCATATAAATTACTTGGGGTCTTTATGACCTCAATGGTAGTCAGTACAACAAAGATAACCTGGTAGTGGGAATGTTAATTATATTAACAGGGTTAGGATTTTTAAGTGTGATTTCCATATGGAAAAAGGAAGAGAAAAGGTGCGAAAATAAGGCACAATAGGGGACAAAAACTGCTTTCAAACTCGTTATGTAACAAACTTACATTCTCGAACAGCAGACTAATGACTAATTCCAGTGAAATTAAAAAGAAAAATTGAATATTTAGTAATTCTATTTCATTGTTGCCTTCAGTCCAACGTTCGCTGTAAGCTGATGGAGAGTTATATGAAAGTTACTTAAAATATTAGATATTGGAAAGAAACCAAGATAATTTTATAATAAAAAAGCAATAAAACTCGAAAGACATAGGCTATAAACGAAGAAATGCGCTTTGAAAGATGATTAAAAGGCTGCAGTAAAATACAAGAACTGGGGGAGGGAATTATGGGCACGTTGGAGGAAAAAATATAAAGACCCTGAAAACAGAGGAAAAAAATGTATTTAGAAAATTGCCTCTATTCTCAACTACAGACGTTTCACACTGTGGTTTCTTTCATAGGAGTTCTAATTTTCCCTCGATGGAATTCAGTAATCCCTGTTCTTGATTCATACAAATTGTGAGCACATGGATTCAAATCTTTCACCATTATACAAGATTTAACCACTAATTTGTTTTGTCAACTTCTTATGCGATAGCATGAAGGGGAAAAGGATGAAAAACGCTATCGTAGAAAAAAGCAATAAAACTGACATAAAATGTTCCATTTTTTACCAGATGTCAATATAATCTTGAATTATTAATAACTACAAACGTGAAGCTTTGTACATTAATAACAGTATTTTGAAAAGAGGCCACATCGAAGACGTGTACATTAAAAAACTTTCTGTAAGTTGAAGGTTTTATTTCTTTCTGATTTTTAGGTCCTAAAATAGTTCAACCCTTCAGGAAGACAGAACCACGACTCTGGATCTAACAACAGGATACTTGTAACTGAAAACGCTAACGAGAATTTATTGCAAATAAAATAATATAAATGTGAACTCAGAGACATGTAATAATAGCGCCATGTATGGTATCAGAGGAAGTTCCTGTGCCTTGCAATTAACTATATCCCGAGGCAGACGAACGCTGTACTACATTATTATTTAATATCTCTTGTCTACCTGACAAATTGATGGTTTCAAATTACTATTATTGAAAATAATTTTTCAATAAGTTGTCAAGCTGATGCGGAAAATGCTGATCAGACCTGTCTAAACTGCTTTCCCAATGTACTATAGTAATGGCACGAAACGTGTTAAACTTCCGAAATATAGCAAACTACCTCCGGCTATTTTCTTCACCTAGTGAGAATTTAAGCCTAACCATTTTGTGGTGATGAGTGTGATTCATTCCTTTCCCCCCCAGGCCACACTCAGCAGTTTCAATTAATTATGATTAAAAATAGAGAGAGAAATGGGAGAGAGAGAGAGAGAGAGAGAAAGAGAGTGAGAGAGACGCATGATTCACTTATGTGAGTGAAATGGAGCACCCTCTCCTTCTACTTCCATGCCCCGTGGGGAAATCATAAAGTCGGGATTTCAAATCCACTTTTATTACCCTTTATCCGCCCTGCATGGGCTTCTTTTTTTCTCTTCCGTTTTGCTTGGAAAAGGAAAAGCTTAGATACTTTTAAAAGAAACAAAAGATATCTAGTAACATTTACATACTCCACAGGAAAAGAATCATTACCAGCTATGTTTATTTTTCCCAACTTCTATGCGGCCAAAGTTTCCAGAGACTGTGCTTTTGCTGAATAAGTTTAATGTAAATACAACTTCAAACCGTTTGTCTTTCAACGCATAATACCCTCCTAGGGATACAACGTTGCTTAATAGCACTGGCTATATAATTCTGATATATGAAGGAACGACTTTCAATATAAATTCCAAAACGTAATTACATTTGGAGTAGTACAATATAATATGAGATGAAATGCTCGGAAATTACCACGATATTTCTCCTCCAGACGAAAATAAAATTCAACGAAACTAACTGGAATATTAAGGGTAAAAATACTTATTCCGATCAAGAATCCCACTAACACGATAAATAGGCTGTAGGCTTATATAAATGTAGGATTTGTGGAAAACATTTTATTTTTTAATCTAAATAGTGTTTAAAAGACAAAATAAATCGGGTAATCTATCCTTTTAAGAAAATATCAGGCGGGCTCGAGTGCAACAGTCTGTAAGACTTGGTTTTCTATTCCCAAGACGCGAGTTCGATTCCAGATCAAATCAATGACATTCATATAAGTAGATATGCGACGTCCACATCTGTATATTTACAGGCTTGAAAAATATATCCTTGAGTATAATTGCGGCACACCGACGGAATAACTTAACCTTTGTTAAATAACGAAAACATACAGACAAATAAACAATCTAAGTTGGGAAACGGCTCCTGAGAATATCCCAGGGAGGTAATAAAGGAGGTTGGAATGATACTTGCTGACGTTATGGTACTCATGGTGATTATGATTGTATTAATTGCGACAATGGGTATCCGTCTTTTCCAATAAAATTCCACTTCAAATCCATTGGAAGAGAGTCAAGAAAGAAGCAACAGCCCGAGGAGCCAGATTAGCATTAAAAAGTTGAAAACAGATTTTTAAATTGTAATACTGTTCGGCTGGCATTACTCGATTAGTACACGTGAAAATATGAGTCATTAGGTTTAGTAATTCCTTTATACGCCATCCAAAATTATTGATCCTGATCCAGAAGAAATATTCTGTAAAAAAAAAAAAAAAAAAAAAAAAAAAAAAAAAAAAAAAAAAAAAAAAAAAAAAAAAACTTCATTTTTTAAATAAGTAGGGTACCTACTGAAAAAAGACTGGCTTTGATGGTAATTACATCTCAGAGGGTTTCTTCCATTTTATGCCAAATAAAAAAGGGAGTAATAGAGACTTATTGTCATTAGTTTACCGACACCAAAGCTTCATAAGGAAATTATGTAGTGGGCTTACGTAATCAATTTAAAATAGTAGTATAGGCCTACAGTCTTTCAAAATTAAGTAAGCTAATAGAGGTGGATACATGATCGTGTTTGTAGGGCCTAAATGAGAAAACTAGATTTACACAATGTGGTCTACTTTTTCCAAATCCACATTTATTATAACAGCCTTATTTCTTAAATGCACTGTAAAAACAGTCAGTAAAATTGAAACGGTTTTTGTACCTCTGGAATGATAATTCTTTCACACAGGCTGTGTGTAGGTTAAGAAGGAAAGGTAATGGCAGACTGAAAAATTCAATGCCACAGCCGGGATTTGAACCAGGATCTCCGGCTCTCCGTCCCGCTGTTCTTACCAATTGAGAACTACCATGGTAACAAGCCGGTACAACATTAAATTCTTCAAATCAAATCTCAATATACCCCCAGGCGTTCTCAATATGAGATAATCCAGTGACAACTTACAAACTCGTAAATTCTTAAAGGCCTGGGCTTCATAGTAAACCACTAGTAGGACACTAGTAGGTATGATAGTTCTTTCACACTGGCTGTATGTATGCTAAGGTGGAAAGGTGGAGTCAGACTGAAAATTCAATACCATATCCGGGATTTAAATCAGGATCTCTGATAAGATCTCTGTTTGGAACAGATATTCAATACAGTCCAATAATTCACTTCGCCAATTTTGAAAACACAGTAAATCATGTGCGCTGACTGTCATACACGTCCAGGATTGGATATTTGTTTGCTTGTATGTTGTATTTAATGACGGCTATGTACTGCTTTTTAGGCCTGTATATTCTATATATTTACGAATTGCGAGCTGTCAGGTGTTTCTGATTGTGTCCATACTGGCTGCACTAAGACTCAAACAAAGAGTCGATGCTTATCTTGTCTTCTTTAACAAACTTTAAGCAGGTACAACGTAATATGAACTCTATATTTTCGCTACTGAAAAATGGCATTAGCACAACACATCGAAATTAGTTTTCTGAAATCTCATGTGTCCTTTTCAACTGTTATGACGATATTCCATATGCCGGGTAGCTATTTAACATAAATATGCATTTTTAATTGGCTAATGGAACCATTGCAGTCCAACAGCAAAAGGTTAAACGACAATGTCGGCAATTCTCCTTACTATTTAATTTTTATTGAACATTACATTGCACCACTGATTGCTGACAAATTCGACTGTTATAAACAGACCATTCACTAACAAACGTAGTAGGCCTATGTTCATCAATGCTGTTGGATGAATTTTAAGAGATTCCCGATTTCAATTGCTACATTAAGTAAGCTTGAAGATTAAATCGGGTTTTCCTAATCAGGTAAATTTTATTCTCCATCTCACCCGTACTCATACGATTCGTACTTAGGCTATACCAATGTACGTATTGCATATTATCCTACTGTAGTTCTCTGCTCCTGTAGTTGCTTTAAGTCAACCGATGTTAATCATATATACTGCAGTGAACAGGCTAACCTTCGACCTTATGGGACACTAGACCTAAGGTAGGAAAAGGAGGAAAATGCTGATAATTAAGAAAGAGAATAAGAAGAGCTCGCAAAAGAGATGCGAAGGCAAGAAGAAGGAATGGTTGGTATAATGTATTTAACGACGGGGATGTACTGCAACCGTCGCCGGTATGCCGGAATTTTGTCTCGCAGGTGTTCATCTACATGCCTGTAAATCTACAGACATGGGCCTGTCACATTTATGCACACATAAATGCCATCGATCTGGACCGGGATCGAACCCGCAACCTTGAGCACAGAAAGCCAGCGAAATTCTTACTGCGCCACCCAGGCCTATATGAAGAAGGAGAGAGGAGTGGGAGAAGTGGGAGGAATTGGAGCCTGAGATGAATAAGATTAAATTATGGAGATGAAAGCTAAGGAAAAAGTTGAGGTCCAGGAAAAGGAAGGTGGGGAAGAGGAAGAGGATGGGAAGGGGCGTAGAAGAAGATGAAATTGATGAATGTGGTACATTTTTTCAATTGATGTACGAAAACCAACAACTGTGAAAAACAGAATTTAATAATTGAATCTATAATATCAGAGCCTCAAGCACAAGCAAACTTCTTCTTTCTTCGAATTTTCAGCTCTCTGCATTTTATTGACCGATCATCCTTCATACTTGGGAATTAGATTACGGCAGGGGGGCTGATGGGCGATGACGGTATAATGGATATCGATTCAGTCTCTTCAGCCGCTGCCTGAGTTCTAATGAGTAGTTGGAGTTAGGAACATTTTTACTGTCCTCGAAGCGGAAGGGCTTGGATTCACGAATAGGCCTTCTACCTTTAAATTACTGTACCGTTCTAAATTTATTATTCTGAGGTATGAAAAGCCTACTGTAATTCTCAACTGAAACGCAATGAAAGTCTTATAAATAAAGTGACAAGTGCTCTTAAAATTGCTGATCTAGGAAAGTTCAAAAGTACAAGTTGCCATTAATAATGATAATTCACAATAAATTAATAATATGAATAATTATTCAGATAATTCAGATTATATTCTGAACTTCCTTATCAGCAAGATATGTGACAGCTGAGAGCAAGGTCGATAGCCACTCAAGCTATCAATTGATACTGATCGATATAATTAATCATCTGTTAACATGTGCCTTCTTCTTCGCAGACGAGATGCAATAACTTAAATTTATAAAACAGACTTTTAAATTGACTTCAATTCAATTTGCAATTACACTGTGTTCCAACTTAAGCTAGGATAAAATGTACGTCTATATGTCTTTTTTTTAAGTACATGGCGATCCAAAATGAATTTCTTGCACAAAGCAACTTCCCCTGTCGGCACCCCAATCATTTTTCTAAGGTAGCTCTACTGTACTGTGTTCCTAAAACACTAGAATATGAATTAGTTGCTTATGAATCAAGTGGTGGAAAAGAGATTTAATTTTATGAATAGGTTTGTTTGCGAAACGAGCCTATAAGAGCGAGTGTAACAATCCTACGAGCAAAATTAAATAACTTAATAACAATCATATGCAAATATTTTTAACTGAAAGAACATTTTTCTATTTGACTGAAACTACAGTTGGTAACCCTGGAATGTTGTAGGACTCATATCAGATGGGCTTTTGCAATTCAGTGCAATAATGGTTACATCAGACGTAGGCTATAGTATGACACTCCGGATCTATCTGAATAGAAGCTCCTCAATGCAGTAATTTGGATGTGACAAACTGCAGTCAGGTTTACCCTTGTTTCTGCTTCCGGTTGTCACTGCCCCCACAAGAATTAAGTTCGAAGAGCGCAGGATTTCCGCTCATCCCGAACACCTGACATCAAATTCATGTACCACAGTGCCATTGTTGTTCTTTTTCAATGAACGCCTGAACCAGTGTAACTTTCGCAAAATAACTTCCGTCGTTAAGTTGTTTCTGAGACTGTTCCCTGCTTGGGAAATGGTAATCTGTGCCACTTCTACCTTTTCCCCCAACCTATACGATGTAAACTGCGCCACCGACATTTAAGTGGCGTCACCGTCATACTAACGTACTAAACGTTTTCCTTCCCACTTCTCCAGACTTAGGACTGGCTATGAAATTGCACAGATATGGTAGCTTTGTCATTTAAAAAAAAACGTTAAAAACAATACCCTAATTTCTTTTGCATGAACGCTTCGTCACTTATAAAATTGTTTAAAACAGTACCCAGATTTTTTTTTTTGCATGAGCAGTTTGTTCTCATATGACGCCTTCTTAATAAAATCAAAACGGGATATTTCATTGTTTAGGGACATTGTTTTTTTTTATTATTATTTTTTATTATTTTTTTTTATTGTATAACATCAACATGTTCCATTACAATAGTAATATTACATGTTTTGGTGTAATCCTTATGTTGTTAATTAATACAATATTATATTTCAATATGGCTTAGTTTCTAATTTTGTTCTACTTTATCTACAGTAATTTACAAATTTACAGATATCAGTCTCATACTTATTAGTTATGTTCTCTCCACTTGAGTAGACGAGAACACTTGTCATTTATTTTAGCTGTTCTTCTTACAGGTATCCCTTGTTCAATACTTCTCAGTTTTATGTAGGCACTTGTTTGGAACTGGAGAAGTGCATCTACAGATCTCCGTGGCGCACTTTACCTATCTGTGTGCCGCAGTTTACATAGCCTATATCATTTTTATTCTATTTCAAATTCGGTGTCAACAGTGGAGCAGATTACATACACCCCCCTGCTTACCGTGTACTAGAGCAACCATAAATTGTTACATCAAGAAATTGACGTTTTATGAAAGTAGCACATTAAGGCAAAAGAAAGGGGGGAAAAAATATTTTGTGACCGCATGGAAAGTATCTTTTGAGACAAAAATATTTATATATGATTGTTAAATAAATTAATTGTGATAAAAGTATAAAACAAATAAAATTCATTATGCTTTTTAAATGTTAACTTTCTCACGGTGGCTGCAAAAATCATCCAACTTCGTGGTTGGAAGGCGTTGTCGTTTGCAGATGTTTACCATAAAATCAATGACCTCTGTTTCAGCATGTGTATATACGGCACTAGATGGCAGCGCAGGTCGAAACTCCAATATGGATCCATGGTACGCATTTTGTTAGAATAAATCTAATGTTTATTATTACCTACTTCACAAATATTAACGGCTGTCTAAAAATAATGTAAAAAATATTTTATTTTGCTTGTAGGAATTCTGCACTTGCCGTTAAGGGCTCGTTTTGCAAACAAACCTACTGGCAAAATAAAATATCTTCTACAACTCGTATCATAAATATCTATTTCCCCTGTCCGCATTCTGATTCGATTTACTTTTAAATTTTTCGCATTACAGTAGTCCCGCTAATCCGGACTCCGTTCGTCTGGCCATCCGGTTATTCCGGACGAACAATCAATCAATTCTGAATTTTAATAAAAAAAATGATTGGTTTTGTTAATCCTACATCAGTTCGTAGGTAAAAAAACTTTTATGTCTACGTAAACAGTAGTATTAAAACTAATGGAAAGTTATATTTATGGAAAAAAAATTACAGTTTTATCATAGGTAATCCCACGAGAGTTTACGAGTTTATCGATACATTCGGAATGCGCAGCAGGAGCGAATTTATCTGATGAAACTCGACAACTCGAGTTGAATTTATTAAGACTATTCCATGAATAAAAATGTAACGGATTATACAAATAATAATTACTTTCGTGCTTTGTTATATAAAAATAAAATCAGGTAAACTGATATAACAAAGTGCCAGTATGCTTTTTAAATCAGTTATAATTGCAGTTATGATATACAGAAAATAATTATTTTTTTAACATATGTGAAAAATAGTATTATTTGTCAAATTTAAATGTATTGCAACTTGAAATTCTTAAAATATGTAAACATTTAACAAAATTCAGTGGCAAATAACTCCGTTAATTATTTCACAATAATGTACCTTCTGTTTATACAAATACAATATAGGATTTGTATTGTATATTTGTATTCTATTTGGTATAATTATAACAGTATTCATGTAGGGCTTACGGAAGAACAAAGGTCTAAAGTTTGATTCTTAACCTTAATTCATATTGGTGTACACTGATATAATAAATTCTTAAAATATGTAAACATTTTACAAAATGCATTGACAATGAAATAGAACAGTAAACCAATAAGAAGAGGATAGTTCCAAGTAGCGGTATGCAGTTTTGTTCTGAGTATAGGCTTATGCAATTTTAACGCAACGCAATAACTTTAAAGATAGTTTCTGTTCGTGAAATAACATTTATAGGCTAATGTTATCATTCTTTAGGATTGATGTTGTAGGTCAATGAAAGACAATGAATTCCGAGTTTTTTTTAAAGAAAAATAAAAATAGAACACAATAATGGAATAGACTCAATTTAACATAACTTATAAGAATAAAAAAAAATTGGGTTTAGGGTGGATTCGAACGAGACATCTCTTGATCCACTAGTCAATCACCTTACCCCAAGACCAAACCACACTGCGAATGTTAAGTGTCCAATACCAGAGAATACTATCTCGTCGTAGCTCACAGAAAAGAAAAATCATCGTATTTCGAAATTAGGCTATATATCGTGCCTGCTAGATTTATTATGTTACAATATTGAATTATTTCATTAATTAGTACTATAATATTCGCGATATCTGAGTGATAAATTAGGATGAGGCCCTCGTTGAAGCAGGCGTACCAACCTACCCATATTATCAAAGCTTAATGTTTTTATTTATTAAGAGGTCAGGAATTATTAATCTGACATAGGCTGAAGTAAAATTCAATGCTTCAATTCAATTAGGTCCTTTGCTCTTCTTAATATATATCAATGATCTTCTTAAATTAGATATAAGTCTCATCAAAGGCAATGTCTATTCCTTCGCTGATGACACAGTAATCATATTTTCTGGAAACAGTTGGGAGCACGTTTTTAGTAATGCTAACATTGGAACAAACAAAATAAAAAAATGGCTCGATGAAAACCTTCTATCTTTAAACATTGATAAAACAACATATTTACCATTTTCACTAAACTCTAAAGGACTTTCCTCGATAAATGCACAACACAATATAATCTTACATGAAATCTCTTGTTCTATCCCTTTTAATTGTAAATGTCCAAAATTAAGTTCATCAACACAAGTAAAATACTTAGGTGTTATCATTGATCAAAATTTACGGTGGGAAAAACATGTTCAATATCTGTGTCTTAAACTACGGAAAACTATATATAAATTTGTTATATTAAGAAACATTATGCCACAGAGTACTTTAAGACTAATATATCTAAGTTTAGTCCAATCAGTTATACAATATGGAATAATAGGATGGGGTGGGATATGTCAGACTGCACTTCGCCCATTGTCGCTGTTGCAGAAAAGAATAATCAAGATATGTTTAAAAAAATCAATGGACTATCCATCTGAAAGTTTATATAAAGATTTTGACGTATTGAATATTAAACAATTATACTCCTACACTTTATTAAATTATTTCCATAAACATCATGAAAAGTTCTTAACACGAAATCACTACTATAATACAAGGAGGTATAATATCTCTTGTCCTCTTTTCGAACCAAAGTGTGCTACAGAAGTAGGTCTAAGGCATAGTATAAATTTTGGACCAAGGCTGTACAACAATTTTACTAGAAGAAACCCTAATATGATACCACTAAACAATAAATTGTTTAAAAAAAGAGTACTCGATTTGATTAAATCTAACTTGTAATTGTACTTTTACCACTTTTTTTATGTTAATCATTCTCAACTGTAAATTTTTTATTTTTAACAATGGGTATTTGTTGGTAACTCTGTTATGTTACTGTAATTTATTTTTTCGTATCTTTGTTCATGCATTTATTTCATATAAGCAATCTTATTTATTTTTATTCTTATTTTTTACCTAAAACTATAATATGTATGTTTTTTTTTTTATATAATTTTAAAAATATAATTTTAGTATGACTGAACTGACCCCGAACACGAGCTATGCTCATGCGGGGCAAATAATACTCTTTTCAAATTGTACAAATTGTGTGTATATTATTTGTATTTGTAATAATTTTGTATCAATTTGTATTTTTTAATTTGTAATAAAAAATAAAAAAAAAAAAAATTGTAATCAATTTTAGCAAAATAATTAGTCATTATACAACAGCATTTCATCTATAATCGTACATATGGGAACATTTGTTTTTCATGTAGATGGCAACTGTCCATGGCAACTGAAGGAAGCTTTATAATCTGTCATTTATTGAAGACGCTATAAGAAAGAACCGAGAATTTCATTTTGCATTTGAATTAGGTGACTTCTTTTTAACCCTCCTGTACTAAGGAAGGTTTCAGGAGGAATTGAAGGCTTGTTACAGAATTCCACATTATTTACATTAGTAACGGGACTCGCCCGCTGATTGGTTGGCCGCGAGCCAATCAAAATGCTTCGAATTGAACGAAAATATTATAATGAATTTGACTGTTAATTACTCTTTATTTCGGTACTGGTCAACCGATTAAGTCCAAATTCAAAAGGCTTATTGCCATGGTCGCTATAAATGAGTATACGAAGTTTCATGAAAATCCGATAAAGCGTATTTGAGTTACCGCGCCTTTTGTTATATGATACCATAAAAAGGCACTAAATTGGGTATTATTCCGGTACCGGCCAACCGATTTGGTCCAGCATCAACAGACGTCTTCCCATGGACATTATAAATAGGTATTCCAAGTTTCATGAAAATCTGATAAAGCGTATGTGAGTTATGGTGCCTTTAAAGTATACACTAAATTGGGTTTTACTCCGGTACCGGTGAACCGATTTGGTCCAATATCAATAGGGTTCTTCCCATGGACATTATAAACGTGTATACCAAGTTTCATTAAAATTCGACAAAGCGTATTTGAGTTAGAGCGCGTACAGACACACGGACGGACGGACAGACATTTTTCCTCCCCCACACAATCTCATAAAGTACCATACTGGCACTTAATAAACCTAACAGTTGCGAGATCACGGCATACATGAATCAACCATCCATGAATCGATTCGAGTTACAATGTTGTGACCAGTGCTACCAATGGTGCATATAAAGCATAGTCAACTTAATTCAGGTAATCTGACAGCAGAACAGAATAAAATCACATGAACTGGCTTGCACCGAATCAAAATTGTGTTTTTAATCAATGCACATTTATATTATTTCAATTTCCAAACAAATTGTGTTGTATAAAATAATCTATTTTCGTGCTGCTTAATGGCAGGATGTGACGTATTTATCATGGCACATTGTTGCTTGCATGTCCAGTAACGAGCTGACCATTTTATCGGATAAAATCCCACCGTATTAAGGCTCTTTTCACACTGGGACCGGTGTTTGGCTCTTTTCACACCTGGGTCACTTGTGACGGTCACCTCTAGTATTGCCAATAGTAACTACATGATAAAACAATTTGTAATCGCTTTTGACATCCCAAATGGCAGGTCGACATTCCACCTCACTTAAAAATCTTCAGTATTAATCAAATCTTAACACATGATTGGATAACAAGTTTCGCTGAGCTCAATTATACAACTGAATTACGGTGACCGTCACAAGTGACCCAGTGTGAAAAGAGCTTAATAGCAAGCGTTTTATAAGATAAACGATCGTGATTGGTCTATATCCGAGGAACTGCTAAAATTCTTGTGTCAATATCAAACACGCGACGTATGAGTGAAATAGTCTATCTAAATTAAACTCCGTTTAATCTGGACTTTCGGTGAACCGGACAGGGTCTGGTCCCATCTAGTCCGGATTAGAGGGACTCTACTGTACCTGAAGAAGACCAAATCGGATTGGACAGACTGCCTTCCCTCAGTAAGCTACTCAGTACGAGTGTGTATGTGAGCAGCGTTTCAGTGCACCAACATGTGTTAGTAATTCTGCTAGTGTAACAAACTTGTGCGGTCACAGGACATGCAAATGGCCGACAGGTAGTTCGCAGGCTTATGTTAGAGAGTTTTAGCACAAGTTAGCATGAGGTGCTTTGCTCCCTTCCCACAAAATGTACTGTTTCCCGGGACAATATCCTCTTGTTCCTCAGCCACTGTTGTCAATTCGAGAACGAGAACCAAATGTTAAAACAGCGACGTACAAGTACAGAATTCTTAAGTAGGTCTGGCATTAGAATTAATGAAAGGCAAATGTTACTGTTGTGTAACTTGTAATTTGTTACACAGAGCTGACATAGTGGTCTGTGTATCCTTATATCCGACTCTGCGAACAGTGTGAGGCGTCAGGTACAGAAAACGTGATGCAAATATTATAATATACATACGGAGAATAAATTAAAAGTAGGGATGGGTTGATACCAGATTTTCTCGATACTTGATACATGATTTTTTCCTCGTTACTCGATACTTCGATAGTAGATACCGTCAACATTTCCAGTTTCAATAATAGGCACATTAAAAATTAAAAGTTGAGAGAACTGTGTAATACCAACTAAATTAATTAAGTGTGCATATTTAAATGAGACAAAATTTTATATCATCAGTAGCCTATAATAATTATTTTTAAACTCTTCATTAACACTAAAATTAGTTTTTTTAACAGTCCAGTTAAAAGTTTTTGTTAAAAATTTACAATGCGGTTTAGACAGTCAGCTTGCTTGTTGGTTGTTATTGAAACGTTTGACAGGAAACGAAACAATTAAAAATATCTTCTGTATGGATTTAGAAGTCTGAAAGTCTTAATTTATGACTAGACTAAAGTCACAGAGTGCGTTTCTTCCATTTCAATGAGAAATAGAAGAATTTACTACATTTAGTAGACTACTAAAAGCAGAAAGAGATACCGCATTTCCTTAAATTACAGAATTACCAAAGTATCGAAAAAATACCGAGCGAGTTTTCTGAAGTATCGCTCGATGCCGATACCATGAAAGTATCGAGAGTATCGATGTATCGTACGATCGAGGACCCATCCCTAATTGAAAGTTAATAAACTTCATGTTGCCTTCGAGGGCAATACAAATACTTACCTGTGGATTCTTCTCATTCCCTAAAAAAACTTGACGTTAGGAAAGTATTCTTCACCTAAATGTATAACATCTTGGGATTACTTGGCAATGCATATAAGAGTTTTATTTGATTGTACATGCATACTTAGTATTGGAGTTAAAATTAAAATTAGCACACGTCACATAAGCATAAAAATATGTCACGAAATACGTTTAAAATATATATATATCAGATCTGAATTTACATTTCATAGGCTTTTAAGTGTGTAGAGGGCAAAGAAAACCTAGAGTTAATGTTTATATGTAATATGACAAGGACATGAGAATATTTTCCTGAGATTTTTAAAAGAGAGAGAGAGAGAGAGAGAGAGAGAGAGAGAGAGAGAGAGAGAGAGAGAGAGAGAGAAAGTGTGTAAGGAGGATAAATTGAAGTCGTGAACAGCTGAACTGACTTTTATTTTAACTTTTTGTATTTATTTCTAAGCTTTCCTAATTTTAACTTTTTGTATCTATTTCTAAGCTTCCTAATTTACTAAAATTAAAGAGTTATTCCTACTCTGCAACTTTTAGATATTACATGACGTTAGAAGAGCGTTTACCAAACAATGCTCAGTGGAATATTAATTTAAAACAAATTCAAAACTTCCTCTGAATGATTCGGTAGAGTGTTCTGGAAAAAATATTTCAACATTGTTAAGGGAGCTACAGAAAACGGGTAGCTCTTCCTTTTGTAACATATTTACATGAAAAGATATTCCCATATTACGCTTAAACAAAAATTATAAAACCATTATTAAACTGAATTTGCGATTTAAAAGGGGCTTCAGTACGGTCAGTTCGTTAATTTGTATAACAGTAAATAATTTATACTTATTTATTAGAATGTAGTTATTTTTACAGTTACTGAAAGGGTTATTAAGCAATTGATAAGGGTTCCGTATAAGGTGTGAACACGGTAAATCATATTTCAGATGAAAGAAGCTGATGTAATTTGTGATAAATCCTATAGTAGCCTGCAAAAACGAAAAGAAAAAAAACTATTATTTTCCTATACGGGCGCGCAGAAATGAAACCAACCGTTCTATAATATTGAATTTAGAGAATTTCTATTTGCTAACAAACATTGACCTTTCGACATTCGCCAAATTCTATCACAATTTATTTATGGAAAAATAGTCAAACTTCTATGAATATACATCATGTAGATATAAAATACTACAAGTTTGGGTCTTACTGCCAGCATTCTAGATTTCCAGAAAACGGGCGTGTTTTCATGCTGCAGTTCTGCGTGAAAACACGCAAAATATATGGATCACGTTGTTGATTGCGAGACAGGCCACAAAGCGTGCTTTCCCGCAGATGAGGAGTCTACTGCGATGGTTTTCGACAGTCACGAGCAGCACAGCTATTACAGTGCTCCAGCAAAACTCAAACGGACTTCGCCTGTGAGTAATATTCTTGCAGATTTTAAAATATCACCGCTAATTACACAATACAAAAATACAAAATATAACACAAATTATGACAATGACACCTGAAAGAGCTTGGGTGCTGTTCAGTAATTAAAAAAAATACAATAAAAAAGTGCAATGTAAAAAACACACAAAAATCACAAAACAAAAGAAAAAATAACAAAATCACAAAAAAACATATAATTTACGCATTACTATTTAGAGTTAAATTATAATATATAAAGAAAATGAGCAAAACTATTTTAGTATAACTATGCATAGTTACATACGCATATATCTTAAGTGAGATAATAAAAACCTATACCATTGCAACTTTGGTTAAATCCTACAGTAAAATAAGCATCAGAGTTAGGATCATCGCTACACTCTAGATGTTCTATCATCTAGCCTATAAGCAAGATCGCGAGGGGTCTAGAAGATGAATTGGAATGTGACCGGGTACGTCCATGGGAGCCATGTGGTTTAGGCGTCAGCATACAGAGCTGAAAGACTGAGGACTTTTTCCGCCCAAAACAAACTTGTCTGTATATAATGCATGTACTCTATGTCATCAACTGTTTAAAATGTTTTTACAATTAATGCTTAACAAACTTCCAAGAGGTTTAAAATGACACGTGATAGTGAACTGGGGGTTATTGAGAACGATAAAAGAATGGAGGTTGCCAAAAAATAAATTATTTTGAGCAAACAATACACGGTAAAGTGCAACAAAGACTGGAACATTTTTGGGTTAGTAACGTGTTCATCCATCGGAAAAGTTTTCAACATTTTGGTACTGTCGTCCACCGAGGAGTATGCAAGGTATGCAGTTTGCTGATTATCACAAACTATTTCAAACTCGTGGCAGAAACAAACGTTATACCGATGATAGCGCTTTGAAGAAAGATAACCCGAGAGCGGCAAACTTATTGGTGAAATTGAGAACTGTAAGTCAAAGTTGTCATTCAGGAAACGAATAGAGGGGACTTTATCGTGAACGACGTATTCAAAACGTCCAACCCACATACATTTATTATAGTGAAAGGGGGATTTTCTACCTCTTCCCGGGAGTAGCCTCAAAACAACCTTAACTCAAAGTGTCCATTTCACTCTACATTTACATTTAACCTAGATATTAAATCGTACACAGTGTATTTATATTCTGTCCCTCTGTGAACTGATCACGAAAACGTCACAAATCACATAATAGTCCAATAATAATAATAATAATAATAATAATAATAATAATAATAATAATAATAATAATTTTTCAAGGAAGTTGAAGAAGATTTGAAATTACTCAATATCAAAAAGGAGGACATTGCAAACAGAGAAAAGTTTAGGAAAGCAATATTTCATGGCGAGGAAGAACGGAAACAGCAACATTGCGAAAGAATGAAGAAGTTTTGGGAAGACAAGAAGAAGACAACTGTTTCACGTGGCCCTAAGCTGGCCTAATCGAAAGGAAATAATAATAATAATAATAATGAACTACATCGGTTAGCTAAATAGTTTCTACATAATTCGTTGTTTCTAAATTCTTAAATGCTTCTTTCTTTAATCAATCCATATAGAATCCTTGTACAATTTCTGTTCATGCAAAGGAATCTCACCAAAAGGGACCGTGAGTTTTATTTGTCTGTGTTGATTTGAACATGTTAAGCAAATTCTGAATGTTCATGAAACATGTTATGGCATTTAGGAGGAACGGCTTTGTGCTACTTGAATTGCGTTTATCATTTCAGTATTTCACTTCCTTCTTTTGGTGAATTAGTAGATTTATTTACTTATTCTCTTTAGTGATGAGCAAATGCAAGACCAAGACCAAGACTAAGGCGGTCTTGGTCTTGGTCTTGGTCTCGCACACTCAGTCTTGGTCTTGGTCTCGCATCGGTAACCCTGGTCTTGGTCTTGGTCTTGGTCTTGCATACTCGGTCTTGGTCTTGGTCTCGGTCTTGCATACTCGGTCTTGGTCTTGTTGCAAGAGTCTTGCATTTTTCTTTTACGCATCTTACTGTGATTGATGGAGTTTACGTGATTTACAGTTACACCGATTACATGTGTGTTATTGCTTGCGAAAGTAACGAAAGCTAATTGCTTTTAGTTGCTTGAACCGTGAAAACAGTAACAAAACAACTGAAAGCTATTTCATCTTTAGCCATTAGTTATTAAGTGACAGAATGGTACTTTATGAAATTTGTGTGGGGGACGGGAAAATGTCTGTCCGTCTGTCTGTCTGTCCATGTGTCAGTACTCGCGATAACTCAAATGCGCTTTATTGGATTTTCATGAAACTTGGTATACGCACTTACAACATCCATAGGAAGAAGTCTATTTATTTTCGCTGTTGCGTTTCTACTGGCTGCAACCCCTGCAAGTGATTAGCAAAATACCTTCCTTTCAACTTGCAAGCAGTCGCACAGACGAGTTACACGTTTTCATTCCTTAGAAAGTAGAAACAGCTATCGTTTCGTTGTGTTGTTGATTGTTGTAACGTAGTGTTTCAACATGAAACAAAAACGAGTAACCGTAACAAAACAAGGTCTGTGTGGCGTTACTTTACATATAAGAGATCAATTTTATAAAATGACTGTAAATGGATATACCATTAAAATGGTTTGTGTCCCGTTCCTATTTTAAAATTTGAAGAGTTCAGACTACAGTATAGTAGGATTAAGCCACCCACACAGCAAGGCCCATTTAATGTCCCGGTCAAGTACATATTTAGAAATCAGTTTCCCGGGGGTCCTAAACTGATGAACCAGATATTACTGACATCTTCTCTTCCTAAGTAATACAAAAAATATTTTTTTAACTAATACTTTAAAAATCTCATATTTGGGTGGGGGGGGGTGCGGTCCGGACCCACGTCCTTGCCTCCTGTCTATTGCCTTGCCTCTTGTCTATTTTAAATTCATAAAAAATTGTTGGTCTATACCTATCAAATTTTGCTGTTTTATTGCCATTGATATGCATATTTTAGAATTTAAAAAATGTTTAATTGGGAATAGGTGGAGCAGTTGATTTTATACAAGCATTAAAACTATCCGTCGACCGGTGTCTGAAATTTCTTATATATAAATATTAACAATAACAAGTTATGTCCAAAAAATTAAGTACAATGTCATTTGAAACGTAATATATTATTTTTGGGTAAAACTTAAAAAGGTATTAACAGTATATGCATTTAAAACGTGTTGGATTTTTACTTTGCATTTTATTTCCTTATAGTGACTTGTTCTTTTTCTGTTACATGTAAACATTAATTTAGGTATTGGTTAAGAATTTCAATGTATTTAACTTTTTTATTAAGTAATTTCATTTAAAGTACTAATCAAGAAGATTCATTATTATGCTTGTATCAATGTGAGAAAACATTTTAACAGTTTTTCCAAGTTAAGGTAATTAGAAAGACCGCTGTGTGGGTTATGTTGGCACTGAAGTCATAAAACTACCCTGCCACTATTCAGCAGGTAGCCAAAAGTTTGTTACTCACTCCACTATCCCACTGGTTGGAGTAGGGTGTATAGAAAAAATGGGGGAAAACCAGAATTTCGAGGTTTAAATAATCGCCAGATGTGTTTAAGCAGTCATATTGTCGTTTAGGAAAGAGATGTGGCGGCTTCTTACTGTAAATGGTGTTTATGTTAAGTCCTGATTATACAAATTCGTGAAGTGAGTAACCTTTCATAATAGTATGTTTCTATCTCTTTCTGTTCAATTACTGACTTCTGCCAAACATCTTCTGTCTCAATTTTCTGATCCGTGCCAACTCACAACAAACAGACTTTAGTGTCGGCATTACACCATGTCATAAATTTCTCAAGGGTCGGCGTAGCATATCTTTCAAATGAAGGTATGTGATTTACAATTGTCCTTGGAGACAATTTTCCTCTTTGCTATTTGGGAGGAATGTATTGTTCCTACCCCAAGAAGTAGTTTAAAACAAGTTCTCTGCAGGGCCGTGGAGAGAAAGCAAAGGACCTCAGTAAAAAATTTCCCGGGCCCCGTCAAATATTAATTTCACCACTGAAACCCAAAGTATGCAGCAAAAAGATTGTATAAAAATATACATAAATATTATATAATGTATGTAATGGTATGTAAGTATCCTATTACTTGAAGACATATGATATTTTTGTTAATCACTAAAAAGTTAGTCATATTTTACAAAAAATAAAACCATGTAAGTTTAAAAGCTTTTCAGTTGTACACACAGAGGTAATAATACGTGTTTTGGCAAAATGCTATCAATAATCATAAAAACTAATCACTGTACAACTAGTGTCTTACTTTTCAACTATAAATAACAACATTTAAATTATATATCGGTACCCAACTATGTTTAATCACTATGAAAAATTTGCTTGTTTTGAACTGAAGATAAGATAAACATATACGATTGACAATAAAACTTGACACAATGACATAAGAACTCTTATTAAGTACCAGAATGGTACTTTCTGAGATCATGTGGGGGACGGGAAAATGGCTGTCCGTCCGTGTCTCTCCGTCAGTCTGTCCGTGTGCCTGTATGCGCGATAACTCAAATAAGCTTTATCGGATTTTCATGAAATTTGATATACATATTTATAACGTCCATAGAAAGAAGCCTATTAATTTTGTACCAAATCGCTTGACCGGTACCGGAGTAACGACTGATTAACGGCCACATGCTTATTAAATGGCAAATCATCACTATACTACAAAGCCGCTTAGCTAATCACTGAGGGCCTTCACCACAATGCAGTCAGATGTTTGTAAATTTATTATATCACATCTTGCTTTAGATGTGAGGCATTCGTTCTGTTGTTATCCCACTTATTCCTCCACATGTGTTTAACGAACTTTCTCAAGAGTTCGGTCTAAAACTATATAGTTTCTGAAAAAAAAAGACCAATTAACTACATCTGGCACTTTTTTGTATCAGTTTACCTGATTTTTAATTATATTATGGCACAGTCTATCTTATGCCGATATCAGACAAAGGTTGAGCTAATAAAGTATTCAAAAGGAAAAATGTTATTGTTACTGAGACATGTAATAGGCTATACTACAAAGTAATTATTAAAAGAATGTCTTAAGAATCCACCGTCTTAAAAAATAGCTTTCCTAGCTTTTTACTTTGCAAAAGTATCAATAATACTATTATAATTCAGTTGTCTAGCAAAGATATCTCCAAAAACGTCAATGCTATAAGAGGTCATGAATTTCCTAGGAATCCCGGGGATAATTTTGCAGAGATATGTACCAATTTTATATGTATTCTATGTATCAAAATTAATCATTTGAAAATTATTATTTTAAATGCCGAACGTCAGTGAGGCCTACTGTTGAGTCCAAAAGGATTTCTGCTTCTACTTTTAAAAAAATAATTTTTCTCCAAGAATAATCCGCTTCAGATTACCTGATTAATTCCGTGTCACCGTTATGCGACAGGACAATGCAGATAAAAAATAAACACATAAAACATAGCTTAAGCTGTTTGTTGACTTATAAAACATTTAATTTTAGAGTAAATTAGAAAGTAAAAAATAAAACCTGGTCGGCCGGGCCGGGGCCCCAAGTCTTTAGTCTCGGCTGCTCCCCCTCTCGTCCTTGCCAGCCTAGCCGAAACAGTTCCAACAAAAATGCAAGTGAAACCGGTCTTTTGCAACCGTTTCATAAAACTGTTATGTGCGCGTAACAGTTTCGGCTACAACCTTTATCTAGAAACAGCTTATTTTCCCACCTCTACCGGTAACGGTAACGGCACCTTTCAGTAGTGGTTGCTGGCTTGCTGCGTACACAATCGAGCATTTAAAACATTTTCAATATAGCAAGACTGCAAGAGTCTTGCAGTTCGGTCTTGGTCTTGCCCGAGTCTTGCAGACTTGGTCTCGGTCTTGGTCTTGGTCTTGCACACTCGGTCTTGGTCTTGGTCTTGCTAACGCAGATGCGGTCTTGGTCTTGGTCTTGGTCTTGCATTTTCTGCAAGACCAAGACCAAGACTGCAAGACCAAGACTGGTCTCGCTCATCACTAATTCTCTTTGAATTAAAATCGTAGACGAAGAGCTTCAACTACAACTCAAGAGGTTTCGAAAGAGCATTCCACCAGTTATCAGACAATTATATATGCTCTTACAGGATTCATCAGCAGCTAAGAGTAGATTCTATACTTTTAGGCGGTGCTTTCCTGCACTTCAAATACTCTCCTGTGACAAAAGCGTGCTTTTCATTCTAAGAACTGATACTTTTTAACTAGACGAAAGTTTTTCTCAAGTGAGCTAACTTCTCTGGAAGTTGCGTGTTCTTCGATTTAACGTTGCAACATGGCAAAGAGAGCGGCAACTTAGTTAAAACACGGAAATGCTCTTACAACTAAACTAGTCCAGCAGTCTGTCTATCATTCCGCAAAGCTAAAGACTTTCAATTGCGATTCGCAGTGACAGAACAAAGGTGAGGTGAATACAAGACTGTTATTAAAGCCTTCTCTTATCTTCTCACAGGCGGAGAACAAGTCCAACTAACTCTCTCTTTACCTTGTCTTCTCTTTTATCCTCTCTCTAGGGCAAATGCCCATTTGTAGAATACTAAAAATAATGGAAGTTCAAGTGGTGAAATCTGTGATTCGGTGTTAGAACACCCCACAATATCAGAAGTGAGGTTCTAAAAGATGAACAAAGTAGATAAGACACTAAGAACTAACTCCGTAGCTCTACATCCCTGGAGGGATTAGGCCTACCACCCAACCCCTGCGTCATCTGCCTATGGCAGATGGCAGGATTGAGAACATAATTAATAATAAATCAGTATGCCGACACCCATGGACGCTAATGATTGTTTTCTTGACCGGAGCAGCTACTTCTTATTCAAGAAACTCTTCAGTTTGTACCTCAAGACTGAGTGCACCACGTTCCAGACCTTCGTACCTCAGAAAGGTCCGGGCCTGCTGAACCGTAACCAGCGATGCTAACCTTCAGACTATGCAGGCATTAAATGAACGTACGCAGTCAAAATTACATTAATCAGAGAATAAATAAAAAATGAAAATAACAAATAAATTTATATTCATTAATGGTATAAAAATAATAGGTATAAGAACAACAGTTGTAATACAATTTAGTAAAAATTATTTTGTAATAACATTAATAGAAGTATAATGCACTTGCTTGTATTAAAATGTGTGTATGTTTATGTGTGGGGGAGAGGAGACAAAATTAGAATTTTTAATTGAATTTGAATTTATTTTATTTTAAGGATTTTAAGCGTAGAACTAATAATTCAATTCAAACTAATGTATCTCTACCGGTGACCGTATGAAAAGGCCCTCTAGAATATATTATATATAGAACTGTAGAAGATAATGGAAAATAAGAGAGGAAAAGATGGAGAGAGTATGCACGGATGTGTGTACAATACGTGCATATGTGGAAATGGGCAACACATGTGTGATACAATATACAATACTCCCTTATCTTTTTTACTTATATATCCCTCTTTCATCCACCGATTGTGTTATGAATATTCCTGTTACATATTTTGCTGTATTTCATGTTTGCCACTTACTCTTTCTGTCCCTCACTCCTTCGTCTTCCTTTCCCTACATCTCGTGCTATCATTCTTACACGCAAACTTCATAATGCAATAAATTAGAATTTTAATAGAACCTTGCATATTCAAGTAGAATAAAAAAATAAAATTAACTCTGAGTATAACTTTTGCTTATTTTACACAGCATTGCCTTAAAAGAAAACGGAATCAGCAATGACATCTCTAGGATCGATTAGAACAGTTCTTCCCCTATTCAAGAATTCTTAAACTGAAGATTTACTTTTTGATTTGTACATCTACTTTGTACAGTCAAACCTTTGATCAAGGGAACTAATGTAACGGTAAACACGCAATTCGCAATATTTTTCTTTCGTGTTGGCAAATTTCCTTTCTTTATAATAAGATTTAACTCACTACAACGATGAAGTTATTTTAGAAATACCTTTCAAAACAATATTTTTAGGCTCAGTTGTTATTGCAATCCAAACAGCTTAGCCCTGTGGATGGGAGCTGGTAATCAGCCTAATTCAGCCACCAATACTATTTTCTGAGGTTCTTAACTGTTACATTTCTTAGAAATTCTAGGGGAATAAAAGGATCAGAAAGGGTAACTGCACTTCTTACATGTGCAAAAACATATAATACACAGCATGTGTAGTTAAAATAGTTTACTTTTGCCTTACCTATGTGCTAAATTAGCTGTCTTTTTCTTCTCTCTTCCCACCCTCTGAATTTTTTGGCTCAAAGCCGTGGTGTAAAATCAGACTGAACAGTAATTTTTCAGTTTGCGGGTGTAATGTAGCCATGGTTACCACTCGACGGAAATCAGTAAGTTTAGAAACAAAATTAGTGGTTTTTTATAATTTGGAGACCTGGTTTATTAGTTTTTGCTCGTCTGTTTCTTAACTTATCCTATAGATCATAAAGTATTCTGCATGTTATCTTCCACACAGTCTGATAGTGCCAAAGCAAAGGGGATTGCTGAGTGCAGGTGTTTTGCTTCAACATGATAACGCCCGTCCTCATTCTGCTCGTGAAACCATTAAAACCATCGATGATATTCGCTTCTAGTGCCTCCCACATCCGCTACTTTCGCCAGATTTGTCACCATCAGATTTCCACATCTTTGGTCCATTAAAGGAGCACCTTGGAGGGAAGAAGTTCAAGTCTAATGAAGACGTCCAATAGGCGGTGCACGAGTGGCTACAGCGTCAACCAAAATAATTTTTCTCACGCGGTATCAAAGCACTTCCTATCCGATGGCACAAGTGCACTGAACTGGGAGGGGACTATCTGGAAAAATAATGTACAAGCAAGAATTCTTCCTGCAGTAAAATAGTGGAAAAAGAATTAACTGCGGTTTTCATTTGACTCTCCATCGTATTATTATTACTATTGCTATTACTTATTATTATTATTATTATTATTATTATTATTATTATGAAAAGTAACTATTTGTAATTTGAGGCTTTTCCGGTGTTGATGGTTGCTAGGGTTTACGACCAGGTGAGCAGAAAGACTGATTCCGAGCTTTCGGCAGCTTGATCCGCTGTCATTTTATGGGAGAAGTGGACCTAGCATGGAAAAACATCTGTGTTATATAGGAGAGACAAAAATTCTAAGCGGAGTGGGGGCTAATAAGATAGTCGGAAAATGGAAAAAGTGAAACGTAGAGTACTGATTGCTTGGGAAGGAAAATTTTTACTAAGAAAACTATTTAATCAAATATGGATAAATTCATTATCATATACAATATACTAAAGGAAGATATGTTCAAAATCTCCAGTTGTGGAAAATATAACTTCCGCCTCTCTTCTCGTTTAATTCTCACAAAAAATCAGAATCTTTCTGAACTTGGAAGACGTGAAACTGAAATATGTTTGCGCAGTAAAATTATCGACCTCTGCAGACGTCTTTAAGGTAGAAGTCAGGGGTAACGTAAAATACGAGTCTCTACGAATATTACTCCATCCCTATGTAGATAAAATTAAATTGTCTTCAAAATCCGAGTGCAAAACTTAAAGCTTAACGGAGTTATGATGCGTACAAGGAGAGAAATTTAATTTGGCTAGAGAGAGAAATTACAGTGCCTCACGTGAGCACATGCGTCACTCCGATAAAGTTTAATGAGGCGTTACACAGGCCCCCGTGCCAACCGCTCTACAAGGCGATTGTCATCCAGTCTCGCTCACAACAATAATTCATCTCTAATTGCTCTGTCACTTTATACGAATGCATATACGTCAAACAGTTTTATTCGTTGCATATAATATTTTAATAAGATTACAGTCAGTAATAGTTAAAACGCGTAAAACTGACAGCGTTAAAAACAAAACGATGTTAAGCACCCATAGATATACTTCTGGAATTATGAACATTTTCCGACGGATGCTTATGAATTGTTGTAATAGTATTATGCATTATTCAAATCAGACAAGGATTAACGCCTCGGCTGACTAAGCTTCAAACTGTGTCACAGGGGTGACAAACCCCTTAACGATACAGTCTACATTTCTTGAACAATCGATTTATTTGCACCACGCATGTAGTGTTTCTGAATTACATATTGTATTTTATAATAGATTTGAGGAGGTAACCATTTTTGCCATTTTAATTTTTAAAAATAATAGGCCCTGTTGAACAATTAGCTTCAAGTTAGTGAAATAATTTAGTCAATAACTTCATTAGTTTCGGAGTTACGACCATAAATGTGTAGTGTGTGTCACGACTCCACTCCACGTTAGGTAGGCCTATGTTTACCGCTCGTTTCCCATATTTTTCAGAACAGCTTTAATGATAGCTCGGTAAGTTTTTAAGACACTGCAGTGAAATTTTGCATTAACTGTCTTACAAACTTGATCAGTGCTACGTACAAGTCATAATTTAAATATTTATTATTTTAAAAAATAAATAAATTTATATATTATATGAAACTTTGAGCTTTCCAAAAGAAAGTGAAATTTTAAATATTACTATTGCAGATATTTCGAGAATGTGAAGTAGTTTTGTTTACAGTAGAAAAAGGAATAATTTAAAATAGAATCATGAAAAAAATATTAATATTTATGGAAATTACCTGTAAAATACCAATAGCTCGATCATTTTTTAAGACACTGCAGTGAAATTTTTCATTAACTGTCTTCCAAACTTGATCAGTGCTACCTACAAGTCATAACTTAAATATTTATTATTTTAAAAAATACATAAATTTATATATTATATGAAACTTTGAGCTTTCTAAAAGAAAGTGAAATTTTAAATATTACTGTCGCAGATATTTCAAGACTATGGGAAGTAGTTTTGTTTATAGTAGAACAAGGAATAATTTAAAATAGAATCATGAAAAAATATTAATATTTATGGAAATTATCTGTAAAATACCAATCTTTGAACAACAAACAAAAACCAAATTGTGATGATAATTACAAATAGCCTACTTTTAATAGTTGCAACAAATTGAAAACAGTGTAAGACATTAGAAGTGGTAAGTACTGAGCGTGTTAAAGTGGAAGGTGAAAGCAAGCTTGGGTAGGCCTACTGAGAAAAAAAAAAACCTTTAATGTATATTACTCAATTATAGAACTGAAACTTATTGTCCTCCTGAAGTCTTCTATAGTTTCTGCAGTATTGTACAAGCATTATATTGTGTTCAACGATGAGTGAAATGGGACTACTAGGCTATACAGGATTAGCAACGTAAACGCAAAAGTATAGCCAATCGCCTTAATTATGTAAGTGATCACTAGGGCCCGGATTCTTAGGTTTTAAACTATTTTGTTCCTTGCTAGCTAACTAATGTGATATTTTAACATAATATTCCGTTTCATTGTCAAGGCAGTCATATAGTCTTATAATCCTAAAACACTAAACTTCACTTAAAAGGTATATTTACCCAGGATGATCATTTCAACGGGTATTCCCGCCATCATCAGCTGATTACGACTGGCCCTCTGGCGGCGGATGAATGAGCTTGTCGATCAAGGTTCCTTGTATGCCAACTGAAGTGTCAAAGTTTAAAAGATTTTCTCGGTTCTTTTTGATGAATATTTTTTCCCAAACCATAAGATCTATTGGTTTTTCAACTTGTTTTAATAATTCAGAGTCGCCGTGGGTGAGTCGGTAGCGCGCCTGCCTTCCACTCCTGCGGCCCGGGTTCGATTCCCGGCCGGGTCGGGAATTTTTCAGTAGTGAAAAATCCCTTTCCCGGGTTCAGGACTGGGTAGGTTAAGTCTTAGGTTAAGATAATGCACATTGTGCGCGATTCCTTAATTATAATTATAATCCTAAAAATGGCTAAATAAGATGTTAGAAACTAAAAATGGCTATGACTGTTTTTCAAGCAAAATGCGATAAAATAACAATAATAATTATAATAATTAATCTAATTATTATTGTTCTACTAAAAATTACTTTTTCTATGTCTGCCTGTATTTTGCATCTTGTTCATTGTTGCCAGTATATTATTTTGTAAGATAAAATAAAGCATTGTGTTTTGTAGATTTGTCGTTTTGTATCCCATTGTTTCGGCAAAGGAAATGTTAAGTGCACCGAAATCCCCGGTTTCTTTAGAAGCAAATTAAAAGCATTCTTAGCAAGCTTACACTTGCAGTTTATTAGAAGTGTTCGCTTCAGCAAGACGCCGAAAGTGATGTATTCTAAAAGTTGATTGATTCATCGAAAAACGTTCTTGTTGAGCTTGTGGTGGAATTGGAAATGAGAGGGGTAGTTCTAAAATCAAGCAAAAAGTATCTCTAAACTTTTGTGGTTCAGAGCCATGGAAATTTAAGTTAAAATAAAATGAATTAATATATTTTTCAATGTGTTTATTGTACTTATAAAAGTGAAAGTTTAAAGATAATCTGAAAACGGTAAAAAAACAAACTATTTTAATGTTTAGAAAACTAAAAAAGGGCTTATAAAAACCTAAAAATCCGGGTCCTAGTGACCACATTTTGCCCAATGGCAAAAGGCATTCGTTTGGGAATCTACGAGCTCAGTCTGCGATATTGGCTCGACAAAAGCAACCATTAAAAATGTCAGAGCAGTTATCACTTCATGTTACTATTTAATCTCTACAAAAGAAAACGTGTTATTTGGTCAAAATGTATTGATCTAGGTTCATTAGTTGCAATCTATATGGTCAGTACCTGATTGGTTGAATTTGAATTTACTCACAGGGGAAAGGAATGTTCGTCCTGGACAAAACCGAAAACTGAAAAATATACCTGATACAGGTCTATTATATTCCTGCATTGTGAAGAAATGTACAAACAACAACTATGGAGTAATAATTTTTCTTACTTAAAAGTTGAAATGGGAATATAGACCTATTTGTCTTCCAGCGAATACACATTACCCTCTCAACAAACAAGAACCATTTTGGGCTATGATTTTTCTGAAAGTTTATCATAATGGAATTCAGTATGAGTAATCTTTAAATTAAAATAGTGGTGCAAAATGTCGAAATATTCCCCAGAAAACAAATGACTTGTGTAAAATTGTTGGTGCAGTTCATTCATTTTTCCAAACAGCTATTGACCCGCTATTGACCATTGCAAAGTGAAACGTATGTGTTATTATAAGCAATTATCAAGCGAAATCATCAGTGGGATCTAAGTTTGAAATACACAAACAAAATTTCAGTGAAAGATCTGGTTATCATGAGTGCCAGTAGTAATACAAAGATAAACACATTTTACAAATAAGTTAATATATAGATTTTCTATGTTACGAATTTAGAAATCAGTAGCAGTGAAAAGATTAAGGTGTAGAGAGCATGGCTCGTTATTCCGAGTATAACCATAGGCTTAACAATCTTTTTCTGCAAAAAACGTCCATGCCAGACCGATGCCATAATCAAATCTGATCTCTTTAAAGTGACAAATTTAATCTTGGTCAATCTTGGGAAGGAAATCACTCAATGTAGAAGACAACTGAATGTAAGTTATAAGTTAGTTTAAATAGTTCACGCCACTTATTGTGATCACTTCGGGATGCAGCTAATCTGATAATATTAACTGACTGATAACAGTAACCGATGGAATTAAATGAATGTTATTTATTCATATATAAGATAATACACTACAAAACAGAATTAAAAGATATTTATTCACAAAACGTAACTGTGAATAATGAGCCACTCATAGGCTAATACAGTAATAAACTGCAAGCAACTATTTTTCAACCAGAAACAAAGTTTCAAATTTTTACTTTCCTATAGGAGTCTATTTACCAATACTCCGCACTCAGTTACGAGTGTTTTTGGAAGTCTATACTGATCTGTGGTGAACACCGCGTAGCAACATCTAACGCCTTCTTAGAAGTCTTTTCATTTTACACTAGCCATCACTGCATGTCAACACTGTTATCTTCATAAATCAAAAGCTGCAGCTTAACTGTGAGGTGAAACATGTTTTATTGCTTAAAAAAGAAAGTTAGGTAATTTCACCCCCTCGAACTGGGCATCCTGTGAGCTGGGTACAGTATTGCTACCTCCAGTACAACACAATACAGTTGAGTTAGAAACCAAACACTTAAAAACGAAGTTACGAATAACGCACAGTACTTGGAAATAAAAACGCAAAAAGGAAAGTGTGAGAACATAAACCGAATATTTGATAAAAATAAAGAGCATTTTTTTCAATGTATAAGTATTAATCCATACGGGACTTCATATAATTATGAGATAACGTTACCCGGCTGATAACATTAACCACGATTACATTTAGCGGTTTTCACTGTACGGTAAATTTCGGATTTCGTACTTGGTATTAACATTACCAAGAATACGAAGGAAGTTACAAGTGAAGAAACCTCAGCAAATAGGTCTATAAGTGAGGATCAAGTGTATGTCCATTTGACTAATTGCTGTTGCTCTTTAAAGATGAATGTGATCTTCGTGTGACGTTATTAAGATTGGAATGTGCAGAGAAGATGCTTATCAGCGTGACTGTGAGGCAGGCACGCGCACTAATGGTTCACAACCCATTGCAGTTCAAGGAAAAAATTTTCTATTCAGATTACACAGCCCAACAAAAAATATATATTTTTTTTGTTTCTCAGATGTTTTACCAGATTTTGGCTATACTTAGTGTTCTTATTCCAAATATCTAAACAGTATATCTAAACAGTTTTTCTCTACCAGCTCTACTTTTATATAGATTTTATTCGTGAACTCTTAGTCTAGCGAAACAAAATCTTGCTTGATAATATAGCTAGTGAAGGTTCTTGACCATACTTTGGATCCGTAGGACGAAAACTGTACGAAGTACAGAAAAACTAAAAGCTGGATTATTATTTGGCCCTCAAATTGACAGCTCATAAGTCATAAACGACCGTACAATATGTGATAATATCAATTTTTTTGAAAGACCCCACGTTATTGTAATGTTAATGTAATGTTAGTGTATTGCTTTCTCGCTTATACGGAGTATAGAGAAAGTATTGTGATCGTGACAAAAAATCGAAGTTGAGTTAACACCGGGAGAGCACGTTTCATGAAGCCTAGAAACCGAAAAAAGTATTTTTGGAATGACGTCTGTCCGTCTGTCCGTCTGTCCGTCTGTCCGTGGACAAGCACAGCGGGTAAACGGCTCGTTGTATTTACTTCATTTTTTGAATTAAGAACTTTTTCGAAATTTTGTCGAACCGCCCAGAAATTTAGTTTTACAACTGAAATATTAAGGGGACTTTTCATGAAAACTTTTTAAAAAAAATTGTTTTTTGAAAAAATGGCTCTAACGATTTTAATAAAAATTTAGAATTGTAAAGTCTTATCTGTGACTAATAAAATGGCTATATCCGTATTTCCGCAAAAATGACTTAAGGGGCACTTTACTCGTATCCATTTTCAGTTTTTCTAGATTATATCCATTACAGTAAGTGATACATGAAAACCTACCACAGTAAAGTTGTAGAGAAAATTAAAATGGACATTTTTTGTTTAAAACATTTCTTTATATAATTAATAGATATCAAGATAAAAACGAAATAAGTACAGCTTAAATGCGAATTTCAGAACATACATATCAATTAAAATATGAATGGCATTTTGTTGCCACTAGCAACAAGAAAACTATAGGCCTAATGTACTTATTGTTGTGAAATGCAATCAGTTTAGCTCAGTCGCATTGAACACACTAAACCAATTACAGCGATGTGGTAGGCCTATGGGCTAACAGGGAAGAGGTCCTGAGTTCAAATCAAACCTCGTGGCCGCCCAAATTGACTTGGGTTTTTCATGGTTACCTCGCAAAAGCAAACGCCGGGTTTATAGGACTTGCTTATTTTCCATAACTCATCGCCGCTACGTCACTGGATATTATAATCGTTTAAACTGAATGCCACATACGAAGACATCACTAAACAATAGAAACAGATGACGCGAATGAGTTGTTACAATAGACTAATAGTTCACGCAAACATACTAAACACATTACATGACCTACAATGCAGTTAAAGCGTGCAATATAACCTAAGTAGTAGTAGTAGCAGTAGGACCGCCGGCGTGGTCTTGTGGTTAGCGTCAGATCCGTCGGTCCGGGTTCGATCCCCGGTACATCCTTGGATTTTTCTGAGGTTGAGGGGTCTGGTAGGGGTACACTTCCTCGTGATTCAAATTGAGGAGCTACTTGATAGAGAAGTAGCGGCTCCGGTCATGGAAACCACCATTAACGGTCGTGGGGGTCGGCATGCTGACCACATGCCCCAACCCTGCCATCTGCCTGTGGTAGATGACACACCGGTCGGTTGGTAGACCAAATCCCTAAAGGAATGTAGTGCCACGGAGTTTAGTTTTAGTTTTAGTATAGCGAAATTCAAATATAAGTCGCCCCTTAAGCTCCGTCCATTCGATATTCACATTTGCATTTACTGTGTGATGTATTTTGTTTCTGAGCGAAGCAGAGTGACCAACTGTCCTTGTATTGGTGGGTGGGTTGGGTGGTGCCGATTTATCCCAAGGTGCGACTTATATTTTAATTTTCCCCTTAGTAATACTAGTAGTACTAATAATATGCAGTTTTACTGTCATTCATTATTATTATTATTATTTCACGGTAAAAGCATTAAACATGAAGATCGACTCTGATGGTTTCCGTTCTAGATACTTCTTAGTTTTATGAAACTGTAATAAATAAAATTTAATTGTCTCTTTAATTTAATTTTTTCTGTGCTAGCCTTTAACACGTATATGCGAGAAAGTTTGTGCAACGTATTTTTGCACCATTTATTTCTTCACGTGATTTAGAAGCTAAAAAAGGCACTGTTTTTTATTTACATCAAACGTAAAATGGATTACTATGCACAATGGCAATACCATATCTCACAAACTAAAGCTGTTAGCGCAAAACTAATGGCACATTTGGTATCAGCGACCTAAATATACCCAAGAATAGGTATAAATTCTAAGACACCAAAATTGTTGGCCTGTGTTATCCTGCAGGGATGTTATGCTGAGTGGACGAGGAACTTGCTATCCTATTTCTTCAAATAAACGTTCCATCTAGAGGAAATACATAAACTGGAAAGTATATCACTAGAAAGTAGGAAGAATGTTTGTGTAATAAGATTCTAGTATCAATACTAGCAGTCTCCATAGTCTAGAGGTTAGGATGCCGATTCCGGATAAGTTCAGGTACAACTAATTCCCGGCACCTATTCGGTCTTTTCCGAGGATAGGAAGGTGTGAAGCGCGGTGCACCTAGCTTTGCGAGAACAACAGGGAATACTTATTAAAGAAGTATTAGTTCCGGTCAGGAAAACTATTAATAAAAGCCAAGGAGAGTCGATTCTGCCATATACCAGTGAAACCAAAAGGCATGGTGGATCTATAGTCCTTTCACATTCGCCAGAGGTTTCAAGGCCAAACGTAGCACGGCTATGATACCCCCACTTACCGTGCTCATATGACATCATACCCCTCCAATGCCAGTCACATGACAAGCCAGTAGGGAGTTCCCCCTTGGTGTCGTATGAGTGTGTGTGACAGCGCAGCTCCTCTGCGCAAAGGGGAATACTGTTGACTGCTATCAGTGGGGGCATATTAGACGTGAGAAGTTGTGGCCTTGAAACCTCTGGCGAACGTGAAAGCACTATAGCACCATAGAGTTAATTTCCATCGTATTCATTCCGCCATGGGAAAGATGCTTCAGCAATACTCAAATCACAGATTCCTTCACTTGGGCTCGAGATGAAATTAGAGTTGACGAACGTTCCTTCTATGTGTCCTTCCCGGATTCATAACTTATGACAAAAAACAAACCGTATGGGAAATGCTAAAATGCGTGTTTCACTATTTGTATTATAGAGTAATAATGCTAGGTTTGAAAAAAAAATCGACCGAAAAGAGAATTTTATCCAATACAAATTTTATATCCCTTTCAACAATATCTTCAACTCGGGGTTGAATTGTAAATAAAGTAAAAGATAAGTAATTAATTTTCCATGTTTTGAAGTACTTTCACCATGTCTTAATGAAACTTTTAAAGGGAATGAATTAAAAAACACCTTAAGTTAACAGTGAGTTTCCACATTACGAAATAAAAATGCTGGCCAAATTTTATATATTTATGGCTTCAGCGGTTTCGGCTCGGCGATAATGAATCAGTCAGGACAAGTACTTATAGAAGCTCTCATAAGCTTTAAAGATTATGCCTGGCTATCGATGGTCTAATCCAGGACTTTCGACATGAAAGAGGATGGAAGAAGAGAACTTGAGCTAAAGTTGATATTAAAACAATACCTTCAACTCGATAATTTACTCATCTACTTCAGTTTTTAATGGGAAGATCTATCTTACAAGTCCTTTTCTACGAAATTATTGTCTTTTAAATAATGTTTTATTTCCTTGTTTGAAGTCAACTCAGTCCAGAGAACATTTTATTTCAAAAGACTTATTGAAAGTTAAGATTGGTAGTATGGGGCGGATTATTTCTGCAAGTAGGAGGAGATAAAAACAATGAATGATTTACTGATTCAGACTTTTAAAATGATGCAATCTTCACAGGAAGATGTATAAAAAATGAGGGTAGCATTAATCTACGAAGAAAAATAAAAATGTTACCTCACTGTCAAAATGATCTCAACTAAAACCAACCCCCTTACAAAGTTGAACTCCTTCCTCCTACCCGCGTCAACCCAACAGTTCCGGCAACAGGTGGGTTATTCTCCCCCATTTGCCACCCTCAACCACCCCTACTTCCACCCACGCACCCCAAACTACGCCCCACTATACACTCACCATTCAATGCGTTTTCTACCCCTTCTTGGTTCATCCTCTGCTCCCGCACCATCGTTCAACCAAGCCTTTCTAATTACATTTCCGCTTCTGTTCTCGGCGACTGCCCTCAGTGCTGGCAGACTGCTGGACGGTACAGCTAATGAATGATAGGCAAGAGCGAGAGAGGCAACTTCATTACGTTACCTGATATCAGAGGACTGGAAAATTCAGCTAGTTAACGTAGTACACCGGAAGAAAAGACCTATCCTTGCTCTTCGCCGGATATGGTCCATAGCGAAGTTGCGATGATATGCTGTGTGTGCATTCAACAATAACGAAAAGCCACTGCCAGAACGTGGAAGAAGCATCTTCAAGTTAATCATTCTTCTCTAAATTCACGCTTTAGTGAAGTCCATCCACTCATGAAAGTTAACAATTCGATCCAGTGAGGCAGCACTTGACAGCCATGGAGGAAACAGCGGAACGAAGAGGTAGGACGCGAAAGAATACCAGTTTGGATTGTGTTTCCTTTATTACTGGAAGTACATGACTAAATACGTATACTTAGATAGTTGGAAAAGTAGAAAGCACTGAATTTAAGAAATTGGAACTTTCCTAACTCCATTTCTGAAATTATAAACATGGACTAAGATTTTAGATTCATTTCATTATTAGAATCAATTCGTTTCAGTATTGTCATCTCATAAAAGTATAATTCAATGTAATCTTACAATGTAAGAATTTGACCTCCCTTGAGACACATCATATTTTGGATTCTAGCACTAGGATTGGGGTATTTTACAATTACTGTGTAAATTAATCTAAATTACTGAGAAGGTTAAACATTCAAATAATGAATTTCATTGTTGTTCTTTGAGGGAATATTTTACAACACAATAACAAATTCATCATTATTGCAGTACAGAAATTTTTACCTTCTTGGAAGGAAATTTTTCAGAATTACAACTTAGATAACAATATGAAGAGTCAAGAATAATCATTAAGAAACACACAAAAGAAACTACTCACCTTTATATGATGCCAACTTGAACTATGGAGCCTGGAATGGGACGTTCCAAACTGAAATAAAGAAAATGAATTTTATTTTTATTAAAATAAATGTTTCATAAAATTAAATATTGTAGACGAGCTGCATCCGACAGCTGAGGATATTAAAGAAAGTCTACAGATTCCCGCCAAGTTGGGTCAATAGTATATTACGATACAAGTGCCGTAAGGCATGATTACGGATCGAGGAAATAGTTTGAAAGCACGAGGAGCTTGCGCCGAGTGGTTTCAATTTTCCGATATCCGTAATGCGCTTACGGCACGTGTATTGTATGCTATTTTTTGCACGATGATTATTTATATCAATTTAATTATATTAATTGTGATATTACCTGAAAATATTATGTATATACATTCTTGAAGAGAGATGTTTATTTCAGAAAGTGATTCGCATGTGTTTGTTGTTATGGGAACCGAATATTTGTGCTGAGGGCCGTGTCCATATAGACTTGTATTATGAAGTGTATCGTAATGAATTATGACGTAGCGCAGGCACCGTAAGTAATATAACAGCACCGCAACCGGCCTTAGCAACAAGACTGTGTGGGAATGTCAACTTACGATCCATGTAAACAACGTTCGTAAGTACCACTTACTAGCTAAGGAGTGCAAAAAATTAGTTAAAAAGGTGTGGATATTTTCCAGAAAAAAAGTTGGGCATATGGAACATCTTGAAAAAGCTAATCTTTCACATGATGGATGCCAGTGCCAACGCTTCAATAATGAGTCATTATCTTAAAATTTGTGATACATGGGTAATGAACGCTTTGCACTGAGATTTTTTTGATATGTTTACTGATAAAATTATTCTATTTTAAAATCACCTATTAGGTAACTACAATATCATTATCACGTGGAATTCATATTCAGAACATTGTCACGTCTTGTTTTTTTACAATAATAATAATAATAATAATAAGTTAAGGCCATGGGGCCTTATCTTCCACTCAACCAGGATAAACAGAAAATACATTTAAAAATTCTACAAAAAACAAATACAACAGACATCATACACAATAATACAAAATGCTAAAAATAGAATAATAATACAACATTGATCTGCCTATATTAAAACATCAGACAAAAATGCCTCCAATAATATGCCGAGAAAACAAAGTGAATTAAATAATTATAATATAATTGGATGTATGTATAATTATATTATAGTATAATATACACTAAAAATGAAACTTAAAACTAAGAAATTAATAAATAGAAGCAATATAGGCTAAGTGCTATGAAAATAGTGTACAATATAAATTTACCTAGGCTAGTTATCATTCATTCATTCTAGTTATCAGCGAGACTTTGAGCTAAAAATCTGTAAGCTCCGACTACCTCTGATGTCCGGTGGGAGTTCCAAGTGCGGGTGATGGCTATAGTGAATATGTTACAGGTAATGATCTTTGCTTGAATGTTTGGCAATCTTCGGTATTCCGATGGCACCACATTTTAAAATCTTTCAGTTTACTTTTCTAACTGACAAAACATTCAATAGAAGAATTTGTTGTAGGTTTCCTGTGCATTAGCCCAAATGCTCCCTACTCTATATATTTGAGTATAGTGGAGGCTAAACCTATGTAGACAGTCGGGATGCTTTGAGGATTAAGCCATTGTCTGGTACTTAAGGAGTGGTATGGTACTGACTGAACGGCACTCGTCTGGTGCCCCACGTGGAGTCATAGCTAAAATGTCAAAAATTCAGAAATGAGCACTGATTGGTTGCACACGAAATTCTATTGGCTGTCAGGCAAGTTCAACGCCCAAGAAACTCGCTGAAAATCCAGAATATACAACTCTATTGTCCAAGACACCCTCATTTCAAGTTATTTACTGCGGATTATAAGGGTCTGTCGGCATTGCCTTGAAGAAAGTTGTATATGTAGAAGTTGCCTCCACTATACAAATATATTTCTATATTAAATGCTGCACATTTATTTCGCTTCCACTCTCTACTATTTACGATTTTTATAATATTTTGCAATAAATATTTATTATTATGTTACCGTCGCAATTCTTATTAATACTGCTGAAAGTAATGCTACTACTACTCTGTTGCCATCGCCATTGCTGCTCCCAAACACCATAAATGTCACGTGACCTTTTTCTAATATTACCAGTTGACAAAGAAAACAAATTAAGTTTCGGCCAAAATGAGTAGGCATTTAAGGATATTGAAAACTAAGATTAATGCCGGTTTGGAATTTATTTTCCCTTGACTTTGGAATAACAACGTATAATGAATGGAAATAGGCTGGAATGACTTACTGTCGGAGAAGATCTTCCACGACAAAATAAACTCAAAATGTATCTACGATTGCTCATGCAACTGTTGCTATTGATTTTACTTTTTCTGGTAGATTAATTCACACTGGTGTTTCAATAGTACTATTAACACATGTATATCATGGTGTTCCTGCTGGTTTATTCTTTACTTTTATAACAGTTCTCGGTTTTACGACCATTACAATACTGGATTCTAAAAGAACGAGAGCTGCAAACAAGTTATACTTAAGACCTCGTAGTTCATATTTTTCTGCTCACGAATTTAAGTGTCATGCTAAAAGACATTATTTTCTTAATAAACTTAACTGTGAGAAGTGAGAAGTTGGATAGTTAAAATGTTCATGTATGCAGATGCAAATCATAGGCCTATAAAACGCAGACCTTTACTGCGATTATTGTAATACTAGTTACTAGTTACGTTCCAATTTGAAGAATAATTTTGTGGCCAACGACACTTTTCTTATATACTTTGAACTCGGGGCTGTATTACGTCAAGTGTTTATGAGACGAGTGGCGAAAGTAATTTAGTTTATAAAGTTAAATTATTACAAGCTACTTTTAATAACTGAAGAAATAAAAAAATCTCACTGCTCCTACTTTATCCAATCAAACTTTCCTCCAGTCCTCCTCGAAAAAATGTTTCTCAACTAAAATGAGGCGCCGAAACTCATATTCCTTTTAAGTGTTACGTTGTTTGAAACTTGGGGAACCCATCACACAAGTTTGATGAAGTTCCAGAGGAAGAAATGAACGGGAGAGGATGGAACTTCAGAATGCTCAAACTTATAATAGTATATCAATTCTTACATTTTTCAAGTAGCACTCGAAATTCAATAAAACTCTTTCTGGCGTTCGTTTATAGGTCAGCACATCCAGTTACCTTTGGAACCATTACAGTACTGTGTAGAAACTGTTTCTATAAAATATCGACTTGTCAATAGCTGTCACCGACAATATTACTTATACTTTTCGGTTATTATTGGTATAGTCTAGTAAATAGTACGATTCGAAATAGATAAAACAATATTTTCCTTTATTTCAGCTTTGCATCCCACTGTGAAGGATTCATAGACCAATGTATACCAGGGAAGGAAGGATCACTATGAATCACACTGAGACACATCACCTCCAAGACGAGTGAGGAAACATCAAGGGATTACGTGCCTTAGGGATAGAACCCGGACGACAAGAATGAGATCCCATATCTTAGCCATATCTGTGCCATTTCATCCAGTAAAATAATTTTTCAGACTAAAAAAAAGTGTGCGTGGAACGCCTCGCGACAGAAGTGAAACCTGTTTTAATTTTTGAATTTTGGATTATTGGATTTTTTGAATTTTGGATTGTTGGACTTATTTTTTAAATTTTGGATTTTTGGACTTTTTAATTTTGGAACTTTGAATTTTTTAATTTTGGAATTTTGGATTTTTTAAATTTTGGATCTTTGAATTTTTTAAATTTGGATTTTCGATATTTTATTTTTGGATTTTCGATGTTTTAATTTTGAATTTTTGAATTTTTCAAACTTTGAATAAGCCTAATTATTGAGTTGATTGTTTTCTGTGCAGTCCGTTCCGTCACTAATTTCGTGACGATTTTGAGCGTTACATTAATTTCGTGACGATTTTTGAGCGTTACACAAGCTCTGGATTTACCCCTACCGCGGCTAAAGAAGTTTCACTTCAAAATCCTACAGTTTTTCTTCTTAATTACTATAGTAAAATGAGAGAAGATTAATTTTATTATTTTGTAGCACTGTAGTCACATCACTAGCTGTGTGTTACGTTATAGCTCCCATCAAATCACTGTGATGGCACGGGTTCTAATTTTGCTTTAACGTCTACTTTTTAAACATAGTTCCATTGGCCTTCAATTCAACAATCAACAATCTTCCTTAAACTCTACTAACTGTGACATGGTGTGACTTGAGGCTTTCTCGGAATGAATAATGGCGTCTCGGTCTTTCAACCAGGTAAGAGATTCTTTCCTAGCTATCTCAGAATTTCTCCCAGAAGATGGCAGCGAAGGAAGCTGCCGAAAGCTAGGAAACTATAATAATAAAATGTGTAATAACAGTAATCAATAAAATAAAAATAATAATACAATTCTCACCTTTACTTGGATGAGAGCCCGAGAAACCGTTATTCATTCATCTCTGACATGTTGGTTCACCTTATCCGGACAATATAATTCAGCCTTATTCGGCTAAATTTTTCTCTTAAGCTACTTCCTCTTTTCTTGTTATAATTACCGGACAGAAGACTAAGGCTTTGTGTAATTGAACTATTTTGAGACCTGAATACAAGTACAGTATTTAAAAACATATATTTAATTTAAATTATAGATGATTATATGCATTTAACGATTATGTACACTAGGAAGGATTTTAAAAATTACGATTCTACTGATCTTATCGTAATTCTGGTAAGAATCTTACCCCTGTCGAAAATGCATCACTATTTTCTGATACACGGAGAAATTCCGAATCTTGCTCGCCAAAAACTGATTCTTACTGCAAGCACTGCTGGGGTTAGGTGCATCGAAATGCGTGGTAAAAGGAAAATGCGAGGGTGAGTCCGAAAGTGAGTTTCCCCTGGCGACTGTGCACAGAGGTGTGGATGAAAGAAAAAAAATATATAATGGGACATTATACCTTTATTTTTCCACATAACTACCACGTAAATTGAGACATTTGTCATATCGCTTTATAAGCTTCAAAACGGCCTCCAGGAAAAAAATCAGGACTCTGCGGTCCCAACCAAGAGTTGCAATATGGTTTTGCGTTGCCGTCGCCGAGTGTAGTCTCGCATTGTCATCCAACAACAGAACGCCAGATTGGAGAAGGCCAGGCCGCTTTTTCCAAATGGCCTCCTTCAATTTCGATAGGGTATGACAGTACCACCTAGCAGTTATGGTTCCATCCTCCAAAAAGTCCAGCAACAAAACCCCTTGTCCATCCCAAAACACTGTGAGGAGCACCTTACCTGCAGAAGGCGTTGTTTTGAACTTCTTTCGGACAGGTGATGACGGATGTTTCCACTCCATAGATACGGCCTTCGATTTGGGCGTTAAATGGTAGATCCACGTTTTATCCCCCGTCACAATCCGAAACAGAAAGTCATTGCCATCACGATGGTGTATGGGTGTCTTTCGCGTTCAACCGATGTCTTTTTTTTTTACCCCATTGCTGTTCGATTTCCTGGGGAAAAATAAAGGGGAAACTTATTTTCGGACTCCCCCTCGTATGTTCATTTTTATTTAACACTGTGTCCATTTTTCAATTAACATTAGATGGGCTACCAATTTGTCTTTGTTTTATGCTGACTCATATAATGCAGTGTACAATTCGACAGTGATATTAACATTCCTTCTAGAAGGACGTAATCGTACTAAAATAACGCACTGGAAACTGTAAGGTACGAGTCTAAGCTCCCTGCTGGTGCGCGTTGAACGTTCCGTCATTAATAAATACCTTTTTAATATATGGAATACAGGGAAAACTAATAAAACTGCCTGAAAAGTAGTTCGAGTTATGTAACTGGCTACAAGAAGCGTGAGTCTTCTGTTCTAAGAAATTTCACATACAAAAAAAGAACCATATTTTCTGACGTTGTTAAGGGAACACTGTGAAAATATGGGTATATATCTTCCCTTAATTACAGTTCAATTTACAGTTTTTAACCTCCACAGGTTACAAGGCACGTATGTTCTTTTATTAAATTTTGCAGAAGATTAAAGTATATATTTTTTCCCTTTACATTTCGCGATTACGTGACCACCTACTATGTAAGCCCCAGGTAGTTGCTCCGAAGGGTAAGAAATGGACGTAGAGAAAACTCATAAACGAAATAAGCTTTTCTCATTTCTCAACCTCCTCCAAAAAACGTTTTCTGTTGCAATATCAAATCCAATCGTTAGAAATTACCTAGGGTACATATATTCAATTTATGTCAAATCACTATAAGCATTATTAAATGGCTTACGTTTCGCTGTGGGCGCACAGAAGCTACTCCTACCATAGAAGCATCGAATATTTTTCAATTTCAATGAAAAATATCAGCCCCTGCTCGGTATTTTCCTCTGCTATACTTTTTCCAGTTTATTGGCTACAGTTCTTCTTCATTCAGCGGGCCATATGGGGATTTGGAAGCCATTAATAGATGTATGTCGAGGGTAGATAAGCCCTCCAAGGGGATCGATATTTCCTCCTTTCCGTGAGGCACAGCCTATTCTCAAATATAAATAAGTTCATGAAACATTCCAAGTTTCACAGCAGCCATATTCTACTCTATATTCGTGACATCGTAGACTTTTTTTAGGTTCTTGTAGTTCTAAACTTAATTTTTGATCGATTAAAACGCTCCCATTTACTTTTTTTCTGTTTTGCTTCCTTCACCCTACTTATTCTTCTTTCAATCCCTATTTTGTTTGATATGTTTTCTTGCATTGTTTCAGTATGTCCGTCTCTTTCTTCCTTTAAACGCCACCTTCGATTTTTGATTCTCTTTCTCTCCACATCTGCTTCATTTTTTCTTTATTTCTTAATCCGTGTCTTTATTTAACTTATTAACTTTTTAATATTTTTCCATCAGAATTTCATGCTGTTTATATATATATGAATGTAGTCTACTCCAGAAACGCACAATAAAATTAGTGTGTTATCAAAAAGTTTTTAGTAGTAATCTAAGATCTTTTACAATTTTACGCATTCACTATGAACCAAATTTAGAAGTATGTGTTATTTGACAATTTTCATAAAAATCGCGACAAAGTTAGTCCGGTATTTGGTGAATATAAAAAGAAGAGGAATCTTTACTTAATCAACAACTGCTGGACTTAAGTTCACTTCAAGTCTCGGCCCAAGACAGGTCTTTTCGTAGAAATCATCCTGATTTAACTGTAATGAACTTATATTTAATATTAAAAATTAGATACAATATTCTCTGGCTTCATCGACAATTACTTTGTTAGCTCTTAAGTTACTTTTAATTCTTGAATTAACACTGTATTTGTAGGCCTAAATACTTTATAGTAAGAAGTACTCTAACAAAAAAATTTTTTATTTGTTTTTCGGTCTTAAATCATCTCAGTGTTATTGTTAGTTCCATGATATGAGCAGTCCCAGGTTTGATCTTTGCGAGAGCTCAAATGTTAACGGCGCTGGTGCTGGAACTCGTGATTTCTTGGTCGAACTTATTCAACTTCTTTGCGGCATTATGACCCTGACATCAAATCTGCCAGTTTCAGAAATGAGCATCAGGATCAATCCTAAAGATATGGATTGTCTAAAACTTCAGAAGCCTGAACTACAGAAACCCAAGGGAACGCCTCTACGATTATATAGAAAGGACTTTAATTTTATTGCAGTTTAATCATCGCATAAATATTAATGATATCCAACGACAATAACAATTCTCGTTATTTTAATTCCATGAACTATGTCGTGTATGCCAAACCCAAGGATTGATTTTTATTGCACCATTGCTCTCATTTAAATTCCCTGTGAAAAATAAAACTCTCATTATAATGTTTTGCTGCAATGCTCTGTTTTCATTACTGTTTATTGCAATTGCAGCTCAACCAAACGTTCTGACTAATGAGTTAATATAATATCACGTTATTAATATAAAGTCTTTATCAAATACACACCGTGATCATATTACATAAGCTATATTTTATGCAACTCTCAACTGCAATATGTAACTAACGCTATTTAAAAAATTGCAGTTTGACACAATAAACAGGGGGAGATGGAAGGGAGCTTAAAACACTTTAATCTCGCAATATTATGGTAATGGGCAATATGCTATAAACATTGTAGCGTTTTAGATGCAATTCAATACTTTACTGTATGCTATAAATTCGACTCTGTTATTATTAATCGTTCTAATTTCAAAAACAGTACAGTAACATCCAATCCTGTTTAAATTTCCCCTGGAGAGCTGGTTCGATTGTTTATGGTATCCCATTCTACGTACAATCCAATGGTCACAGCGGGGTCACCGCTGAATAACACAAATGACACTACTTCGTAGCCCGGCTGGGTACGTAAACAACGTTTACCTCGAAGAAAACAATAGTAAGATAAATGAGTCACTTATATTTTAACGAGAACGTGTGACACTAATAGGTTCGTGATGACCATGCAATTCATGGGTGGTATTAACATGTCTATGCAAGGTTTCCGGCAGTAAGATTACTGAGGCTTAACCCATAAGAACTAGTCTCTCCTGAAACCCAGTAACTTAGGCATACAGGATGTATATAAAAATACGATAAAATTAGTAAAACATTCCTAATATAAAAGCATAGTAAAATTCGAAAAAGTGGAGAAATTAGAATATCTGGGAACAATAATATAGAAAAAATATATAAATTAAGTGTCGGTTAAAATCATGATAGGATTCTTTTATGCAATTCAGAAACTAATCTTCTCTTCTGTCCAGAAATCTAGAAATATAACAATTTTAAAGACAATTATCCTGCCGGTTGTATTATATGGATGTGAGACGTACTGTTCGAGATTGTAATCCGAGTGCGTTCGAAAATACGGTCCTGAGGAAAATATTCGGATCTAGAGAGATGAAAACGCGAACTGGAGAAAACTGCACATGACGAGCTTTCGTAACCTGTACTATTCTCAGAATTTATAGTAAGGGTAATTAAAATACGGAGTATGAAATGGGCTGGACATGTGGCGCGCATGGGGGAAGAAAGGCACAATCCAAAAATATTGAAATATTATAATATAAAATATTATTATAATATATATATATCCCAATGTATAATACATATTGAACAATTATAATAAAACAATATGAAAATATTAAAAGGAGCACTTTTTATTTATTATAGCCTATATGCGAAACTATATTATGAAACTATATTAAGAAAAATATTGAAAAATATTACGAAATGTATTTACAACATAACATTTTGAGTTTTGAAAAATTCTGACGTGGTACGCGAAAATGGATTTCATTTTTGTAATCAGTGTGAAATTGTGATACAGAAACGATCACCTAATCCTAAACAACAAAATCCATGCAGAACGGTGTATTCAAACAAAACTGTTGTGATTTATTTTATATCAAATGATACTTCAGTATTTATTAAACATATTTGTGATCACGATCGTATTTTCAAACTTTTATGTAGTTTTATAGAGATCGTAACAATAATTTCCTAAAACTAAACAAGAGTGGCTTATGACTACTTCTCTCCAAGCCCTTCAATTTCGTTTCAAATGTTGTAAAGAAAATAATGTGAGTGCACTACACCAGATTTTATTTGGGTTTTGTATCCTTCGGGGATACACCTAGTGCGTAGTGAGTGCAACAATGCCCAGAAGGGAGGCTCTTCTCCACAAGTGGGAGTCTTCGGTTACACCATTTAAACGGCCTGGAAAAAGGAGAATTATATATAGAAATCGAAAACTTACAGCGATTCAATCAGCCTCTAAAAGACATTTACGGAATTTCTTGCCAATAACTGGGATTTTTTTCATAACTGGCATATTTCAATTTATCCCTCAATTATTTACCGTTTTTAAATTGATAATTCAATTTCTTCATTTAAATTACATAATTTTACTAGATCTCTAAGAAAGGACAACTAGCATATCATTAGATGAAAAAAGTCTTGTTTTAGCAATACATAACTTAAACTTATACCAGATCTATTCATTATTATATTGTAGGCCTACGTATTATTTTCCTTAAAATAACTTTCATATTACTTTTTAATTTTTTCATAATAGGCCTACGTTACGTATTTACAAATTCTACGAAACCGTATTTTCAATATGAAACTATAATTATGTTCGAAACTTAAGCCACTTCAATGTGCAGCTGCTGTATTTCCCTATGAATCTTAATGTTTGTTATTAATAATTACTAAAAATAAAGTACTGATATACAGCCTATTAAGTTAATAGGCCTCTCAAAAATAATAATGGTAATAGATCCAACAATAATACTAATTTATAATCATAATATTAGTAAAATAAAAAAAATCAAATAACACAACGGGCTCTGCTGTAAATATAACAAAAATCACATTTTGTTGTTTCTTCGCAGCAACGAAGTACAGTTAGGGGAAAAAAGATGTAGGTCCTACCATTTTTAGGTAAACAAAATGTGTCAACTATGACAATGTAAGGCTTAAATAACATCAGACACGAAATAATATAGGCCTATTGTGTTACGTTATATGATCGTTTTATTTTATAACTCTCACAGTCCTAATAGAACCTTAAAATTCACACTTTCCCGCGACACCTACAGGCTACAAGGTAAAAGGAATGTTTTTCCACAAATAGAATGTGAGAACTAAAGTCCCTTTAGAACTTTAGGCGAAACGAAACATCCGGCGACGTCATTGGTCTTGGCTATTATTATGCAAAGGAGGGCATTATGAATCGAAAATATTTGCGAACTTATCCAATAGTAGGCTATGCTATTTTTATAATTTGCATGTTAAATCAAATTCCTTTCTTTGTTAAAAAGTTAATCAAAGCAAACATACTTTACATCATGGGTGCGCATCTGTGGCACATCGTGTCACTGTGAGGTAGGGGAATTTCTCCCACTACCGTCGCCCTTGACGTCAGCATAAAGCAGTTTCGACGTGACACTGAACATGAAGAACAGGTTTCTTACGTCACACGAGGATGGGGGACTAATACATTTCCCCTCAGTTGCTCACCTATGCTTTACGTCGACAGTAATTATTTTCAAGTGTGTTCAATGTGCTTTTAGCATAGAAAATATCCTTTTCTTTTTTGATAGTTTCATTAGGCTTAGGCAGTTTATGTCATAGATCAGAGGATTATTTATAACTGGGTCATATCATTATTAATTTTACAACTTCAATATAGGCAGCTGAGGGTTGCAGAATTTCTAGCTTTTAGTGCATTCAAATATAATTCTCTCTTAATCGTAAGTGGGCAAATGTCCAACTTAGCGAGGGTGCAGACAATTTGCGACTGTAGAGTATATGCAGTTTTTAAGTTCCACAATGGGATATAGATTAACTTCTACTCTAGTTAAAAAAAAAAAAATTCAGCTTTTCCAGCTGATACTGGAAGTGCTTTTACAGTTAGGTCTACCCATAAACATCGATTACTAGGGCATTATTGGAGTCAGTCCAAAAGCAAAAGCTGTCGGATGTGCGGTGGAACACGAATTTGAAATTCAATTGAAATATGAACTGTGCTTCAAAACTATTATTATTATTATTATTTTAATACATTGAAAGTGGTGCCCAAATCCAAATCACCCACATACAAATATAGTAGAGGTAATAACCATGTATACTATAGTCCAGTTACTCATTGCATACCCAGGCGGCTTCCTTTCGTTAGGAGGAAAAGTTTGCCGACAGCTCAACCCATGTTCTTTGGTATTACCGCACCAATCAGCTAGTTACCCCAGCCAATCAAAATCTAAGAATGTCCTGTGGCGATTTTGACAGCTACTCGTCTACTCCGCGTGGAGTGAAATGCATTGTTGCAAGATCAAGTTACAGTAAACAATAACACGTGTGAATTGAATAAAGCTAAGGAAGAACTGAGGTCAGTGATAACAATGAGAGAATATTGCAACGTTGCTTTTGTTTTGGATAGCGGAAGCCCAAGACCGATTTAGTCAGATCAGTTAACATAAAGAAACACCGAAACCTTTGAAGCCGACTGGCCATCCAATGAGTAACTGCACTATACAAGCTGTTAGGTTCGACATGGTTCATTCAACTCGCGACAATCACAACGGGCCTAGGCGTGGCAAGTATTTCATCAGTAATTAATCAGCTTCATATTTCAAGTGGTATATTTATGAATCAAGTGATTAGATAATTCCGCCTATATACCACTACTATACTTAAAAAAAACAACAGCTGAAGCCTACAGGAGATATTATAAAAGATCAGTTTAATAAAACACGCTTTAAAATTAAACTTTTATTGTAATTTGTAAAAATACTGTAATCACTTCATGAAAGAAAACAGAGTAAATAACCCGAAGTGGGTTCTGATCTAATTACACTGAGCTCAATATATTCTTAGTCAAATATTATTTACAATGCTAAAAGAATAAAAATTAAAGTTTACAAAGTTAACATTGACAAAGTGGCTAAAATATATATTATACATTAAAATCATACATGAAGATTAGATCAGCAGAATATTAAAACAATATTTGTCAGTTCATGTGGAAATACGAAGCATATCTCTATGCGTGTCTATGTATAGCCTATATGTACACTTGGAGAGAAAAACATACAAAAAGACTGCTCCTCTTCTAAGTGCTATACAGTTATTTACTGAAATAATAAGCGTAGATTGAAAATTTGTCTAGGTTGATAATGAATAAAGCTCGGTGAACTTTTCTTCTGAGATTTGAGCAGAATTTCTTGAATTTGAAATTGAAGCTTCAGCTTTCGTTGTTTATATTTCTGGTGAGATGCATTTCGACGTTCACTTGATTTAATCAGTAACCTATGGGTGTTGAAACAGATAGCAGTCCTACTGTTCTACGAAGAAAATCTACGAAAATCAAAACCTACGATGCTGGAAACATCCCACATTCTTAGAACCTTCCACAACGAGTGCATTCCATTTGATCTACGACGAATTACGCAAACAAGACGAGAAGTTTTTTAGTTTCACTAGAATGAATCGGTTCGTCCACCTTCTACTAATGATTAGGGAGAAAATAAAAGTGGATAAGAATGTTAAAAATACAAATAAGGCCCTAGTCCCAGTGTGGAGGGCCCGTTCACGCGATTTGCAGATTTGCACGGTCGATGTGTGTGTGTGTGGTTTTTTTTTCAGCGAAGTTGTATGACCAACTGTCCTTCTTGTACATTGCGTATGTGCCAAGTTATATCTCCAACGTGCTTTTTGGTGTTTAGTGACAGGTTCTGTAAAGGTGTCATAGTGGATCACCCGCATGGTATGTTGTGTTTAGTAACAACTGCTGTTGGGTAATGGATAGTGATATAAGTTTAGTAGGGCATACTGAATTTTCCCTTTTCGTAAATGCGCCATATTATAAGTCCTGCGTGCTTTGTAGTGTTTATTGACAGGTTCTGTTAGGTTATGAACAGTGATATTAGTTTAGAAGGGCATATTGAATTCTCTCCAAACAACGTAAATTCCAAATTGGAAAAAATCAAACGTGTTTGGTTGTGACTGCTTAACAAATTAAACGAAAAGAAATGCCGCTAAACCATTAGTGTTACATCAAAAATGTATGGTACTGGAAAAGTTGTAGAAATATTTCAATCTAGAATGGAAGTATCTTCAAAATTGGATAGCACGAATCGTTTGGTTAGAATCATTGAAAGAAGCTGAAAATTTCATGAAGCAGTCACCATCTTGAAACGGAATAAAAAATAAAAATCATTATATAGACGTAGCTTTTAATAACTTGAAGGAAAATTTACAACAAATTGGAAGAAAATCTAACCACGCGTTTGGTTGTAACTGCGTAACAAACAATTTTACTAAGAAAAATACGAAATACCGAACGGTCTAATTAAATCAGGACTTCATTCCACTCGGTTAGTAACATAGCTGTATATTCATTATTACTTAGAATACCGTTGCAATAAATTCCTTACTTACAAACAGACTAATAACACTGTCTTTTTTCCTTCTTCTTCTACTTCTACTTCTTCTTCTTCTGCTTTAATATCCCACTTTACTTTACCTGCTCCCCTCTTTGGTACTTGCAAATCACGCCCTTAGGGAAGGGGAAGCTTTATGGATTATTTAAGTTGAGGACCACGGAGGGACTCCCTGGTGTATGATAAGCACAACACATTGCCTTTGACTACACAAACTAGCACCGATAACGGGTAAGGAACGGTGGGTTAAATATTAAATAAATCATAATCCATAATTCGTCTTTTGCTAATATCAAATATACGGAAAACACTGTACTCAGATTGGCCGGTCACAAGGTTTAAAGCCGCGACTTCCTTTTAATGTAAGTAGGCCTATATGTCGTTACTTCCTCAATCAGTTCATAATAAAACTATGAAGTTAAAAGAAACTGTTACAGTTTGAGGAATGATGAATATCTGAACTATTTTAAGGAAGATCGGTTTAATTTTTTTCCCCACGATGTTCTTATAAAGCCTTTAAATATTTTGTTTAGATTTGTACCGTCTTATTTTGCAGCCGTAGAAATTATAAAAAGACCAAAGAAAACATCCATGGTAAAACATGAGCTTAACAATTTTCCTGGCACGATCTTGCTTCTTATAATATGGTGATTATGTCAACGCACATGATGAGGATGATAATTACAATAAAGAAATGGGGAGTGGGGAGACATGCCAAGCGTATTCTCTCTACCTCTATCTCTCTCTCTCTCTCTCTCTCTCTCTCTCTCTCTCTCTCTCTCGAATCCTATGCCCCCATGTTGGGGCGAAGGGCCTCCAAGTGGAGGTTTCTGTTTACCTATGTGAATTTTTCTACGCTTATTTTCCTAGAGAGGGTAGAGGGACAGGTGGTAAGCCCATCGCCCCTTAACCCCCCTCCGGAAACTAAGGTATTACTTGGACGTGAAAGGGCCGAAAAATTTTGTCCAGAGGCTCTAATTTAGGCTTGGAGTTATTTTACGTGCCGTAAATCTGCGACACGGGCCCCCCAGCTTTAAGTCCCTCCCGGAGGACTCCGTGCCCAGGATTTTTACCTCCTGAAAACCCCATCGACTGCGGCCGGGTTCCAAGCATATTGGAATAGAAGAATTCTCATCGATCCAGCACTGGTCCGTATTTGACTATCTGTATAAAATAACGCCGATAATCCTCGTACCTGGTAAAAATTTTCACCCACAAAAAAATCCATCTCTTTTTCTCTCTCCCCCTCACTTTCTCCTCTCTCAGACTCGCTGAGTATCTCTCAGACTAAGAGTGAATACTTTCATCCAATTTTCAATAAGTTAATTACTCTTCTCTTTGCCTGATCACCATAAAAAGTTTTAACTTGGATGTCGAGACAGATTACCAGTAACTCTTCAATTACTGTAGACGTAACTTACTTTTACGAAGCACATTTTAAATTTTAATCAGAAAATATTTTAGAAATAAATGTTTTTATTTTAAATATGGCGACTGGGACTAAAGTTATGGGCTCTCTAGTTGAGAGAAGTAATAAACAGAGCTGGTATGCTTGTGGTGGTTTTACTGATGTGGTAGGCTATGTTATTAATGTGAGTCCAGCGGAGCTAGTTCAATTTTGGCGCCCGGGGAAAGAAAGTTTCATACTGCTGTAACAGTGTGACGATAAGAGACAGAGAGAGAATTAAATACAATAGCACCGAAACTCCGCTACTAGACATATAAAAAGCACAAGAGACAAAAAAGCAGTGTGCAAAACTGTATTATAACTGACATATCACAAAAAATTAATTCTAAAACATGAAATGGGTCGAGAGAAAAAAGACAACATGACTGTATAGGAAAAGAGATAAAAAAAAGGCAAATCCCTTCAGCGCAAAGCACTGAAGGAAAATGCATATAGGCTTGAAGAAAATAACAAGCGAACTTAAATAATATCACCGAAATAAATACGTACACAATTTGCAATTAAAAAAATAATAAAAAAATTAATAAATAAATAAGAAAACTTACTATGCAACATGCAGAAAAATTTCAGCTAGTCCATACTTGGTATCCGCGGTCCAAAATAAAAATAAACTATAACATGCATAATTTCATATTTATAATAGAATCTGTTAAATTACCATCGTGACTTAGGCCTATAAGGAAAGATTTCCAAGCAGGAATCTCATAAGAAAAATCGAGTGGCTTAATTTTTACATGTGTTAAATTGGGATTGCAAGAAAAGCAGTCGATACAGTCAGGAATGGAAATTTTCTTTCTACTTTCAATGAAATTCAATAAATATAACTACTCTGATTAAGAAAACATGCATAACGGTTCATCTATTATACTGTATCTCATGAAATGGTGTTATTTGCTACTTTCTACCCATTGCAAGAAATTCAGTTGTATCTAACTCTAAGCCATCTTTTGGCCTTCCTACCTACGGTTACAATATTATTGTTATCAGAGCTCATACACGTGTGATCAGTATAGAACAATAATAGGCTATAACTTATTTTACGTAGGGAATTACAATTCCTTAAGAATAAAAATAAGTCTGTACAGAAAATGTAGCCTACAGAGCTGTACAGAGAATGTTACATAAATAGAAATCACTGTTCTAAATTGAATGAAAGCGAGTCTTGCTATGTGACACCAGCAAACTCTATCAAAGGATTTTTAATGATTATTGTATAGCCGAAAACCTGGATGGAATTTCACAAGAATGATCTAGGGAATTTTTAGTAATGCTTTATGTAATTAACAAAAATGTTTAAGGTAGTTTACCTAAATGCGCTTTAAAATGACTATTTGAAATATAAGTTATAAGAATAAAATAAATAAGTTATTATAGAAATTATATTTAAGTTAAATAATACAATAACTTTCAGAATCAACCTAACTTAATGTTTCAAAGAATTATGCGAAACTGTAACCACGTACGCAAATTTGTTTTCTAAAGAAAGACGTTTTACGGCAGTACTTTTGATTGTCGCTCCTCTCTCAAGCAGCGGGCCAGGGTTCGAATCGTGGTAGGGACAAGTTACCTAGGTGAGCTTATTCTGGGGTTTTTCCTCACCTGTGAGACAAATGTCGGGTAACTTTAGGCCCTTGTCCCCAGATATCATCTGGCCGTCATTATCATCTTCATCCCATCCTCGCCTTGAATCTATGCGTTCGTGTTGTCTCGGAGGTGGCGCCGGCATTGGGCTGACCACTCATCCGGGAGACCATGCATAGCCTTGTCTGGTAAAAAAAAGTATGTATGTGATCCCTAGATAATCCCTCTCTCGACAGGTCGCGGCCCTGTAAGGCCCGGGCGGCTTGGGTCGCTTAAATCCTAAAAAAGGGAGAGGTAAAACTAAAAGAAAGAAAGACTTTTGACTGTTGTGGTCAGTGCACTAGTTAATTTATTTTAAAAAGTCTTAACCTTATTCGACGAAAGAAAGCAAGAAAAACATACTGGCTACCCTGAACAACATAGATTATCTTACGCCCTTACAGCATCGGAGGGCTTCTTCGTAACTGTGGTACACGCTCACTGCTGATTCATTTACACTGATGCCTGTTACATTTAGTATTCCGTCAATTACTAATTGAACGTGTAATTGGCTCACAGAGTTGTAAATTAAGATAGTGAATCATTCTATTATGTGCTCAGTGGTGATATCATAGACTGGCTAAATGAATTACAACATGTACTGTAACAAGTGACCCCAGAATAGGCTACATAGAAGATAAACTTCATACTGTGAAGCTTAAGAGGACCCGGTAGGGTGTATACTTTCAAAGTAGGATATTAAGGAACATTTTCTCAAAGAGTATTAATTGTATTTGATTCAAAATTTTATAGCACACTATATGGGCCTTTGTACACACTTTATGCATAGGGGTATTTTAGAGACATGATACTTGAAATATTGTAATATTGTTTAAATACTGTTACCTAGGTATAATTTATGCAAAAGTACCATCATCTGCCCAGTTATGTCCTCTTCCTCATAAAATTTTGCGAGATCTTGTAATAATTTTTGCTTAATTTTACTTAAGCCATAATCTAGGGCACTGCTTTGGTCTTATAATTAAATTCGTTCTTGTTCTATCACCGTTATCATAATTTTAAAATATTATATGGGCGCGACATTCTGCAATTATTATCATATGGAAGTGGTGTACTGATAAATTGTGAGAACTAAATCCTGTCCAACTACTTTCACTTAACACTGATGATTTTTCGATACAGGTGTATCTGCACAACTCGTGGCGTGGGAGCTTGTCGAGATGGGAAAGCGCACTGACTCCCTAACTTGCTTTATTGCCTTCGAACCAAGAGTCGTTTATATTCCCAAGCCCATATGCAGTTAGTGAAAGTCACATAACTGGGTTTTACTCTTGATCTCAGTTGTCCGTAAACACCCGCGCAATTATAGTGTAATTTAATAAAGTCTTTTTAGTGCTAGAAGTTCAGTGTAGAAATTTATTAATATTAAGGTACTATGTGTTAAAGTATAGCCTACATACTTACAGAAGATCTTACGATCCCACCAATAATTCCCAAAATTTCGAAATTAACGGTGGTTTTCAGAGGAATTACATGTTCATAGCATTGTTATTAGGTTTTCGCGATTTTTTAATCTTTCAAATTTTAGACATGGGATATTTTTATGTTTAAAGTGCAGTATATTAGAATAGCATATAAAAAATAAAAATGTTATAAGTTTTATACTGGAATGCATGTATAATTTGCAATAAACAGAATGAAGCTTCTTACTTTCATACGAAAAAATTTGTAACTACTCTACCAGTACGCATTTCCAAGCACGGCATTTTTTAATCTATAAAAAATGAAGTGATATTGTCATATTATTCTGACTGCCGTATTTAGGCCTACATAACTTGCACAATCTCTAAGGGTCAAATGTAAAATTGCATCGCATGCCTTTTTCACTTGACTATTCAGTAGCGAATCCTAATATATAATGTAATGGGATGACCTCTGGATATTTTGTAACGAAATAACGTATTTAAGTGACGCGTTCAAAAATTTTTGCTTAAGGGCATGATAATTAAATCCTTCCTAAGTCATGGAACCAGGGTCATAGACATCTGGTTGGACACAGTTGCAGTTTCAGGTAATATTGCGGTTATATCACTTCCTCGTGCAAGTTACGTCATTTTACCGGCAGGTAGCAGCATACATAACGATGATCTCACATTCAGACCTCCCACATAAGGGGTGACCAATGACTATTCTTTGTTATTTTATCTCCTTGAAGTTATCATGTACCCTTGTTTCACAAGGGAGGGCCATTTGTGAATGGTAGGGAAGGTAGGTAGCATTGCTTTCCTCTGCTGGTGTGAAAACAGATTATACAGTATTTGTATAGGTTCTAGGTCAGAGCTTCGTTTCAGAGAAAAGTACTCACAAAGATAGTACAGGAATGATTTGTTCATTTCTACCTAAGGAATAAGCTATAAACTATATTTTTTTATATATGATTTTTAGGAACTGGTGTGTTGTGCTTCGGAAACACGAATAACGTAAATAGCTTATAGCCCGGATTTTGATGACAACTCATCTTTTAACTGGAACATCATGAACGTTGCCCATTAGTGCAGAAATCTGATCATGACTCCTAGATTATAAAAATGGTCATTTTTCCCACTTTTTAATTTTTATGTCATTTTTAGAAGACTATACGTCATTATTTGGTATTCTTTGGCCATTTTATGGTCTTTTCTTCCACATTTCATATTTTAATGTAATTTTTAAAATATAAATTTATTATTTTCTTATTTTGTGTTATTTCTCGCATTATATAGAGTTATGTGGATTTACTTCCATTCAATATTATCGGAACTCTAAAAAAGCATAAATAAATAAATCACCAATTAACTAATTACAAGCCTATAATTGGGCCAACAACATAAATGTAGAATAGACACAAATTTGAAGAATAAACTTTTATTTTCATACAACATTTTGGGATTTTTTCTTCTTCAGTTTTTGGGTCTTTCTTGTATTTTTGCAATCAATTTTAGCCCATTTTTAAGTATTTTTAGGTCATCAAAATCCAGGCCCTGCTTATAAGGAATAGATGTTCAATTAATCATCCCACTTTTTAATCTACTTTAAGATATTACGCGATTAATCATTATTTATATGGGTTCTACTCCACTCTGATAGCAGAAAATTCTCTTCACTACAGAATATTTAATGAGGCAGGGACAAAGAACTCTTTTCAATGGAATCAGGTAGGCCTACGTATACTCTGTTTGCAAAACAGCTTTTAAAAGTTGCTGGATTATAAAGAAAGGGGCTTCATTATCCATAAGGACGTCATTACTTAGAGTGAACGTGAATTACAGTTCCTCCCGAACATTACCTTGGTAATAAGAAGGTAAATACAGTAACAGGCAGTGATCATTACACTGCTTCAGGGTACATATGGTAATCACTTATTTCTCAGACACGAATATCAAATTAGGATCTGCTATTAGAAACCAAAATAAATACTTATAAGAACGCATTATGGTTTGCATTTTAAACATTCGCATGGGTTGGGCATCTTAACTTCGCCTACAAATTAAATAGCAACGCATCGGGTTCTGTTAGATTAGTAGTGAAGAAGAAGAGACCTTCCTTTAGCCTATTAAAACGATATTTAAAGGGTGTGGTAAAAAAGTACACGGCTTGACTTAATGAAACTACTGTACTTTAAAAAATATCTACTTTTTAGAACTCTTATAATCTGTCTTACATAATATTAAGATCAGCGTTCCTATACATTTCGATTTGGTATAATGGATTTCCAATACGTTATGACCATTATAATTTTACAATACTTTCGATTTAATCAGACATATGAGCTTTGATTGCAAAATTAACTGTTTTTTTCCACCTCTTCATCACACCCAACAATAAAACCGTACAAATTCATGAGACACAGTGTTGCCTTTACAGTTGTCATTACTACGAGTATACAATGGGACGATACGATAAAAGGAAACGTGAAGTTTCAACTATCCTGATAATAGTAAAATACACTGGACATCCGGATTCGTTTCAAGGATGAAGAATAAGATCAATGTACTATAAAGAAATACCAAAGTAGCAGTTACAGAGGAAATTATTAGAAACAAGAATAATTATTTGGAGAATAACGATATAATAATAATAATAATAATAATAATAATAATTGCTTATTGAAGGTTAGGTTTCTTCACGATGAAGTAGATAGGCCTATGTGTACTGACAACAACTGAAGGCATGAGAATAAGTAGATAAAAATATATTTTATGAAGACGACTTTACAAAATACAAGTAGAACTAATCCTGCGTCTACTGATGTGGGAATGATACTAAAGAACTCAATTCAGAATACGCAAGAAATTTAGTTTAGCTAGAAATCTATGCAATAAGTCAGAAAAAATTTAACGACTTAATGAAGTTGAAGTTGATTTCCCTGTGTAGCAGTGGCAGTGGCGGACGCAGAAATTTTTTCGGGGGGGGGGGATTTGAATAGGTAGAAAGAATACTAAAAAAAATTTAATCAACTTACATATGCAATTAGTTTATAAAACTGGCCATTTAGAGTACTTTTTTCAAATTTCGGGGGGGATGTAACCCCCCTATCCCCCCCCCTGCGTCCGCCACTGAGCAGTGGTATGCACATATTGGGAAAGAAATGAGTAAAGAGACTAGCATCAAATGAGATGTCTTTAATTTTTCAAATTAATTAATTTTTATCATAAAACAGCATAATGACTATCTGCTATATGCTGAAACGTAATGAAGAAGAAATCATTTATTGCAAAAATGAAGCTGTTGTATATATAAGTTTCCCTAAGACACAGCCAAAAGAGGTAAAATAAATTTGTTTATGTTGCTTGCAGCATTTTACTTCCTCATATGAAGCAGCTTAGGCCTATTATAAATGTCCATAACTAAGCCTAATCTAATGTACCTGTCAATGACCAAACACAAAAGGGGTCCTGATATAGGCTTCACTTCTTAATACGAAGCTGTTTCTACAGAATTATCTTCAACTTGCATACGAAAGGGTACGGGAACAGTGGAATTCCACTCTTTCATATGAAGGTGTTTCTTCCAAATGCTTTTTAGTCAAATTTAGAATCTGATAATGTTTTGTAGAGAAACTGTTTCAGGCATAGTAGTATTTCGCTTTTTAATATTACGCTATTTCTACGGAATTCACTTAAGCCAAGTACAATGCGTCTATTAACGCCTACACGCGAACGGGTTCAGGTTTTGTGGTATTTCAATTTTTCTTGTTTCTTCCGAATGCTTTTCAGCCTAGCTTAAAGTGTCTCTTAATGTCTACAAACCAACGGGTTCAGGAGAGGATGTGATTTATTAATAACGTTGTAACATTGTAAAGTAAACTGCTTACACGCAGTCTGCATTTTATCCTCGTCCTCTCTGAATAATTAAAATACCTGTTTTGCATACAATGCTGATGATCTCCAATGTATTTACTACCATATAATTTAAAACGAATTATAAACAGAGACTGCAACTTTTTAGTTTCTAATCACTATGAACTAACATTTTTAATCATTTTGCTTCCGACACTTCTAACGAGAATGTCTCGAGGCTTTCAGAGCTAGTTTGTGTGTGTGTGGGTGGGAGAGAGAGAGAGAGATAGACCTTCATACAAGTACAGGCATAGAGTACATGTACACTACAAATATATACGTAATCAGCTAAAATATGAAAGTGATTTAAATTGCATGTATTTTATTTGTCTCCACGATGAATTCTGAATTCTAATAAAACTTTTCTGAGGGGAACTACATTTCAGATAATCGCAATTTTCTGTATTTCTTAGTTAATAAAAACTATAATTTATTGAATTAATATCGATTTGTTATACTGTATGCTTACTATTGCTTACGTGATTAATTACCCATTGTCCAGAGATATTTCACTTTGAACCGTGAGAGCACTAATAGCAACATTTATTCACAAAATGCACCCAATATTCTTTAATTTCTCTGCAGGTTATTGGTGGAGTCTCTAATTTTGATATACTCCTTATACTTCTGTTTTGGCAATGTTTTACGGTCCCCTTAATAAAGCTTACCTAAAAGAAAGTATGCCTGGAAGAAAAAGTGTATAACTGGGATGGTGAAATGGAGTAGAAAGCACCACAAACAGAAACCTGAAGGAAAAAAAAAAGACCCGGAACATCTGTTGCACATGAGACATACTACCTTGTTTTGCTTCAGTTCTGAATTCAGGAGTACGTTTTTATTTTCACATTCATACCTACAGAAAGTAGGCCTACTATACATTTAATTTATAAAAATCATGCTTAGAAGTCCCGTTAATTTCATTTTCCTCTAAAAAAACTAAGTTATTTGTAATTTGTGTGTGTGGATAGGGGAGAAAAGAGAGAGGGGAGGGAGGGGAGCCAGACAATGTGTACGTGAGCATCACAAATAAACAAATCTTAGGAATGAGTAATTTCAGTTTAAAGTTAAATTTTTCTTGCAAACAAGTTTAAAAGCTATGATTTTTTTTGCGATTTTCTGGAAATAAAGAAGGCTTCAACGAATTTGTATAAAGACGAAATCTTATTTTTTGATTAGGTAGGCTATGCTCCAAGAATGTGACAAGAAGCGACTATTTTTTTTATTTATTCGCAAAATGGCTTTACTTGCCATTCTTCTTACAGGATAATGGTTCACGGAATTCTGTTTCAATCTGTATAATTTAATTGGCAGTATAAGCTAGTCATTGGCCATAACACCCAGAAACGGCGACCAATCATCATTGCTTAAGGTTCTGGGTGTGTGAAAGTAGTATGATCCACGATTAGATGAAAAAATCAAGTGATGGTCTCACAATATATTTTTTAAGGAAAGAACCAACTACAACATAATATATTTGCTCAGAACTTAGGTCACACTGTTAGGTTGGTTGGTTGGTTGGTTGGTTCTTTAATGACGGGGATGTACTGTAACTTAGGCCTGTGCCCGTCGCCGGTGTGCCGGAATTTTGTCCCGTAGGAGTTCTTTTACATGATAATAATTTTACTGACATAGGCCTGTCACATTTATGCACACATAACTGTCAACGACCTGGGCCGGGATCGAACCCGCAACCTTGGCACAGAAAGCCAGCGCGATGGTTAAGGTAAAGAGGTTGTTTAATCATTTATCTGAATCTTTTTTTGACAAATTATATAAAGGCCAGCGGAAAGAGTGTGATACGTGAGTGATTAATATAATGGGGCCTATATATATTCAATTCTCTTCGTTGGACAGCATTAAAACCCGGAAAAAATTCATCATTGTCGAACAAAGGTACAATGTGGTAATGTTGTTTTAAGATAGTATGCTTTTCTTATAAATTCAGCGTTACTTACTGTGAAGAATTTCCTTGCCTCAAACCACTTCCGTTCTATTTCCCTCCATACAATTTAGCTTTGGAGTAAAATGTAGTTAAAGAACTGAAATCAAGTTAAAAGCAGAAGAGTTATTATGTCGCTGCACACAAAGGCCTCACAGCATTTAGTAAGCTGTTTGATGTCGGTTCACAATGGAATGATTTGATGACATGCTCCGAATGTAGAAGACGTACGCAAGCTGGAAAGTTCTTTGTCTCATTCCGGTTTTACAGTATTTACTGAATCTGACAAATATTACTTTTTTAAAACATATAAGTCATTTATTTATTCAACTAATCATAATTATTTGAAACAGTACGCTGTCATCAGTAGAACTTTTTTTTTTTATTGTGGCAGTGCGCCCCAATTCAGGAGTCGCGAATTCGATCCGGGATGAGGTTACAGAAATATATGGGTGATTCTTCAAATACGGGAAAATTTGAAGTGTGTAAAATCCAAATTTTTTATTTTGTTTAAGAAATCTCAACAAAATTACTAAAATACTTCAGGGGTTACTTGATTATAATATGACACCAGCAGAGCTTAAATGTTTATATTTTTATTTATTTTTATTTTTTTTAAAGCCATGTTAATGACATCCGTGTATATGTGGGTGGCAGAAGGCCACATTAATGACTAACTTTGGCAACAATATCATTTTCTTTATGTGGTTTCATATTTTTCTCAGTGTCCTTCAGTTGATTTTGCACCAAATTTGCAAATTTGTGTGCATACTCCGGAATTAATGTAATTTTAACTAGACTGCGTTTTTATGGTTTTGGGGGGGGGGAATCAAGCAGAAATTCACTTAATCAGTTTTAAGATTCTAAGTACAGGTCAAAGACACCGCAGACACAATAGTACCCTACATTTGTCATCTACATGACTTGAGAGTCATCCACATACCCCTTCATGAGGCATGTGGATGACGCAAAAATCAGGCATGTGGATGACAAAAAAGGAGTTTTAGTGGTCTCAGCAAGCCATTTCTAAACCTCTGTAGGCTCAACTTCAGTCAGGTACTTCGCATTGGAAGGTTTATCATAGTGCATAATCAAAATTAATTAATATTCACTTTCTGCCTACTTTCTAGAAGTCATGTTAATGACGGGGAATAAAAACACTTTCCTTGAAAATTATGCAAAGTCCTTTGTTAATCCCAAACTGTTTGTAAGCAAGCAAAATTCAACCTTACAATTCAACCACAAGCTGCCCTGTTGGCTTTCTAACACTGTTGCCAGTTATACAAATTTCTCATTTCTGCAGAAAAAATTCTATTCTTTTCAGCCATGTGGATGACCAAAATCCCTTGGGACATTCTTTATGTTCATTAGGTGGGTTGACAATTTTATTTCATTTTATTTTTTAGGGGTTAATATTCTTCACACATTCATACTCATTGGCAGGAAAAAAGTTGAAAAGGAAATAACATTTTGTTCTGTGGTAAAATGCATTAGAATATACAAAACCGGGGTATGGGACAGGGCATGTGGATGACATTTCATTGAATTAAATTTGATTTTGGAATATCAGAATTTAAAGTTAGTGACATTTCAAAGTGATAGTTGTAGTATGGAAGTAGTAGAAACAAACTTTTATTTTAATTTTTTTTAAAAGTTGAATTTGAAGGGAAATATCACTCCGGAACACAAATTTTCCCGTATTTGAAGAATCACCCTTATAGGCTAGTCCTATATATTTTTTAACTATCTCCTGGAGACAATTTAGCCTATAGAAGTAATAATTACTAGTAAGCTATCAAGGGTAGACATTGGCCAATGGACAGTGCTTAAATCCACTCCGAAATCGTGTCAATTAACGCGATTCCCGAGATCATTTTCAGACTACATGGGACTTATTTATTTATTTTTTTACTTAATGTATACTTTCATAACAGTCCTTAAAAACTTTATTTTAAATCACTTAGGCCTATGTTTAATAAAGGTCAGAAAATCCAATATTCTTATTATTAATATATTCTGTAATATTTATCATCAATTTATAGTAACCCATATCAAAATGCCGGTAATAAAAAACAATAACATAGTAATAGTAATATAACATTAACCAACAAATGAAAAATGGGAAAGATAAGTGGGTTTTAATACTTACGAACATCGATTTCCGATATCAACCATGATCGAAACATCCTAACAAGAATCTTACGGTTCCTGGACCACTCACCTGTAAACAAAGAAACGAGTAAAATAATAACTTAATGTAAGTTAATTCAAAAGACCACCAAACAAGAAAATGTAATTTGCAAAGTGTGTAACTTGTATAATTGCTATCTCAGTTTCCATACGAATGTAGCTTTGAACTCCATGACCTCGAGCCTTTGAAATGAACCATACGATCTAAATTACCGATATAATTAAAACTGTGATGAGTAAGTTTATATCAGCGGTTTAGACAGTCGGGCAAATTAATTCAACGAATCAAAAATTTATTATCCGATGCAGCGGAGTTATGTAACCAATCCCAGTTTACTGTTACACCAAATATTTTTATTATTATTATTAATATTATTATTCCTATTAATATTATTAAGTTTACAGTTTTTTATTATTCGATTTCTTAGACAGAATGCATATGATCAGAAATGGACAATAATAATGACAATAATAATAATAATAATAATAATAATAATAATACTAATAATAATAATAATACTTCACTATATCCCGCAACCGTAGTAAACACGTAGATAAGTTTTTAGTAACAATTCGTATAAAATAAAAAGTTATATTTAAAAATAAATCAGAAAACTTTTTTATTGTATATTGTATATTGTTTTATTACCTGTCATGAAAAATGTTTGTGACAAGGTCATCGAAGTGCATAAAATAAAATAAAATAAATTAAACTATTAAATCTGGCATATTGCAATTAAAATATTCATTAATGTTATAAAAATTCAGAGACAAGTGTCTTGAAATGCGGCCTGCTTAAGTAATATAAATGATGTGGTAATTTGTTACCATTTTTGGTAGACATAATCTCAAAGCTGGACATGGTTACTAAAAGTCTACATAGTGGCATATGGAACATGTGCTGTTGTCTGGTGGAAAGAGAATGCTGATCTCTTCTTAACTCAAATTTACGAATATTGTCTTTTATATATAACAGAATTTCAAAAATGTACAATGAAGTGTCAGTATTTTGTTCTTGAAAAAGAGTGGAAAACAATGCTCTCTTACAGTCGAATTTGTGAATATTCTAACGGCTCTTTTCTGAAGAATAAAAACTCTTTTTACATGTGTAAAAATTATATTGGTTGAATAACTGTATACGACTGATATTTTAACTACTATCCCGGCTGGGCACCAGCATAATGGTCTAGTGAGCTAGCCTATATGGGAAGACAGTGTAACTACTGACCTACCTAGCTTTACCCTAACTCCCTGTTAGGGGAATTAAGTTACAAAACATTTAAAGTAAAAATGGTAGGTGTTCATATATTGATAAATGTTCTATGCTGAAAGAAATTAACTGGAGGTATTGTATAAAAAAAATATTTTTTTATCGGAAAAATAGTTCTAGGGTAAGCGAATTTAAATAAAAATGTGCATGTTCTTTCTCAAAAGATGGTAATTCAAACTTAATTTTAGTTTTCGTGTTAGTTTTTGTTTAAAAGCTACGCTGTTTAGAAACACCTTACATTTATTTAATTTCAAAGCAATCATTAGTTTAAAAGAAAGTCAATTAAACATACAGTGCGTAGGCGTACCGAGGGGGGGTTTGGGGGTTTGAACCCCCCCCCCCCATTGATTAAAAAAAGGAAAATTGTATAATTTTTTTAAGTCTGCCCACAAATTACTTAATACAAGTATAAAGCGTGGGAAGCTTAAAACTCGTTATTTTGCGTCTTAATTTTTAAAATTTTCCGGGGGAGGGCCCCCGGAAGCTTAAAACTCGTTATTTTGCGTCTTGATTTTTAAAATTTTCCGGGGAGTAACCCCCGGAAGCTTAAAACTCGTTATTTTGCATCTTAATTTTTAAAATTTTCCGGGGGAGGACCCCCGGATCCCCTCTCCCTGGGGGGTATGGAATACCCCATGGATGTTATAACCCCCCCCCCCCATATGGTCGGCCTGGTTACGCCTATGATACAGTGTAACACCCTCAAACGATAACTCAAACAGGAAGTTTGGCTTTAGTGTGATTTTATATTCACAGGATCACAACTTATAACTTCATTCCTCGTATAATAACGTTTCCAAAGAGAACAATCCATGAAAGTACCTTAAGCCATTCATGAATTAAGAAGTGCAGTCTGCACAAGAGTTTTTCCCTGTTATCTTGTTCTGCTGCTTGGATATGAGGAGAAGGAGAGTCAGTTTATTGTATGCCCGCACTTTCATACAACAAAGGATTTTTTCGTTTAAAAAAATGCAAGTCATTCATCGTAAAAAGGATAATGAAATGTATAAGAGATTGCATCCGAAGCTTTGCCAGTAATGAATAAGATGAGGGCCTTGCTGGTAAAGAAGTACGAATATTATTCTGTCTGCTATCTCTATATAGCAGCTCTACTTTTACATAAAGACATGCAAGTTGTTATATCGCATCGGAGAATCGCTATGAATAAAATTATTTCATATCAATCCTTATTATAATTCCATTTTAAAGCGAAAATTAGAACGCCTTGTTTATTTCCTTTTGTATTCTTTGAATGTCTTACCCTGGATTTCTGCATAAATTTGTTTTAAATTCAAAACAAGAAGCAGGAGTGCTGATTAAAGTTAAATTCTTCTCTTCTCCTTGCATTTATTAATGTCTGTTTTTATTGTTCCTTCTAGAACAACTTGAATTTAACCAACTAAACAAAACCTGAAGAAAACCTGAAGACATTTAGAAGACTAAATATAAATTGAGAATATCTAAAAGGAAGGATGACTGAAAGATAGCCGGAAAGCCTATCAATTAGTTAGACTAATTAACAGCTATTAATGAACTTCATTGCCGTAGAGGGTTGGTATTACTGTTTCCAAACACAACCTTATACCTTCGCACATAAAGTGTCTTAATTTATTCATAAAATGCACAAGATTTTGTACGTTTCGTAAATTATGTTCATTCCCGTTTTAATTATTACTTGTAAGATAGTTTGTAAATATTAATTTTGTTAATTTGTTATATTTAAAACCCTAACATACCTTCAAGGTAAAATAGGGTCACATGTATTGGAGTATAAAAAAAAAAAAAAAAAATTCATAAAATGCACATAAAACTTGTTACATTATATTATACATACACAGGTTTCGTACATAACCAATATGTAATAATATGCAATGCAAACTACAATTAGCTTACGCGTCAGTTACATAAAATACTTTGACAATTTAAAGTATAAAAATCTTGTTGTCCCTCGTTGTATTTATTGCAGGGTATGCATTTCGAAACAAGTTATGCCATCATCAGCACTTAGGATGAAGTTTATAAAGTTGCACTTAACATTAACTTTCAGCATATGACCTGTTCAAAAGTAACAAAACTGTAATTAAAATCCATATTTTAAAGGCCTTCGCAATGCCATGATAGTGCAAGTCGGCTATCCCAATAAATACTAAAATCCATAAAGAAATATTTCCACTGGGAAAAAGAAAATAATATAATAATTTATAGATTATATTTCTGCACTTATCATGCTTCTTATATTCCAACCCTGTAACCATATAATATGATGCTATGTGTTTTAAATAACAGATAGAACTCAAACTAGGTTTTTTATTACGGTGATTAGGCATATCGATACAGAAACGAAGTCCACAAAAATAAAAAGTCAGGACAAAATAAAATCAGGTAAACAGATGTAACAAAGTTCCAGAATGATTTTGTTTAGTCAGTGATAATTGCAATTACGATATTAAGCTCCAGATCGATTCATTAAGTAAAGCTTACGGAAGAGCAAAGGTCTTAAGTTTGATAAGCATATGTGAAGGAATGTGTGGGTAGTGTTATTTGTCATCGCTAACTGTAGTGAAACTTCCAAAGCCTTATATGAACACTGTAAAACAGTAAGTTGTCATGAGAACTAATTTGCATTTGATACATTCTGTCTAATATATTACCATGAAATAGGCACTAAATTTACCGCTTTAATCCGGTACCAGTCAAATGATTTGGTCCAAGATCAATAGACTTCGCCCCATAGACGTTATAAATGCGTGTACCAAGTTTCATGAAAAACCTATAAAGCGTATTGGAGTTATCACGTGTACAGACAGACAGAGGGACAGTCATTTTCGCGTCCATCACAGAATCTCAGAAAGTACCATTCGGGCACTTAATAATTTCTTTGTGACCTCTAAACGTCGAATATTAATAATATATTTTTTGTTTGTAATACTATATTCTTAATTGTTGTCCTTTTAAATTGAACAGTTGAAAACTTACTTCAGATCAATAATTTATTTTTAAAAGTAAACAGCTATTTTCCTTATGCATGAATTCTACAATGATGTATGAAAAAGCGAGGAATTAAAACTTCAACTTCAACTTCAACCTTCTTCTCTCTTGGAAATTTCTCCAGTTACGGACGATTCAAGATTTCCCCGGGTCTAAATCCAATGAAAATATTAAAATACTGGTACCAGTTTTATTCAGCAGTTAATGGAAGAAAATTCCCAAGGGAATGCGGGTATAGGCAGTAATATTTCAAAACGCAATCTCTTGATGGTTTCTATAGAAAATCGACTTGTTCTTCTAGTCGAGGACTCTCAACGGTTTTGAAATTAAACAAGACTCTTATCAACCAAAACCCACACACACATACAATTCACTGCGCAAGACAATACTAACATTACAAAGGAATGACGTCAGGAAGTTTTACAATCCGAATGAATGAGAATAATTTATTGGAGTAAAGTCATTTTTGTTGTTGCATAAAACGTATCCTGACTTTAATTATTAAACATTATTAATCATGTAGAAGGCAATGGAAAGTATTAATCAAGGAAGCAATACGTATGAAGTAACAATAGAATATTTAATGCAAACGAGTGAGCGTTAGACACTAATATTCTTTATGGAAATAATAGTTTGTGTTTTATAAAGTTGATAGTTTAACTATGAGCATAATTCGCAGCCCGTCTTAGCATTTACCAACTTAAATAATAGATACTAAAGAATGGTTTACGAGCAAAGAGCTTTTATAACGTTTCGCTAGTAATAAAAAATAACTTGATAGTAGTTTGTCGCCCACGGTTGTTAGAGAAGATATTATGCTATAGTGCTGTAGATAATTCTGTTCTAAAAGAAAACATAAGTGCATTCTTCATTTAAACTTACATTACTTCCTTCTTGAAAAGAAGATAAATAATTGCATAAAGGTTCTGCGATGTAGGTCAAAATTTCATATCCTACAATAATTCTTAGATCGTTAAATTCAATTAAACTGAAGAAAAAAGTCATCTTCAAATTATTCAAATGTAATAAATAAGTGACCTAATATATTAATTTGAAATTATGTAGACAGGTTTGAGCTAGCGTCTACTCTGGAGGAACTTTAAGCTGTCATAGATTTACGACATAAAATAACTCCAAGCCTAAATTAGAGCCTCTGGGCAAAATTTGTCGCCCAAGTAATATCTTAGTTCCCGATGGGGTGGGAGGGGTGGTTGTGAGGCGATGTGCTCACCACCTGTCGCTCTGCCCTCTATCGGGAAAAAAGCGTAACAAAATTCAATTAGGTAACAGTAACCTCCATTTGAAGGCTCTTCTCTTCACCACTGGGAGCAATATGAAATATGAATATGAAATGTATACAAGTTACAGACAAATCTTATTCCAATAAATGATTTTACTTTTCGCGTGTCCAACATATTTTAGTAGCTGGTGTGGACACGATTCGTTTAGAAAACAAGAAATTAATTTATCCACATTTCTTTTTTGTGTGATCGGGTGAAATTATTACTATATCTAAGTTAGTGCTCTTCATAAATGTAATTTCTTTGAAGGAAACGAATGCGTTATAAATAGAAACAGATTGTGAAGTCAAGTATCCTTCTCATCGGGGGCTACATGCGACAGAGGGTTGGCAAAATATGTACATTCCTCAAACCAAGACACTAACAAATATTATCATACAGGTAGGCTACAACACACACTTAACAAATGAGTGCTATCAATGGTAGATTTGATCCTAGTCAATGTTTGGCTCATCTAAGGGAATTTCCACGGCTCAAATACAATGGTGCACCGGTACCAGAAATGTGTTGGTGGGCCCTTACACGCATCTTGGTTCAAACCCAACAAGGAAGGTTCGCACATTCAAATCAGATGAAAACTGCGGTAACTTAATCTTGTATCCATTTCAAGCAAAATATCATATTACATTCGAGAACCAAAAAAGGCAACGCATGAAATTGTAAATGTCATACATGCATTTCCGCAGTTACTGAATTGTTCAAGGATTGTTTTGTGTAAATAAGCTGGAAATATGCGCTCTAAGTTTTGTTTATTCCGTTTCTTTGACCCAAGTTACTGTTTTGTACCTTATCTTGGAATTGAAATGAATTTCCCTGATTCTCTTACTGAAAATAAATGTTGAATATCCTGTTCTGAATAATAATTACAGCATATTGAACATAATAAAAATTATTATGCCTTTACTGTTTATTTCTTTATCATAATAACCATATATCCAACACTCCTCAAAAACACAATTTCCACTTTTATTACTGCTTTATTAGTACTCTGGTGACACTAGAACAGCGAGACCAATCGGAGGTAATTTTTCTTTCTCTCATTCCTTTCCCCTCCTAATATCCTTGGTAATAAAGAAAAAGCTGGGCGTGGTTGAATACTGTCATATAACTTCTACTATATCCCGTGCGTATTTTGTTCTATTAGTTCTTAATTAATTTTATTACACAATAACCATACTCATTAGGAGTTATTATATAATTTCATGGAAGAAAATAACGTAGAATACAGCATGTGATGATGGTATCTCACCGGATGTGTAATAACATTTAATATCCTGTGACAGAAATATTATTGTACATAGTAAAAGAAAACCCATAGGAGTTATTGTTTTCTCCTCCTTTTTCAAATGAGAATGATATTAAAAGGATCTACGATCTACGACTGTTATGCTTTAAGGCACTCTATGCTTGGAAAGGAAAAAGAAAATAACTAAAGCTGCCATAGGGGAAGTACAAACATTGAACTACGAGACTATAGGTTACTGGCATTATTTTTCTTTGTACAAATAAACTTTATGGCGTATGTTTTGCGTCGAAATATTTTTCTAATTTTTTCCCCCCAGAGAATCTAAGCATCCCATTTTACAGGGATTTTTTGAAAATTAAACCTTAACCGTATCCCAGTCCGATATGACAATCGTGTCGACAACAAATTACTGGAAAAGGCTCTAGAAATTCTCATAGCCATTTAAAACTTAACTGCAGTAAAACAATGTAAATTTAATATGTATACTATAGTATATACGAGGGCTGATCAACAAAGACTGAGACTATTTTTTCCCCTTTGGTTTCCTTCATAGATACATTCTGTTCCATAAATATTTGAAAAGAACGGGGTTTCATGCATAATATCCCCGTTCTTTTCAAATATTCATGGAACTACAGGAAACTACAGGAAAAAATCAGTCTCAGTCTTTCTTGGTCAGCTCTCGTATATTATAAACTCAGAATTTATTTCAATTTTATTGCTACAAATTACAATATAAAATATATACAAATTTCGAACGCCACCCGAAGAAGGAAAGCTTGTAACATATTATTATAACCCACGAGGATCAGTCATCTTGACGACTACTGAAGGAATATCTTTTCCATCAACTGCAAAAGATTAACATGTCTAGCGTGTTAATATTAAATATTAACTGTTAACTGTTAATATTAAATTTTCGAATTATTGGTAAAATGTTTTAATTAAGAATGGAACGTGCTACTATATGATACTATTGCTTCATGCATTAGTATACTAAACATTCCATGGGCTTATGGACAGAAGTTACAATCCAACAGAAAAAGATTGACCTAAGATAGATCCGTGACTTTACCTATCCTAAGCACAGACCTTGCAATTTTATGAAGCTTATACTTTGCCATAGACCAGCGTTCCTCAACCTTTTTGAACCCGCGGACCTGTAAAATGTGTAAAAAATTTTACGGACCCCTAATTTTACATTCTATTTTTAAAAGAAGGCCTATATTCTTAATATTTGGAGTATTAATTATAGCTCATTATAACGAAATATGTGAAAACATTTTACTTATTTACTTTCCACTTGCTTTAAGGTATTTTTTAATTATGTCTGCGGACCATCTGCACCATCTTCGCGAACCACCAGTGGTCCGCGGACCATAGGTTGAGAAACGCTGCATAGACTACGCAAACGCTAAGCATTTGCATGCATTACATCGTCTCCTTTCTTATGCTTGTTTCACTAAGCGGGACTAACTTCTTAGTCTCCGAGTATTGTTGCCAAAATGACTGACATACATGCTTTTTTTCCTTGTCGTTTAGAATGCACCAAACTATAGCCATACGTTTAAATAATGCAAGGTTCAAGTCCGGGATGGTTCACTGTACTTCACCTGTCCAACGACAAAGTCAGGTGTGACAACTGTTAACTAACGTAGAATGAAATCTCATTTATAAGAACCTAAAAATGTAGGACCCACTAAATATCTACAAACAATAAAAATTTAAAATGTTAAAATGGAAATTGTGAGAATGTTAGACACAAAAATGTAAGAATAAATACAAGCAATTGACAAGAACATAAAAAAAAAAGTTGATGAAATGAAACATATTAGTCACAAATATACCGATACCAATCTTTTTCTAAAAAATAGTATTTCTGGACTTAAGGCCTACTACAGTATTATTCATATATTATAAGGTACATAGGATACTATTATTCTGTTCTACTTACTGCAAAATATCTGTATTTTTTATGAAAACTCAACATCGAATCTTAGGGTAAAATTTAATAATTCAATATTTCCTCTACGTATAGTTTCTGTGCTACGATTAGAGAAAGTAAAAATACATAATGCTTATAGAAACTATAGGCCTATGTGATCTGTTATTGTTAAAATTTAAATGTTATTCAAATAACCATAAAAAATTGATTATATATTATGTTGGTTTGCCTATAGTGCGAGTGTTGGTGACAAAATAGGCCTATTTAATATTAATAATATTATCATGAAGCGGGTTCGATTCCCGATGAGGTCGTTGGAGTTTTTCAATTGGCCTAATCCTTCTGGTGGCACTATGGCCCTGGGGTCGACTCAGCCTCTAACAGAAATGAGTACCAGGAGCAATCCTGGGGGTAAAGGCGGCCGGTGCGTAAGGCTGACAACCTTACCACCTTCACGTGCCGAATGTCCAAAATCTGGGAGCCTCAACCTCCTGGAACCCTCTGAGCCTCCATGGCCTGTATAGGGATCACTTTACTTTAATATTATCATGAAGATAATGAATAATAGATCAGTTTTATAATAAAACATGTTTTCAGCACGTCTAGTGTTGTCTACTTACACAAAAAACTGAAGAAGAGTGAAATTTCCTAAAACTTTAATGAATACTTATTGAACCAATGGAAAGAAATAGTAAGCTGAAAAAAGTTTATGAAAAAAAAAGATTCGACGCAGTTGAATAGTTTATTATTATTGAACAGGAGGATAGCTGTTGATGTTGCTGAAAATAATAGCTGAGTTTTGTGCATGCGCGTGCGTATGTAAGTGTGTAAACTAGGCTAAGTAATGATAGGTTACGACCAAAAGTCTGTAAAAACAACACATAGCGTTCTACTTCTAATTTATCGCTTTATCCTTGCATCTCCCTCCTCCTTCTTCTCTAATTTATGAATCTGGATGTCTTTTTACGTACTTCGCCATATTTACGAGCCGGACTCAGAGTCATTTAACGAATGAACGAACGCTCGCTTGGATGTCGTCTACCCATTATTCCTCAGGAACTTTCTTCTACTGCTGTACTATTATTTATATTATTATTATTGTTGTTTAAGTAGACAACAAGCAAACAAATTAATGTTATTAGAAATGGATTTTTGGAGGCGTTCACCAAGAAAATCCAGGAAAGAAAAAATTCGGAATAACAGAATAAGGGAAATAATACAAGTTGAAAAGAATATTTTGGAAACTGTAGAAGAAAGACGCTTGAAATGGTATGGACATGTACTCAGAATGGCAGAGGATAGAATACCCAAGAAAATGTTGGATTGGAAAGTAGAAGGAAAAAAGAAGAAGAGGGAAGCCCAAAGAGTGCTGGATGGATGGGGTGAAAAGGAGTATGGCGAGAAAAGAATTAAGTGAAGAAGATGCTATGGACAGGGACTTATGGAGGAAAAAGATTGTTGTAGGATGAAGCAAAACCATTCTATTGTGGAATATTCCTTAATAAAAAAAATTGTTGTTATTATTACTAGATATATTATTACTGTTGTTATTGTAACCTGCCGTAATGGTCCTTCCTCAGTGATGCAAAATAAAACTAACTTGATCTAAAGATACGTAAAGGTATACAAATGCAAATATTAAAGTACTAAAACTGAAAATCCATGGAAGAAATCAAAGGCACTGAATTCTCTGTCGGAGCGGCAAGATTATGAGGGGCGTCTCTGTCGTAGTAAAATTGAATTAAACAGTCATTTGAAGCGAGTTACAGTAATTTGTCTAGAACTGTGTTCCTTCTCTCTACGTCAATGTATGAACTTACATCTTAAAACCGTCCCTTGCGCGTAGAACGTCTAATTAGTTAGAATTCCCTGCAGGAACGGAATGAAAGACCTGATGCAAGAAATTAATTAGGAAGTCTATATTTTACTAGCTTCGATTGAACTCATATTATGTTCTTCATGATTCACCTTTAAGAAGCTTTCAGAATCTCTGGAAAGCGACTGCATTACAGAATTTTTATAGGACAGTGCGTAAAATTATAATTTCTAATAAATAATAATAATAATAATAATAATAATAATAATAATAATAATAATAATAATAATAATAATAATGCACAAAAAGATGTTGCATTGCAACTCTTTATGAACTTCTGAAGAAAATTAAATATACACACTCTACACTCCATAATGACAAGCCAACAACAGTACAGAATGAAATTTACAAGAAGAAGAACAAACCATTTATTGCAAAGAGAACAACGGTGCTGCTTGTGCAGACAAGTTGCCCTAAGACATAGCTTGCCATTCAAGCCATGAAGGACAATGAATAACAATATAACATGATTTTGTTTTTGTTATTCGTTACGTTCATTATGGAGTGATTTAGTGCATGTTCCCATTAGTATGGTGAATTATTCAAACAATCAGATATTATAGTTTCTGCGATAATTATCAGGTGACTCTTATCAATTCCTAGTTGTTGTACGAAATCAGCAACAAACTGATAGATAGTACCCCATGCTCCATTTTTTCATTTTTAATTTATTTGTTTTTTGTTACACTGCAAGTGGGTCAACAACCCGGTGACAGTGTTGCAATTAATATCAATAAATAATAGAAGTCCTTGCACGATGTAAGTGCGGTTTCCATATCTAGATGTATATTTTTGCTTGAAGAATGGTATACAGCTGCTGTCAATCATTTTCTTCTCCTGGTCAACCTGATTAGCGTGGTCTATATAATTATTTTCGAACCTCACAGTGGGGTCCAGGATATATAGCATTTTATCTTGTTTTTTAAATGCAGCTATCTCTGCAAATCGACTGGATCCAGCTTCATCAATGGCATGAACTTCTTCCAAACAGTCAAAGTTCTTATCGTACAACAAATCAAACTTAAAACTATAAACTGTAAGATGCCTTGATGATATAGGACAGCCATGATTACTGGCGGATGGAATTCGAGCACATGTATGTTTTGTTGCGCATGCATTGCTGTCGTATGAAGTATAAAAAGGTATTCCTCAGGTAGAAGAAGAAGAAGAAGTATATTGTCATCCTCGCGATCGTAGCGACTTCATCTCCTATAGGTAATCTTATGCTGGTCTTCCCTAAAAAGCCGAGCAAGTCATCTCTCGCAATAATGCAATACACGTGTCCCATCTGCTTCTTAAAACGTTATCAAGTTGTAAAGTATTGAAGAAAGAGGAAATAAACTCTCATCAGGCCCAAACATGTAATTAATTAGTTAGACTTTTAGAATTTATCAGCAAGGTTCGTGGAACAGGGCTCGTTATCTCTAGTTTTACGACCAATAACTTCCCATTATAGTATATATGAACTTAAATTAACTGAAGTATAAAATGGCCCTCCATCGGCTAAGGGGATCTATTATTACTAAAATGAAGAAAGACTAGTACAAACAAGACATTTATTAAAGAAGAAAATTATGGTTCTGTCAGTTTATCTTTGAGCTGGAATAACAGAATATTAACAGAAATCATGCAATACTAACTAGAATACTAACAGAAAATGTGTTACAAACACTTGTACACTAATAATGAAAAGCTTGTATTTTTACCCTAATAAGTGAATTTAAATTCCTTGCACTTTCATCCTCATTATGGAGATTAGGCTTGAGATTGTGGGTGAAAAACTTGCAGTTTTCAGAACAGACGTCCACATTTTTATCTCCGAATCAATACTGCAGTAGAAACAATAAAAAAAAAATGTGTCGCTCCGGTTCGTTCTCACATTCTCTCAGCCGAAAGATATAGGCTAATACTGAATTTCGTAAGTGGTTTTTGAAGATACCCTGTACTACTACCATACTATATGCATATAATAATAAATATAAAAATAATCTATTATACTCTCGTGCAAAATATGTGACCCATGTTATCCTTTATTTTAGAAACATTCAGTCGAGAATTACTTAAATATATGCACTACGAACAGAAGTTATTTACTTCGAAACGAAATTTGCACATATGCTATATAATAATTGTGGATATTTTTCTGCTGCAAATGGCATTTTCCAAGGTAAGCCCTAACAAATGCATTAAAAAATCTCTGGGAGAGCTCATACTGTGACTTTGTAAGTATTTGATGTTAAAGAAAACCTTTTCACGTTAAAAGTTTCACAATACCTTATAAACTTATAGGAGACGGGCTACATCAGAGTAAAGCAAAATAAATACACAGACTAATAAATTGTACTTTATACAAATTATGTTTGATCACACTTCGTATAATATACCTATTTAAAGTTAATACTTCGGGGGAAGAAATTCATGCTTCTGAGGGCCTCCGTGTGCCACTGGCGCTGGTTGGATCCGATCTAATTGTTCGGCTTTTTAAAATTTTTAAATTTTTTTTTATTTTTTTTTAATTTTTTTTTTACATTCAAGATATACTTGTAATGACACATTATGGTGGTCAGGTATTGGTCCTTGCGAATCCATCCTCATGGTTTACTGTCAATGGACTTCATAAAATCACCTTCGATATATTTAGTACCGTAAGTAATGCGTTATAAGTGTGCTAGATTTTTAGATTCTTACAGCTTAGAATGCATGAAAACATAGCTGTGAGTTTGCAGACAACTTTTGTGTCAGAAAATTTCCAAGGCTCAACTTACGGGTGATTTCTTTGTCCTTTTTCAATGAGTAAGTTACATGAGATTTAGCTACAGCGCGATGGAATCGAAGTTATAAGTAGCGAACAGATTTTTAGGTTGTTATAGCTTAGAATGCACCAAACTATATAACTGTATGTTTACACTATTATTATTATTATTATTATTATTATTATTATTATTATTATTTTGTTTTTGTCTTGTATATTTCAATTCCTGGGTAGATCTATATACTTCGCTTGTCCATCGAGCTAGGTATGATTTAGCTTTAGGAAGAGAGAGTCTAACCTAAAAGGACCTAAAAGGACCTAAAAATCAGAGCCCTAGTTAAGGGAAACTAAAAGTACGAGCCTCAAATATAGAGGCCCGTTGAGACTGAAATCGTAGGAATTCGCAATTCTTCAGCGAATTATTTTAACATAAGAATGGACAGTAGGCCTATTTTCGTAACGAATCTCCATTAACGGAAGGATTGTATTTATAACATGTGCTTGAATAACGGTGACAAGACAGGAATTGATGCATTCGGAATTGCAGTTACCCGTGCATTGTGTTACATTGCGACAGTGTAAACAATGATGAATGCTAAAACGTAAATACAGATAGCAACAAAACAAACAGTTTATTTCCACATATGCAAATAATTGCAGGCATATGCTGTATGAATTCGGAAAAGAGGATATTTGTTCCACGCGAACACTACTATTCTCTTGGGGGTAATTATTACTCACCGCTTGAGAGACAGAGCTTATTATTTATGTTAATATTGGTAATACCATTATCTTGTAATTATCGCCGAGTAATAACACCCTTGGCTCTCTCCTATGAATTTTTTTTTAGATAAAATACGAATTAGTGAACTAATTACACTGAAATTGAACATTGTTACATCTGTGGTCGGAATTATGCATCCATTTGCTATCTTAGCCTCCTGAAATGGAAGATACGCAGAATAACTAAAAAAAAAGGTTTCAGCAACATAAAAAAGGAATGAGTTACATCCTTTGCTTTGGGAAATAGCTAATACTTATTTACTGGTGGTATAATAGCCTTTGTCTAAAGATATAAATGCCTTTGTTGGCATTTTGACGAGTTTCGCTCCGCGAAAAACCACTCAAAATTACAACTGCATCATTATGGCATGTGTAATTAAATATATAATACAATTAATTTTAAGGAGTTCATTTGTGTAAAACAATAAGTTGAGACCCAATACTGTCCCCTAGGTGGGCCTACATCTTTATTTTCTGAAAAGATCACTGAGGTTGTCAGTTTTTGTGTGTTCTGCTACTTAAGTATGACCTAAATAAATTTAAAAAATCTTCTCTTATGCCTAGAGCGTATAATTTTGTCAAAAGATATACGAAAAATTATTCTATATAATGCTCGATTTCAGTTTGATGTAGGCGTAGTACTTTTCAACAACCACTTAAATAATTAATCAAAACAGTTAATTTTAAACTCATCAAAGTCACATTTTCAATCTAAAACACAGGCACACTTAATGGGATTAATATAAATTATTGAAGTATCTGGCCACATTCAGATAAATAGATTAGGGTAATTAAAATTGGGCAATGAGGTTTAAGAACAGAAAGACGTTAAAGAAAGATGAGTCAGCACTTTTAACAGTTTGTGGTGTTCCATAGGATATTTAAGGAAAAATGAAGTAACAATTATACAGTAGGCTGTCACGTATCACGTACCCGACGGGAAGTGGTTGTTAAATAGGGGGAAAAATAATCTGTTATTGTGCATGATGGCTACCTCTGAACACCATTTCATTCAGTTCCTTTACGTAGCAAACAAACAGGCATAGGTTAAAACACAAAAAAGCCTAGGCAAAAACTCAAATGAGCATATTAACCTTTATAATAAAGATTTGGTAGTTCAAGATACTAGTGAAATATCAGTATGACTGCGGTATCGGTAATTAACTTGTTAAGATTTCTTGTCGAATCTAATCAGTTAACACCCTTTTAAATGCAAAATTTAATAACTGTCAGGGAATTAATGCCTGCCAGTTTGCAGATACACAATGTTCAATGACAGGGACAAAACCGAACATGCAGCAAAAAAATACAGCGCTCTACAAAGCTAATCGTTTTAACATTGCTAGGCGAACTTCAGCTTCCATATAACTCAGTAACGGTTCATCACATTTTAAAACTCTAACTATTCCGAGTTTTAATTAAATTCTGAAAACAATGGCAATACTAGCTATTTTTATTTCGAATCCTTTCAGTATTCATATTGATTCCCCAATGGGTGCCTTAACTAGGTATTCAAACTAAACCCAGTCATGCGAGAATGAGCTTCCATTTAATGTATCTGGTGTTTAATCACACGTAACTTAAGCCAGCAGAGGACATAGGTGACAGTATCATTGTACTACTACAGCCGTTAATTAATAATCACGAGTCATCTCTATGGGACCTCTTAAAAACACTTGGCTTCACTCTTGCTTTTGTCAGTTTCACGAAAATCTGGCCACGCCGAAGAAATGCCTAACATGTCACTAATATTTCCAATATGAGATACCTCCATTTAATTTAAATTATTATTAATCAGTAAGGGCCGGGAGTTTATAAAAAATCGTATTGTTGATGCATTGAATTTTTTTAGTGAGACAATTACTGTGCACACGGATCGTATTTTCATGTGAAACTAATTTCCTCAAACACAAAGTTTGGAACTGTTTCCACAATGAGCGATATTCATCTTACTCAAGAAGAGTTTCCCTTCCTTCGATCTAGGCAAACTTTCCAGGAGGAACGCATTATGTAAAGTGTGCCACACCTTACCCTGTAATTTTATTCCTATTTAAAATTTTCCTTCCAGCTTCCTCTTCATGAGAGAGGACAGAATAAAACTGCATGCGAGAGAACTTTAATTATCTCTGTGAAAATATTACGATGAAATAAAATGCTATACGCACAACTAGAACTAATTTTAGATTACGTATGCAGAATTCAGGAAATTCTATAAACAGGCCAAGTTGGATAAATCATTTTTAAAACTTCAAACTTGATTAAACAGTCTGGCTAGAAGTGAATGTGACTGCAATTTTAAGTGATGTATTAAGAACCTTAATATTACATAGCTGACAGCTTAAAAGCATTTTCCATGTGTTAGTCATACAAGAAACATACCATGTACCAAATCTTGGTTCTTGGCTACGTCGATTAACAACCTAATACAGAATTATTTGTCCTCCCTTTTGAGAACATGACTGTTTAAACAAAACTGAGTCTATGGTTGACTTGAAATTTTCCTGGCGTATGGTCTGAGTACACTGTTCTATTTAGGTGAGTGATTGGGAATGCTCCGACATTTCAGACGAACGTGCTTAATCCATCTTCAGAGAGACTGGGACTGGGGGGCCGAGTGGACCGAGAGTGCTGTTATTTATACTCAAGGGACGTGGGACATGGTAGTGTCAGTCAATCAGGTGGCATCACGAAAAATACCAGCATTCTCGGGCCACTCGAAGATGGAGGAAGTGTGTTCGTTTGAATAGTCGGAGCTTTCCCCATCACTCACCTGGCTAGCTCAATCTTTATGTTTTTATTTATTTATTTAATACCGGTACTTTAATACTAGCAACCCGAGAACAATATACTCAAAACTGAATCTAAAAGAAAATAAAAAGCAGGTAAACTGCTGTAACAAAGTGCCAGATGGAGATAACAGAAACTATTGAGTTTTAGACCACGGTTTCTTGAGAAAGTTTTATACGTATAATATGTGAAGGAATAAGTGGGATAAATCCTATCGCTAGCATGTCTAATTATTTGTCAAAGCCCAGTGTATTACAACTTCCAATGCCCTATGTAAACACTACAAATAATATTGTCATAGAAGAAAACATTTTATACAATCAAATGAGCTGCTTGCATCAAGCAAGTTGCCATATATAGACACAGCATACCAATCAATCATTTTGACAATGGTTCCTATGATGGTAAAAAAAATTGAATTGCATTTGATGAATTCAGTGTAATATTTTCAGAAATAAGGACCCTAATTGGGCGTTACTCCGGTACCGGTCAACCGATTTGGTCCAAAATCAATAGGCTTCGTCCCATTGACATTGTAAGTGCATATACCATGTTTCATGAAAATCTTACGAAGCGTTATCGCGCATACAGACACATGGGCAGACGTAGAGACATTTTACCGTCCATCAATATAACCTCAGTATTCCGGCACTTAATAATTGAGATTTTACATTTATGCTCGTTCTATCCCTGTTTACTCATTTGGCAGTTAGTAGATATATCCCTGACTGGATCCACTAGACCTAAATTCAATTGTTCTCATGAAGCGATCCACACGTTTTACTTTATTAGAACCAAAGGCAATATCGGGATTTAAAGAGGGCTTCCAAATTGATAGTTATGAAACCTAATTATTAGTCACACTATTAAAAATAGTAGGCTATCTTATAAAAATTACTGTAGAAATAATAACATACAGGTATACATCGCTTACGCGTAAATAATCTGGCTATGTTTAATAATCACAGTATATTTACATATCCGTCCAATAGATTTTTCGTGAATTAAGAAACAAATCAGTATGACAGAATACTGTAAGAGTGACTTCTGCAGAACTGCATTTGATATTACAATTTTGAGATGCTACTTATAATCCTGGTTCTAAAAGAATGTTTTTTTTAATAGTCCTATTATATACTTTGTTTTGAGATTATAAAATTTATTAACAACATACAACAGTGCGAGAAAATTTGGAAAGGAGTAAAATGGTAGGAGAGGGTAAAAATATTCATTTGATATCTTTGCCTGCTTCTGCTCGTACCGGGGGAAAGCATATTGCATCTCATTTTCTAATCAACCAGCTTCAACAAATTGTATTCCATTCACGTATCTAGTCTGTTGTTATGCGAAATTGAGTCTCACATTATACCTACTGTATGAAATGGAATTTTAAATCAACTTTACTACCACTTCAGAGAATATAAATTGTCGGCAAGAGTGGATTTGTATGTATTATAACAAGCATAGTTTATAGGAGTCCTCCACCCTTTTTTATATTACCACCCACTCTAACATATGAGGCAAACCGTTCATGGCTGTGGTATCATGTCCTGTATGGGAATATGTGCGTACGTGTGCGAGCAGCAATTACAATAATCATGCAAATAGCTATCGTTGTAAATTCTATGCAAGCGCAACATTATTTTTATAAAAGTGCTCATAACGCCACAAATTAAAACGGAAATGGGAAGATAGATTTTGTTTCATGAAAAATACACGAACAGTATAGATATGTGGTTTATATAATAATACTACATCTCGACAATATGATGAATATGAAATAAAGCCTTCTAGTCTCTTGTCGATAGTACGCAATTGTGTATTTTAATTTGGAACATCATTGATAAATTTTTCCTTATGAGGTTAGGAAGATAGTGTTAAGTTATTAGGAATGGTTTTAGATACTAGAATGACTTGGACTGATCATGTTGATCATGTCTCCAAAAAACTATCGAGAGTCTTATACCAATTAAGATACCTGAAAGATGTTATTCCTAACAACTACCTCAGAACTGTATACTTTGCATTGTTTCATAGTGTTCTGTGCTATGGTTTGTTGTTCTGGGGTAATTCCTCAAGCATAAACTCAATACTTCTATTACAAAAGAAGGCTATAAGAATTATGAACTTTAGTTGTTATAATGATCATTGCAAGCCTCTGTTTATAGAAAACAGAATTTTGACTATTGTAAACCAGTATATTTATGTATGTTTAGTTTATGTCAAACAGAGGCATAGCAGCCTAAAAACAGATGACCAAGTTCATAGTTATAATACAAGATGGAGACATCAATTGTATCCAGAACAGAATAGACTCAGTTGTACCATGTCATCCTTTAAATCTGTTTCTGCACGCATGTTTAATATGTTGCCTCTCAGTGCTATTGACGTAAACTTGAAGACTTTCAAAAAAATTGTTCACAACTGGTTATTGCATAACCCATTCTATAACTTAACTGAATTGTATGAATCAGAACACTCTGCTATTATTTTCTAGTTTTTATACTAAGACGTGATCTGTGACAAATTTTGTTCTTTGGACACATATTAAATAAATAAATAATAAATAAATAAATAAATAAATAAATATAATATTACATTTATGCATCGATACCAGGAATCATTTTTGAGAAGAAACTGTGTTTAAAGGTAGTTTTTCTAGAAGGGTCTTTTTCTAGGTCTCTTTCTAGAAGGGCAGTTTGTCTATGTAGTTTAATTCATTTAAGGGCAGTTTGTCTATGTAGTTTATTTCATTTAAAGGCAGTTTGCCTATGTAGTTTATTTCATTTAAGGGCAGCTTGTCTATATAAATATATTATTTCATTTAAGGGCAGTTTGCCTATTTTGTGAATTTCATGTAAACGGTAGTTTTTCTAGAAGGGTCTTTTTCTAGGTCTTTTTCTAGAAGGGCAGTTTGTCTATGTAGTTTAATTCATTTAAGGGCAGTTTGTCTATGTAGTCTATTTCATTTAAGGGCAGTTTGTCTATGTAGTTTATTTCATTTAAGGAAAGCTTGTCTATATAAATATATTATTTCATTTAAGGGCAGTTTGCCTATTTTGTGAATTTCATATAAATGGAACCTGTCTGTTTAGTAAATTCCATATGGATAGTAGGTAGCAAATTAGGGAGTGTTCTCTACTAACTATGTGTTTTTATACGAGGGTAAGTCAATAAGTATAATATTTTGTAGGATGGCTGTACCGCTTTGTGCTCGCGCACATCGACATGTTGTTCATTTATCTCCGCTTGAGGAATGTTTGACCGTTATGATTCTACTGAATCTTACGCTGTTGAACAATAAGCATGGCTGCACCGCTCAGCGTTTGTACCAAAGAAGAACAGCGTGCAGTGTCGTCTGAAGGTGTCGTCTGAATAGTTGCCGAAATCCATGGAAGTCTTTCTGGGGACAATGTATGGCGAAGCGTGTACGAATGGGTTGAAAAGTTCAGAATTAATCGGACGAGTGTGAAGGACAAGGAAAGAACAGGACGGCCATTTGCATCCACTAGTGACGCCAACAATGAAGAAGTGCGTATCATGATTCAGACAATCCGAAGAGTGAATGTCGAAGTGGTAAACCAATATGCAACCACATGAAGGAAGGCGTGCATAAGTGGCTTGCTGCTCAGCCGAATAACTTTTTTTCTGAGGGCATCAGGAAGCTTGTGCAACGATGGATCAAGTGCATTGAGAAGCAAGAATACTATTTTGAAAAATTAGGTAATTGAACTTTGGTATTGTTTTTGCAATAAATTTAAAAAAAATAAAATTACAAATAGACTAAGTCAAACGCAAGCAGAGTAAATATTAGTAGATATTTTCTGTTTGTCAAATGTGCAGGACATGCAATTCAGCATAGTTTGTCTCGATCCATCATTTTGTTCACACATAAACAGTGAGCTGATGGAACTTTATGCCGAAATGCAAATATACATACATATTTGACAAATAGGAAAATATCGATTAAGATCTACTCTGAAAGTGCTTCGACTTATTAATTTTAATTTATAAATAACTTTTAGATAAATCCGACCGTGTAAATACACTTTTATTGATATATTTCAATGTATTTGTACAGCAAATACGACCGTGTAAATACACTTTTATTGATATATTTCAATGTATTTGTATAGCCTATAATATAACCTTTTCCCATTGTGTTTGTCAATACTGTACATTCTAACACTATTTTGGCACTCTAAATGTTTAATAGAAGGAAAAAGATGGTCCAAATGTGGAATTGTTAATTTATGAATTTCCTTATTTGCACCATACTTCATAATTATTCATGAATGCAAGGAGAAATTTAACTTAGGCCTACATTAAACGTACTTGATCATAACAAATATAATTATTCATTTGATCTGAATAGGATTCTTTCTTCTTAAAGGGAAAGCTGACTTAACCAAAGGGATAAAATAAATTGGAAGAAATTCTTCATCCCTCGTAGGAAAATCAATACACCAATTTAAAAGAAACCCCTGGGCGCATGAAAGAAGATTATTGGAAGTCGTTCTACATACAAGCGACTATTCAATATACAATTGTGTTGTCTCGAATCCAGAACAGAGTCCTCAATACGTGTACTGCAAGACAATGGAGAATGTGGGCTATCAAAAGCAAATAGTTTCAAGAAAAAGGAACATAATACAGAGTAGATCAAGAAGGAAGTTTACAAGATGGAAGCAAAAATCCAGACAGTTTCAAGGAAGAGACAGAGCACGTTAAATGATTAATTTAAAACATTTAAACCCTTGTGATACACAACGTATGATTATCGTCATCATGTCCCTGAACTGGTGAATGTACGTTCATCATCAGAGGCCTCCTCTAACACAAATTAATTTAATATAACTTTAGGTTTTTTTTCTTTCTTCTTTACCATAAGTGATATGGGTAGAAGAAATAGTGCGTTCGACTCTAGAATTTCACCTCCAGTTTTCAGTATTAATACACGTTTCGAGATTCCCTGAATCTAAAAACGTATCTGTGCCAATATATAGGAGGCACTCAGAATACAAGTGGTGTAAGTCCACAGAAAATGGTTCTGAGATATTTGGCCTCAAAGAATCTGTCTCCATAATTATGTTTATATTTGAATATTAGCCTATCTACCCTAATGGTAGTTAAATACAGTAGTTGAAGCTTGATTTAGTGCACTCGTTCTCAGAAGAAAGCTTACGCTGATGAAACAGTTAAAATCTAATTTATAATTTTTCAATTCCTGAACTTACACCACTGAATGCCTCATATGGCTGTACGTATATAAATGTGTCCGAGAACAGATAAGCAATAAAACAAAATAGCGTACAAAAAGGAAATGTTATATTAGGTTAGGCATCTTTTTGTCATGACTCTGTCTTACTTTTACTACAACTTTAAATGAATAGAAATTAATTTTTTGTGAGGCTCAAGAAAACGGCTGTACAAATTTAAACAATTTATATACAAGCTGAATATAAGCTACCAGTAGCCAGTAGCATAAATTTATTGGAAACGTTTTAAAACTAAATTCTTTAAGAGTACCGGTAATTATATGCTACTCATCTCATGAAGTTAGTTGTATGAACAGGCAATACTGCATTTAAGAAATATTCAGAGTTTAATACTTGTTGCTATTTTCATTTCAGTAACACAGTGCTGAAAGTCACAGGATCCATTTCCAAGGGGTCATTGAATTTTCACTCAATCTGTGCAATAACTGGGAAGGCTTGTAGTCACATTATGGTGAAGCTACCCAGTAACAGCATTCAGGCATCCCCATCCTCTTCTCTGCGATAACAATATTGCAGGTGGACTCTTTCAATTTTCAGTTAACAGTATATGAGGGTTACTTCCCCTGTGTCCCATAGGAAATTACGTCAATGTGTACGCGAAACAGATTGGCCAAGCTTCGCTTGTAATTTGCTTTTCGCATTAGCTGCAATGAAGAGTATGCAAATGAATTTCCGCTACTTTATTACCAGAGCACTAATTTCAAGCACTGATTAAAATATTTAAATGACTCGTACTGCTCAATTTCAAGATCGTGAAATTGGCCAAAATACAGCAATGAACAGTGTTTCGTGGAATCTGTTCTAGTTACAGTAAATTAGCATCTGTGTTTCGAAATACTTTAGGCCAGTGGTCCTCAACCTGCAGTCCGGGGGCTGCATGTTGCCTGTGGAGTAATTTTTTACGGCCCGTTAACAAATATTAATTTCAAGTACATTGCCAATATCGACATTTTAGTGACAAAGAAACAGTGTCAGTTCTCACATTAAATCCAAGAATTTTAACGTGATTTGTGTTATTCATTAACACTACAAAATGAAAGATAAAATATAAAACACATGCGTCCGTAGGCCTATGACGTTAATTAATAGCTACAAATATTGTAATATGATTTATAAATTTATGTTACGTAAGTATCGCCTTGTTAATAATCAATAAATCAATGCGACCAGCTAGCCTTTCACTAAAAATAAAATGACCCTTCAGTTAAAAAAATATTGAAGACCACTGTTTTAGGTCTATATAAATACAAATTTCTTTATTTCAAAGAAGGCTGTTGGTCAAATGAGAAACTTAACGGGTTCAATAGCTACCCTATCAATTTTCATTCTTCAGATTACTTTTATATTTGCATGTAAAAGCTTCTCAACATCAGCGGGTCAATCGAACCAGCTTTCCATTCACTGGAGCACATATAGGCCTAGGTCAATACATCCTTTCAAGACAAGATTAAATAAATGTTAATTCGGCATTCGCCATGTGATTTGGGGAAAAAACCATGAACATCCACTTTAGCAGGTTCACCGATCATGAGATGTGAACCTTCGTCCTACCAATGAGATTTCGTTACCATTGTTATAATTAAATCAACTGTAAATAATTTGTGTAGATTCTCTCTTTGTTCCTCTATCTCTTTTACTTCCAAATTATAGGATTTCCATTCAAGTCCGTATCGGAGGAATAACTTTACGACCACATGTACATACACACACGATATAGAGATACTCCCTTGTGTGTAATCAGCTCAACGTAAGGCCCCTTCCGGGGGGGGGGGGGAATTCAAGATAACAATAAGAAAGCGAACTTTAAAGATTGAAGTCTGGTGAATTGGGAAGGGCATAGAAATTAAGTGACCTATTGCGGAAAAAGGATCTAATGTAGGATTTTTTTTTTTCATTTTTTTCAAAAACGAAATTAAAATTCAGAGCTTCTAATTCTGTATGCCCAAAACTTTGACGTGCGATTCGACACTCCCTTAAACCGTTTTGTTGTTCTTTCTGTAACATTTTCTCTAGAAACATTAGGTCGCTTTTCACGCAAAGGGTCATAGTCATGCCAAATATTTTTTTAGATTCTTACCTTACGAGAATATTTTATGAGAAAGCGGGTAAGATGACTGCGGTCATTTGAATGCAATTTGAAATATCCTGTAATAAGGAGTCATTACTGCACATCGTATATTAAATGATGCCTATGAGTTATTCGTGTACATTTCAATGCGGAATTAGCTGTTGTATGTATGAGAGATATAGTATTCTAGGAACTATACACGTTAATTCTTTATTAATTACATTTTCAAAATCACGATCTTCGTGAATATACTATCTTATCCTCCGGGAGAGAACATGCTTTACAGAGTACTTGTCTTCAAATGCTTTCTTCAGGTTATTTTCCGCGCTTTATCTTTGAATGTAATTAGGATCAACTTAAGTGTTTAAACAAAAAGATAATCCAACTCTTTGTCTACATCTCCAGAAAACATCCTGTAACCTTGAAGATAGCATTGCGGTTTATTCTGAACAAGCATGTGCTAGCAGCTAGGCCCGCGATTATTTTCTCAACTGTTAGATGTTTTATTTAAATAATTTATTTAAGAGAAAAATAATTGCGGAATTATATTTATAAACACTTATATTGTTTTTACATAAATTGCATGAGTTATATAATTTTATTCTTAAAACAGAACAGAACGAAACTTGTGCTTCCGTACGGGCATAAACATTCGAAATGAAACGATAAAACATACTCACGAATCTTACCCCAATCATGCATAAACAATGAAAAAAGTTATGATTAAAAAACTAAAATTCCGGTTTTGATGTAAATTTAATGATTAAAGTGCGATTCCCGGGGGGGGGGCCTCAAATTCGAGTTTCCTAGCCCAAAACACCCCGCTCCAGTGAGTTGCGTCCAGCATGTAACTTGTAACACGCTTCTTTGCTATTTACCACATTCAATCTCAAGAAGGAATAATGTAAATTAGGGCTGTCCACTTTGAAGTTAGCTAAGGATCTCATTTTATATCCCTAGACAGAGTGTGGGCCGCATACGAGAAAACTAGGCAATCTATAATTTTTTTAGTCTATATGTTTAAAGAAGAAACACGTTGTTTTCTTATTAATTTGTGATTATTTGCTTTGTTTTCTTAATCGAGTAATTTTTTAAATTTTAATAAATCATATTACGTAAGACCAATATTTAGTGCAAATATGATTATTTTACAGTAGTTACATTCAGGCGAAAAGAGTATTTTGAGTTAGACATTTTGAAAACATTCACATACATGCCTACTTGCAACTAAAACTCTTGCACCTTTTGGAAAATTCTCATCCCTTCCGCTTCTCTCGGTATTTAGTGCAATACTGACGGTAGGGCCTATTACCCTATCATTTTTGGATAAATTACATTTTAAACAAATGTTATATGATACGCTTCTTTCCTATTGCAATAACTAATGCATTATACTAAGAGTATTTAAACGACTGAAAAACATTATAGTACAGCACAAGAATTGTTTAATACATAATTATAATAAATGAGGTGACGTCCCCATGGCTGAGTGTTTAAAACGCTCGTCTTCCACCGCTGGGACCCGGGATCGGATCTCCATGGACCTATGTGGAATTTTGGCGGACAAAATGGGGGGACAGGGCAGGTTTTCTCGCGGTGCTCCTGTTTCCCCTACCAAACATTATTCCACCGTTGCTCCATTCATCATAATATGAAAGTGTTTGCAACAAAGGATTTACAATAAATGTTGTACAATTTAAAACTGATCATGTTAAGAAAACATGTTTAAAGGCTGCGAGCAGCAAGTTGAAAAGACTTGATTTGTGTAAGACCTAATGTGTTTGTTATTGTTGTTGATATTATTGTTGTTGATATTATTATTATTACTATTATTATTATTATTAATTTCTATTATGTTGGTGATACTGTAGAAGCAAAGCCCACTTCACAAAGAAATCAACTTTTGATGTAACAATATCTAGCGCTTCAACACCACATAATCAAAATACATAATCTTGCCTTCTACTTGGGGATGTGATGTTGTATTAGCTTTTTCCAGGCCTTCTCAGAAAACCCTTTAAAGGGTAATTTCTGTTTATGATTAGTACCGTATCATTAAAGCAATTCTATCAACACACCATCAACATTTATTTCGAAGATGACGTCTAACTACAAGATCACATATTTCGAAACTGCATTGCCACTTGCGTTCTGTTTCTTCTTATGACACATGGGTTATTCAGGTCTCTTGTTATATTAACATGCAAACAATTTTCAGACTTGGATGGAGGATGTCATAAGATGTGTGTTTCCATCAGTCATTGTCAACATGTTAAAGGTTGTGCAAATTTTGTTGAATTGTTGAGAGGCGTAACGTCTGGGTGTTTCTGGTATCACCGGAACTGACGTCATGCAGGAGTTGCATCACTGTTGTCTCATCGTTGACACCCTCTCACTGTCAAATGCAGAGCTCGCAACTACATAATGGCAGTAAACATTGCTGGTATTGGGATGAAGAGGACTCAACCGTATTCTAAACAAATCCGCAATGGAATATAACAACGTGTATGAAGTCTATAGGCATATGAATAGGTTTCAACTTGAAAGATTTAATCCCGGATGTTCCAGTTGATTATTTAAGTTAATGAAGATAAAAATTAATATTCCATTTAGGAAGGATTTAAACAATAAGCAGCAAATTACGTTTTCAAGAGACTTATTTCGAGATCGACAAAATTTAGCTTCTTCCCGAACTTTTCATGGTGCTAAACATTTTTACAATAATGTTACCCGCTCCCTTGCCTTTGGGATAGGTAATATAAAAGCAAAACAGACAAAAATGTGTAATATAATGTGAAACAGCTGTAATTTGTAAGTTACTGTACTAAGTATTAAATGTCTTGCGATCCATTGTTCACGATACCCCCAAAGATGGCCACTTTCACTTTAAAGAAAATCATTGACTGTTATCATTATTATCTTAATATCATTATTATCATTTTTATAATAGTAATAATAATAATAATTAAAATGACTTTGGATGACCTGGGCCCTATTTCATAAAACTCTACAGGTGTGACATGTACGACAATTATGTCAATTCTGACAAATATGTCAATATGTTATGACAATTGTATTTTTCATAAATATTACAACTTTTCCTTACATTACAGGCAAATTAATGTAAATTGTCAAGACTAAAAGAACCCTTTTCATAAACACGACAATTTTATGTCACCTAAAGATTATTTTATTGTGCTGTAGATGGCTCTCATATACGCGTGCGATAATCGATCTCAACATCGAATGTGATACCTAAGCAATCGATTATTACTATAGAAAATAATTGATTTATATTTCTCTTTTGATGCAAAGTCACTGAAATTGAAAGTTAGGTTAATCCGTTGCCTAAAAACCCTGTGTCGTCACATGTCTATTTTTTCATCACTTTCACTGCTACCAGTATCACTACTACTAGTTTTCATTATTAACAAGACAATTTAGCAAGACAAGAAAGTTTAAATCACAAAAAACAGTTTGCCACACATTTACATAACCTACTGACTTGGCCTACATATGAAAGATTGCCTGTCACTTCTGTAATGACAATTCTACATTTTTTGTAAATTTGTAAATACGTCAACAAAAATTAATGTTTTATAAATCGTAGGAATCCTAAGATTTGACATATTTGTCAGACTTTTACCTGTAAACTCAAAAGATTTGAGAAACAACAATATGTAAAATTGTCATACAAATCTACAAAATTGTCATGACATTTATGTAAATTTGTCAGCTTTTGTGAAAAACGCAATTGTCAAAATGTAAACTTGTAAAACAATTATATGTCACCTGTCACCTGTAAAATTGTAACTTTTATGAAATAGGGCCCTGGTATAAAATTAATCCTGACGATGGTAACGGTGATGATAATGTTAATGACTATAATAATAATAATAATAATAATAATAATAATAATAATAATATTTATTATTAAACAAAAACTCTTAAATTTAAAATAAAGAGTAAGACGATATCAATACCATTTTCGGTTACTGCGCCCTAAGTTTTAGGTACAATTTTACTAGTAGACCTAAACAATAATACAGGTACAATCTCCCCACCGGGACGGAAATAGAGGGTAGGTATTAAAAGTTTTAATCAGCTACAGTACGTCTTTTGTTCACAGTGCTGACTGGAAAATGAATTCTGATGCTGGTATACATTATACATTCCCATGTAACCACGCATTATGGCGTGCAGTATTGTTTAAAAAGCGAATGCTCCAGCATGTAATTTACAAAAGGGAGGAGTATATTACCAATTTCTCTGATTTTTTTTATTATTTATAACTCACTTCTATCTAGAACATGCTATGCTCTGATGCAGCACAAAAATAGAAAACCGGCAGGTAATGTGGCATAAATTTGAACAACAAAGGAATGGATAGAGGTCTTGTATGTGTGTGCTACAGATGGAATTGGCTCTGCCACCTACATATCCAAGAGCAAATTACCTCTTTGGTTTGGTGGCTTTAGCCGATATTCTTCCGCAGTGCAAGCAGCTTACTACAGTTTTCCAAATGAAAACATCGATACGCATCACACAATGCTTCAGAGAATTAATGAGTTTTACACATGCATCCCCGCATTGTATGAGCAGTGACATTTAAATTATGTGACCTATGTCTCCCCTTTATACCACTCAGCTATTTCTGTTTCATGTCGTACTGTATATCTCCAACAATATATTTTGACCACAAACGAAATTTATGACAAGGAGAAAGGCGAGCGCTTAAATCAATGCTACTGAAGAACTTAAATTACATTTTACGACAAAATAATAATAGATGTTGTACAGCTGTAGATTCCGGTCCTTCGGTCGATGCCGCTGATAACGAAACCGCAAGAGTGTAATATAAATATCAGTCTGTGACCTTTTCTGTCATATAAAACACCTAATCATGGATTTCAATAATTTTTCTTGTTACCATGGAAAGAACAACAAAATTTTAACTATTTAGATCTGACTTCAAGAAAAAAGAACTAAATTGAATACTGCATATCAAATCAGGCTGCATCACCAACAACAAATCTAATCACGAACATACTGCTAAAAGCTATAATGAGTAGGGTTGAGCATCGATGGCCGATGTTTTCATGTCATTTATCGATGTTTTCATGTCATTTATCGATGTTTTCTACACCGATGGAACACTACCTATGTTTTTGCTACATTGAAGTTTCTCTCTGACATCGATGTTTTTAAATATTTACAGTACTAAAATAAGATTAATAGGCCTACCTTGGTTCTAAGATATAATTTTATTTACTTCAACCTAATATCCAAAAAAATAGATTTTTTACATCGATAGTTTTCACGGAAATATTTCAGTTTATTTATGAATTTTGACTAAATTTCTGAAACCATGACTTTTTAAAAAATATAAATCGATGTTTTCCGTCAAAATACATCGATGTTTTCGGGTCGATATTACCGTCACGTCGATTGCTACCGCCGATTTTAACATCCATGACCATCATGTTTTAATTATCGATGCTCATCCCTAATAGCGAGACAAGTTAAAGAACAAAATGTGCAGAAGCACAGTAAATGCAATTGGCGCAGGTCGATGTGCAGCCCGAATATTCACATGTTTATTATTTAACTTGTACTATAGCGACCCTTCACAGTCTGGTTTACCAAATCTATACCCTCCACAGACAGGTTCACCGGCTATTTCAATTAAGAAAGAAAACTAGCCTATAAATAATAATAAATATAAATATATATATATATATATATATATATATACATAATCCTAATCTTTAAAACATAGTAGCGAATAATGGTTATAACAATCAAAATTAATATACCAATAAGATGTTTCAAACTAATCCAGCCCCAGTAGAAAATAATTACAATAATAAAAATATATGTTTGCTTCAACTATACCGACAAAAACATAGTCCTAGAAAATAAATACATTCAAGTATTAATCTAAACTTGAAAATAAAATACAATAGAATCAGACCACGCAAACTGCACAGCAGACGTACGTAGTGTCTTCTAATTTCCATATGAAGGCGTCCTATCCTACAACCAGTTGAGTGCAAAGTCGAATTGCAATGTATTTCAATAGCAGGTGCCCGCGGTTATTTACTCAACTGCTAGATGTGTTATTTAAATCATGTATTTAACAGAAAAATAATTAGGCTAAAAGATACTGTATTAAATTTATTAATACTGACCTCGTTTTTACATAATTTTCAGGAATAAAATAATTTTATTCGTAATCACATTGTTTTACGTAATAAATATAAATAATTTAAAAAAAAAGAATCTTGTGCTGCCATATGGGCACACATATTCGAAATAAAACTACTGAAACGTCCAACAGATTCACAAACTTTATCCAATTCATGCACAACTATTAAAACGATTGATAATTAAAAAGCTAAAAAACTGGCTTCGAGGTCCATTTCACGATTAAAGTGCGCCGCATAATGAGTTTCGTCCAAATCATTCATTGTTTTCCCAGTTAGGCATGCTTTCATGATTTTCTTCTGCTCCCTATGTAAAAAAATCATATCTTTGCAAGTCTTGAACAAATGAATCTAGATAGCAACCGAGAAAAATCACCTTCAATTAATTTCACAATTGAAGACGATCTTATTAATAGTGGCGTTGGATGTACACGGAAACACAAGCTCAAATATTATATTACATAACATATTTAAAGGGTGCATGTTATCTTGTGGAAGGATCGGAACGAATATTTGTTTCCTATATTACACATCTATAATAATGACTAAACCCAAATTGTATAGCCTATCAAAGCTGCCTAAAAATAACACAATGGAAAGAGCAAGATATCAGAATGCTGAGATATCTGTCCTCAAAATACTGGGAGTTTAATTCTATGAAAGATTCATATCCCTGAAAATCTCAAATCAATCAATATTATTTTGAAACCCATACTGCTCGTCCACTTACCACTCGTACGTTAAAGGAACAAAAAAGTCTCAATGGTATTACGAAGGTCTAAATGAGTTTTTAAGTTTTATTTTATGTGCCAAAGAATTTTCTGAAACCATAGCCTAAGATTGAAGACTTCTGGTGTAATTCACTTTAAGATGTTCTTTATATAGACTAACAATATTAATTACGATAAATATGCAACAAATTATAAAATTCTCGACTGGCATAATGTAGCATAACTAAATGATGTTTTTGTATTATTAGACCCATCCAAAAAAATCATCAATTTCATGGTTAGGGAAAAGATAATTGCACTTTATGCTGCATTCTTTACTCATGAGTGTGTTTTTCTGTCCGCAACACTGCATTTCAAACATTCAAGTCGCTGACATTGAAGCAGCATTTTAAGTGAGAAAAAACATACGGAAACATCCTACTCAAAATAAAAATAAAAGTAAAAACAGGTGCTGCGCATACGGAATCTACTGCAGGTGATTCCACTTTACGTTAATCAACCACTTATTTTTTTATTTGACCGAAAATTGTAGGATTACGAAACGTCCTTCTACAAAGTTGCTTTGTAAAATACTAGGAGGTGCCCGCGGCTTCGCCCACGATAATTAATTGAAAAATTAAAAATTAAGAGTAAAATAACTATTAAAGCATTATATTTATTAACACTTGCACGCGAATCATTCACAAACTAAACCATTAGTAATTAATGAAACAGCTAAAATTTCGGCTTCAGAGTAGCCTACATTCCACGATTAGAAAGCGCCCCCTGGGAAAACGATCTCATATTCGATTATGCAGTTCCAAAGGAACCTGTAAACACATAATACGTATTGTTTCTCAACTGTTTGTTGACAGATGAATATGATGTGAATTTTATTTGATAAATTCAGTGTAATTTTCAGAAATTATATAATTTTTCAAGGGAAGGAATGGTTTGTTTGGATTTTTATTGTCCGCGATACTTCCATGGTTAAACTATCAATATTTTACAGCTGGTGCCCGCGGTTTCGCCCGCCATTATTAATTGACTCCAGGATTTTTAAGAAATTTGCATTGGCAGCTTATTAAAATGATTGTGGTTCAAATCTATGAAAATTGTAAGTAAACATAAAATTAGAATATTTAATTTTGTTCATTGTGTTTATTTCACTTAGGCCTTATATAATAAAGAAACGGTTTTCCTAATTTTGTACTTTTCGTGAAAGTTTAGACTGAGAGAGACGATCATCGCCGAGTATGCCCGATGTTTCACGAAGCGGGCGAGTTAGTGAGCACGCTATTTAGGGCCGTTGAATTGTAGATATATTCTTCCCATAGCTAAACATATCATTCCGACTTTCGAGGATAAAGCCATTGGTAAGATCATACATTCTAAATTGTACATCTCCTTACTCCTGTACATAGCCCAAGATTCATTAATCAATCGAACGTTTTAATCGTTTCATTTTGACTCTGCATGCCTATATGGAAGAATGAGATTCGTTTTATTCGATTAATTATTTATACTTATATAAGCAATATAATTAAGAATAAAATTAACGTAATTCATGCAATTTATGTAAAAGCGTTGCCAGTGATAATAAATGTGTTTTAATTATTTTTCAGTTAAATAAATGATTTAAATAAAACATCTAGCAGTTGAGTAAATAATCGCGGGCGAAGCTGCGGGCACCTGCTAGTGTTAAATAAAGAAGAAAGGAGGAACTGGGTTCTATATTAAAAAGTGTATCTGGTTTCTAAATGCAGAACTGAAATTCATTTAGATCTATTACTGTTTTGGGGCATTTCTTAAAAGCTTTACTTCCGGTATCATGGTAGGATTAGACCTAATGGCAAAATTAAATTCGCAGAACGAAAAAAAAAACACAAAGTTTTATTTCGTTCAGTTAACTATGAAAATTCTAGTCAATCCCTTCCTCAATGAATGAATGAATGAAAAAAACAAAAAATAGGAATAAATAATGTACTAAACGTCACTGCAAACTGAAATCCTGATGTGCTCTAGGATATGAATTATAACACTGCTAACATTATGATCTGCTTTAGAGATGACATCAGAATGGTTTCCATTTCCACCAAACAAATATTGCGTCACATTCATCACTCATCCTCGTTTCAATGTCACAATTTCTATGTAGTAGTTGCTTTGAAGTAAGAGTAATGACTAATAACTGAAATAAAATGGAACCACTTTATTTGGATAATTTCATGAAATAGGCTTATATTTTTTAATATAAAATCAATGTTATTAGATTTACCTTAACTAGGAGTAAACTTAAAAGTTTTAGTAATCAATGCTTGAATTCTGGCAATTTTTCACCTCCAAACGAACAATCAGAGGTTTTCTCTTGAGGCTACCGTCGTTAGACTATAAGTCTATTTGATAGCCTACTAGTCGACTTCGTATAACTAACTTTCAATTCAAATTTATTCTTCATGTCATAATTTGTTCGTCTACATTCCTTCCACTGAATGTATAATTTTTATACCGGTATCCGAATGTATTATTATATATAAAAGATTATATATAATATTATATATAGGCAAATGACCGCCGGCGTGGTCTTGTTGTTAGCGTCGCTGACTATAGATCCGTCGGCCCGGATTCGATCCCCGGCACCTCCTCGGATTTTCCTGAGGTAGGGAGTTCTGGTAGGGGTGCATTCAGCCTCGTGATTCAAAATGAGGAGCTGCTTGATGGAGAAGTAGCGGCTCCAGTCATGGAAACCACCATTAACGGCCGTGGGTGTCGGCATGCTGACCACATGCCCCCCAATCCTGCCATCTGCCTATGGTAGGCCTTGCCCCTTCAGGGATGTAGCGCCACGGAGAGAGAGGAATATACAGGTAAATAGACCTCTTAATAACCACTACGATAATATTCGAAACACATGGTAGTTTTGTTTATATTACATAGACTATTCTGTCATCTGTTGAATTCAGTCGGTACTCAGTAATAATTATGATGGGGACATTGTCCCAATCGGTGCGACTAAAAATTCCTATTTGAAATCACCATTATTCACAACGAGAAGATAATGCATTCGTAAATGCAGGTAGTAAGTAACTATTTTGTGCTGTTAGATATATCGTTTTTGATATTACTTCCCTAGCCCCGGAGAGCACATTTCCGTGACTTTTGACTATAATCCAAACGCTTATGACTAGGCTATAATCCAAGCGGTCCCAGGTTCGAATCCTGGTGGGCACCTCAACTTTCCGCGGAAGGCAATGGGAAACCACAGTAGCATTACCTTGCCTAGAAAGGATATAGCCGGGAATTCACTCATGATCCCCGACGGGGTTTCGGCCTTTATCGGACCAGATGAAGACTGATACAGGCATAAGAAATACTCGTAAGCCTATGCATATAGGCCTATTTGCTAACAGTTCAGTTTTGCTAAAGCCGTGTCTGAGGCGAACAGGGATGCACGGTAAACCTGTTCGATTGCAAGCAGACTCACTGCTACGAGCATTAAGGAAAATATAGTTATAAATTATAACATTATATATTACAAATGTCAACAACAGCAGTGATGACAGCGAATTCAGTGATTCTCCTTCTTCTGATGAAGAATCGGAATAAATAGCAGGTAAGAAATGTTTTATGCTTTGCCAGTGGTATTTTTATGTCTCAGAGTTGTCCCATCCTCCCGCTTAGCTTACGCTTCACTGGAACGGCAACAGTTATCAGAACTGAACTGTAAACAGTTTTGTATTCTATGACAATCAAACTACTGAAGCAATTTGTTACTTAAGCTTTAAATTATTTATTTTACATTATATATATTTTTATTTTATATATTTGTTTATTCCAAGACTCGCTTATACCGCCACTTGCGCTGCTTTGACTGGTATATATTCGCCTCGTTGCAATACAGTTAGACCCGGAAGGCAGAGTACTTCATTTTGACCTCCCTGTATATTAATAAGGATGCCTATATGCATATTTTACACTGCACAAATGCACACGAAGCCGGTTGTAGCTGCTATCATTATTAATGTATCTGAGTTTATGTATCCGGAATGAGGGAATTTTAATTACACTAACAATGCAGGGTTATTTACAATTATAATACGTAAATGTTTACTCGACACAACGACAAACAAACTAGTGAGAAGCAAGTTATTACATAGCAAGCCAGCAGCTGTGATTATTCTTACATTACTCCAGCTGAAATACAAAAGTTCCTGGAAATATGAGCGTGTTAAACTTATGTAATAGCAAAGTATCTATACAACCACTACAAACACATGTTTCTTTAAATTTGAAAGTCAAAACTGACTTTATTTAGCTATAAATTTGAAGGTCAAGAAAATGCCGTACAATGAATATCTTTGAATAATTTTTATACAGTTTTCTGTATAATACCGAACGAAAACAATGTAACATAATTATAGACAGGGGCTGGACGGTTTTAACGTCAGAATGATGACAGTTACCGTCTTATTTTTGCGTGGTCTGTACTGCACGCTCGAGTACGGAACGGTAAATATTATGCATCCAAGTTTTTCTGGGAGAGTTCGTAAAAAATAGGAATCTATCCCTGAAAACATTGGGTCTCTATTGAATTTCTTGAAAGGTGTGAGATGTATGTTTGTGCTTATTTTGATTTCTCAAATTATATTTATTTGTGGATATTGATAAATTTATAAGGAATAAAATCAGGTGAACTGACGTAACAAATCAGAATGTTTTTGTTTAATCAGTGATAATTGCAATTATGATATGCAGAAAATAAGTTATTTTTATAATCAACTTCAGAGATCGATTCAATTAGCAAGGCTTACGGAAGAACAAAGGTCTAAAGTTTGATAAGCATATGTGAAGGAATATGTGGGTAGAGTTATTGGCCAAAGCTAACAGCATTGCAACTTAGAAATCCGTACATGAAGACTGTAAAACAATATGATGTCATGAGAACTGATTTGCATTTGATAAATTCTAATATACTCGTATTACCATAAAATAAGCTGTAAATTGGGCATTACTCCGGTACCAGTCAACCGATTTGGTCCAAAATCAATAGACTTCGTCCCATGGATGTTGCAAGTGCATATACCAAGTTTCACGAAAATCCGATAAAGCGTATTCTGGTTATCGCGCGTACAGACACACAGGCGGAAGGACAGCCATTTCTCGTTCACCACACAATCTCATCAAGTACCATTGTGGCACTTAATAATGGGTTCCTGAAATTACATACATGGTAGTTTGGTGGTGAGAACAGATAATTACCTGCAGATCTTTACACTAAGACACAATGTCTTAGTACTATTATAACACGTGCTTGGACCTGCCTGAGAAGGAAGCGATGAGTTTTTGGACTTTTCACCCCTTCATAACTTTCTCAGTAGGAACAGGACATAGGCCTACAATAGAACGCCAATTATAACAGTGGTAGAACAGCCGGGACATATGATATTTTAGGTAAGCGTACGCCTCATTCGGTAATTTTATTAATAGTTTAACTAGGCCCGAACTCAAAGAGGCAGATAAAAGATATATTTAAAGAAATCTTCGAAGATTTTTCTAGAAACTAAGATTTAACCTGGGTAAAGACTTTTATAGTTATACTTCAATTCGGGTTTCAGGAAAAATTTATTACACGACAGATTAGTATGAATGGCATCAAATTGTACATCAAATTAAACGACGCAGAAAGATATAATTTGGCACGCCATTTCTCTTTGCAGATCCGGGCTGTTCCAGGATGGAGGGCATTCTATTCATGAGTGTGACCATGGCTCAGATCCTCAATGCCGTCAATCAAACAAGTGATCAGATGTCAGTGGGAGTTGAGTCAGTCCCAATGGCATTCTTAGCTATCAATCGATCAGGACAAGCCTATTCTTTCATATCCCAAAAGTGCTACCAAGCACACACGTAAATAATTTGCTATCCAATAAATCTCCAATATGACGTACGATAAAATCAGCCTAGTATTGGGAATAACTATTCCATGTAATAGTTATATTTCATGGAATAGGCCTAGGCTATATTAATAACTTTGAACGTTTTTACTTCCGGGAGTCGGTCTCATAATAAAAATTCATGAAAACTTCTTAAAAATTATCGATTCTTTTAGCCACTCTATCCGTATAGTAAAATAACTTATTATTCATTGTTGTTTTACATTAAATTGATTTTTATTTAATTTATTATGTATTCGAGTCGTAGAACTTGAACACGATTTCGCTATGATAAATTAGCGCATGAAAAGGATTTTTGCCAATATCTTTAAATTATTTAATATTTTTTGGGGGGACAAATATTGAATTTCTTTCATTCTTAAGTGACTCAAACCTGGTTGAGGGAAGAGAAGGTCCTGTGGCCTCTACAGGAAAATAAAACTATTATTATTATTATTATTATTATTATTATTATTATTATTATTATTATTATTATGTCTACTTTAGGCAATGAAGGGAGAATTTTAGTCGACCCTAAAATTCGATATGGATAATTCGCCATAAATTCATGCATTGAAGTCCCGGAGTTACAAGAAGAAAAAAAAAAAAACTAGAAATTTCCTTATTGACACTGCGTAATTGCTTCAGTCTTATGCCTCTAGATTTGCAGGCAAGTAATCGAACTCCTGAGACACAAAATGCCGGCACACAGATGACGTTATAGGCCGAAGTATTAATATTAAATACAATTTAATATCTTGGGCATACTCAGCAGCATCAAAGCATTCTAGGCACGGAGCATTTTCATTTTATAGAATAAAAGTGCGAGTCTATTTAGAAATTCAATGCTACTGCCTTCAAAATAGTAAGCCTATTACAGTCACGTAACTTAAGTATGGGCAATAGAATTATCTCACTTCACATTCCTAAAAATGAAGGTTAAGGTAAGGTGATTAAGCATTCTGTATGAGCTGTAGATAAGTATTTTTTATCACAAACAAATTGGCATAGGTCCCCAGTTTTCAATATAATTTCCTAAACATACAGAAAACAGCGGAGTTCATTATCCGAAACCTTTACAGATTTTAAAATGCGAAGATCGCATTTAATATTGACATCCAGAGAAATAAGATATGTCGAAGCTGGTGATGAATGAGTCAGACATTCATCTAGTCAGAAATTGATGAGATGACAATTCACAACAGATAAGTAACAGTTCTAGATATCATTGGTGCATGTAGCTGTCAGATATCGTACATCATTGGTTATTGTGTTCCATGATTTGACACAATCGCCCATACTACTAGAAGACCTTAACCTATGACCTACTAAAAACATGACACTGGAAGAAGAATGAAGTTCCAATGCTACTATAACAATTCACCAACGTAACCCAAAACCAAATGTTTTCAATTAACTTGAACTTACTGTATTTATTATAATAGACTTAGGCCACAATAACCGAAATCCAAATACAATTTATAACCTCAAGGAACTTTTAACAGAACGTGTGCTTTATTAATTTCGAAAAAATATAGGCCTATATACCGGTCATTCATGCCGAAGAATAAGAATGACTCAAATTACGTAGACACGTGTGCTATTAATAATAGCTACATTAAAGCATCATGATTTCATAGCTGTAAGAAATATCGCCTTATCACAGAAATGGTCTACATAGGCCTACAGAATGTATAGTATCAGATAATATATTTTATTTTAAAAAAATAGTGCGACCAGAAGACACTATAATAAATATTAAATATTAATAGTTCATAAGTAGAAAGTTTACGATACAATGAACATCCCGATTGCGGTAACCATATCCTAATACACTAAATTTTTAAGGCAGCTTCTCAGTGTTCGAGACCTTAGAGGTTCCGGGTTCAAACAGGGAAAGGGGGGTGTTATATTTTTCGGAGTAATCATTTTCAAGATTATCACTGAGAACTCTATGCCCACAGAGTGTCCCTGGACAAAATTGTCAGCCGTTCTATGGTAAACATACTATTTCATTTTCTTTCGGTAAAGCGATAGGTCAACCGCTCATCCTAACGACTTTGATCAGTTTAAGACACCGTAAAATTATGCTACTGGAAATGGCATAAGCTCTAAGCCCTCTTTGAACTGAGAAACTCTTTAAGGTACGGTAGCTGTCAAAATAGGCATTGATACACTTCAGACTGATGAAACTTTAATGCTCGCCAACTGACATGACTTCCTTGTGGAATTTTCAAAAGATTTATGACAATAGTGCTACCATACGAAATGAATTAATCATTTGAAAAGTTTTTTTCCCCCCATGTAGCAGAACTTATAGTATAGCTTTTTGAATTTAAAATTACGTAATAACCAAACTATACAGCTAGATTCTATTTGAATTTTGTTAATTAAACTACCATAATAACGAATAGCACCATAGTACTACGATAATAATAATTTTTATGATAATTAGGGGGCCTATTTCTATGACATGTCATATTTTTCCCCTTTGCATTATTTCAGGTTTCCGAGTAATTTAAACCAGATTCCAAGCATCCTGGTGAAAATGGAACGGCTTTTAATGTGCATATAACTGCATATTTAGGAAATTTTCAACTATTGTAGCATATTGAGTATGAATATGCATATTTAGGTCATATTTTTTGCATATTGTGTGCATATTAAAGAAGTTTTGAAGTTTCATATTATATTTTGTAAATTTTGCATTATAATGACACTTTTTTGAGAATTTACAGATATTTTAAATAATTAACATTATATTTTAATAAAATGAATTGTAATGAAACTTGAAAAAATATACACAATGTGTAAGTGGTAAAGTCATATTTTAAATTTTATTGGTCATATTTTAATGTTTCTTTAGGTCATAAATGCATGCATATATCCTATTGTTTAGGTCATAGAAATCCGCCCCCTAATAATAACGAATAGGACCATACTACTACGATATTAATATATATTAGTATATATATAATAATATTATCATGTTTATGTTTATGAATCGAATGTGTGTGTTCATTAATTTGTTTTATGTGAATTTATATTTTGTCATGTACTATGTTTCTATTGTTATACTTTGTCGCCATGGCAGCCTCCTAATGGGGGAAGTTTCTCGAAATAAAGAAAGAAATAATAATAATAATAATATTTCAAAAGACAGATAGCATATACAATAATTATTGTTAGACCTACTACATTAACGTCACCAGCTTTAATAAATCAGTTCAACAGTTTTGAAAAGTGCAATTCAATTTGTGTCCATAACCACATGCGACCGAAGCGTTGTATTTATTCTTCCTTCCCCTTGCTTAAATGAACGAGCGAAGCTTTTCGAGGGCGAAACAACAAAGGACTATTGTAAATTGTGACGCCGCTAAATAAAGAGCGGAACTAGGAGTCATCGCCCCATGTTCCACAGCATGTACACAATGCATTACGTGAAAAAAGCAGGTCTACTTCTAATCAGCTATTTTGGATAGTTACATAAAAGTATAAAGTATTCAACCAAGTTCAGTCCACACTCCGTTATGGTATTATTGGTTGGGGCAGTGTTTCACAATCTACGAGAAAAAACATGTTTGTCTGTGTGTCTGTGGAAATTAGACTACTTCTTTAAATTGAGGACTTTTTGGATTTTTATTGGATCGCCTAGAATTTGATTTCAATAATATTAAGGGGATATTTTCATAAATACCTTCTTTTTTCCCCAAAATTTAGAATTTGGAAAAATGACCGAACAATAGAAACAGATGCACACAACAGATGCCTACAGATGCCTACTGGTACTTCCAAAGATACGCAGTTATGATGCAAGATATATGCAGTTAAAACGTACTGTATAAGCTAAGTGATAATAACCACCGTCATCATAGTAATGATATTGCTAGTAAAGAAAATAGTAGATTTAAATACTGAACACTATATTTTCTTGAATAAATCAGAATTTAACAAAAGAAGTGAAAAGTATCCAAATGTTGTACTACATAGGTCCATAGAAATAACTCCACAAAAAGATTGCAACATTTAAGGCGGGTCAAGTCATATAATTATTATACTGACTCTTTTTTAATATGCACTCTCTTTTATAATTTATTTTCTTCACCTAGGAATATATTGGACAGTTAACAATTATTTATTCAGTAATATGGGTGACGCCATTGAGATAATGTAATATGAAAAATTCGATAAGATCCCTAAATCTATTCAACGTGGAGGTTGTACATTATTTTCCTTATGACACATGCCCGTTTCTTCTGTCAAGCTAATAATCTCAATAATATAGCTCTTAACACAGATGTGATTTAACATAATTATTTTACAATATATTTTGTGGAACATACTTTGCACCGTTTATTTTTACATTGTGACGGGACAGAAATGACAGTGCAGTTTAATTTATAAATTGTTAGACGACAATACTTCAATGCCGGCTGTGAAGGACAGACTCCGCAACCTAACGTAAGCTCTTGGCACTGAAGTGGCGATAATTTTCTGCAATACGCTTATTTCCAATAAGGGGAAAAAAAGTGCCACGGCTGTTAATGTAATATTGGCGGGTATTAATTAACTAACCATTAAAAGACATATAAGTAATAATTATCATGAAGAGTAAAATTTGTTTCTTTATGGTACGGTACAATAACATAGACTAATAAACGCAGAAATAATTACAATACAATAAACAATAATAAATATTTTTCTTCTATCTCAGTGCCCCATTCATCACCATAAGCAATATCTCTTATCTATCAATTTTTATAAAGCTGAATAAAGAAAACCACTGTTGGAATATTGTAAAATATCGGCACTTTTACTTTCTACTTTTCTACATAGAAAGTTTTGTGTTCGTGACAAAAATCGAAATCACGGTAATACCGGGTAGACTTGTTTCACGATGGTTAGAAGCCGAAAATATGAGCCAACAACTCAGAAAGTTGAGATTTTTAAATATGAGTGTTAAGGGGATTAAAAGTTCGATGTTTCGTCCTTAAAAAAATTGTATGTCGATGACAAATACATACACATCAGAGGGACGGCATTTTCAACATTTATTTTAAATAGATTAGTTAAATACTGAAATTTCCATTTTAATTTTTGGGCATCTCTCATTTGAATCTTCGACGCGAGATCTAATTAGCAGAGGAAGATAACTGTTGCGGCGAGAAGTCCGGTGGCTTCATTTTTTATTCGCACGATCACATTTCCTTGTCTCCCGCAAGGGGAATGAGAGGTAGAGATTAGAAATCGACGCTACACACTACACTATTCCGAGGTACAGGTTCAGGGAAAGTACTTCAGATTAGGGATAGTATTTTGGAATTATAATATACATATGTATATTAAGGATGGGTCCTCGATACTTTCGATACCTCGATACTCTCGATACTTGCATGGTATCGGCATCGAGCGATACTTCAGAAAACTCGCTCGGTACTTTTTCGATACTTTGGTAATTCTGCAATTTAAGGAAATGCGGCATGTCTTTCTGCTTTAAGTAGTCTACTAAATATAGTAAATACTTCTATTTCTTCTTGAAATGGAGAAAACCACTCTGTGACTTTTGTTTAGTCATAAATAAAGACTTTCAGACTTTTAAAATCGAAACAGACGAGATTCTTAATTGTTTCGTTTCCTGTCAAACGTTTTAATAACAACCAAAAAGCAAGCTGACTTTTCAAACCCCACTGTAATTTTTTAACAAAAACTTGGAAGTGGACTATTTTAGCTTTAATGTAGAGTTTAAAAATAATTATAGGCTAATGATGATATTAAATTTCTTCTCATTAAATATGCACACTTAATTTAGTTGGTATTGCACAGTTCTATCAACTTTTAATTTTTAATGTACCCACTTATTGAAACTGAAAATGTTGACGGTATCGAGTATCGAAGTATCGAGGAAAAAATCATGTATCGGTATCGAGTATCGAGAAAATCTTATATCGACCCATCTGCAGCCTTTTAAATTCATCACATAGTACAGGTCTAAGCTATTTTCTTCTACGAATGTTCGTGTGGGGGTTGGCTAACCGCTACCCTAAAACAGAGAAGTTCCCGCCCGCTAGTATGGGTCCTGATTACGAAAATATAATAGGCCTATACAGAATATACAAAAGCCGAGCCTATAGACTGACTAAAAATCCGAAACATGGAGAGGGCAATAGACTGATTCGTTTGATCAAGTGTGAGATGAAGAAATGGATTTTGTAGGCTTAAAAATCTGCATTGGAAGTGACCAGAATCTGAATCCCGGACTCCCTCAACCAAGTCACCGTACGCCTTAAGAATAAAGCTTGTTTTATATTTATGTACACAGGTCAAGTTTCAGCCTGCGAACAATATGAAAGGAATTCCAGTTTTTCTCTGGTATGCAGCGGTACACCATTGTCTTTGCTATAATTAAGATATAAAGTGGAAATTGCCATAGCCATCCATATCAGAGCGGAGAACAAAAAGGATCAGAGGACAAGTACAAATTAAAATTCCTGCAGTTTTTTTCCCCCCGTTACATTTGATGAGTGACTGATGGAAAATGGTAATAAAGTCATTATACAGTACAATTTCTGAAAGTCGTGTGTATTTTTTTCCATAGACAGCAATTTTACAGTCAAATCGCCTCTTTTTTTATCTCTGCAGTACATAATTGGCGCCCATTTGCACGAAGCGTAGAGAATGCTGACAATTTATCAGGGGCTGCCTATATATTCCGAATAAAAACTGTCATTATTTTACACGGATTATTACGCATGGAGCTGCTGGAGGTTGCATGGAAATGCTGAATTTTCGATTAGAACTGTATTAGCTGTAATGCATTGTCTATCATACCAACTTGAATGACACATTTGCCAGCGTTCGTTTTATCGATATGAAAGAACTCGATACGTACAAATAATTCGATTCACTGTTAATTGACGATAGCAACCATTTTGTTATATATCCGTTTGCTTTTGTAAATGGATATCACTTATGTTTAATCATTATGATCAGTTCATAACTGTAATAAAGAGAATAACTCTGATGAGAAACACAAACTTTCTCTGCCAATGAATCTTGCTAATTTCTCGCTTATTATAGTGGTTGCATTCATAGGCGTACCGAGGGGGGGTTTGGGGGTTTGAACCCCCCCCCCATTGATTAAAAAAAGGAAAATTGTATATTTTTTTTAAGTCTGCCCACAAATTACTTAATACAAGTATAAAGCGTGGGAAGCTTAAAACTCGTTATTTTGCGTCTTCATTTTTAAAATTTTCCGGGGGAGGGCCCCCGGAAGCTTAAAACTCGTTATTTTGCGTCTTCATTTTTAAAATTTTCCGGGGGAGGGCCCCCGGAAGCTTAAAACTCGTTATTTTGCGTCTTGATTTTTAAAATTTTCCGGGGAGCAACCCCCGGAAGCTTAAAACTCGTTATTTTGCATCTTAATTTTTAAAATTTTCCGGGTCTGGTCGGCCTGGTTACGCCTATGGTTGCATTCCGGAGTGCGCATTCAATTGTTTTCGAGTCGGGCTTAAAATTTAACCTTTCACGAAATTTTTATGAAGAACTTTTTCTATAAAAGTTCAAGGTTTTACTATACTATACATATCTAATAAAAAATAATTGAAACAGACTGTTGTATTTACAATCTTTTATGTTTTCATGAACCTAGGTTATAGGTAGTATTATATCTAATATAAAATTCAAATCTCAATACAGCAGAAACAAATTTTAAAAGTAAACTTCATCTGAATACACTTTTATGAACACACCAATTCATTTCACATACAAGATTCAAGGTACATACGTAGAGCAGATAGATTAAGGCAAAGAACAGGGTTGCCAGATGTGGCTACTTTTAGTTAATGTGGCTAATTTGCGTGCAGTGAGGCTAAATATTTCTGAAAAATCAGCCTCCTGTATTTGGCTAATTATGGCTACCTAATTGACTAACCTGATGAATTTTTAACATTATGTATATAGTATTAAAATATTATATAAAATAAAACTAAACACGACAACTGTGCGTGAGTCAGTTTTCATTGTTTTTGTGGTGTAATAATGTAAGTAAAGATCTCGCACGAAATCTGTGCCGATAACATGCTATTGTGCAAGAGACAGAGAGGTAGCTTGGCCTTTAGAAAGGGAGGTACGAGAGAGATAGGTAGCAGGCCAGTCGACGCTACAGTCCCCACGAAAACATAATGCAATGACGTAAGCAATCGGCACAGATTTCGTGCCGGATCTTTACAAGGGTTTCGCTCAGTTTACATCGTATTAGTTGTGTTTTTTTAATTAACTGTTTATTACGTATATACCTATCATGAATAGAAAATATAATCCAGCTTGGAAGCCGATCATCAATGGCTGACATTAAAAGACAGTGCAATATTTTGTAAACTGTGTAATTGTTCTATTTTTATTTTGAAGAAACATAATTTAGTGATGCATTAAAAGACCAAAGAAGGAAACAAGTGGACCACTCAAAATCTTTAACATTAAACTCAATTTGACGTCGATCATTTGAGTGAAATTATATATATACACTAAAAGAGGCGAAATGGCTATATTTTATTAATATAATGGCTACTTTTGTCTAAAAACATCTGGAAACCCTGCCAGAGAATAAAAAACGATGTAGAATGGAAGAGGATAATTTATTAGAGATTTTATCTAAACCCCTTTGATATTAAGCATTCATCACGTAAAGTCACCAGTGGGTTATAAGTAGAGACAGGCAAAATATGAAATTTCATATTCTAAAATATGGCTACTAGCGCTCTGAAAACTCGGATCTTTACGAATCACGAAGTTTAGATGGCAATGCAAGCAAGAAAAAAGTTCATATTTCATAATATTTTGGTAAAATGTTCATATTTCGTGAAAATCTTCATAAAGCTTCATATTTTGTATGATTTGCAAATTTTTCCTTCGTTAATACTTCTATGACAAATAAATCGAGTTTTCCACATTATTGAAATGTTTTGAAAAGTTTTCCGGTAATCGCATCTCAAATCCCTATACGGCAAACTCCAGAAAGCTAAGAAATTTGGCAACACTTTCTAAGTGTTAAGAGGTACCCAACACAATTCCACTCTAATAATAGCCTACTTCCACTATGAACGGGAATGGGATTTCTACGTATTGTTTGGAAGTAGTCACATTCCTTGCATTCCAAAAGATAACTCGACAGCAAGGGCGGGGGTAGGGAATGTTTACAGTTAGAGGAACCAGCTCACTAGCAGGGAGGAGGGAATATTCATTTATGTGTTGTTTGCGATTCGTGGTGATTTGGATTGTGTGCCTAAATCTGGAATGTGCAATTGGTGCCTAAATCTGGAATGTGCAATTGGTGACAGAGTTAAACTGTTTTAAAACAGATGGAACGATTGTTATGTGCACATTTTGTAACAAAAGTGTTAAGTATGGAATATAGTCCTTTTTATTACCTGTGTAATATTATCTAAAGACAAATTTGTACTAACATTCAAATTATGTTTACGCTACATTTGATATCTTGGGAAAGAACAAATATAAGATGCATCTTCGCATGAGACATATCCCGGCCAGTCCTCCCCCAGTGATGCAATTCATTTTATGCCGTGATCTAGCGAATTCTTCGAGGATGAATAGGCTGACAAACCGTTGGGTACAAGGCACATATTCTCGCATTTAATATTTGGTACAAGGGGCGCTCTAGAATTTTTAATATTTGGTACAAGGGGTGCTCTAGAATTTTTAATATTCGGTAGCAGTTTTAATATTTGTTACAGGGGGCACTCTCGCATTTTTAATATTTGGTACTGTCGGGAGTGTCGGCGACAATATACAAGGATAGTTTGTCACCTGCTTCCCTGAGAAACAAAATGTGAATATTGAGTGATCGAGTGGGCGGAGCTTAAAGTGCACTTAATATTTGGCTTTCGCCGTTATCTTTATTCTGAACAAATGGGTGACTGAATTACATAATAATTTTGTTATTAATTTATTTTTTAATACTGGTATCTGCAAACACAAAGTTTCAGCTGAAACAACACACAAATAGCATTATACATAAAAAAAATGAAAATTAAAAAGACACACACACACACAGTTCAGACGTTTCTTACCGACAGAAGATGCACTTTTTGCCAGAAAACAATGAAAAACTGCTTTTTGTAATAAATATTAGTTGATGTGATGTGAAAAATGTAGGTGAATAGAATATTGTGAATATTTAACGTATTAATTACCAGTTAACTAGTGTTTTTATTTTGCCCTCTCATTGTGAATATGGTAGATATTCCTTTGTGTGTTGTCTTAAATCAAATAACAAACATTCAGATGATAAAATTGGTGATTTATTGCATTTCATAATATTTTTAATTTTTTTCTTCATAATTTCATATTTAGCATAAATAAATTTTATATTTTGGCAAAATTTTCTTCATATTGTGCCTGTCTCTAGTTATAAGTTTTATATTAACTAAGAGAATTTCAGTTGATAAGCTGGACTCCATAAGTGACAACCTTAAGACGTGGATAAAATTCGTTATATTTTAAAATAAAGCATTAATCTATTAATCTTATATCTCTGCTTTCAGGCAATTTTTTCGGCAACGCATACATACATCAGAAGTAGTGTAAAAGTTTTAAGTATTTTCATGTATGAGAATATTATTACATGAGGATATTCTCATGTAATATCCAACAGAGACAATAAGCTGTGATTCATGAATGCATATATATCCATATTTTCATGTAGTTATGGTTCAATAGATAAGATAATTTATTATAATAAAGTTGTTCTCTGCAAACTGATTGTACATTATTGCAAGCGGAAGTGATGAAGTAAACAAAGAGGAGTGATACTTACCTACAGTGTTTTGCAGATGACAAACAGTTTGTCCTTTTCCTTGCTTAGATACGCGGTCCAATCAGAGACGGGGAGACGGAGGGAAGACTCTTACTGCTAGGGGCGCTTCGTAAGCTCGTACACGTGATTGGCAGTGAAGGAATCTACTTCTCATTTGAAAAATACTGTAGTGGTAGTAGGGATGGATTGTCATGTAGAAATAAGACTGATATTATTGGTTTATTTCAAGAAATTCTTGTGCTCTATTGGTCGAATGCAGAAAAGAGTCTTATGAGTGCAATGGTCATGTTAATAATTACACTGTAGGCTAAATGCGTAGTTTTCAAATTTCAAGTAAGTTAGTCTGCCCACAAGATCAATTCGGCAGGGGCGTCGACAGGAATTTTATTAGGGGGGCAAACTCAACGTAATTCCAAACACAACAATTCTTACTTATTAGGCTAAACTATAGGCTAATAGGCTACAGTAGTCTGTAATATTAAGAAATAATTTACTATTGTGATAAAAATAGTGATATTACGACAGTAAATTAAACAACTGTACTATGAGTTAAATTCTCAATGAGATTAATCCAAATTCAAGTGATAATTTATGAAGCAAGTATCAGTATTTTATTATCAATAGAAAATCGATTTGAAATAAGTAAATACATTAATATTCACATAGTTTCCTTATCCCTAGTCTTGAACGCCAGCTGAATTCGACGAGGCTGCAATTTTTTTTTAATTAACACATTATGTCTTTTGAGCAAGAGCATTGGTGAAAGGTTACACTGCCCAACAATGAAAATGTTTCAGGCTCAAAAATAGCTGATTCTCATGTATTTCCACCTGCTGAATTAAAAAATCACCATAGAAATTACCATACAGTGACATTTTATATTCTCTATAGTCAACATTTTCAGTTTCGGGAAAATATATTTTTTTTATGTTGGTACATTTGTCAATTGTCAAAATTCAACAGTAATCTAGCTGTGGGTAAATTATAAACATATACACTATTGTTGTGACGGTGAATTTTGTATTATCTGTTGTAATTAGTGCAGAATTTTTGTTTTCGAGAGTTTTAAAGAGCAAAATTTGTTCCATCAACATGCCACGGAAATGTGTAAATTTAGTGAACAATTTTTGTTACATTTGTGGTGAAATAACATTATCGTCACAGAAACGCAATCTGATGCCTCTTGTGAAGACTGCCTACATAATTTTGGTACGAAGATAGGGGACCAGGATAAGGCATGGGCCCCACATATATGTTGCAACTCACGTTCAGTTTTATTACGAGAATGACTGAAAAATAAAAACGATCAATGCCTTTTGCTGTAGGCCTACCTATGGTTTGGTGAGAGCCTACAAACCATACAGGTGATTGCTATTTTTGCTTGACTCCGCCTATAAAGGAACAGTTCAATGCCCGAATCTTCCATCTGCTACTCGACCTATTCCACATTCAGACAGTTTAGCAGTTTCTACTCCACCCCAAAATTATGAGTTGGATGTATGAAGTATGAAGGCAGTATGGTGGAAGAAGAACTGAACAAGCCTTCAACATCCCGTGACCATGATTTTGAAGTAAAATTTGATCAACCGCACAGATTGATCCAATCTGAGTTGAGTGATCTCATTCGAGACCTTGACTTGTCACAGGAGAAGTCAGAACTTCTTGGGTCAATGGAATCTTCTTCAATGTGATGCCAAAGTCTCCAAATACAGGCAATTTCAACGGAATCTGCTTTCTTTTTTGAGAAGAAAAACAATCTTGCTTTTTGCTGTGACGTTAATGGTTTGATGAAAAGTTTGTATTTGAAGCATGATCCCACTGAATGGAGGATATTCATATACTCCTCCAAGCTTAGTTTGAAAGCTGTATTGCTTCACAATGGCAACCGTCTTCTTCTATTCCTGTTGGTCATGCAATTCACATTAAGGAGACTCATGCAAACATGAAAGCCCTCCTCAACTCAATCAAATATGCTGAACATAAGTGGAAAATCTGTGGCGATCTAAAAGTCATTGCTGTACTCCTAGGAATGCAATTAGGGTACACTAAATACTGTTGCTTTTTATGTATGTGGTACAGTAAGGATAGGATATCACATTATATTCAAGCAGATTGGCAGATTTTTCTCTAGTGAGAGAAATGTCGTTGCTGAGCCTCTTGTGGATTCAGATGATGTTCTTCTTCACATCTACATATCAAGCTGGGTTTGATGAAGAATTTTGTCAAAGGCATGAACCAAGAAGGCCAGGCTTTTAAATATTTGAGAGAGAAATTTTCTGGACTAAGTGATGCAAAAGTCAAGGAAAGCATCTTTGTTGGGTCACAAATACGTCAACTTGTAAAGGATCCTGGTTCGACCTACTTTTGGAAGGGGACGAAAAGGAAGCTTGGGAAGCTCTCAAGGGAGTTATGCATGAATTTTTAGGGAGTAAAAGAGATGATAACTAGACTCAGTTGGTGACAGTACTTCTACAAAAATACCATTAACTCGGATGCAACATGTCCCTAAAAATTCATTTCCTCCACTCCCATCTCAATTTTTACCCACCTAGTTGTGGTGCTATCAGTGACAAGTATGTAGAAAGGTTCCATCAGGATATTTCTGTGATGGAACGGAGATATCAGGGCCTCTGAAATGAAGCAATTCTTGCGGATTACTGCGTGTAGGGATGATCCAGAACTCACAAGAGAAAAACCAAACCAAAAGACAGCGATTTCATGAAGCCACCAGTTGATCCTCTGTAGGTCCAATGACCTGATAGGTTTTCTTTAATCAATTTAGGATGTTAACTGTCATTAATAAAAAAAAGAACACACTTTTAATGTTGTTAGCACATTATGTAATTAATATTTATAAATGTTAAATTTACTGTTTTCTCTTAATCCTTTAAAATTAAAAACCTTCACCTATTGTTTATCTCAGAAACTAGAGCTAATAAAAAAATTTCTTTGTCATATTCGTTTTTTTCAACCCAAAATTAGTAAGAATTGACTCATGAAGTGAAGGAAACATTTAAAAATTATTTTTTTGTTGGGCAGTGTTATTATAAATACAATGACACAGTTATAACTGTGTATTTGCTAGATTCAGTATAAAATATTTGTACTTTTTATTCTCCCTGGAACAACTGCACAAGGTTAACAGAGACAAAGAGTAGGCCTACGAAAAATTAATGAGGTCATAACGCAATATTCTCCCCTTGCCCTCCCGAAGCCATGCGAATTCGGTGTTGCGTCCAGGTCTGCTTCTGTTTTTATTTTCTACCTAGATTTTACATAAATCCTAGAGGAGCCAAAAGGCTATTTACCAAACTTACATTCTATGACCTTGAATAGTCTAGTTTACAATCCGATTAGCGTACTGCAGTGTTTCTCAACCTATGGTCCGCGAAGATGGTGCAGATGGTCCGCAGACATAATTAAAGAATCATAAAGCAAGTGGAAGTAAAGAAGTAAATTTGTTTCACATATTTCGTTAAAATTACCTATAATTAATACCTAAAATATTAAGAATATAAGCCTTCTTTTAAAAGTGGGGTGTAAAATTAGGGGTCCGTAAAATGTTTTAGAAATTTTAGAGGACCTCGGGTTCAAAAAGGTTGAAAATTCTCTTGTCTTGAAATGGAAATGGAACCATGTAATGTCAACATTCAGAATAGGTAAACCTTCCTTGTATCATGCATGTAGACTCCGAACAATATTATATTTAAGTAGAAGCATGAATTAAGGATCAATTGAAGAAGAAAAAAAGAATATGCGAAAATATTAGTATGTGTGGTATTTAGGCTACTTACTTAGCAAAGAAAATGACTCAGAAATGTAGCTTCCAACATACCTAAAACAAAGAAAAACCACAATGAGTAAATCTGAACATACCGTTCAAGACAGGGGTTCTTAACCTGTGACGTGCAAATTTTTACAATATTGCTATTCCGTGAAAAGAAAGGCATGATACCGGCTGGACTCCAGGCATGACATGCGGCTCGCATTATCTAGGACTGTACCCCGAATTTCTGGTTTCATTGATGAGAATAAAATACAAGTCTCTAATTAAATGACACCGAGGACTTCAAGGGACTTGATAACACTGAAAGGCAAAAAGTGTTTCCGAATGAAACAATTTTCTTCAATATTTTTCTGTACCTGATAATATCAAAACAATATAGGCTATGTATGATTACATAATTTATCCACTATTCATTGATTTGTGAAAGGAGGGGAGATGTTAAATTTACTTTTAAGAAAGATGTGAGAGTATAAAGAATATGAGAATTGGAGGTAATGGTACATAGTAAAATAGTTATTAAGGACAGATCTTTTTTAGCCTGTAGGCCAATAACCACAGACATTGATTCTTAAGCACACTATTAACACTAGTATCGCTTCTATTATGTGTTAATACCAAAATGTAAATAAGTAAGGTACAATTATTTATTAACACTAATGAAGGTGAAAACAGGTATACGTACGAGCCAGGTGGTTTTTTCACTATTCGCTATAAAAGTTACAATGCAAAATATTGCAAGCCTTTTGTCTCAAATTTAGACTTTCAGCCGCATGCAGACGTTCAAATTGAAATTATTTTTAACGTAGGCCTACTAGAGAGATCACAAATGTTCATATTACTGTATATTATATTTTTATATTATAAAGTATACCAGTTTTAAACAAACTGGTGCTATAATTATTTATTTATTTAGTTGTTACAGATGTATGAAGAAAACTTTTTCAGTTTATCTGAACTATAAGTTTGACATTCTCTAAAGTCAAAATAGCGAAATTCAGATAAGTTAACAATGTTAACACTCAGTTAATTCTCTACTGAAGTATTATGAGTATATCACATGCTAAGCCTGTATCTCTATCTATAATTATGAAAATGATTTAATATAGGTACGGGAAAGTATTCATAACTTACACGTAGTTCGAGCACGGAATCTGTATTCTTTATATTGGCGGAGTTGGCATTAGTCATGACTAGGGGGCGGATTTCTATGACCTAAAAAATAGGATATAGGCATGCATTTATGACCTAAAAGCATTAAAATATTACCACTAAAATTTAAAATATGACTTTGCCACTTACACATTGTGTATATATTTTTAAGTTTCATTACATTTTATTAAAATATAGTGCTAATTATTTAAAATATCTGTAAATTCTCAAAAAGTATCATTATAATGGAAAATTTACAAAACATGATATGAAACTTCAAAATTTTTTAATATGCACACAAATATGACCTAAATATGCATATTCATACTATATATGCTACAATAATTGAAAATTTTCTAAAAATGCAGTTATATACACAATAAAAAGCCGTTCCATTTTCACCAGGATGCTTGGAATCTGGTTTAAATTAGTCGAAAACCTGAAATAATGCAAAGGGGAAAAAATATGACATGTCATAGAAATCCGCCTCCTTATTATGAGTATATCACATGCTTGGCCTGTATGTCCATCTATAATTATGAAAATGATTTAATATAGGTACGGGAAAGTATTCATAACTTACACGTAGTTTGAGCACGGAATCTGTATTCTTTATATTGGCGGGATTGGCATCAGTCATGACTAGGGACCGGATTCTTAGGTTTTTACCTATTTTTTTCCTTACTTCCAAAACAAAAAGCGATCATACACTTTTACGAATCATGCCCATAGGATTCACCCATATTAATTCTGTGGCAGCTAAAAATACCTAAATGGGGTATAAAAACCTAAATGTACCTAAACTGGATTTAAAACCTAAAATATATAATATAGGCTACCTTTTTGTCTTTTTTGTTTGTCAGTTGAGAAATCGATATTTTGCGGAGAGACAATTTTTGTCGGGTTGAAATTAATGCCACCATCGTTTCGTTTAACCCATTGGCGTCTAGGATGACAGTATCAAGAGAGGAAGTGTAAGAGTACCGGCGTATTCCTTTCAAAATATTCGTACTAACAACCATTGTTGACGTCATGTGAGGTTGAAAGGACATTTTCTGCCTTCAAATGTATTCTGAGATAACAGGAAGAAGTTCACATTTGAGAATCTTGAAAGATATTTAGTGATATAATGTAACCAGGAAATGTGAGACAATCTTATTTTCGCTGCTTCTTTTGATTGTTTATGCTTTCTTTCTTCAATTGTATAATATTGTCTTAAAGCAAGTTTACACAAATTTAAGTCAATTTTGTTAAGTTAAACTTTACAAGTAATAGTATTGAATCCTATGTAGCACATTCAAATTCATTAAACCAATTATTCTACCCAAAAACGATATTTTGGACAAAAAACCTAAAAAAAACTATTTCACCTAATGGAAAACCTAAAACAGTGTTTTTAAAAACCTAAAAATCCGGTCCCTAGTCATGACTTTGTAGAACCAGCCTGTATTTAATTATATCTGCGCAGATTCCTTCCTTTAAAGCGTATTTCCTCTCGGTTTTAGCTATGTGAATATTCGCTCTCTATGTAAATGGAAACTATGCACTTGGTTATTATAACAGAAATCCGCTACTACTCTATTCATCACATGACAAAGAATAATATGCTGAAGCGTGTAATATTTGTTCACAGCATACTCTATTAGATAAAATGAGTACCTACCGTCATTCTATAGATAACCCTATTTTGTTTTCATGAAAGGGAAATGTCACAGTCTGGTTAAAAAGTTAATAACAAATGAACAATTGCCATTTCTTTTAACCTCCCTATGGAAACATGGGAACCATTTTAATGAATAATAGCTTTGTGATGAATTCATACTGCAGCGGAACAGAAAACAAACGGCCTTAATGTTCACCACATTTTCGATACATGCCTATTATTTATCCAACTTAAAATACCGTGCCATCCCTCTACTCTTTTTAAGCAAAGAGTTAATATTTTAGAGTTTCCGTATCACGTAATATATATGTGCATAATGTTTATCTATTGCGTGTACTTTGACTCTATAGGCTACAACTAAATACCCACAGGTTCAAGGTTGCGGCACATCACAAAGGAAATAATCCTCTGAATGAGATGAAAAATGTGAAATCGCAACCCAGTGTCTTTTTTATATCGATGTTTTGCAATCATTTAGTACCTATGATTCACTGAAAAAAAACTTTATTTAGGAATGTAAATAATCTTATTATACTAATGAGCGTTTCTCTATCAAATGCATTTTTATGGTTGATATAGCACTAACAACAGTAGAGGCGATAGAAGCAGGAAAAGCAATTGTTGGAAAAGAAGTACTACCAGTAATAATAATAATAATAATAATAAATTCTCTATTATTATTATTGTCAATATCATTATCTTCACTGTGATTTTTTGGCCATTTAACCTACTGGCTCTTAAACGAAACCATGAAGGTTCGCGTAACTAGTTCCTGACAGCTTTTAAAAATTATCCTATTGAACAATTATCTGTTTTGGGAGCATGAACACCATTTGTGCAATTAATAATCGTAGTACTCTTTATCTATCATAGTATCAATGACACCGATATGTCCACATGCAAATTAATGAAGAGTTTGTATTCTGAATTTGTACACTCTGGGAAGGCTTTTGGCTCAAATCCGTTTGTATAGTAGTAAATAATAGGTTAGTCTACCGGTACTAAAACATGGGAATATCTGAATTAGACTCTAATATTGATTTTATTAGAAAAAAGTTTATAGTTATGTAATTTTTGTTCGAAAGTGTTATAGAATGGATATTTATTTATAAGTTACTTACAGGCCTACTGTATCATAAGGTCCATTCATGGTTATAAGATTAAGCTTTCGTAATATGCAACAGTTTTTATCTGTTATTCCCGTTCCTGTATACATATGAAACAATTATTTATGTGTATGTATTATGCGCCTGACTGGCAGAGGCATGGGTAATATGCGAAAATTATTTCGTGAAACATCGAAGAGGTCCTCTCATATTAGTTCAGAGGAAACAAAAAGCAAATTATTTATCCCAAATTCCTGTAGATATTGGCCTATAAAGAGAAAAGTTATAAGAATTTGAATGATTCGCTTAAGAAATTCATAGAAAATTCAATTATAGTAAGACAGAATTCAACCTTTTCTTCAGCAAATACCATATTATACAGAGAATCGAGGGCTTTAAATACATAAGTGATAACTGATGAGACGATTGCTACTTCGCAATTGAATTACTCCACCCATATAATTATAATGAACAAAATAAGTTTATTATATAAACTTATTAATTAGAATAATAACATAAATATTAATCAATTATAGCTTTGCATTTCTAATAACATTATAGGAATAAGTTAAATTCACTAAAATTATCTGAACAAGTTACAGCAGAAATGGAATAAGAACATAATATTTGCAATATCATGTTCCGGCTGGACTTGTGTGAATATTGAAACGAGACAGAGTTCCCGGAACGTAAGAATAGGCTTAAGAACTATACTAAAGGATCTCAGTGGGGTGTAGGAGACAGTCATTCATCACGAAACTCACTGCTATTGAACTAAAAACGTAGAGAAAGAAGAGCTTACTGGCTCTATTGAAATTTAAAGACTTAGTAAGTGGGAAAGTTCTTACTCTATGGCGCTTCGGGGAATCTAGCTTCATTTCTGGTTACTGACAGCGTGGGCAAGTACTGCCATCCACGTGTATTAGCGTCTATGCTGGGTAAGGAGCATAGCCAATGAAATAAGGGTTTGTATCTGAAGATTCTGATACACAATGTAATTTGCTGTAAACATAGCTATTAGAGGCTAAAAGAAATACAAGGCGTATTGGACTTTGAACGATGAGAAGTGGGGACACGCAGAAATTGGTATCGAGACTCTCTCGTCTACGCTCTAAGTGAGTGGAGGCGATCTTCTCAGCATCTAGCTTCCGACTTAATAGAAGTCGGGAAGCTATTAATATTCTTCGGTCAGTAAATGATTTAAGTATCATTTACTGCAGTATTATTTAAATCTACGAATATATTCAGGTTTGAGGTACGGCTTAATTACAGCTGAGTACCAACTTAAATTCAGTGTGTATCAAACTGTAAGTACCAGTGAATCAACGACTTTACAAGGCATTCTTGTGAATACGCGAGGTTAGGGAGAAAGACACCTTAATAGCGAAATCCACTCATCTGAAGTCGAAGTTCACATACGACGAATATTCTACAAAAAGCCTATTAACTGTTCTGTAATTATATTAAAATAAACAACACTCATACCAGTTAACCAGGGAGTTTTAATTGCATAAGAATATAAAGTAGACTGTTTCTAAGAGCTATAAATACCCAGATTGTGCCCCCGATGATACTGAAGATAACCTCTGCTCTGACTGTAGCGACACCGTGGCTGTAATTGGTTTTGCAACCCGCGAACCGTTACATACGTGGCTTACCCAATCTGTGGGGCTTGAAAAGACTCGAAGCTAAATTGTGTTGAATCAGAATATTTTAAATTAAAACAATAACTGTTACACGCATCATTAAGTAGAGACTACAGACATTGCAACGATTAACGGGATAGATAAATTCAAGATCCGAGTAAGAAGAATCAGGAGTGGGCAGACCGAAGATAGAATACCGGAGCAGCAGTAAAAAGCCTTGTAAAAATCTAGTTTATAAGAGGGTATTATTGCTAGCTATAAGAGGGTATTATATGTATTTGTGTTTTGTGAAGGGTTTGATTTATATGTATGCAAAGGTGAGTGAGCATGATTTTTATATTTTGAGTGATCCCAGTGCAATAAATAAAGCTAGGGTTGTGTAGAAATGATGACGTTAAGGAACGGAAAAGCCGTAATTTCAAAGATGGAAACTGAGGAAATGAATAACGGTCAGGATGTGCTAACTAATAGTGAGATAGATCAAATCCAAGGGAACGAAATTGTAGTAGGTAACCAGGAAATTAATAGTAATGAATCTGAAATGCTATTAGATAACGAAAGCTTAGTAATTAATCAGGAGACTAGTGAGGAGAGGGAACTAGAGATTGTATCAGCACAGGAAGATAGGTCTTGTGAAAATACTATGTCAAACCAAGTAGATGAGGGACCGCCTTCATGGATGAAGCACTTCATAATTAATATGCAAAAACAGAATCAAAGAATCGCGGAGGAAAATAGTAGGACATTAGCTAAACAGTTAGAAGAAAATAACAGTAAATTAGCTGAAAAGATTGATAGCAAGATGGAGGAAAATAGTAGCAAAAATTTAGAGGAAACTAGAAAGATAGGGGAAAAATTGGATAGGAGTACTAGTGAGATGAGGTTAATGATTGACCAATTATCTGAAAAATCAAAGAAAACTGAGGATAGGGTAAATAAACTCTCAGACGAATGTAAAGTAACAACTGTAAAATTAACTAAAAGGATCGACCACGTGCAAAACAAAGTCGAAGAAAATAAGAAACAGTTGGAACAGAAAATAGAGCAGGATATAAGAACCCAGAATAAAAACTTGGAGGATAAATTAGTTCAAGCTTTGTCAGTGGACATGGGGGCAATAAGTACTAATATTCAAGGGCAGGTTAATGACATTAAAACTGAACTAAACAAAATAGTTGCAGTACAGAATAATGTGACTAAAGAGGTTAATGATCATGCTGATAAACTAAGTAGGATGAGTAATGACATTTCTTGTACCGGAATTCAGGCTAATGGTAGAGGGGTTTGTTCTCAATTAATTCAGTGTTCGAATGGGGAAAATAACCACCCACACGGGAGTCAAGATAGTGAACTGAGGACTCCGAGCATAAGCCTAGAATCAGAAAATTCGCGAGGTGACCTAGGCCTACACGACAATGTTGTTATCCCAGTAACTGGTTATAATAATACCCATGTAAATAAAATCGCGGATTTAGATTGGCCTTTGCCTTATTATAATGATGAGAAAAATGCTAATCCTCATGAATTTATAAGAGAGCTAGAGACATACTTTAAAGTTAAAGGCATTCGTGAAGAATTTAAGATATTGGTTGTTCAGAGGTCGCTTGGAGGTAGTTGTAAAGACTGGATGCCAGTTGTGATGAGAGAGGGAACTGGGTACCAAGAATTCAAAAAGTTATTTATGGATAAATATTGGAGCGATTCACGTCAGAGTGAAGCTAGGACTGAACTCTATTCAGGGCATTATAATGAACAAGGGAAAATGTCATGTACTGAACATTTCGTAAGACTCATAAAATTAGCCAAGTCGCTAAATATAGTTTCCGAAAAAGAGGTCATCCAAATTGCAATGAAACACTTCGGTCCAGATATTCATAAATTGTTAACTGTGGCAAGACCACAAACTTATTCGCAGATGCTTAGCTTGTTAACGGAGTTTGAGGAGGGCGAGAGAGCCATAAAGAACTTCCATAGTTATCAATGGCACAATAACACTCAAAATTATGGAGGAAATCAAGCACAGTACGCAGGCGCTAGCCGAAATAATGAGAAGTATAATGACAGTAATGGTAGGCCTACACAAGGTTATCAGGACGCAAGGGGGAATAATTATAATTACGGGAACGGAAGAAATCAGAATAATTATAATTACGGAAATGGAAGAAATCAGAATAATTATAATTACGAGAATGGAAGAAATCAGAATAATTATAATTACGGAAACGGAAGAAATCAGAATAATTCTAATTACGGAAATGGAAGGAATGAGAGGGTAAATAATAATAGTTACAGAGAAAACCAAAATACTAATAATGGGTTACGTAACGCCAATAATAATCACACTGATGACAGAAATAGGTCACGACCTCAAAGCGTGGGAATAAATCACATAGCCTTCCAAGAACAAGAGAGAGGAAATGTAGATCAAGTTTACCGATATGGACAGTTACAAGACGGTCGGTACATTCCTCATCAAAATAACGGGACGGATAATTGTAGCCACGTGCCAGATTCACAACATAGATTAGATCCTAGTCGGAATGCATTTCATCACTCTCAAGCCGACACAGCAGGTGTAGGAAGTGACAGATGTCAGCCCGAGGCTTTAAACTCAGCATAGATGCGATAGCAGGTCATATCTCATCTAACTCGTGCCCAGTGACCTTAGGGGACTCCCCACAAGTAAATAGAGATGACGTAAATACCGTAGAAGTGTCTGACGATTTGAATAAAAAGTCAAATCAACAAATCTTATGTCCACCACAGGTTAAAGCATATATAAGAGATTTAAAGGTACCAGTTCTCGTAGATGAAAGTAAAAGTGCTGAAATTCCGGTTCCCACGACTCATGCAACAAATCATCATACATGCTCCGAACGGGAATTAGCTTTCCAAGACGAATGTTCTATTATTGAAAGTTTATCAACTGTGCAATTAGATAATAAAGGGGAAGAATTTTCAATTATGCAGAATGTAGGCCTATCGAGCCCAAGCAATAATATTGAGAATCAGAATGGCGGAACGCCAGATCAGTATCAGAAACGCACGGAAATTGATGAATTTAATAATACATTTGTAGAGAAAGTATACGAAGTAGGAGCGAGTTATGAGGTAAACATGTGTGAGACAAATGTCCGTGATCGGGGAAATTATAGTGGGGAAAATGGAAAAGAAGGTACTGAAAAATTGCGAGAATCTGATATCTTGGGAATTTTAAGGAGTAAATTGGGCCGCACCACGCCTATTAGGGAACCACAAAAGAAACCTAAACATCACTACCACAAACATAAAAAGAAAAAGAAAAAGAAAAAGAGGGAAAAGAATCTGTCAGATGCAGTAGATAAAAGAATGTCTCGTCTCTAGTTATGGTAATAGAGGACCGTTTATAGTGACTAACATTTTTAATGGTATCTGATATGAAGTGACTGATCCTAAAACTAATAAAGTAGTGGGACGGTACAATCTTTCATTTGTGAGGTCATACAAAGAGTAATAATTTAAATGGGTGAAACAGCAGTGGAGTAGGCTCGGGTCATTTCACTAGAATTAAGGCACTGAAACTGAGGGTATTATTATTGTAAGTATACATGTCCGCGGAACAAATATAAAGCGAAATGTAGGCTTTCAATATAACCTCTAAAAGTGTGAAATTCTTTGGACGTGCATAAAATATATCCTATGCCGATTATATTGTTGTTATCTAATTGTAATATGGACCTCGACACTTATATCCGTCGATCTTTTATTGTTGTTATCTCTTTTTAATTCTGGACGTTGTACCAAATATATCCGGTCACGCTTTTATCTAGGTTAGAATATATGTAATAAGTGTTTTCAAGTGTTTATATTCATAGGGTAAATTAGGTTTTGTATTAATGTTTCATTATTACCTGATGAGGTGAGGTATCTGTGGTCACGATCTAAGATAGCCTACCGTGTGCGAAGGGTGTAGTGTGTGAGAGAGTAAGGAAATATTGTAGTATGAGTAGTATGAATGAAACAGTTGTGCCAGGTATAGGAAATGTCATTCACTCATCAAAACAAATAGTAGTACTGTGAGAAGGGTGCAAAGTATTCCATGTTATAGAATACGAGTTAGCACGAAGGTCATCGTACTGGGATCCATAACAACTCTGCTCACTTACGTCACACTAAGCACTTCATGTCAGGAGTAAAACAGAATTACTCCGTAAATTTGAAATTTTGAATACAAAACATAAATTTTCGTAGAATTCTCTTGGGCATGTGAGACGATTGCTACTTCGCAATTGAATTACTCCACCCATATAATTATAATGAACAAAATAAGTTTATTATATAAACTTATTAATTAGAATAATAACATAAATATTAATCAATTATAGCTTTGCATTTCTAATAACATTATAGGAATAAGTTAAATTCACTAAAATTATCTGAACAAGTTACAGCAGAAATGGAATAAGAACATAATATTTGCAATATCATGTTCCGGCTGGACTTGTGTGAATATTGAAACGAGACAGAGTTCCCGGAACGTAAGAATAGGCTTAAGAACTATACTAAAGGATCTCAGTGGGGTGTAGGAGACAGTCATTCATCACGAAACTCACTGCTATTGAACTAAAAACGTAGAGAAAGAAGAGCTTACTGGCTCTATTGAAATTTAAAGACTTAGTAAGTGGGAAAGTTCTTACTCTATGGCGCTTCGGGGAATCTAGCTTCATTTCTGGTTACTGACAGCGTGGGCAAGTACTGCCATCCACGTGTATTAGCGTCTATGCTGGGTAAGGAGCATAGCCAATGAAATAAGGGTTTGTATCTGAAGATTCTGATACACAATGTAATTTGCTGTAAACATAGCTATTAGAGGCTAAAAGAAATACAAGGCGTATTGGACTTTGAACGATGAGAAGTGGGGACACGCAGAAATTGGTATCGAGACTCTCTCGTCTACGCTCTAAGTGAGTGGAGGCGATCTTCTCAGCATCTAGCTTCCGACTTAATAGAAGTCGGGAAGCTATTAATATTCTTCGGTCAGTAAATGATTTAAGTATCATTTACTGCAGTATTATTTAAATCTACGAATATATTCAGGTTTGAGGTACGGCTTAATTACAGCTGAGTACCAACTTAAATTCAGTGTGTATCAAACTGTAAGTACCAGTGAATCAACGACTTTACAAGGCATTCTTGTGAATACGCGAGGTTAGGGAGAAAGACACCTTAATAGCGAAATCCACTCATCTGAAGTCGAAGTTCACATACGACGAATATTCTACAAAAAGCCTATTAACTGTTCTGTAATTATATTAAAATAAACAACACTCATACCAGTTAACCAGGGAGTTTTAATTGCATAAGAATATAAAGTAGACTGTTTCTAAGAGCTATAAATACCCAGATTGTGCCCCCGATGATACTGAAGATAACCTCTGCTCTGACTGTAGCGACACCGTGGCTGTAATTGGTTTTGCAACCCGCGAACCGTTACACTGATAATACTACATGCAAGCTATAGTCGTACATTGCAAGATCAACAAGTTAGAAACGAACCTTCCGCGCAGGTTCTTTTCTAACATGCAGACCTATAAAAAAAGTTATTTTAATATTCCGAGTTTTCATTTATAATTTTGATGCTGTAAGCCAAATTTAAGTTTTGATTTTAAATCGCGTATATATTATTTTAGCCTATATATTAAATTTATTCAAGATATGCTGTGGTCCTGGAAACCACGGTGCGGGAACTTTTGGGGCTTTATTGCCGCTAGTAGTTTTCGGATTAAAGTAATATTTTATAATAAAGCAACATTCAGAATGTTATACCGTAATGAAAACTACACAGAAATTGACCTTGTTAGAGGATTAACAGGCTCAGAAAAGGGTGCTATGACCCAGCAAACAGCCATATGGCTCAAGTCCCATATAATGTTAGCTTTCAACAGGCAGGGGAAGCGAGGGGAAGGTTTGTTGGTGTGTTGGTGGAAGAGTAAAGGGGAGAATGCCGCGTTAGATGATTACGTCTATAAAGTACGGGAAGTACAACGTATGGGGGGAACTGATAAAACTATTCGTTGCTTGCTTTACTTGGCTGGCAACATAAAATGTATCATTTGGGATGATGACTCGTATATTACTGGTTTCGAAGTCTGCAGAACAAGCTTTATTAATAGCAGCAAACCAACTTTCTTTATTGCATGCATATTAGCATGTTGGACTAAATCACCATCACTATTATAGTTTGAACTGAAATGATTGCTGGTAGAGGCAACTTTTTACGAGTTTCTTTACAATTGGATTCGCATATTTTACTTTTCCTACTAAATTTATGATATTTCAAGTTTTATAAAGTTGACTCAATTTAACTATTGTTGCTGGGTTTTTAAGTTAGCTAGAGGGAGATACCTAATGAGATTAATGTTTTCCGTTATGTTTTGTGTAGTATTCCAAGGTAATAATAATAATAATAATAATAATAATAATAATAATAATAATAATAATAATAATAATAATAATAATAATAATAATAATAATAATAATAATAATAATGTTTTATTTTGCCTGGCAGAGTTAAGGCCATAGGGCCTTATCTTCCACTCAACCAGGATAAAGACAAAATACATTAAAAGGAATTTACAAAAAACAAATACAATAGATATCATACATAATACAAAATGCTAAAAATAAAATAATAATACAATATTGAAGTACCTATATTAAAACATAAGACAAAAATGCGTCCAATAATATGCCGAGAAAACAAAATGATTTAAAGAATTATATTATAATTGGATGTGTGTGGTAATGGTTAACGAACTGTTTGTTCTTACCGTATATGGAATTCTTGAAGTGTGTGATAGTAGGCCTACTGAAATTTGCAACTGTGTTTATATTTTGCTTTCATAGGATATGTTGTTCGGTACCATTGAGCTCGATTATTTTTTCTTAGCTTTGGATATTTCTCTGTTTCTAGGCTTTCACTAACATCCTCAGGGAATCTTGTTTTGTTGAGTCACTATTTAAAATTAGTAAAAATGTTTTCTTCTATTGCCATACTTCTAATTAAAGAAATCTGATGTGAATCACATTAGGCTACTTCCTTTACCCAAATAAAAGCGTAGGCTTTTAGTATAATATATTAATATAATACATAATATACCATATAACGTAATATATTATGGACATTATGGAATTCGTTTAGGAAATTTAAACAGAATTATTACAGCCGTTTTCCAGAAAATCTGCAAAAATTTCATATAAATTGGTTGTAAAATAAGAATGTCCTTACAATGTTTCGAATCACATAACCAAAGCATACACAACCCATATAAAATCTGATGTAATGCACTCACGTAACTTTATTTACTCTAAGCATGGGAAATATTTCACTTCACTTTCTGATGTAGAGAGACATTATTTTTGTGATGTGCCGAAAACGAACCGGGAAGCAAGTCGTCTAATCTACATAACCCCTCAATTCAAGCGCAAGGATATCAGGATATACATAAGGGCACTATTAGGCAAACGCATCAAACAAATGGTTACCAAAATTTGGTTTGACCGGAGGTGATAAGCTTCATTGCTTGGCACTCCGGGGGTAAGGGAGGGGAAAAAAAAAGTTAAAATAATCACCTACCTTTGTCATAGAAAATGTTGAAAATGGTCTGCGTCTACCGCCACACATTTCTGATATCTTTTAAGAAAATTTGCATTCACATGCGCTAATTCTTCGTGTGAAATTGCTATACATATTATGTACAATGTAAAATTTAAATACAGTAATTGTCATAGTCATCTGTGATCGTGTTAATGATTGGAACTGCATAATTTAGCACTGGTTTTAAAGGATTCGTTAATTTTAAGCTCTATTCATGTGATGCACAGAGGTGGGCTTCAGTGTGGTTCATACCATATTATGAGATAGGACTAATGGATTCTCAGTGAGGCCTACGTGCTAGGTGTTATCTTGCCACGTCCTGTCTCGAGCTATTCTTGTAACCACTCAGCATAAGAAACCTTCCAGAGGAGGAACCAAGGAATAAAAGACAACACGAGAATACTCCAATTTTAAGAATGCAATCAACACCTTGACATAAAGAGATCAAGTGTGAAATAATTGCTAGGGAAATGCTACTGCTTGAGTTCCTATGGCGCAATTGATGGATAAGGCATTTCATAACATAACTACATTAAAGCAATCAACACTTCAACTTAAAGAGATCAGATGTGAACTATTGGCTGGGGAAATGCTTTTGCTTGAGTTCCTGTGGCACAATCGATGGATAAGGCGTTTCAAAACATAACTACATTAGTACCTATCAGCCTATTATTCCGTACACGTTACTTGCATTATACCAGTACATGGATCAATTAAAAATAGTAGAATGCTGGTTGGGAAGGATGGTTCCGCCCATATTCTGTCAACGGTTTTATTATGAAACTCAACATAGCCGTGAAGTTATATTAAACGCAACATTCTAATTAACTAAATCAGCTGTATGCAAGCGGTCTCTTTTGTAATACAGGAGCACGGCTGCATATTTCATTAAGTCATCAACCGGCGTTTCTCAACCTATGGGTCGTCAGAAATATTTTATAGGTTTTACCTTCTGTGTTCCCTTTGATATCTGAGAGTTTAAACTATTTAAGGGGGTACGTCCAGGTTACAGCACCAAACAGGCAGTGAAGTTCAATACTGGTTTTTCTAAGGACATTATAATTCCATACGCTCAGTGTATATTTTTATACAATTAATAATTCTAGGAATATGAAGATTGTGGTCATGATGGGTGGGTATTATAACACTGATGTGCCGTTTATCTGATATTCTCTATGGATGTACTTCTTAGTGATTAATATTAATGTATCTAAATATTCTTGAATGTCATATGAATAAAACTTTGAAATAACTGTAATATAGATATGTTTAATTTAAATAAAGACTCAGAAGTGCTAACCTTACAGGTGGTTTATCAGTAATCCGTCTTTTCCAAAAATTCAGGTCCAAAAATATATTACTCAGGTATACATAATTGCATGTTACTCTGTCAGTTCCCCAGCTACAAAAAAATCATTGTGGCATGCAAAATATCAACTTCTTGCTTTGTCTCATCTGAAAACATATGAACTAGAGCGGAAGTTTTAGTTATTGCATAACCATACTTGTGTCCTATTTTAGAGTTAGGGGCCACTGCTCTAAATACATTTCCAGCATTGTCAGAAACAGCTAATGTAATTTATCGTATCCCAAAGGAAACGATGTGAACAACTAAATGACGAAAAAAATTTGTTTCTGATTTCACTTGATCATTTATTTTATGTTTTTTTTTTTTCGAATCAATGCGCCTTCTATAGTTATCTCCCCCAGTCCTGCCATCTACCTACGGTAGGCCTAGGCTCTTCCGGGATGCAGCGCTACGGAGTTTTATTACAACAGATTGTAAGAGGGCACGACGGCTTCCAACTCAAAGAACAAATTGGGCACACGCTCGCCAGAAAATAATGTACATATCGTAAAAATTAACCACTCACATGATGGAAATGTTCAATTTCTATATTAAAAATCATATTGAAAAATGACTTTGTTAAAACCCTAAAGCCCTTATGTTGCCCCTAAACTATAAGTTACACGATTGTCGAGCTGTTTCTAAAACAATACACTTAAGAGAAAGACATATTAATATAATTAGAAGATACAAAAAAAAAAAATCTCAAATACCGATGTCTGAACTATACCATAAACCACCGACACGCCTTTTATATTGAGATTAATGACTTTACACACGCGCTGAACCCTGGCTGGGAGTATTTCTTTGCTCCAGGACCAAATAATAGTCAGTCCATGCACGTTGCACGAGTTTTGCTTTCAGCAGCAAAATTAGCAGTCACAAATTACCCTCTTCTACCTACACGAACGAGCCCGCATAACAGAAAACAGGTGCTTAGAACTAATGACCTCTAAAGATAAAACCTAGTCGGTATTACGCTGTACCATTGTATGTAAGCAGGAAACCGTGCCATATAGATGAAACTTTATACTAGTCTATTTCCATAAATAGTACACTCCAACATTAGAAACTAAATTTAATATAATAATACGTCTTCATAATCTGATTCGGCTACTACAATCTAAAGACTGCATTCAAAAACTTAAAAAAAGCCTGCTTTTTCGAATTCAAGGTCAAATTATAATGGGAATAGCATTTATTAACTGTTCGGTTAGTTCATATCTTTATTAACTTACTATACTTAAAATTGATATAAATGTAATTATAAATTTTAATTGAGGTATGGGTATTTAAAAAATAATTATTATTATATTACATTCGATACATTCAAACCCTAACATTACGATAAAGGCTTATCGCATGATTAGCTATTTATTAGTATTATTTATTTATTATATTGAGAATATAACAGACTCATTGCCCAATTACAATATTCTTTTATACTAAATACACCAGTTTTACAACACTAATATTACATGTTTAATGTAATACTAAAAATATGGCAACTAATACTACAACTAAAAAAAATACCGAAAAAAGAAACAAGAAACACATACAATATGAAAATACATAAGTAATATAACAGTTTTGGAAGAAACGAAAGACTTAAATAAAGAAAACGACATAGAGCATATTTTAACTTAGCTATATAGTAGGGATGGGCCGATACCAGACTTTCTCGATACTCAATACTTGATACCGATACATGATTTATTCCTCGTTACTCGATACTTCGATACTCGATACCGTCAACATTTCCATTTTCAATAAATAGGTAGGCCTACATTGGAAATTAAAAGTTGAGAGAACTGTATAATATCAACTAAATTAAGTGTGCATGTTTAATGAGACAAAATTTAAAATCATTACTAGCCTATAATTATTTTTAAACTCTACATGAAAACTAAAATCAGTTTTTGAAACAGTCCACTTACAAGTTTTTGTTCAAAAATTGCAATGGGATTTGGACAGTCAGCTTGCTTGTTGGTTGTTATTGAAACGTTTGACGGGAATCGAAACAATTAAGAATCTCTTCTGTTTGGATTTTAAAAATCGGAAAGTCTTTGCTTATGACTAGACAAAAGTCACAGAGTGGTTTTCTCCATTTCAAGGAGAAATAGAAGTATTTACTATATTTAGTAGAATACTAAAAGCAGAAAGAGATACCGCATTTCCTTAAATTGCAGATTTACCAAAGTATCGAAAAAGTACCGAGCGTTTTTTCTGAAGTATCGCTCGATGCCGATACCATGCAAGTATCGAGGCATCGAAAGTAGCGAGGACCCATCCCTACTATATAGCTCAGTTCTCGCGACCGCCTTTGTCTCTTAAGTTGAGATGAGAACTAAAATACGTAAGCCAGTAGCAGTTTTCATACTGGAAAACAGGTATGAATCAATAACCGATTCATATAAATGACAATATTTTATCAAAATCTACTGTAATATAATACAGTATATGTGTTACCGATTAAAATAAGGATTATTAATGGTAGAGGTGAAAATTTCCTATGCAGCCAGAATTTTTCAAGAAAAGTTGCATTATGTTTTAATTGACTGCGGGAATAGTGCGAGAGTAGCTTTTTATAAGCATGCCATTCTGACATGAAACAAGCTCACTTTTAACGGATAAGAACTAGGTTATGCTAACTTATACGCCAAACTAATGTAATTACATTTAAGGCTATGCCCATTTAGATCTCTACAGAAAGCGGTATTATAACAAGTTGGCGTCATGCACTTGTTCATTCCAAGTATTGCGACACCACGGTAAATGTAATTTATTTTCTAGAACATTCCACTAAACAAGGTTTTTATTGAACAAAATCTCAGTGCGCCTATTTCATCCCTGTGATTACATGACTGTTAGAAGAAAGAAAGAAAGAAAGAAAGAAAGAAAGAAAGAAAGAAAGAAAGAAAGAAAGAAAGAAAGAAAGAAAGAAAGAAAGAAAGGAAGAAAGAAAGAAAAAGAGTAAATTTCCCAGAAACGAAAAAATAATTAACTATTATTATAAATTGCTCTCAGTATTCGTTAATTCTTCCGTACAATACATAGGCCTATGTAAATGTTTAAATCTGATTAGGGAATTCACTGAAATGATTCTACATCCCTACACAACTTAAGGCCAACATTAATCTTGACTAAAGCCGTCTCCGCTTTGAAACAAGGGAGTTACGGATATGTTTAACATAATAATAGAGTGTGCAATATTTTCTGATAAATATCTCAGACTAAGGAGCTTCCCTAGCTATCCCTGCACTGCAGGAGGCCTTGGCCCTTAATGGGATGTTACAGGCTAATTTTATTTATTTATTTATTTATAAACTATGAAAAGAGAGAAATAGTTAATCAACACATCCTTTTTTACATGTATCATATTTGTACCATCTAATTTCTACAGTACGCAGCAAGAATTTGCATTAATATCTTCATCTCCATACATTTTCCTTTCCATCTACTCCCTGATTGAAACTGACGCGAAATTAGCTGCAATGGAATTAAAGCCAAAAAAAAAAAAAAAAATCGTTCATCACAAAAACGAAACTGTACAGAAGATAATGCAATTTAATTAAAAACCGGTCTCTCATGATAACCCTGTAACAAATGAGATGTGTTTTTGATGAAACTGGACATCGAGACAGCAATATCGCTCACAGAAACATTTCCCCCCATGTTCCCTATGGAAATGTTCTCCCTAACTGATGCTTTCTGCCTGAATATCAGACTGATTGATTGATTGATTGACTGATAAGCGCACACGAATTTCAGTGTTGTGAATAAATCAGCACTCCTGCGGTTAGGGTGAATTCATAGCATGTTATATTTGTCCTTCAGCCTGACACGTACATTTTACCTTAAGCCCAACAACATAGCATGGGTAGTAACGTACAAGAAACTAGCTGTGCATACAACTGCCTTGTTAGCTTTTGAAATTAATTGCAAACTGTATGGGCACCCTATTAGTATGTCAAATATTTATACGAACAGATTGAGTCTTTGGACCTAGTACACAAGTAGATTATTCAATGCCAATCACTTGCAGAGCACAAAAGGAGCGCTAGTGAACAGAGCTCACATCATTATTGTGACAATATGAATAATAATAATGACAGACTGACTGACTCTGTCCTATATCCCCAGTGTCGGGGCGAAAGGCCTCCAATTGGAGGTTTCTGATATCTATGCTAATTTTGTTACGCTTATTTTCTGAGAGAGGGCAGAGGGACAGGTGGTAAGCCAATCGCCTCACAACCCCCCAGGAAACTAAGGTATTCCTTGAACGTGAAAGGCAGGTAAATTTTGTCCAGAGGCTCTAATTTAGGCTTGGAGTTCTTTAACGTGCCTTAAATGTACGGCACCGGCACCTCAGCTTAAAAAGTCCCTCCCGGAGGACTCCGTGCCCGGATTTTTACGTCTGGAAAAATCCACCGATCGCGGCCGGGTTTGATCCCGCGACCTGCGGATCTAGGGGGCATGCTACCCCTAGACCACCGCGGCCGACAATAATAATAATAACAATAATAATAATAATAATAATAACAATAATAATAATAATAATAATAATAATAATTCCCAAGTTATATATTAGACAAAGTCCTACCATATGTAAGAATTTGCACAACTTCAATCAAACATAACCCTGTTTCACTCAATCTTTATGGAAATTTTAACCTTCTCATAGTGCAACGAAGAAAGACTGGGCTCCCCTGCAAACTTTAATTTGGGTCCTGTATGAAACAATTCACTTTCAAGCAGAAGGGTTCTGTAGCACTAGTTCGACCGTGAGAAATATAAAATTTGAAATAAAGCAGTATTATTTTCTAGACCACTTACCTCCAAGATCTGGCACAGGCACAATGCAATATGTAGAATCTTTAATAGTCATTAGAAGCGGCAAGACTTATATATTAATTGACTTTAGTGGTGAGTTCATAGTAGGCCTAGTCTTTTGTAAAGTATCAAACTTAGTATCAACAAAATGTAACTTCTTTCCACACAGTACAAATTTTTTTAACACTTGAAAATTATCGCTTGACTTTTTTCTGCCTTTACTTGTATCAACCACAAGAGAAAGCACCTTTAAGTTATGTGGATTCTTTTTCCTCTTACTGCTTTGCATGTCCCCCCATTATGCCAACTTATTTACATTACTTTGTTCCTGTTTTCATTTTGGGCCCCCAGAACCTCAGATCCCATAGGACCTCATAGCGGGGTCTGCAGGGGCTTAAGTTACGCCACTGATCACTTCTATAAACATGATAAGATAGCCATCTTGATTATGGTCTAATATCGTATTCAAGTAATCAATCGCAATGTATTCATTAATCAATGTATTTTGTTAATTACATATTATATGTTATTCATCAAATAGCCAGGTGCTTATGTAATTATCGGTAATTTCAAAAGGACCCGTCAAATTACCTACAACGTCTATTTGGCTCATACGCCTTCATTCGATTTGGACCAATAGGCAATAACCTATAACAATGGGTCTGAAAACAGTCAATCAAAGCATGATTAATTCACTCTCTATCGAAATTTGCTATATCACCACCTAAAAAAGTGATAAAGATACCTATTTTTTTATATTACTGGAGAACAATTAGTGATTTATACTTACGTCACCATTATAGCGGTACATTTAGATTTATTCTGGAAATAAAGTGGCATTTAATCATCACATTATAAATTGGCCTAATCCTTCTGGTGGCACTATGGCCCTGGGGTCGACTCAGCCTCTAACAGAAATGAGTACCAGGAGCAATCCTGGGGGTAAAGGCGGCCGGTGCGTAAGGCTGACAACCTTACCACCTTCATGTGCCGATGTCTAAAATTCTGGGAGCCTCAACCTCTTGGAACCCTCTGGGCCTCCATGGCCTGTAATAGGGAACACTTTACACACACTAATCATCACATTATAAAGGCATAGCCTCATCAGCATGAATGGAATACTTATGTTCCTACCTGCGTAAAATATTTCAAGACACATTACTTACCGATATGCATAGCTAGAAACTATAATAATATAATTATGTTTTTACGCAAGACATCTTCAATATGTCAGCAAAATATGGATATTTATTAACTATTGGGTTTCCGACAGGTCTGAAAAATTAGGAATGCTTCCTGATTGGCTGCGAACGAATTTCTATTGGCTATAAAAACAAATTCAGCAACCCCCCCTCCCAAAAAAAAAGTTGATGACCCGAATTAAACAAACTTATTGAGAAGATACCAATTGGTTTAGCCTTTTTCTTTGTCAATCTGTCGGCATGATTAATTGTAGACTCTACTATAAACTATAATCGAGAATGTCGGCCTCGGTGGTGCAGAGGTAGCGTAACCGATCCTAAGGTCGTGAGTTCAACCCGGCCGATGTACACGGATTTTTTCAAGATGTAAAAATCCTGGGCATGAAGTCCTCGGGGGGGGGGGGGACTATAAACCGTGGATGTAGTGTAGTAGATTTATGGCATGTTAAAGAATTCCAAGCCTAAATTAGAGCCTCAGGACCAATTACCTGAACCTTTCATGTTCAGTAGTACCTTAATTTTCTCTCGAATGTAGTGGAGGTGATATGCTTCTGAATGAAAATAAGCTAATCTTCGTTAATGAAACCTCCATTAAAGAGCCACATGCACGTGAATTAGAGTGGACAGGATTCCAACTATGGATCCATAATTCAATATTGGCTCAATTTGGTTTTTATTTCAACAAGAAACTAAGACAAAAATCACAAATATTCTCAGAAAAAAGTACATAATCGTCCCGCATTCTTTTTAAAATAAACTACCTTCCTATGATGGCTAAAGGACTTGTTTTTTGTTGTGGGACCTTTTTTCAAACTTGCCAAACAATATTCAAAGCAAAGAAATCCAAACCTAGAAGAAAAAAGGAAGGCGTTGATAAAACAAAAACAGCTATGAGACGTCCTTAAGCCTTAATTTAAACAAAAGACATTATATCACAACTATCCTTACAACAAGTGCTTCATCATTCCGCGTTCTTTATACAATAAACATTTTCAGGAGTATCATGGCTAGAGGACTAGTTTCTTGTTGTGGGACCTTCTTCAGTTTTGCCAAACAATAACCCAAGGAAAGAAATCCGATCCTAGAAGAATAACCTAAAGGTAAGAGTTGCTAAAACAAAAACAGAAGCCTTCGACTTGCTCCAATATTGTGAGACGTCCTTAAGCCTTGCCAAATATCGTACGAAGTGGTAGAAATTGGACACAGAGAGAATAAAGGAAGGCGTTACTGAAAACAGAAATAGCACGAAATATATCCAATCCGATGGAGCAATATATTTATGGAATTATGGTATCAGCATTCGCAGGGCAGAAAGCTCACTATAATGGCCGTCATAAAACAGCCTTTTCGTGGAAACGTTGCTACAAGATTCGATGGTTCGCAGATGGTGATTAATCGACATTATTGCTGGGTATGAAATATTGCTTCCTCTGTTTTATGGCTGCGCCACAGGGTTTTTATTTATTTCTTGCACACATTACATGGGCCGAAATTATTATTTCTGGAGTACTGAGCACTTAAACACGATAAATTACTTAAGTAATGTCGTTTGAATAGCTGTTGATTTATATTTCGTACGTGCCTTTGTACGATAACTATCGTCATGCTTCCTGCAATATTCTTTGTACCCATACAAGTGTTTGTGCATGTACATTGCATTATTACTTCCCTACACACTAAAATAGGTTAGAGTCCAAATCTTTGTCATGGAATATCGAACAAAACAGCGTTTCTGCTCATTGGATACGGTAACCCAAAAATGTTTCCAAGATTAACTTGTTATTCAGAACTTTACACAGTACAAGAATTACCTGAAGTATAAACATAGGCCTACATTATAGAATTTTCTATTCTTGACTTTCAAGAAAATATCTTTGATTAGTAACCACACTAAGACTTCCAAACTACTTATCACAGAAAAGTCACGAGTCACTTGAAAATCGCCAATAAATTCACGCAAGAGATTTTAGCATTGAAAAAATTATATTATAAGGCCTGACATATAATGATTGTGATTATTTTCTCTGAATAAAAGGCGATCTTCGTCTGGATGGAAACCCATTAACTTAGTTAATAAACATAAATTTGCTCAAGTGTTGTTTGCTGAAATATTAAAGACATCTTTCCAAAACAAAATTAATATTACTGTTATAGTTTCCAGGGATGTATAATGGTAATTGCTGTTTGTACAAAGTTAATACTCACATAGGAACAAATATATTTCATTCAAACTGTCTTTAAACTTTGAAGGAGGTACAGCACAAGAAATGAAGTACAAAATCAATATTGATTTCTTTGAAAGTAAATTTATTTATCTTCTTGTGCAATATCTAACGCACATAAGAATATACAGGGGAAAAGTGTCACAATAATTGATTTAATTTGTTTACAAAATACATATTTATAGTTTCTGTTAACGCTGTCGATAGCAGGATAGCCACCACTCCATGTTTACACTACCTCAGTCCGGTCAATTAAAACTCCAATACTACCATACATTTAGCAAGTGGACACAAAAAACATATCAAACACTAATTTTCCACTCAAACCATTCCAACCATAGACTTTTTTGTTGATGTTATTCGTGCATTTATTATTCCCGTTTTCAACTCCATGAATACATGACAAAACCAGATGTACATTTTTTACGCTCTACGAATTGTGTAAAGATTGGAAATAAATAAATGCGAAATGTAATGATGGACACATTTTCATATATTATTTATATGGGTATTCGAAATAACTTCGATATACTGTGCACTATGAGATTATCCACAAAAAAAAAATACACAAAGCAAGACGTTAGAATAGAATTTATCGTTATTCTTATTTTAGTTTGCCAATTACTTTCGTGAAACAAAAAGAAAGACGTTTCTGTTTTTTTTATTTTATAGATGATTTACTTCCCTTATGGATTATACCTCCTTAATTTGTAAAAAAAAAAATCTAAATTGAATTGATATACTTTCTCCATAAACAGCCTTGTATTTCAAGGATAAAAAAATAACAGAAAATACAGCAAAAATATAATCGGCCTCTGTGAATGATTTCTTGCTTCACGTGGGTCAGGCATTAAAAAGAGCTACAAATTTGGACCAGCCTCCGATGATTAGAACTAAAGTTCTATCATATGCAGTATGAGAAGTATATATATCCATCATAGGCGTACCGAGGGGGGGGGGGTTTGAACCCCCCCCCATTGATTAAAAAAAGGAAAATTGTATAATTTTTTTAAGTCTGCCCATAAATTACTTAATACAAGTATAAAGCGTGGGAAGCTTAAAACTCGTTATTTTACGTCTTAATTTTTAAAATTTTCCGGGAGAAAACACCCAAAAGCTTAAAACTCGTTATTTTGCGTCTTAATTTTTTTAATTTTCCGGGGGAGATCCCCGGAAGCTTAAAACTCGTTATTTTGCGTCTTAATTTTTTTAATTTTCCGGGGGAAGACCCCCGGAAGCTTAAAATTCGTTATTTTGCATCTTAATTTTTAAAATTTTCCCGACCTCCCTCTCCCTGGGGGGTATTCCTTTATAACCCCCCCATATGGTCGGCCTGGTTACGCCTATGATATCCATTAAGATTTAATTTCATGTTATTCACAAACCTGAATATTTTTGGTCGATAAATACCTGTTCAGCGAAAGCATGCACTTCAAGTACCGGTATTATATATATATCTACCTGTAGTGATAGCACTAGTATTTTACTGTTCAAGACAGTGACAAAGCGCGATAATATTTGTGTAAGCAGAGTGATCAGAGTTCATAAAAATGTTAAATACCGATATATGTTTTAATATCGATATATTATAATATCGAGCTAATGCTCGGTATTTAATGCATCACAAGAGTATCCGAGGCCCGTGTACCACTGTTTTCAATATGGACGACAAATATAGGAGGCTCAAAAAAGCGCAGAAATTTCGCAACTCCCCGCAGATCCTCATTCTTATGCCTAGGACCGGCTCCACTCAAGGTTCTTAAAATACTAAAGCTCCACTAGACTGAGAAGTGACTTGTTGGCTTTAGCTTGGGCGTTCCCTTGGTACGCTCGCGTAAAATTCGTCAAGTTTTGTGATTGCAGTACCGTACTGTTATTACAAAGACTCAAGTCTCAAATCATGATTTATCCAAAGGATTTTCCTCTCAGTGTTCAAAATTTGTCTGAGATATCTGAGCTGTATGTATGTGATCCAATAGATAATCCCTCTCCCGACAGGTCGCGGCCCTAATAGGGCCCGGGCGGCGTGAGTCGCTTAAAGGACCCTAAAAGGGAGAGGTAAAGCTAAGGTAAAGAAAGAGAAAATAATATTTAAACTATTTAATAACTTGCTAATTACTTAAAATGTGTAATATTTTTATTATAATATAGGCCTAATCAAAACTTCACATTCCATTTTTTATTTTAACGAAAGTTCAAATTGACTGAGAGCAGACTATAAGATGAATAAAAAATTTGTTCTTATTTACAGATCTCATCGGCAGAGTAATTAATTTATTAGTTTCTTTTTTAAAATTAATGAAGGGAACAAGAGATTGTTCAGAAGCCCATCTATGTTATCTGCTTCTGCTTGTAAGATGCTTACAAACTTCAGAAAGAGGAGCTATTACTATGATCTATTAAAAAGGCTGAAAAGTCTATTTTTTCAATGCTAATATTAATTATTATTGATCATACAGTAATATAATACTTTATTTCAATTTACAGTTTCAGACTTCGAATAAAGCTTAATATGACTACAAATAGTATTATTTTTCCTTTGAAAGAAATTCACCGAATATCGTATTGGGCACTCTGCATAGGTTTGATATAAAGGTACTTGCTTCTGGAGCATCCTGTTTCCTCCCTCTTGATGCCAGCAGCCTTGAAGCTGATCTGCAGCTCGTGACTGGTTTCTTGCGGGCGGGAACGGACAATATCAAACTGGACAGGTGAGGGGGGGAAGGGGGCCCGCATTCCCGCGCCCTGTTTCGCGGGGGCGGACGTATCCGGGTAGCACAAGCCCGAAATAACACTCGTCCCATCTTCCAATGCACTTCAGCTGCATTTCTCAAGTCGTGCATCCAGACACGGCCATAAGGGGTTACAAAGTAATCTCACGGAAAGACGCCTTACATTTTAAGTACAGCGAAACTGAGAATTTTACAAAAATATTACACAGCAGCTGGAATGCAGAAAATCTTACGCTAAAAGATTAACATAAAAAATTCGGGATCACAATACTTTATTATGCAAGAAGCCTATAATGGCATTCATTAAGACGCGAGCAAGTTTCATAATTTTCATATGAGCGTTCACACTATTTTTAAAAGTTTCATTTTTTTTTCTATGCAGCTACCATCCAATTAATCTGACAGACCTATAGGTCTGTTCATTTCTTAGTTTTAAGTTTCAATTTTAGTGTATATTGTAGTATAATATTATAATTATACACACATCCAATTATATTATATTATAATTCTTTAATTCACTTTGTTTTCTGAGCATATTAATGGACGCATTTTTCTCTTATGTTTTAATATAGGCAGATTAATATTGTATTACTATTCTATTTTTAGCATTTTTTATTATTATGTATGATATCTATTGTATTTGTTTTTTATAGATTCCTTTCAATGTATTTTGTATTTATCCTGGTTGAGTGGAAGATAAGGCCTTATGGCTTTAACTCTGCCAGGCAAAATAAAACATTAACATTATTATTATTATTATTATTATTATTATAGGTGTAATACTCAATGCAGATTTAATAACATGGGGATGAGTGGAAAAAAATAAGCATTCAGATCGGACAGAATGATTCAACTTGCAATTTTGAGGAACGTCGTATCCGAAAATTCAGAGGAGACTTTAGGTGGTATATTTTAAGGAAAATTGTGCACTTAATCAGTATTGCTTTTTTAAGAACAGGTATAAGGCCTAATAGGAAAAGATTATTAATTCATATGGAGAAAATCCGGAAAAAATTAAAGTCTTTCCGTCGAAATATTTACGGGGACCTATTCATGGGGAACAAAGGAAAAGCAAGAGTGATATAAAGCCTTTTGGTCCACTGGGTTACGCTATATATTGGCTTATTCACGGATTTACATTTTCATGCTGGACTAATTAAATGCATTTTTATATAAAACACAGATATCCCGTACCAAAAAAATATTTTATTATTATTATTATCATTATTATTATTATAACACCTTATGTTATACACATTGGATTTAATATGATTAATATGTTCAAGCAGGACGGTCCGGTACTAATTTATTTCCTCATTCCCTACACTTCGATACTGCTAATGCTACTAGTACTACTACTACGACGACTACTACCCCTACTAATCAATTAATAATAATACCGCTTACCGGTAAAAAGAATAAAGGCAAATTTTAATGCATGCCTATCAAATTTGATATTTCCCGTTGTCGAAGACATGCTATTGAAACCATATAATTGAACATGAATATTTTGTTAGGGTGCCCAAATTAAACCCTTCAACCTTTCTCCGTTACGCCACTGATTAACCTATTTATCGATTGTTACATTTCGATTTTTATCAGTTTATAAATAACTAAATGAACCCGTAGATGAACTTTAATTAGTTAATGTTACTTTTTTAAATCAAATGTCCCTTGATATCACATATTCAGTTAATTTAATATACTGATATTATTAGGGTACTTTGAAAAAATCATCTCAAACGTAAGGGTAACCAGGATTAAATCTAATTGACACCTCTTTTTACAGATATATGAATTGGATGTTAGCTCTATTGGGCCTAATGGTATATGCATTTAGTTCATAGCAATCGCAGTACTACTGTGGGCCTACTGGAATTAGCAAATCTGGATTTTACGATGTCATTGAAAAAAATATAATTACATACATCTATCTGCTTTTCATATAAAATCAATTATGAATTAAAATACGTCATGGCCAACACAAGCTTTTCATAATTAAATCAAAAAGGTTTAATTGAAATTTCAGAACAGTCCACATATACCATTCAATTTAATATTATGTTTAAACTGCCCGTAAAAAGAAGGTCACAAATAATCCCAGATAGAATTGGTAACTAATTCTAGTAGCGCATTGAAGGTAAGGAGAAAAAATTGATTTAATTAACTATAAAATCCCAATTGAGAAGCGTGTAAAACAGCAAATGAAGTCTCATGTAACTAGGTTAAAACGAATAGTCTATATATATTTAGCATAACATGAATAAATGATTTTGCTGCCTTGGTTTGGAATGCCATGTGTGAAGGTTGAGACGATTGCTATTTTGCAATTGAATTACTCCACCCATATAATTATAATGAACAAAATAAGTTTATTATATAAACTTATTAATTAGAATAATAACATAAATATTAATCAATTATAGCTTTGCATTTCTAATAACATTATAGGAATAAGTTAAATTCACTAAAATTATCTGAACAAGTTACAGCAGAAATGGAATAAGAACATAATATTTGCAATATCATGTTCCGGCTGGACTTGTGTGAATATTGAAACGAGACAGATTTCCCGGAACGTAAGAATAGGCTTAAGAACTATACTAAAGGATCTCAGTGGGGTGTAGGAGACAGTCATTCATCACGAAACTCACTGCTATTGAACTAAAAACGTAGAGAAAGAAGAGCTTACTGGCTCTATTGAAATTTAAAGACTTAGTAAGTGGGAAAGTTCTTACTCTATGGCGCTTCGGGGAATCTAGCTTCATTTCTGGTTACTGACAGCGTGGGCAAGTACTGCCATCCACGTGTATTAGCGTCTATGCTGGGTAAGGAGCATAGCCAATGAAATAAGGGTTTGTATCTGAAGATTCTGATACACAATGTAATTTGCTGTAAACATAGCTATTAGAGGCTAAAAGAAATACAAGGCGTATTGGACTTTGAACGATGAGAAGTGGGGACACGCAGAAATTGGTATCGACACTCTCTCGTCTACGCTCTAAGTGAGTGGAGGCGATCTTCTCAGCATCTAGCTTCCGACTTAATAGAAGTCGGGAAGCTATTAATATTCTTCGGTCAGTAAATGATTTAAGTATCATTTACTGCAGTATTATTTAAATCTACGAATATATTCAGGTTTGAGGTACGGCTTAATTACAGCTGAGTACCAACTTAAATTCAGTGTGTATCAAACTGTAAGTACCAGTGAATCAACGACTTTACAAGGCATTCTTGTGAATACGCGAGGTTAGGGAGAAAGACACCTTAATAGCGAAATCCACTAATCTGAAGTCGAAGTTCACATACGACGAATATTCTACAAAAAGCCTATTAACTGTTCTGTAATTATATTAAAATAAACAACACTCATACCAGTTAACCAGGGAGTTTTAATTGCATAAGAATATAAAGTAGACTGTTTCTAAGAGCTATAAATACCCAGATTGTGCCCCCGATGATACTGAAGATAACCTCTGCTCTGACTGTAGCGACACCGTGGCTGTAATTGGTTTTGCAACCCGCGAACCGTTACATACGTGGCTTACCCAATCGATGGGGCTTGAAAAGACTCGAAGCTAAATTGTGTTGAATCAGAATATTTTAAATTAAAACAATAACTGTTACACGCATCATTAAGTAGAGACTACAGACATTGCAACGATTAACGGGATAGATAAATTCAAGATCCGAGTAAGAAGAATCAGGAGTGGGCAGACCGAAGATAGAATACCGGAGCAGCAGTAAAAAAGCCTTGTAAAAATATAGTTTATAAGAGGGTATTATTGCTAGCTATAAGAGGGTATTATATGTATTTGTGTTTTGTGAAGGGTATGATTTATATGTATGCAAAGGTGAGTGAGCATGATTTTTATATTTTGAGTGATCCCAGTGCAATAAATAAAGCTAGGGTTGTGTAGAAATGATGACGTTAAGGAACGGAAAAGCCGTAATTTCAAATATGGAAACTGAGGAAATGAATAACGGTCAAGATGTGCTAACTAATAGTGAGATAGATCAAATCCAAGGGAACGAAATTATAGTAGGTAACCAGGAAATTGATAGTAATGAATCTGAAATTTTATTAGCTAACGAAAGCCTAGTAATTAATCAGGAGACTAGTGAGGAGAGGGAACTAGAGATTGTATCAGCACAGGAAGATAGGTCTTGTGAAAATACAATGTCAAACCAAGTAGATGAGGGACCGCCTTCATGGATGAAGCACTTCGTAATTGATATGCAAAAACAGAATCAAAGAATCGTAGAGGAAAATAACAATAAATTAGCTGAAAAGATTAATAAAAAGATGGAGGAAAATAGTAGCAAAAATTTAGAGGAAACTAGAAAGATAGGGGAAAAATTGGATAGGAGTACCAGTGAGCTGAGATTAGTTATTGACCAATTATCTGAAAAATCAAAGAAAACTGAGGATAGGGTAAATAAACTCTCAGACGAATGTAAGGTAACAACTGTAAAATTAACTAAAAGGATCGACCATGTGCAAAACAAAGTCGAAGAAAATAAGAAACAGTTGGAACAGAAAATAGAGCAGGATATAAGAACTCAGAATAAAAACTTGGAGGATAAATTAGTTCAAGTTTTGTCAGTGGATATGGGGGTAATAAGTACTAATATTCAAGGGCAGGTTAATGATCATGCTGATAAAATAAGTAGGATGAGGAATGACATTGAAACTAAACTAAACAAAATAGTTGCAATACAGAATAATGTGACTAAAGAGGTTAATGACCACACTGATAAACTAAGTAGGATGAGTAATGACATTTCTTGTACCGGAATTCAGGCTAATGGTAGAGGGGTTTGTTCACAATTAATTCATTGTTCGAATGGGGAAAATACTAACCCACACGGGAGTCAAGATAGTGAACTGAGGACTCCGAGCATAAGCCTAGAATCAGAAAATTCGCGAGGTGACCTAGGCCTACACGACAATGTTGTTATCCCAGTAACTGGTTATAATAATACCCATGTAAATAAAATCGCGGATTTAGATTGGCCTTTGCCTTATTATAATGATGAGAAAAATGCTAATCCTCATGAATTTATAAGAGAGCTAGAGACATACTTTAAAGTTAAAGGCATTCGAGAAGAATTTAAGATATTGGTTGTTCAGAGGTCGCTTGGAGGCAGTTGCAAAGACTGGATGCCAGTTGTAATGAGAGAGGGAACTGGGTACCAAGAATTCAAAAAGTTATTTATGGATAAATATTGGAGCGATTCACGTCAGAGTGAAGCTAGGACTGAACTCTATTCAGGGCATTATAATGAACAAGGGAAAATGTCGTGTACTGAACATTTTGTAAGACTCATAAAATTAGCCAAGTCGCTAAATATAGTTTCCGAAAAAGAGGTCATCCAAATTGCAATGAAACACTTCGGTCCAGATATTCATAAATTGTTAACTGTGGCAAGACCACAAAGTTACGCGCAGATGCTTAGCTTGTTAACGGAGTTTGAGGAGGGCGAGAGAGCCATAAAGAAATTCCACAGTTATCAGCGATACCATAACCCTCAAAACCGTGGAGGAAATCAAGCACAGTACGCAGGTGCCAGCCGAAATAATGAGAATTATAATGATGGTAATGGTAGGCCTACACAAGGTTATCAGGACGCAAGGGGGAATAATTATAATTACGGGAACGGAAGAAATCAGAATAATTATAATTACGGAAATGGAAGAAATCAGAATAATTATAATTACGAGAATGGAAGAAATCAGAATAATTATAATTACGGAAACGGAAGAAATCAGAATAATTCTAATTACGGAAATGGAAGGAATGAGAGGGTAAATAATAATAGTTACAGAGAAAACCAAAATACTAATAATGGGTTACGTAACGCCAATAATAATCACACTGATGACAGAAATAGGTCACGACCTCAAAGCGTGGGAATAAATCACATAGCCTTCCAGGAACAAGAGAGAGGAAATGTAGATCAAGTTTACCGATATGGACAGTTACAAGACGGTCGATACATTCCTCATCAAAATAACGGGACGGATAATTGTCGCCACGTGCCAGATTCACAACATAGATTAGATCCTAGTGTGAATGCATTTCATCACTCTCAAGCCGACACAACAGGTGTAGGAAGTGACAGATGTCAGCCCGAGGCTTTAAACTCAGTATAGATGCGATAGTGGGTCATATCTCATCTAACTCGTGCCCAGTGACCTCAGGGGACTCCCCACAAGTAAATAGAGATGACGTAAATATCGTAGAAGTGTCCGATGATTTGAATAAAAAGCCAAATCAACAAATTTTATGTCCACCACAGGTTAAAGAATATATAGGAGATTTAAAGGTACCAGTTCTCGTAGATGAAAGTAAAAGTGCTGAAATTCCGGTTCCCACGACTCATGCAACAAATCATCATACATGCTCCGAGCGGGAATTAGCTTTCCAAGACGAATGTTCTATTATTGAAAGTTTATCAACTGTGCAATTAGATAATGAAGGGGAGGGATTTTCAATTATGCAGAATGTAGGCCTATCGAGCCCAAGCAATAATATTGAGAATCAGAATGGCGGACCGCCAGATCAGTATCAGAAACGCACGGAAATTGATGAAGTTAATAATACATTTGTAGAGAAAGTATACGAAGCAGGAGCGAGTTATGAGGTAAACATGTGTGAGACAAATGTCCGTGAGCAGGGAAATTATAGTGGGGAAAATGGAAAAGAAGGTACTGAAAAATTGCGAGAATCTGATATCTTGGGAATTTTAAGGAGTAAATTGGGCCGCACCACGTCTATTAGGGAACCACAAAAGAAACCTAAACATTACTACCACAAACATAAAAAGAAAAAGAAAAAGAAAAAGAGGGAAAAGAATCTGTCAGATGCAGTAGATAAAAGAATGTCTCGTCTCTAGTTAGGGTAATATAGGACCGTTTATAGTGACCAACATTTTTAATGGTATCTGCTATGAAGTGACTGATCCCAAAACTAATAAAGTAGTGGGACGGTACAATCTTTCATTTGTGAGGCCATACAAAGAATAACCAGTTAAATGGGTGAAACAGCAGTGGAGTAGGCTCGGGTCATTTCACTAGAATTAAGGCACTGAAACTGAGGGTATTATTATTGTAAGTATACATGTCCGCGGAGCAAATATGTAGCGAAATGTAGGCTTTCAATATAACCTCTAAAAGTGTGAAATTCTTTGGACGTGCATAAAATATATCCTATGCCGATTATATTGTTGTTATTTAATTGTAATATGGACCTCGACACTTATATCCGTCGATCTTTTATTGTTGTTATCTCTTTTTAAATCTGGACGTTGTACCAAATAGATCCGGTCACGCTTTTATCTAGGTTAGAATATATTTAATAAGTGTTTTCAAGTGTTTATATTCATAGGGTAAATTAGGTTTTGTATTAATGTTTCATTATTACCTGATGAGGTGAGGTATCTGTGGTCACGATCTAAGATAGCCTACCGTGTGCGAAGGGTGTAGTGTGTGAGAGAGTAAGGAAATATTGTAGTATGAGAAGGATGAATGAAACAGTTGTGCCAGGTATAGGAAATGTCATTCACTCATCAAAACAAATAGTAGTACTGTGAGAAGGGTGCAAAGTATTCCATGTTACAGAATACGAGTTAGCACAAAGGTCATCGTACTGGGATCCATAACAAACTCTGCTCACTTACGTCACACTAAGCACTTCATGTCAGGAGTAAAACAGAATTACTCCGTAAATTTGAAATTTTGAATACAAAACATAAATTTCCGTAGAATTCTCTTGGGCATGTGAGACGATTGCTATTTTGCAATTGAATTACTCCACCCATATAATTATAATGAACAAAATAAGTTTATTATATAAACTTATTAATTAGAATAATAACATAAATATTAATCAATTATAGCTTTGCATTTCTAATAACATTATAGGAATAAGTTAAATTCACTAAAATTATCTGAACAAGTTACAGCAGAAATGGAATAAGAACATAATATTTGCAATATCATGTTCCGGCTGGACTTGTGTGAATATTGAAACGAGACAGATTTCCCGGAACGTAAGAATAGGCTTAAGAACTATACTAAAGGATCTCAGTGGGGTGTAGGAGACAGTCATTCATCACGAAACTCACTGCTATTGAACTAAAAACGTAGAGAAAGAAGAGCTTACTGGCTCTATTGAAATTTAAAGACTTAGTAAGTGGGAAAGTTCTTACTCTATGGCGCTTCGGGGAATCTAGCTTCATTTCTGGTTACTGACAGCGTGGGCAAGTACTGCCATCCACGTGTATTAGCGTCTATGCTGGGTAAGGAGCATAGCCAATGAAATAAGGGTTTGTATCTGAAGATTCTGATACACAATGTAATTTGCTGTAAACATAGCTATTAGAGGCTAAAAGAAATACAAGGCGTATTGGACTTTGAACGATGAGAAGTGGGGACACGCAGAAATTGGTATCGACACTCTCTCGTCTACGCTCTAAGTGAGTGGAGGCGATCTTCTCAGCATCTAGCTTCCGACTTAATAGAAGTCGGGAAGCTATTAATATTCTTCGGTCAGTAAATGATTTAAGTATCATTTACTGCAGTATTATTTAAATCTACGAATATATTCAGGTTTGAGGTACGGCTTAATTACAGCTGAGTACCAACTTAAATTCAGTGTGTATCAAACTGTAAGTACCAGTGAATCAACGACTTTACAAGGCATTCTTGTGAATACGCGAGGTTAGGGAGAAAGACACCTTAATAGCGAAATCCACTAATCTGAAGTCGAAGTTCACATACGACGAATATTCTACAAAAAGCCTATTAACTGTTCTGTAATTATATTAAAATAAACAACACTCATACCAGTTAACCAGGGAGTTTTAATTGCATAAGAATATAAAGTAGACTGTTTCTAAGAGCTATAAATACCCAGATTGTGCCCCCGATGATACTGAAGATAACCTCTGCTCTGACTGTAGCGACACCGTGGCTGTAATTGGTTTTGCAACCCGCGAACCGTTACAAGGTACAAATCTGTATGGTAAAAATGCATCAGGGGCCCATAACCTTTAACTTATATTTATTTTTCGTAAATAGTTGGGATTAAAACCTAAAAGAAATAGTGATCATCAATAATACACTCTGCTTACGAAATATTGAGACAGCTTAGAATATTTTCAGTTTATCAATTTAAAAGTGTTCTACATTTTGTTTTTGGTAATTCAAAGAACTAAAGATTTTTGCTTTCATTAATTTTTATTCTACATTCTATTACTGTTAAATAGATCGAGAATTTTTAAAAATAAATAGTCTAATAGTGTTGCTAGCCATCACGCAATTCTTTGCTGGAACCCGTACAGCAATCCTTTGCTGTAACCCGTACCATATTCAACAGAAGTGCAGACAAGCAAAATGTCACGGTGATATTGGAAAGAAATAACACGGAAGCGATCTGTCTATATGTTCTAATTCGAAAATTTATCAAATATGTTTGGACAAGAATAGAAAAATTCCCCTGACGACGGAATCCAAATTGTATATTAAGACTTCAGGATTACCCTTTCTAATTATAATAATTACATGAATGAATACAATAAAACATCCACGAGTGAAGGAAGGCAGCTTAAAATAAAATGTCCTTTCTTTAACGAATTGTTATTTTAAGACTTTACTTGGCACTAAGAAAGTAAGTATTAATAATAATTAGGGCACGGCATCTGATGATTTCACATTTTTTAAAAAATGAAAGTTAAAAGATAGCTCGAATATGTATCAATGTGTATCATAAAATAACTGATTAAATAAGGACAATTTGTTTTTTGCATTTTTTTGCTTTATTCGACATTTTTCATTTTCACGAGATAGGTCATATTTTGGCAATTTTTAGGTCATTTTCAGAATATTTAGGCCAAGTTTCAGTGGAGGTAGTAGAGAGGAGCTTTTCCATGTACCAGTCGCTACTTTAAGACACCAGACAATCATTTTTATCTGAGAATCTCCGCCAAATGTTCGTAGTTCATTTTAATTCAGGTTTATTGTAACAGCACAGCAAATTGTCTTGTAGAAATAAAGATTTTCTTTCTTTCTTTTTAAATGGCACATATTTGCTAGGGGCAATTTTATGGGCATGCCAGTTCAGAGAGAATTTATTTTTTCGCTAATGGTGTCCAAGTAGTATAAATTTACTTACTTCTTTAGTAACAAAATAAGTGTGTTTTACATTGTAAATTCATATATAACGCACTGTTATCCATTAAATTGTTTTCAGGAATTCAGTACTTAAAAAAACTGATTATAAGTAATAACGGAAAATTTATTGGTAATTTTTTTTTTTAATTTCGGGTCATTTTCCACTATTTTTAGGTCACACATGCATATTTTATTTTGCATTTCCTTCACTATTTTATGGTCATTAAATGCCTTGCCTAATAATAATAATAATAATAATAATAATAATAATAATAATAATAATAATAATAATAATAATAATAATACATTCATTCAATATAAAAATACGATAGATTTCATCATGATAAAATCTAAAAGCAACATTTAAAAACACTAAAAGATAATATAATTTTGTTAAATTCGTTCAGATTATAAAACGATGCATATTATGTAGCCACTTCCTGAGTCTATTCTATACAGTGGCATATGGCAAGTCTGATAAGGAAGTGCCAGCTGGAAATTTATTAAAACTTGTGAGAGCCAGTATGTGGCGAATTTTTGTGCTTGTTGTGAATCTTGTGTATGGTGCATAAAGTTCATGTCTATTTCTATAACTTCACCATAGAAGATATTATGCACAAATCATTTCCCATGAAATGTAAACCATCTATGTGTTTATTTCAACTGATACCAAGTGAAGTCCCTAGTGTTTTGCAGATTGTCAGTCTACTAAAGCCGTAGTAGGTTTCTTATTGTACCGAAAACCTTGAAAATATTGCATGAGTCGTCTTAAGGTGGAATACACAGGCATGTCGAAAACCATATGGATAATCTTTAGTTGATTCTGAAGTATGTTAAGAACGGCTTTGGATATTTTAAATATGCTACATAAAATTACAGGCATTTCATTGTAACGGGTATTACAGTTGGACAGTTAAAAATACATTTTTAGAATAAAAACCAGTTTATCAAGATCTCATTAATTATAAAAGATAGCTCTTTCTTTTGTGTGTACTAAGATATTATTTCCTTAAATAAAACTTTTCACAGTATTTGAAATAATAAAAAAAATGCTGTAACGGGTGTTGCATAAATGCAACCCACTTGTTGAGGTAGATGGTGAAAATCAATTAACTCTGTGAGATGACAGCTAATAGAAAATTGGAAAATTTTTGCAGACTAAAGAAACTTTAGTTTTAAGAACAGAAACTCCTCTTTTTTTCCCTGTTATTTAACTTTTTTTACGTAAAGGGTGTTAAAGGAATTGTAACGGGTGTTACACAGTTCACAGCAAACATTATAACTGAGCAAAACTGGCAAAATACTTACCAGATTAAAGGTTATAATGGTTTAGAAGAACAAATTAAGGTAAGATTGTTTGATTAAATGAGTCAATTGAGCATTATATAGAGGCCAAGAACAAAATAAGACTTCTTAAAATATAATCTGAAACACCTGTTTTATTACAATGGTTATTATTAATTGCAAATCAAATCACCTATTTCTAAATAGGCTACAATGAAACATAACACAAAATTTAACACCAACACTGGCAATATTGTTACAGTTTTTTTTAACCTCAAGAACTGCACTGTTGAATTCATAAAATAATCTGTTGCCTCTCATTTTAATGTCATGTGTCGGCAACTTGTACTCGTAAATGATCTGTTGGAACTGGACGAATGCAACATCATTTTCATTAGGGCTAAATACTTTTCCGCCTTTTCCAATAGCCTGAAAGAACTTAATCTTCACATCTTCCTTGTCAAGTTCGCTTTGACAGATACCAAAATATAATGCTTTCCCAGTTGAAGTTTTTTTTTTTTTTGTTCCTTCTTAGTCAAAAGATCCACCAATACAATCATAGGCCTACCAGAAGCTTCAGAAGTATGTCAGAAGCTTCAGGTTTGGTTGTCGCAATAGACTGTTCAAGAAGTTCCTTCTCTTCCTCTGAATCTGTATAAACTTCGGAGTATGGTAATCGTTTTACAGCTTTGGGGAAATTTGTATCCATCTCATCTTTGAACACATTTATCATCATAATTTCTGATTTAGCTGTTTGAGCAAAGAGCAGATCACTTTTGTTGTACAATCTGAAGTGGTGGGATGTCTGTATATGAGGAATGGCATGAACATCCAACTCTCATTCAATAAACTCGTGTTTTTCTTAACAGTCTCTTTGTTTACGAATAAGGATTTTATCCCTTTTAAATGCTGATCTACATAATCATGGAAGTTCTGTAGATATTTTAACTCTTCTTGAATTGACTGCATTCCATACACATAGCTTCACAGTTCCCCCTAGTCCGTCCACTGCCCCCTTTCCATGTGAACTTGCAAAAAAGGTCCATTCATAATTACTGATCTTAAAATCATATGTCATAAAACAAATATTTGACATTGTAAACTTGTTTTCTAATTGATTGGCACAGTTATCACGAAAGAAGCACAATTTGTCAATGTCCTTATTGGTGGTTTTAATTGCATGAAGGAAGGTCGACACAGCATATCTGCTATGAGAGAGATCATCGCTTATTACAGCGTATGACTTAACAATTTTGTTTGATAGCCAAATGCAGCATGTAAACATGGTTACTTGCGGATGACTCAAGAGTGCACTTTGGATCTCATCTTGTGAGACCAAAGCATAATTTTCGGGAAAATCTATTTATACTACTGCTTCTCTATCTGATATTTCGATTTTGCATTGCTCAAAATACTCGGATTGAATATTCTTTACATAGCAATGAATTTTGAATTGAGGAACTTTTTTGGCAAGTCCACCCAATGCTTCCTGAAACATTCCTCAATGTTCAATTATTTTAGGATATCCATTAACATCTCCCCACTGTTGCCAAATCATTTCCTGATTTTCATCTACATTGTCAGGAATAAACACCATCAGATCACATGAACAGTTCCTACACATGTTAGTCATACACTTTTCATCATTTATATTACAGAATAATTCCTCCATGAGTTGTTTGTGGTGTTCTGGAAATGAAGTAACTTTTACAATAGACTGCAGGAAATACTTGAAATTTGCATGAAACCTACAGACACAAATATTTTGCGGTGTGTCTGCTACAGGTAGAACATATGTTGGGCGCAAAGAGTAAAATTTAGATTTGCCTATTTCAATGTCAGGGTAGCTTTTTTTAAATTCTTGGTATGCTTCTCCTATTGTTAAAACCATGTGCCTTTTTTGAATCAATTCTCTTTTACCAGTATCTGAACTTTTTACAGAACTGACATCTTGCTTTCCTGGAGCTTGTCGGCTTATGTCATCGCTACAATAAAAACTTTTGACCAACACATGATCTTCATTCGATATTGCATCTTTAGATTTTTTAGCATCTATCACAGAGGTTTTTTGCATGTCTGCCCCAGTTACTTCACTCATCAACTCTTTTTTAGCACAGCCGTCTTCTTGCCTGGACTTTTAGGGAGAGATTTTTTACTCGATTCAGTGCCTTTCTAAATGACTGGCGACACTATATGAACCTATTGGAGACTCGTGTAGGCCTAGCTCAAATGAATTTGTTTTTATTTTACTTCTGTGTTCTCTAACTCTTTCTCTTATCTTTATTCTATTTTCTTCTATCGCCTTCATATTTTCCTTTTGCTTGTAGACGTCTCAATCTGTCATGCTCCCTCTCCTTTTGCAGATATTCTTCCCACCTCCCTGGATCATTTTCATTTTCTGCCTGTACCTCTCCATTCGCAGGCACTTTTTTTACCCATTTCTGTAAAAAGGAAGTAAATGCTATTGAACAGGTTTTTAATACCTAATCCAATATAAACACAATCTACAGATTTACAAGCTGTGTATGCAGCCTACACCTACTATGTTACTATTTACCTTGTTAAAGAAAATTACAAAACTTTAGGCTTAAGCTAAGAAAGGTAAAACATAGAATAGGTTAGTGACAAGGTTTGTAGTTCAATCATAAAAAAATAATAAAATACCTTTAAACGTGTAGCCTACTTGATAGGCTGTATAGGCTACCAAAAGAGAAAGGGACAACCTAATCTTTAGGCCTAGTAAATGTGAGAACACAATGTCTTATGAATAAATATTAAATGTAACACCCGTTACATTATTTTTAGACTCCAAATAAAAAAACTTTTGGAAAATAACTGCAGAACATTGTTAAACATGTGCATAACCTCACTTCTGAAGAAAATCACAGCAAACGATTGTACAGTTAGTCTGTGGAATTAACTTTTCTACTTTTTTTTAACGGGTGTTACACTGTGCAGGTGCTGATTCAAAGACACGCGATGATGTAAATTGCAATTTACCTTAATGTGTAAGTTATATCACTTGATTCTTGAAACTTCACAGAATGCACCTATAGAAGCCAAGCTGTTCATCTGTTTATTTAACTAGAAAAATAATCCTGCCATCAATACACTTCAAGCTCCAACATCAAACACATCCCAAATGAAGCTTATCAACTTTAATAATAATGATAAATATATATATATATATATATATATATATATATATATATGTCTAGTGATAAAAGTATATATATATATATACTTTTATCACTAGACATGACAACTTGCAATGTATACTATTCATATAAAAACATAGTACTGTTTCTTGGTAGTTGACAAAAACATGCTGAGGTTGCACTTTTCATGGAATGCCTATGTATATAAATGCTTTATATATAAAATATGAGGATTTTTATCGACGTATTACGTGTATTATTTATGGAATCGAGCTATTCAAATCAAACTTTTTCATTGCTTCCAAACGTAAGAGCCCATTGGTGGTTTACCTAATGGTTGTTTCTATAACCATAATATAATTTCAGCTCTGAAAGGGTTAAATATTTGTCCTCTTACAGAGATCAAGATATATTTTACATTAAAAGTTATATGCAACGGGTCTAGAGATTACAGAATAATACCAAACTTTTTAAAAAATATTAAATTAAATGATTCCTTTTTTTAAAAGTAATTTACACGAAATATGATACATATCACGATGGTAAGTTTGTAAACTGATATACTTTAAATTATTTAGTTTTGAGGAAGAGGACAGAAGATCATAACGCATATTTGTATGCGTATGCATATTTCTTCCCTCTACCATAAAAATCTTCTTTGTGACGCAAGAACTAAGATGTGTCATTTGTTACCACTCTGCATTCAGTACAAAGTGATTGAGTAAGCACTTGCATCAGGAAGTATAGCTGAGATAGGTATCTATGATGTACATTACGAACTAGGTTGTAAAATAATGGCACATCCAGAATACGAAGAAAAGATTCGATATTGTGGAGGGAAAACTCACAAACCAAACTGGTCAGCTATAAGTTACACATACAATCACCATCCATCAGCTGAATTCTACTACAGTAGAGACGCGATAATCCGAGATTCCGTGCAATCCGAGATGAAAAAAAAAATCCATACATAAAGGCTTAAGGAGAACTTTAAAAAAAATAAATTACAGTTGCTCTACTTTGAAGCAAAAGACCTTGGACAGTGTTTTTAAAAGTTGTAAATGGTAAATGCTTAGGCTATGTGTTAATGTGCGGTATGTATGTATCTGTAACTTTAATATCTACACCATACCTGAGCAACTGAGGGCAAACGTTTTAGTCCCCATCCACTGCTGTGACGTATGAAACCTGCTCTTCATGTTCAGTGTCACGTCGAAACTGCTTTATGCTGACGTCAAGGGGGACTGTAGTGGCACAATGTGCCACAGTTGCGCACCAGTGATCTACACGTTAAAAATTCCGTTATTTTCCTTTTTTTCGTGTAATCCGAGTTTTTTGTAAACCGAGGAACCATCAGCCCCAATTAACTCGGATTATCGCGACTCTACTGTATATGACTGTTGTACCACTGTACAGGTCTGTACGAGCTGACCACAGATTTGCCACTTTTGGGCATCATATAGTGTAGACTATAAGTGACCTTCACATCATGAATATTCACAACGATTTTCCCGTGATGAGTAGTAGTAGGCTAATATTAAAGCAATGAGATATTGGCTACATGAATTGGATGCCAATTATCATCAGAGAAACCACCACCATTTTCCGTAACGGTTGAGGAAAAGACATCGGTACAAAACCATCGAAACAAGCTGGTCCAAGAGGAATTTAAACCCTAGGCTCAATATCAATGAAAAATATAACCCGATCGAGTAGTGAGAAGCACTCCTAAGGTATTAGTGCATTCGAAAACAAGACAATGGCATATACGTTGAATTATTGGCCTAATTAACTAAATATTGATGTAGGTCTTCGCATTATCAACTTAAAGAGCGAACAATATTATTTCAGGAGCTAAAATATTGTAAAAAGCATTAATTTATAGGATGAAAATATATAGGAATCACTTTAAAGGCGAATATCCAATCCGATGGTCCTGCACGAAACAGTAATACCGTACTAACAATAAGTTCAAGTAAAATAGGAAGTAAGTTAGACCTTCTGTTGTTCTTAAATTTAATTTTTACTTATTTCTGCTGTGAACTTTACTAGGCCTCTCTATTTTAGTTCACCATTGTTTCTGTTTTAATTTTGTTCACATACTAGAATATCTAGGATTTTACATAAGTTCTAGCCTAGTCCAACAGCAATCTTCCTTAACTTACTTTTTCTTCGGTATAGAAGAACCAGTAGGCTACATTCAAAATGTCAATGTTGACAGTATCCTTCAAGGACTCTAAAGATTACTTTCATAATCCCCTTATACATCTAAGGGTATAGCCGAACTGGAAGTAAGAAAACTACAAATATATTTCAGCAGCGACCTATGGTAGGGTGGGGAGAACATGTCGCAGCAACGACGGCAAAGTCATGGAGAGCCTAAGATTTTACGGTAAGGGTACCAAGAAAATCTGGAAGTCCTACCTTTACTGGAGTACGGTTCGCATGTTGGGATCAGTAGACTAGAACCGAGCGAGATGTTACGCAAAAATAATACATTATTAGAAGGGGACATGTTCATGGAAAGGAGAACATGAGCTTGGTTGTGTGAACTGTTCAAAATTTAGAGATTTGCATGGAAGGAAATAAGAAGTAAACTAAAGTCACCCTATAAAGTGTATTTATAACAAACATTTATCATTGACAGCAAATGAACCCAGATGTTGGAATATTTTGATTTCTGAACTGAATCATTAAGGACTGGAATGGTTCACCGTCAGACTTACTAGAAGGTATTTAAAAACAGATTGAAATTCTGGGGTAAAAGTGGATTGGTAACAACCTTACCACGCCCAGTTGTAAAAAAAAAATCTTGGAGTTTCATCCCCCTGGAATCCTCAAGGCCTTCATTACCTGTATAGTCAACACTTTATTTACATTTGTAATTAACTTAAAACTATGTTATGTAACTACCACCTAATTTAAACCCATTTATATTGAATAAATTTATTTATATTTAATAAAATTATTTATATTTAATAAAATATTAAAATCCACAAATGAACTAATAATATGTCCAGTATGTGTGTGTGTATGTATGTATGTATGTATGTATGTATGTATGTATGTATGTATATATATCCGTATTTTACGGACTATAAGACGCTCCGGACCATAAGACGCACCATGATTTTGGGATGGAAATTTAAAGGGAAAGAAAGTTAATGTGATTCTAAAGGGGGTAAAAATTGAAGGGAATAATATACTTCACTGCATAAACAAATTATAACCTTGTACAATGGAATCAGTGTAAATCACTTCTAACTTGCGATGTACGAAAATCTCTTCTGTACAGGTGGCATCGCTTAAATTTTAACAACTGAACTGAAAGACTGAAAATACTTTTGAAACATCCTCTAACCCCCAATTCAGCGCGTTAAGTGTAAGGAGACAAAGCTGTTTTAGAGGTCAATGCCTTCATTTAAACCGCCCGGCGAAGACAACTCCTTTCGTATAAAAGAACTCAACTTTCCTTTCTTTTCGCGTTGTGGCTTCCAGCTACCATCATTTCATTATTGTGACAAGTGGACTGATGTACAGACTGTGCCAAAATTTGTAACTATCTTATCGTTTACAACACTTTGTTTACAACTATGGTATTCCGGCAATATTTACCATTTTTTTCTAGTTTACTTCGGACCATTAGACACACCCAACTTTCATGGCTCTGTTTTCAAAGTAAAAAGTGCGTCTTATGGTCCGTAAATATATATATATAATTGTTTGAAATCATTTTGTTCTGTTCCGTTGAGCTCCTTCAACAAAGAAGAACCAAGAAGTTAATTTTACTCATCTTTTAAAACGTTTTAAATTTTAGCGATTTTTATGAAAAATTACGCCAATAGTAAAACAGTTTTATTCTTCTTAAATGTGACAGTGAAAAACAAGATGCGCTGATAGTTCCGTGCAACCTAAAGGCCAAGCACAATAAAGTAAGTTGAGAATGAGAACAAAATTTATAAGCAATATCACAATTGAGAGTTCACGAATTTTGCATGAACAATCCCAAGACTTGCAGTGGGCACGTATTCTTCCGAGCGTCACGAATCATGCTCAAATACTCAACGATTCTGCTCCAAAACTGCATGTATGAGGCTCAATATCCTCTTCTGACCTCTATTCCCTTGATAGCTATTCATTCTGACCGATGCATACATAAGAGTAGGCGTTATCTTTTCTTACATGGTAAATTAAAAAGTGTAATGGTCTTAATTATTCACCACATGCATTCTTAACCACTAAAAGTAAACGATAATATACAAACAAAGTAACTTACCATATAATTATTTTGTAATTACGCAAGATAAAACTGACATTAAACGTAGCTGCAAAAAACTATTGCCTTTGCGGAAGTTATAACTAATGATAAATTAATTACGTGCGATAATGAAAGAGAGACAGAAATGAAGCTTTCCAGATGGGCTTTTTATTTCTTTACTCACATGCATGGCAGAAGAATTACTTTACGGGTCTGAAAGATAATATAGAGGTTCCAGCAGAAGTGCTAAAAAAATCGTATCTCAGTCTATAGTAGAGTTTCGGTATTTCGACTCTCGATAGCTCGATATTCTCATAAATCCGAGCTGAGAAATAAAAAATCATCAGTTTTCAGTGCGCCAGTGCCTTGTACGAGACTAGACACTGATGAGAATATCATAGGGTTTAGAAGAGAAATGTCTAATCTCCGAAATTGGCCATTTCTAGGTTATAGTTGCACAAATATGAAAAACAGCTCTACGTTTCTTATGAAGCCCCATATATGAACAACGATTTATTTTGACGCTATAATAAATTGAAGTGTGAACTCGAAGTTGAAAATTATTGAACGAAGTAATGATTAAATCAATCTGAGATCACGTATGTACTCTAGTGTCAATATGTGTTTTGTTCTTAACACTACTGACATAGATACATGACTTTTTTAAAAAATATAGACTATATGACTTTTTTTTGTTTCCTAAACTATTATTCTGTAATATGTAAGATAAATATTCCTTTCGCATACACCGGCTTTTTCATGTAATTCCATAAGTCTGATTTTTAAGTAGTTCGAGGTAGTCTCAATTCCGTCCACCTGGAACTACGGATATTCTACCGTATTTTTTTATGCAAGTATCCTTCGAAAATGTTATATAAGTAGGCATGTTGATTTCTCATCCTACCTATTAATTCGCTCGAAGAAATTCTGAAATTTAGAGATGTTAAAAGTGCTATAATAGTATTTTATAATTTTGCACGCATGTGTCTGTTATATGAGCCAATATTCCTGCCAAATTTTTATATTTGATCTGTCCTATAAGTGTTAAAAATTAAATGTGAGGAAAATTTACAAAATTTACTTTTAAAAATGTATAACCGATGGATATACGACAAAAAATAAAAGGACCAAACCAGTAGATATCTCAAAATCTGTTACTACTGGTGTAATCGGTTTTTTGATACGACTTCGTTTACCTATTACAAACCTCCAAAGAAGGTCTGCACAGACCATAAAGTTGCATCTGCCATTTTGAATATTTTTTTTCGGGGATAAAAAATTAAAAACAGGAACATTTTGGAATATTTTCGTCAGTTAAAGGCTGTAAGCTATAAGTCTTCCAAATTTGCAGCTTCTGGCTCATCTGGAAGTGGGCAAAAAATTATGTCAACGAGTGAGTCACGCTGCTCTGTAGTAACTTACTATAATGATGATTTGCTATTGAAAGGGTTACGAAAATTCATTGATGTACCGTAACTTTACGACTCATGGGCCATCGTTTTAGCCCCTCCTGGAGAGCTTCATGTACACGATATTACGTCCTGAAAAATCCATCTCGTTCGGCCTGTTTTAAACCCTAGATCATCTTTGAAGGTATGCACGCTACCTCAGCACTACAGGGTTCGATGTTACCTCAGCACCACAGAGTTTCATCTTCTTACAATTATCACTTTACTACTTAGACCTACCTTGTTGTAATCGTAATGCATAACTAATTCAGAGTCCTGAAACATTTGGAAATGACTTCCTTTCGAAATTTTATTACTTTTTTGCAGAGTTTTATTCGAAGAGTTTAACTAAAACATTAAAATTTCACCGTAAAAGAAAAATGTCCCTGCGCTTTCCCGATTAAGTCAAAACAGTGCCTCTTTTACCCAAAAGTGTTCGCCATATTTGAGTTCTTTGTTTTGAGTTTAATACCCTGTCGGAAGATTCAATTCCAAGGCTAGAAAGAATATTACTCAGACAATGTGCTTCTTTAACGGTTCGTTTTGAGCTATTTAGAGAGTAGAATAATTTTATATTGCAAAAGCAGACGCACTTTATTGTTAAGTGGACCAGACTGTGTTTGATGTGCTTTTTCTATCATTACGTGTATTCTTTCTTCCGGCGGCAGCTTGTATAATGGTTTTTGCGGTTAATTTTTTAATCCGGTACATTGTAATTCCACACAATGTAGCAATTTGTATACTAAGCTATACTTATGTACTTCTAAACCATATAATTCGTTCTAAGAACTATTTGCAGTTAGACTGCAGTTTCACGAAGTTGTTTACCTTTGCTTTCGGTGTTCGAAGTTTAAAAATTTATAGAGATCTAAAACAACATAGCCTACGCTTGAGCAGATAATTATTAAAAGTTAATATACTAAATTCTCTTGTCAGGAAAAAAATACTCCTTGCAGTTTTTTAAAGAGATATGGCATAAAAGGGAGGGGAGAAAGTGACTATCAAATCTATAAATTCTTCTTCTTCTTCTTCTACTTGTTGCTCAACTAAAGAGTCTTTTTCTCGCAATAACGAATAAATTGGATTTCCAGTCAGATTAATTTATCTTTATCAATAAATGAAAAATTATTCAATTATAAATGTAACCGAGATGATATTCCATAGTTTTTTTCAGTTAATGTACTTTTATTTAGCTGAAACATTTATTTTCCCACTTGGAAAGTACTATAGGCAAAAAGACACGTTCTGAAAACTAAATTAATATAAACCTATCAGATAAAGCACTGAAATCTATTGATTGACGGATAGTAAATTGCTTTTAGATTGGGTTCGCACTTAACTTAGGAAAATATGCTTCCTCGCTACTTAATCCTTATTAAAGGTAGCTTTCGTATTGTAGTTCCCGTTTGGGCTGAATTTTTCTCAGAGGCTTTATATTAGGCTTCAGGTTCTTCAGGATGCCGCCAATATAATAGTCGGGATGTCAAATTTAACTTTATTTTGCTATGATTTTTTTAATTATACAGACTTTAGCATTGTATTACGTGATTCAGCCTCCTCTGTAGAGAAGTCATAAGTTATAAAGAGAGGCTGCAAGAAAGGAAAATTTAGGTAGTAAATTAATTTAAATTATATAAACGTAGCCCACTAGTAGAAAACCGTTGAATGTAATTATCAAATATCTAAAACTATTAACGAACTGACTAATTTTTATAACACTAGCATGGTCCCTATTATAGGTTAGGTTATAACCTAACTAACAAGTCATACAGTACAAGACACAAAAGTGAAGGAATGCTATGTTGTCGTAAGTTAGTCCACCGCAAAAAAGAATTAATTTAGACGAAGTACGAAACAGATTTTCATGTGCTCAGAGTTCTCCGAAAGATAAATAATTTCATTACTTGGCTGGACTCTAATGACTAAAATTGCTCAACAGGTCTACCGCGGTTTAGACTACGAAAACAATTTTGAAAATATTTACACAAATCAAATTAAACAAAACTGTAATCGCATGGGCTTACATGTTAAATAAAAATGGAAATGATGTTAGGGAAGTAGAACATACGTCCTTATAACATCGCAATCTAAAAGTTAGGAATTTTATTTTTCCAAATAACAGAATGTACCACGTAGAAATCTGTGATTAAATTGTTGATATTCGGTGTACCTGTGTCTAAGTTTAGTGGAAGCATCCATATGTTAAGGTATTGTGATGTTCATAAATAAATTTTAATTCTATGTAAGATAAAAGAGGGCACAAAAGCTTATATTGATCATATTGTAGATCCTATTTTCTGAGTACTTCATTCCTTTTTTAATAAAATTAAATTGAAGTTTCATTTCGGAATAATTGTTTTAAAAAACGCTTAAGTACGGTCATGTTATATGATCGACTTGAATATTTTAAAGAAATAAACTAAGTACAAGGTTTGCAGAAAATCTGCGGCAATACAAAATAAATAATAGTTATTAATGGTAGCAATAATAATAATAATAATAATAATAATAATAATAATAATAATAATAATAATAATATGTTTTTTTAATACGGTGAGACTTCTTAAGTAGAGGTTTCATAAAATAGGACTACAAGTAATAGGCTATAGGCTACTGATTATCCACCAATACAACTTCGGGAAGTTTTCCGCAAAACCACAATTTTAAAATAATCCGATTAAAAAAAATCAATTTTGACAAGACCGTGCAAGAATAAGCCATACCGCATATGAAGTGATAACGCAATATCGATAATTTTAGTCTAGGAATCACCGTGTTGATTGGCTGGCGTCCATCGCATTCTCTTGGTCTATCTCAATATGGCTGGGGAATGAGTGAAACTCATGTGAAGCAGTGCATCTGCACCTAGCAATTGACGTACAGCACCCTTTAATTATTGCAGTAAGTAATGTCAATTAAGGTCACCAACGGCCGGTATCAGTCGCTGGCAAACAACATATGGTACGGAGAGGCAGAAGCTTGCCGACCCATGCACAGAATTCCTACAAAATTCCGGACTGTAACACCAACACTTTTTGTGTTTAAACATTTTAAAAACAATAAATTAGACCAAAATTAATCCATATCATGCATAAATGAGTTCAGCATGCACAACAACTTATATGCGAATTGACACATAAAAAACAGATCAAATAATACCATTGCAATGTCCATAAAATTCAAAACCAACATACGACTGTTTCACAATTTACAAATGTATTACGTTAGAGGTCTAATGAATATAATAAGAAGGAACTTAGCTCCAAGTTAGATGGATTTGGACCCTTAATTATTATCTTAATTACACTGGGTTTTAAGCGCCAATGTTAACGATCATTAATTTTGAATGGTTTATTTTATATTATATACAAAAAAAATCATATTATAAAATATCATATTACAAAATTATGTTATTTAAAATTATACTATAAAATTAAATGGTGTGGATTTAAGTTATTTTTGAGAAAACGAAATTTACTTTTCAGTAACTGAAATTTTATTCAGTTTTCGAAAAAAAAAAAAATTCGGCAGGCTTTCATATGGGTCAATATGTTTCATTCCAATTACTTGCAAGTACTTCCTTAAGTACCAGTTACTTAAATAAGTTAGTTACATTTTAAAGGAGTGAAAAGGGGGATTTGAGGAGGGGGAAATCTTGAATGTGAAAAACATAAATCCGGTATTGAACCTCAGTGACAAGGACACCATGGAAAAACCAAAGTCAGACTGCCGGGCCCGGGATTTGAACCCGCAATCTCGAAGTCAGCCCGCGACATTTACACTAAGTGTCCTCCCTTAGCTAATAAAAAAATAACTTAATTCAGTCTATAATTTAAAAAGAAAAGAACACATACTTAATTTTCCATAATTTGTAATTTTACTTTAATGTGATGAAAAATGAAAATTTTATTATATTCTTAAATTACGTAAACTAATTCGTAATATCAACTGGGTATCAAAATAAAACATATTCGTACTTAGAATTTATCAACTCCAGTAAATAAATTATACTTTATGTTCCGTCATTTTAAATATTTCACGTCTGAATGATTGGCCTAGTTGAGACCTGCCGCGAAATACGATGCACCCTTTTGTTCCGGGAGTTACGGAAATGCATTTTGTTTGCTTCCGATTAACAGCAGCGAGCAGAGTATCGTATTACCGCATGAACAAGGAAACTCAAATCAATTTCTTATAAAAGTTGTTGAATTTTGAGGGTGGTAGTGCGTCACGAAACATATATGCACATTTAGGAGAACATCAACTTGACATACCTGTAGTTGTAGATATACATATGCCTTCAGGGAGAAAGTTGAATGGGGTATTAGGTCCGTCTTCTGACTTCTTCCTCCTTTATGATGTAATCGAGGCAGTCGCAGACAGAAAGGGAAGTATACCGGTTCTTTCTTCTTCCTCTACCTGATGCGGTCTCCGTTTAATAAAAAAGGAACAAAAACCACGAACAAAGGATTTCAGCGTAGGTGTTTCCCGGGGGAATAATATTCACTTCGAAAAAATTTAAAAAAACTTACTCCAAGCACAAAAATGATTTTAAAAAATCACAACGTCAAAAAATTTGTTGTTGCACATGTGTAAAAAAAATTAATTTAATATTATTTTTCCCTATAGCAAAACAGTTATCTGATCACTTGTTATAGGAGGGCGCAAGAACATACATCCGCAGAGCACACTACCTCCGCCGTACCAAACTCGACTGCCTAGCAATTTGAATCCGAGTCGAAACGATCGGCTGTTATTTCCAGCTTCGTGCGCGTTCGGCTAAGATCGTCAGTACGTCAATACGAAACTGCTGTTTGCTGTGCTGGCATACGTACATCCGACTCAACAAGTTCCATACTTTATCTCGCACGAAGCTTATAGAGTTCGCCAGTAGATTGCAGTAATGCGTCTAGATGCAAATCAGCAAATACTTTCAATGTAGGGTTAAAATTAAATATATATGAATATACATTTCAAAGTACTATTCCATATAACCTACAACTTCAAATTTCAACAAAGCACACACTAGGTTCTATATTTTTAAGAGACTGTACTCGAGGATAAAGAACGGAGTAAAACATAATACCCGCTGAAAAGAGAAAGAGAGAGACTAATAAAAGCCGAAACAAAAAAAGATGAGGGAGATGAGAATACTTTTAAAAGGTGCTAGCTTGCTTTGTCCCATTTTTTGAATAAAAATCCCACCTGCCTATGAATGAATGCACAGGAAAATAAAAATACCTTCATGATGGGGAAAGAAGCAAGCACATAATGGTACATGGAAAAATGGAAATTGTTGAAATAATAAATATTTTTGCTCTCTATTTATGTTTTGCCCATGAATACAAATCTCATTTATCCTGAACAACTAGAATGACAGTGCAGACGAAAACAGATAAAAAAAAAGTTCTGAAAGGGGAAACAAAATATACAGTTAAGATATTGAGGGATTTGATGTGTTCCACGCTCGGTGCAATGAAATCACAGCTACTTTCATCGTATCTGGCTTTTTTATTTCTGCCAAATCAAGTATTATTTCCCATATATAAAGCCATTCATTTTCCTACCTAGTCATTAGTCTAACAATAAGATTTCTCATAATCAGTTGATTCCTACATCAGTTGGATGTACTATATATAGCCCGCTCCTGCTAGTTAAAGCTTTAGCCGTATATATTATAATAATGCAATAAGAGCAAAGATAGCCTAAAACTTTTTCTCACCACTAAATTCGTATTACGGTGACCCTATCTTCAGAAGAAAGAATGCAAAAGGGATTGCTGCATATCGAGATTAGGAATACTATATAAAACTTTCTTTCTTGTTTGGTTAATTTATTCTTTCCTTTCTTTTTCTTTCTTTCTTTCTTTCTTACTTTCCATTTTCAGTATTCCTTCCTTTCTCTTCTTTTTATCTTAATAGTTTTCCAATTCCTTTCGCTTTTTCTCCTCTGTGCCTTGGATATTATACAGGCTACTGTTTAAGAAAGCTGACCGGGATCCTTTGAAAAAAAAAAGAAAAAGAAAAAGAATAATCAAATGTATACGTAAAATGTACATACAAGTATAGGCAAAGGGAAGTGCGCTGAAGATATATACAAAACAAGACCAAACATTAAACCACAGTTCTCTACATGCCTTCAAGCAACAACAGTGATAGACGAAGTTGATTAATTCATTGTTAGTGGAAACCACAAAACCGTGCAAAGCTGTGTTGAATTTAAAAGAATATGTTATCAACATTTTCGAAAAGCACATGGGATATGTCACGTTTAATAATAGTAGCCTACCAGCAAATCTAAAAATTAAAAAAATTAAAAAAAAAAAAAAAAAAAAAGTTTTGTAACAGTGTAACACATTTTCGGCCTAAATTGAAGAAACTTTCTAACATGAAAACATAATCAGAAATTGAAAGGAATATGCGATAAAATTCTCTGAAAGAAAATACATTTTTATTTGCATGATGTACACCGAGCAAAATGCTCAGAATTAGGCTAAGTAGCTCCTCCATAGTTACAGCAAATCACGGTTTTCCATCCAGTCAGGAGAAGAATGCAAATTCTCTCTCTCTCTCTTTCTCTCTTTACCCGAGTTTCACCTCCCACTCCGCCCTGTCCTTACAGGATCACGACCAGTTTTTCATGGAGAATTATTTTTTGGATCACATACGTACTTTTTTGACCAGACAAGGACATAGAGAGCCTCTCCGAATGAGTGATCAGCCCAATGCCGAGGCCACCTCCAAGACAACATGAACACATAGGACGAGACACACCAGTCCCACACACTCATTCCGAACATGGCGAGGTTAAATGAAGGAGTTAATGACGGCCAGATGATATCCAGGGACCAGGAGGGCCTAAAGTTTCCCGACATTCATCTCACAGGTAACGGAAAACCCCGGAAAAAACTCACCTTGGAAACTTGTCTCGACTAGGAATCGAACCCGGGGCCACTGCGTGAGAAGAGCTAACGCATTTCTTTCGCCACACTAGGGGACGGATTTAAAATTAATTATAATTTTTATTCCAGAATAAACAACAAGGAAAGCACTATCAAACAACGTTCAAATTGCTTGTTTAGAAGTGTCTTACGAAATGTAGCCTATCCTTTCTGCTTGTGTTTAGTAATCTGAAAATAAATATGTATTTTGCTTAGAAATCTGGGCTCCAAATACCTATATGACAAAGTCAGGGAAGAAATTTAAAAAATATATATATAATATGTTTTTCCAACTGAATAGCTTCTTTTGTAACAGTAACCTTTTTCTAACAAAGACGGCATTGGACTAGGAGGAACATTATCTCATTATTCGTAGATAACTTAACGTGATTATAAAGTAAAGGTGAAGTAATAAAAAAAAAAGGCAAGAACTGTCAGCAACTATATCTGAAATAATATAATAATTACTTTATATGAAAATGAAAGAAAAAATATATAATAGGGACCGGACCTGCAGGCTATAGCCTATATTAACAAAAATAGGGCTGATTTGGTGGAGACTTGGAACATGGAAATTCAGGAATGTCAGGCCGTTGCCATTTAAACACACAGAGCACAAGGACCATAAATTATTCAGATGCCAAATTACAACATTCTTAATAATAAAATGCACTAATAATAAGATACTAAAAAATGCAGAAGTACTGTGCAGGAAAACAATGACGATTACTAATAGCAAAAAATAGAGAACTTGGACAAATTTCTCTAAGTAGTTACGACCGAACGGGAGAAACAAATAAATATTATTAATGCAAATGTTGATTTCTAATAGTGGCAACCTGTTTGTAGAATCTCACTGATGAATGTCATACCATGGAGTCCCTCCGTATCATGTCCATATACATGTAATCCATAGGTATTCCCTCTCCCACAGGCACTAGCAGAAAGGGGAAATATAGCATAAAGAAAGAAAAATAATGAAAGAGAAAAGAAAGGTGAAATACTAAAACTAGATACTTTACACTTTTTCTAGACTATCAAAAACCAAAAGAATGATCAATTCTCGTCCACGTTTTAGTGACGTGATGTAAATCACAAGCTCATAGATAGATTTTTTTGTTTTGTTTAGTCATATTTCTCCTAGCTGTTTTTCACACCTTGGAGACCACGGGTTTATAGGTAACAAATTGTGAATATATTAAGGCCTATTGCACATTAGCGATGTATGAAAATATGATGCCAGACCCTGATTTATAAATAGGTAGACTGGCATTTTCCGAAGGCGGCCAACTTATTATAGAAAGAGCTGAAAATTTTTTAGAGAGTTTTTTTCGTAAAACAAACTGTACGTCAAATTAATTTAAAATAATTAAACTTGAAGCAATGAAAAAATGTTAGTTTGTGTTTTAGTTTCCCATTGTAAAGCAGAAATAAGAATTTTTTTGTTCTGAAAATATTGGTTTTAATATGTGTGTAATATTGAACACAATTCAAATATTATTTAATATATTTTTTTAAAAACTTCAAATAGATTAATATTTATTGTAAGTATTAATAAATTTCATTTCCTCTAGTGCTAATAAATGTGATAAATATAATAGTTTAAGTTTCAGCCTTAAGCACTAGTATATAACAAGAAACCTAACACGATATTGGAGCTGAAGACGTAGAAAGTATATAGATTTATATTTTGCTGTTATTTATTGTTTCATAACTGTTTTTGATATACAATATAGTCATAAGGATAAAATTACATTATATCATTGCATATAAAGCTTAGTAGCTTATTTATAGCTAATTTTTGTTATGCAATATAGTCGTAAAAACAAGTTACATTTACATTAATACATTACATTAATAATGAATAATATTGTTATACAAGTCTATTGTATTGATATAATATATGAACATAATTATATCAATAGGGGGTACGCCGTAGCGTAGTGGTTGAGGCGCTGAGCTACAAACCGGAAGATCGCGGGTTCGATTCCCGATGAGGTCGTTGAGATTTTTCAATTGGCCTAATCCTTCTGGTGGCACTATGGCCCTGGGGTCGACTCAGCCTCTAACAGAAATGAGTACCAGGAGCAATCCTGGGGGTGAAGGCGGCCGGTGCGTAAGGCTGACAACCTTACCACCTTCATGTGCCGAATGTCCAAAATCTGGGAGCCTCAACCTCCTGGAACCCTCTGGGCCTCCATGGCCTGTATAGGGATGACTTTACCTTTACTTTCTAATTATATCAATATGTCAAGTAATAAAATGTAATATTAAAATCTTATACAATTAGTCACACTTAATTACAGTCATGTAATAAAATTTATATTAAAATCTCACACAATTAGTCACACTTAATTATAGTCAAGTAATAAAATTTTTTATTAAAATCTTACACAATTAGTCACACTTAATTACAGTCTCATCAAAATATGAGTATAGTAAAATACTTAGTTTTCAAATAACTTAAAACATTTATTGTAAGATTTTAAAGATTGACGGTATTACAAATATTTTTAGAGTTTTTAGGCAACTTTTTGTAAATGACATTACAATAGCAATCATTCATTTTTCGCCAAAGCATAATTACTTTTAATATAGGAAAAAAGATTATATTTTTTGTTGTGTAGTCTAAGTAGTGATTGGATTATTCGCGATAATAAATTGCTATCGGAATACTATTTGTTGATATTTGGGTAAAACTCAAATTAAACACTAGAACAATAACTTTAGGGTGGGGAGGGTGGGTGAAAGTAAAAAATAAATAAAGGGGCGGTCACAAGAAGCTTTGTATAGGGTGCAAAATACCCATAATCATGCAACATGAAACAACAGCGGAAAATGTTCTTATAGGCCTAGGTATATCCTGTGCTGGATATCTTATTAAAGGAATTTTCAAGCCCAATGATTAACTTAAATCCATAATACAACAGTATGTCTCAAATTTGTAATACGGTAACGAAAAATACTGGAAACAAAATTTTAAATGCATCTAAAATCTACCGAATAAGATACGTGAAATAAACTGTGAGCCTAATCAATGTGTTGTATTCTTTGCAGTCCAGAGTGGATATATAAGTTGAGAAATTGAGATTCGGGCATATAAAGATTGAGAATGACTGATTAATCCGGTACTCATCTCGGCACGATGCAACTTCAGATAAATTTCTTACGATTATTGAATCTCCCTCCTAACTAAGGCATTATTTTTATAATCCATCTAGCCATATTGTGATGACGTGGATTGTGACCTTTTACTAAACGTGGCAAAAAATACCCATGATCTCAATTCCATGTCGCTGCTATAATGAAATATTTTGCTGTCCGCTTTTGAATAAGTTATCCAGCTGAATCAAGTCGTTCCCTTTACGGTATGTGGTAATGCACTGAGTCCTAATTAAATGCTATACTTAAGACAACGCAACGACTTCAATGTCTGGGTCTTAGGTGGAAACAGGAAGATATATTTTTTTATTCTGTCAGCCTGCAAATATGAAGGTAAGTTTTGCCACTCGCGTTGATACTGAATTGCGGAGATTTATTAAAAAAACTTATTATTACTTCTTGAAGAATCGACTATCAGATATTTATTATATAATGATGAAACTATCATTGTGTTTTCTAGTGTAATGTGATGCTTCAGGACTTTAATCCAATAGTGGTCCTTTGCAAACATAAAGGCGTACCGTAGTATTCTTTGCAAATAGTTTACTTGGATAGAAACATAGGCGCCGACTCTGGGGGGGGGAGGTACTTACTACCCCTTTAGTATTTAGAAGTAGGGGCCTCGCCCCCTAATTATTTTAAAGTAAGGGTTTCACCGCTTTTACCAGAAAAAATTAAGGTAAACATCTTCAGATTTTTTATTTACTCATATTTTATACAGTAGTACGTTACCTTTTTAGGCCTATGTCTAACTGGTAAAAAAACCTGCTCTCCCAAGGATATTTTGAAGTCTGTACTTGATACTTTTTAGTTAAATTTAACTTTGCCAACTTCAAACAAATTTATGTAGATATAAACAACTACTCTGCACTTAAAATAATTATACGTATAATTTCATAAAAAATTTACAGAATTTTCAAGAAATATAGGTGAGTGACAAATAATATTGTTTTTTGAGCATAGTATACGAGTATTTCTTTTTAACTCCATGAGTTAATGATACTGTATTGTTGCGAACTACAGGTTAAGAAACACAACCGTACTCTATTTTGGAGTTTAATTTTCATATACGATGTTCGGAACCATTTTCAACAAAGTAAAATTTTTGTATTAATTTCAAGCCACAGACAGAAAAAGAATAAGAACTGAGTAACAATAAAAGAAAATCATTAATATACCAAAAACGTGAATTTATTATTTTAGATGTATCAATCCATAGGCACCGACTTTGAGGGACAAGGTCTTTCTGCTCCCCCCCCCCCGAAAAAAAATCCAAATCTTACTCCCAACAAATTTCTGAAGTAGATTTGTTTTTAATTTCTTGCAAGCTCGTAATCTCTCGTAGCATTACAAGTCAACGTTTGTGTAGGGCATTTTAATTTTTGTGTACGACCTTCTGTCGGTTAACAAGAAGCGTTAAGTAGATATTATTGAGTTATCGAGTGCCGAAATATTTTTCTACCAATTTATTTTTGTTTTCATATTTTGTAGGTACTACATTTTAGATGACATGTTGGTATGCATAATTAATTAATAATTTATAGATTTAATAAATAGGCTCATATATATGTATATATGAGCCTATTTATAAAATTATTATTATGTGTGTATATATATAAGGTTTCGGAATTTGCGTCCAGAGATGAAAAATTATTGAAAAATATAAATAAATTGTTTATTCATCCCGTAAACGACATAAGCTAATAGAACGCAGGGTACATGACTAAAAAAACAAAAAGCTTCACTATTTGATTGGAATGTGCCAATTCTGTGATCACAGTTGATGTCAAAAGATAACTTTCGATATAGGTAACTACTTCAAAATCCGTGCTGAACACCAAAATGACGGCCATTAACCATGGTCATTAACGATGGCCGCCATTAGCCGCCTAAATTATTTTGTATCATTCCTAATGATCCGATTCCGATTTTATTTTATTTTTTTATTTGAAAGTTCTTGTGAAAAGGATACTCGCTGCACCTTAATGGTTCTGCACAATTTTCGAAAACTTTTTTATTTTATTTTTTAAGAGTTATTTTTGTAATTTGATGAATTGTGGCGATCTCTTAAATTTGTTTTCATTCTACTATAATTGTTTACTCATTTCAAACACTGAACATTCTTTGTTTCAGATTGGACGGTTTCGAAAATTTCTGAAAATAACTCAAAGGCGTCTGCAACTGGCAGATATTAACTCTGAATCTCCTCCTAGTGCCATAAATTGAGCTGAATCACTTCTTCGTGTAGGTTACAGGACACTTGCAGACAATTTAATGGATCATCGTAATCTAGGTGCAATGCCCCATGGTTTGGACTTACAAAAGTTAAATGAGGGCGGTGGATTGCATAGAACATTTCGAAAACAGCAAATCAAAGTGGCCCAAAAAGTGTGCCATTAACTTCAATAAAACAAGACTTGACAAGTCAAAGAAACGCAAACGTTCATCGTCCTTGCCCAATACGTCATCTGAGGAAAAGCTATAGACTCCGTCAGAACAAATTGAAAAAAACAAGGTCTCGGTACAACATCCTCTTATTAAAATGAAAGATAAAATATGTTTTATATGCACTGGGAAGGGAACTACCTGAAAATCTTTGAACAAGGTTGCTTCTCTACAAGACGATGAAGTTAAGACGATAAAGTTAAGAAAAGTACAGAAATTACCAATAACGTTCGAATTTAAAGCGTTCCAGGAGGGTGACAATTTAGTTTTCAAAGAAGCAAATTGTCTGAGAACATCAAGCAGAATAAAAGAGGAACAGGTTAGCTAAATGTGGCCTTTTCTTCCGTTACACGACGCTTCATGAGAGAGAAAATCAAGGACTCTGAATCACTGGAAATACTGAGGTTGTATACAAAATGTCTCATCTTAAAACTCTTTATACAAGAAGCCTAGCTCATCTTCTGCACGTGGAAAGTAAAACTACTCGTCCATGTGAGAGAATTCTCGATCACTTCCCACAACTCAAAGCTCAACTATCGGGCAGAGATTACTACCTGTACATCACGCCGACAGGATTCCGAAACATAACATTGTCCAGTCATGAACCCGCTGTTCCATTATCTGGATCTGTAACTGGTACGTACGACCACGTCGATCATAACTATATTAGCACAACTTCAGAATCACCTTTCCATTGAACAGCAATTTATCTTTCAATTTCACGCCAAAGGAGAAGTGGTGAGCCTCGTGAAATTGTCACAAGCATTTCTTGTGTTTATCACAGTAACAGAAGAGTGCCAGGGCTTCCAGATAGCTACTACATGTTATCAAGCCCTCGAAGAAGCCTCTTGTGCCAAAAGCAAACCAAACCACCTCTTCCGAAGTGCCATTTTCAGAATTTGGATCTGAGTGGAAAATGGAACAGGAATGACTAGACCACATCCTTACTGACAGAAAATATGGGCCTCTAGATATTTCCAGAGCGGAAAAATGCATAAAAGAAGATATTTTTTATTTGAATTAACGCGGGGTCCTCTTCAACCTTAAGTTCTTCTTCATCGGCAATGATGAAGCAAGCAATAAAACAAATAAATAAAAAATACATTTTTAAATCCAGGACAACCTAACCCTTTTCTGGGTTATTATCTTTCTAATTTGTTTATTTCAACTTTCTTGATGTTCTCCGACAATTTGTCAGATTTGTATAGTCCTTTGAGCGGTACTTTGCTTCTTTGGCAACTAAATCGCCACCCTTGAAGAACGCTTTAAGTTCAAAGTTATTGGTAATTTCGGTACATCTCTTAACTTTTCCGTCTTCTAGAGAAGCAACCTTATACAAAGATTTTCGAGTAGTTCCCTTCTTATTCCATTCTTAGACCAAGTAATAAGAATAAACAAGGTCTGGGAGAGGTGTACAACATTACCTGGATTTTTAAGTGGCTCCCTATCTGGAAGGTTACCTTTTGTTATCAACTATGACCACAGAAAGTGGCACATTCAATTTAAAAAGTGCAGCTTTTTCTGATGCACCCAACGTACTGTAATCCGAAATATAATGTCCACTAGTATGACAATTGAAATAGGTTCTATACAAAAACCTTCTCAGCAACGCTTGAAAAATTACCTAAAGCTTTTCACCTCCCACTTGTGACCTTTAGTAAAGAAAACAAAACACTATTCTGGCTTAAAAGTCAACCAGTATCCGGATGACACAATCTTCGAGCATGGTAAGAGGGAGGCGCGTGTACTTTTTTATTTATTTATTTTATTTTTTTGCCGGACAACATTAACTATGTGCATAACATCTTGAGTGGTATGATGAGGGGTCCCTTGAAATAAAGTAAGTGTTAAGTCCAGCGCTCGCCACAATTAATCATAGCGAATGTGATAGCTGTCCTCTAGCACGATGACACGGATACTTCTGACATCACGCTGTGATTAATGCTGGTTTCTGTCTTTAATTACATTTACTGCCATCGCATTCAAATACCACGCAATTTTTCATCATTCCAGTGGAGGGTGGTAGTCATTATACCAAATTCTATTCCTTTAAGGCTAATAAATTACAGAAAAGTCACTCAAGCTTAAAGCCATGTTTTCCAAATGTACATTTCCCACATTTCGTTTTTTTTTTAACTTCTCATTAAATCAAGATCAAAACATTCCACAGAAATAACTTTTAAAATATATCAATAAAATGATGAGCAGAATTATGGACGAGGGGTTTATCTAAAACTTGCTGTCTGGAGAGGTATCCAACCCAATTTCTGGTTATCTGAAGCATACCAGTATACAGCGGTTAGAAACTCCGGCACTGCATGCCATAGCGGAACAGTGACTACCATGTGTTATCTTCCACTATATTTTGAAAGCGGCAAGTGGCAGGATTGGGGACATATGGACAGAAGCATTACATTCCTATATTAAACTGAAAACAAAGAAACAGGAAATTATATTTATACAATTTCATTTACAAAATTAATAATGTTTAACGAAAGTACCCCATTTTTATGTTAGAAGTATACAAGGTTATTCTACCTTGCAATAACCTGCTTGTCCCATTGACTTGCCTCACCGATACTGCAGGCGATACTATTTCGTCCTCTATCCTACTGGCGATCAACTTCTAACCGTCATTAAATAGTGGCTTTCTTCGGAAGGGAACTAAGACCGTTGGTTGTAGTTGCTCATTTATTGCATGTTCATGTACTCAGTACTCTAGAAGAGCGGGCATCTGAATAAAACACTTTTAGTTCTGAGTGTTTGTTACTTTATCTTCTGAGGTATTAACATAAATGGGACATAGGCCTAATTGAAATTACGTAATTAAAATCATGAGTAAATTAATATTGAAAAAATATGAGAATCAGTGATAAAGACACAATTTTTTGGATAGTTATTGAAATTGAAGTAATTTAATGTTAATTCTTCCATTACTTTTGGAAACGTTCAGTGAAATGGGCCAAATCTTCAACCTTAAACGGTAGCTGTCACAAATTTGAAGTATCTTTTGAAAATCTAGCGAGTAATGACGTTCTGTTTAAAAGGGTAAAGTAATATAGGTGCATTTATTATAATAATTGGAATTTACAGTTAAAATTTTAAACGGTCAAACTGGTTGCACAAACCGCATGTGCTTTCACAAGAATTAGTCTACACACAGGACTAGAAAATGGAAAATACTGAAATTAGCACAAACACTCTAAGGCTCTCTCTTACAATGCAGAAAGAATATTACTTATACTCATACATCACTACATCAATTCTTATTTCAATTACTCATCCCATCCCCATTCCTGCTTCACAATTTGCTGCTTTTTCGAACTTGTGCTGTCTCGTCTTCATTAAAAATGTCCCTCTCTCATCTGTTTTGCCTGCCAGTAACGCCAAACATGCCCGTGCCTACATATTCGACACAGTAAAAGATTGTGGTAAATACCCCCCCCCCAATTCTTCCATACCATCACAGTTCGCAGGATATGAAACCAAGACCCCCCCCTCAGAAACAGATCAGAATTTAATCCCTTTTTTAACCGCCATTGTGTTTGATTCCGTGCCTTAAGTTACATTATTTATTTTACGTACTGCTCCTTCTCCCACTCCAAATTCATCCGTGATTGTAAGTCAAGTGAAACCTTCTCTATACATAGGGCAGATATATGTTGCCTATCAATATCCTTTGGAATTATTTTACCCTTCCTCCACACATTTCTATTTTCCTACCCCCCTATCTAAACGTAGCCTACCCATCGTTTCTAACCCTTCCTTCATTTCGATGCCCATGTCATATTCCCGTCCATATTCTTAAATATTCTTGATAACATATTTATCTAATTAGATATTTATCCCTCTGAATAAATCACAGCCAATATTACACAGTCCTAATTTTATACGTTCATGTAATATAAATTATATTGTTACACTATGATATAAATTTTGATTCAACAGAAAGTCCATTGATTTCCTTAATCTGTTCCTGCTCTTTATGAAGTTCCCCAAGAACTTAATCGATAACACTATAATTTAACACAATTTTGCTTCGTATTATAATTTGAAATTTATCTTTCTGCATATGATGATATACTACTCGTATTTTTTTCTTGAATTTGGGGTAAAAGACAAACAAGAATGTCAAATGTTAAAAAAGATATATTTATTGTAGATAAGTTAAAAAAACAGCAAATCAACTGAAATGGCGTTGTATAATAACTTGATGCATCATGTTTCGAAATGAAGAAATGCAAATGCAATATTACATTTTTGCAGGATATCAGTTGACGAGCCACTTATGCTACAAAAACTTACGCTTTTAACATCAGTCTTAACAATTTGTATGTTATGTTCTCTTAGATATGTAAATAGCAGAACAAAGAATTGCAGAATACATTTCTTTCTAACATGTAGAACCTGAGATATGGTACATCTAGCAGGCGAACTGGCATTCTGCTGAAGAACAGAACAACATGCGTTCCAAATTCATAGCATTACGGATAAGAGGAGGTATTTGTTATGGAGATTACTCTCCCTATTGGTCCCCTCGCAGTCTAGTCACGGTACAATTGACAATGAATGATTGAAATTTGTACGAAGACGAATGAGAAGAAGGTTCAGAGAAGATAATTTCAGGATCAGCAAAATGTACTAACTCACGACGTAACCATATCTATTCATAGATTTCACCCACAGTTTCTCCAAATGTGTCACGATTTGCAGTGGAAGTAACTTCTCTTTTCTTTTGTAGACAACATCCAGATTGGGGCGTAGGCAGGCAGGAAAGGAGAAAAGGAAACTTGTAAAGAGTTGAAGCGTGAAAGGAAGGCCACTTCAAACAAAGGACTTTGAGTAATGTATAATCGTACACGACCTGTCCCATTACTGACCTTTTGAGGGTGGGGCAATTTGCATTCTTCCCATCCACCAGTGCGTTCCCTCCATATGAAGCCTGGGCTCATAATTAATGTGCCTTGCGACAGAAGCTGACACAACTACTCCACCACCCTTTCACATTTTTATACCTTTTATTTAAAGAAGAAAATTTCAAAGCAAGCCATGATGAGAATGAGTGCTTTTAAGACTCTATTCATCTTTCTGCTTTGAAGCAGTAGGCCTACTTACAAAACTTCTACATTCGATAATATGGGATACGATATATTATTACAAAAGGTATAATTAAGAAGGAAAAAAAAGTGTCTGCAACGCCACGCGACAGAAGTAAAACTTTATTTTATTTTTTCAATTTTTGATTATTGGATTTTTTCAATTTTGCATTATTGGACTTTTTAATATTGGGTCTTGGGACTTTTTAAATTTTGGATTTTTTAAATTTTCGATCTTTGAATTGTTTATTTTTATTTTTTTTATTTTTTATTTTTGGATTTTTAAATTTTAAATTTTATTATTTATTAAATTTTGGATTTTTGGATGCTATAATTTTTAATTTTGTTTTTTTTTTTAATTTTTGGGAATTTGTATTTTTTAATTTTGGATTTTAATTTTTTTTAATTTTGGACTTTTGGATTTTTAAATTTTGGATCCTAGAATTTTTAATTTTGGATTTTTTAAATTTTGATTCTTTGAATTTTTTATTTTTTGGATTTTTTAGTTTTGTATTTTAGTTTTTTTTTTTTTAATTTTGGATTTTTAGATTTTTCAATTTTGGTATTTTCGATTTTTTTATTTTAATTTTTTAATTTTAAAATTTTGGAATTTATTATTTATTAAATTTTGGAATTTATTATTTATTAAATTTTGGATTTTTGGATGTTTTAATTTTAATTTTAATTTTTTTTTATTTGGGAAATTTGTATTTTTTAATTTTGGATTTGCGCGGTAATGAACCTCTGGGTTCCATATCCTTTAGATTGCTTAGGAATTGTCTATTGCCATTGAGGAAGTAAGGTCTGAAAAATTTCCTTTGATTACTCCTAATCATTGAGTTGATTGTTTTCTGTGCAGTCCGCACCGAAACAAGTCGGTTTTAGTGTGACTGATTGTGACTGATTTCGTGACAGTTTTAGTGTGACTGATTTCCCCGATTTACCCTCTATCGCACTAAAGAAGTTTTACTTCAAAAAGGCATTCATATATTCTTGGTAACAATTAAAGATATATCAGGTGACAAATCTTTGTTTATCGAACTGCCACCCGGCTGTCGACGAAATCAACTTCACGACCATAGGCAATATCATTAACAATACTCATCACCTACATATTATTGACAGCATCAACATATCACCATCACCATCATCAACAACGACTGTGAGGACTATTTCTCGGTAGGTCTGAAGTATATTGTAGGCTACTGTATTGTATAACTGTAAAAGCTAATTATAAACACTGTGGCAATTATAGTAATTATTCATTACCTACTCCATATTGGCGGGAGTTACAACGGAAATCAGTTGAACCAGAATAGTCTAGTGATGTAACGTTTACAACATTGAATATACAATATTAGTGTGCTTATCTAATACTTGGATTATTAAAGACCGTCCAGTATACTGTAAAAGCCAACAATCACATGTAGAGGTATGGTACATTATAAGACAATTTAAGATGGTCATAATTATCACTAAATCTACGAAAGCAAACAGAACATTACAAGCAATTGAAGGGTACAGGGGAAAAATCCCCGTCAGTCTGTTTTTCAAGGAAACGGAATAATGATGCCATCTAGTGGTTGCTGAAGTATACTTTTCGAATAGTCTATCATCGTTTGTACAAACAAAAGTCTGACTTTATACAAAGATGATAGACTATTCGAAAAGTATATCGGTACTTCAGCAACCACTAGATGGCGAGAGGGCGAAGTGAAATCGAATCAACAGCACTCTACAAGTTAGTTCTAGGATGTGAAAGGGTCGGGAAGCTTGGACCAGAGGCTCTAATTTAGGCTGGATGTGTTTTAAGATGCTGCAAGCAACATGCCTAATTTCGCGATTTTTTAATACAATTTATTGCGAAATCAGGGACAGTGATGGAAAAGAGGGAAAAAATCTATAAGATAAAGGAGAAGCTGCCCTCTCTGTTCAATAACTTGAAATATCTCCATTACTGTTCCCAACTTTGAAATAAACAAAATGAAACGATATTGCGAAAACCAGGGGTACTGCGAAAATGGGCGTGTTTGTTATATGTACGATCCGCAGTTTATAGTCCATCCCGGAGGAATTCATGCTCAGGATACGACTTTTACGTTGTAAAAATCTGTTTACCTCGGCAGGAATTGAGGCCGCGAATCTCGAGTCCAGAGGGGGCACCACGAAGTGATCAATACTTTTTAGATCTGACACTGCTCAGAGGGGTTTTAATTGAATGTCAGGTTACAAAAATTACTGCAAGTGTATAAAAAAAAGAAGAAGTTAATGTGCATGAACAACATTACACCTTAATTCTGGGAGATTTCAATATTGAATTTATTCAAGAATCTTCTAACACAAGTAAGCTACGTAGTATTTTTCGTACTTATGATTGTTATCTTTCTGTCCGATAACCCACTAGAGGTAACGTGTGTTTGGATAATGTGCTTCACCACATTGATCATTGTTACTTAAAGCAAAAAAATAAAAATAAAATAAAATAAATATATAAAAAAGTAAAAAATAAATTTTAAAAAATTAAAAATAAATAAATTATTGCTACCCTTATATTATAAGTTTCCGGGTACCCTGGAGAAGAAAATAGGTCTACTTAAAAGTATTAGTTGCTTAAAGGAAAGTCTAAGAATTTATTAAGACAAGCTTCCTTATATTTGTTCTTTATATTTAATGGCCTCCTCCGTTGTTGACTACAGATCTGGAGGTCCAAATGTAATCGCTGGTATCTAATAGGATTTTTTGGAAGTCCGACCAGCCTCGTCAAGACGACTGTGCAGGTTCTATAACAATTACGACTTTTGGAGTCAAAATACGAAGGCAGATGGGACATATTTATTGTTGGACGGCAGCTGTGTTATTTCAGTAAAGTTCTCCTTGGGATCTAGCGCCACGAAGTTTAGTTTTATTCATGTATAATACAAAATACAAACTAAATGAAATGGTTTATATCAGAAGCATGTGTTACACAGTTCCATGAGTCTGTAGCTATGTTGATGAGGGGATTCATCATTATAACCTATACGTATTAGTGTGTCTGTGTGTATCAAACCGAATGCCAACAGTAAATCCCATTAGTGTTGTTTTGGATTATCTCATCAGTATTTTCATCGCGAAATTCTAGTACATTTGCTATTCTAATAATGGTGAATAACCCATTCTTTTGTTACGACTATTATCCATATTTATTCATATACGTAATGTGATTCAGCATGCTCTGTATTTTACATTTCCTACAGCCATCCCATTGGCAGTCTGGTTTCTACTGTACAATGGTCTCCCGGTTTACGACCAACGATAATCATCAAATGAACTCTATAAAATCGAAAACGCTGAAAGGAGTAAAGGATGTCCTGGAGGCGTCTGGAGGGGGATGGAGTTCAGTAGCTGTATTAAACTGACAGTTTTATTATGAGTCTCTCCTATGTGTTTCATTATTTTTTCGGAGTTGTAATCATACTGCATAGCCTACAATAAACAAATGATATAATTTGTATTCCTCACTCACGAAAGAATATACTCTAACATAATGCCAACAAATGCCACAATTCTTATTTTAATTAAAGTTCTTCTTAGTTTTCACTGTTCGTTTCACTGACATGAGAGGCTCAATAGCTTTCTTTTAGCGAAATTTGCAATATCTGCCTTACCGCATGCAACTTTGTATTGCAAACAATCAAACAAACAAACAAACAAACAAACCAAAACAAAAAAACAAAAAAAAACTAAAGTGGCCACCGAATAACTGTTTAAAAGAAATTAAGGACTGCTTGAGCAGCGGGACGGCTAGTTTATCGCCGTCGTTAAGGGAATTATTTCGAAAAAAAGTTTCAAATAAAAGATGAAGCTGGTCTTAATATAATTGAGATTACTTCACTAATACAATTAACTCCAACAGAGGAGTAACTGTGTAGGCCTATCACTAAAAATTCACTGTGTAACAAATATTGTACCTTTGTACCTGGTACTGAAAAAAAAGATAAACCAACACTTTACACCAGTGGTTCTCAATCTTTCATATATTTGCATTATTTTGGACATATACTTTTACATTTTATCTAACACAACAGCTGGTAATGTTTTATACTTTTTGCCATGGTTGGGGAGCCTTTTGAGGCTCCCAGTTTATAGATACTTGGAAGAAAGGAAAACAAGCATAGGCCTAAATCTAATCACAGTAAATAACGGACCATGGCTGTTCTATACAGTTTTTCTCGAGCGCCGTATGTCCCAAGTCTAATACAATAAATTGTGAAATGTGTGTTTTTTTCCTGAATGTTGAAATTGTAAGATCTTCATGTATTGTCATCTTGGTGAATCAGATTTTTAACTCTCGTATAATTATACAATTATTTAATGCAACTTAGAAAAACATTAAGACTCTTACGCCCGGTTTCATCGACAGGGGTTAAAAATACACTAACCCCGAGTTTGTTAACCTCGGGCAAAAATTTTAACTCGTCCTTGTGACTCACGCGTTTCACCATGCTTTTTCGGCAGAGGGTTAACTAACACCATTTTAACCCTCGCAGGAAATAGGAACAGTAGTAATCTAGAAGGCAGTGACTGAAAATTCGTTTTTATGAATGCACTTAATTACGCGGTTCTTTTGTTTTCTGTAGTGGCGAATGACGTCATACACGAAAATGGAAGACATTAAAAGAGAAATCGATGGACAAACTTATCAATTATTTCAAAAAGTCTCTACTAATTCCGTTTGTGACGAAGTACAAGTCAGTCAAAGAGAAGGATGATGCTTGGAAGAAAATGACGAGGGAGTTTAATAGCATTAACATGGTCCTGTTTGTGATTTTAACGTTTTCTTCAGTCCATTAATTATTTGTCTGTAATAATTATACCATACAATAAACTACAGCATTAATCTGTTTTCACACATTCTTCTTTTTTTTGTCTTCTTCTTCCAAGTGTCATTTATACATCGGAAATGTATATTTGCCCTTGGAGAGTGCAAGTTTGAGAAATCAGCTGACTTCGAAGGTCACTGAACTCTTCTGCTCCCTTACAGTAGGCCAGCTGTGATAACTTCCAAGACAGAGAAACTCTCCACAAAAGAAATATGCGTATGAAATAAGTTTTAATTAATAAAAATGGAACAGGAGACTGAAAATCTTAATCAGGAAACTGCGCGTGAAAAAATACGCTATTATAAGAGGGAATTAAATTATTGTGACAATTAATAGAAAACAGAATATTTGTAGGCCTACTTATTAACTTTTTAAATAGCTTGTATTGTCTTAAATGTACTGGGCAGTACAAAGGGATAGGTTTGTTAAATTTCTCAAAATTACCTAGGCCATTACCTATGAAAATCAAATATTATTGTGCTAACTTGTACATTACTGGAGCTAGAAGCGTTGTCGTGACACTTTCTTAGAAATCTGATTTTAGGCCTAAACACACGCATTCTGTGAACCTGATTCTGTTCAACTTCCTCCTCAGTAGGCAATTCTATGACAAATCTTTTGGTACATACGTATTTCAGAAAAGATGATCTTGGTAAAGTGCGGAGAAAATTCGTAATATACCCCGATATTCCGATCTCGGACAGAAGCACTGTATGTAAAATTGTAATTAATTTTAAGGAAACAAGTTCTGTGTTGAATAACTACCAAGAAAGTATGTAGGCATGCTTTCTGAGAAGTTTGATGAAATAGGAGAAATTAGAACAGTATCTGAATAGAATTAAGCAGTATTCACGGAATAGGAATACGTCTGTATAGGCCTAATTTTTTTGCGGACTGTGCGCTCGCTCAGTTACCGGGACTCGTTGCAATAACTGCCGGGAGAAGGAGCTCTCAGGAACCCGTGAAAAAAACAGATTTCCTCGTTTATTATTATTACTAATACTTGTAACATTATTATTGATAAAACAATGCTATTATTAAACTTTTAAATATATTTCCGGGACGATAGGGAAATACAGCAATTCTGTATCAATTGCTTAATACCCTTGGAGAGTGCAAGTTTGAGGAATCAGCTCACTTCGAAGCCATTTTAGCCCCGAGTTAGGCTTTTAACCCAAGGGAACGTAGGGGTTAACTTAACCCGAGGGGTTAAAACTAACTCGTGTCGATGAAACAAAATTTTCGTCAAATCGAGAGTTTAGAACGTGTAACCCGGGGTTAATTCTTAACCCCTGTCGATGAAACCGGGCGTTAGTCGCTGAATCTTAACCATAGTAAGCCTACATAGGAAAATTACGAACACTGAAAGACACTGACTGAATCTCAGTCACAGCTCACAGAGGTTCACCGTGGCACTGTGAACATGAAAATGAATATTTCAATTTTTATTGCTGAAAGAAAAGTGAGGATTGTGGTAAAAAAAAGGTGTTCAACCTTGGAAAAGGATTAAGATCCTACGGCTGGCTAAGGCAGTTATTCGTACATTCCTGGTAAAATCTGAGATAAAATGTATGAAAACCTTTGATAAACAGGGAATCTGGTAAGTTAGATCATTACTCCTCTCTGACTTCTTTAATAGTTCTCACGGATCCTAATGAAAGGTCGTGATAAACAGCTTGGGAGCTGAACCTTTATACAATCATCTGCTGTAATAATCTTGGCTGTTGCTGTACTGTAAAACGTGACCAATGACAGAGAAGTGGTTCAAGTAAAGGCATTTAGGTATTTTACTATTACCTGGATCCTACCAATCTCATTGGGAATTCTATACTTCTATTAAGTTAAATAATTAAGTTATACTACCAAAATAGTTATTGTATGATTTTTTTTTCATATTCACATAGAATGGAAATTAACAAAGTTCTAAGCTACATAAGAAAATACCAAATTGAGATGAGATATACTTCCAGATTTTTATATCTGCAGTAGCGCTGGGACAAATAACTGAATAACGGTTAACTATACAAGACAATTAACTGCAGAGAAGATAAAACAGTTAACTATTATTTGAACACATAGTTAACTGTATATTATTTCAATTATCTGGATTTTTATGTCGATTACCCATACAATTAATTCCACTGTAGTTAATTCTTTAACAATCATCTGGATAGTCACAAATAACTGGATAAAATTACGTAATTATCAGTTATGTGGTAACTGTTATTCGGTAAACTGGACAAGAGATAAAGGTTATTTGAACAATTATTTGCTCAGTTAACTTTTATCCGGATAATCCCAGCTCTATGTGGTTAACTGGACAAGAGATAAAGGTTATCCGGATAATCCCAGCTCTATGTGGTTAACTGTTATTCGGTTAACTGGACAAGAGATAAAGGTTATTTGAACAATTATTTGCTCAGTTAACCAGTTAATTTTTATCCGGATAATCCCAGTTCTAAACTGCAGTGACTTCTTAACTGCATGCGATTGAATTCTAACGAGAATCATGACTTCAGGTTCAGAGTAAAAATATTTTTTATTTTGTAATCACAATCTAATACTACAAATCTTTTTCTGCATATGATCAGTATAAATCAAAATTCTTTGAAATATAGGCTAAAATCACAAATATACTCTAATAATTATAGTGCCTCAAAGATTGTCATGACACGTTAAGGATAAATCGTTGTTCTGAAAAGGATGGATTGATATAAATCCATTATAAATAACATTATACGTAATGATGTTTCACAATACCACCTTTACATAACTCATTCCGGGACTTTTTTGTAATTTATCGGGTATCTTCAGGCTTTCATCTGTTACTATGACATTTGATCTTCATTCTTTGTCTCCTGTTTCTTTATTAAGTGACAGAAACAGATGGCAATCACGGGATAATAAGAGAGGCAAGACCTTTGTAAGGATCTGTCATTTCTCTTTCTTCCAAGATAGAATTTCCCTAACGATGGCAGTGACATATTTTGAGAAAATGAAATTCCTAAAATAATCTTATGTTGTTATAAAACTATGAATATACTTCCGCAAATTAAACTAATAGAAATTTATAGGCCTAAATAATTTTGTTTCCTCCAATAATAATAATAATAATGATAATAATAATATATTAAGTACATGTAATAATCCATATTCCCCTCTTATTTAATAGTGTCCAATTTTGCTTTATTATTTTCTTGGCAGGGTTTTATTCAAATAACGGGTTTTCAGAGATGGTGTCTTTGGTAAATAGTATGCGCTTCTTAATTTGTAAAACTATGTTTTTTCCTTCGGAAAATGACACCCCTGGCAATTTTCTGCAATGAACTGGGCTTATGAGTGTAAGATAGCTACAGAATATTGTTAGAATAACTTAATATGCATTTATTTAGACTGATCCATAGATTAAAAAATTAAATTATACAATTTAAAGGCCAATTAACGTTTCGTTTACTGTTTTAAATTGTGTTGTTACTGTTGCCCCTTTAGATGCAGTAAAAGCGCAATTCCAGTAATATGTATGTTTATTATTTTCAATAACATGGAGTAAGTTTTAATTGTTTCGTCCCACTAGTTAGGTAACTTCGGATGTTTTGTATCCAAATTTCCAGCCCAACTCTTACTAGTCTAATATTGCATTAACTTTGAAATCTATTCGCAGATAATCTATTGCTTGGGGGGGGGGGCAGCTAACTTATTTTTGATAAACAGAATTTTTGTTTTTTAAAAGCGGATAAAACGCACAATTTGTAAAGCCAAGCTCTTGGATTCCTGTAAGCCGCTATTCAAAGAGCATAAGATACTCCCTTCCCTTGCATTATTTTCTAAACTGCACTTTTTGCCTATTCACATAGAAACCTTTTCAAAATTAATTTTCATTATCATTCCTATAACACACGGAACAAAAGCAGCATAACACTTTCAAAGACACTTCTCAACTCTTTGAATCATCTTATTATTTGTGTTCCAAAAAAAAAATTCAACTCTCTCCCACCATATATCACGGCACAGAAATCAGAAATTTCACTTAAAAGAACTCGAAAATTGTTCCTTTTAGACAACTGGTTTTACAACATAGAACATTTATATTTCACTTAATTCCAGCTTTACTAAAGTTATTAACTTGGCTCACCTTGTATTTGTAAATGTATGGTATGCATGTATGTAAGTATGTATTTATGTGTTGTGTTAGGTAAGTATGTATTATTTTTTTAGTTTGTAAATTCTTCCAGTCAAATTGTTAACTTGTATAACCACTTGTGGTCCGCGAAGATGGTGCAGATGGTCCGCAGACATAATTTTAAAAGTCATAAAGCAAGTGGAAAGTAAAGAAGTAAAATTGTTTCACATATTTCGGTATAATGACCTATAATTAATACCCCAAATATTAAGATATGCCTTCTTTTAAAAGTGGGATGTAAAATTAGGGGTCCGTAAAATTTTTTAGACACTTTAGAGGGCCTCAGGTTCATAAAGGTTGAGAAACACTGGTGTAAACAATAAGAATGTTCAGGTAAGGGAAAAAAAGCGGACCGACTCTTGCAACTGATTTCAGAGCCTTGTGATACGTAAATAAATGTAAGAGATGTAACGGAAACGTTTGTTTTCACAAGCACTGCAAATTACGTGAAATTATTTCTCATTTCAAGCAAATTATCGACACTAGAACAAATTTCAATACCTTCCATGCTATCCTGTGAATGCTGAATATTTTAGTCGGTCCGCTTTTTTTCCCCTACCTGTGCAACAATCATAATTATCGATTTCTCTTTTCCTATTCATCCAGTAGAAATATTCCAGTACACTGTTGAGGTCTGCAGTACAAAAACCTTATTTCCCTCCTTCCATCAGAAAATAAATTACTCGCACATTAGTCATTTAAATAGAAATCATATCTGGTCAGGGCGTTTAAGAAATTACGTTCATTTGGCTACCATTCATTTACAGCATATTAGGGAGCTCACCGTGTTTATCACTTCTGACCCTTTTTTTTTTGGAATAAACCAACCACATCGCTTCAGTAACAAAAAACTGTGTTTTGGGCACACGCCAGTTTCTCATCCTTAAATTCCCCTCTCTTCCTCTTCTCACATACATACACTTACCCCAAACACCTTCCTCAAACCCCCAAACTATCGTCTCTTAATTTGCATTAATAACCCTTTTAACCCACCCCATCTTTTCTCCTGCTAACCGTTCTCCCTCCATGTTCAACAAACCCCTTAATAAAGTCGAGCAAGAGTATGATTAAATGAGATACAACCAATTCAACTCTCGACTAGCTCAGCCCTCACCCTTTCCACTCCTCCCATACCATCCCTTGAGTCTTCTTCGATTTTCTGCGACTGAATCGTAACAAACTAATGGTATGGGGGAACTTATTGATGGAATTTATTAGTTGCTACCATGCAGGGGTATACACAATTCAGAAACGGCACAACATCAGCACAACTTCCCTCCAAAATTATATTATCAAATTGTTATAATGACTTATCCATCTATAGATATAATATTATATAGAATCAGTGGATATACAATGAAGACATTTATAATATATTAAATAATTTCTTTCGAAAATCAAAACTGCGAGCCACAGAAATGGAACTCTAGAGAAGAACAGCAAGAAAATCAAGAAGGAATAATGTAAGGGATATAGTAATCATAAAAATTAGGAATGTGGATGAAGATTGTTGAACACAGAAATTATTGAAAAGAAAAGATTAAGATGGTACGGTCATGTGAAAAGAATGAACGATGGTAGATAGCGTAAATTGGTGATGAACTGGGAACTTGATGGAAAACGAAGGAAAGGAAGGCCGACTGATACCTGTATGGATGGGTTAAGGGGGAGCCTGGTACCAAAAGGACTACAAAATGAAGATACGATGGACAGGGGATAGTGGAGGAGCAAAATTAGTTAAAATTGAAATGTATAGCCTAAATATTAGCCTATGTATCATTTCGTTGAGGCAAACCATATCAATGAGGAAATAACCCTAAGGGGGAAAATCTTTTAAATTCTTTCATTAGAGCTTAACTTACATTCACACACACAAATATATACAGCGAGTCCCACGCAAGAGTTGGCCAATGACACGGGTTTCTGCGTCGCGGCGGGCACAGCTCCAACTCCCGAGCGATCGGGTGAAATATCTACACAAATAAAGTCGCGATCGGAGTAATGATTTTTGTTCTCACATTTACAGTTAAAATTACAATGAAAATATTCACTTACCTCATCACAAGAGATGTTGGAAATGCCCTCCTCTTGCATCCACACAAGCACTGGCACCATTTTAGGAAATTTTCTTTCACACGCATAAGTTCAGCTTCTGAGATAAGAGTTAATTTCTCTTGTGATACTATCTTTAAGTTCTTCTAATGTATGGGGAATTTACCTATACCCTTTATTTTTCAAGTTCCCCCATAAATACTAGTCACATAGGCTACTGTTAGAAGAACTTAAAGAGAGTATCACAAGAGAAATTTACTCTATCTCGGAAGCTGAACTTGTGCCAGTGTAGTGTTGATGCAAGAGGAGAACATTTCCAACATCTCTTGTGATGGGTTACGTGGTTATTTTCATTGTAATTCTAACTGTAAATATGAGAAACTGAATCATTACACCGATCGCGGCTTTATTTGCGTAGATATTTCACCCGATCGCTCGGGAGTTGGAACTGTGCCCGCCGCGACGCAGAAACCCGCGTCATTGGCCAACTCTTGCGTGGGACTCACTGTATAATACACATTCATTCAGTCCTATGCAAATAATCTACAATTACTACGATATATCAGTGTAGGCTATATTAATTTTTAGTATAAGAGATATTTCTATAGGCCATTAACTTCTTGGAAACAACTGATGGTCTAATGAACATGCCTTGTTATGCACTAGAAGAGCTTTTGTCTTGTCTCGTTCACAAGATATCAATTTTGTCTTATCTGCAAGAAGTTGTGACGTTAATCTCAGCTCTTGACAGGGGCTCACTCTTGAGGGTCTTCCGGGAAAGCGAGAATTTCTCTCCACCCACTTCCTATGTGTTATTTTACCTCAATGATCACACATCTGGTTGCGTGTAAGAGGATTCCGCTCTTGTATATATAATTCAGGTAGGGTAAGGTAAGGTAATTTGCGGATATAGGTTACCTGGTGATAATTCTTGTAAGTCGTGCCACCAGATAAGATATATATTATATGGCATGACACACGCGGTGCACATCTTACCTCCTTCGTTCTCATACCTCTCTGTTAATTAAAAATTACAATATCACTAATTTCCTGTTCCTGTAACAAATATCAGTAGACATTAGAAAAATATACCAGCAAAAATAGCACTTCTTTGCGCGTGTGTTTTTACTTCATTGAACAAGTGCAAACATTTCGTCAGATTTAATTGGTCCGACGTCCCATCTGTTATTTATAATCAATATTATTTTCAAAGTGTGATTCAGCTTAATAACCAGTCCGTGTTTCAGCACATAGCTTATAATATTCCAGTTAATTTTTAGAGTTTTCCTTATTTTATTTGTGGTTGAATACTACCCTTGTCTCATTTTAGTAACATAGTGAAAAACATTGCCTGGAAGTAGGTTGTTTAAAAAACTAATAATCAATCTACCAGCACTTATATCTTTTTATACTGCCAACCACTCTATTTTCATGTTTTATTTACGTAACCAAGATTTACAAAATGAAATAAAACCATGCAAACTGATATAACAAAGTGCTTTTTGACCTTACAGACATACGGTCGGACGGACAGACATTTCCCGTCTATTACACAATCTCATAAAGTACCATTTTGGCACTTAATAATCATAGTACTGATATTAATAGTGAAGAAAACATTTGCTTAACTGTAGATTATTATAATTGCTTGAAGAAATCTGAACACAGAAAAATGACAAATATTCAGGTATAAATATCCTCACTGAAAACAGCAATAATTAAAGTGGTCCTAAGCCTTATATTATACTAGCTTAAAAGACCCGGCGTCGCCCGGGTTTTTTATTTTGTAATTGGAAATGAACTTATGAAGGACTTTAGATTTTTAAATTGCAGGTCCTAATATAGGTATTAATAATTTGAAATAGGAAGAACGACTTATTACACTAAAACTATTCCCTCAGAAAACGCTTGATATAGGCTAGTATTTTATGGCTCATAGAGGATGTAGAATTCTGCATCGCATCGTTGTACACAGCAAGCCTGGTAAGGGTTCAAATAAGAAGAAACAGAAATTCCTGTAACATAAAATTGTAATACCGAGGCGGAAAACTTCATTTCTCCCTCTCATGTTACCATAAAACTGTTTTGGGGATGAAATTAAACAGAAAGCAATATCACTTTCATACCTCTCTCTCCAAAAACCTGCGATATAATTGACATTTAAAATCAAAATTTTGTAAATTCCTTTCTTAGTGAGCACCTACAAGGTACTGTCAAAATTCCAAGTCTCTACCTGTTATAGTTTAGGCTCTACGTTGATTCCTGTCAGTCAGTCAGTCAGTCAGTCAGTCAGTCAGTCATTCATTCAGTCAGTCAGGACAAAGCCTCTTATATATAGAGAGAGTGACTTCTTTTAATTTGCACGCTCTCTTTACCCAGGAAATCTTAGGGCCAGTTGTATAAAACTCACAAACTGATGGTTGTTTTTAACTGAAAGTTTGAAAATAACTAGCTACTTATGTTGTATAAAAATAACCGTAGATTGTGTAACTCACAGTTTTAAATAACTGGAGAAAATAATAAAACATCTGGCAACAGTGCAAAAGTTGAGGGAAATTTGCAGGGAGTATTATGTTTATATCTTTGGTCTTTGGTTTTCAGTTGTTCAATTTAAGACAAAGCATCATGTTACACATATGTCTTTGGTATTTATTTCAATTGCTTAATAAAGATGAGTTTTTTAAATTATTTTTTTAAAATCATTTCATTGAGGCCATGTATATTTTTGCTTCAAACTGCTTTAACCTGTCTATAGAGGTGTTTAGGTGTGTAAACGCAACCTACAGTACCTATAATTCCTGGAAGGTTACGAATATTGTAGATATCTAATATTGTTTTCTTAAGACACTGTCCTTAGTTGGAATTCAAATAAACCGAGACCTTAAAGTATAATTTTCTCTTGTCAATTTATGAATGGTTCTAATGGCTGTTCTTTGTCCTCAGTAACTATTTGTAAGCTTCCAATCACAATAATTCGCAAAGGACCTCAGGGCTGACCCTGAATATCATAAACATATCATGAATTTGCTCTGTACTTGATTGTAATGGGAGGGAGACATAACCTCTATATAGTTGTTCTGCCCAAATTTTGGTAGCATGTCATGCAGTAGGCTACTAATAAAAGATTATGACATTCAAGAGATGCATGATGGGTTTTCATTGCATCACCAGATAGGGTATCAGAATAATCAGAAATCTAGAAATAAATGTTGCTATTTTGTAATGTGGGGCTACCATAACCAACAACAAAGCCAAGGTACCGGTGTCTGCATTTTTAATGTCATTAGACAAAATGAAAGCAAACTGAATCTAAATGATATGAAAATTATAATAACTCACACTGTACTTATAAAATGGATTTCTAGTGTCTTTTTCATTGTTTGAAATGTATTTAAAATTTCCAAATCATCAGTTAATGTTTTAACTTGCAAAAATCCACCAGTTATATTAAAATGTTGGTTAGAATGAGATAAACCTGGATTAATGTTTATACAACAAAAAAAGGTAGTTAAATGTAACTGAAAGTTAATTTTGCATGATAACTACAGTTTACATGTTTATACAACTGGCCCTTAGTCTCTTAAATAGTCTGAGCAATTTCTTACTGAGATAATAACCCGGAGGCTTGTATATCCCTCAATTTAAAAAGTATATAATCACGTTCGTGCCATACAATTTGCACTGTTTGATTTAAAAGGGTATGTAGTTAAATTAATATACAATAACGTAAAACTTATAACGGTGATTAATTGTATTGCCTTTCACAATTGTGTTCGCTCTGCCGTATCTTAATCTTATTTCGGACAATCCCGTCTACGAGTATTTTTATATAATCTTCTGCAGGTAATTTTTCATCCAAATATTTGAAAAGCAGTAATAATTTTCTGACTTAGTGTAATATTCAAGATAAAATAAAATAATAAAATATGTTAATATTAAAATAAATCACCTTATAATTTAAACAACATTGAAATAAGTAGTAAGTTACTTTTAATAGCTGACCTATAACTGCCAGCAGCAACACTATTACACTAGGCTATTACGTGTAAGGTTGGTAAGTCCGGGGGGGGGGCTCTGAAATCGACAATACTGGTAGATAATTCAATACATTTTCTCATCTTTATTCTGAGATTATATGGTGGACGGAAAAATGTCCATCCGCGCGATAACTCAAATTTTTAAGAAAGCAAACAAGGAAACTAGGAAGGTAAGGGAACTCAAGGGTAGTAGGTTCGGTTTCTTTCGGACGGAGAAGAAGGTTTAGGTATAGAACATCCGGAATACAATGCTCAACAAAGTAAAGTAAAGTAAAGTGTTCCCTATACAGGCCATGGAGGCCCAGAGGGTTCCAGGAGGTTGAGGCTCCCAGATTTTGGACATTCGAAACATGAAGGTGGTAAGGTTGTCAGCCTTAGGCACCGGCCGCCTTTACCCCCAGGATTGCTCCTGGTACCGGTACTCATTTATTTTTCAGATATTGGCCTATTTAACTCCATCTGGCACTTTGTTACACCAGTTTACCTGATTTTATTTCTAACATATTTGGCTATGATATTCATTATCTCACACTTAAGTACATTAAGCATTTAACATATTTCTTTGTAATAGTTTGTTTTCCACTTGTTTATAATTCCGTATCCTGTGCTCACACACACAGATGAATATGCAATCGCAAACAATATATAATTTTTAGTTCACCTTTTTGTTTTGAACATTCACTCCTGATTTTCACTCGTTGATTGTCTTACATTCCAATGTAGGTTATACCAACTAATTACTATTTTATTACAAGTATTTTATTGTATTTATTGTATTTTTGAAGGTGTACACAGGCCTATGATGTATTTTTAATTCATCCTGGTTGAGTGGAAGAAATGGCCATTTGGCCTTAACTCTGCCAGCCAAAATAAAATATTATTGTTATTATTATTATTAACTGCCAGAATGGTACTTTCTAAGATTACATGGTGGGCGGAAAGAATGTCTGTCCGTCTTCTTGTGTGTCTCTACGCGCAAAAACTGAAAAATAATAAAATCTAATTACATTTTTAAATGTTAGCCTACATGACGTCATAATTGCGCAAACTGACTGTCACCAAATTACCAACCTACTGTCACCAAATAACCTAGTACCATCATCAAATTACCTTCCCTTTCAGTGTTGTCTTTAAATATTTCGAAATCAAAGTGAGTATGTACGAATATAGTAACATAGTGAAAAACACTGCCTGGAAGAATGGTTTCAAAATACGAGTACAGACTGAAAAGTAATTATGTATTATTTTTATGAAAATGTACCACCACATTACCTTACCTCACCCTATATCCACTTACTGGTGCAATAGTAATTGATTTATAGTGAGTTTTTCTAATGTTTAGGCCATGACATGGTAGACGTCTATCACATCCATAAAAATAATGTACGAAATGGGGATATGATATTCCCATCTAAATGATTATGGAAACGAACACTAATTCTGCTGCTAATGATCTGGCAAACAATTATAAATTGTAAATAAAAAAATTCAACATTTGGAAATTGAATAAGTTTACAGTATTTGGATTTCAATTTTCGGGTCACTTATTAGTATGGACCGTAATTTTTGGTAAAATAAAATGACTGATTTCGCTGTTAACATCCTTTTATTTCGTGGGTATTTCACGAAATAAAATATTTTATACAATATTATCCTTATGGGAATGCTACGACACTCTGCACTCTTGTGTTCTTATTTAGAACCACAAAAACATCCATACTTGAAGTTATAATGTTCTTTAAAACCTATAAAATTCATATAATAAACTCAGTTTGTTGTTAAAAAATATGCGAATGAAATAAAAATCGTGAAGAAGTGAACATTTATATAACCTAAAATGGCGTGATTTATACGCATAAAAGTGCCAACTACAGTGGATAAAATGCGAAATCTATTGAATCTACACTCTTTGCGGCAATATGGCATTCCAAACGCAGCACAGAGATAGCAGAAAAAAAAGTAATGTGACCAATGAATAGCGTACTTTCATTAGTCTTAGCTGTAATCGAGCACAATTATCGATAATCTCTCGGCAGCCATTGAAATAGCAGAAAAGGAAGCATACTATAGGAAATGAATAAAAAATCACACTAAACAAAATATTATGATTGCGAATCGAATTCTTAAACATGTTTCTTAATTCGCACAATCGAACAAATTTCGAGTTGTTTCATGGATTCAGTTTCTTAATATTGACATTTTAGGCATTTAGGCCTACAATACTAAATATACCTAAAGAAAGCTGTTTTGTAAAATGTCGCGCTTATCGCTGTTACCACATAAACGGTCCCTACTTATTAGCTTACTTCCTCCAATATTAGAGATTGCCCGTAGACAAAGTATACTTTCGTAACAACAATAGAATTTAAATAATAGTTCTAACGTAAAAGAATGAATTAAGAGGGCAACAACACAAAAGTTATGGTTCGTGACCGCGAGGAAGATTACATAGAGTCGACAATATAGTGTATATTATATACAGTAGGTCTAATATTGCAATGCTTTATGTTAAAAAGCGCACAACGTTATACGTGTGTTACAAACATCACTCGTAAAACACAAGTATTTTATTGAAATTTTCCTGAGTGATTTACAAATTATTATCCGCCGTCAAAATGACGGTTACAGCAGTTGAAAGGTTAATACAAATGAAATAGTGTAAATTTTAAATAGGAAATATGAAATAGGATTTATGAGTTGTCTAAGAAAAACAGTTGAAAACACATTTTGCACATTCCTGTTGAACTTGTTCAATTTACTTAAAAGAAACCAACACTGTATTGCTCAAATATCTTTTTTATATAGGCCTATCCACCTGAATCTTATTTTCACGTAAGCTTAGGCCTAAACAGGCTGTGCGTCTTGAATGCTGAAGTTTGAATTTTTAAAGATAAAAGTAATTAAAACTTTTAAAAGTGCATTGTGGTAGTGATTTTTGCAGTTTACTTTTCAAGTACTGAGTAGGCCTACTTTTTATAACAATTAATTATTGGTGAAAAGACCATAACAAAGGTGTGCTTTTCAACAATTTAGTTTTACGTACTCTTTCAATGCCAAATTCAGCCCACTGAATTAGATTGAATGTGACAAATACTTTTAAATGCTAATTGGTGGTAGCCTATTAGTTCAAATAGAATCAGCTATTAAAATAACATGGCATGTGATCAGTGACGTACCAACAGTGATGGGGGCCTGGAGCAATAATCACTATGGGGCCTACCCACTATTAAAAATTATTTATACCATTCGATTCACACAATCCACACAAATATCCGATTGTTTGCTACCTAATTCATTATATTATTTCTTTGGACTCTGAATAAACTATCGATAATGGGATACCTTTTATAATTTGGGATTCAGATGTTTTTTATGCATCAGGCAACTCTACGATTTTACCATAAATTTGCTTAGCATAACTTACTAGTATCAGTATTGACGTATGGCTGGAGGAAATTCATATTAGTTTGCAAGTCCTTCGGCCATGATATTGAAAAGGTAGGTCAACTAAATATTTGTGATTTCACAATATTATTTTATGTACAAAAGAAAGAGAACCCAATCGCAAACGGCAAAGATTTAAAAAGTAGATTAATAATAAACTAAACCGTATATAAATGAAAAATCTTTCTTGCGGGTTTTTGCCTCTGCTAATTTTTTAATTACATAATCAAAATTGACATGTTTTGCCATAGAGTTCTCCATTGATGGGCTAATCCTGACAAAATCCTCGTCGGGTCTGTATTATTATTTATTACAGTGGGCTTGCGATACTTCCGATGTGGTTGTTTCTAACCTTTTTTTTACTCAATTCATTGTTAAAAATGTATAATTTTGTTTAATAGACACCTGTTTATTCACTCAAACCAAGACTTGTCACTATTTTTTTTAAGTGCCCTCCCTTACCCGCGGAATACAAAACCATACCTCTGGACTACCAAAATCTGGTTACAAGAAAAGTGTCCCTAACCTCCTGTTATTAGGCTCTTACTTTGCTTCCAGCTGGGATGGTGTGTAGGCCTAGCTGAAATGTGTTCCTTGTGATCATGATTTCTTTTTAGCATTGATACTGCATTGCTATTACAAGTGTGGTTCAAGTGTTGCCTGCGTTGTTAATCTGTGTTGTGTGCATTGTTTGTTGTCCTATAAAGATGTTGTTCAGGGAATGGTACCAATCCGACATTCGTCTACGAATGAGGGAAATTCCTTCAAGACCACACTCAGATTTGCGGCAGTGGCGGATTGCCCCAGCCTGTGTGGCTGTCTACCTATAGCACTGGGTTTAAATATGGGCTCGTAAAAAGAAATCAATAAAATTTGGTGGGTCCTATGTTCAAAGCGGGGCCTGGGACCGGACCGCCCTTTCCGCCTCCGCCTTGGTACGCCACTGAATTGGATTGATATTATGCGGCTGTTGGTTTTTTTTTTTTTTATTTATTTATTTTTTAAATGCATGTTTGTTTCTATTCATGTCTGAAAAAAATACTGTGTTCGCTAAGTGAGAAGGTAGTAGGCTGTTTACTGACCTCACCATAAATCATGTTCAATTTCGGATGGGAACAATATCAGTATAATCCAGTGATAAAATCCACTGCATTGAACTTTCTTCTGAATAATTAACCCAAGGCATCAAATGTAGAGAGCACTTTGGTATCATTGATTTAACAATTTTGTAAGCGTATTTATTTGGTGCAAAGGGCACTCTGCCTAAATATACCTGCAACTTACTGAAGAAATTAGAGTTTAGGATTAAGATTACGGTTTAAAAAATAAGTCCTTACAGGATTTTGTATTCCTACGAATTCTTAAGATCTTACATGTCGGAACGAAACCAAGATAGCCTAATTATATAATAACAAAAAGCAATGAACCTCAATAATAATAATAATAATAATAATTGATTTATTTAAGCCTTTAAGTAAAATCTACAATTGGCCAAGTCAGATTTCATAAAAGAAGTCCAAATTAATTACTGGCACCAATAAATAACAAAAGGTTAATAACTTAAGTCTACTTTAAAATATTAAAACTTGAAGACATTGTTAAAACATTCATGCATATTATAAAATGGATTGTTCTTCAAAAAAATTTTTATTTTGGTTTTGAATTTACTACCATTTAGGTCCTTTATGGTGTCAGGAAGCTTGTTAAAAACCTTTACTGCATTAAACACATGATTTGAATTTACTTTGCTTAGTCTAGAAAATGGCATTTGAATGTCATTATTATGTCTAGTGTTGTATGCATGAATACCACTCCTAAATTCATAAGTAGAGACATTCTTCTTTAAAAACATTAAAAGTTCAAAAACATACAAGTTATATACAGTAAGAATCCCTTCTTGTATAAAAATTGGTCTACAATAATGACGACCCAGTTATAAGTCTAATTGCCTTCTTCTGTTTCAGAAGTACATCTTTCAACCCAGAGCCACATCCATAGAACAATAAACCATATCTCATGACACTCTCGAAAAAAGCGAAATAGGCTTGCCTCAGATAGTGTCTGGGTAATTTTTTTAACTAGACTCCTTAATAGGTAAACTACTCTCGATAGTCTACGGCAGACATAGTCAGTATGAGCAAGCCAGAAATCGGTTATAAACGATGAAATGCGCTTAAGAAGACCATAAAAAGCTACAGTAAGATACAAAAAAGGGTAAAAAGGGGAATATGGGCACAGTATAGAAAAAAAGGGATAAAGGCCTTAAAAAAGGGCAAAATTGCTAGAAAATTGCTTCCATTCTCAATTGGATAATGATTCACACACTGATCTCTTTCTCTTTCACAGGAACTCTAACTTGCCCTATCAAAATATGTGCGCACCTAATCCTAACCCCTCTTATAACACTTTAGTTCATATTAAAAGATTAACTTCCTAAAGTATTCTTAGATAATCTTATTCCTCATTCTCTTCGGTTTAATCACGATACGCGGAAATTAATTAATAAAAGGCAAGTTTTAAACAGAGAAGAGTTATTCGGTGTAAATAGCAAGTTGCATAAAATTTATAATAAATCTTTTAATGTAATTTCATACGCCCATAAACATACATAAACATGTAACTTCATCTCCATTTATCCTTACCACAAGGTAGTAAAAACGATACATAATACTAGTACTAACTTCGTCTTCCGGATTGATTTATTGCCCATCACAGTCTTACATTGGACCAGTAGATAACATGGATCGTATCTGTGTCATAAAAAAACGCAACAGAAAAGTTCTTTAAAATCCCAATCTAAAAGAATGTACCACGCTATAAAATTTAAAGTGTAACAGTATACGTCTTCTGTTACAGCACACTCCCATTCTTGTACATATCACACTTGTTAAAAACCCCAGTTCTATATTAACCTAACATATTTAAAATTATATAAATAAATTATTTTCACTTATAGCTTTAGAAATAAGGAATTTTTCTCTCCAATTAAAATTCACCCGTGGAGAATAAGAATCTTCTGAACTTGAGCTAAAAATCTAGTTATTATTTCGACAAGTAATCGCACCTGATGATACATTTTCCCCTAAAAGTCCATGTGTATGTTGAAACTGTTAAACATGTATCGGTACCTTAAGGAGGGTTGTATACTGCTGAGGTTAAAAAATAAATTACTTATTTTTTTCCGTAGTATTTTCCGTAGTATTTTCCTCCGGATGCGTACAATAAATTCTGAATTATGGTTATAAAGGCTTACAAAACGTTTATATCATGAGTTAAGAACTTTTCAATATATAGTAATGAAGTTTTGCGTAGTTGCGTAATTGAATCATCAGAACCACAGGTCACGTTTTTTTACGTTTTAATAAATATATTTGGCTCACACAATTCCAAAGTTTCATTAACTACTATAACATTTAAAAAATAATCTCTTTTAAAGAGATACCGTATGAAAAAAAATTCAAGTGTATGTTTTAGATGTGAGTAGGCCCATTTATAAATAATAATTTATTGCATGATTGATTAAACAATTCAAATAACTTAGTACCATGTACATACGATGTCGGGCTTCACACATAAGGCCTATTTATGTCAGGTTTAAATAGGCCTTTTCCCTATATGTTTAAAAGACGCCTGCGTGGTCTCGTGGTTAGCGACGCTGCTGAAGTAGAGTGGTCTGGAACGGGGTGCACTCAGCCTCGTGATTCAAACTGAGGAGCTAATTGATAGAGAAGTAGCGACTACGGTCACGTAGAACCATAATTAACTGCCGTGGGTGTCGGCATGCTGACCACATACCCCCTAATCCTGCCATCTGCCTATGGTAGATGATGCAGTGATCGGATTGTAGGCCTCGTCCTTTCAGGGATGCAGAGTCACTTGCAGATACCGTGCAAATGAATGGTGTCAGAATTCATTATGACAGTTTAGTTAGCATTATAATTATAAGTATTTAATAACCTTCTACAGGAGTCAAAGGTGTACCAATATTTTCCATATACTGGCCAAGAGCTTCGTAGAGTCCCGATTTAATCAACTGGAGTTGTCAAAGAAGTTCACATTCCACAGATAGTAATTTCTTCTAGAGAGATCACACTTTCAGGTTAGTAAAATAACCTCAAAACATTAACAGCCTTACTAATAAAAGCTGCTTATATCTGCGTTGAACGGTTGTTTGGTTGTTCACCGTGTAAGTTCTGCATAAGCCGCATTACCAATAACGAGTGTGTAACTGCCGAGTTTACATCGGGTTTGTACGTCCAACGTCATCAAATACGTCACTCTATTTGTGACGTTACTAGCTCCTGGCTATGAAGGGACTGCTGAACGCCATCTATCGGTGCAGCGGCAAACAACGGTGGATCGTCTGCAGACTAGTTGTAGTTTCAGTATTTCATTATATTGTTTTCAGAAAGCTGTAATCATGGGTACAAGTATGGAAATATGTCCCGCAAACAAGGAACAATGTTTATAATTCCGCAAAAGTAGCCTAGAATGTTTCATAACAAGTTACCTTAAGAATGGATGCATAACCTCAAAATTCAATCTCAGACATCTACGAAGCGACCGGCTGTTACGCAGATCGGCCATCTTGATTATTTACGTCAAGTTTAAACAAGGGGGCTAGGCTGTGTAAAGGTTGCACACATTCAGCATTATGCAACGATTATTAGTACTCTTTCTTTCCTCAGCTGTGTATATTCCTGGTATAAATGTTACAACTGGATTATTAGTAAGACTGTAAGAGTTTAATCCAAATTTGTTTAGAATTACGCAGAAAGCTACATTCTTATCATTATACGTACTGCCGGTAAATTTTTGTTAGGTTGAAGATGTTTTGACTTAGGCCGAAATTTTTCTTAACACTATCCTAAATCGTCGAAGAGAAAAATACTAATATGTATTACTACTGTTACTACTACTACAACTACTGCTACTACTACTATAGCGAGACAAGTTACGAATTGAAACCAGAAAAATAATGATACAAAAATTAAAGACCCTAAGTTTTGCATTGATGATTTTAAAACCAGAATGTCATATAAAGTTTTGTGTAAATAAGTTTTTTTTTTTAAATAAGATCTTAAAAACTGATTTGATAATCATTATGACACTACTTTCAGGTTTAAATTCCTCACCGTTAACAATATGTAGATAGGCCTATTGGTATGATGATATCACAGTATCCTCTGAAATTTTTTGACGATGAATAATGTCACTGATAATGATTATGATTATGGTCGTGTCGGCCATGGAAAATTCTTCTATCTCAAAACTCTCGTCATGTCTGCTTTTTAATTATTATCTAGCTAATTAATTCATAACTGTTAGTTTCACAGTAATTTTCTTTTATTTATTGTGATAGTCGTATAGCTACTCTCCGTTTTCAGCAAGATTCTTTTAAGTTTAAACGAGGTTAATTGGATAGTGAATTGTAAACAAAAAATTACAGATTGTATTCAATTTACAGTTTTTGGTTCAATGAGCTAATCTCAACATGGCTGTCAACGCAAGGTTAGTCATTAAAGTTGTGATATTCAATCCAAACATGTCCTGTAGTGCTGTAATCCTTTTTTTATTTTTTATTGATGTAGTCTACAATTTAGTTGTTCTTGTCTCTCTTTATATCATTCTGCAGCAACAAAACTAAAGGCTTTAACACGATGGATGCACATTTATTTCAGACTAACTTCAATGACGAGCTGCTTTACAATAAAAAGAATAAAATATACAAGGTTGCTATTTGGAATCAAAACACTTATACAGAATACTTGTGAAGTCGCTGGGATGGGGGATGACGTCAGAACGGGACACAATTACTTACTTCAGCATTTTTATATATCAATCCCTAATCTCTAGTGGACTTCCAACCGTATTCCAACATCAAAAGCTTTCCTTCTTCAATAGAACGTATAAATCGTGGATTATTACAGCAAAATTGAAATCCGAATCAGGGATTTTTTGCAGTGTATTTCTTTGTTTCATCTGCAGATTAGTGTAGTGAACCAAAACGTGAAACAAATTATTTTTCTCTATCGCCTTTGCATTCATTTTCCCTATAGTTTTGTTAGTTTAACTTTCTAGCACTAGTATGGTCATAAAGATTTTATTAATTAAAAAAAAAATGTACTGCTTTCACAGATTATAATTAGGAAATATATGCTTTTGAAATACCTTACTGTAAAATAATACAAAAAAGGACAGGTTTAATTCTTCGCAAATTCATGGTGGTGTGTGAAACTTTCCACAAATACTCATGAAAGGTGGTGACTAGTATGTTCTAGACGCATTGCAATAGTTTTGTAATTGATGACCTAGATTTTGGGTAAAGATGACGAAGAAGCTTTTAACGATGGGCTTACATGCATCAAATTCAGGAAATTTCGTTTGCACGTGCCAGTACCCAGAGACAGAACTGCTAAGTTTTGGGGCCCCTAATTCCAAAGATTTCAATCCAAAATGCTTTAAAACCATGTCCGTTTACGTACCGTGATCTACAGCACCTTCTGATTGTATATCTCTTACCTGTAAGAAAGAAATACAATTTATTATATCATACGATATAGCATATCTTTATACGTATTTAACTCAAAGATTATATTGCTATACAGAATGGAAGTAATATAACTATGGAGATTGGAGGGAGTAGTAGATAAGATTATAATAGGTGAATGTACATTCCATTTTGCGTTTTGCGATTAAATGTGTATTTAATAAGATAATTATGTTAATAATCTCTCGCAGATTGGCATCAGTGCACGGGAGATCGCCCTTCCCCCGTGGGATTAATATGAGAGAGAGAGAAAAAATACTCATTTGACAAGAGGCTGCCCACATTTCGGGGAATGTATGGTCCACTGCTATGTATCGACCGGTTTTTAATTTATACGAAACCTTACTACTTTAATGAAAATTTACAAAGAGAAAATCAATTCCTTATTCTTTCTTATGATCGTGTGAAAAATAATAGAGCAGTAGAGAAAATACTTACGGAGTAAACAACGGTTACGTCAAAGATAAAGTTTATATTTATTTTTCCTTTCTTTTCTGAGAAAAGTATTCACTTGGGACAAACTTGATTTTTGAATTTGTCTGTTCCTACCAAAGGAATAAGCAATTAAATATGCACAGTTATATTATTAATTTAGAATAGAAGATTGTCCACCTTACACCAACGAACTAATGGTCATAAGAAGTCAATGTTGATGCAATGCTTGCTACTGAAACCTGATAAATTGATTTATGAAATGCAATTTTAACACGTTTAATAGTAATTTAAATAATCTGCCTACACAGTATACGTGTCAAAATTCTTATTTTAAAAGTCATAATTGAATAAAGTCATAATTCGAACAGTTCCGAGGAAAAATAGCTTAAATATCGATAGTCGCGCATTCGTTTAAAATTGAGCGCCCATAGCCGTATACAGACTTTTACGCCAGGGTGTGCCAACATTAGAAATCCCCATAATTTATAGACATATATTCGTAAAAGGGATAACATACAGTAGCTACCAACTCCGTGGCGCTACATCCCTGGAGGGACTTGGTCTACCACCCGACCGCTGCGTCATCTACCACAGGCAGACGGCAGGATTGGGGGGCATGTGGTCAGCATGCCGACACCCACGGCCGTTAATGGTGGTTTTCATGACCGGAGCCGCTACTTCTCTATCAAGTAGCTCCTCACTTTGAATCACGAGGCTGAGTGCACCCCTACCAGACCTCCCTACCTCAGAAGAATCCGAGGAGGTACCGGGAATCGAATCCGGGCCCACGGATCTGCAGTCAGCGACGGTAACCACAAGACCACGCCGGCAGTCACATAGCTACCAGATTTGAAGTATTTTTAAAAATTGCAAAAAATCCCCCAAAATTACTGCATCGTGGGATTTTATATTTTTATTATTCTGATTATAAACATAAAACTACACTTCACTTGAATCATTTGTATCTATCAAATGATAACAGTGAGACGCTCAACTTAAGATATAATAGTGCACAGTGTGTTTCTCAATTGAAAAGTAAGTAACAATTAATTATTTCATAAATTGAGTTTCGGTGGGTCGTCAGGGTGTGCCTGTGCACATCCGGCATACCCAGAACTCTATAGATTCACAATAAGCCCCAATAACCACGTAGTTGGTAACATAACTATCAGATTTACACGAAATAAATAAGAACATAGAACAAGGAAAATCACAAATGGGATAGCTGGATATCTGGAAGTTCAGTCACACACTGTGGCTCCTTCCTGCAAAACAGATGTTTTGTACCAATTTAAATCTTTCTGTTTGAAACTCATTGGATACAGCACAACACAATGGGCTAGAGATGAAAGCGAACTGATTGAAGGAAACTGTGGCAGATAATCGGCTTTACTTAAAGCGAGTGTGAGGTCAAATGGCTGCACCACCTGGAAGCCACCTTCTCACCACTAATAATACAAATTCATAATAGTATTGATCATTGTTCAGCAATCAATGACTATTATGCAATAATCCTATTAGGTACCTCTAACTATAACTGCTTGATTAAACCTCACCCTGTCTCCCTACACCGCTTATGCGATTGTAACATAATATTCAATTATCCCAGCAGACAAACAAGTGTGAAAATCTGCCGGATATTGGAAATCGATTATATATTGCTACGATATCAAGGATTAGGTAGGTATTTCCCTCAGGTTGAGAAGCGTTTATATAATACATTCATCACTTCATCATGACTGAATAGGAATAACGATACGTATAATTTTTAACGTAATATTTTGTAAAATATTGGAGGTGTAAATATGCGACAAGTCTATAGGATTTGAATTAAAACAATATTATTACATGACATTATTCACAAAATGGAAAATATTAAAAGATATCATAAATATTATATCCAACTTAACTTTGAACCTGAACTGATCATGAAAATAGATTATAACGCCTAGCTATCATTTAATACAACTGTAATATACGCCAGATTGTCACTAAATACCTCTGTATTAATCTAATGAATACAAATGGGAAAGAAAGCGAAAACGTAAGAAAAAGAGAAAGAGAAAAGGAAAAAAGAAGAGAAATAAAGACAGAACGAGAGAAACCGAGATAAATAGAGAGAGACAAGGAGGGTCATGGAAATTCTGAGACATACAGAGAGAGAGAGAGAGAGAGAGAGAGAGAGAGAGAGAGAGAGAGAGAGAGAGAGAGAGAGAGGGAGTGAGGGAGAGAGAACTGGCCCTTTCTGCAGAACCTAACAAATGGTAGCATTCTGGGAATTCGGAATTTCTATAGGCTATGCCACCAAGGATTTACCGGTGAATAGTTGTGTTCAAAATTAATATCTTTTAAACAAGTTATGTATTGTGTTGGCATCATTTTTGCACCATATTATGAAGAACAAGTCAAAGGCTGCTGATATATTGGAAAGGGCTTCGTGGTAGGTGAACAGCAAGAATAGTCTGGTATGTCATTCCAAGTGAAAAAGGAAGTTTATGCTTCATAGACGAACGAGAAGTTGATTGCCAACATCAGAGGGACAAAGCATATAAAAGATGAAAAGGGAGAAAAGAAAGATATATAGCAGTCGGTTGGGTATAAATTTCATTAAGACACCTAATAGAGGCCGAGAGATCAATAAACTTAATCACATAACTGTAAAGGGACGGCAGAAAATGTAGAATCCATGTAGCTCGTTATATTTTATATTATATATTTTCTCATTCTTGCATATCCGAAGCATAGAAATAAGACACGGCCTAGTGATAACGGAAATAATGAAAACCGAGGTAACTGAGAAAATGCGTTTACGCAATCCTCTCACCGTAAGCCCTAACTAGATTGTTATGACATACAAAATCGTGGATAATTGGTTTATTATGACACATGGGCTATATTCATTACCAAGCAATTATATAAACATGATGGCGTTACGTTTAAAATAATGAATGCACTAATGGTTACAATATTATGTAATCTTCTTGTGAGAAATTTTGCAAATAGAATATATTAATTTTAAAATGTTATTCCTGTACTGCTATCATCGGGATAGTATGGCTTTCTATTGTTGCTTAACAATAAGGCATATCTCTTAAGTACGTATCATCGTAGATACAGCAACCGGTGTTGCGAGAAGCGGAGATGTAAACAAAACAGCTTCGGCCGTTCAGTGGTGTACTCTTATTCGGTATGCAGTGGTAGAATCATCATTAGGGGGCGGATTTCTATAACCTAAAAAATAGGATATATGCATGCATTTAAGACCTAAAAAACATCAAAATATGACCAATAGAATTTAAAATATGACTTTACCACTGTGTATGACTTGTGTATATTTTTTTAGAGTTTCATTACAATACATTTTATTAAAATATAAGTTAGTGTTAAAATTATTTAAAATATCTCAAAAAGTATCACCAAAAGTGACATAAAACTTCATAATTTCTTTAATATGCACACAAATATGCCAAAATTATGACCTAAATATGCATATTCATACTAAATATGCTACAATAGTTGAAACTTTCCTAAATATGCAGTTATATGCACAATAAAAGCCGTTCTATTTTTACCGCTTGGAATCGGGTTTAAATTAGTCGGAAACCTGAAATAATGCAGAGAGGAAAAATATGACGTGTCATAGAAATCCGCCCCCTAATCATCATCAATGTCTGCAGATGTCATGAAAATCTGATTCTACATCCGTGAGAGTAATGTTGAATATTGCTAACAAATGTTCACTGCTGATTGGAAACCTACTCTCTGAACTAACATATTCAATTAAGGAGGTTCTTGAGAGAGATTTTGTAAATTGAAATCCGACACAGCTTGTTGGCTGTTGTGACTCAAATTGAGTCACGACAATTGCCCATGTATGTGCTACAGCAGGTGTGTCAAACAATCGGCCCCCTAAAATTTTAGACTACAATGTGTAAAAAATATACGCTAAAAATTTAATGTAAAATAACTTTTGCTAAAAAGTTATATTCTATCAGCATAGAAGACAAATAAATAAAATAGTCTAGCCTATACAGTGCAGTACCTATTCAACGCATTGTTCACTACGAAGCACTATCGCTCAAAACAATAAAAACTGACCATGTTTTGAAATTCGTAAAGAAAACAGTGAATTTTATTCGTTCCGGGAGACTGAATCAACATCGGTTTTCTAGTTTGATTGGTGATACAGATAGTGAATTTGAGGGCTTGTCATGCTATTAAGAATTTTGCTGAATTCCTTCTAATCAAGTCTTAAAACGCTTTTGGTCCCTTCAAGAAGATATTAAAGTATTTTAGAAACGAAAGGAGAATCGCCCGATAAGCTAAGTGACGATAGTAATAAAATTGGTCTTGTAGCTGTACATACAACCCCCCCTTTATAAATACATTGTCCGTCGCAGTTTGAAGATTTGACATTCATGTTAGGTAATTCAGGGCATTTAAATGATTTAAATTTAAAATTACAATCAGTTTGTAATTTTGATGTACGATAATATTAAGACCATGAGAAGGGCAATACTAGTGTGTGCCAAATGGACAAAATCGCTGGTGAATTATGCTAACGAATGAACAATGCACATTTGTGTGTACCTTTATCTTATTACTAAATCACGCATAAACAACAATTAAAACGATTGATAAGCTAAAAATACGGCGAGCAGTTCGTGATTGAGGTGCGCGCCCGAAAAAACGTCAAAATCATTCAATGTTTTCCCATTTAGACCTTCATTCTGTCCACTTACGTAAAAAGAAAATCAGATATTTGCGTATCGTAGTGTATAAACAAGTGAATTCAAAACTGAAGCAATCGGCAAATTGATGTGTTATGTTTAGAAAAATTGATTTCAGGGAAGGTCTTTCCTTTTCGGTTTTACGGCAGGAGGAAAAGGCCATCTGAAATCAATATAAAAAAACATATTTTTTAAAGCTGGCTCTTCGGTAGCGCGTTTTTTTTTTTTGCCAGATTTTCGTTCGTAACTGACGAACGAAAGCGAAGATAACAGCCCATCTATGTTAAAAATTTCAAATCTCTATGTGGCAGGGATTTGGTTGAGCATGGGAGACAGTCAGATAAATACTTGGTTGCGGCTTCGCCCGAAATTATTTATCCAACCGCTTATGTTTTATTTACATTACTTATTTAACAGAAGCGTACTTAGAACATTACATTACACAATTTTTTACTTATCTCATTTATAATTAAATTGTTAGACGAAGAAAAGAAATAATTTAAACGACTAAAACGAACCTTATGCTGCCATATGGGCATTCAGGTTCGAAATGAAACGATTAAAACGAACCACAGATTCATGAACTTTATGCGCACATCATGCATAAACAATTAAATCTATTGATAATAGAAAAGCTAAAAATCCGGCTTCAAGGTACATTTCACGATTAAAATGCACCGCCCGGGAAATATACGATCTCTGATTATATTTGCCTAGTCCCAAAACCCTCGTCCAAATCACTGAATGTTTTCCCATTTAGACCTACATCCATTATACTCCTTCCGTCCACCCATGTAAAAATGATTAGATATCTGCGTCCCGTTACGTTATAAACAAACTAATCAAGCCGAGCGGGCTAACAAAATCGAAGCGATTAAAAATTGAAAAAAGTATAGTTCGGCAATGCTCTTCTTTCCCGGTTTTTATAGCAGCAGAGTATGGTTACCTGCAATTCATTTTGCAATTGTAACATTTTAGCGAAAACTGGTAGGGCTAAGCAGAAAGGGGAAAAATAATGTTTCCTGCAATTTTTTCGCTCATAACTCGCGAACGAAAGCGAAAACTGGTAAGTAGAAATGGGAAAAAATAATGTTTTCTGCCATTTTTTCGCTCATAACTCGCGAACGAAAGCTAAAATTAAAAAAAAAAAAAAAATCCGGCACTGAGGTGCATTCGGCCTCCTTCAGTCCATCAATCTTTAAACTTTCAGTTCTCTGCGTTCCCTATAAGTGAACTCTCGATAAACCGGATTAAAGTGGGCGGGGGTCTGTCCGAGTTATGAAATGTCCGGCTTATGGAGAGTAAATTAGGAAATGGTATTTAAGTAACGAAATTTCGTGCTTAAGCTGCAATAACAAAACGTATGAGGCAGAACATAATATTAAAACTTACAAATGGAACAAAAAAGTATAACACTTCAGTTCTGTATTGAAACTTCTAGTCAGAGTCTGAAATACACAGTGTTACATTATTAGTACAATATTTTGATGATGTGGCACTGTGGGCATATTTTTCTGAGAGGATTTAGGCCCAAAGAAACTGGAAATGTTCTTCTGTGTACACATTGTTTCTGTTGCTTTTGAATAATTCATTCTCTTGCAGTTCTGAAGTGGCCGTAGAATGAATGGCTGTAGATTTGGGACTGGATTGCCAAGAATCTGTCCGAGTTATCCGAAGTCCGGCATACTGAGGTCCGAATTATCGAGAGTTCACTGTACTTAGCTAGGCATCGCACACAAACACTTTTTGTTATATAGATACAGTAATGCCTTTATTTAGGAAAAGTTTTAGAGTAGGCCAACTGTTATTCCACTATTTGTAAACGGGGGGTTACATGTCATGAGGTTGGAGTAATACGAAGTTGGAGGCGGGTACTATTAATGAAACTGGCGGAGGGGGTGAGTCATGAAGCAACGGATGTTCCTTGTGTACTCTGTCTATGACCTTAATTGTTTTGCAGTCTTACTCCAATGTAACAACAATGACGTCCGAGGACTATTAATTATAGCTAACAAATTCCACGGATGACGCTGCTATTGTAAGAAAAGGAACTAACGAAGAATAATCTCCATTAGCGTTTCATAACTGATTAGTTTGCTTATTCGTGATTCGTAGTGGGCCTAGTTGTTTATCAATTCTTACGTCTTTGTTTTGAGTTTTTCTCTTAAGAAAAACTTAATTGAATGAGTCCTTCCTCTAGAAACCGAACTAATGGAGTGTGTTGAACAAAGGCAGTCATTTATACAGTTAGTTTCTCCGTGTTTTCGCCGAGAATATGAACGTTATTTTGAGATATCTGCGCAGATTTCTTAGAAAATGGTTTCCCTCCTTTCGTCCCCATCCCTTCACCTTTCTCTTCTAGCTTCTTCTATAAGAGGTCTCGTTTGAAATGTGCACGTCCAAGCTTAACTTTCTGGGGAAGTAGGTTCGATCTACCGGAATCTGATTTGATCCCCAACAATTCGATGCCATTGCTCTGCCGTCACGAAAATTCTTCCACACTAAATCTGATTTCACTGAAATCGCTTGAATGTTATACAACTGATCGCTCAGCAGGACTCTGTCCCATCCCCTACATCTTAAAACTAGATGAAGAATTTTCACTCCTCAATATTAAATTGTATAATCAGGTTTCTTTCAGACTTTTCAATAATCTAAGGCAGCGGTTCCCAACCGGTGGGTCGCGACCCACTAGTGGGTCGCAGAATGGTTACAGGTGGGTCGCGATTCGATCCTAAAACTATCAGAAACCATTGAATAAATCATCAGAAAAGATAAGAAAAATCGAAACAAATCAAATTGTGTTTTGATTGTTTTCTTGGTTCTTGATTTTTGGCATCTGGGGCCAACCATTTTCAAATCAGAACACATTTTTTTTTATCAATAATCAATCTGTACCTTCAAAAAAAAAAAATATATATAAGCTTATATATATATATATATATATATATATATATATATATATATATATATGCAATATTTGATGGTAAATTATATATACATAAGGAAGGGATACGATACAAATAAGTCTTTTTACTACACCATGGACCGATTGACCGTGGAGGTATTCCGATGAGGAAAGGTGGGTCGCCAGCTGAAAAAGGTTGGGAACCACTGATCTAAGTAATAGATTGGCTATAATTTAATGCATATTGATCGGCTAGTGTCCGAAGATTTAATTTCGAAAGTGTGATATTTAGTACTGTCTGAGTTTGAATTTTTCAATATTTTACTTATGCGATTGTAATTTGCAAAGAATAGCAATTCAGGATTTACTCGAATGAGTATTGAGTAGGCCTACCTCTCGTGTTCAGAAATAGCTTCACCGACAAAATCCAAAGAAAATACCTTACATATACGTAGACCCATAAGGACCATAAAGGTTGAGACTTAGGGGGATCAGATAATGGACACATGAACGTGGAAAATTTGCAGCGCTATGAACAGGCTGACTTACCGCAATTGATTATGTTCTGTAATTTAATTGCATTTGTACCACTTAATATCTTTTATATCATGTGTTATGTTGTGTCATTTAATGGATTTTTATTAATTGATGTACTATTAGTCCCTGGTGAAGTGGAAGAAAAGACCTTACGGTCTTAACTTTCACCAGGTTAAATAAAACTATTACTATTATGCACCGTTATGTTATCTTAGTCAACCTGAAGACCGTATTACAAGAGGGAGTAAGGCAAATGAAAGTCACAATAATCTGAACGGGCAACAAACCCTTCATTTCATGTTTTGAAATGCAGTGTTTTTACCTGTCTATGGCAGGAAATTTCGTGCTGATAAATTTAAATATGACGGAAGAATACGATAATCCAGTACAAATATCTAGGCCTATATCAGAGAAGGAAAATTAGTATATTATTATAAGTTAGTAATATTGTCATTGTGCATTGCATAAACAATGTAGATACAATAAGTAGGCTTATCAGAATAGTCTATTTGTATAGACAACTTCACCACTAGCCGTCCACCGCTGAGACCCGGGATCGAATCTCGGTGTATCGATATGGTGTGGGCAGGTTTTCAGTGGTTCTTCCGTTTAGCATGCCACGTATCATTTCAGTATTTTACCATGCATCATAATATGGCCAGTCGGTTACATTAAAGGATTCATTTTTTATTTTATTTATTTATTTATTTATTTTTTACTAGCTTAAAAGACCCGGCGTCGCCCGGGTTTTGTATTTTGTAATTGGAAATTAACTTATGAAGGATTTTCAATTTTAAATTCTAGGTCCTTATATAGGCATTTATAATTTGAAATAGGGAGAACGACTTATTACACTCAAACTATTCCCTCAGAAAACGCTTGATATAGTTTTTTATGGCTCATAGAGGATCTAGAATTTTGCATCCCATCGCTTGTACAGTGCACAGCAAGCCTGGTAGAGGTTTAAGTAAGAAGAAACAGAAATTCCAGTAACATAAAATTGTAATATCGAGGCGGGAAATTTCCCACTCTTATGTTACCATAAAACCGTTTTGGAGATGAAATTAAACAGAAAGCATTATCACTTTCATACTTTTCTCTCCAAAAACCTGCGATATAATATAATAATATACACATTACCATACCTCGTTTTGTTTTCTCTATGTCCAGGGTAGAGAAAGTTATGTGATTCCATTATTTTAGTGGATTTCATTCTGTAATATTTATTTATAACATGAATTATTTTGATAACTTCCCTTATTTGTCAAAAGTGCATTTCATTTGTTTTTTCCAAGCCCACCTGATACCATTTGGCAACAATATATTCTGTGATTTGGAATTGATAATTATATGTAAAAAGGGATTAAGTATTTTAAAAAACATTTAATTTTTGGCATTTAGAATCAGAATTTTTCAAAATCCTTTCTTAGTGAGCACCTACATTATGCAACGAAGGTACTGTCAAAATTCCAAGTCTCTACCTGTTATAGTTTAGGCTGTACGTTGATTCCTGTCATTCAGTCAATCAGTCAGTCAGTCATTTTGGCATTTAGAATCAGAATTTTTCAAAATCCTTTCTTAGTGAGCACCTACATTATGCAACGAAGGTACTGTCAAAATTCCAAGTCTCTACCTGTTATAGTTTAGGCTGTACGTTGATTCCTGTCATTCAGTCAATCAGTCAGTCAGTCAGTCATTCATTCAGTCAGTCAGGACAAAGCCTTTTATATATATAGAGATTTTATTTTTTGGACAAGAGTAGGTTCTAACTTATGTCGGAATGTGACATGAGACACACGAATTATGTCGAAGCTTAGGGGTAGAGGGAGAGTCATGGTGATGACTAGTTGATCCAACAATGAGGAACGTTCTTTTAAATTACTAAGACGAGATCATTGATAATCATTAGGTTCATTCAATTAAGTGTAACTTGTTGGAGAGAAGGACTTATTTGTCAGACTTACATCGCTAATGCAGAGAAGTCTTGATGCAATACACCAACCAACCAGTAATCAATACAACAGTGAGGTCTCCTCATACCCCACTTTTTTTTCGCGTCTCTATCATCACCCACTATACCGACAACGTCCCACAGAAACCCTTCTTGAAGTCGACCTGACTCGTTGATTTTCCTGCCTACTTGCTTGCTTGCTTTGCTTGCTTGGTAAATGGAAACCAATTTTCCAGGACTCACTATCACTCTGATCCATTCTCAACCGTGCAAGAAATGGAAAAAAAAATCTACGTGTTTTCACAAGTTCGGGACGTTAAAGCAAATTTCATTATCTTGCAATTTTTTTTATAAAATCCGCTTTCTGTGATATATTGTAAACAGTCATTTTAAGTAGTAAGTTCTTAATCTATTGTTATAGGCCTATTCAGTGTCGGCATTAAAGTGTCTTCTATCTTGAATCCTATGCCCCCTTGTTGGGGCGTAGGGCCTCCAAGCGGAGGTTTCTGTACCTATGTGAATTTTGTTACGCTTATTTTCCTAGAGAGGGCAGAGGGACAGGTGGTAAGCCCATCGCCCCTTAACCCCTCTCCGGAAACTAAGGTATTTCTTGGACGTGAAAGGGCCGAGAAATTTTGTCCAGAGGCTCTAATTTAGGCTTGGAGTTCTTTTACGTGCCGTAAATCTACGACACGGGCCCCCCAGCTTAAAGTCCCTCCCGGAGGACTCCGTGCCCAGGGTTTTTACGTCCTGAAAAGCCCATCGACTGCAGCCGGGTTTGATCCCGCGACCTTCGGATCTGGAGGCGGGCACGCTACCTCTAGACCACCGCAGTGTAAAAGGGTACAAATATTTTTCGTAGACTTTTTGGGAAAAAATAGTATTGCGACTCACCCGACTCCCCCACCACTACTCTCTTAACGGGACAGCGAGGAAAGTAGGGGTTTAGGGTGGGGAGAAACCTAGCGGCGGCATTAGAACTACTAGCAGAATAGCGACGGTGGCGACATCTAGTATGGAAATGGTGAAAGAGAAAAATAATTTATTTCTCCTTTATTTTCTTCTTCTCTTCCTTTCCCGTCTCTTTCCTCTCTTCCTCTCACCTCCTCTTCACCCTACCTACCTATTCGAGACCTATTCCTAACATTAAATTTTGGATCGGACGGGGATCGAACGCATGACCCTTAGCATCGTAGCCAAGAGACTTAGCCATTACGCCACGAAGGCGAGTTGAGCAGTGAAGGAAGTTCCGATATATTTTAGTTATCTATTGCGTTAGCGAGTGTTAACGCAAGAATCGTGTTTTCTAATTTTGAGATGGTTTGTTTGTTATGAAAAGAGTAGTGTTGGTGCAAGGGAATTATTCTGCATCAATTAAGCCATGTTTTTTGTCATAACACGGCGTTTTTTAAAATTTGGAAATATTATGTAAATTTCGATTTTTTTTATATTTATATAATTGTGAAATATCCTGTTGGCATGAAATATTATGTTTGTTGCAAGGGTTTTTGGCATTTTGTATTTTTTTTTATCGTGAATTATTATTTTTTTATCATTTGTGAAATATTATGTTTGTTGGTGTTGCAAGGGTATTTTGTTATTGTGAAATATTATTTTACCTGTTTAAAGATCGTGAAATATGTTTGGTACAAGGGTATTTTTTCACTGTTCGATATTTTGCATAATTTGTGAAATTTTATTTTGTTTTTTATATTCGTTTTTAAAAATTGTGAAATATTATGTATGGTGCAAGGGTCTTTTGTTATTGTGAATGTTTTTTTTTCTTTCAAATCGGTGTTTAAAGATCGTGAAATATGATGGTTGGTACAAGGGTATTTTTTTAATTGTTCGACATTTTCTATATTTCGTGAAATTTTATTTTGTTTTTTATAATCATTTTTAAAAATTGTGAAATATTATGTATGGTGCAAGGGTCTTTTGTTATTGTGAATTTTTTTTCTTCTTTCAAATCGGTGTTTAAAGATCGTGAAATATGATGTTTGGTACAAGGGTATTTTTTTAATTGTTCGACATTTTCTATAATTCGTGAAATTTTATTGTTTTTTATATTCGTTTTAAAAAATTGTGAAATATTATTTATGGTGCAAGGGGCCTGTTTAACACAGCAAGCTGCATTACCGGCGCTTAGTAGTGGTTGGCATGCAGCGGGGAGAAGATGCGCGTGGGAAATGCGCAGTAGGCGGTGAGGGGAAGCGAGCGTGCAGGCAGGCTGGCGGAGAAAGCGACCGCGCCGGTGGAAAGGGGAGCAGGGTGAGTCGGAAAACAGCTCCTTGCCGACTTTTTAATAATCAAGGAACAAAACGAATGTAGGTAAATTACACTATAATGTTTTTTTTTTTCGATTTTGAAAATACCATATGTATTTTCAAACTTCTTCCTGTAATAATTCTTCAATTTATGTACCGGTACCGGTACTTATATTTGTTTGAGAAAATTAACATTACAACTGAGCGTAGTTAGTTACGTACATTAAATTTATTCACATACCCCTAACAGCCTACAAACAACCTGATTCCCAGCCTGGAGGTATTACGTAGATCTATTGAAGTACCGTATGAGAACTGGCGCCGACTCATTCTGTAGGGAGAACGTCTTTAATTCTATTTTTTTAAGGCGTGCTTCAGTTTAATTACGACTTGAAAATGTATTACAAAGATCGTGTACAGTGTCCGGAAAAAGGAAAACTGTAGGCTCTACCTATTCCCAAACATTAATCTAACCTATTTTAGGTACGTATTTGCGGACATCAGATTTCAATCCATGTACATTATAACGTAAAATGAAACACATAATGCTAGGCAAATAATTTCTAAATTAACGTAAAATGAAACACATTAATGCTAGGGAAATAATTTCTAAACTAGGAGAGTAATGCATATACGAGGGTAAGTCAATAAGTATCAGCACTTTTTGTTTAATCTTTTGTAGGTTGACTGTACCGCTTAGTGCTCGTACATGTCGACACACTGTTCATTTGTTTCCGCTTGTGGAACGTTTGACCGTTATGACTCCACTGTGTGTTGCGCTGTTGCACATTAAACATGTCTGCGCCGCTCAGCGTTTGCACCAAAGAAGAACAACATGCAGTGATCCGTTTTTTGACGTCTGAAGGTGTATGATGTAATGTTTTACCACGGCGAAGAGTGTACGAATGTTCTTTCCTCGTCCTTCACATTTGTCCGATCATTTTTGAACTTTTCAAAAAATTATAGTCTATTTTGATTGTTGCATGACACATAGGGCTTATACTGGAAGGCGCTAGCTATTTCGGTTACAATTTAATCATAATTTAGAACAGTGAATTACACTTTACTGAAATATAAAATGTACCTATACTGTAATGAACGAAATGTAATAATTATGATTGAAAAGACATTGAGAGGAAAGGCTCATACAGTCGTATAAATAAAATCCACAAAGAAATAAGACAGCCCTTTTTTACATCAATAACTTCTTGCACTTTTAAAAGAGCAAGACCTTTTTGGATCAGTTTTTTTAAGCGGAACAGGAATCAAAACACAGTCCATTATCCCTTCAATCCAGTGCTTTAACAACTTAGGCACTACGACTGCTAAGAAGCTGTGGAGATCGTAAAAAAGGAATGAAAGAAGCAGACCACGCTGAAGATTAATATTCCATGGAAGTATATAGGAGGCAAGAGAGTTTTATGCCAACAAAATAAAAAGTTACAGGGAATCCAGTTTCCTTGGCAAAACCACGAACGATCGTTAAAATAACGTGGTAAATGGATTTAAAATTCCAATCTGTAGAGTGAGTAGGGAAGAAGACTGTCCGAGCAATATATGCGAAGGGAAAATGCCTCTTGACCGCAGCAAAAGCCAGAGTGGCCTCATCAGTCTTCAGGTGGCCTCCCCCGTGCTTTTATTACACTTCTATACAACACTCCAGGGTAAAGCAAAACCACGTGAAAAATGAATGGACAGGGTAGGGGTTGTGATCAGAACCCACAATCCATTTTATACCAGCACTACCTCAATTTATAAGATGTTAGACATTCTAGGGATGTCTATGCTCGATGAAGATTCGGTATCCCCGAAGATGGCAGGATAGTGTGTTCCCGAAAGCTCGGAATTCGTCTAACATATACTATACCGAGAATGACTAACCACTTGTATTCAAATTCAGTGGGATAATTTGAAAATAGGTTGTAGGCCCATAAATTGTACCTCTAACTCATGAATTACACATTTCAGAACCAGTTTATTGATAGGCCTAAAAACAAAATCATCCCAGATAACCAATTACAAATACGCTGATTAGACCATTACATTTCATTACTCCCCGTCTCACAGAATCATGCATTTACTTCATACTACTATCATATATTTACATTAGTATAGTAAAACAAATATTTATTTATTTTATGTATTTTCTGAGAAAATTCTTTGCTTTAACTAGTTAATATAACCAATCCAAGTTTTATCTAATTCTGGGACAGAAACTGTAAAATGCAATGGTCCTAATGTGTACTCTGCCACCGCTTTTATCCACAATATTTCTTTCCTGTAATTTTTAGCCAGTACTAGATCCCCTTGGCTTAAAATGCTTGTCAGATAGGGCTCTCTAAATTCACTATCAGTGGACCTATAATCTTCTTCCGAAAAATGAATTTAAAAATAATGCTCTCCTTTGGATAACATTAGCAATGTAAAACAAAGGTTTCTCGGGCTACCAAGAGGGCGAGTAAGAGGATTGTTTCCGAACTTTCGGCAGCTGTCTCCTCCACTATCTTCAAGAAGTGAGCTGGTCTTGGGAAATGTGAAACAATTAAATGGAGAGCTCTGATAAGGAAAAAAAGGAATTTAACAGTAGTATATGATTTGAAATCAGTCCTTTTTACAGTCAATAACCTATTTTGGAGTAAAAAGTAAAGTGATCTCTATACAGACCATGAAGGCCCAGAGGGTTCCAGAAGGTTGAGGCTCCCAGATTTTGGACATTTGGCACGTGAAGGTGATAAGGTTGTCAGCCTTACGCACCGGCCGCCTTTACCCCCAGGATTGCTCCTGGTACTCATTTTGGTTAGAGGCTGAGTCGACCTCAGGTCCATAGTGCCACCAAAAGGATTTGGTCAATTGAAAAACTCCAACGACCTCATCGGGAATCGAACCCGCGACCTTCCGGTTTGTAGCGCAGCGTCTCAACCACTATATTACGGTGTACTCCCCTATTTTGGAGTGAGAGAGGCCAATACTTGCCACTAGGCCTGCCTAAGCTGCAGACCGCCATACCTATTAAAGTTTCGGCCTTTGACCTGGATGTTCAAGACCTCTGTTCGCTTCTTGCAGAAGATGGCAGCGGAGACAGCTGCCGAAAGCTCGGAATCAATCCTCCTACTCTCCCGGTTGAAAGCCCAAGAAAATATTACACATCCTCAACATGAGATAGCCTGAAGTCTCGGTTTGTTTAAAATAAATTAATCATAAGTACCATATTTCCAATTATCATTCTCAGGTGGAAATTCTTTCAGACTTCCAATAAACCCACAACGATCGTTGAACGTTTCCGTCCTCTATTCTACTTTTAGACATTTTATACCGTATTTGTAATCATTATTACATTACTCATCATTACTCATTATTACTCATCGCTAATGTTAGCTAATATCTTTTAAGCCATAAATTACACTTCAGAACCAGTTTATTGACAAAAACAAAATCATCCCTGACAACCAACAGCAATACATTACATACGTTGATTATACATTACTGAATGCAATTGATGTAATATGCGATTCCGATAGTTATTTCGATACATGTGGGTCTCTTAGGAATTAACATAACTTAACCCTACTTTTTTGTGTACATCCTTATAATATGGCAATAAGTATCACCTTATGTCAATGGGGACAGAATTTTCCTTCGGGTAGAACAAATATTTGAGGAATATATAAAAGGAGTAAGGAAACATTAACAGATTAGTAGTCACATGTTTATCTCGAAATGATAACCGCAAAACATATGGTTGTGTTTTCCCTCTTTCCCTGGTGTAATTTAATGCCCACATAATTTCAAACAGCAGACATTTATATTATTTATGACTTTGTTTCGCATCACTCGAGCCGTTATCCAGCATATTTATGTTTTTCCATTCTTTTAGCTTTAATATATGAATAGCACAGGATGTGAAATATATCACACAGGCTTGATGATAATGGTAATACACATTGGATTATTGTCGAAAATCTATACATGTTTAACTCTGACTGAATAAATAACACTTTCCTCACACTATGGCTAGAGCTTCAATATGGAACAATAAATGATGACAAGGGAGCTACTTTTAATGCGAAGATAATAATAATCATATCCACAGAAAAAATAAACTTGATTGACAATGTAAAGCAAATTTAAATGAAACCAGCAAACTCGATTGGACATATTTATAAGCTTCAAAGTCTCTTTGAGATATGGATTTCATTGTTTCTTTTACATTTACTCGAATTAAATTATTCTATTTTCCAAAGTAACTTTAGAAAAGCAGAACAGAGTGTAAGAAAACGTAATTATATACAATTATAATTATTGACAGCTCATATTTAAATTGAAATTAAAATTTTATTAAATTAAAGATGTTAGTATTAGTATTAGTATTAGCCCGTAACATCCCTATCGGGCAAGGGCCTCTTTCTATGAAAGGTAGCTGGGTTCTTGCAGACCCGGGTAGCTAGTCCGGGAGAGATCAGTCTTTGATAGTGTCCGAGTTAAGTTTTATAAGGTGTCTCCAGGTTTGACGGTCCTTGGCTTGCGTCGTCCATCGGTTACCAAAGGTGTGCCTGATGTCGTCTGACCAGCGTGTTTTCTGTCTTCCTATGTGCCTTTGACCTGTCCTGGGGTCCCATGAAGTTATTCTGTATGTCCATCTGGTGGGTTGTAGTCGCATGGTGTGCCCTGCCCATCTCCATTTTAGGCGGCTTGCTGTGGTTGCTGCGTCCCTCATACCTGTCCTCCTGCGTATTACATGATTGGGTATCCTATCTTTTAGTGTGATCCCTAAAATTTTCCTCTCCATTTTCCTCTGACAGATTTCTATGGCTTGTCTGTGCTTCTTCGTTAAGCTCCATGTTTGTGCTCCATATATTAAAACCGGGAGTATGCACATGTTCATGACTTCGGCCTTTAGGTGAATCTTGTATGAATGATCTAGGAGGATGAATTTAAGGGACCAGAATTTTGCCCATGCTGCTGTGATGCGACGTGCTATTTCTTTGTCTGAGTTATTCTGGAATGAGAAAATCTGCCCCAAGTAGGTGGTTTCTTGGACATACTCAAGCGGTTCCTTAGTAGCTAGTGTGATGGCAACTTCGTTTCTGTTCGTCATTAGTTTGGTTTTTGCTGAATTCATGGTTAGACCTGCTGCTGCACTTAGGTTTTCCAGAGCGTTAATGTGTGATTGTAGTTCGATTGGTGTGGGGGCAAACAGCACGATGTCGTCTGCAAATCTTAAGTGGGATAGCTTTGTCCCATCTATGTTGACCCCGTAATCACCTTCTATTCCTCTGAATATACTCTAAAGATGTTAAATTCTGTCAAATTGTTTTAATGAAATCCCTGAAATAGAATTATACATGTTACAATAGTCTACAGCTGAATTATTGTTGTCTTCATACTAATTATTTTATATTTGTCATTTTGCTAAGTAATTGCTCTGAAAATTCATATGAACAATGCTATAGCCTATGATTACTTCAAATACGAACTGGTATTTTTTACAATCGGAGGATTTTTATGTAGTAATCTGATTCATTCTAAGCATCTTACGATTTCTTCATTTAACATAGAGTGCAATGCCACCTATAGAAGTGAGTAAGTAATCTACTCCAGTCTGTGCAGAGTTGGTTACTAGGTAGATCTTAATACTCGTATCCGAGCGTCCTGGTCAAGTAGGCTAGCTCTTAAAAGCCCTTCATATAATTCTTACTAAATATTTGTTCAAAGTTACAGTTCCAACTCATAATCAAATTCGTTGGATCCCAAATACAAGAACATGGAGAGAAGAAAACATAACATCCATTTTTATGTAAAATAACAGAATAAGTTAATACGTCGGCATGCTTCGTGTTATATTTTTGAAAGATGTCTATCTCAAACAAAACTTTTCTTTTTTGCTAACTTTCATTTTGGCAAGGCGACGGGTCGCTATATTCAGTTAGTAGATGATTAAGCCCATTTACACGGGCTGGGAAAATGATAATTTTACCAATAGGGGAATTTTATTTTGATAAAGCAGTAGAATTTTAAAAACCGAATTGTAAATAATGACACTACACTGAGGTTTCGATAGAAGAATGATCGATACGCTCACAACGCTACAATATAGCAACACCGCCGCGACATATATTTAGGGCACTTATACCCTGACTGTACAGCACTGCAGAAAGCACAACAAATAACCTTAACCATAAGAAGGGTTCTGATTGGCTGATTGCTCCGAGCATCCGACGTTAACTTTATAACGGTGCCTTCTGATTGGTTGAATCAGGGGTATGCTCTGTTAAACATGGCCCGGATGACCTTGCAGGTGACAGGAGGCGTGTAAAAGCTACAGAAAAAATTATAAAAATAATGACAAAACACTATCCATACCATGGATACATGACTGCAGAACAAAAAAATTGCAAAACACTGTCAATACCAAAAGCACAACAACAACAAATTTTGACCGAACCGACTGTGCTATCAGTATGAAATTTTCAGATAGACACTCCCCGGGTTATGGAGAACATATGGTGAAAATTTCAGAGCTCTAGGTCAAAGAATCTCGGAGGATTCTCGTACAAACTCAAATTTTTAGGGCGCTTTTAATATAGTATAGATATTCGTCATTCAAATCACCTTTGCTCGCGCCTTCACTTCAAGTTATCCTCTACAAGTCACTGATTCGGCCAATTCTGTTCTACGGCTGTGAAGTGTGGGGTCAACATTCTCACGCAAAATCTCTCAACTCATGGCCACCAAACAAGAATTTAAGGACTATCATGGGACGCGATTATTATAATCGGAATCGAACACCTCGACGAGGACCTCAACGTCAAATCCATGGACCAGCTGATTCGTCGCTCCACGAACCATTTCCATAGAAGTTTCTCAGATCTTTCAAATCAGTTTGTATGGAGAATGAAAATAACAATCAGATATCCTGCAGGGCAGTAACATTTTCTAAACATCACATTGTATCTACATCTCACGTCCCAAACCAACAAACCACAATCTCATACACCATTTTCCCCCCAATCGCTAGAAACACGTATTTCTCTTTTGTCACAGACCCTTTTCCCTTTCCCTGACAGGGATTCGGCGACTCCCACCTGCATCTATACAATCCCAAACTCACGGCTTTCGAGCCAGTCACGGCTCCGGTTTGTTGTTTTTCATTTTTGAATGTGCTGTTTACAGATATACATAGGTACACAATTTTGATATGAAGACCACAAAACATTCTTTCTGATGAAAAAATAAATGCACGATTCACAGAGTCTGGATCCATTATGGTATCTAATGCAAGGGTAGGGAAAGGGATTGTATTTAAATTTAGCTTATTACTATCCAAAAGTTTCAATTGTATTAGTTAGTAAAGATATCATTAGAGTTTTAATTTCGAATTAGCTTCGTAGATATTCGTCACTAGTATATTTGACAAAGTTGAATTAAATAGAGAAGAGGTTTTTCAATTGCATCCACTCTTTTCATATGCCAAAAAAATGACTGCTGATATGACAATAGCCTCTTCCTGTTGTAAATTTCCAAACACAAAGGGATTATGTCGACTTAAATAAATAATTGTTATTTATAGGGACTTACAGAACAGCGAGGGGGAAAAACCTTTTTTTCCCTCTATCAAAACGGAATCTGGGTCACACAATTCAGCACCTGTGGTTGGATACATCGCTATAAAGGTTAATGTGGCTGTTGTGATTTTAAAGACGCGTTAAGCTTGTGAACAGCACTAAATCAGGGTAGGGGGAAATCGTACACGTGCGAAACAAAAAAAAGTCGACACTGCTTCCGAGGGATGCAGTCCCCTTTAGAACGACATTAAAGGCAAAGGAGAATCCTGTTCTCTTTATTAGTGACAGTACATGTTCAAATTTAGAATTAAATATAAATACTCTTAAAAATAGTTCGAACAGTGTGGACAGGCTGCTAAAGTCAAAAGTAAGAGATGCTCCATGCTAGAACTCGGGCTTGCGGTTATATTATCTCAGCGAGGCTGGAGGCGTATGCTAACTGGATGAAGTAGTGATTTTTTTCTCTCAGGGCTCTCTAAACTCCCCCTTTTGCTTTTCATGTTTTCACGCATGATTTTACATTTACTATAAATTATCTGGCTAGCAATCACAGATGGAACTTTGTAAATTGCTCAGGCATTCGACAGTTGCGGCGAAATTTGTTTGGCAGGGAAGGAATCAATTATCTTCGACCAACGAACTGGAGGTAGCCTACGTCAAATAGGCTAGGGAGTAGGGATACTCGGCTGTAAGGTCCAATGGGGGTGTGAAGGGGGTTTATGAGCGGTTATGACCTATTTTCATAGGTACCTTATTTCCATAGGTTATTTTCATAGGCGCCGTAGGGTACTCACATATCATTTCAGCTAGTCTATATGAAGTACAAAAATGGAATTAGACATGGCCGAAATGCATATTAACTGCTAACTGCAGAAAGGCAACAAGTCCACAAATCCTGATTATACAGGAATGACAAAAAAACTGTTCTTACATGTTATTTTCAAACTCGGGTTTTTCAAAGCAAAATTCAAACTGTTGCCATACCTATAAACATGATGAGAGACGCTCCCTTTCAGCAGTAAACTGTGTGTCTACCCATTTAGAACTGATTTGTGCTGAAAAGTGAATTTGTGAATTTTAGGGACCAGTTGCCTTTCTGCAGTTAGCAGTTCATATGGACTCTTTCTGCCTCTACCTCTGTCTGAAATAATAAATAAATAAATAAATAAAAACATACAGAAATGGAAAAATTATACAAACCCTATCCTACTTCTACTGATTGACTCTATATAATTGTAAGGTTAGACCTACTTTCTAAAAATATTTAGTCTATAAATTACTTTACCTGATTTTTTAGAGTCCGTGTACGTTTCCAAGACTTCCAATTTCCTATAGTCTTGAACTATACCTTAAGATAATAGCATTTCTTTTATTATTGCGTTCATATCGTATTGAAGTTCCGTGTTCTAGTTTACAGTATAATAACTAGTTGCCAAAGTCCGTCGCCGTGGGTGAGTCGGTAGGGCGGCCCGGGTTCGATTCCCGGCCGGGTCGGTGATTTTTCATTAGTGAAAAATCCCTTTCCCGGGTTCAGGACTGGGTGTTTGTCAGTAGGTTAAGTCTTAGGTTAAGATAATGCACATTGTGCGCGATTCCTTACTTAAAAATAACTAGTTGCCAAGAAATTGTTTACATAGCCTACTCTTTTAAGCGGACACGCTGAGGATAGTGAAAGGAGGTAGGGGAATGCAGCGATTCAGTAGGTTACTTATTTTTCCTTCACATTAAAAAATAAATAAATTTACGTATTTTCAACTTCAAATAATGATAGTTTAGACCTACTTCTATTCAATAATCATTATGTTTCCTTAAAAACTCAACATTAAATTTCGCCTACTCACACAAACTACTTTACTGGTAGAAAAGGTAAAGGTGTAGCCCATTGCATAACAAATGTATAAAATAAGGTCTAAAAACTGTACAATATTTTTTTCTGTTGAAAGACCATATCAATAATTCAATTCAATGCATTGCTTGGTATTACATCGGGAAGTTAATTTATTACAATTCATGCCTGTCAAGTGTCTCGTTAATGTTTAGATAGAGTTCGGTTTGGCGTGGAGGTAGAAAGGACGTACAGTCAGAAACAGAACCAAAATACATTCCACCATCTTTAGGTATCTTGTAATACGTTGAAATCATTTTATATCTTCTTACAAGAACTACTTGTAACATACTATTATATACGAGGGTATATGTAACTCTTCGGGGTAACAAAATATATTTTAAATTTATTTTGCACAGCAACACGTAGCGCAAGCACGAATAGATTGTCTTACGACTTTCTCTTGCTTTGAGAATTGAATTTAATAAGTTATTTCTTTCCAAATTCAACGAAGGCATTACAAATGATTCGCACCATAATGCCACCCGCTGAAGCCCATGAAATCTCAGCAAAATAATAATGTAAACTCAGTAATATATACCGGTAATAAAAATTTCAGCCAGTTTCAGACAAGTTTATTCCATCAAACTACATTAGGCCTATACTAAGAACTGCTAAAATATAAAAGTTTGCATGTATTTTTGTCACTATTGTTATTTCTTTTTGGGCCCTCCACAAGCCTCTGAGCCCTCGACCATAGGCCATACTCCGGTACCAACAAATTTTAGGCGCATTTGTCCTATCGCTCCATTTTCCCTTCTTGTATGTACTAAATTAATGGGGAAATGTGTGTTGAGCAGACTATTTACTTCGGCACTAATACAATTATGTATTTTCCCTATGTTCAGTAATCTGTCTTGCGGGGGTCGTGTCTCCGATCCGATATTCACCTGATACTGTGAGAGGAACCCCGAGAAAACATCATTCGGATCGGTTACTACGAGGGTTCATCAGAAGCAGCATGACACTTAGAGCAGTTGCCCAATTTGGGCTCGGTTTTCCCCAAGAGCCTGAGTATTCTCCTAGGTAAGTCTCACTTTCGGTTAGTCTCAATTCCGTTTTATCTAAGCATAGTCTATTTACTGGTTGCTTTTTTAAACCTAATTGTTTTGCGTTAAGTTATATATTTGTTTCAGGGCCGGGACGCGCGGCACTGGAAGTGCGAAATGCTTTACCCCTACATTAGCCCCCTTCCCTTTTCTTTCTTCCTGCCACACTACTAGTTCCATAATCAACCGGTTTAGTTGTCTTTGCCTGCTGTTGAACGAGAGAAGGGTAACTTCGCACTTCCAGTGCCGCGTGTCCGAGCCTGATTTATTTTATGAACGTGTAACCAGTATCTGAGTTGTGCTTTACAATACAGTATTCTTTACGAGCAAGATAAAATTGATATTGGAAAAGCCATAATGTTGGTATATGAGCAGCTACCATTGCAACCCTTTTCAGAGTACGTCTTGTGTAGCCTACAAGTGCAATTCAGAATCATTCAGAGTAGGAAGGTTCAGTTCCCCTCATCCTCTTGGTGAAGATTCCAAGCTAACAAATTGCACAAATTCCAATGGAATTCCATGGAGCCTTACTTCTCTAGGTCACACAGCTCATAACTCAGGTTTCAATTCCGTTCTGATCTGAGCGTGATGAAACGACCGTGATGAATGGAACTCCAACAAAATACGTTATTCGACATCCTACGTTATGGAGAAGAGTCCCATTATGGAGAATAGTCAGTCTTTGTTTCAAGAGGAAACATTCATCAGATATACGTACCTGGAAATTTAGTTTTAGTACATTAAGAAATATGATTTTAAGATATACATTTCATTATACAGGGTGTTAATGAATAACACCGAAATATTTTACCTGTCTATAGAGGAGACATAGATAGGCAACTTTTATTTGGAGATTTTTGCTCTATGACGTAAAATGTGTATGCTACAGGGCTTTAAATTCATTACAATTTGGTGCTCGTAAGTCAATAATGAAGCGAAATAAGGGTAAAATTTTTATTAAATTGACTTCACGCCTTCTTAGTGATCGATAAAAACCCGATTCTTATTCACTCATCAACAGCTTTATCATAATTTAGAGTTTTCATAATGTGCAGAATTTACAGACTAATCACATAACTGGTCGCCACTGCAATAGTTTATTTAATCATTACTCCAGTGTTAACAACGAAGATCCTTTGTTTTGCATTTGTTTCAAATGTTAGAAGTCAGTGGCGGCCATGCCCTGGGAGATTTTATGCAGTAACAGGATAAATTGATCCATAGAGCAAAAATCTCCAAATAAAAGTTGCTAGTCTATGTCCCCTCTATACACAGGTAAAATATTTCATTAACACCCTATATAGCTGTTATATGTTTGTACAGGATAACGATAAACAATAATATAATATTGACCGAGTGAGGTGGCCGAGATGGTAACGTCTTGGACTCACATTCGGGAGGTCCCAGGTTCAAATCCCGTGGTCGGTCAATTTGACATGGGTTTTTTTTCATGGTTTCCCCAGTCGTAAAGGCAAATGCCGAAATGGATATTTACATACCATGAATTATCCTCACCATTTCATCCTGTATTATATCCATTAAATTAATATCAGTTGAAATTTACTCCATTAAATACACCGACAATAAAAAACAAATGACAAGAAATAGTTCCATGGCCTTACTGTAAAGACACATATCCCGAACTCCTGATATAGCCTCGAAGCTAAAAGGAGTTTAAACACAGCTGAAATAAAAAAATAATACAATACAGTCCTGCTTAATTAACCTGGATTAATTAGAGGATAAGTTCACCTAATAAAACTTTGTAGGTTCTCCCGACGAATACATTGTAAAAACTGCTCTCGGGTTTCCAGTCGGGTAGTTATAGATGTGTACTCTAAGCTTTCGGCGACGACGCAGACAGTCGCCGAAAGCTTAGAGTACACATCTATAACTACCCGACTGGAAACCCGAGAGCAGTTTTTACGATAAGTTCACCTGTTTAACGAAAGTCCGGGTTATCTGATATAACATGTTTAGTATGGTATATCATTTAAAGGATGTGTATTTAAAGTCCCTCCGCGAGTTTTCTATCAAACAATTAATCCCAAAGTCACTTCCCTATAAATCGAAACTAGCTCATTTTTTTTTTAGAAAACTCGATAGGGAACCGAATACAGCATGACCCAGGAACAACCCTTTGGGAGATATGCAAGATGGAAATGGAATGAGACGGGGTGTGTGTTGATTTATACCACTCTCGCATCTACAATGTGATCATCTGGTGTGATTACACTACAACTCGCGCCACACTGAATTCCCGCCAGGGGCGCTGATGTCGCCTGGTATATATCGACCAACCCTCTAATGAGGTGAAAATGTGAAGATGCGGAGGGAGTTTGGAGGGGTATGGAGGGTGCACAGAGCAGAAGGGGGAAGGTTTCCAGCCCCTCCAACACAGATTTCATATCAAGCTCCATAATACGGGCCTATGAATAGCTTAGGATCTCATCTGTAAAGATACCAGAGTGCTAGAAAGACACAAGTCTCTGCACATTAATAAATGAAAAGGGAGAAAATTGAAAGCGTGAAAAATATATGGTGGTGATGAAGGGGTGGCTTGTATACAATACTTCAGGTCTTGTGTGGAGGAAATCAATTCGAAAATAACGTAGCATTTACATGTTTTGTTTAGTACGAGAGTAGTCACGCAAAGTTTCCTACTTGCAATGAAACGAAATTCACCATACAAATTTATATTTATGGGTATATTAATGATCTAACGAGGAACAAAATTGATGCTTACTCTAGAAAACATAGTTAAACAAAAGAGCAATGTTTCACTGGTAATATAGCCCTATTACAGACAACACGTGATAAATGCCATAATCTACTAAATTTATAGCGACTATTCCACTCATATGTCACGTGTTTGATATTGACCAATAATGCTTAGTAATTAATCGGATATAGACCAATCACGGCCGTTTATCTTATGTAGGAATCGCGAGGATGCCGTTTTATCGGGTAAAACGTCTGCTCGTTACTGGACACGTAAGCATCAGTGTGCAATGATTAATACGTCACATGTTGCCATTAAGCAGCACGAAAACTTATTATTTTATACAACATAACTTGTTTGGATATTGAAATAATAGAAATGTGCATTGATTAACACAATTTCGATTCGATGCTAGCCAGTTGGTGTGCTTTTATTCTGTTCTGCTGTTAGCTTACGTGAACGAAGTTAACTGTATCTTATATGCACCATTGTTTGCACTCGTCACAACACGGTAAGTCGAATTGATTCATGAATGGTTGATTCATAGTATGCCGTGATCTCGCAGCTGTTAGTTTTGTTTTTATACAACAAAGCACGAAAGTAATTATTATTAATTGTATAATCCGTTTCATTTTTAGTCATGGAATAATAAATCCAACTCGAGTTGACGAGTTTCATCAGATAAATTCGTCAACTCTCGTAGGATTACCTATGATAAACTTGACAAATATATTAACCCCCATTTATTACTTGTCTTTATTGTAAGAAACATCATACATTCCTTTCTTTGAAAATGTAATCCTCCTACGGATGTAATATTTTTCGTTCATCAGTTTTACGTATACATGTAAAAGCCGTATTTCTTTGTGAGCCCGTAACTCTACAATCTAGAAAAGGAAAAGCAGTTTGTGGTACCTATGTGACTGTAGTGGGAGGGGAAGGTCAGCATCAGGCAGACAATGTACTAGGTCGGGTTACACTAGTCTTCTTCCTTTTCCAACAGTGTGGGAAAGAGATCCGTCTGAAGACGAGACATCTCCTACACGCGAAAACTGCAAGTGTAACATAATACGATGTTCCACACCGTGCAGTTCCGAAGAACCACTAACCCCCACCACTAGCATCATGCGCAGCAAACAAAGCATGGTTTCTGCGCAGGTTCTTTTCTAGCTTGTAGACCTATAATCACATAGTCCGACATCACTTCGCTGTTAAATAGATTCTGAGTACCTTAATGTAAATAAACAAATCTCATGAACAAGAATGTACACCAGAATAAAATTAAAAAACAAGTAAGTTAATTTAAATTCAATAAATTAAAAAAAAATAAATGGTGCAAAAATACGTTGCACAAACTTTCTCGCATATACGTGTTAAAGGCTAGCACAGAAAAAATTACATTAAAGAGACAATTAAATTTTAGGCTACTTATTACATTTTCATAAAACTAAGAGGTATCTAGAACGGAAAGCATCAGGGTCGATCTTTATGTTCAATGCTTTTACCGTGAAATAATAATAAGAATAATAACAATAATAATAATCAATGACAGTAAAACTGCATATTATTAGTACTACTACTACTACGGGAAAATTCAAATATAAGTCGCACCTTGGGATAAATCGGTCCCACCCAACCTATCTTCACCGATGCAGCTTCTTATAAACCACGATCTAACGAATTCTTCTGTCCTAGTATTATGAAGAAACTCGTGATTGGACGTTGGAGGTGTGACGTCTTACCGCTAGACGAGAGGTGGCAGGCTGACAAACCTTGCGGGAGATATAATATGCCACATTTTCGAAACCTACAAACAGTGTATCGTACATTATTCGAAAATGCAAGGGCGCTTCGCTACGGCTGCCGCCTCCGCTTCGCGCACTTAACTATGTGGTTAGTGTTATGCATTATTTAGCTATAAGCAACAGTATACAAGGGCAGTTGGTCACTCTGCTTCGCTCAGAAACAAAATACATCACACAGTCTGTGCAAATGTGAATATCGAATGGTGAAGCTTTAGGGGCGACTTATATTTGAATTTCGCCACTACTACTACTACTACTTAGGTTAAATAGCACGCTTTAACTGCATGTAGGTCATACCACGTGTTTTAGTATGTTTGCGTGAAACATTAGTCTATATCAGCGTTTCTTAACCTTTTTGAACCCGAGGACCTCTAAAATGAGTAAAAAACTTTACGGACCCCAAATTTTACATCCAATTTTTAAAAGTAGGCTATATGTAGGCCTATATTCTTAATATTTGGGGTATTAAATTATAGGTCGTTATAACGAAATACATTTTTTTAATCCGACGGAAACACAGTTATTGAATTGGAATGAAACTATTGACAGTAAAATTATATTTTGAACAGACTTTAATATATATTACCAATTTGATAATATAATTAGGAATTATGTTATTACTCACTTTTAATGAGACGGTTGAGCTTGACGCCTCTTGCAGAGTTCCTGTCGATATGACCTGTATTTTCGAAGATTTTAAACCTCTAGAATTTTAAACCTTTAAAATGGACATCTAGTGTCCATTTTATGTGAAAAATTTCTACTTCTTTACTTCCCACTTGCTTTATGATATTTTAAAATCAATTATGTCTGCGGACCATCTGCACCGTGTTCGCGAACCACCAGTGGTACGCAGGACCATAGGTTGGGAAACGCTGGTCTATATTAACAACTCATTCGCGTCATGTTTCTATTGTTTAGTGATCTCTTCTTATGTGATACTCAGTTTAAGCGATTATAATATCCAGTGACATAGCAGCAATGAGTTATGGAAAATAAGCAAGTCCTACAAACCCGGCGTTTGCCTTTGAGAACGACGGAACCATGAAAAACCCAAGTCAATTTGGACGGCCACGAGGTATGATTTGAACTCAGGACCTCTTCCCTGTTAGCCCATAGGCCTACCACCTCGCTGTAATTGGTTTTAGTGTGTTCATTGCGACTGAGCTAAACTGATTGCATTTCACAACAATAAGTACATTAGGCCTATAGTTTTCTTGTTACTAGGGGCAACAAAATGTCATTCATATTTTAATTGACATTTATGTTCTGAAATTCGCATTTAAGCTGTCCTTATTTTGTTTTTATCTTGATATCTATTAAATGTACAAAGAAATGTGTTAAACAAAAAATGTTCATTTTAAATTTTTCTACAACTTTACTGTGATAGGTTTTCATGTATCGCCTACTGTAATGGATATAATCTAGAAAAATTGAAAATGGATACGAGTAAAGTGCCCCTTAAGTCATTTTTGCGGAAATACGGATATAGCCATTTTATTAGTCATAGATAAGACTTTACAATTTTAAATTTTTATTAAAATCGTTAGAGCCATTTTTTCAAAAAACAATTTTTTTTAAAAAGTTTTCATGAAAAGTCCCCTTAATATTTCAGTTGTAAAACTAAATTTCTGGGCGGTTCGACAAAATTTCGAAAAAGTCCTTAATTCAAAAAATGAAGTAAATACAATGAACCGTTTACCCGCTGTGCTTGTCCACGGACAGACGGACAGACGGACAGACGGACAGACGGACAGACGGACAGACGTCATTCCAAAAATATTTTTTTCGGTTTCTAGGCTTCATGAAACGTGCTCTCCCGGTGTTATCTCAACTTCGAATTTTTGTCACGATCACAATACTTTCTCTATACTACGTATAAGCGAGAAAGTAACAAGGAACTTATTCTCAAATACGGCTCCAATGATATATTCTGCACAAACCTAATTTGCCTATTAAGGTAATAAGAAAATACAGTGGGAATAAAAAACTAAGTCAGCGGACTTCTACCATGCATTGCGTGGGGCCGACACCAGGCATAGGCAGATCGCCGATAGTAGGCTACATATCCTACAGGTTTTCAATAACATTCTTACTATTGGTATTATTGTTATTATTATCTAAGATGAAGATAATGATGCAATGGAAGACTTCACGTAGAACGAAGAACGATCCATTTGTCGTTTAGCATAGGTGAACTTTCGTACACAGCTGTGTGAATTCGCTACAGATTGAACACAATAAATAAGCAGTGCTCTAAAAAGAGCGATAACGCAACACAATCTGTGAACTTCGGTTATTTTAGCCCATATTTGCCTTCTTTGAATTAAGCAATCATACCTGATCAGTCCACTATAAACACTTTTTAGACATCAATCACTATTTCCATCTCCATTGTTAGGCAATTACACAATATTCTTTTCTTAAAGAAATACCTTCTTTACTGCAGAAGGAAATGTAATCAAAAGTCCCTGATTGCATTAAAGGCTGTAAGTTAAGCTACCAGTTACTCTTCTAGGGGGCGGATTTTTATGACACGTCATATTTTTCCCCTTTGCATTATTTTAGGTTTCCGACTAATTTAAACCCGATTCCAAGCATCCTGATGAAAATGGAACAGCTTTTATTGTGCATATAGCTGCATATTTAGGAAATTTTAAACTAGTGTAGCATATTTAATACGAATATGCATATTTAGGTCATGCTTTTGGCATATTTGTGTGCATATTAAAGAAATGTTAAAGTTTCATATAATATTTTGTAAATTTTCCATTATAATTATACTTTTTTAAATATTTTAAATAATTAACACTATTCTTTAATAAAATGTATTGTAATGAAACTTAAAAAAAAAGTATACACAATGTGTAAGTGGTAAAGTCATATTTTAAATTTTATTGGTCATATTTTAATGTTTTTTAGGTCATAAATGCATGCATATACCCTATTTTTTAGGTCATAGAAATCCGCCCCTACTCATCACTGGATGTGTAGGAATATAAGAAGACTCCTCAGGAGTATCCCAATATAAAAGAATATTAAAAGTTTAAGAACATTTTTGACGAAACTGATTCAAGTAGATTTTTTTAAAAGGGAAATCTTGGCATCGTCCCCTTGAGTGCTTGGTACATAATGACCTACATAAAGGGCAATGCGCCTAGGCATAAAAAAAAGTTTCGTATGTAGGGCGTCAAGACAACCTTATATAGTCAGTGGAATGATAAATTGCGCAGCGATCTCAGCTAGTAAACAGACATGTGAAAGGCATTAAAATAGCTTTATTTTTCTCGTTGTGTGCTGGAAATGCTGCAAGGTAAGTCAGACACACACAAAAGGCAGGCACGTGCTCTATATAGCCAAGCGTACAAATGTCACCACGGCATTTTATAGGCGTGACATTTTAAATATATTCTGCACAAAAGACAAACTAATAGGGCCTGGTAGGAAACCGTCAATTACCATTTCATAGAACTGCGAGAGGCGGAACCATGCTGCAGAGTGGCAAGAATGGGGGAGGGGGTGCACCAAAATGTCAACGTCCTTCAGACGTATATAGGCCGAATGACGTAGATTGTAGTAAAGGTGCCAATGTATTGTTTATAATATGGAGTCCTATGTTTCTAAAAGCATGATTTTTGTGTATGATTCGTCAATACAACCTGGATACTTCAAGCATTATCTTGAGCTTCGGTGAGTCAAATATAGTGGTAACAGTCAGCCAGGTATGAATAAGCTGAGCTGAATGCTGAATACGGAAGTATGGGTGAGACTTACTTCACCACTCAAATGTTTACCACACACTTTTTCCAAATTGTTGTGGATAGTTCCATGATTTTCAGAGAATACAAACTCGCACCCTAGATATAAGGTTTCATATCTTGATTGATTGTTGGCAAGTAATGTATATTTTCCTTTTAAAAAAATGATGCGGTTTTATAGAAATCTAAGTGCTTAAGCAGGGATGGAGAAGAGTTGTTTACTTTTCACCTCCTTTCCTCTCACACTCTGCGAACGGGCGATGTTAAGCTCGAACCTGAAGAATACATTTTATAAAATTTTCAACACCACCGCGTCGGTAAGTGTAGGTCTACAAGACCTATATTTTAAAATGCAAGACGTAGGCCTATAGGAATCAAACTAGTTTATTTTTTATTTTTTACCAATTCCATGAAAGATCTATCACTAAGTTGCTCAGGTAATATTGGTAAGGCTTTTATGAAAAGGATATGTACGATACCGACATGTTAAAATTACATGCATGTCTCATCTATTACTAATTCCTTAGCTATGAAGTTACTAGAACATGAAATCTTCAGAATTGGTAAACATAACCAGTTTTGTGATAAATATTTCGGAGAAGTGAATTATGTAGTCTATATTTTCCCACTCTTTTCATCAGGATATACGAGTCAAGCTAGGCTTTAATGAATTCAAAACTTCATTCTTATTATGAATGTAATTGTATCATAACCTAGGTTTCTAAACGCACGGATGAGTTTTGAATTTACAATTTGGAAAATCAAAGTATTGCCTATTAATATAATCGGATTTTAAAAGGGCAAAATGAGAATGAAAAAAGTGTACACTTACACGACTTTCTCTACCTTATACATAGACATATTAGACTCGTTTCCCATATTCACGTGAAGAAGCTGCAAGGCAGACATGAGCATGCAGTTGTCTCAACTTAACGAAGAACTGTAGTTAGCAATGCAAAACTAATAGCCTGGGATTGCTGAATTCAAGATACTTCAAAACGTTTCGGGCGTGGATTCAATTTGTAATGGTAGAATTTAATATACTTTTATTTAGGTGTAGGTTGGCTGAGGCGCAGATGTAGAGTATTCAAATTTTGTATAAGGCCAACAAGGTATAATTTTTCTGGGGTTTCTCCATTCACAATAGCAAATGCGAAATCACAATTCACTTACCATCAATCTGAGACTGATGTCGGGTAACTTTAGGCCCTTATGGTCCCCGGATATCATCTGTCAGTCATTATAATCTTCATCCCATACTCGCCTTGTTCGGAGTGAGTGTGTGTGAATGGTGTGTTTCGTCCTATGTGTTCGTGTTGTATCGGAGGTGGCCCCGGCATTGGGCTGATCACTCATCCGGGGAGGCACTCCAAGTTTCTTGTCTGGTCAAAAAAAGTATGTATGTGAACCATAGATAATCCCTCTTCCGACAGGTCGCGGCCTTGTAAGGCCCGGGTGGCATGGGTTGCTTAAATGTCCCTAAAAGGGAGAGGTAAAACTAACGTAAAGATAGATAGATAGATAAATTGGCACGAAGAAAGGGATGTTAGCAAGCTGATAACGGACAGGGACGGATGAGAAGGGTGTAAGGGAGGATCCAATTCATTTATGAACGTGTTAACGAGTTCATTATACTCAGACTCTGTCGTTCATTTATGTAAAGACATAGGAAACATCCCAGAAACATGAGAAAAAAAGACACGCTAAATTGAAAATTAACTAGAGTAACAAGCCGAACTTCCTCATTATCATAATTATACTAGTTCTTCTATACGTTGCTAACCCTCAACAGTTATGATCACAATTTTGAGGCGCAATCCTTCTATGGGAAAAATAATGACAGAAGTTGCTAAAATAAAAAATAAAAGGGACAAAGGACAATGTTTCTTTATTTCTACAAATTCTTTTTCAACTATTTTATCTGACTTATATGACAGTGAGAAGTTATATTATTTTATGTTATAGAACAGCGTTTCTCAACCTTTTTGAACCCGAGGACCTCTAAAATGTCTAAACAAAATTTACGGACCCCTAATTTTACATCCCATTTTTAAAAGTAGGCTATATGTAGGCCTATATTCTTAATATTTGGGGTATTAATTACACTAGTCTACAAAAAAAAAAAATTGTCCGCTACTGAGGAAACTTTATGTGCTTTATATAGTAAATGATGTGCTGATTCCAGATCTGAAGTAAGAATTTCTCCTAGCACGTCAGGTTCTTGAGTTATGATAATGTAACTATTAAGTCTAATATGACATTTCATATAAATATCCTGTCCCATTAAGCAAGTAAAATAAATTTATATTTATTAAGTTAAGTTATTTAAATACTTTAATACGCAAATGCAGACTTACAACGTGAAGTGAGCACCAAAAACCCCATTTAAAAGGGCTTGAGACCTTGACTTTTCCTTTTATATTGGCTTGTGGATGATCGCTGTAGGAACCAGCAGTAATCGCCCAATATGCTCGGTCCATATTGACCCTGGTACCTGGATTCCATGGTTGATATTTCTTAGTAGAACCTCTCACCATGTTCATCACTTACAGCCCCGAGATTTGGTGGGAAAAAGTCTAGGTGAGAATGCAGGAAATGTAACTTTAATGACATACGGCAACCTAGATTTTGATAAGCTCTAAGCATTTTATGTACTAGCTCAGGATAATTTTCAGCTTGATAATTTTCTAGAAACCTAGTCTATGGGGTTTGTTAACACAGCTTCTTCTATTCTCATATTAATTTCTGAACTTCTGAAATGAAATGGAAACTATCGTCAATAAAAGTAAACATTAACTTTCATGGGTGAAGCTCATATAGGTTATGTGAAGCAAATGTAAATATATATTGAATCTTGGTATTTAAGTGCATAAAACATTAATAGAAAAGCCATACAATTTATTTACTTATGTATTTACTTACATAACAATATTACATGAACTTAAATCAACTATATTTTATTTTACTTCAGCTTTCTGTATTCCTTCACAAATAAAGCCACTTTAATGGAAATCAGCAAGTTTTGGCGGGAAAATGAATACACCTGGTGAGAAGTAGCTGAAATGTTAAAACAACTGACCAATGAAATCAAGGAGGCAAAGACAATTATATTAATTTGAATGCGCAATGACATTATCACAATTTACTTAAGAGTAAAACTGTAAATCGTAATTATTTAAAAATTGTGACGTGGTAGAGCAAAAATGACTTCAGATCTGTAATCAGCACATTCAAATTAGGGTTGGTTCACTTGTTTTGTTTCAGTAGCAAAATCACTGTAGACTAGTGTTATAGGTCATTATAACGAAATAAATCTAAATACATTTTTTAATTTGACAGAAACACAATTATTGAATTGGAAGTAAACTATTGACAGTAAAATTATATTTTGAACAGACTTTAATAATTATTACCAATTTGATAATATAATTAGGTATTATGTTATTACTCCTTTTAATGAGATGGTTTACCTTGTCGCCTCTTGCAGAGGTCCTGGATATCTGGCTTAATATAAATCAAATTTAAGATTTTAAAAACTTTGACATCTAGTGTCCATTTTATGTGAAAAATTTTTACTTCTTTACTTTCCACTTGCTTTATGATATTTTTTTAATTATGTCTGCGGACCATCTGCACCATAGGTTGAGAAACGCTGTTATAGAATAACAAACTTCCACTGCAATGCATTGCCACAGTGGACTCGTTGAACTAAACACAAGAAAAGTGTTAGCAACAATGCAGAGAAAACTTTATTAATAAATTAATCACCTATTGCTATACAAATGTTTTTGTTTCCATATTCAGTGAACCACTTAAATATTTAATTGTACATATTTAGTCGTTCACGAATGGATTATTAATATACCAGTTTTGTTTGGCTTTGTACATTCATGGTAGCAATTAACTGTTCTCGTAGTTCTTGTCTTCAGCGACTGATGGGCAGCTCATTTCATCGAGTCAAATCGAAGCTTCTTTTTGGTCGTTTTCTTAGAACCAGTTAATTTTGCCTACACAAAATAAATTCATTATATTACGATACGAAAATTCACACGAAGGGAATTGATTTTAATTTAAATAAGGCTGTTGAATACGCTGTTGAATACGCAGTTTTCAGTTTCAAGGTTTGAAGATCGATAAAAATCGATACCACACCTATGTTATAATGAAAATCAGTTTCGAAATGAATACCATTATGATACCGGTACGTCACACGTAATAAGCATATTAAAGTATGGTCGAACAAAAAATACATTATAATATGAAATCTAGTGAGAAAATATGGTATCGGAGTATGAGCTTTGTCGGATTTTTCCTTTCTGCGGGGACAAGGAGGTCAGAGTTCAATCGCTTTACCTCTTGGAATTTTTATAAGGTAGCAATGTGAGAAATTGGGTGCACTTAGCATTGTAAGAACAATTTGAGGACCTACGTACGCAATCAATGGATCCGCTTAGAAAAACTGACACTAACGGCCATGTGAGACGACATATTGACCACTTGCCCTTTAAATTTATTTATCGAAAATTTAAAAAATCATAAAATAATTATGTGCCGTAACACCTTAATCTCAAATTCATTTATTTTGTCTAGGCCTTTTGGTTATATGAGCATTATCTGCCCTAATGATGGTTCCATCGAAATGAAAGGCTTAGGCAAAATAAAAGTAGTTGAGATTAAGGTATTATATAATTGCTTTATTGCTATCGTAGTAAAGTAGATATAAATTATTCTTAGTTTTGGACGCCAGTCTTGGAGTTCTCTCGCTCTGATATTAAGAAATGCGGACTGAAATTTAATTTTTTCACTTACCACGAACTTTCCTTGTCCATTTTTGTAAGTCTTTATTATGGCTTAAAATATTAATCCCACAGTCGAATTGGTCCTGCCGTGGAGTGGTCGCACCCTCGAAGAAAATTACCTAAAATTTTTTCGTAAAAGCAGAGACCATAAAATGTGATGATTTTTAACCAGTTGTTAAAATGGTTATTTAGGGAGACCGACTATTCTATTGAAATTTATCTCATCGATTTCAAACGTAGAGCCCACCGATGATTTCACATGATGCTTGCTTATCTAAATTTACAAAATCAGCTCTAAGAATTAGAAAAATATGTTCTATATGGTCTGCTTCATTAATTGAAGAAAATACACATTCCATTTTTAGCTCCAAACGACTTTTTTCCCCCCCCCCCCCCAATTACAACTCGTGTTTCACCTGCAGATATGTCACGAGGTATCAGGGTTGCCAGACGTGCGACTATGGTCGTCCATAGATTTGTACGACGTACGACGCAATCATGAGACGTACGCCTATTTGTACGGCTATTTTTAACATAGCATTTAATATTTTTAAAAATCAATCTACTGACGAATTTTAGATTTTGATATGTATCACCTTTTTGCTTTCTCATGGTTTTTGTTGTAAGTATATGCTGCTAAAATCAATATGATTGGAAAGCAGTCCTGTGCCTTTTCCAATAATTACAACATTGTGGCAATTACTGTATATTTAATTGTATTGAATTGAAATTTAATTTAATTTCAGATTTTGATATGTATCACCTTTTTGCTTTCTCATGGTTTTTGTTGTAAGTATATGCTGTTAAAATCAATATGATTGGAAAGCAGTCCTGTGCCTTTTCCAATAATTACAACATTGTGGCAATTACTGTATATTTAATTGTATTGTATTTAATCAAATTTGGCACATCGGAAGATACTTAAACACGCCTAATTATTTCCAAATAAGATGATTTATTAAACGTTTACATGACATATGAAAGGTGCATAATACTGATTATTTATTATTATCATTATGGTTATTATTTATTATTATTATTATTATTATTATTATTATTATTATTATTATTATTAACGCGATACGATAATTGAAAAATCACATAGTATACGATAGTTTTAACTAGCATACGACTATTTTCGGATATTGATACGACTGTTTTATGTTTCTGATCTGGCAAACCTGCGAGGTATTTACAGTATTTGATGAGTTTAACAAATTTTATTTACAAATTGTTTTATTGCAACTGGAGTTTGTTGTGCACTATTTTGAGGAACGACCTTATGAGGATAGTAAAGACCATGAACTTAATTAAAGAGTAATACAAGAAATAGAAAAAAATTACAACTAAATAATATCAGAAAAGCGAAAACAGAGCATTATGAATAATTATCTTATGAAGTAAAGATTGAGTTATCCAGATAGGGACTTGTTGAAATTAATGATGGTGCCTTACTGTCTATGCTGAATCTTGTCTTGAGGCTTTATTCTGCAGTAAATAAATTCAATGAAAAGGAGAGATTTAGTATGGCCTTTCCTTTCACTAGAACACTCATATTCTCTATGTCTTTGTAACGTGCTAATTAAATATTTTCATAATTGCTATTTTTTTACCTTATCTATGAATACAAGCTTTATGGTCCCAAGTGTTGGTCATATCTTTATTCCGGGTAGTGGTTGTCCAGTGTGAAATAGTGCATGACCTGGCCACACCTGTATTCATACATATGCTATTTAATGCAAAGCACAAGGATCTGTAAACAGAACAGGAAAACCCCGCACCCCGTGACGATGGTAATGATAACCTGTACTACCTGTTTCACCGGAGGTAGTGTTGTTGCTATGAATTATATATGAGCCAAATAGAATGTATAATCCAAATAATTGCATTTATTTTCTTTATTCTAGTTGGAAAATTATCCATTCGTGTGTTGAGGTCACGTCTGCCCGTTCATTAGGTTATATTGGTTTGCAATTTTCATGTTGCTACACTGTGAGAACACTCTGCTAGACACGTTGCAATTGCTTAAGTTATTAAGCTTCAATAAAAGGATTTTAAAGAAAAAATCTACACATAAAGTAAATACCTTATTTAATACCGTTAATGAAATATCTACTCTTATACAATTCAACGGCCCTAAATAGCGTGCTCACTCTCTCACTTCGGGTATACTCGGCGATGTTCGTCTCTCGCAGTCTAAACTTTCACGAAGAGTATAAAATTAGGCCTAAGTGAAATGAACACAATGAACAAATATTCTAATTTTATTTTTACTTATAATTTTCATAGCTCTGAACCACTAATATTTTTAATAAACTGCCAGTGTAAATATCTTTAAAATCCTGGAGTCAATTAATAATGGCGGTCGAAGCCGGCACAAGCTATAATATATTGATAGTTTAACCCTGGAAGTATCGCGGACAATAAAAATTCAAACAAACCACTCCTCTTGAAATATTATATATAATTTTTGAAAATTACACTGAATTTATCAAATCAAATTCACCTGTCAACAAACAGTTGAGAAACAATGCGTAGGCCTATTATTAGTGTTCACAGGTAACTTTGGCACTGCATAAAACTTACTATATGATTAATTTTTGAGATCTACGTACTGGTAATTAACATTACAATTATGTAATTACTGCAATTAATGTAAATTATCTCAATGTTAATAAATATATTGTTTGAATTATTTTGACGTTAAATAAAATATCTAGAGATTGAGAAAATAATCGCGAACGAAGCCGCGAGCACCTGCTGGTGTCTAACAAAATTGCTATTGTTATTCCTTTATTGTTACTACAGAAACGTATAATAATGATTTTCTTAAACAAACCTTTGAATTACCCAAGGAAACTTATCTTCTCTGAATTTAATATATTACATATTATGAATCTATTATAAAAGAAATTTACATATTTTTCTTCATAAACATAAACAGAATTTTTTTAAACATATTTCCACCCTCGCAACACAAGATGAATTGCGTCTTCACCCTTTATTGAAATTAAATGTAATACATCAGCTGCGCTGAAACATGGTTTTAGTTTTGGAGAAAGACTATACAATAACGCATTAAGAAAACATCCAAATGTAACATGAATATTGATAGACTTAAGAATAAAATAGGATAGGCTATATTATACAATATTTTTCTACTTTTTAAAGGTACTTTTATAATTAAACACTAACAGCAATGAGCATACATTTTTCTTGTGATTATGTTGTTTTTCTTTTGTTTTGTGATTTTTGTGTATGTGATTTTGCATTGTACTTGTTTTTCTTTTGTTTTGTGGTTTTTGTGTGTGTGATTTTGAATTGTTCTTGTTTTATATAGGCCTAATTGAACATTTTTTAACTGAACTGCACCCGTGCCCGAGCATTTTGCTCTTATGGGTATCAATCTTTTTCTGATACTAGTAACTTTTATCATACTCAATGTTTCAGGGAGGAATGTTTGCTTAATTTTGTTCTGCCCCCTATTAGTTTTAAGGAAATCATTATGTTTAACTGAAAACAAATTAGGCCTATATAAATAATGCCTCTTATGAACGCTAGAAGAAGGGCAAGGAACAGTGCGTAAAACATTCATATTTCTGTAACTTGTTGACCACCTGCTTATTTTAAAGAATACCGCTATGAAATTGATATGGATAAATACTTCCGATTTAAAGGCTACGTAATCTACATTTTATTTTTCTTCTTGACATTAAACCATTTCATTCAGCAGAAATAGTGAACCATTTCAGGATTACCATAAACTTATGTTATGAGAAACCGAGTTTATTAATCGAGAAGTGACTAATGTATTGGTTTCTGAGGCAGTTTGACACCGAACGCTCGCTAGATTGCAGCGATTTGTTTCTTCCACTGGCAATCAGGCTCATTGGTCTGACTTACTAATTCAAAGTTACACAACTCTAAATTACTGCTGCAATACTCCCCAGTTGAAACTAATTGTGTTTTGTCCTTTGCTTCCCATCGAGCTCTATACTTAGGCCTATCCTGGGAATTTTTTTTTTGTTTTCCTTATCTTACACTTATAGTGTCTCTTTCTCCTCCCGTATAAGATAATGAATTCTGAAAACAACATGAACCTTCCGCGTAAGGTAACTGCTAATATGTGCAACTTTATGCCTTTATGCATGAATCGGAATAGCTATGACGCAGAGACCAGATGTTCAGGCATTATAAAGTATTCGTAGAAAATAGGCAGGGAAAAAGGCATTTAATATTTACATAGGCTACATGGGCGTCCGCAGAAATTTTTGTCGAGGGGGGGGGGCAGTGAACGAATTACTGCCACCACCACCACCACCGCTATGCTACTACAATCACTTTATTATCATTATTATTATTATTATTATTATTATTATTATTATTATTATTATTATTATCATTATCATCATCATCATTACTATTCGTATTATTATTATTGCTATTATTATTACTTTTAACGTTATTGCTATTATTATTATTATTATTATTATTATTATTATATAATCAACATCCGTCATTTACTGTAGCTGGACTATGGCCATGGATACAAAGAAAGCATCTTATGTATACACTCACATGACTTTTCATATACCTTACAATTTCACAGGTACTATTCATATAAAAAACAAAATGCGACATTTTCTTGCCTTATCTTCATTATAATAAAATGCTTGGGTATAAATGGTTTCAAGTTTAAGGGCAGTAATTATTCCTACAAGCTAATATCTATAGTCAGCTCTTATCATCCAAACAACCCGAACATACAACAGTATTTGGAGACTTAAACCTCGCTTCACGTTAGTTGTTTATAGTCATTTAATTTAGAGGTTTATGTGTAAACAATTTCCAGGGAGGGGCAGCGGCCCTACCCTGCCCCCTCTTCCGGACGGCCATGTTTACAAAGTAAAAGCAAGTGTCCATCTGTTTTTGTGATACCCATCCAAAACTAAGTATGCAGGGATTTTATTTATTTTGTTTTATTATTTTTTTATATTTTTTTTAGCAAACGTTGGACAGCCGGATCACGAGGCCGGGTCTGTAATTTTCAAGTTCGTTAGCGAGTTACGTGCGAAAAATGGACGAAAACATGATTTTTGCTTGCGGACAGCCAATCAGTGACCGAGCCATCGTAACTAATGTAAACGAGAATATTTCAGATGTATCAGTTTCTGTAAGTAGAAATAATAGGCGGAATTACTTATTACAGAGCATTCTTTCATTTCCAGAAGTTCTATCCAGCTGGCAATTTACATAATTCTTATTATCTGCCCATTTGACAGCATACAAACACAATATCTCTCTCTATATAAGAGGCTTTGTCCTGACTGGCTGACTGACTTAATGACAGAGAATCAACGTAGATCCTCAACTATAATAGTTAGAGACTTGGAATTTTGACAGTACCTTCGTTTCATAATGTAAGTGATCACTAAGAAGGATTTTTTTTTTTTTTTAAATTTTAAATGCCAAAAATCAAATGTTTTTGAGAATACTTAATCCCTTTTAACACAGAATTATCAAATCCAAATCACAATTCACATGACAACGTATTGTTGCCAGTGGTCTGAGATGGGTTTGGATATAAATTAAACGGGACTTTAATTTAAATTAGAGAAGCTATCAATGTAATTCTTGTTATAAATAAATATTAAATAATGAAATCCACGAAAATAATGCAGTCACATAACTTTCTCTACCCTGGACATAGAGAAAACAATACGAGGCATGGTAATATGTATATTATTATATCGCAGGTTTTTGGGGAGAGAAGTATGAAAGTGATATTGCATTTCTGTTTAATTTCATACCCTAAAACGGCTGTATGGTAACATGAGAGTTAGAAATAAATATTCCACAAAGACAATACAATTTTATGTTACCGAAATTTCGGTTTCTTCTTATTTGAACCCCTACCAGGCTTGGTGTGTACAAACGATGGGATGCAAAATTCTACATCCTCTATGAGCCATAAAAAGCTATATCAAGCGTTTGCTGAGGGAATAGTTTGAGTGTGATAAGTCGTTCTTCCTATTTAAAATTCTAAATACCTATATAAGGACCTGTAATTTAAAAATCGAAAGTCCTTCATAAGTTAATTTCCAATTAGAAAATAAAAAAACCCGGGCGACGCCGGGCCTTTTAAGCTAGTTAATTTTATAATCGGTATAAAATGCTACGACAATATTGCATGGCCCACAATAACCTAGACATAAAGTATCACATTGTCGTTCGCTTATCTAGGCGTTGAATAATTAAAAGAAGCTGCTGTTGATATAACATTGTGCATTCTATCGAAATGTAGGCTACCAATATCTACATTATATTTTAATGCATTTTTCTTAAGCGCTCCTGTGCAAACAATAGACCTCCTGACCGATCGATTTCAGATTGACTTTTATTCATTCATAACCTATGCGGCTGTTTTAAACCTGAAACAAACATGTCAGCGAATCGTAAGGCTATACTTACATCAATAATATTATTGTCAATGCATTTTTTGAAATATTAACATATTTTTTAAGAATTTATTATATCAGTGTATACGAGGATAAATTAAGGTTAAGTATCAAACTTTAGACCTTTGTTCTTCCGCAAACCCTGCTTAATGAATCGATCTGGAGTTTAACTTGCATATCTATTACAAAAATAACTCTTTTCTGCATGAGCCTATCATAATTGCAATTATCACTGATTAAAAAAAAAAGCATTCTGGGACTATGTTATACCAGTTTACCTGATTTCATTTTTCTTAGATTTTATAATTTCTATATTTACATAAACATACACTTTACTGATTCAAATACAAGTTCATTATAGAGCAAGGATTATTGCCTTTAAAATAGTATCAGAATTTAAGCTATTCATTTTCTGTCCAAGAGAAGTTATTTTATATGTAGTGTCTACTGGCTAAAACTGATTAAAAAAAATCATTCTGGGATTATGTTATACCAGTTTACCTGATTTCATTTTTCTTAGATTTTATAATTTTTATGTTTACATAAACATACACTCTACTGATTCAAATACGAGTTCATTATAGAGCAAGGATTATTGCCTTTAAAATACTATCAGAATTTAAGATATTCATAATCTGTCCAAGAGAAGTTATTTTATATGTAGTGTCTACTGGCTAAAACGAAGTAGGATGATATGGCGGCGATGTGTTGTGAAGAACTCTGCAGCAGTTTCGCAAAGGTGAGAGCTATTTGAAGTGGTAGCCTGCAGGTAGAGGAGGATCCATGTATAATATATGAATAGGATACATTCCCTTCGAGCTAGACACTCTCACGTACTCCATATCACTGACATTGGGCTTCGATTTAAGACCTTCGATTGGCAATCATTTAAAATAGGGGTGAGTAAACTGAATCTTGTGAACGATGTGACCTGGTTTAGAATGATACTTTCTTTCTACCTGGAATCTGGTCCTTCTGTACAGTTCAGTCTCGTGTTTTATTTATACTTGAAAGAATCCACAGATGAAGTTCACAGGTTATACAGCATGTGACTGAAAAAGAAGAGAGAAATGAACCTTATAGTTTTTAAACAGGCCTACCATTTTCAGCTCAAATTTTCTGTCCCTCCTAATTTTCATTCAATCAATTTTGGAACTCCCACCCACATTCTTACTCTCATGTCATCCAACTAACTCCACCTCTATTTCCTTTATTCCCTTCTCCCAAATTTTACTCTCTCTCCCTTATAGGCCTATGAACCAACCTTTGTTGGGTTTCTCTCTCTCCTTCACGTTCTCTCTTTATCTTTCTTTAATTTATCAATCAACCTCTCCGTTCTTTTATCAGTTTGGAGAAGGGTTTGAAAAATGGAGGAAAAAAGTAAAGCGAGGGAGAAAGATTTCCATATCGACGGAGGAAGGTGGAGAGTGAGGCACGGATGGCAAACTGAAATTGAAAGGGAAGTTCTCTTTTCACCTAAGCAAGCAGGTCTTATGACCATCTACTTCGCATTTTAGGTGGTGGGTGTCTTGAGCTCGCATTCGGGAGGTCCCGCGCTAAAAATCACGTAGTTGGCCAATTTGACTTGGGTTCTTCCATCGTTTTCCCAGTCGTAAAAGCAAATGTCGAATTGGATATTTACTTACCATGACTCATCGCTGCCATTTCATCCTGTATCGTATTCATTAAAATTGAATATAGTGGAAATTAACAGATGCCATAAACACATCAACAATAGAAAAAATTGCACATCAATAGTTACATGGCCTATCGATATACACACAGACTCTGAGTCCTGATATAAATTCGATGTTCAAAGGAGTATAAATAAAGCTGAATAATAATAATAATAATAAAAAGAAGATTATGAGTTGGAGATGGTTGATCTGTCAAGGCATTCCCATCGACTCCATTTTGAATTAGTAACCACCATAGGGTAAATTACATTGTTACTGTAGTATGGACACGAACTAAATGAAAACACTTGAAATTATGATATGTATTAAATCAGTTTTAATTATTTTAACTAGTTGATCAATGACCTGTTCAATGGTAAACAGAACAACTCCACTTTATTTTCTCCAACAAATTTCAATTTGAAATTTCATTATTCCCGTAAACTCTTAGACCGAAAATGATGCATTAGAAGTACAGCATTGTATTTAATTTAAACTAAAGGCTTTTCGAAACATATTATAATGAAGGGATATAATATAACTTACTTGCATACACCGCTATTGACTATCCCGAAGTGATATTTAGACAGTATCTTTGCATCTCGTGAACCAGTTTGGTGGCTACAATTGTAGGGGTAAAGTGTGACGTCGGTCTCCTGATAATGAGCTTTCCGTACCTGGATGAAGGGGAAATCGGAGGGAACGTTGAAACTAGTAAACAGGGAAATTGGGAGAGGGAAAGAATTGGAGAGTGTAGGAGTGATGTAGCATACAGAAAAATACGGCAAAAGTTTGGAGAAATGAGAAAGAAGTGCAAGAACCTCAGAAACACGACAGGGGAACTCATTTTAACAAAAGAAGAAAGAGCTGACCGATGGCAAGAATATATAGAAGGTTTATACAGAGGAGATGACCTAAAGGACACCGCTCTGGAAGAAGAAAAAGATGTGGAAGATGATGATAAAGGTGACCCAATATTAAGATCAGAATTTGATAGAGCTTTAAAAGACTTAAACTCGAACAAGGCAATGGGAATAGACAAAATTCCATCAGAACTGCTTCAATCTTTAGGGCAAACAGGAATTGAAACCTTGTTCAGAATTATTTCCAAGATATATGATAAAGGCGAGATGCCTCAGGACTTCCAGAAGAGTATCATTTGCACAATTCCCAAGAAAGCAGGAGCAGAAAAATGCGAAAACTATCGTACAATAAGTCTCACAACACATGCTTCAAAACTACTAACTAGAATCATTTACAGGAGAATAGAGAAAAAAGTGGAGGAAATCCTTGAGGAAGACCAGTTTGGGTTCAGGAAAGCCAAGGGTAGCCTACAAGAGAGGCAATTATATCACTGCGACTTATTGTGGAAGGAAGAATGAAGAAAAGCAAAGACACTACATGGCTTTTGTTGACTTGGAAAAAGCCTTTGACAATGTGAATTGGAATAAGGTGTTTACAATTTTGAGAAAGACAGGTCTTAAATATAAGGATAGAAGAGTCATTCACAACCTATATCAGAATCAGACAGCTGTAATAAAGGCGGAAGGTGAAGAAAGGGTTGCAAGAATTAAGAAAGGAGTGAGACAGGGATGTAGTCTGTCTCCCCTTCTGTTTAATTTATATGTTGAGGAAGCACTGAAGGAATTAAAGGAAATGTTTGAATCAGGAATAAAAATTCATGGAGAAAAAGTAAAAATGCTGAGATTTGCTGATGATATTGTTCTGCTAACTGAAGATGAGGAAGACCTAAGTGAATTATTGAATGGTATGAATGGACTGTTAGGAAACAATTTTGGACTGAAAATTAATAAAAACAAAACAAAAGTGATGAGATGCAGCAAGAATCCCATAAGCAACATGAAGAACATTAAACTCGGAAATGACAAAATACAGGAGGTGAATGAATTCTGCTACTTGGGGAGCAAAATTACTAAAGATGGACGAAGCAAAGATGATGTGAAAAGCAGGATATTACAAGCAAAAAGGGCTTTCTTTAACAAGAAAAGTCTATTGGTGTCAAATATTGACCTAAAAGTCAGAAAAAAATTTCTAAAGTTATATGTTTGGAGCATAGCACTCTATGGCAGTGAGACATGGACTTTAGGAAAAAGTGAAAGGCATAAAATAGCAGCTTTTGAAATGTGGTGCTATAGACGAATGTTGAAAATCAGGTGGACTGACAGAATATCTAACGAAGAGGTCTTAGAAAGAATAGAGGAGCAAAGAAGTCTATGGACGACACTCATTAGAAGAAGGGCCAGACTAGTGGGGCACATTATGAGGCATCCAGGCTTGGTCAACACTATATTAGAAGGAACAATAGAGGGGAAAAATTGTAAGGGAAGACCACGATTAGAATATGCAAAACAGATTATTGGCGATTTTGGATGTAAAAAATATGTAGACATGAAGAGACTGGCTCAAGATAGGAAGAACTGGAGAATTGCATCAAACCAGTTGTAAAACTGATGACTACAGAGAGAGAGGAAGGATAAAGAATAGAGGAAAGATTACAGAAAATGAAATGAGATAAATATGGGGATGGAAGAAAGAGAGATATAAAGAGAGGGAGAGAAAGAGAGGGGGGAGGGAGAAAAATTGAAATTTCAATCTTAAATTACAAGACAAATTAATGCTAATCTGTTGATCGGGGTATGCTGTATTCTACAGTTCTGATGGTTTATATGTTCACATTTCACACATCCTAAAACTCTCCAATTGGCAAATAAAAAAATTAAAAAACTCGAGAGTTCAACATAAAATTAAAAAAAACTATCAAACTTTTTCATGTCCTTCTGTCCAAGTTATTTATCTCAGAATTAGAATTGTTTGCCCATCTATGTAGAAGTTTCCCTGCATGACTCCATTATAATCCCATATGATATTCTGGAATTTCCCATTCTAGTAAAAAGATCTGCCAATAGTTTGGTTTGCGTATTTTAATAACTAATTTAATATGTAGCGAGAAATATTAAAGCTACCCTTTTCACTGCTTTTGACGTATATAAGACTCGACCAAAAACTTGCATAAAAGTAGGGTGCCAGAGGTAAGCGATTAATAATTAATACTGTATATTAACCCAAAATGTGACAATTTTTATCCATGTGTTACTGTTGCCATTCATGAAAATCAGCAATTCTATTGAAATTTTTTTGTTTAATTTCAAACTTATAATTCATTAGTGATTTTTTTAATACTAAAAAAGTCTTCATGTGTCTTGAAAACAATTTTTAATTTCTTCACTAGCTATGAGCTCATTTCATAAGATCTTAAAAATGACATATTATAGCCTCCCCATCAAAATAGCGATTTGTTAGAATGGAGTTATAACAACTCAACAAAATACAGTATAATTATAAATTGAAGATACGGAAGTATTTCTGTAGGGAAATGCTTTTTGCGTTTTATAATTTCAACAAGGTTCCTGATCCACTATAATTAAAAGTAGTTGTTATTAGTTTGAATACAATGAAATTTATTAATAGTTGTATAATGTTGTAATAAAGCAAGTGTACTGAGGCTTTAGTATCTGAGGCTCATATACGGGAGGAATTTACGGATAGAGGTATTGACGGTATTGATTGTGCGAGGATGTATCAACTGGTAAACTTATTAACTACAGTATTGCTGTTCAGTACTTTTTATTTTGTTGGAGAGAATTAGCAAATTAACAAGACCAATAACAGACCCTTTGTTATTTAAATCAAATTAAACTAACGAACAAACAATTAACAAATCTAAAAAAAGTGTGGGAGCTGCAATTATAGGCCTATCTATTAAATAAGACAGAACAGAAAATTTACAAATTTACATACAAATCATATACACAAACTACAAACAGTTAAACAATTTTTACAAAACAAATTTAAAGTAAGAAATTCAGAATTACAAAAACAGAAATCCATTTTAGAAATATGTTTATACTAGCATGTGCCCGCGGCTTCGCTTGCGTTAATTATTTCAAAAATTAAAAATTAAGAGCATAATAGTTAAATTATTATATTTATTAACACCTAAATCACGTGGACTACATACCACGATTAGATAGCGTCGCTTGGTAAAAGCGACCTCAGATTCGAGGTCTTTGGCCCAGAAAACCCCTGTATAGTGAGTTTCGTCCAAATCGAACAACGTTTGACCATATTTAGGCCTATATTGACTATCTGTGTAGGTTGAAAATTTCATGTCTACGGGCCTTACATTCTAAACACATGAATCGTCCAGGACGGACTTACAAAAGCGATCGAGTTCCCTGGCCCAGAAAATCCCTGCATAGTGATCAATGTCCATTTAGGCCTATAGGCCTTATCCCTCTTCCGTCTATGTTGAAAATTTCAGATATCTGCGTGCCTTGACATTATAAACAAATGAATCGTCCAGCGTGAGCTACAACATTCAAGCGATCGCGATGCTTTTTATTTCCAAGGTATGACAAAAATAGCCAAAGCCAACTGTAATTGATGACATTGAAATGTATAACTGAAAACTGATGCTTCGAAAACGCAAAAAATGCACGTTTTTTGCCCGTTTTTCACTCATAACTCACGAACGAAGGCGAAAATTAAAATTCCGGCTTCGAGGTGCATTTTCCGACCCTTCAGTCCACCTATGTTTAAAATTTCAGATCTCTGCGTTCAGTAGATTTCGCTTGGCATCGCGGACAGACAGACAGACAGACAGAAGGAAGACATACACTTCCTTTTATTAATATAGATTAGAAATTGAAATACAGTAGATGGAACAAATTAAAATGAAACAAATGAAAGGCAATAAATCATAAGATCTGATTATTAATATTAAAGATTTTTAAAATTATCGTAAATTGGTTGATACTGTATTTTATGAATCAGGATTCTCGGCATTAAAAATTTCATGTTTGAAAAAAAAGTAATTGCCCAGTAGTATTCCAGCATTTTGGTTCCGCAAAACGAAACACTTGTATTTTGACAATGTTTGAAGGATAAAGATTTTGATAAGTTTTTGTGGTAATAAGATAATAATGCAAACATATAAAGCTGTAAAATTTTTATAACCTTGAATACAGAGTATAAAAAATTTATAGGGTAGTCGATAGGCGAACACACGCGACAGCACCTTTAATTTTAAACAAAATTAAATTTTTTTGAATGTTGGATGTTAATGCTGAATCGTCAAGTAGGCTGAACTAAACTGGTCTAATTGACATGATGTTTTTGTTCTTAGGGACTAGACGAGTAAATCCATAAGTTATTTTGCTCGGCTTTGCGATTTTAAGATTGCTTGCACTATGGACAATTTCCGCGTTACGATGATAACTGGGGGTCATTTGTTTATTTTTGAAGAGAGAATAAATAATTTTGCCTTCGATGATGTGTGAACCCGAAGTCAGTGTCCGAATCCTTTCGTTGGGAGGAGAAAAACCCTTGAACGCGAATGTTAAATTCTTGTAGAGTTCCGTGTTCATGATTTTCAGAGTAGCTATAAATATGGATTCTTTGTTCAAATTGCTGAGTAATAGAGTTTATTATTATTGGTCCGAAACTGGCAACTCCAACATATGTCCAGTCATCATATTTACATTGTTAATTTTGTTTCATTATTCTCAATAAGATTTTATGTTAATAAATAGATATTTTCCACGAGTTCATTGTTTTAAACATAAAGTAATATCTATACTGATTTATTAAGAACAATTCTAATAACCTAAACGCCCTAATTCCTGGAAACTATGGGATTGTCCCAAAAGAAAAGGAATATTTCAAGGAGTGGGCGACTCAAAAAGTTTGGGATCCTTTGTTACGTATAATCTTGAAGAAATCAATCAGATGCGAGTTGCTGCTAGTAAAAGTATAGACCTAAATCCTTCAGCACAAAGGAACTTACACTTTCAGGTCTTTGTATTGAACTATATTTCAAAGAACACTTTATTCTTGCATCATTTATTTAAAAGAGGAAGTATCATATCGGTTATACATTCCTTGTGACATCTAGAAGCAAGCATGCTGTTGTAAGACTTCAGTTTAACACGTCTCTAGAGCCAAGGAAATAGCACAAAGGATGAAAAAACCCTCCCCTAGACACACGTCGCATAACGTTTGCATGATGATGTAGAGTACAACATGTGACTAGGGGAAAGAAGAAAGGAGTGAGAATTGCCCTGCTAACCGGCCTGAAGTCGAATAACTCTTACCAACAAACTCGCTTTTTTATTCTCTAACTATTCAGTATCTCACTTGCTATGGCTCATATACACGAACCAGAATTCATTTTACTTGCCTCCTCTACTTCGAAACAATATCTACAGCGTTTATCATTCTCTACGTAAACTGTTCAGTAGTTTGAACGAAAATATTTCTTTCATACTGGCCGTGTGTAGACTAAGGTGGGAAAGGTAGAGTTCAGTAGTTTCTTCTTTACACATTCTTCTTCGTAAATTATGGAATTAGTTCTCTGAATAAAGAAACAATGTACTATAACAGTAACCTATGTGAAGTATTGTAGGTAACACTTAAGGCATTTTCGTGAAAACTGTGGTAAAATTATATAAAAAGATTTAAAAAAAATATTCTGGTTTATGTAGCCATCACCCTGACATTTGTCTATCATGGAATCAGCTTATTTTTAATACTGATAAGATTAAAGGTCCTTTTTTCGCCATAAAGAGATGTAAGAGCAGTTGTATATGTACATTAATATTTTAACGAAGGATTAGTTGTAAACTTTTAACAACTATTTCATATTAAAATAATTGCTCTATACACAACATTTTGTGTCCTATAGTCTTGCACTCTGCTACGCATATTCTTGGATACTGTCTGAAGATATTCACAAACTTTTTTTATAGTTTTTTAAAATTAACTAGGCCACATTTAAAAGTTAATATCTCAGTTTGTGCAAATGAAAGACCAAATCATTATAGGCTAAGACTTCTTAGAGAACTTGTAACAAAATTTGCCTAACTTGACATTTCTTGTGCAAAGTAAATTTGAATTAACTTCAGATATTTATTTAAAGATTACAAAATACATATCTTAGGACTTATTCACCATACAGCTTCGAAATGTTATATGTAGGGTGGTAAAATTTAGCAGCAACCTCTCTGTGATCAAGTTCAACATAGTTTCTGCAGTAGTTTCTGCGCGTTACAGATTTGTTACGATTAAATCTACAGTGTTTTGCAGATGACAAACAGTTTGTCATTCTCCTGCTTAGATACGCGGTCCAATCAGAGACGGCGAGACGGAGGGAAGACTCTTACTGCTAGCGGCACTTCGTTAGCTCGTACACATGATTGGGGGTGAAGGAAATCGCTTCTCATTTGAAAAATACTTTAGGAAGCGGTGTCGCGATGTGCTAATTTGTAGATTCATTTGAACAGTTGAATTGGGAACGCGTATATTTGCAGTTATATATATTTATTATTACTGATCTTGAAAGAGCTAAGCTATGAACTTAGGGAACATATTATAATATGATACTGGTAATTTTGAGCTACATCTGGATGAAAATTATATTGGACATATTACAAGAATTTGGGAAAGTGTTTCTTTTTAACTTTACAAATTTGTCAACGTAGACATTTGCGAGAAAACTGTTGTTTCAATAGATAATGGATCATGCGATATTTATGGGAGGAAGAAGGTTGTAATCGCTCATGTGGAGCGGACGGAGAGAGTGATGACAGTTGCCTGAATACCTCATCTAGTGATAGCCTATTGATATTGATTAAGTGCCAACAAACAGAGATATTTCATCAAGCAGTACTGGAGTCTGCAAGAACTATGTTTTCCCCCCTGAAGTGTTATTTAGAATTGAATTTGCATTACGGGTTACATCCTAAAAAATTGCACTATTTTAATATTTTCTGAGCTGAATTAAATGTACGAATATAGGTAGGCCTAATCATAAAGTGAAATCGTCAGTGGGTTCTAAATTCGAAATCGGCGAGAAAAGCTGGCTTCTAATGCATAATGATTCTTGCATTTTGTATAATGCAATACTCTATTGATCTGATAACTCTGATTTTATATAAAAAAAAAATTGAGTTGATCGAAATTATACGTCAGTAGCAGTGAAAAGTTGAAGAATTCGAATAATCAGAAGTTTAAAGTAGGTAATATAACGAATTATATTTTTACCGTGGCAATTAAGGAATAAAACGGCGAATCAATAACCTCCTACTTACTTAAGCTTACATTCTCCTTTTCCTATTAAATATTCTTTATTACAATATTCCTCTCCAAATTGTTTAGAATTGCCTGCCGTTATAGTAATGGATCCTAATGAATTCAATTGTTCCCGGGAAAAATTACACAGTAACGGTTAAGAACTTCCACAAGTATTCTGTTTTATTTGTGCTTAATTTCGTTGAAATCCAGTGAAAGCTGCTAACTTATCACTTTAACGGTTAAAATATTTATAATTTATGTATATACCAATTTGTTACAATTTTTTTTTTTTTATTAATAATAATATTGTAGGCCTACGAGATTTATAAAGCTTCACCACACATAAAATTGTAGGCTACATTATTTTCAAATCCGATATCCAGCTTATAGGCATGTAGGCTACGGCTACACCTGTCGCTGTGTTCAATGGTAAAATGTTTTTGCTTAGAGAGGCTCTGTTTTGCGCCGATGACTGACCGACAATCCCCTCTATAAAATTATGGTATATTTTAAGTCTATTACAAATATAACACTTTAAGGGCAATCTACCTAATTTATTTTTAAGCTAATTTCTGTACTTTTGTTAATATTGACTATGTCTATAGCATCATCTGATGCTCACGACTGTGAATATATTGATTGATTGAAGATGTTTCATTGTTCAAATAAATTCACGTATGTGCGATAAAATGAAAGTGATAAAAATAAAAATTATCCAGCGTAACGATAGACATTCGCTTTTCGTTGAAATTCTACACATTCTTATGTTGGATTTTTCAGTGATTCATGAGCTAAATAGTTATGAAACACGCTAGAATTGAGATTATTCTCCATTATATCTTTGCCTTAGCAACGAGACATAAGGGGTTGCACTGTTTGTTGCACGGAATCATAATATATTAAGATGTAGGTAATAGTGTCGTGGTGTCGTGGTAAAGGCACTGCGCTACAAACCGGAAGGTCACGGGTTCGATTCACGATGAGGTCTAACAGAAATGAGTACCAGGAATATTCCTGGGGGTAAATAACGACCAGGATAACCTCGCAGCAACCGACCTGAGTGAGGTTTTCGTGGGGTTCTCCTCACTCTACAAGGTGAATACCAGATCGGGGACACAACCCCGAACAAGAGCAAAGTTCACTGAATAAAATGCCGAAGTCAATTCATGAAACATTTTCCCTTGTTCTATGATCAAAAGAAGGTGACGCGACGATCTTAGAAGAAATTCGAAATCGGTTGTTGGACCGGAGATATAGCCTATGGCTCAGGTAATCCGGGGGTGGAAGGCGCCCCCCCCAAAAAAGGCTGACAACCATGCCACCTTCATGTGCAGTATGTCACAATCTGGGAGCCTTAACCTCCTTGAATTCCTACGGGTCTCCATGGCCTATAATGGGATTGCTTTACTTTTACTTTAATAGTGCTTTCACTGATTACTGTTTCTGTTGTCAATAATAATATTTATTTAATGAATGTCATTCACGAAATACCTAAGACATTTTTCATTTAGTTCTTGAAGAAATGAATCTAGCAGGCCCATTGTTGAGTAACTTGGCTCTTGGCAACGAAAAATGTTAAAATATCATGCATTTATCGTTGATTTATACATACAAGAGGACACGTTATTTCTATGTGATTATGGAAAAAACAAACTGAACACATTACATGGAGAACTAATTATTTACAACACAGAAAAGGACTGTCATTTTCACTTTACGTATTCCATACAAATAAACGTCAGTGAGTTAACATAATTCATGATGAAACATTCACATCAATCAGTAGGTAATTGTTCTACACTACAACACATTCTCTCGGTTATGTTCTCATCCATGTCATAGCCGTATCATAGACAGTGGCAATCCCTTAGTTGACGGTGAAAACCATTCATTCGTCGCTAGGATGGAAAAATGACAATAACCATAATACATTAAAATGCTTAGCAAATTGCTTGGTTCTGGTGGTATAATTTTCTTTTTTTCATATACGAGCTCGACATTGTGTTCATATTCTCTATGCAAGTTCAAACAACGGTTTTCCATCTTTTAAAAGTAATTCAAGCAAATTTCTTTACAGTTCATAAAATGTGGTTGCCATACTAAAACAAAACTCAAGTTTTCTATTCAACTCCCTTGTCTATAAAGGGAACACATGTTGTTCTAGGAAGAGGGTGGATAAAGTACACACATGACAACCGTAACACATTCAAAAGCTTCCAAGCATGCTACTGTTGAAGAGCTGAATGCATCAAGGAACCGTGCTAATGCTAATTGGATGACTTATTACTTTCTTTGTAGTATTCTTTCTAAAGCATAGTATTTTCATCTACCCAATGCCATGAGAATGTAGTTTTTTGTAATGTATTCGGAGTACAGATTAAAATATTAAAACCTAAAATCTAATACAAGTACATGTTCAAATAAATATTTAATTTTCAGAATGAAAACTTGTCCATCGCTGTGGCTCAGGGGATGCGTTCAATCCTTTTACGCAGTGGGCCCGAGTTCGATTCCTGGTCGGGACAAGTTACCTAGGTGAGGTTTTTCCGGGGTTTTCCCTCACCTGTGAGACAAATGTCACAAATGTCATTATCATCTTCATTCCCATCCTCGCCTTGTTCTGAGTGAGTGTGTGTGTGTGTGAATGGTGTGTATCGTCCTGTGTGTTGGTGTTGTCTCGGAGGTGGCCCCGGCATTGGGCTGATCACTCATCCGGGGAGGCCCTCCATATCCTTGTCTGGTGAAAAAAGTATGTATGTGGTACAAAGACAATCCCTCTCCCGACAGGTCGCGGCCCTTTGAGGCCCGGGCGGCTTGGGTCGCTTAAATCCTAAAAGGGAGAGGTAAAACTACGACAAAGAGGAAGAAGAAGAAGAAGAAGAAGAATGGAAACTTCATTATTTATTATTGAATATACAATTTGTGAAATTTATTTTACCCAATAGTACTTTAGGATTAGTGTTAAAACTTTCTTTTTAAAGTATAATGAAAATATTTAGCTTAGGTCTATATTTCTTGACAGACTGATTACAGATATGAAACTATAAGTTCTTTAAAATACAACAAATAGCTCTTGATAAAAACACGCTTTGTGAAATACATTAAAGGTGGTACATTTCAAAAGTCTAAATGACCAATCAGTTGTAAGCTTCTCAATGAATTTCTTAGTAAAAATGGAATCTATCAAAATAAACATCGAACTTACTATGTAGTCTATTAATAAAATTGCGATAAAGTAAAATCAGACTGGATTTTATTACTTTCAACACGATTATCAATTTTTTGAAAAAATAAATCCCTTGTTACCGATCCTTTGGTGCTACACGACTACAGTATTTTTCAAATGAGAAGCAGATTCCTTCACCGCCAATCACGTATACGAGCTCACGAAGTGTCGCTAGCAGTTCGAGTCTTCCCTACGTCTCGCCGTCTCTGATTGGACCGCGTATCTAAGCAAGGAGATGGATAAACTGTTTGTCATCTGCAAAACACTGTAAGTGATTATTCCACATTATCATGATAATTATGTTCTTTAATTTCTCTCTTAAATACGAAAAAGGACACAAAATGGAACTGAAGGCCAAGCATGATTTAGCAGCGGCTTTAAGCCATTTCATCAGCTCGGTCGTTAATGAATGTTCCACAATGTCCTCTCACCCAAGATAAACAATTGTATTTATCATATTTTGCTAAAAACATCCTAATTTCCAACTACAAAACAGTTTTAATTAAATAAGAAATTAAATCAAGAATGTATTAATAATACCACAACAGGTATGCCTATTCCACTGAAATCCGAGGAACGGAAGTGGGATTTTACATGTGCTCTTCTTATAATGTTTACTATTCTTACAGAAATTACTATTTTTTTACTTTAAATAAACTGCAGTGTTAGAAAAGTGGAGTCGACTGAAAAATACAATGCCATAGTTTGAATTTCCACTACAGATCTTCGGCTGTCCGTGCCGCTTGAGTCAGTTGGAGAATTTAATGTTGTACCGGCTACAAAATAGGGAAAATACAGGAATATCTTATGTGAAAGTTATTTAAAAACAAACAGCTGTTCGAAATGGTGATCAAGCTACAGGGGTACCAAATTTAATGTTTGAAAATATTTTAATGTTGATGGCGATCGATATACCGATTATTTTACGCACGAGCAACAAGACGCGTGTTCCTTAGCTGCTTATTTAAATCGTAAATTAATATTGAAATATTGAATTCACGTAACATTAAAATAGCGTGTCTGAAATAAATATACCAATAATGCTTTGCTATTATGACGCACATATGTGCCGCAAAGAAGGCAAAAGAAGCATGTAGGTTCCTGAATCCGACTCTGGTTGCAGGATGTTCGGAAAATGCATGAACAAAAATACACGAAAAAAAGTAGGCCTACGTAGAAAAATAGGTTTTTTAACATATCAGAAAAAAATATATCACTAACTAATGTAAGTTTTATTGTAATCGAAAGATGTGATTAATTCTTGAGGCATGCAGAGGTCATAAAATGTAAGTATACATGGAAAACTGAAGCGGTGATACTATTTACAATTTCTCATCGCTGATACTTAAAACCCGTGAATGATACCTGACTGTAAAGTGTAAAGTAACAAACACACAGTTATACAGACGATGCTCTTGGAGGCGGCAGTTATCAAGTCCTGAAGTAAAAATGGATGAAGCATCGCCGAGAAAGAGAGGAAGGGGGTGTATTTTAAAGTTTCTTCGAATGAGCAGCAAACCAACTCAAGCCAAACCAAAGGAAATTGCTGAGTCAAGAGGTCTCCTTTTTATTTTGTAAAGAATAAACTTTTATTTCTTTGCCCTCTGTCTAGCGTTCATTCTCTTTCTGTTTTTCGTCTCCTTCTTACTTTGTTAACTGCATTTCCCTTCTTACAGTCTGAATAGCTATCCAGTAATCTGAAGCAATTCAACCTACTAAGAAACTCTATTCTGTATTCTTTGTACTAGATGCTATGAAGTTTAATTATGATTACTCAAACTTTGCAGAAAACTGTTTAAAGGAATTTTATCAATTTAATTCGAGAAATTTCAGTAGATTATCCTAGTCAGTCTCGACCATCATTAGTTTAAGCAGAATTTTTAAACAGCCTAAAACAATATACAATGATGAAAACGCTTAATTGTTAACAGCATTACTTTAATAAAAGGTTCTTACAACTCTTCCAGGATAACAGAATGACGCTACAGTGCTTGGCAAAAACTTTCACGTAGATAGATTACGAGATATTACAAAGAGAAAAATACTGAAAACATTCAAACTTTTCCATTGCAAAAGAGTAGTTGAATAGAAATTTATTTTATGACAGAATATTGAAGGATGTTACATAAAAACCATTCATTCTTTTTCTAGTCAACACTCCTTAATAAAGTTTTGAATTTAATATTCTAATCAGCCAACGTTCTTTGGCTAGAATATTTTTACTCACCTAGGAAATATGAATGTTTTATTGCTCGTGTTACTTGCACAAACAAGTAATGATCTGATAATTATTAATCTATTACATTCTTTTTCAGAATACGAACAAACAAACGGAGAATTTTGAATTTTAACACTGATCAGAATTGGGTTGTTGAATTCGAATTTTGGTATTATAAATTGGAAAAAGGGATAAACTCGTGTGTTTGGTTTTGGCATGCACTACATAACGCACGAGGTCATTAATTGTGCTTTTAAAATTACCTAAGGTCGATTCAGGCTCTACCAGAAATGAAACCAGAAGACATTCTGTTGATAATGGTGGTCCAAAACTGACATTAATCTGAGCGTCTTGAAATCCAGGCTCTTGCTACAAAAAGGAGCAGTTATTAAATAGAAAGTATAATTTCAAATTATATCATTAAAGAGCGACATTATTAGCTACAAAAAAACCAATGTTTTTTTTTTGCAGATTTCACAGAATTTTATAGCTGTATTTAGACCCTTAGTGCAGAAGGATGCTTGTCATGTGGTCTTAGGTTGTCGATGAATAATAACTTACACGCCGCAGTAGGCCTTCACCCAGTATTCATTTCTGAGTCTGAGTTGATCCTAGGGGGATAGTATGGTTCTAGATTAAGTGAATGATGAATTTGAACTTGATGACGAAAAAGTGAAGAAGGAAGTGACAGAGAGAATGGAAAAAATAAAGCTTTTACAGCGGATTATTTTTTTTTACAATAAAGATATTTATAATTTAATATTGTGTTTTATACAGTTTAAACACTAAAGATATGCTAAAAATATACAGAAACAAGTTCCTAAATCCGTGAGTTTGTAAGTGTTAGTGCAAATTATTATGACATTAATAAGTTTTATTTTTTATTGAAAAGGCCAAATTCTTTACAGCACACATTTTTAAAACTTGTCACAGCATACCCTGCAATGGTAGCTAGATGTTATAGGATAGTATTGTTTTCTTCGGATAACAATCCACAGTTTTCCTGCCAATTAAATTTATACTCCAATTTATACTATACAGCGTGCTTCTTAGGTAGTATACTATTCCGTATTACTTTTATATTTACTGAAGATATTCAGTTCATAAAACTAGTGAATCCTGCTAGGTGTTAATCATTTCATTAAACTTATGCGTTTTGTGTCCGGAAACATAAATATCGCAATCGTTTCAATTTACCACCTTATTATACAGCGGTTTTATGGTTTTATGGCGAATACTTATCTAAAAGTAAATTCAAGACACGAGTTTTTACAATATTTATAGCGGGTGATACAACAGTACCGATATCTTTACTACTTCTACCAGACTGCAGACCCAATAGCTTGGGAGATATTTTAACTTCTTGTTCCGTTTATATGGAGTGTGTAATTTAAAAGCTACCGCAGAACCGATTATATGGTTTGGTTTATAGCGAGGAGTGAGTGAAGTGGGTAGACGTTTGAAATACATCAAGTCTGACAGAGCATTTTAAAGTTTCCTGGAATTTCGCTGTAAATACGTAAGGATATGCTCAACATTTCCTCATCGGTATTTCACGATTCCTTCACAGTGCAGGTTTACACTTCATGATTAAAGTAACTCCATAGAATAGTTCAAACTATAAATTATAAAATCAATAATACATGACTATAATATAGGCATATTAACATAAAGAGCTGTAAATTGTTCGGTGATACTAAAGAAGGAAATAAACTGTTATTTAAAGAAACACTCAATGAATTATTCTGCCACGAGAGGAAACCGTTTACTCCATAGTTCAGTGTTTTCCAATAGAGTGTCTTGTGACGTATTTTTATGGGAAGTATTGCTAGAGAACGAGAACAGTGGAATTACGGCACTGTCGAAATAAACTTCCTGCATTTAAGGAAATAGTTTATATTATTAGTTTTATCTCAAGATAAAAATATGTAAGTGCAGAGTGGTGGAATACACGGCATTATTGGATATATAATAATTCTTTATTTTAACCAAATGGTCATACTATGATGAATGGTGCAACGGTGGAATGATATGTGGCAGGGAAAACAGGAGCACCCCGTGAAAACCTACCCCATTTTGTACACCACAAATTCCACATGGATCCAACGATATTCCATCCCGGGTCCCAGCGATGAAAGCTAGCGGTTTAACCACTCAGCCCATTCAAGCGCCACTTACCGCTTACTGTTTGCCCTAACTATTCTACCCGCATACACAACACATGCACTGACTTATTTACAGTGGCAGTTGGCGAACGCTGATATAGGCTTACAAAATACCTCCGTCTAATCAATGGTTATTGGCTAATCATTACTCGTAAGCATGCTTGTCGCTAAATCCGATTATTGCTAATCTGTTTCTTTGTCTCTTCGGGTGGCGAGATCTGGCAACTTTCCGTTCGGAGGAAGGTAAAGCCGTTGATCCCATCTTATCAGTTCACGGGTACTCAAAGAGAGGATTCCTGGGAAAAATTTTATCTCAACGTTTCTTTTTCTTTCTGAGCCCTTTCATGGGCTATAGCGTAAGTCATGATTTTTTATGGGACTTAAAGACTGAAGGAACTGTAGAATCACTCAGAATAATATACACATATACGTGGGTAAGTAATTAAATATCCGTACTCTCTTTTTAAAATGTATTACAACAACAATACAAAACTTTCAATTAGCTGGTTTTTCAACATTGTCTTCTTGCTTTTCGATGCACTTGATCCATCGTTGCACAAGATTCCTGATGCCCTCAGAAAAAAAAAATCAGCTGAGTACGAAGCCACGTATGGACCGCTTACTTCAGTTCCGGGTCTGTGGTGAATCTACCGCCCCTTAAGGCATCTTTAATTGGGCCAAAAAGATGGAATTCTGACGGGGCAAGGTTGGGACTATATGCATGATGCTCTAACACCTCAAAACACCTCAAAACAGGTTCGCAATAGTTTGAATAATGTGGGCGCGCTTTGTCATGCAACAAAATAACTCCTTTCGACAATAGGCCTCGACTCTGGTTCGAACTGCAGGCTTCAGTTCGTTGCTCAATATCTCACTGTAACGTGTTGAGTCCTTCTCCAAAGAATGTTGCAGTATTGACCTTTGTGAGTATATGAAAAGTGTGAGCATCACTTTTCTTGTGGAGGGTTGACTTTTGAATTTGTTTTTGACTGGAGCTGCAGATGCTTTGGCATTTGTTTTCAGGCTTAAAATGATGAATCCACGTTTCGTCTCCAGTGACCATTCGTTTCAAAAAGCTTCATCTTAGTTGAAAACATTGCCCCCATATTGTGCGGAAAGTCTTCAATAGATTTCGGCTCCTGGTATACCTTCAGAAGACAAACACGGATCACTGTATGCTGTTTTTCTTTGATGCAAGGGCTAAGCGTGCGCGAGCAAAGCGGTACAGCCAACCTATAAGAGATTAAATAAAATGTGTTGATACTTATTGACTTACCCTCCTAGAAAGACATCAGATATAAGCTCTCCGCGTAAGGTAGCTATGAACTATTGTTTTAACGAATATTTTTTGTAATAGTGGCAGTACCGTCCATTCTGAAATGTAAGCATACAAAACCAGGAGCAACATACGATAAACGAAATAAAAAAAAATCCCTTTAGGCAGGCCTACAGGCGGAGGTAGATTTCGAAGTGCTTTTGGTTTAATTTATTGTCGCTGCATAGCACTCTTCTTCTTTAGCCTTGGCATGGCAAACCTGCAGTAAAGAGGAAGAGCCTACAATCAATTGTTTTGACAACAATAATAGGATATAATATTCTGGGAGGCCGTGCGCAAGATCAGCAATGAATAAAATTAGCAAAGCCGCTAAACAAGACAAAATTATGATATTATAATAATTCTTTCAAGTGTTATTATTTTCAAACATTAAAATCTCGCGTCATATGAGAGCTATCAATAAACTATTTATTGATTTGTAGAGTACTCATCAAGAGCTTTTCAACGATACCCCACAAGACGTGGTTTCAAAAGTTTCGAATTTTCATCCCCCACCCCCACCCCCACCCCCACCCTCACTCGAACCCACGAATCGTTGGTGTCACTGTGAACTCCATAGGGAGTACTCTAATTTATTCAAACAAAGTTTCCCTCTATACTTCATAGGGGCCGAGATACACATTTTTAAAAATTTCAACCCCCTCCCCCGACCACTCCCTTGGGCCAATTTTGCTCATTAACGAACTTGTCCGAACTATTGGGCCTAGAAATAACATATTAAAATTTGGTTCAAATATCTTCAAAATTACGGCCGCTATCGTGTAAAGATATATATATATATAAAAAATTTGTGATATTTATATATATATCACAAATTTTTTTTTTTGAACGGGCGGTGGTTTCGTACTTAGGGGAGCATGAAACGTAAAGATATGAAAGAATTTTTCGAAAATCATAAAGTGGTATCCATTGCAATAGGTAGATTTTTCTTCGAAATCTACCTAAAAAGAGTGCGTGGAACGCCACGCGACAGAAGTAAAACTATTTTATTTTTTTATTTTTTCAATTTTTGATTATTGGATTATTTCAATTTTGCATTATTGGACCTTTTAATATTAGGTTTCTGGACTTTTTAAATTTTGAATCTTTGAATTTTGAATTTTTTAAATTCTCGATCTTTAAATTGTTTATTGTTTGATTTTTAAATTTTGGATTTTGGATTCTTAAACTTTTGATTTTACTATTTATTAAATTTTGGATTTTTAGATGTTATAATTTTTAATTTTGTTTTTTTAAATTTTGGAAATTTGTATTTTTTAATTTTTTAAATTTTGGATTTTAAATTTTTTAAATTTTGGATTGTTGGATCTTTGAATTTTTCATTTTTGGATTTTTAAAATTCTGATTCTTTGAATTTTTTATTTTTTGGGATTTTTTAATTTTGTATTTTAGTTTTTCAGTTTTGGATTTTTAGATTTTTTCAATTTTGGTATTTTCGATTTTTAATTTTTAAATTCTGGAATTTATTATTTATTAAATTTTGGATTTTTGGGTGTTTTAATTTTTAATTTTGTTTTTTTTAAATTTTGGAAATTTGTATTTTTTAATTTTGGATTCTTAATTTTGGATTTGCGCGGTAATGAACCTCCGGGTTCCATAAAATAGATAATATACCTTTAGATTGCTTAGGAATTGTCTATTGCCATTGAGGAAGTAAGGTCTGAAAAATTTCCTTTGATTACTCCTAATCATTGAGTTGATTGTTTTCTGTGCAGTCCGCATCGAAACAAGTCGGTTTTGTGTGTGACTGATTGTGACTGAATTCGTGACGGTTTTAGTGTGACTGATTTTCCCGATTCACCCTCTACCGCCACTAAAGAAGTTTTACTTCAAAAATGTTCTCTAAAAGAAAGTCTGAACTAGAGAATCACGGTTCTAAGCATAATCAAAATCTTACTAACTTTAGTCAAAACAATCGAACCGGGAATCTCACTACTAAAGAGTTTGAACTAAAGAAGGGTTAAATTAATTTAAACTAAAATATTCCTGAAGTATTATAATTGAAGTACCGTATTTAACGGACTATACGAAGCACTTTTTTACCTTGAAAACAGAGCATTGAAAGTTGGGTGCGTCTAATTGTCCGAAATAACACAAAAAATTAAAATTATGGTAAATATTGCCATAATACCATAGTTAAAAACATGGTGTTGTAAACAATAAGGTAGTTACAAATTTTGGCACAGACTTTACATCAGTGCCCTTGTCAGAATCGTAAAATAAGGGTAGCTGGAAGCCAGGTATACAACGCGAAAAGAAAGGAAGGTTGAGTTTTTTTATACCTTACGAAAATTGGTTTGAATGAAGGCAATGGTTTCTAAACAGTCTTGTCGCGTTACACTTAACGTATGCAGAATTGAGGGGTAGAGGATGTAAAAGTATTTTCAGGCTTTCATAAGAAATGAGTTCAGTTGTTAAAATTTACGTGATGCCACTTGTACAGAAGAGTTTATCGTAAAACGCAGATTTTAAGTTAGAAGTGATTTACACTGATTTCATTGTACAAGGTTATAATTTGTTTATGCAGTTAAGTATATTATTCCCATTAAACTTTTCTTTTAGAATCACATAAAATTTATTTTCCTTTATATTTCCATCCTAAAATCAAGGTGCGTCTTATGATCCGGAGCGACTTATAGTCCGTAAAATGAGGTACTTTCAAGTTTTACTAATCAAAATATGAAAAATAAGCAACTCTCACGTCATGACGAAGTTCGTGATACAATTAGATGATTTTAGTGTTAACATGAATGCATAATGTGCATTTAATGATATTACAAAAAGCCTACAAATGTAGCCAATTTATGATTCTTTGCACGAAGCATTAAACATGTACAGTGAGTCCCACGCAAGAGTTGGCCAATGACGCGGGTTTCTGCGTCGCGGCTGGCACAGCTCCAACTCCCGAGCGATCGGGTGAAATATCTACGCAAATAATGCCGCGGTCGTTGTAATGATTCAGGTTCTCACATTTACAGTTAAAATTACAATGAAAATAACCACGTACCACATCATAAGAGATGTTGGAAATGTTCTCCTCTTGCATCCAGATAATATAGGCACCTTTTTAGGAAATTTTCTTTCACGCGCGTAAGTTCAGCTTCCGAGACTTTCTCTTTTGATAGGCCTATGTGATATTGTCATTAAGTTCTTCTAACAGTATGTAAAAATATTATTTATGGGGAAACTTGAAAAATAAAGTGTAGGCTATAGATCAATTTCCCATACATAAGAAGAACTTAAAGACAATATCACAAGAGAAATTAACTCTATCTCGGAAGCTGAACTTACGCGCGTGAAAGAAAATTCCCTAAAAAAGGTCACAATGTTGCGCGTATGCAAGAGGAGAACATTTCCAACATCTCTTGTGATGAGGTACGTGGTTATTTTCATTGTAATTTTAACTGTAAATGTGAGAATCTGAATCATTACAACGACCGCAGCATTATTTGCGTAGATATTTCACCCGATCGCTCGGGAGTTGGAGCTGTGCCAGCCGCGACGCAGAAACCCGCGTCATTGGCCAACTCTTGCGTGGGACTCACTGTATATAAACATGTAAACATGTAGGAAAACAGACGACAAACACAGTAAAAAAAGTAGCAAACATGCAAACAGAATCACTCAATTTAAGAAATTTTAAAAATAAATTTGTTTGGGAGTATGTAGTTTGAAGATGTCTATCTAGAATATCTTGATAATCGATCTGGAGCTTAATTTTTAAAAATTAAATTTCTGCATATCATAACTGCAATCATAACTGACTAAAAAAATCATTATGGTACTTTGTTAAATCAGTTTACCCGATCTTATTTCTAATAGCATTCTTTCTTTCCTAATATTTCTATGCCTGCTGAGAAGTTATCGATACTTGTGATCGATTACAGCAAAGACTGATTAATGTACGCTACTCAGTGATCACGATACACTCCTTTCTGCTACCTCTATGCCGAGTTTGGGATACCTATGTTAGATTGCGGCAAAGAGTGTAGATTCAACAGATTTCGTATTTTATACACAGCAATTGACACTTTCATGCGTATAAATTACGCCATTTTAGGTTATATAAATGCCCACTTCTTTACGACTTTTCTTTCATGTCGCATATCTTTTTAGCAACAAACTGAGTCTCGAAAAACTTAATCTGCCATCAGATGGAAGGCCTGCCTGGCTTAAAGTTCCTTCCATACGGACGCAACTCCGAAATAAGGAATTTGAAACTTGGTGTTCTTTGCCCCAGAAAGGAAAGGGTGTCATCCTTTTTAAAGAATATACGCCATATAATAAATGGCTTAGTAAGCCCAAAGGATTGACGAGTAGTGAGTGGAAGGATGCAATTAAGATGACAGCGAATGTATGTCCAGTTCGTGCTCTACCAGGCAGGTCCCAAGACGGTCACCATTGCCGTCGTTGCGGCAGTGAGAAAGAAACTCTTGCTCACGTCTTGGGTGCTTGTCCTTATGGTGAAGTGCTGAGGAACAGTCGCCATCACAAGATCCGAACTTTAATTGCAAATGCTCTGCGGGAAAATCATCATCAAGTAGCTGAAGAGATCTACGGCGTTTCTGAAGGTGGCTCCTCTAGAAGAATTGACATCATCGCCATTCCACCAGGCTCAACCAATGGATATGTAATCGATCCTACAGTCAGGTTTGAAACAAGTAGCACCCAACCTGCAGAAGTTCATGCTGAAAAATGTCGTATCTACGAACCCACCATCGCATACTACAAAGAAAAATACTCCCTTTCTTCTATTACCATCTTTGGCCTGATGGTGGGTGCAAGAGGAACAATTCCTTCATTCTTTGTAGATTTCTGCAGATTCTTCCGTCTGAACAGCATTTTAATAAAAGAAGTGTCTATGACAGCCCTGAAAGGTTCCCTCTCAATACTCAGGAATCACTTATATTCCTAAATTGTATATATTTATTTTCAATGTTCTTTCTTTTTTTTCTTGTTTCATAAGTTTTCTTGATATATGTGAGTTTTTTCTTTATGTTTATTGTAAATACTTGTAAACACTTCTTTGTGGTGCAAATCATTTTCTTTTATATTACGCTTTGTCTTAGGGCAACCCTTAACTAAGGGAAGCTGAATGTAAATAAACATTAAAATATATATATGAATTATATAGTTAAATATATATTATAACATCAAATATGGCTGTTTTTCGTGGTTCTAAAAATGAACATAGCGTGCAGAGCGCCGTAACATGCCTTAAGGACATTTGTATAAAATAGTTTATTTCGCGAAATACCCACGAAATAGAAGGAATTTAACACCGAAATCAGCTATTTTATGTTACCAAAAATACAGCCCCTAACTATAGGCCTGTACTGAGCAGAAAATTCCCTTCCGGTACCTACTTACAAAAATACACTGATTTACATGGGAGCCATGAACGACATCTAGCGAGTATGCCACATCATCTATATGGACATAGAATATGTGTGTCTATATTTGTGTGCATGTGTGAATATAAACTATGTGTGTCTAAATCCGAACTAGTAAGAGCATGATTAGCGCACTCATTCTTTTCGATTGGGCAAAATCATAACATAAATAAAATAATAACATATCCTATATTTTTCAACATCTCATACTCAGAGCAATACTGCTTAAAAGTGTACGGAAAGTTCGACAGATGTGATTTTTCTAGCAGGAAAAGTACTTTATAGCTGCTACGCAGAAATGAGACCCGGCTGTTCCAAATGTCTATACCTGCGTCAGGGCTGCTTTCTGATATTGATAATCGATGCTTCTATTTATTATTCATTCACATTCCACACAACAATTCCTCAACGCATAAAAAATTAATTTCGACGGACAAATAGACTGGAAGCCTTCAAAGAGAAGTAGCTTTTCAATCCAGAGCATCGTCACTGAAAACATATAATGAAAGATACAAAATAAAATAAATATTACAAATGTTATTGTACTACGATGAATAGTTTTATTTTCTTGTACAGTATCTTTAAGCAAAACGAATATGTTAATTTGTTAATTTGTGTTTTACCAAATATTTTACCAAACGATTGACCTTGATCATCGTTCACTAACTGATTATACTATCAAATTCATGTCGTCGGCACTGCCAGAAGATCGATCACAAAAATTGTATCGATATATGCAGAAAATAAATGTAGGCCTAATTACTTTAAGTTTTCGAGAGAGAAAAAAATTGTGTTGTGATGAAATGTTGCGCTACGTTGAATTTCTGTTCATTTGATCTATAGACGATTTTAATATTAAACGTCTAACAAAGGATGAATATAATAAAAAATTTAAATATTTGCATAGATGCTTTCTACAGCGATTTTTTCAAACCATTTGTGGGGTAGGCCTAAACAGTTTATTAAAAACAGAAATTATATATATTTTCAAAATAAATAAATAAAAGTGAACGCCATCTTCATAAAATCAATATTAAACTTAGATTCTTTTTAAATTGTTAAATATTAAACACAACTAACAAATGAGGTATAATTAGTCCAGGCAACGAACGAAAAATAGAAAAAAAAAATCGTGTAGTTTTGAAATTTTGCAGAGTTGTCGGAGGGAGTGTCCCGAACAACATACTAAAAGTCCCCGAAGGTGGGGGGTGAGCGGGGGGCCGGGGGGCCCGCGGAAGGTCCCTATTTTAGGATTTTCGCTTATATCTAAACAATGGTGCATCGTAGAGGAAAAGTTGCTGTATACAAAATTCAAGCTGATAAAATTTCCTACAAGTTTGATTCTACACATTTCTTTCTATTCTCAATAGTTTTCGAGATATCCGCCAGCGAAAATAACAAAGTTTTGAAAAAAGCTCTTTCGCCTCGCGCTTTTCGACACACTTTGCCTTCTAGCGCTTCAGCCCTTAGGTATACAGCAATGTTATCGTGAAATAAGTCGTAGGTAAATAAATTTTCTTGAAAATGAGTAGTCATTTGTTACTTTGTCTTCAAATGTTCAAAAGTTATAACAATTTTAAGATTCGGTCAATTTTCGAGATTTCGAAAGAAAACCGTACATCGCAGTTTCTCTATATTTAGGGATTCTATCTTTGTACATAAGCTGTATATTGTGTATTTACATCATGAAACAAGTGGAGAAACATCACACAACCATTAAAGTTGAAATTATTAAAAATCCGATCACGGTACAAGCACAGTACATGTAATGGAAAATACATTATATTGCAGGCAAGAAAGGAAAAATGGGACAAAAAATCATGTAGTTTTGAAATTAGGCAGAAATATGGGGGAAAGTGTCCTAAACAACGTAGTAAAAGTCCCCATTAATAGGGGGTGAGCGGGGTGTGGGGGGCACTTTTACCGGTAAATGTAATTTCCCTCAGTTTTCCCTAAATACACAAAAAACTATGGGTTCTAACAAAATACAGTTTATGCACAAAATTGAACTACATTAAAGTTCTTATAAAATCTATCTGAATGATATTTCTGTAGAATTAATAGTTCAGGAAATAGAAGGATATGAAGTATGACACAGGTCTGGAAATTCTGTTTCACATACACCTATATATTTTATGTTTTAACAAAACAGAAGGCAGATGATAATTAAATTAACAAGATGCCAAGCAAGCAAACTAGTTCTTACAATAATATTTGTACTAAAGGTAAACATCACACATAAAATAATAATAATAATAATTATTATTATTACTATTATTATTATTATTATTATAAAGCTTACAAAAATCACATGGTATGAGTGTACATTAATAAGAAATATAAATCAGTCCTATTAGCCGTTCTATTTTTCGCTTAAAATATCATTTCTAAAAATTGTAAATAGTTAGAATTGTAAATATTTAGAAATTATAAGACCTAATAGGCCTACATAGTACTTTAAATAAATGTTTAGTTGTCTATTTTTTTCAGTTTCCAATAATGGAATCCTAGTACTGTACATCGTATGATAAGTTAGGGTTATATTTTTCTATCTACCGAACACTCAGTATTTATACACATATATAACATTAATTAAAGAGTGCCTAAACAACTTATTTTGCTTGGACGTCATCAATTTTAAATTCATCTTCTTCTTCTAATGGTATACTGTTGTATCAAGACAGGTTCCACAAACGGATGAGCATTTAATACTAGCTTTTCTGGATCCATATCTTCCACCACACCGAGTTGCACAGTGACAAAATATGATGTGCAAATATTCTCAGGAGCCACATAGACAAGTAAACGTTTATTTAAAGTAATAGGTAAGCCTGCTATTCTTAGAATCTTTAAATGTAATTGTCTAATTCCTTACCATTTTTCAAAATACCGGTAATTTTTTAACGAAACATAAAACGTCTCAGCTTTACAAGAAGAATATTAATAATAATAATAATAATAATAATAATAATAATAATAATAATAATAATAATAATAATGATAATGAGTTTTATATGTAACATTAGCCATTAGTAAGTATATTTTTCTAAGAACTAGTTTGCTTGCTTGGCATCTTGCTAATTTAATTATCATCTGCCTTCTCTTTTGTTAAAAAATATAATATATAGGTGTATGTAAAACAGAATTTCCAGACCTTTGTCATACTTCATATCCTTCTATTTCCTGAACTATTAATTCTACAGAAATATCATTCAGATAGATTTTATAAGAACTTTAATGTAGTTCAATTTTGTGCATAAACTGTATTTTGTTAGAACCCATAGTTTTTTGTGTATTTAGGGAAAACTGAGGGAAATTACATTTACCGGTAAAAGTGCCCCCCACACCCCGCTCACCCCCTATTAATGGGGACTTTTACTACGTTGTTTAGGACACTTTCCCCCATATTTCTGCCTAATTTCAAAACTACATGATTTTTTGTCCCATTTTTTCCTTTCTTGCCTGCAATATAATGTATTTTCCATTACATGTACTGTGCTTATACCGTGATCGGATTTTTAATAATTTCAACTTTAATGGTTGTGTGATGTTTCTCTACTTGTTTCATTATGTAAATACACAATATACAGCTTATGTACGAAGATAGAGCCCCTAAATATAGAGAAACTGCGATGTACGGTTTTCTTTCGAAATCTCGAAATTTGACCTAATTTTAAAATTGCTATAACTTTTGAAAATTTGAAGACAAAGTAACAAATGACTACTCATTTTCAAGATAATTTATTTATCTACAACTTATTTCATGAGAACATTGCTGTATACATAAGGGATGAAGCGCTAGAAGGCAAAGTGTGTCGAAAAGCGCGAGGCGAAAGAGCTTTTTTAAAAAAATTGTTATTTTTGCTGGCGGATATCTCGAAAACTATTGGGAATAGAAAGAAATGTGTAGAGTAAACTTGTAGGAAATTTTATCAGCTTGAATTTTGTATATAGCAACTTTTCCTCTACGATGCACCATTGTTTAAATATAAGCTAACATCCTAAAATAGGGACCTTCCGCGGGCCCTCCTGCCCCCCGCTCACCCCCCACCTTCGGGGACTTTTAGTATGTTGTTCGGGACACTCCCTCCGACAACTCTGCAAAATTTCAAAACTACACGATTTTTTTTTTCTATTTGGTGTTTTTCGACGTTTATTGACTGGACTATAATAGGGTGGCAATGAATTTCAGAACGTGTTCTTAATCCTTTAACTTTACTCCAGAACGTTTCATAAAATTCTGTTCAAAGCTTTTAGCCTGTTCATCTAATTTAATATTTCTTGAATTCAATTGTACATTGTATGAATTTACAAATAGCCTATTATTATTATTTATTACTGAACTAGCCCGATCACGAACTTTCAGGGACTTATATGTCATGTAGGCTATGTATATTTATGTATAAATAAACTTGTTCAATTTTAATTTTAAAATATATAGGCTATATTTTTTATAAGGTACAGAGCTTTTCAAATCAAAACCGCTGTAAATGCAGAATCCTCACAACACAACGGAATCATCAGTTGTGATACGAGACCCATGCTTATTTTCTTTTAATGGATTTGCCTAGTTTCCAATATCCCAATACTTTATCCCAGTTCCTCGAAGGAATTACGTTGCTGACATGATGGTGACCCACAGAAGTCTTATGAACTGCTAGATAGAGAATGGTGCATGCGTATACGATTTATTTCAATTCAGGGGTCGTGTTAATTATTAAAAAAGAAGAAAACGATAAAAATTGAACGATTTCCTTTCTCCAATGGATAAATACAATTACGATAATAAATAAAACCAATAATTTAATGATATTAAACACATAAAGGGGTAAAGTGTATCTAGATTACTATATTTTTCATGCATTTTGAGCAAGACATTTAATATTTTACATTTAACAATATATATGATTTTCATGTAGGATAAGTTGTTAACATGTAATGCATTCGCAAATGATTTTCAGTATGAATGGAATTTTGTAAAAGCAGCAGTCATATTTTCATTTATTAGCAGTACAGTAATCTAATCATAATAATGATTTTATCAGCTGCACTACTGTGATCCTAAAATGTACGCTTAAAAATGATTACAAATTCGCCAAAGTTTTACACAAACTTATCTAACATTCTCTTCAGCAACTATATGAAAAAGGCAAATATAATTCATATAAGACTGCTTTCTCTCTCCGTTGCCTGGAATTATTTATATATTACTGTATCTTGACACCTTCTTGTAATTCGAGGACATAATTTATAATAAGTGAAAATGCAAAATATAAGCAGATCTGAAGGTCTGAGATTGGCGTATAGCCTACGGAAGGACACTATCGAAGAAATGGCTAGGGATAAAAACAATATATATTTTTATTCCTGAAATTGTTCCAAGAAAAAATATAATAAAATAAACTCACATGTGGCAAAACCACATCCCCATTGGATTAATATTGAATCTCTTTAACTAAAAACACCAGTGGGCTCTACGTTTGAAATAAATGACAAACATAACAGGTGGATAAAAGTCCTCATATATAACATAAACCATTACTCTATTAATCTTATATATTTGATTTTAATCAATTCTTTGAAATGGTGCTTTTATAGCATACATCAGTAACTATGAAAGTCTTTTACTATCCGTAGGCCTACATGAGACATGACCGGGATGAACGATATAGTGATATGCTTAGGTTTAGCGCAATTCGCATGGATTATTACCAAATCCCTCTAAATAATAACGATTATATAGTTCTTTCTCCAATTCTTCTAAAGCCTTGAAGATCTGAGATTGGCGTAGAGCCGAAGAAATGGCTGGGGATAAAAACAATATCATTTTATTCCTGAAATTGTTCCATCCAAGAAAAATATAAACGCGTTTGATAACCTAATAAAGGCACATAAAATTTCACTCTTGAAAAGTTTTCTGAGGAAGTTAAAGGTCATAGGCTAATAACCACTTACACATAAACGCAATTCCTTCCATTAATGTTCCATAAAAATAAATCCAATGCTCAGAGATAAATGCCACATATACAAACATTCGTACATATGCACTTGCACACTTATATTTTCTCCCCGAGAGAAATTAAATTTACGGACTTAACGGACTACTGCCTGAAATCCTAAGTACTAAATACCACTGCTTTACATCAATTAACTCCATGCAACTGATATCATCCAACCATTACCTCTTAGAAGTCCAAAAAAGAAATCCTATGCCTACACTGGCTGGTAGGTTCCTACCAATAATGACCAGGCCACATAAAACAAGAAAATACTCGTAAAACCGAAAACACAAATTACGATATAGAAATGTATACAAAATCTAAATATATAAAAAGATTGTTCATATGTAACACAAATATAAAAACAACTTCCACTGATGCACCTCATGGTAATCTTCATTCTAGAAAAAGTGGCTATTTGGCTATAAACTTTGGCTTTGTCCAACGATTATTAGGGCAAGCACTAAGAAATCCAAACAAAACTTGGATGAAAATTTATCTGGTGGTTCTGCACATTTATCAGAAAATTATATAGAAACATTTAAATCTCTTTAAATAAAATTTGGGTCCTCTAATGTGGATACCTGAAGGACAGCTGTAAAACTACTATCAGACTGGCAGTCCTGCAAAACCGGCAGTCCATAATAATTGTGAGCTCTGTGAGCCACCAACACAGATGTTGGAAGGTTTCACTCATAAATAATACTGTTCTAGACTCATAAAAATGTTTAAAGTAAGTAGAATGATTGCATACATATTTTAATATAGGCTATTTAAAATGACGCGTTCTAAAGTAATATTCTAAAATTATAAGCCTATAAAGTGAAAAAGGTTAGGAACGACTAGTGACATCTAGCAGTAATCCTCTTAAAACTACTAGCTAGACCAAGATTCCTACCTCAAGAATTGAAGGGGCCGGGAGAAGATAGTGCTAACTAACCTTAAATACTAATCAACGCCGAGAAAGCCTCAAGTCTTACGTAAACCTTAAATAGATATTGCATTTTTAAAGTTTGCTCAAATCTGAAAATCTTATTTTTATTTTTTTTTCTACACAATATTTTACTAAAATACATATTGACAGAATTAATCGATGCTCAGAAACATTGGAATAAATAGTGACTAAGAAAAAACATAAATAGTGACACAATCTCAACTTTTACAAAAAGAGGGTTAGCGCTATCTTCTCTGACTTCTTCAATTTATCATTTTACTTAAATTTATTTTCATCGTTATAAATTAGCAGTTAGCACGGGACAGTAATACAAAAGAGTTAAGACACTGGGAGATTTTTAATCGATCGTAGTATAAGCTCTACTTCTCAGCCTTTATATTTTAATGGTTTTATTCAGTTTTCTTTACCACGGTTACTGTACTAAAATCTGTAATTTATTCTATTGAATCTATTGTTACCATAATATTCGAATAGTGTATTACGTTTCATTTCATTCGTAAAATATGAGTAAAGGCAGCCGTATATTAGCGAAAATATGTATTTATTTCCAAAACGTGAAATTCATGGGATACTTACTGTTACAATATTTATGTTATATTATGATGAAAATGTCTCTGCAAATGGACTCCATGATTCTCTTCACAATAGATGGGTCGTTTGTACAGGTACTATTTTTAGAACTGAATAATATGTAAATACTAATGAATCCTATTTTAGTGGAAACAAAAAACGTAATGGGGATAGTTACATATGTGAAACATGCATTACTCAGCAAAATGAATAAATTACAAGTATAGATATATCACAACAGCTCTTGTTCATTTACTGGAAAACTCATACAAAATTCACATAACTATTAGTTAAGTACATAAGTTCCATTACGTTCATTAGTACGTGAGATCCACAATCCCGTTCCACAGCAATATAAATATAAATAAAATAATGACAATTTTGCTCATCGTACAATATTTTTATCACCATAATTTGTCCTTCTACATATATATTTCTGACTTTAAGTTTCCACTAAACTATTGATAGCTTTCTTTGATGTTTAAACAGGTTTTAACGGAGCGTTATGTTTTAAAATTGATCGAAATAGTGGGGCAAACCATTATTATTATAATTTACCGTCAATAATATCACAGATACCATCTTGTCTTCACACGAAACTCCAAGTTAGAAAAAAATGAACAATTCCAGTAGGCTACTCTGTGTAAAACAGAAGAATCCTATAGTTCCTAATAGTCCATTCGCCCGTCATAGGGCTTAAACTATTAAGGCTACATCACTTATATAACAGAAAACAATATGTTTAAATAACTGCTTTTGCAATGAAAATATATAGGAAAAAATATGAAGTCCAGACTTGTAAATCTGATGATTAACGAAATTTGAAAGTAATGGCATGAGCCGTTATAAAAAAGTGGACCGCAATTGTTATTTTCCACGCATCCATATTTTTTCTCGAAGGGTCATATCCAGGACCGGGTACTTATAAAGATCGTAATGATAATCACTTGTTAAATATGATACTTATTTTTGCAAATAAGCGCGAATTATCAGGTTCTGATTAATAATAAGTGGATTGAAATGGCGAAATGAGGTACCAAAAGCGAAAAATGAACATAATCCCGAATTTCCACTATCGTTCTATAGTGAATTTCACATTTTGTAGATTGTTTGTTGTACCAGAATTCTACTATTCTATTTTTAAAAAGTATTAGGCTATTTATTTAAAGTATTTTAGTAAAGTTTCCAGCTTTCATGTATGCGTAATTGAAGCAAAATCCCACGATCAATGCTTAAAGTGAAGCAAGTCATGTGATTACCTAACTTCAGATTTTTTTCTCTGTTCGTATTCCCCATTTTGTATTTAATGGTTTGCCGAATATAAATATAAACGAACATAAAACTGAAAAAGAACGGATTCGTTAGCGAGGACAGCTATATCCAGCTTCAAGGAAGGTTTCCGCTGCCTGAATCTGTTTGTGTAGCTTACTGCTGCTTTCAGTATAAATGGCTTACTTATACACAATACAAGACTCAAAGGGAAGGCATCGTGGTTTTGACATTCGTTTCTCTCCGGTCAACGTGCATGTATGTCGCAGACAGTTGAATCCGTGGTTTGTTGAAGAGAGATGGATCGTTACTGCAAGACTTTAGGTTTAGGGAACACTTTTTATTAGGTTTTCCCGACCATGATGAAAAGCACCACTTGTATTCGTCTGTTGCTCTAGACTCTTTGTGAAAACAGAAGAGAGAAAAAAGTACATGTTGCCTAGTAATCTGAAGACATGACATTTTAGTTGCTTCTAAATCTAATCAAACTGCGACTCTGCGAAGAAATAACGATTTCAATTTGAACAACAAGATTTCGCAATTTCAGAGAGACGTTCGTGCACTTCCAGCTTACAAGAAATAGACTCAAATCCTACAGGTACATTTAAATCTCTTGCTTAATAACATAAGAATCTCTCGATTTAAAGTAAGAAATATAACTTCGTTAGAAATCCAAGCTTGTTACAACGATTACTTTTAACGAGAATTTTCAGAAGGAGAGAATACTAATAAGTCAAACAAAAATATGTCATGAAAATATAGAAGGAACTCTGTACGCAGTAGATAGCAAGGAAAACTTAATAGGAAAAATCTAACTTTAGTTTTATTGTTTGGTTATGGCTTGGTAAAGAACTAATTTTGAAATCAAGCGTAAGTATTCAAGATTAGTAAAATAAATAAATACAATAAAGCAAGAAGGATTAGAAATAGGTTAAAAAAGAGAGATATACTAATCCAAACTTCACCTAGATTTTTCAAGACAGACTTTTAGAGTGGACAAACATAATAAGGAACCTGCTGAAAAATTATAAACCCTGATATAAACTGCGATTTCGAGGATAATGCCACTTGGATCTATAGTAACCAGCCAATGTAAGTTATGTCAAAGTACCTGCATGTACCTGCATGAATGATGTAATTTTAAAATTCTTACAGCACGAACCACCTTGCACAAAGCAGTTTAAACTCTGAACATCCGGCGGTCTCTTGAAAATTTACATTATCAAAAACCTTTTTTGAAAAATTATTAAAGTATTTCTTCCCGTGTTCCAAAACAAGATAAAAATTCTTGTAACATGAATGTCATTCGAACAAAAGCTCGTATTTAAAGTGAGAGAATATGGATGACACGCCTATACTACTAAACTTATACGTATATCCAAGAAGTATGAGAATAATAGCAATTGTAAATGTGCACTGTAGAACATGAACTTTACCGTTAGCGCTGAATTATACATCACGAGGAAGGCTCCTCCCATCGCTATAAACATGCCCAAGTCAGACTGGTGGGAAACTGAATGCTTATTCAACATTAATCGAGCTGATGGAGAAAATGCCGCTGGGACGATAAATGGGACAATTAAGACGAAGTTGATCGATCCCTAGACTCCCGACTCGATGTTCTCTGAATTGAGTGATTATAATTTAACAAATCTCTCCGCAGAGTCAACCTGACGCGTACGGTACCCAATGCCGCTTCGAAAGCTAATGGCTGCAGTGAACTTGAGAATTACATCAGTTTATGTCCAGACCCTGAGGAAAGTCTTACTTATCGTTTCTAGTATGCATAGACCATTAGTATTCGATCATATTAAAATACATTGTGTTCCTTCTAATTTCTCGTATTTATAGTCGTAAGGTTTGTTTTTTCGTCTGCATGGCGGATCCAAAACCATTTTTTCATAAAATTGACGCCTACTCAAAAATATAGGGATTAAAAAATATGTCATAATCGAGGACTTGAAATATCAAAGGTGCTAAAATGGGATTTTCGCTTTCATAAGTGCTATGCACCTTTCCATTAATTCTGCTGCATTTCTCAAATATATCAAGTTCTTACTTTTGATACATAGGTAGCATCTTTGATATTTCAAGGCCTCAATGGTGAGTTACTACTACTGAAGATATTGCAGATATCGAGGTATGGAAAAACACTTTTCTTAATGGACATGTGAAGTCAGAATGAAAAATTCAATGCCATAGCCGGGATTTGAACCAGGATCTTCGGCTCTCCGTGCCGATGCTCTAACCAACTGAGCTACCATGGCAACGTGCCGGCACCACATTAAATTCTCCAACTGACTCACAATCCCAGTATACCACCAGGCGTTCTCAATATGAGATACGGACCCAGTGGCGACTTACAACCTGTAAGTACTTAAGACCCGGGCTTTATAGTAAACCACTAGTAGGTCACAGTGGAAAGATAATTCTTTCACACTGGCCGTGTGTAGGCTAAGATGGACATGTGAAGTCAAAATGTGGTGCCGGCACGTTGCCATGGTAGCTCAGTTGGTTAGAGCATCGGCACGGAGAGCCGAAGATCCTGGTTCAAATCCCGGCTATGGCATTGAATTTTTCATTCTGACTTCACATGTCCATCTTAGCCTACACACGGCCAGTGTGATAGAATTGTCAATCCACTTTTCTTAATTTTTTAAATTATGTCTGTGTATATATCTGTTATAGTTAAAGATAACGCTGTAAATATCACATAAGGCTTGATTTGATTCTTTGTCCCGTAATGTAGTTTGTATTTATTAAAACAATAAAATGGTAATCTGAATTCTTCATTTTGATTCCCCCAAAAAAGAATGAAAAAGGGCCCTCAATCGTTTAAATATAAATTTAAATTTCCAAGCTACTAATTAAGTTATTATTAGTACTAAAAGAGTATATTTGTTCTATTAAAATGATTTCGCGGTCAGTTGCATTGTAGCCCTTCTCGACTTTCCACGGCTGTCATCTCCGACTACCGTTGGTGGTATACGAAAACGTAGTTTGGAGAGTTTCAGAGTACATGAAAATAGGTAATATTTTGGTAAAAGACATCTCCTTGTCAAAGCAACAGTTATTCAAATAGAAGGAAAAAGTATATGTGAGCGTCAGGCTAACACCTATTACGTTGATGCAAAATAATTTTATTACACCTGTAGGCCTATTGGTCATACAATTACTAGTAGGCCTACATCGACAAGAACGTATAGATGGAATATAAAATACAATATGCACATTCAAAATTATAGCATTTTAGTTGGTAGCCACAGTATTATATCGGTCTTGAAGTAAACCATGTATCAAACATCTATTCCTACTGTAAATATGGTGACTAAAAGCAAGTAATTATATCATAGACCAATAGATAGTAATTGATTCCGGTGAGAGAAGAATTAGACTACCCACAATACACCAGTAACATATTTAGTTTCTGTAGGCCTATTAGGAATTTGATGAATCTTTAACCTTCAAGCGTGATACGCGAGTATAGAATAATTTATGAACTTTACTTTCAGTCAAATCCTGTAATGAAATATAGAATGTATAATGAAGTTCAATAGACTATACCACGAATGCAAGTAGCAATAATTCATTTACATAAAATGCTTTCCATTTAGGATAATATAAATTAGTTGTTAAAGGAAAAAATACAAAATTATAATCCGAAGTATCCGTTTAGTATACAATTAGAGCATTATGTCTATACGATAACAAGTTCAGCCGACATAATTAGAGACAGCTATCTAAAATAGGGAAGCTTAGGCCTATAGGCATTTAAAGTAAATACTTCTGGAGATAAGAAAATAGGTGTTATGAAAATGTGGTTGTTGAAAGATGTAGAGAAAAGTTCATCAATATTATTGTTTCTTTTATTACGAAAACTCAAATCTCAAATTCAACAATACCTTAAAATTGTTGTATAAAATAATATTCTTACAGCATAATCTTGCTGTAATCTACATAAGATGTAGAGAAAAGTTCATCAATATTATTGTTTCTTTTATTACGAAAACTCAAATCTCAAATTCAACAATACCTTAAGATTGTTATATAAAATAATATTCTTACAGCATAATCTTGCTGTGTAAGCGGGTAAATTCTCTCGTGGACTTTCGCTTGCAACAAGGCCTACTTGGGGCCTTAATTCTGCTACTCTTAAAATAATTTACCATGGCGCCTTTGAACCACAAATCTTATATTGTGTGTCTGTGTATAGGGATGTTTTACAGAAACAATGGGTGCAGACGAAAATGAACTAGCTTCAAAGAGGACCCGTTCTAAAAATAGTTCGAGGATACCGAACCATTTCCACAGACGCGGCTCTGATGATTGCGGGCATAACACCTCTTTTCTTGACTGCCAAAGCTAAGGCAAAAATAACTGACATTAAGAAAGGACGAGAACCAATCGTACTACCACCAAATTGCAAAGTCGAGGAAATTGGCAAATACTTAGATTTTGGATACCCTGGTATCTTTCAGAATATTGTACAACTTGATTCATGTAACAGTGATCACCAGTATGATATATTCTCAGATGGATCACGCACAGAAGATCGGCAAATTCAGCATTCTTCAGTTGGTTGTGCTTTTGTTGTGTACCAAAGAAACAGTGAAGTTACTAATAAGGTATATAGACTAGCACCTATGTGTACAGTCTTCCAGGCTGAGTTGTTCGCTCTGAAGGAGGCAGTTCAGTGGTGCATTGAGAATAGGTGTAGTGGACGAATTCACAGTGACTCTCTGGCATCATTGAATGCAATTCAAGACAAGTATAATGGAAATCCAATTGCCATAGAAATCAGGCGTATCATTTCTTCCAATAATTTTCACATGTGTCTTACTTGGGTCAAAGGTCACTCTGGAGTGGAAGGAAATGAGAGAGTAGACGAACTCGCGAAGGCTGCAGCTACATCAGACTTGGACTACAGTTACGCTGCCTGTCCTATATCTTTTTTCAAGAAAACTATAAACACAAAAATACTAAAAGAGTGGAATTTGTTGTGGATCAACAGTAAGAAAGGAGTCATCACAAGAAATCTGTTCTTTCCAACTATAGAAGACAGGAAACAAGCAAAATTCTTTGAAATGAACTACGTTCTAACTCAGTTCGTGTCTGGACATGGGAAATTCGGTAGTTACTTTTCTAGATTTCATATACCATCGCCTTCTGGATACTTGTGCTCCTGCAAAGAAGAACAGCAAACAATAGTTCATCTTCTGTCCGATTGTCCTATTTATCTGCAGAAGCGAATCTACTTCACCTCTCATCTAGATTCGTGTGGACTTCAATACAACACACCACTAAATGGAATTTTTAGACGGAAATGTTGTGCATCTTCCTTTCTCAGTTTCATCTTTCACATTTTTAAAACTCTTTGACTGTAATCGTAACATTATGTGTTCTTTTGATGATTATGTATCACAAATCTAACAGGTTAATTATCCATGTATGTATTTAAGCTTATGAAATCAATCTAGATTACAACATACAGCCCTAGCATACCTATTGATGAAATAGGGCTCCTTTGTAATGGAGAATAATAATAATAATAATAATAATAATAATAATAATAATAATAATATATGAATTCAACAGTTTTTTGGTAAATCTTAATTTAAAAATACTTATCATTAACTTTGTTAAGCTTAATTTAATCTGAATTTAAAATTTATTTAATCTTTAATCTTAATTTAAAAATACTTTATTGTGTGAAGCTTACCTTAAACGAAACTGAATCTTCATCTAGCTGATCTTTCGATGACCCAGTGTTTTCTGCTGAAAAAAAAAAATTAAGTAGCCTATAGCATAATCCAACATGACTTAGTATTCCGTTTACTCGAACAAGAAGTTAAAACCCTGGTTCATAATCTATTGTGAAATGTTAAAAATATACAGTAGGTATCATTAACCTTCAATATAAATATTTTAAAAACGGATTTAAAACTTCAGGATATGTGAATGTGTCACATTAGATTTATAATGCATAAGCATATTTGCATTATAGTAGATTTTAAATATGTATGTTCTGTCTGTTTGATTTCAGTTCATTTCATTTTATCCAATTGTTCAGCTAAGTTTACATATTACACTGTACAATTCATTAATAAGTGTTATTTGACAATGTGCAATACACGGGGGCCTTCCTTGAGGAATTACTACTTATTGCGACGTGTGTCACATTAGGAAAACTGTTTTGTATCCTGTAAAGGAAATCTGTCTAGGCAGGAATTGAACCCGGGTTTCCCATTGGCATGCTGGCAGCGAGGCTACTCAGGTTCCCAAGAACATATCCAACCCATTCAAAACATTCTTCCATACACCTCGCTACTGGAATTAGAACATCTACTTTTATTTGCCAATAACCCATATATCTCGACCATGGGCCATACTCCAAGTCCCAACCACTTTTCGGCGCTTTTGTTCTATGCTCCATTTTCCGTTCTTGTATTCACTAAACCAATGGTGAAATATATGAGCTGGGTGTTTTCTTCAGCACTAGTACGTTTTCTATAGGTTCAGTCATCTTTTCAACTATTAACTAATAAACTAAGTCACATGCAACCAAGAACTCAAAAGCTCATCTCAGCATCGATAAGCAATGTCCATAATTTCTGCCCCATGTTTTTTCTAACCGAGCTGCTCGCCATTTCGTTATGCTGAAACTTAGTCTAAACATTGTCCTCCTGGAGTATTCCTGTTTTCCTCAGGGGTTTCCCAACAATATATTGTACGAGGGACGTCCAGTAAGTAAAGAACGGTTTGGCATAACTAAGTAATAACGAGAGATATCAACACAAAACTTTGTGCAAATAAAGATACAGTACCTTAATTTATTTCTCAAGGTAATCGCCATTGCTGTCAAGGCATTTATTGTGACGTGGTACCAGTTTTTCAATACCGATGTTATACTCATCTTCCTGAGCCAGGATGTCACAGCCGCTTTGAGGTCTTCATCGGTCGGGAACTCTTTTTCCACCCAAAAAGTCCTTTAGTTTCGGAAACAAGTCAAAAACGCTGAGTTCGCTCTAAGCAAAATGTCCAAAAATGTCGCATTTAAACGTTGAAGTTGTGCCTGTGTTGGAGCAGCCGAATGAGGCCGAGCGTTGTCGTGAATCAAAAAGACCTTTTCAGACAATTTTCCACGTCTCTTGTTTTGGATAGCGCGTCGTAGTCGTTGAAGAGTTGCATAATAGGCCTCTGCGTTTATTCCTTGTCTTTTTATGTTCATAAAACAGAGCCATATTGACTTTTTTTTTATTTCCTTGTCTTCTTGGCAGAAACTCCAGGCTCAGGTCTTTGGCGGTAGAAGAGTATAACATCGGCACGGAAAAACTGGTACGACGTTTACAATAAATGCCGTGATAGCAATAGCGATTACGTTGAGAAATAGAATAAGATACAGCCTGTGCATTTAGACGTGAGCACTTGCATGCGCCGCAGAGATAGGGCGGGACGGAAGGGAAGTGTGTTGCTATATGAATCACGTGATGACTGATACCACTGCGCATTTACAGTGCTCACGTCTAAATGCACGGACAGTACTGCATCTTTGTAAATAAAGTTTAGTGTTGATATATTTCGTTACTATTTAGTTATTCCAAATCGTTCTTTACTTTCTGAACGAAACTCGTAGCACGGTACTCTGCTAGTTCGAATTTTCCTGTCTAACTAATCCTGGACAAACGATGCGATACAAACGTTGAATTTTATTATTATGAAGTTTTTTCTGCATCCCGCTTTAAATAGATTTTTTAAAATGTAATGTTTCAATTATCCTGCTAAAAGTAATAACCATGTTTCGCAGCCACAGAGAACTAAATGGTAGTATGGCTTTTTACAAGCTTTTTTTCATTCTGCTTGTTACGGCCGGGCTACAATGAATTACTACATTACATTATATTATTCTATTTACTATGGTTATATATATAGCACCATTCTTTGTGAAGGTGGATTATTTGTTCCTTTAAATGTTGTAATTAAAAAAAATGTATACTGCTCGTGAATTTAATACAGTTTCTGGTATATTGTGTCGTAAGTTGGTTTTTGATCGCTGTTTCATTGCCTTGCCTTTAATGTGTTTTTCACATAATCTAATAATTTGCAATTAAACATTTTGTGCTGTATTGTTTGTTCAACTGATAGAATTGGCATACTGAATTTTCTACAATTTTATATTTATTACGGCAAGAATTATTGCATTTACCATGACATGTTATAATTGTTATAATTCTGTGGCTTGGTTCTAATATGTCATAATGTCATAAAACTTGCTTTTGAGATAACTGACTTTAAAGCTTTTATAGAAGTGACATTTTTTGCTGAGAATTTCCGACATTGGCCTCTAAGGTTTCTGTATTATGTCTACTAATAGCAACAGACATTGACACTTTTAGTAAACGAAAGATAAAGACTAGGCAAGCTTCATAATGCTTCAATCACACTTTTGCAAGAAATTGACATTGGCTCTTTTAGAACCAAACCACAGAATTTTATACTTGGGGAAATGGTTTGGTGAATGCTCCTGTCACAGTTTGATCCCATTCATTTACCATTTTACAATATTATGTTCACCTGGCACGGCACTTTTTGGTACCCTGTTGTAGCACTCATCACATTCCTTGGCTAGTTAGCCTACGAGTTTAGTATGGCAGTATGATTGTTCTATATAATGTTTAAGTTCAAATTCTTGTACAGAAACTAAGACGAGTTTCTTGAATTAACATAAGGTAAATGTTATTATGTACCGGCACTTTTAGAGAGTGAACTATTAAGAAATCTGCATGGAGAAACTGTAAGCATGCTAGTAAGTTAGGTAGCTACACGGCAGGAGTAGCAAAGAGCACGAGGAAGCGACATTTTTCACTCGACAGGCGCTGAGTACGTATAACGTATTCTGGAGGAGCCTAGCATTAAGAGCTCCACAGGGATCATGATTCCGTGAGTGCCAGAGTGTGACGAGGTGGCAGGGGGAATAGGGAAATAGAAACAACATTTGTTTCCACAACTTGACAGGAAATCACAAACTGTAATTCTTCGGCACACTTCCCTATTCCGGAGACAATATCCGTTGACAGATTTTTATTTTGTGGCCTATATTTGAGCATCCTTTTTATCAGAATTGAAAGCTTCCAGAAAAGAAATCTTTCAGGATGAAACAATACTAGAAATTATAACATTTTCTTCGAAACACACCATCCGTCCAAAGTACCAGACTACTGTTTGTTCATAGGCCTATATATATATATATATATATATATATATATATATATGTGTGTGTGTTTATTTACAGATATGGCTATATACATATAATAACTTGTCCTGCCAGACTTGACTGATTCATCATCCCCTCAAACCGCAGAAGCTGCAAATATTAAATTTGATCAGTAGTTTTATTTCATAATGAAGAGACTCGTTAAGAAGGGATTTAAAAAAATTGAACCCCTTAAGGGGTCATAAGGGTTTAAAAGGTAGTATGGAAAAATATTATTTAAATATGTTCTATTTTCATAAACTTGGACGTCGTTTTTCATTTGCCTGCTTTACATTTCTTCGAAAGACTAGCTTTATTGATATGCTTACGGATGAGGTAACTGAATTCTCTGTTCACTGCAATAGAAACCAGTTGATAGGGTAGGCAATGTGCACAAGCAATGTAACAATAACAACTTGGTAAGATTTCTCCAAAATATAAACAATTATACCTCTATTTTTTAAATTAACGCCTAAGGGAGAGAAAACGGGGTGTAAAGGTTTGTAACTGGAAAAAAAAAAAATTGGTCGGAATTTCTTTAAATTTAGCACAAATTACTTTACAATGCAAGTATTTAAATATGCAATTAAGAATTTCTCAAAATTCAACCCTTAAGTTCAAAGTTTATATTACGGAGAAACATTAAAATATTCTTACATTTTCTCATTTATAACATTTCTAAGCAACTAAAAAAATAATAAATACCAAGGACTGGAGTACCAAAGAGATTTATTTCTACCAAATTACGAAATTCAAGCAATCGAAGACGCGGACAATATATAGTATTGTAACAAGAGAACGTAAATTTGTATTTGAAAATAAATATACTGAAATGTTGACTGATAGGCCTACTCATGATCGGCCTTTTTAACATATTTTGTCTGATGTTTAAATATACATACAGGAAAAGTCCAAATAAAGTAGAAGAATTACATAACAATGGATATTATAATATCGTGCAACAGGCCTACAACGTCAAGAATGTCTTTATTACCATTGTAAGCAAGCTGCATACGACTGTTTTTGTTCGACCATAATTAAATTTTTAAATTTTTAATTATGGTCGAACAAAAATAGTCGGTGATCTCGGCAATCAGCTATTAATAGGTTCTCGTCTTTTGTGATAGATGATAGATGATCCCATGGGGGGAACTGGAAGCATCTCTTGGCGTCTTAACCCCAAACCAACAAAATACGAAATTAACTCTGTTTAGTATAATATTGAAATTACACGAACAGAATTTATTTTATTTTAAATACAGATTGTTTATTACGCAATTTGATTTGCTGTTCTCAAGGCATCTAATGTACGATGTTAATCATTACCAGAACAGTGTAATAATGAAATCCTGTACTATAATGGGTATCGTTACGATATTGCCACGTCCCATGTAATAAGCGTACGGTCGAGTGTATTACATTCTAGTCAAGTTCATACAGGTATGTTACGGTGAAGTTCATTAAGTCAATACAATAACTATACCTGATGTTTTCTCTGTGTTTCGTATTGTTTCATTTATTTTTATTTTATCTTTCTTACCATTGCCTTTCATTCGTCCTACTTACCATGTTGAATTTTCATGATTATAGTTTAATATAGTTTTTAAATATAGTTTTCATTAACATAATTTACATTTATACAATAAAATCATATATTGTCCACCGCTGTGGCTCAGGGGATGCGTCCAATCCTCTCACGCAGCGGGCCCGGGTTCGATTCCTGGTCGGGACAAGTTACCTAGGTGAGGTTTTTTCCGGGGTTTTCCCTCACCTATGAGACAAATGTCAGGCAACTTTAGGCCCTTGTGGTCCCCGGATATCATCTGGCCGTCATTATCATGTTCATCCTCATCCTCGCCTTGTTCTGAGTGAGTGAGTGTGTGTGTGAATGGTGTGTATCGTCCTATGTGTTCGTGTTGTCTCGGAGGTGGCCCCGGCATTGGGCTGATCACTCATCCGGGGAGGCCCTCCATGTCCTTGTCTGGTCAAAAAAGTATGTATGTGATCCAAAGGTAATCCCTCTCCCGACAGGTCGCGGCCCTGTAAGGCCAGGGCGGCTTGGGTCGCTTAAATCCTAAAAAAAGGGAGAGGTAAAACTACGAAAAAGAAAGAAAAAGAAATCATATATTGCTCATTTATTCTTAATTAGATTATTTGGTAACGTCATCACCTCTGGGTAGTAGAAGAGAAGGCTTTGTGGCCTTAACTACACCAGAGGGAAATGTAAATAAATAAAGCACAACATAATACATTTTGTATGAAAAATATACATGAATACGCTGAGTAGCTTGCAAGTGCAGAACATATTTCCATGTAGTAAAATTCATCCATGGAAGATTGCGTACACGGATTCGGGCTGTCAGGAAAGTAGTTTTCCTCATGGGATGTATGCTTCAATAGCACAAGTACTTTCCCAGTGTTTCTTTCGTAACTGCGGCCACGGGGAATTTACATCACACGTGAGCCATTTTTCTACAACTCTGAGCTTATATAAAGTTCAGAATGTTAAAGAATAGTTCGTTGTCAAGGGAACGAATTTACAGATGCAGCCTACTTCCAATAATGCAGGAAACCTTTTCTTATCCTATGTTCAAACAAGTGGATGCTATATCGAGTTTTGTGTCCCTGTTTGTGTATAGTTGGTGCAATTTTAAGAAGACCTAGACCAAAACCATCGTCTACCTACAAATGATTATCATAGCATTGTTCCCTAATCCGAAAATCTGCACCAACAACGACACCGACACCGACAAAGAACAGGTGCTCTTCTAGTCGCGTGGATTTCCGCAGTGTTGCTACTGTCATTCACTACTTCTTAAGTGAAGTAAACGTGCTGTGGTACGTACTTGACAACATTGTACTGGACTGCAGACAAGTGCGAATACGCCTATTTACTATTCTATTCACTGAATGACGGGTCGAAGAGGATTAGGGTGGCAGCAGGTAGGGGCAGTTCTTGGAAAAAGAGTCTTTTAAGAAATGGCATCCACAATATGCGTTTGTTTATGTCTTGTAAATATGACTATGAGTTAATATAACATTTTTATAAGAGCTGAAGTTTCTTTACATTAATACTAGCCAAAATCATAAGATGACATGATGATGGTTATGCTTTATGTTATCCGTTATTAAAGCGAAGCGTAAATAAATATGCACTGACAATATATTTGCTGCTAATAGTTTCAAAATTTATAGATGAGTAATTTAGAATAATATTTATTTATATTTCCATCTGGTGTAGTTAAGGCCTTCAGGCCTTCTCTTTCACTAACCAGATGTGGATACATTCAAACCTTACCAAATAATCTAATTAAGAATAAAAAAAAGATAAACATGATTATATTATATAAATGTAGCCTAAATTAGCCTATGTTAGTGAAAACTATAATTAAAACTATATTCAACTATATCTTAATAATGAAAATTCAACATTTTATGTAGAACAAATTAGAAAGAAAATAATAATAGTCGGTAAAAAAAAGAAGAATAAATAAAAATAAATGAAACTTATACAAAAGCAACAATTTTAACATGAAATTACTGAAGGATCTTGAATGTTTCACTTTTCTATTGGGTCAGTACTTGGAATAAATATGTTTATTAATAGTCCTTTCATATTATTTATACGAGAGATAGAGCATAAGGCGATGGGCCCTGAGATGTTGTATGTCACGGGAGAGAATGGCATCTCTAGTATATGCACACAGATCATTTAGTAGCATTGTGATGTACGGTTATACGAGTAGGGGCGATGGTAATTCAGTTGTTAGTCGACCACCGTACAGAATGAATATGACACGATGTGAACAACATTCTACGTCAAAATACTGTAGTCACTATCTGGGGAGAATTGCCAGAGAATCACAAGGAGCTGATGAAAGGTTTAGGGAATAATGAGCATCCGTACTGAACTTTAAGGGATCATGGAGTGGGTATGTGTGCTTTCATGCTTTCACCTACTACAATACATTGATGATGCTGTCGCGTATGCATGTTTATGGGTGACTGCTCTCTTACTCTGTCCTACATCTAGTACCCACAATCTGCATCATACATACATTCTTTCATTCGTATATTTCAGCATTTTAAAATAGTAACACATTTTCAAAATAAAAAATAGTTGCCATGACTTATGCATCATACCTGGTTTTAACATTTCTGCTGATGGTTTTTACTTGTCATCAGTACTCATAGGCCTAAATGTTATTGTCCAACGTTTTAATGTAAAGAACATACTTTTCAGAATACAATAAATATAAATGTCAAAATGTACACATTTTCTATAGAACTACTGTCAAGAAATCTGAATTTGGATAACACTTGTCTTATAATGACTTTTGAATGAGAAATTTAATGTCTCACAACATAAAATTTTCGCAGCATTACCAATTTCTGGCGGAAAGTCTCTCTTCATTGGAATATCCTTATTATGTAATGTTTCAAATGAAAATTCTAATCATACTGGAGATTTAAATTAACTTTTCATACATTTTAAAAATCTGCAGAGCATCCATAGTTTGACCGTTATTTATATGAATAGTGTCTGGGGTTACTTACATATAAATAGCAATTCTAAGCCATAGGTAACATAAACAAAACGATGAGGTTAGTGGATTATGAAAATACGAGGGTAAGTCGATAAGTATCCGCACTCTCTTTTTTTAAATTTATTGCAACAACAATACTAAATTTTCAAATACATTGCTTCTCAATGAACTTGATCCATCGTTGCACAAGCTTCCTGATACCCTCAGAAAAAAGTTTTATTTTCGGCTGAGTAGCCTATGCATCGCTACCTTTAGTTCTTGGTCTGGTGAATCGACGCCCCTTAAGGCATCTTTAAGTGGGCCAAAAAGATGGAAATCCTAAGAGGCGAGATCGGGACTGTACGCATGATGCTCAAATACCTCAAAATCCAGTTCGCAATAGATTGAGCAGTGTTTGCGGCAGTATGTGGGCACGCATTGCCATGCAACAACATATATATAGGCCTCGACGTTTGGTTAGAATTGCACGCTTCAGCCCATTGTTCAACATCTCACTGTAACGTGCAATATTTATTGTTGAGCCCTTCTTCAAGTAATGTTGCAGTATTGGCCCTTGTGTGTCCCAGAAAAGTGTGGGCATCACTTTTCCTGCGGAGGGTTGACTATTGAATTTTTTCACTGAAGATGCAGGGTGTTTCCATTCCATGCTTTGGCGTTTTCTTTCAGGCTCAAAGTGATGGATCTACATTTAGTCTCCAGTGACTATTCCTTTTTAAGAAAAGCGTCACTTTCGGATCACTGCACGCTGTTTTTCTTTGGTGCAAACGCAGAGCGGTGCAACCATGTTTAATATGCAACAGCGCAACACTTAGTGGAGTAATAACGGTCAAACATTCTACAAGCAGAGACAAATGAACAAGACGTCGACGTGCGTGAGCACAAAGCGGATACTTATTGACTTATCGTCGTATGTACAGTATAATAGCATAATTTGACATTCTTCTTAAACCTCATTCAATACAAAGCAATTATTATAGGCTAAGTTTAGTTTGCGTTTCTTTGTTTTAAGTTATCAACCTACAGAAACTATTACAACATAGGCCATAAAATGTACGGAAGAATTTAAAAAAAATTATATTGTTAACAATGAGAATGAAAATGTGCAGAACTATCAAATATGCGTATGGGTTGCTAAATATAAGAATCCGAACTATATAGGAAAGGGAGTATGCTATGGAATTGGTTAATGTATAATCACGTGGTCAGATTAGGGCAGAGACAGTCCTAGATCCTCAGGTGTCGTGGCTATCCTGGTAACCTCCAGGGGATATACCAGATCACGAGGTCAATTACCTTAATTGCAAATAGGTTCAGATGACGCAACCGCATGTCTGTGTATATATCATTAATATATACAAGCAGACCGATTCATCCCATCACTTTGACGATTAACTGCACCTCACATTGAAGGTTAGTGTCTAGGGTCTATATTTATAACAAAAACTTCCTAATTTTATCCAGAACAAGGGTCCTTCAATATTCACACTAAATCCTTGAAAATTATTTATTGATACATTGATTAACTACATCTCATATTGAAGGTTAGTGTCTAGGGTCTATATTTATAACAAAAACTTCCTAATTTTATCCAGAACAAGGACCCTTCAATATCCACACCAAATCCTTGAAAATGATTTATTGATATATTGATTAACTACATCTCACATTGAAGGTTAGTGTCTAGGGTCTATATTTATAACAAAAACTTCCTAATTTTATCCAGAACAAGGACCCTTCAATATCCACACCAAATCCTTGAAAATGATTTATTGATATATTGATTAACTACATCTCACATTGAAGGTTAGTGTCTAGGGTCTATATTTATAACAAAAACTTCCTAATTTTATCCAGAACAAGGACCCTTCAATATTCACACTAAAGCCTTGAAAACTATTTATTGATATATTGAAGTCACTGGAATACAGTATAAAAATTGGGGGGTGCAATGGGACCTCAATGTAAATTTATACAATGATTCTTTTATAAGAATTCCTTATACTTCAGATTGTTTTCTAGATGTGCCCTGAATTCACAGCGGTTAGGAACCAGCACAGAGATTCTCGAACTATGGTTTGCGTACGTCTGGGGTACATGTGGAACTCTCAAGAGCTAGAGTAAAATTTCAATGATACTTGGCAAATTGAGAAATGACCAAAGGGTACGTAGAAACTCTCAGGAGAAAAATTACGTAATCAGTGATCAACTTGTATGTCAGTGATGCGGAATTATTTCGCTTCGTTAAAACTAATTAGATGTAAAGTAATATAAAATAAAAAACAATAAATATTAAGACATAGAAATGCTCTTTTACCAAAACAAAAAGTGAATTTTTCGTAAATAGAGAGATCAAAGAAAATTAAAGCGAACCCATGGCTATCTTCAGCAAGCATATGAAAAGGGACCTATTCGAACAGGGAAAACATAACTCATCCGGTTGGAATCCCGAGAAATTGTCATAAATAATGAAAATAGCTACACTGATAAAGTTGAGGATAAATATTTACATAATTAAATATTTGAATGTCTAAATCTGTACTTAAATTTTCAGTTGTTACCACGAAATAAGAAAGAATGAAGTATCTTTTTCGGATAAATATATAGTTCTTTTTAGTATGAAATATTTCGATGGATTTAATAGTACAATTTTAATTAATCTCTCAGTAAAATACTTGTCCGACAACAATATTTAAAAAAAAATTAACGTTAGATGTTTATTTTTAAAATAATAGATGGAACTGAATTACGATCAAGATGGTGAAAACTAACAAATCAGTGAAGAGGAGAAGTGTTAAGTCACAATACATAGGCTATTATGAACCAAGTTGTTGGTGGAAAGCCATAGCCTACCTTTGAAAAAGTGAATGATGAAATTGAGAATGTAAATAGTAGACTATATTGCGTGCGTTACAGAAGAGGTAAGTTCATCATTGGAGAATCGAGGTATTCTAATGCATTTAACACATGTGTATTAAGATATTCTAATTGAGTGAGGGGTCAAACTTTGATTCACCTCTGTAGCGAGAATTCTAATACTGTTACAAATCTCCAATGATCATCATCAATCTGATCTAGCAATGTAATGCTGAACGATTGAAAATAAATTAAAAAAAGGTATTCTAATGCATTTAACACATGTGTATTGCATACTCTTTTATAAGATAGTAATTTAGCGAATGACAAAAGCGAAAAGTCGCTAACAACAGCTGTGCTGATATTGCAAGACCTACCAACGGTAAAATGTATACAATTTTAATATTGGGACGATCAATAGATCGATTATTATGCGCAGGGCACAAGTCGTCGCTTCATTACTTAGCTGCTGGGAATTAAATCGTTAAGTTAGTTTTAAGAAAAGTAACATAAAGGAAGTAAAGACATAGCTAATTGAAATTTATAAAATTCAACTAGCAAAATATTATATTCTGTGTTTGGAATGATAATATATATATCGAAAGTTAGAGGTTTTGATATAAATCAAGCATTTATGTATCAGTAGATTAGGCACTGGGTACAGGGAGTTTCTAGTTCCCACTATAATAGCATGAATGGGAGATAGATGAAAGCATGCTATAGTAAAGATAATAACAATGCACCACACGTGGATGAAATTTTCTCCACGTTATTCAAACACAATGGCATAATAACAATATTGGAGCAGAGAAGAACACAAATGTCCAAAAAACTGGAATAATGCTAAGTATTAGTCTACGTGGGGTAGGCCCTACACCGTAGCGTAGTGGATGAAGGTCGCAGGTTCGATCCCCGATGAGGTTGTTGGAGTTTTTCAATTGGCCTAATCCTTTTGGTGCACTATAGCCCTGGGGTCGACTCAGCCTCTAATAGAAATGAGTACTAGGAGCGATCCTGGGGGTAAAAGCGGCCGGTGCGTAGGCTGACAACCTTACCACCTTCAAGTGCGTAATGTCTAAAAATCTGGGAGTCTCAACTCCTGGAACTTTCTGAGCCTCCATGGCCTGTACAGGGAATATTTTACCTTTTTTTTTTTAATAGTCTACGTACTCCATAAGGAAAGAAACAATACCATTCGTGGACACTTCAGGTAAATCTCATTACTCCAGGTTCACAAGAATAATGCCATGAGTAGGAAAAGTCTTGTGTGGATTTTGGGGTGGCAGATCCACATCTGGTCGATTTTCCCATAAAGAACAGTAAACTTATGGAAAATGACATTGTGAATACAGCACTGTACTACATTATTCATTGATTTCAAACAGTGTTTATGAAAGTGTTGTGAGATCTCAGTTGTATGCCATAATGCTGGAGGTTGGTAGGTTGGGAAAGAAGCCAAAAGAGCTTCTTTAATTTAGTAAAGATGATATTTAAAGATAAATCTAAATTAAATACACAAAGTATTATAAATAGTCCCTGAAGCTTTTAAATGAATAAAATCCTTTACTTCAGAATTACTTCGAGAAGCTTCAGTGGAAGGAAACTGATAATTCTTGGAAACTTGTTGTGTACTTGCATGAGCTTACTGTAGTGTGTAAGAGGCCGCAGCCGGAAAGTATTGGTGGCGGATCAATACCCCAGCCTATATGCAAGGAGGCTTAGGCCTCTAGCTCAGAGACGGAGAGGTCAGACAAGGGACACTACACCACAGTCTGCTACAGAGAACTAACCCTCGATCAACAAACCCATCCACAGATGTCTGGGAAGGATGCACCTTACAAAGTGAATCCAGTAACTGAAAATATCCTGCTTTTCTACTTGTTCTTAGTATTATTATAATCATTTGGCCTGTTAATTCCATAATGATGAGAGAGAAGATGATTCGATTTACAAATACCCGTCTGTCTGGAAGAGGTTGAACAAGATACCACTTTTATTGATGATTGTTGTAGACATAATTAATTCATAAATTAATTTAATTTCTTGTATTTTATTTTATTTAAAGTTCACTATACTAAAAAATTACAGAATAGACTCTATGACATAAAATAAAGAACAACATTAAGAAACAGGCCTATATAAAAGAATACTAAGAACAAATCAATTGTCAGTTAAACACTTACAATAATTTACGGATGAAAGAAAATTAACGAATAAAAGATCAGTAATTGGATTGTCTTTTGAGTTTAAGACTGCATGTGTAAATTTTGTAAATAATCCTGTTAGAGGCTGTTTTGAATTGAAAGCGATCCATTTCAAATTCATTACTTTCAATACATTCATTATTATACCAAATGCATAGGCCTAACCTTAAAAGGGGAGAATTCCTATAATAGTTGTAATAGCTGCATAATGTATTGGCCTATAAAATGTTCTGTAATGCCTACAGTTTATAGAAGGAGAATACAGGTTTAACTTAACTTCTTTGTGATATTAATTTACACAGTTCACCAGGATAAAATTATACATTAATTTTGTGTCTAACAACTAGTGAATCAATACTGAATATAGTAGAATAACATAGAATAGGGAACATTGCTGTATTTTCTTAAATAATAGGCCTATCCGAAGCTTCTACAAAATGGGAATTTAAAAATAAGTTAATATTTGATATGATGGTTTACCACCAACTGCAGTAATATAACCTAAACTAAACTAAACTCCGCGGCGCTACATCCCTGAAGGGACCTATCACCCAACCGCTGCGTCATCTACCATATACAGATGGTAGAATTGGGGGCATGTGGTCAGCATGCCGACACCCACGATCGTTACTGGTGGTTTCCACGATCGGAGTCGCTACTTCTCAATTAAGTTGCTCCTGAATTTGAATCACGAGGCTGAGTGCACCCCGTTCCGGACATTCTTACCTCAGAAAAATCCGAGGAGGTACCGGGGATCGAACCTGTTCCGACGGATATGTAGTCAGCGACTCTAACCACAAGACCACGCGGTAAATGTTATTACCTAGATCTCGCAATTTAAAATAATATTTTCAAAGTATCAGTACTTTAACAATTAATTGCATTTATAAAAATAAAGCAGAGAATCTTGTAGAATTTGATACCATTTTAGAACGTGATTATAAAAATTCACGGTACTTGTAACGATAGCACCTAGATCTTTAACTGAATCAAACATTTTCAGTAATGCTCCGCCCATAGAATAACAATAATAAATTAATGTCACTACAGTCTACGCTCTTCAGCATCCTAGACCTCAAGTTTGATCTGGATTCTGTACCAATTTGGACTTCTTGCAACGACAGGCCAATTTTGTGCTCCACGTAGAAAAACTCAGAGAGATAAAGACAGCAGTTACCATGAAAGATCTGCCTCGAACTAACCCAATTATCAAAAGAAGACTAAAGGAATCCTTAGCGTAAGAGTCCACTTACTAAAAGTTATTGTATTGAGTAATTAATTTGAAATTGATTCATGAACATGCAACAGGAAATAAATACAGTACGCTATTTTATGACAAGGAGATATAGGATGGAAATTTAGAAAATACGTGCATGTTTTGGACCAAAAGTTCGAATTGCGTGTATGAAATGCTCCAAACTGAGCGTTCACATAATTAGTAATCCTTAACCGCTGACGTCTGACCACTCTAAGAAAGTAACCTGAAGTAAACAAAAACCAGTATGTTTGTCTCACTCTTAAGTCATACGAGTAATGTGCCAAAGTGAGACAAACATACTGGTTTTTGTTTACTTCAGGTTTCTTTCTTAGACCGGTCAGACTTGAGAGTTATCTACCCCGAAGAGAGAAAGACAAGGTTCCCCGAAGAGAGAAAGACAGGTTCACCGACGAATTTCTGAGTTAGATGATTGTAAGCTCTATTTCGGTTTGGACTCTACTCAACGCTATTTTAAATCGAAGCTGGACAGAATTGATCCGCGAGTATAAGTTGAGCATCAATGTGAAACACCTTTTCGTTGACTTCTGTACACTGACACTGAAACTAGGTTCTCATTTTACAACATTAAACATGATAGTGATGGCATATCACCAAAATATAATTATCATGCCACTAACAATCATAAGTTCAGGACAAGTAACAAGCAGCATTACTAATAATCAGGCTTTAAAACTTAGTGCCCGATCGAATATGTTAACAGCAACTGTACTGTACAGACTTTGCTCGGCGTATGCCCTAGCTACCATATGCTAGTTCACGTGATAGTAAACAAAAGCGAAATACAGATATAGGAAGACCACAAAATAACTTCTCATTATCTAAACTCACATTACAAGCATGCAAAACGATACTTTCTCCTGTTTGTGTATAATAAATAGCCCCTCCCAAATGTTTCAATATATGTTTGCGTTTTAGAATACTTTACTTTCGGCATGCCGAACACGTATTATAAATTTAAACACGCACAATGACAAGGTACACTGTTGACCAATTTGAGAGGCGCATTCACTTCTCAGTACTACTATCAATGACTGTCTTATCAGCCTATGCAATCAACCCCCACCCCCTATACTCAGGTTGTTGGTAACCGGAATCAACTCCCTCTGTGGGTTCGGGCACTAAGTTTTAAAGCCTGCTAATAATACTTGTAATATTATACATTACTGAGAAAAGTCCTCACTAAAAATCCTAAATATGCTGTACAGCAAGGTTTATGATTATGAACATGTGCAAAAGACGTACACTTGACACAAAATTCCAGCCCTATTTAAACCTCACACAATGAATAACGGCCTGTACCTATAGCCTGCCACTGTTCACTTCGCTGGTTGTGTGGAAATAGTGAATTGACAGTGTAGTATATCATCTAACATAATGAAATTAAGTAAGGGAAATGCACAATTTTGACGACGATTATATATAATTAATGGATCTGGAAGACACAGACAACATCAATCTAAGATAAATGCAAGAAGTTTAATCAGAGAAAGAACAAGTTAATGACGATGGATTCAGATTGAAATATCGTTTATAAAGAAGTGATCCTACTCCAAATTCATGTTCTTGTGATAGGCGAATTACCGTGGCACTGTTCACACAGTAGTAATATTGAGGTTAAATAGTTATTTACGCAACAAGTAAGACTATAGAAAGCGACACTTTTTTGAACGTGCTAGAAATTTTCATAATGAGGCGCTAGGCGAGTTCTGAAAGCTCGCAACTTCAAAACAGGAGCTTTCTAAACGAGTTACGTACATAATTTTTTCCGCTACCTACCACAAAAGTGCGTAGGAGACGTATAGGAGAAGTATATGAGATGCAAGGCGTCCTGAAAATCAGCTGTAGAGATAGTAAGAAACGATATAGTGAAAACTGCGTTACTAGGGGCCCGTTGCCGTGGTAATAAGCATATAAATAAATGAATAACGTACAAAAATGACAGACTTCCGAAACCCAAATCAGTTCAAAAATGACATACTTTTGAGGTAGGTAAAGGAAAAATATAATTAAAAATTATAATTTAGTATTTTTGGGATAGTCGGGCAGAGACTCTTTCTTTAGCTAATCATCCTAACACATTAAGAGCCCATCCCCCCTATTGGGATGATATGGGGCTTTTTCCTAACTCCTAGTTGATAACGGTGTTTCGTTTTGTTAAAAATATTTCAAAATATTGAAAATACATGATGTACGTTTCTCAAGCTTTTCGTAACCATTTTATTGATATTCAGAATGCATAGATTTAAAAATGTGCATTGAAAGTACAGGGACTGTTTACAGCTCAAATCACGACTTCCATTGTAATTTTATCTACGTGTGAGTATAAATCTATGCAATCATGCAATTATGAAATGTTTACTTGAATTTTACTGTACTGTAATGGCAGAATAGGTCTACGTATAAATCTGATATTCAAATTCTTTGAAAATAAAACCAATACTATTAACGTTTTTCTTCAAGAAATCGTGAACATCTCTTTATCAGCAGAATGTTTACTCGTTAAAAATTGAAGATCTCGGAGCCTTTTTACTTGTTTGGTTTGCATAAAAATATAATGAAGTCTAAATCAATCTTCGTAAAACAAATGTCCTCGAGGAGTTAAAAGACGCATTAAACAAAATCCAATTTAGATCGGGAGAAAATGTTAATAATAAATGAAGAGAGAAGATTTAGGAATAACATCACTTTTAGAGAGTTTACAGACATCTTACGATATGCTACGACAATAGGCCTACCTTATTTTTAGCTCAGGCATATGACAATACATCAAGGATCTCCATAAGAAGCATTAGTGTTTACAATACAATTTCAAGCAAAATACTCTTAATTCATTTTTGTTGTTTCGGAAAATCTTCAAGAAAGAAGCGTTGTAAGTACTTAATGGTAAATCTACTTATTTTTGTTAATTAATAAGCAATTTTAATTACTATAAAACCTTATTTCAATAATTTTCTTCGCTTTCTTTTCTTTTATATCAATACATTTCACATAAATATTTCAGTTGTTCGTGCTTTTAATTCTACCTTTCTTATCTTATCATATTTGTATAATACTACGGATTTTATGTTTGTGTTAGCTTTTGTACGACGCAACACATTTGTTTTTGCTGTATACAAGTAACTAGCTTGTAACCCTGTGTAGAAAAATGATTAATAAATAATATAATAAATTACTTAAGAAATTAAACCGACTTCAATATCACTTTCCTCTTAGGAAAAACTTTTTAACGGCGGTTTTATTTCGATATTATTTAAATTTCATTTCTATTTGCTTTAACCTGTTTTGTTCGATAATAATTATTTATAGTAATTCACCATTAATATTTAAATTACACCAATCTGTCTAAGAAAACACACTGATTACCCAACTAGTCTAATATTTTCGGAATTTAATGTTTTTAAGTTTGACCAACTTGAAGCTGTAATTATTCCACCCCTTTTGATTTATTATAAACAATAGTTAATTCATATTTATTCAAATCATTCAAATTATTATTATTATTATTTCGGTATCAAAATTCTCGTTTAGATTATTATTATTATTTATTAATTCCAAATTTGAAATCTTAACTGTAAAAGAAACGTATATTTTGAAAATACAACGTACTAAATTTATAATTTTGGCCCGCGAATTGTTTTAACCAATAGAACTGTTTTACGTAATGAAAAGTCCAGCCAATGAGAGAGAAGCATCCATTAGCCGCGAACATAGCGTGGTCAAGAGCTCACTTCCACCATATTCGCCGAGGAGAGCAGACCTCCGTACGTTGCTCTTGTGGAAAGTCGCGGGAAATATTACCTAGCCTAATGGCGATTCTCACTAAAGCCACTTATTAAACACGACTGTACATTATAAAGATAGCGTGTGAGTTTTCTTTACATTGTGAGAAATAAGAAGACAGAAATTCATGTAAGTACTTGATAAATGCAATTGAAGTGGTGAATCTATACAAACAGCTACGCAGAACACAGTTAATTTGAATAAATTCCGATATAAAACGTTTATAGTGCAGTTATCATTTATAGAGACATAACTAGCTATAAACCAATCCCTCAGATGATTCGTGTGATACCCTGAGCTACAAAAGCCGTGGAAGATATATAGGTGCAGAACTGAAGGAGCCCAACGGAGAATCGAAGTAAGTACATTTCCACAACGAATCCAGCTCCCAACCCAAACACCAATATCAATTTAGCTCCCAATCCCGGCACCCATATCAATTTGGTGCACCAACGTGTGGCTTTAATAAGAACAATCGAACTGTGAAAAGACTCTGTGAACAAATATTCTAATTGGGACATTAGCAAGCAGATTGTGATACACAGAATTAAGTGAGAATCGTGAGCTAGGTACCTTTACGCGCGCAACAACAATCACCACGTCATCAAGAGGCCAGCCCAGGTGTTCGACTTCATGCAGTAGGCAGCAGCTGTGACCATCCAACATCAACCGACAACAATCAGCTTCCAGAATGAAAGTAATTGTAAGAAGCCTGTGAAGCCTGCGAAGCCTACAAATAAAGTAAGGTGTTATTTTTATGATTATAAATGAAACTCAGAGGCCGCGAAATAATGTCGCCACAGAAGGAAAGTTCAGATGTGTCAGAAAATGGACAGGACTTGTTAACTAGTACTGAGATGGAGGGTATTGTAGACAACATAAGTGCTGATAGTAGTTTACAGTTAGTAGATGAGATTGTAACTGATATGGAAGTTCAGGTCGAAACAGATGTTTCCGTTTCAAATGTAAACGTGACTAGGCGCGAAGACAGTGAATCTTCAGATGACCAGTTAGAGAACTCAATTAAAAGTTTTATGCAGCAAATGTTCAACAAGCTTAGTAGTAAAATTGAGGATGTTAAGACAGATATTAACGATGTTAAGACTGACATCAATGATGTAAAAGGTGACGTTAGCAAAGTTAGTACTGATGTAAACAATGTAAAATCAGATGTAAATTCACAAAATGAAAATATTAGTTTGAAGTTAGCACAAATGGATGAAAACTTGACAAAATTGAAAGATGATCTAAAACAAGAAGTTGTAAACGAGATACAGGAAAGATTAGGTGATTTCAAAGAGCAGGTTAATAATGACGTCACCGTTGCTCTAGAGAATATTCAAACCATTGTCAATAATGATATAGCTGAAGTCAAAGAGGTTATTTCAAATGTTAGCACTAACTTGCAAACAATGCAAACAGATGTTTCTAATACTAGTGAGGAAATGAAAGTTATTGTAGCTAATGTATCAGAACTAGATAGTAGTGTATCACTTATGAAAATGCAGATGAATGCTTTCGATGAAACATTGTTAGGTTTTGCTAAGATAAATGATGAGGCTAGAAATGACTTAGAGAAGAAGAATCAGCTGTTAAAAGTAAAACAGAAAGACATTGAAATACAGATTGTAGAAGCACAAGAAGAGTTGACAGTGTTGAGTAGGAGAGTTCATAAAGATGAAGAGTTACTGACAAGTAGAATTTGTGTATTAGAAAACAGATTAAATGTTCCTGTAACTCCACCTGTAATTAATGATGTGAATATACCTCAACTGGGAAACAATATGAGTAGGAATGTTGTTGAAGAAACTTACTCACAGTTACCATGTAGATCTCCTAGATGTCAGGAAAGAGTCAATAGTCATAATGGTTCCCAGGTGCAGGATATCAATGTACCTTTGTCCACAGGAGTTAGTCAGTTAGGCACAAATTTTCCTAGCTACCTGATGAACGAAATTAAGTTACCTGTGTTCGACGAAAATAACAATACTAATCCACAAAATTTCTTAACTGAACTTCACGATTATTTTAGGTTGAGAGCCATTCCGCCTAACATGTACATGATCATAGTAAGAAAGGCATTGCAAGGTAGATCTTTGAATTGGTTCAATTTGACTACAAATGAGACTACGACATTTGAAGAATTCAAAAGAAATTTTATCAGTAGATATTGGAGTCTATCTAAGAGAAACAATATAAGGATGCAGTTAGCTAATGGTGTGTATGAGCCAGAGTCAGGTCAGACGATGATTGACTATTTTTTGGAAATGGCCGAATTAGGACGACAAGTAGATCCTCCACTAAATGAATTTGAGTTACTGGAGACTGTTGTAAATCATTTCCCAGAGAATGTGAGACTAAATCTGATAGTAGCAAAACCCAGAACTTTCTCTGATATGTTAGAATTGCTTGCTGCTTTTGAGCAAAGGAATATTTTCAGAAGTAGGCAGAGCTATATGAATTCAAATGATAGAATGTACCCTCCCACTAACAGGCTTGCAAATTCTGGGGTAGGGGCAGAAGGCAATGCAAATAATTGTGACAGAAGCTATGATGCTAGGAATACCTACAGAGGCCCTATGCCTAATCAAAATAGGAACAATCCTAGGTATTTCCAGAATAGATCAGAAAGTAGGCCATATAACAGAAACAATAATGGAAGAAATCAGATAAACCATGTCACTTTCAATAGGCAAAATGTTGGAAATGGTAATAACCCAAACTCCTGGAGAAAAATGCCATGGATGAGGAATCAAGGCTATCGTAGGAGGTACCAGAACCGTACTTATAATAATAGAGGTAATAACAATAGTAACGATAGTCAAGTTAGGCCAGGACAAGTAATTAACAATGGTAAATGGCAAGTCAAAGGTGTTGAGACTCAGCAGAACACGCTTAATCCTAGAGCCAGACCATTCAACAGTAATACCCGTAGTGAAGAGGTACCTGATGACGTTGTAGAAATCCATGATCATCAAGATAATGGTAATGTACAACAGTTAAACTAACAAGCCAATATCTCGAGGGTTCGGATGGTGTTGGCGCAAGTTTAGTCAATTCAGGCAAACGTATAGAACCCATAAATAGCATTCAGACACAAAGAAGCTTTTCAGATAATAAGCCTAGTGAAGAAAAGAATAATGCAAGTAGAAGTGAGGTTATTATGGATCCTCCTAGAATAAAAGTAGTGATAGGAAATTATGAGACGAATGCATTAATAGATACAGGTTGTTCAAATAGTGTAATAAGCGAGTCCTTATATAATAAGCTTATCCAAAACAAAGTCAAGTTAATTTCTATTCCTATCTGCGGACCATAGGCGTAGCGAGGGGGGGGTTTTGGGGGTTTGAACCCCCCCCATTGATTAAAAAAAGGAAAATTGTATAATTTTTTTAAGTCTGCCCATAAATTGCTTAATACAAGTATAAAGCGTGGGAAGCTTAAAACTCGTTATTTTGCGTCTTAATTTTTAAAATTTTCCGGGGAAGGACCCCCGGAAGCTTAAAACTTGTTATTTTGCATCTTAATTTTTAAAATTTTCCGTGGGAGAACCCCCGGAAGCTTAAAACTCGTTATTTTGCATCTTAATTTTTAAAATTTTCCGGGGGAGGGCCCCCGGACCCCCCTCTCCTTCCATACTCGCCAGACCCCGCGGATGTTATAACCCCCCCATATGGTCGGCCTGGCTACGCCTATGCTGCGGACTATCCTGTACAGTAGCGATCAAAAGAGCAAAACAGTCAGTAAAATTTCAATGCATGTTGGATGTCAAAATTGGTGATTCAAAATTTGAAATATTTTTCTTAGTAGTCCCGAAATTAGTTACAGATATTATTATCGGAGTTGATGTTTTTACGGAATACAACAGTATCATAAGTTTTGAGGATAACAACTTAATGTTAAATTTACAAGGAAACAAGATGAGCATTCCCTTCGACAATGAGCTGAGTAAAAGAGATGCGTCTAGTGAGTTAGGTGACAACGATATTCCGTATGAGACGTTTATTGTAGAAAATATTCAGATAAATGATATGATGATTCATAAAGTAGGCCCTTGCTTCGATGATATAAATAATGAGGTAGAAGTATGTAGATGTATGACATTGAATTGCGATGACTGCGCTGATAGGTATGAAAATAGTGTTGACGGAGATGTCAACATAGGGCAAGTAGGGATAGGTTATGTCTGTACGAGGAATGTAAAAGAAGCCGACCCTAGCGCGAACTCTAAGACAATGAATATTTTGAAGGAGAAAGTTGATATGGCTCACAACTTAAATGAAGATCAACGTGATAGGTTGTTATCGATATTAATAAAGAATAAAGAAGTATTTTCCGAAAACGTGGGACTTTGTAACATCTACGAGCATAAATTTGACATCGAACCAGTTGATGAATTCACTTATAAGAGTAGGCCAATTCCGATTGCATTGAAGAAGGAAGCTGATATGACCATTCAGAAGATGTTAGACTCAGGAGTAATCGAAATTTCGACCTCAAAATACATCAACCCTTTGTGTTGGACGTTCAAAAAGGATAAATCTCTTCGCCTTACCGTTGATGCGAGGCATATGAACAATTATATCGCTACAGATAACTACCGTCCGGAAAGTATTGAACAATTGCTCAGTAGACGAGAAAAAGGAAAATGTTTTTCGAGCATAGACTTGACTCATTCGTTTTGGCAAATTTCACTACGTAAAGAGGATAGGAAGTATACAGCTTTCAATCATAATGGACGTACGTACGAATTTACTAGATGCCCATTTGGTTACAAGACAAGTGGAAGTGCCTTACTACGAGCACTTAGTGTGATTTTTCCAGAAACCGAAACTAAAGGAATCATTTCCTATTTAGATGATTTTCTTCTTAGTAACGATGATTTTGAAACCCATTTAGCAAATATTGACTATGTTTTAACAAAATTTCGTGAACATGGCATGACAGTCAAACCTTCTAAAACATGTTTCTTCCAGAAAGAAGTAGAATTTGTAGGTTATGTAGTAACTCCCGAAGGTATTAAACCTAATCCAAACCGTATTGCATCAATTCAAAACATTCCAGTACCACGCACTGTCAAGCAGTTACGTCGTCTTTTAGGCATATGGCAGTTCCAAAGCAGATTTTTAATTAACTACGCTAAGGAAGTAGCACCCCTTAGAGAACTGTTAAAAAAGGGAATTCGTTGGAAATGGACAGACGAACATGATCGTGCTTTTAATAAAGTTAAAGAGTTGTTTTCAAAAGCTATCTTGTTAGAGAGACCAAACGATGATAGGCCGTACATAATTCACACAGACTCTTCATGTAAAGCTATAGGTTGTATTCTTAGTCAGATTGATGCATCCGGTGAAACCCATGTAATAGCTACAGTTTCGAGAAGTTTAAGTAGTACAGAACAAAGAGCTTGCATTTCGGAATTAGAAGTAAGTGCCATATACTATGCACTAACAAAATTCAGACATTATGTATTCAACAAGCAAGTTACAGTATATACTGATCACATTTCCCTAGCTTTCATGCAAAAATGTAGATTAACAAATTCTAAGATTTCAAGATATATACATGAAATCATGTCATATGACATTGTGATTAAGCACATTCCCGGAAGAGATAATATATTCGCAGATCTGTTAAGCCGTTTAGACCAGCACTCAAACATCCCAGATACTATTGCTTCACCAAAACAAGAAGTGTGTATTTTAACTTTGCCATGTGTGGGATCCAAAGGATTAATAAAAGGGTTCAAAGACATAAAGAAATTGCAATCTGAAGATGAGACTATTGCTGAATTGCTAACTTGTGCTAAAACTATCCAAGAACTTTCTGAGACTGATGCGTCATCAGAAAATCAATTAGTGATCAATTCATCAGACATAAATGGTACTGATATGGATGCTGATAACAGTAGTATAGATAATGTAAATAGTAGTGTAGAAGAAATACAAGATTGTAGTTTCAAACCAGGTAATACTGTAGGATTGTATGATGGAGTTTTGTATAAGTTATGTGGTTCAGATGAGTTAAAGTGGAAAATCTATGTTCCAAGATGTCTAGAACAGGATTTAATTAAATGTTACCACCAAGCTTTATGTCATTCAGGTTCAGAAAAAGTATTGATAAATTTGAGTAAAGATTTCTATTTCAAGCATATGGCGAGGAAAATCAGGCAAATTCTTAAAGTTTGTACCACTTGCCAAGCAGCTAAACCGTTGAACGTAAAATATGACACAGAACCGAAGAATATCATTAGAGAAACTAAAAATAGTTTAGTAGCATTAGATTTCCATGGTGAATTACCTCAAGGCAGATTCGGTTGTAGATATATCTTCGTAATGTATGATTGTTTTACCAAGTTTGTAAAAATTTACCCAGTGCGAAGGGCAACTTCTAAAGCATGTGTGAGCAAAATTATTAATGACTATATCCCGAAATTTGGAGATATTGAAGCCGTACTTTGTGACAATGCCACATCATTCACTAGTAGTCATTTTCAAAATTCGCTAAGAGCAAAGAACATCAAAATTTTCCATAGTTCAAGTTACTTTCCCCAAGCAAATTTCGCGGAAAGAATCATGAGAGATATTACTTTATATTTAAGAATATTGTGTCACAAATCTCATACAAATTGGGTTAGCCAGTGTAATGTAATAGAAAGAGTAATCAACCATTCAGTAAACGCAACTACATTAGCTTCTCCATATACTTTAATGACAGGTAAAGATCCTGATCCAGTTATTGCGAATCTTCCCCAAGCTAAATTCTATAAGGGCAAGAAGATGTCGAATGAGGAATTATGTAAGAGAGCTCTGGATAGAATAAGGAGTAGGGCAGAAAAGAGAAAGTCAAAAGTCAAGAGATATAAAGCAAAATGGAATCCAGAAGTAGGCACAAAAGTATTGTTGAGAAATAAGAGTTTGTCCAGTGCACTCCATAGAAGGTATAGACGTATGAATATGGTATATAGAGGACCATTTGTAATTACTAAAAATTTTAGTAACCATACATATGAGCTAAGTACTCTAAATAGCAAAATAATAGGACGTTATCACAAATCTTTACTGAGACCATATTATGAAGAATCACCAAGTCTGATGGATTGAACATTAATGTTGATGTACATAAAATGTTTATTATTTAAGAGGGTTATGTTTGTATATAAATTGTTTATTATTCAAGGGTAATGTTGTGATGTAATGCAACATAGTGTGATACTGTATATATTTATTTGTTTGTCAAAAGTGAGTTGTATTTGTATGCTGTATGCAAACATATTATAACAGTGATTCAAAGAAAGAAAATTCGTGCAAAGGAATAAGAAAGTGATATTTTACAGACGATGAGTGCCTCGATGTAAATAAATTTTTAAAATATGGACGATGAGACCATCTCGACATATATATATATTTTCAAAAATGTTTAAGAATTCTCGATATATATAACTAACAAGAAGTGATGTCATATACTAAACATGTTTGTTTTTCAAGAAATAATTTTCAGAGTTAAAAATGTTTATATAGTATTTTACATTTATTGTTCAAATGTTTGTCATTTTTTTTTAAATATTATGTTAAAGGAATGTCAGGGTAATACAAACCTGATTTGATTTAATTTATGTATATCCAAATATTTTTGGTGAGATTCATTTAATTCAAGTTGTAATGTTAAACACATACACCTATGTTACACTAACATTTATCATTATTCACCATTTCAATGATTAATTATGAATTTTTACTAATCCAAGCGTAATTTAATTATTTAAGAATAAATATTCTGGGGTATGATGTGTTAATTTAATTATTTACCTTTTCGGACATAATTAAATTAACACAGGGGCATTTTGAAGCTGTAATTATTCCACCCCTTTTGATTTATTATAAACAATAGTTAATTCATATTTATTCAAATCATTCAAATTATTATTATTATTATTTCGGTATCAAAATTCTCGTTTAGATTATTATTATTATTTATTAATTCCAAATTTGAAATCTTAACTGTAAAAGAAACGTATATTTTGAAAATACAACGTACTAAATTTATAATTTTGGCCCGCGAATTGTTTTAACCAATAGAACTGTTTTACGTAATGAAAAGTCCAGCCAATGAGAGAGAAGCATCCATTAGCCGCGAACATAGCGTGGTCAAGAGCTCACTTCCACCATATTCGCCGAGGAGAGCAGACCTCCGTACGTTGCTCTTGTGGAAAGTCGCGGGAAATATTACCTAGCCTAATGGCGATTCTCACTAAAGCCACTTATTAAACACGACTGTACATTATAAAGATAGCGTGTGAGTTTTCTTTACATTGTGAGAAATAAGAAGACAGAAATTCATGTAAGTACTTGATAAATGCAATTGAAGTGGTGAATCTATACAAACAGCTACGCAGAACACAGTTAATTTGAATAAATTCCGATATAAAACGTTTATAGTGCAGTTATCATTTATAGAGACATAACTAGCTATAAACCAATCCCTCAGATGATTCGTGTGATACCCTGAGCTACAAAAGCCGTGGAAGATATATAGGTGCAGAACTGAAGGAGCCCAACGGAGAATCGAAGTAAGTACATTTCCACAACGAATCCAGCTCCCAACCCAAACACCAATATCAATTTATCGCCCAATCCAGGCACCTATATCAAACTCTACAAATTTTCTTTATTAAAAAATGTTCACAAACATCGTGCGAAATACACATCCGGTGATCATGCATACAGCACTAGAAGAAATAATAATCTACTTCTACCAGAACCCAAATGTCTCACATCAGAAGGATTAAGCCATAGCATTAATTTTGGTCCCCGCTTCTATAACTCGATGATCAGTAGATACCCCGATCTCGCAGTTTACCCCAATTTTAAATTTAATAAGTATGTAAAACATTTTTTGTAATTTTATTAGCTTTAAGTCATTTATTTTTATTATTATTTATTGTATGTATTTGTGTTTAATATTTTTTGTCTCCTTTTTATAAATTTGTCTTTTCTTTTTCTAGCTCTGTTTAACTTTTTCACCTTTTTTATAAGTGTGTCATTCTTTCTCACTTTGTTTTTTGTTTCTCCTCTTTCTCCACTCTGATGTTCTGAATCTACACCCGAGCACGAGCAGTTTGCTCATTCGGATGTATTTCTAAATAAATATTTGGTTCTTTTCTTTCTTTTTCTTTCTTTTTCTTTTCTTAAAAAGTATTGTACTTTAATTTTGAAATTTGTAAATGTTTTTTGTTTATTTGTGTATTTTTGTATTTGTATTTGTATTTGTACATAAGTTTGTAAATGTAATTTAAATAAATAAATAAATAAATAACATATAATATTTTTGTCTAATCCTAAAATGTAATAAATCTCAATTGATTCCACTCCATTATTATTTCTTCCCCACATACAAGTAAAAATTACATGCAGTTAATGTACAGTATGTAAATTAAATCGCTAATGTGAAAGTCGCAACAAAATGTTCTTCAAAATACCTCAAGTATTAGCAAATGGGTGTGCTGTAATGCAGTTGACACTAGATTACTAACCGGAAGATTTTGGGTTTAATCCTCGTTGAGTTCATTTCGATTGTTCAATTGGTCAGATCATGGTACAATAGTGCAATGACCTGAAGTTTGATTCAGTCTCTACAGAAATTAGTATCAAGAACAATTCTTGGGGTAATGTTGACCTTACCACCTTCAATATCAACTGTCTAAAGCTCCTGAAGCCTCAAACACCAGGTACCCTAAGAGTGTTAATACTGCTTATAGGAAGCAAGACAGAAGTGTTATGTAAGAGTAAGAGAAAGTCGTCGACATGGCTCTTGTTACGTCGCCGGAAGATGCCAGATTCTAATATTCTATTATTATAAAGTACGCGATTGTAGGATGTTTCGTTTTCAAACTCAGATAACGCTCTCCAAAGAAATTAGCCTAAAAATTACAATTTTGGACTCAAGAGTTCCTAAATAGTCCACCGCTGTGGCTCAGGGGATGCGTTCACGCAGCGGGCCCGGGTTCGATTCCTGGACGGGACAAGTTACCTAGGTAGGGTTTTTTCTGGGGTTTTTCCTCACCTTTGAGACAAATGTCGGGTAACTTTAGGCCCTTGTGGTCCCCAGAAATCATCTGGCCGTCATTATCATCTTCATCCCATCCTCGCCTTGTTTGGAGTGAGTGTGAGTGTGAATGGTGTGTCTCGTCCTACGTGTTCGTGTTGTCTCGGAGGTGGCCTCGGCATTGGGCCTATCACTCATCCGGGGAGGCCCTCCATGTCCTTGTCTGGTCAAAAAAGTATGCATGTGATCCATAGATAATCCCTCTCCCGACAGGTCGCAACCCTGTAAGGCCCGGGTGGCGTGGGTCGATTAAATGTCGTAAAAGGGAGGGGTGAAACTAAGGTAAAGAAAGAAAGAGAAAGAAAAGAGTACCTAATTAATTAGAAACATAGCTACCAGTACAGGTAACAAAGTGAAAGGTATTGTTAATAATTAACATTCTGGACACTTCGTGCTCCAAACTACTCTAGAAACTTCCAATGTCTTACAGCAGAGACTTTCCATAAAATATTAGATAAGAAATCCACGGCTTCCTGATGCATTAATGCGGCCTCCATGAATGCTAACATAATGAATGAATTTATGACAGGTAGTATAATATTTTGAATAGCTCACATACAACACAAATCCTACTGAACCCATATCAGAAAAAAATACATGGGACCAAAACAATGCATAACCCCAGATGCAGTTACGAAAAATCTCGAAATCTGTCTTGAGAAATTCCGAGTAATATGTGAATATGGAATATGAATATTAAAGGAATCAAAATTGCATTTGCAATGCACCGATATAGAAATACATAACTGGAATAATTAAACATAGGTCTAGGCCCATCTGTCCACTTCTAAGTGGAAAGTTCCTGCGTCTGGTAGAATCTGAATTCTCCTTGCAAAATATAAGTATTTTATCAGAATTATGTAATATTTCAAGCAATATTCTGCCGTTTATAGCTGCAGGAGGTCCGCAATGAAACTTTATTACTAAATTCTCAAATCAATGCCAGACGGAGAATCTCATGGTTTTCCTAGCAACTAATTATAGGGACGCTTAGCCATCTTGTTATCTCTATTTGAAGTTAGTTTCTGGTAGTTGGAAACGGAGAGCTCGAGAGAGAACCTGACCGTCTTACGGTTCCTGCAAAAAATGAAGTAGCAAAAGTAAATTCCACTTTCTTTCTTCTATCATTTCCTTTCTGTGCTCAAACCAATCCTCCTGCCTTCCATTTCCTTCATGCTTCATTTCATTACAGCATTCCGAAAAAGCTGAAATAGTTCCACAACGTCATAGACTAGGGTTTTATTGTGTCCAGTGCGAGAGTGGGGCGACTTCTGACCTCTTTAGAGCAGAGTCTGAATTAAGAAAGAATATTACCCGGGCAGCGAGTAATAGAAATTATGAGGATTGTTAAATACATGTATTACGTATTGCTTTCTTGGAATGAAACTTCTTAAAGATACTATTCATTCTTATGAGGTATGTCCAAGTAGAGTAAGTTGGGAAGAAATTATAGGGACTGACGGCTGGAGTTGAAATTAAATAAATGTACATTATAAATTACATAATATTATGTCTTCATATTCTGGAAACTAAATATAAAATTAATCTTCTTGAATTTTATTATATTATTATTCTATTATTGCTATTATTTACAAGGACCTACGAAATAAGCATTCGAATATTTAAAAAATGTGGAAATAACTATTATTGTTTTGGATCCCAAGTTCGGTGAAATTCGGTTAAGCATTTTTTAAGCTCATTAAATTACAAAGGATCATTAATGCTACCTATGTCGAGCTTATAATAATGTTTAATTATTAAATGGGGACGTATGAACAACAGTTCGTTCTGTGTTTTAACTTTCAGAGAACTGAAGGAATACATAATCATTATTTGCATAGGCCTATAGTTTAATACACTAATAGTTTATTTACGGCCTTTGAATTAATTACTGATGCGATGATTGGTTACATTGTGAAATAAATGAGCATGTAACATATTACGTAACAGCGATGAAACCAATTTGTGCCATTAATGATTAATAGTAATTAATCATCCACTAACCAGTACAGTATATATATGGAAATGTGCTTTTTGCATTTCGGCTGGAAAGCAGTTTAAAATGAAATATAATTTCGCTCACACTAAAAACTTTCCAATTCCTTGTTTGTCATCTTCGTAAAAAGCTGTTTGTATGTGTGCGTGTGTTGTTAGCGTGCTTTTATCCGTGCTTTGGTGCGAGCATGTCTGGAGCTTATAGAGCTTGTAATGCTTTAAGTTACAGAAATATGTAGGCCTACTTTTTGGAAAGTTCTATTTTGCCCGAAATATTATTTTTCACTCGAAAAACTTAGAAAATATGAATGTAGCTTCTTCAACCGTAATAAGCATAATATTAATAATACCGCTTTGAAATTAAATGCGTACTTATATTAGAAGAATAGGGTAAAACACTGACGCAAAGCAAAGAGAATACACTTTAATGTATACATGCAGGTCTTCGGAGCACCTTAATTTTCAGACAGTCGGGACAATATGCTCTTAGTAACGGATTAGCTGTTGTTTCCCCTATTAATTTGAAAGCTGCTATTTCGATCATGGGCATTAGGATACGGATTTCAAAGATCTCATCTGGCTCATCGCTCCGTTAGCAATAATTTATCAGGAGTGCGTAGAGATTGTATTTTTAGTTTTTTCGTAATAACATTTTAGTAATTTCTACCTCAACATGCTAAACACTATAATTATTTGTATGGGAACTATTCAGATAATTATTCATCGAATTTTTTATTAACTACTGTATAAGTTAGTGTAGGTCTATAGTACAGATTGCTGCATAGACTATTGGCCTAGTATCGACATTTTTCTACAGCAAAATTGCATCTGCCCTTTTTTATTTTCTGTCCCTACCATTATGAAAAACAATGGTATTCCTTGTTGAAACTTGTATACAGTATGTTTCAACTAGATATGCATCGTTTTAATTGACCTGATACCATTGAGATTCCTTATTTTAGATATCTTGATAAGAAGTAAAAAAGTCACATGAGACCCAAATTTCTTACTCTACTTATAATTTATATCGACATATTATTCATTTAAAATGTTATAAAACCTATATTTAATATTTTGTAACAGATTTTCAAAGTATTGTAACCCATAAATTGTATTTCCAGCCAAATAGTTGAAAGAGAGGCCATTTTCTGGTAATATTTGTAGAGCATAATTATATGCTGCAACAGGCACAAAGATCCTTAAATTCCGTTCAATAGCTTCAGAATTACCTCTTCGGATATTTCTGATGTAGGAAAGTCTGGAACGGGGTGAACTCAGATCCTTGATTCAATATAAGAAACTACTTGATAAGCGGTCCCTTCAGGAGTGGAGTATAGTTTTAGCTGTTTCAGAATTATCAATGAAACTATTCTAAAGAATGTTGTTTATGGAAGATTTAATCAAATCTCATTGAGTCACACAGGTGACTGACAGCTGATTACAGCATCTCGTATTTAAATTCATAACTTAACAATAATGTCATATTTAATATTTCTCCCGGTTGTGAAGCGTAGGGTCTCAAGTGGAGGTTACTGTTCCATATTTGAATTTTGTTACGCTTATTTCCCGATAGAGGGCAGAGTGAAAGGTGGTAAGCTAATTATCTCACAAACTCCTCCCGGAAACTAAGGTATTTTTTGGGACGTAAAAGGGCACATAAATTTTGTCCAGAGGCTCTAATTTAGGCTTGGAATGCTTTTACGTGGCGTAAATCTACGATACCCCTCCCCCCAAGCTTAAAATCCCTGTCGAAGGATTCCATACCCAGGTTTGTACGTCCTGAAAATCCATTGACCGTGGTCGAATTAGATCCTGCGACCTTCGAATCTAGAAACGGGCACGCTTCCTCTAGACCACTGACTAGTAGCGTAATTATTAAATAAATGTTGCACCAATTTGAACTAAAAATACCTGTACTTTGAAAAATAGATTGTTTGAAGATGGTAAACCGCACATACCCCCTTAAGCCAACCAAGTAGGGAGCATTCTACATTTCGCGCTTATTTGTTATAATTTTCATCGTAGTAATAGGACTACCGTTTTAATTAATGGAACGTATTGAATAATTTCTGCTAGAAGTGCAAATACTGAATCTAAAGATATCATACAATGAGAATGGGGTAAGGGAATAGCCGTAATTTACAGTACTTAGACTCGGTTCTCATTAATGCTATCAGTTGATATGGAAGCCATACAAGGAAACAGAGAATACGAGCGGATGTTCACGGTGAATAGGTTTCGTATTACAACGAGGAGGAAGAATATCTGTACCACAAATGATTATCTGGCGTTGCACTAAAAGGAATCGGATCTGTTGCTATGGATAGGCACGGTCCCCTGAGATTTTACTCCTTTCGTATGGAAAGGCTTTGTGCAGGAAAGCTACTCTTCTGGGGGTTCTGGGACTTGTACAGACCGATGCCACGTCATAATCAAATAAATCTCATGGCATGTACAAAATTCAGCGAATGTCTGAAATAGAAACTTCTTTATCGAGATTTTTATTGAACGAACTCATGAATGTATATAGTGTAGCAACATAGACTTCAGTTACACCAGTGATATTAAATAAATAGTGGAAATTAAGTTGAACATACTTTCTCAAATACATGTATTAAGTTATTCAGTTTAAAGCGGCCCAAATATATGTATCATTCAATGCATTCACGTAACATTCTTTACAATCTTCTTCTTCTTCTACTTCAAGCTGTAGGCCTAAGCCTACTCCTTTATTTGTTGTATCCATCTTTTTGATACCTCAAAACGTGTACTTACGTAAAAATTTCGACAAATAAAGGAGCCTAGTTAATACCTGAGGACCAAAGATGAAGTAATGCAATGAACAGAACTGTAGTGTGCAGAATTAGCTTCCTTTTATTTATAAATATAATTGTTATTGAAGTTTTTTTATTTTCAGTAATAATAAAAGGCCCAAGGCCCATTAGTAAAGCCCATACAAATACATTTTTGACATTTTGACAAATATTTACAAAACATGACAAAGGAATTTAATCCAATTCGTAAATTATTAGCCTAATATTTATATTTATTCCAGAGCAAGCGTTAAATATTGTTTTTATATAATTTAAAAGTGGTAAACTGTAGAATTTCGAGAGGAAATTCTTTGAACTAATAAATAAATTATACTTAATTCTTCTATTCCGTATCTAGTAGACTTAATTTCCTGGCTGTGTATATGTTCATGTTCCCATGTAAAATGACTATGATAATCACGATTAAACATTACTTCTATATTATTAAAATCTAGATTTTAAAAAATATATAAGAATTTAAAAAAAATATATAAAAGTGTGTGATATTTTACCAGCATTTTTATAGGCATTATTTCTGTATTTATGTAGAGTTCTTTAGCTGGAGTGTATAATGAATAAACCAAACAAATTACGAATTGCTCTATTCTGAATTAGCTGAATAGTTTCAAGATTTTTTTTTTGCAATATCCCCATAGGAGCCATATATGATAGATGGGAATGCATTAATGAGAAATATAAGCTCTTTTTAAAGTCAAGTGATATTATATTTTTAAAGCGATGCAATATACCAGCAACTGGTGACATTTTATTTGCAATGTAGGCCTATTCTATGTGCTTTTCTACAATAAACATTCATCTAGAATTACACCTTAATATTTTATACACGAAGTTTTTTTAGGTAGATTTCGAAGAAATTGCAGTCGATACCATGTCATGACTTTCGAAAAATTCTTTCATATCTTTACGTTTCATGCTTCCCTAAGTACGAAACCACCGCCCGTTAAAAAATTGTGATATATATATATATATATATCTTTACACGCTAGCGGCCGTAATTTTGAATATATTTGAACCAAATTTTATTAGGTTATTTCTAGGCCCAATAGTTCGGACAAGTTCGTTAATGAGCAAACTCAGTCCAAAGGGGGGATCGGGGAAGGGGGTCGAAGTTTTGAAAAACTAATATCTCGGTCCCTATGAAGTATAGAGGGAAACTTTGTTTGAATAAATTAGAATACTCCCTATGGAGTTCTCAATGACACCAACGGGGGTTTTGGGGGTACGAGTGGGGAATGAAAATTCGAAATTTTTGAAATCACGTCTTGTGGGGTATCGTTGAAAAGCTCTTGATGAGTACTCTACAAATCAATAACTAGTTTCTCGATAGCTCTCATATAAGGCGAGATTTGAATGTTTGAATAAGTGCTCTTTTTTTTTTTTTTTTTTTTTTTTTTTTTTTTTTTTGCAGTTATTATTGCGAGTTTGTCGTGCCAAGGTTAAAGAATAAGAGTGCTGCGCCGCGACAATAAATTAAACCAAAAGCACTTCGAAATCTACCTCAGCCAGTAGGCCTGCCTAAAGGGATTTTTTTAGAAGACTATTGCCATAATTTATCTCAGTCTACTATTTTATGTAGTTCAATGGATGATCTGTGATATACGGTTATTACGTTAATTTACACTTTGTACCTCCAAATCATTAATGCAGATACCAACACTCATAGGCAGCTTTCTCCTTGTGGTGGAAGATATTCTCCATTGTTTATATTACATAAAATTTCTCAGAGTAATAAGTGCTACTAAAGACGTTGATAAAAAAAAAAACTATTGAAAATGAAATGTAGTAGACTACAATGCGCGCACAGACTATGGTGACTCCAAATATATTTTATTTCTTCAAACCGAAAAGTTGGTTAAAATAAATGATCTGGAACTTTAGACTGACAGCAAAGAGACTGATAGTTAAGGTTCGTTGACGTTCAGAATTTGGAATAACGCCATGACGTTGATTGCACGAGAAACCGTAGCATGCAGAATGAGATTCAATTACACCATAACAAAAATTTGAGACTTGATTCGATAGATGTGCTGACCGAAAACACGAGCGAATTGATTCTAACTTCAATCTCAGGCATCCTGATGAATCAAAATTCAGGGATCAATAGGATAAAATAACAAATGAATACTGATCACTGAATAACTTTTTAGAGTAGAATAATTCGTGTGTCTTACATAATTATCTGTTTCGTACTTATTTATTACTGGCACATGTAATACAATTCACAAAGGGTATTTCGCTAGAATAACAATGTGATTACGATATGTTGGCTGTGACGTAGAATGTATGTTGGTCTTGGCTTACTAATAAGCCAGTAAGAACGGTTTGAAAGTATTCTGCTTTTATTCACTTTTCTTTTTAGAAAACTGGCTAGACATTTAAATGAAAGAAATGTGGATTACGGAACACTGACTGAATATTGTGTGTATAAGCTGGTATATTAAGATATAAAATGAATTAAATTTACTTCAGTCGACTTCCCCGGGAATCTAGCACGTATTGATTGTCAAATATAATAAGGGTTCAATAAACTGTAAGCACATATCGATCTGCCCATGTCAAACTTCTAGCCTGTGCCAGCTACATCTTGCACATGGCCATTCATCAAATTTAGATCCCTTATAGCAAGGTGAATTAATAACGAGCTTTTCTGAAATTTTATGAGTAATGTTAATACTCATACATGAACATAATAGTTTACAGCATTAACATTTTAGTGATTTAAAATAATACTAGCAACGATTTAATACTATTTACATCGTTAAAAAACAGGTTACAAGATATTCAGGTATCATTTATGATTGTTTAGAGTGGGGATTGTGATGGGATAAAGAGGCAATCCAAATTTAGTTTTATATTTTATTGTATCTTTAGTTTAAATTGATTGTATTGTACCTGTATTCATTACATGTTATTTGTATTTTGTATTTGTATTTTTATTTGTATTTTTAACTGGTGTAATTTAAAAGGAACTGACCCCAAACACGAGCTTTGCTCCTTTGGGGTAACTTATGTAACTCTTTCTGTAATAATTTAAAAGAGTAAATAAATAAATAAATAAAATAAATTTTAAGGCATGGTGTACTATAATTTTTATTTATATAGGCGACCATGACTAGACTATAAAGTGTGCGACTTTACGTAAGAGTGGATTATATGTTGCTGCAGTATATCTGAGCAATTCAAATAGGAAGCACCAAGCGAATTAGCGGGCACAGAAAAGATCATTTTACCGAACGAAATATCATGTAAATGCGGAAGTTTGTTAATAGCCATAAACTAATCCAGGATTCATAAGAACCCAAGGCATGGAAAAAACGGATTCAAACGGGAAAGTTAGGTATAAAAAGACTAGAGTCATGCAATTATTCATTGTATATTGTATAAACTACATTTATTCATTTCACAAAAGTTGTAAATAATTTCTATGAATTAAAAAATCCACATAAAAGAGAAAATATTGTGACTAACAGAGAATTTATTAAAAATCTATTCGCAGAGTACCTAATCTAGCGTTTAATTACTTTATTCGTAATGGGTATTATGCTATCAGGTCTGCCCATGTCACTGGTGGTTATTCGATTCGTCTTGTTAGCAGAAGTGTTGATGTGCAGGAAGAAGGGGATAAAGCGAGCAACCAACCAACGCGTATATAACAGCTTGGGCTTTCACGGCCGGCGTTGAAATCATTAGATAAGTTTTCCGGGCTTATAGGTCGTGGACCACTTCATATTTATAACTAAATTAAATTGAGACAAAACAAATGGGAAGATTCTTCGAAGAATTGGTACCAGGTAGGTCTACTGCACAAAATCGATCAAGATAGCATAAAATCGATCGAGATATGTAAGTTATATCTTCATATAAAAAGTATAATGTCCCAGGGAGGGGCATCATTCCATGATCATCAACTCGGGAGAGAAAATATTTCATGCTCCAATCAGGACACACAAATACACACAAACATCTTTCACCCTGAGAGACCTTTAAGTTATTTGGAAACAACAGTACTTACTCCATTGCAATACACAATTTCTAAACAAGCTAAAGGAATATTAACTATTTTATGGAACTCGGAGGCTCATTGCCGCGCTTATACGATCCCGCCATTCAAACCTATTTTGTGATAACTCCATCCAACTATCCCTTAAAGATCCTACTTCCCTTAAATATAATGTAATATTGTCCTGCCATTTCGTCTAGGTCTTCCAAGTAGTCTTTTCCCTTCCAGTCTCCAAGTCATTTTTAGATATGCCTTTCCTCCCCCATGCGCGTAAAATGTTCAGCCCATTTCACCTTCCGTGGTTTAATTACCCTTATTATATTCGGTGAAGAGTACAGGTTATGAATTTCGTCATTATGTAGGTTTTCTCCGTCTCCCATTTTCATCTCTCATAGGTCCGAATATTCTCCTAAGCACCCTATTTTCGAACACTCTCAGATTATGTTCTTCCCGAAGAGTAAGGGACCATGTCTCACATCCATACAATACAACCGACAGGATAATTGTCTTATAAATTTTTATTTTTAGATTTTTGAACGGAAGACGAGAAGAGAGGAGCTTCTGAATTTAATAAAGCCAAGCATTTCAAGATTTCAATGGACACTTAACTTCTTCCTTAATATTATTTGTATCTGTAATTATTGCTCCAGATAGGCCTATATGAATTTTGTTCACTTGTACGAATGCTTTATCTGCTATTTTTATGGTGCATTATTTTGACGTTTCTTGACCACATAGGCCTACTTAGTTTTTCTGTATTAATTTTTAATCCAACATTCCTGCAGGCATCAAAAAGACTTTCTGCACTCTCCCGATTGTGTTTATGGAAACAACAATAAGAAAGACAAAACTGTATTAGTTATTAATTTTAGCTACTTCAATATGGATTCCGATAAATATATCGAGCATCGTTAAGCTTCCTTCACTGAGTGAAGTTCATTTGGAAGTTCATGGCAGCATAAAAACGTTGCACTCAGGTAAATAATAAAAACCATTTAATGAATTTAATTTAGATGTTATGAAATGTATTTATTTAGTGCACGGAGGCGTTTCGATTGTGCTGAACTGTGTTGGTGGGGGGAGAGAATTGAGAGACCTTTGCAGTTGAGCATCTCCGTAGGATGTACACATTGTTCTGATGCATCCGAGCATGCATGAAACCAAAATATATTCGGGTGAGCAAGCAAACAGAATGGCAGTGCGCTAGCTAAGCTGTCTACTGCTTGCGCTCTAGCAGAACGGATAAAAAATATCTTTTCCACAAGACAGTCGAGCATAACTACAAGACAAGATCCTTCCCTGACTACATAATGGCCTCTAGATAGGTTCTGTACAACCATTATCTAATGAATTAGCCTTTTGCAAGGGACGTTTCTTGTGCCAATATTATTACTATTGTTATTATTAACTCTATAGTTATCATAATCATTGTTATTACTCTGCTACTGCGGGGCACTGGCATAACCGCACATCATTATCTTATAAAATAAATTGCGTATCGGTAATGATTTATTCAGTAACAGATCCAATCTAATATCGAGTAGCATATTTTATTTCAATCGTTCCTACTACTTATGAAAGTAGGTAAAAAGGTAAAATTTCAAATTTATAAATGTATCAAACAAAAGTATCAATGTTGACGACGTTTCTTATAAAAAAGATAGGTCTATTGCTGGTAAAATAATATATTATATTCCTTTTCCTCCTTTCTATATATATTACAATATATATATATATATATAAACTACATTATATATATCTTACTAATATGCATCGCTAGGACTATTACAATAATTTATAATTAGACGGTTGTGTTAATTTTAAGTCTGTAAATAAAATGAATCACGCTTACTGCTGTTCAGGAATCAGCAATATAATAAATTAGATTTTCCTCCAAATCCCTTCCATACATCAGTAAACAGTGCTTGCGGTCGTGATTTGTTCACAGATTACATGTTTTGAATGTCCTTTGAAATACTGTATTAGTCTAAAATAGTAACCAAATAATTAAATTAGAATATATTCACTAATACATTTACTTTACTGATTACTTATTAAGTCGTAGGCCTATTATGTTAAATTGTTTTTATAAATTATTAATGTATTTTAAAAATAGTAATATGAGTCATTTTAGTGGAATTTGACCAGAGACATTTCAAAGTTTAATGTGGTGTTTATAACTTTTTTTTGTAAGTTCAAGTACTGACTTTAAATATGTGCGGTACGATAGCAATATTTTCACAATTTTATAACGACTATAACTATCTAATATATTTATGTAAATGTTTATTTTTGTGAGCCATCCTATACCACCCTAAAAACAAAAAACGTCAAGTCAATACTGGTTTTCCTGATCATAATGTCCTACCTTTTGATCAGATCTGTAGAGCAGTACTCCGATGGTGTGAAGTCATTCTCCTACTTCTCTTCCCTTCGGGACCTTCAAAGCGTAGCGATTGGTTCAGTTGCGCTTTGGAGGTCACGAAGGGAGGAGAACAAGGCGAATGACTTCATATCTTCGACAAGCCTGCTTTAGATCTGCATTATTTTATGAGATTTAAAATGGTTTGAAGGTCAGTGCAAAACCATAATTTTAAATAGAGAATTTATGTTTGTAATTTGAACAAAAAACTGTTCACAAACAGGTTAAAAACTGGCTAAATGCCACCCAAAAACACATTACTATTGAAAATACGCAACACAATTATATTTTCAATGACAAATGTTCAAAACAAGTGCAGTCTACCACCTACCTAAAGCTTATCATTTCTAACATGAGGTGAGGGTGGTATTGTTCATAATGGCTAGGGCCCGGGTTTGAAGGTTTTAACCTTTTTTTCCCAGCTTCCTAATTAGAACATTTTAACGAATTTTTCCGTTTCATGCCCCTTGCTTCCGATTATATAGGCTATGATTCTTATAGAACCTAGAAAGGGCTAAATCGGACTGAAAGGGCTAAATCGGAATGAAAGGGCTAAATCGGACTGAAAGGCCTAAAAGGGGCTAAAGAGTCTTTTTGATGAAAAACTAGGGGCTAGAGAGCACTTTTGCTGAAAAACTAGGGGCTAAAGAGCACTTCTGCTGAAAAACTAGGGGCTAAAGAGGACTTTTGCAGAAAAACAGGATTTTTAAATAGATTTTTCAATTAATGAATAGGAAAATAAATAAGTGAATTGCTGCGTTTTTTGAAAAGACATAATAATAATAAAAATAATAAATTTATACAACGCACTGAAATTAACAATATATATGTCGCTTTGACGCTTGTCTTTGTAACTCGAAAATGTGCCGTCTCGCCGTCGCAGGAAATGAAACTTGAGCAGTCTGCAATACTTTGAAATATGCAACTAATCCACTGTCGTTTCAACTTTAAAATAATAATTTGCCGAACAACGACAAAGAAGTACGGTATATTAAAAGATAAAATTCAGTCTACTTATTTTTGTAGATAGGGAGTGAATTGAGTCGTGTATTGAATAATTGCATAATTGTTTATGCTATTATTCGAGGGCCAATATAAGGAATAATTACTTGTTTATTTAGTAAAAAAAGTAGAATACCTGTGTCAAAATTTTAACCCAGTTTTCTTTGTTAATATTAGTGTTCATTATTAGGTTATGTTTTATCGGCTAAAATCGTTTGTTTAAAAATCCTAAAAGGGGCTATTTTACGAAAATAAAAGGCTAAAATACCTTCTATAAAAGCCTAAAAATCCGGGCCCTAATAATGACGATGAATGAGCTAAAGAGAAAGAGGAGGATGGAGAGAAAGAGTGTTGTTGGAATGAAATTCCGAAAACGGGAGAATATCGAGAGGAACTGAAGAATTCCCGACCTTGTCCACTACGAATAAGGTTTCAACCTCAGTGAGATATGAATTCGGTTCCCAAACGACTGTAAGCCCACGCGCTGACGGAGAGCTTCGGGAATACCTGATGAATCTGATTTTCCTATCAGAAATCGAATCTTGGGTAGTACAGACGGGGTACGACCTTTGGTGGGCAGGAAACCGTAATGTATCTGAATATTTAATGCGGGTATCTCACACGTAGCAGCGGCCTGTATTACACTGAATTTAAACAGAGCCTGTTTGATGTTTACAGCAGGAGTTCCTCGTTCGCAATGCATGCACGCTGCAAATGAACCGAGCGAGTCTATACAAACAATCTATTCATTAGCATGTTGCGGGTATATGTCTTACTCGGTAAAGCACCTTATCTCCGGAGCCGCGTCTCTGTGCGCATAATTTCCCTCTTCCAGAGATTTGTATCGCTGTGTGCCCTCGAACACAACCCCCCCTCTCCCAACAGACACCTCTCCTGTTTACATTTATTGATTGGAGAGAGAGAGAGAGAGAGAGAGAGAGAGAGAGAGAGAGAGAGAGAGAGAGAGAGAGAGAGAGAGAGAGAGAGAAGTGTTCCAACCACATTACCAGCAAAACATTTCTGTCATTTGTTCCACAATGTCTGTAAAATATAAGGGTATGTTTTGTGCAGCAAAATCAGATTGCGGGGAATTTTAATTAAAATCATCACCAAGATAGCTTTTGTCTTGAGTCTGTCAATTTACCTTCAGTTTTAAAATGATAAAGTTTCCTTTATTAACATCTGAAAAGCCTGTCTTCAAATCAAACATGAGAGATGACCATGAATAACTTTGCTTTATGAAACGAAATATCGTCTTTAATTATTTATTATTTATGACATGACAGGCTACAAGTGCTTTGTACGTACTTCATTAATTTTGTTTGTGGACTATTTAATACATTGTTATTATTATTAAATATTATTATGATTATGGTGATGATTATTATTATTAGTCTGGGGAATTATTAATTTACTGGGTAGGCCTATAGGATGGAAGAGCAATTCTGTGCACGTCCACCAGTTAGTTATCTTCTTCTTCCACTTATATAACAATAACTGGGAATGTTTCTAAACTATTTATTTTGTTTAAGATTATATTGTAAAATAATGTTTGCTTCTTATTACATGTTTTTATTTTTTTCATTAAAGATGAACTGTTTTAAATTACAATTATTTTTTAAGTACTTTATATACATATTCTTGTACGAACTTCGTACTACTATAGCTGGGTAGAAAATGACTGAATAAATTTGTGAGTCACTCAAACGATGGGATGTTAGGTCATGATTGCTGATTGACCAGTTTCTTCCATTCTTCCTTCGGGCTATCAGTATTATAATTTATTCTTCTACATCTGGACATTGATAAATTGTATGTATGTATGTATGCGTGCATGATATATACATATTATGTATGGATATGTGTGTGCCTATATATAATACATAAAGATTCGATTAAGGTAATTTTCTCAAGGTATCTCGTTTATCAGATAAGATTGTACAACATTTTTAATAAGAAATACAGTGTGTTTCACGTACGAGTTGGCCAATCGTGCGGATTTCTGCGTCGCGGCGGCTACAGCTCTAACTCCCGAGCGATCGGGTGAAATATCTATGCAAATAAAGCCGCTAACGGTGTAATGATTCAGGTTCTCACAATTACAGTTAAAATTACAATGTTATTAACCATTTACCTCATCACAAGATATGTTGGAAATGTCCTCCTCTTGCATCTAAATAACACTGGAAATTTAACTTTCAAGGAAATTTTCTTTCACGCACATAACCTCAGCTAATTTTAGTTAATTTCTCTTGTGATATTATCTTGATGTTCTTCCAACAGTACATGATTTTTATTTATGGGGGAACTTCAAAAAATAAAGTATATAGGTTAAACCCCCATACCTTACATCCATTTAAATGAATATCAGTTGAACTTCCCTCCATAAATTACACCATAATTTTTTACCTACTTCCAGATGAGCTAGAAACCTACCAGACGTATAGGTTTTAGCTTGTAACTGATGGAGAAATTCCAGAAAGTTATTTTGTTTGTTTGTTTGTTTGTTTTTTTTGCCCCCAAAAAATCCAAAAGTTTACCAGAACTTTTCAGGTTTATTATGGTTAAATGATAATAGGTTATAAAGCACTCTAAATACACGGACTCTATCCCCGCAGTTCATCAAAAAATTCCCGAGAACCTCACCGGGGGTCTGGGGGCAGAGCGAAGCGAGTGTGCTACATAAAAACCAAACTTTCTTATTTCTCACGAAAACCAACGCCACCTTTTAACAAGACAAGTATTCAATTGTGAGATTAATTTCCATAGCACCCGGGAAAAAAAGAGAGCATTGAATGACTTGGACGAAACTCACTAGGCGAGGGTTTTTTGAGCTAGGAAACTCGAATCTGAAGTCTTTTTCCCCCCGGGCATCGCACTTTTGTCATAAAATGTACATCGAAACCGGGATTTTAGTTTTTTAATTATCAATTATTTAGTTTATGCATCATTTGGGTAAAGTTCATGAGTATATGGTACGTTTTAATCTTTCACTTGGAATCTTTATCCCCATGCGGAAGAACAAGATTAGTTTAATTGTTTATATTTGTTATTAAAAAAAAATATAATTAAGAATAAAATTTTTGAAACTTATGTAAAAACAATGCAAGTGTTATTTAATAATGTTATAAACTTAAAATTATTTTGATGTTAAATAAATCATTTAAATAAAACATCTAGCGGTTGAGTAAATAATCGTGGGCGAAGTCGCGGGCACTTGCTTGTATACGTATTATGTTCAATATCACAATGAAGAATGTGAGAACATTTTTAACTAGGCCTACATACGTAAGTTACTACACGCATTTGTTCTTGTATTTTTTTCTACACGAGTACTATGAGTAATGTTTCGTCTTATTCAAATCTGATTACGAACATAAGTGATTTCAGAATATAGCACTTTTGCGAAATTGTTTACATTAGCCATTCTTAAAACTCCGTGGGTATTTTGAAATCCCGGTATTATTTTTTTTAAATGAAAAAGATAATAAAAGCTCGAAATAACATTTTTTTTATGTCAGCGTTTGAATTTTCCTAGCCAACTGTTAAAAGTAACAGCTACTTCAAAATTTTAAAATGAAACCAATATTAATAGTGAAATGATTATATCCTATTTAAAACAAAGCACGTAAATTACCTAATAGAAAACAAGTCTCATCTCATCATGGGAACTATCCTCAATCCCTTCACTCCCAATCATTGCATTTTGCCCAGTGAGCTATGAAAAGTTCTTTTCCTTTATGATCGAATTATTTACGGTGTATACAAGTGTGCTGATTGTTACCTTTTATCAACATATACGGAACTTTACAATGTGTAATTATTTCATAATTACATAACCTTTATGGAATATAGGCTAGGTAGACTATTAGGAAACTAATAACCTTTATAACAGAATCCTCTGCGCATATACGATCAAATTTACCAATTTACCAATTTTAGCTTATTAATTTTAAATAACTATATGATTCTTTCTATAACAAAATTCAGTCTGCTTATAAAGTTATTCCTTTGTTCTCAAGGATTAATGAAAATACCGTGTCAGGGAACGATGGAATAAGAACTACTTGGATTCTTCGAAGTACTGTAACGATTTTGATGAACAGAAGTATGTCTTTCCACATAACTTCACCCTAGACAATAAAGGAAAGAACTGGAAAGAAACGATCCAGTTATACTTTAACGTACTCTGAAAGTAAGTCAGAAAGTTGGTTAAGATTCGGAAACAGGAAGTTTGTACGATCATAAAATCTATCGCCAATGTAAGTTCTGAAGCTGAATCTTTTAGACAGAAAAGTTTTCGAATTCACTACTGCAACAAGATAGCAAGTTCGATGCTTTCCAGTCACGTATATATGGGAAATAAATCTAATCCCTTGGAAGTCCTCTTTTTTCATGAAACTAAATACGTTAAAGTCGTAATACAATAGCAATAATGGAATTATGGTTAATATGGCAACACGTAAATGACGAAACCGTACATTGAGCCGAATATTAAAGATTCATTTACTACTAGAAAATCAAAGTACTCGTAAATGAAATGCGACTTTCTCTGCCTCTAAAATAAATGTAGAAATTTTCTTGCTGGGGCAACAGCTTACTTAAAACTATCCTTTCAAAATCTGATAAACAAACTGGCAGCGAACATTATTTAAAGAAAACAGATCCCAAATTCTTTCCATTTTTTAACCGCAAAACAGATTGTAACGTTAGTCAAAATTTCATTAAGTTCTAAATGTAATAAGTGACTGTATGAAATACTTAAAACCTACAAAATGTGAGTTGCATTAAAGGTACACAATTTTATCACATGACCAAAATATATTGCTATGAAGAACTCATATGATTTTGTCTATCATAAAATTAACTTATTCAAGTAGTATTGTACTTAAATATAGACATTTTAGATTTTAAATTAAGACAATAGCTAGGCTATATAGTTCACAGACACACAAAAATCAGACACATGCACACACATAAAAATTATACTGTCTGAATCCACAAATGACAATATTTAGTTGGAAACTTAGTTGAAGTGCAATTTCACCTTGAAGTGTTTATTTTGTTTTCGGAGACCCCATAAAATAATCCATAATTTAGAACTATTCAGTTTTGTCTGACACAATAGGATAACAATATTACCTCCAGGTTTTAGGTTTGTAATGTGCCTTTCAAAAGACTATATTTACACGACAGAAAACCCTGCTCATATAAATAAAGGACTAATAAGAAGATATTTATATAATTTAACAGTAATTTGATAGTTGGGCCTACCTTGAAGCTGTGTAGCGAGATTTAGCTCAAAAAAAGACATTCTTAAGTCATAAATCCGATTCAACATAAAGCATATCTTGACAACCCTTCTTCTTGAGCTCGAGACTGGAATGTGAATTTGCACTAGATGTTCTGTTCCCTTCGGGAAATGTCTCGAACGCGATTTTAAATCATCCTTGACTTTAGAACAGTGTAATGAAAGAAAACAGGCACAAATTGCCTATCGATATTCAGAGGCCTATAAACATTATTAACTAGTTAACTAATTAACAGTCTTGTGACTTCAAGTGACTCTGGACTCTGTAATATGTCATTAATAAGGCAAGTTGATAAAATACAAGAAATATGAAAAATGCACTTATGACCTGAAAATAGTACAAAATTACAAAATAATTAAACAAATGACCATTCAATACTTCAATTTCTTGAATGCATGTTCTCTGGTGAGTCAAGACTTACCTAATGAATTTATTATTATTATTATTATTATTATTATTATTATTATTATTTTATCAAGATATACTGTAACTTGAATTAATTTCATAGAATACATGTAAATTTAATTAATATCAATTAAGACAAATGTATATTAAGGAGTCTCTAATGAAAACTTGGCGGAGGAGAATGGTTGTCTATTGTCTACTATTATGTTGACTTGTTACGGGTGATCTCTCGACTTCAGCGGGCACTATTAGATCATATTGAAAGCTTGAATTATCTTTTTGATTTAACTCCAGTCAGTAAGATAATATTTTCACGTGACAAAGCTTTGAAAATTGAATTTTAAAAAAATATAACCACAGTTCTTCTCTAACACCTTCATTTTCAGTGCATTTTCTTCACTCACTTTAAAACTATACACGCAACTTGCAGCTGGCGTTTTTTCAAGAGCAGTTATGTCATCGGGAAAGAACCCAAAATTTGTTTTGATGTATTAAAACGCATCCGCAGTCTTTTTTATCAAACAAGAGTTTTTCTAAAGTTCTTTTGGCATCAAAAGTAGTGTATTCTATTGAAAGAGAAGCTTACGAAGTTTCACAAAAGTGAAGAAAACTTTAATTTTGTGCATATAGAATAATGCAAAATAATCAAATGCCTTTCCCTAGTAATTAAAAATTTCGTTTCAATACAATTTTTCGTTTTTTCGAGCTACATTGCTCAAAGACAAAAACAGGAAAACCATAATCACACACAAACCAAAATATACCCACAAACCCCCTTTTTTAACTAAGAGAAAATGTATTTTTAGTGGAAATTCGACATCGCTTTTTAGGTCAGATTCGTGATCTATATTACCAATGGTAAGGAAAGAGAATGCACGAAATATGACATTATAGCACAATTAAGCTAAATTTAAAGTGAGTTAAAAGCCTTTATCTCATTTATCTTACCCTCAATCTGTCAGAATATTTCCGATTTAATAAAATATTGTTAAAGCATGTGTACATTCCCACAGATTTAGAAGCGTTGTGGTTTAATACAGAAATAGCTGGTGGCGATGATGTTGGTGAAGGGACGGGAGTTTTCCCAATCTCCCCTCTATTAACTAGTAATGTAATGCAACACCTGTTATTGTTCACAGCACCGTTGTCACTTGCTAATGCTCAAGTTTTTGTGACGGACGTTAATGGAAACCAATACCTGACATCCTCACCGATAATTATATTTGGAGCCATATGGTTTTGTGCCAACTAGCCTTTAGTAAAATTCAAGTTCTCACAGCACATGGAAAACATATTAAGTCTAGGTTGAAATAATATATCACAGTTCATATCTGTTTCTTTCATGACCTAAATGTTATTACTAGGGTTCGGATGTTTATGACCTAAAAAGTGGAAAATATGACTGCAAATATGCCCTTAAAAATGACTAAATATGACCTAATAAAATAACGTATTTTTAAAAAAGAAATGTTCCAATTTAAAACGTATCACATGAATTCTATCAGAAAGCCTAATCACTTCTTAACAATTTTGGTTTTTTTTACAGTTTTACTTGTAATTAACTTCCATTTTTAAAGAATTTGTTCCTGCTTGCTCGCTTCATCAGCTCCAAATACTCGTAATATTTTGTAGATCTTGCCTGTCCCTGTAAAATATGAACAATTGCGTTAATTTTAAAATTTAAGTTACTATTAATTTGGCATAAACGTTAAATTAATTAAATAAATATCAAATTTAACTCGACCATATAGTACATACCATAGTAAAATTGTACTCTTTTACCGAATTTGACTGAAATATGACGTTAAATTACAAATATGGCAAAAATATGACCAAGTCCACAAAAAAGCCCAAAATATGACTTTATATGCAAAATAAAAACTGTCCGATTAGGATAACATGCGTACAGTTTGTGTTTAAATTGTGTTTGAGCGAGAATGAAGGCCAGGATAAAAATATGACATGTCATAAACATCCGAACCCTAGCTATTACTTTTCTATTCTATAGACAATCTAGTGTTCACGACAGTATAGGGCAGTTTTTCTCAAACTGTTAAGCCCAATCCCAAGAACATTTTTTGTAAACGCTTTCATATTCTTAAAGTTTAAGTGAAACTTATGTTACTGTTAGGCATCAGAAAGTGGCAAAAAGAAAGCATACCCTCTCCCGACAAATAGCTAACAGGTGCATGCCTTTTTACCATTTTAAAATTTTGTGCTAACTAATATTTCATGTTTTAAAATACCGATTTGTTTACTAACATTTTAAACACAGATGTTATTTAAATGTTATGAGCCTGAGTCATCCTCATTTAAGAATTTTTTCTACTGATAGTATTTACAACAAGAAGCTTAAAATATTTATTCAGGAAAACTTTCTTAGAGAACTAAAATTTTAAATTCCATAAAAACCTTTCAACGCAAGGTATAAATCATACCAGGGCCCTGTATCAGGCCTCGGCAGTCGAGAAACACTCTTAGAGAGCTAATTAATACACGAATTTGTCCAATTTACTTCGTTTACTTAATGATGTGTTATACTGAAATGCAAAAAGAATGTTCTTAGAAAATGAATAAAATACATTTTCAATTCAAGGTAGACATTATTAACAGAATCACATTTTACTTTCTCATACGTATAATATAAAGAAATATGGATCAGACAACCTTTACATTTTCCGAATCACCTATATTTATGATACTAAGTACAAAAAAGGTGAGTTTTAATAATATCTATCGTCTTGTCTGTGCATTTTACTGGAAGGAGCTAGCCTTACTATGCAAGCATATTCATGAAGGAAAGGCAAGGAAAGGCGGTATGGAGGTTCGTCATTTTATCAAACTCGTCTGACCTCCTCTTCGTCATAGAGAATTGGCATGCCCTGGGTAAAATGATTGAAGGACATTGCCTCTGAAAATTTAATTATCTTCCTCGACGTGCTTTCATGTTCCCTACTTTTACATTGTAATTATTGGCTTGGAGCCATTACTATTATGGTCTCCCTAGGCTAGGTGAATCACTATTCCTAAGGAAATGTAGGGCTGATGAGGATCGAACCTTGTAATCTCCGGATCAAAGATCACAATTGTTGTACAATGGATAGAGTTAGTAAGGGGGACATACAGCTTTCGATGAAATTCATTGGTGAGAAATATGTGATTTTCATTTTTTTTTCTCAGCAATGAGTTGCTGTACAGTCTTGCAATCTGACTATTCCTACAATTGCGTACTATTTTCAAAATTAATCAAACTGTTACAGTTACGAGTAATTATCGTTTCAAAATGGCTGCCACGGTTCATACACTGAACAGCCGTTTCCCTAACTTCCACAAATATATATATATTTCTGAGTGATTATTTTTCTGTGTGTTTGTTAATATCATATGAATAACACAATCTAGGATCTTTGAAATATCTTCAGTATAATTATTTTTTTAAATCAATTTTTTAAAATTATCTTTTTCGTTAAATTATATATATTTAAAAAAAATACTTATACTGAAGATATTTCAAAGATCCTAGATTATGTTGTTTACATGATATTAAAAAACACACAGAAAAATAATCACTCAAAAATATCTATGTTTTGTGGTAGTTATCAGGGAAACGGGTGTTCAGTGCATGAAACGTGGCAGCCATTTTGAAACGATAATTACCCGTAACTGTAACAGTTTGATTAATTTTGAAAATAGTATGCAATTGTAGAAATAGTCAATAAAGAGTATGTCAGATTGCAAGACTGTAGAGCAATTCATTGATGAGAAAATAAATAATGAAATTCACATATTTCTCACCAATGAATTTCATCGAAAGCTTATATCCCCCCTTAATACAAATTTAGAACTAATTAGAATAACATACAAAATATAAATAAAGGTTAATTTAAAGCACAGGTTACAACACTCTTACAATAATGTAACCAGATTCTCACTTTAAGAAGTATAACCCCTATAAGGAGGAGTAGTGCATAGAGGACCTATGAACATTGGAAGTAGGTCACTCACTGCCTGTTGAACTCGACGTGAACAAATAAAATGAAAGTACCCAATCCATCTACTTTATTGACTGCCATTGGAGCAATAAGCTGTTCAAAAATTCAAGTGATAATTTGCAAGACGCATTACGTACAGGCGAGTTTTACAATTCCGTGTTTCGTTTTATGGCAAAACTTCCCGGCGTAATGTAAACCAGACTGAACGAGGCAGTGAATGCGAAGACGTAGAAAGCAAGAGACCATTCCCTCACATATAAATGAAATTACAAGTAGCTTGTGGAAAGTTGTAAACAATGGCAATTTTAACATACATGCTGCTACTTTTTTCATTGTGCATGGCTACCCCTGGTTACTGTTTACTTGTTGTTCAAATTTAAGATTGATCTATAAATATTTAAAATAAATAACAGTATTTTCCATTTTATCGAGTCGAAATATTTGGTGCTTGCTGGCATGAAACATAGGCCTAAGAGTATTAAAGTAATTATATGTAACCTACTCCCGGAAACTAGTGTGAGTCTTAAGCGGCCCTTACACGATCAATAATATTGACAATACAGTATGATATTGACAATAATATTGATCATGTAAGGTGAAAAAAAGAGTATTGACGGTCGATATTGAAGCGATATTGATGAAATCCAGATTTTCTGATCTCGGGGCGTCAATATTTAAAAGTGGAGGAGATATTGTCAATATTATGGAGCGTCTTGGGGTGGACGTCAATAATATTGTCAATACCCAGTTGTTGCCGTGCTTTCGTAGGGAACTGAAGTGATCTTTGTGCGGAGTATTATGGATTATACAAGTGACCTTGAGAAAATATCTGAAGATCTTGAAATAAAATAAAATAAAATAAAAAAGCTAGAACGCAAGGTCCGATTGTTAAACAAAATGAGCTTCTACAAAAGGTATGTTCATATTTAGAAAATTCGAAGAACCCTGACAGCACCATACCGACTATCTCAAAAGCTTGGGGAAAAAAACAGAGCAGAGACATTTTGCTGAGAAAGCAATAAATGAGATGCTTTTTGAAGCAAGCTTGGGCACTCTCCATTGCAACTCCGTAAAAATAAATGAAGTATGTCAATGTCCAAGCCCTCTAAGTACCACACAACCGGGGACAAGTCGTGGCAGCACTTCATCCTTCTCCACATTTAATCGCTCTTCTCCTACTCACAGTGATAATCCACCACAACCAATCAACAACCAACATCAGGATTTATCAGCGGCGACTTTTTTCATCACCTCAGATTAAGGATTTTGAATTTTGATTGCCTTATTTCTTGTTGTATTTTTCTGCTGTTGCTGTTTAATCAATACATAATTACTATAATATTTTGCTGTAAATTATTCAATATGCGTTTCCCTACTCCTATTATCATGCTAACTACTTTCATATAGGTAATGAAGAGGTTGTGTGCAAAGGTAAGTAGGAAGGTATCTGGAGAATATATTCAAAACACTTACTTTCATGTAGTCTAGGACATGAACAAGAGTTTCACACGTTTCAATTATAGCTTCGCTGATAGTTGCAGGCGACATGATGACAGAGAACTTCAAATCTTCAGAACTTCTTCCTGTAGCTAAGTACCTCAGGGATAAGGCTAATCTCTCATTACAGGGATGCATTCCCTCATGTTTGTGTTCTGCATAGTGAAGAGAGGTTCCACCATCTGTAATAATTTTATGAACGTCCTTTCTTTCATTCTGAAATAATCTTCCGCATGTGTCAATCTGATTTCCCTCAGCAGCCTCACATGAGAATATTCTTCACGTTTTTTCAACCACTCTCTCATCCATCGATTTCGCTGAACTCGACGAATACTTCCGATATCCATAATTATGGCTACACAACCTTTTTTTTCGATTGTCCATGTTTTCAAAACACAAAACGCCACGAAAATCCAATTGGAAAGATATAATTTAACTTGTCCGAATGGTGGAAACAAACGTACTGAGCGCATGTATTGATAAAATTATTGACAATAATATTGACCGTGTAGGGTAAGGCGATATTGACGGTGGTACCCTCAAGAAGTTAACGACTGTATTGACAATACTGGTATTGTCAATAATATTGATCGTGTAAGGGCCCCTTTACGGGGGCTAACTCTCGGGTGATGAAGCAAAAAACCGGAAGTTAATTTATAATTTTCTGCTTTTCACTGCTATACTTTTTAAAAATATGTCTGCCTTCTAATTTTTCCTTTTGGTATTTTTATTAGTATTTTCTATATTAGGCTTATATTTATAAATTTACGCTTGTAAATATGTTTGTGTGAGTGTTTATCATGCATAATATTATTTTTAATTATTTCTCGTAAGTAGCCTATGTTTTTATAATATAGATGGACACTGTAATGAAATTAATATTTGTGTAATCATAAAAAGGATTAATATGAGGTTATGATATACAAACAGCGAAGTATAAATGAAAGTCGTTAGAATACGATTATTTCCTTAAAAGCTTAGAAAAGCTTAAAACTAGAACATAGGGTTATATTTAACTGCAAAGTTATGTAATTATCGCGTAATTATCAGATAATGTCCATTTTACCACAATATTAAACACTGGATGGTAAACATTACCATACTTAAAAAAATTACTGTTTTGGATTATTCTATCATGGCCTCAGTTCACTAAAAACATGAAAAAGTATGATTCTGACTTGCACTATTTAATGCTCAAGGCTTAACTTAGAATTAACTCTGTTATGATTGCCTTTCAAAAATCTCGAAGGAATCGAAACTGAGCCATTTATTTGTTGTCTGTAATGACGTCTGTTATTTGTATAAAACATACGTTGATTGCATGATAATGTTCTCTTGGATATATTGTGCTGACATTATGGAACTGAATCGCATTTTAAAACGAGTATTCTCTGGATATAGCCCGAAATTAGATGGCAATTAAAACCTTTAGTAAAATAATTCTGTTGACATCTTCAGGGACACATACGAGTATTTTAGTAACCATGAATATTGCAACAAAATGCGTTGCGGAAAGCTGCGAGGGTGTTCATCTTCCTCGGGCTATTTTTTCGAGAATGATTGTTACCAACAAATGCACGAAAAGTTTTAAACCGTAGTAAATATAAATTTGTTTATTCGTATTTGATAGATCACTTTTGTATTAATAACAGAAGGACTTTATGAGCCATGATTCGTTACTAAAATCCATATTATATAAACAGTGTGGCCATAGTGACGTGGATGCCACATCCTAAAGACTTTTTTTTATAGAACTGCAGCTATCTGCTGCCACCTTCGACCTGTCAATCCGTGAATAGAAAGGTAATTAGGCGTATTCACACTTGTCTGCGGTCCAGTACAATGTTGCGAAATACGTACCACAGCACGTTTACGTCACTTAAGAATTGATGAATGACAGCGGCAACACTGGGGAAATCCACGCGACTACAAGAGCACCTGTTCTTTGTCGGTACAGATTTTAGGATTAGGAAACAATGCTATTATATTCTTTTGTAGATAGACGGTGGTTTGGGACGAGGCCTTCTTAAAATGGAACGAACACTCCTATATAAACTGATGACTAAACCTGGGATTTTAGGCTCTAAAAGAATTAGTTTTAGGCACCTAAAATAGGCTTTTAAAACAAATAAAAAGGTTTTTAAAACAAATAAAAATTCTTTTAAAAGAGTAAATAGGCACTTAAAATATGTTTTAAAAATATGTAAATGGATAGAAAATAGACTTTAAAATATTACAATATACACTTACAGTAAACTGTAACTTTTTTTTACTGCAAAAAAACGTGGTATACCTATTCTTAACAGAATTAACTGCAAAAAATTAGGCATCACGAACTATATTCACTTAAACAGATGCTCTTTCACTGGGGACTTGACATAGTAGTCCTTCCTCCTTAATCCTCCCCCTCCCCCTTCAGTCAACATTCCACCAGGGACAATTGTTTTTAATAATCAAGTTTCTGTTAAAAACACACCTCTGCTGTTCTGTTTTTCATTGAGGGATGCCCATTATAAAATTGTAAAAATTACAGAAGTTGAATATTATTTTAAATGTACAAAGTAGGCATTTTAGGCACTAAAATAGTAAAATAGGCTCTAAAGGTCCAAATAGGCATTTTAGGGCACTATAAAACTCTATGTAAGTGATTTCTCATGAAACGTCCACAAATTAAAAAATTTTCATGTTATTTCATAAGGAAGAAAATAGGCATTTGCCTTAAAATCCCAGGTCTACTGATGACAAAGCAATGACTTTTATTTAAAATAATTAAAAACACTCTTTTTACAAAATAAGCTGTAATAATAGGAGCTACAAGAAATATTTTAAAAACTATTTCGTCTTATATGAAATCTTGATATCTGGCTTACAATAATGTGAATAGAATTTGTAGGTGTCCTATACAGTCTAGTAGCCAGTATCTCCCTGTGATGTGCAGTGTGGCCTAGCTGGCAGGCGAGCGGCTTGCTCGGGTTTGATTAATCACTTGTGTGGCTCACAGCAACAATAGTCGATACTGTATAGGAGACTACAGACACACACACATACACCAAACAAAAGCATTACTCCATTCCCCCATTTGTGAGCAGAATATTCTACATAAATATATATACTATATGCCTGCCGACCCTCTCCTATCCAGTCGGCCTTCATGGTTTTTGTTTCGCTTAAAATATCTGCCTGTGAAGGTGGAGGATTAAGTTGCTACATTAAGGCTTTGTCTTTAATAATTCACTTTATGGACTCTGAAATACGTGTAGCTTGTGTTCTTATGAACTTTTTGCCCCTGGAAACTCACACTTCTTATGTAGCCAGTAAATGTTCCAGCCCCGGTCAGGAATTTAAGGCGTTTGCAGCACAAACAACAAGTTTTGCCGCCGAAGGTGAAGCATTCATTTCCATGAAGTCACTCAGACCTGTGATCCTGTTTTCATAGCCCAGCTCGACCTAGACAACTTGTGTATAACTAGCAGGTGCCCGCGGCTTCGCCCACGATAATTAATTGAAAAATTAAAAATTAACAGTATAATAATTATTAAAGCATTATATTTATTAACACTTGCACGCGAATCATTCATAAACTAAACCATTAATAATTAAATGAAACAGCTAAAATTCCGTCTTTAGAGTGCATTCCACGTTTAGAAAGCGCTGCCTGGGAAAACGATCTCAGATTCGATTATGCAGTTCCAAAGCTAACTGTGAACCACTGCCTTCTAGACTGTATTACTCGTGTGTAATTCTCGAGACGGCGGTGGATAATACGTATTGTTTCTCAACTGTTTGTTGACAGTTGAATATGATGTGAATTTTATTTGATCAATTCAGTGTAATTTTCAGAAATTATATAATGTTTCAACGGAAGGAATGGTTTGTTTGGATTTTTATTATCAGCGATGTTTCAAGAGTTAAACCATCAATATTTTACAGCATGTGCCCGCGGTTTCGCCCGCCATTATTAATAGACTTCAGGATTTTTAAGAAATTTACACTGGTAGTTTATTAAAAATATTTGTGGTTCAGAGCTATGAAAATTGTAAGTAAAAATAAAATTAGAATATTTGTTCATTGTGTTCATTTCACTTAGGCTTTATATAATAAAGAAACGGTTTTCCTAATTTTGTACCCTTCGTGAAAGTTTAGACTGCGAGAGACGAACATCGCCGAGTATGGCCGATGTTTCACGAAGCGGGCGAGCGAGTGAGCACGCTATTTAGGGCCGTTGAATTATATAAGAGTAGATAATATTATTTGAGCTTGTGTTTGATCCAACGCCACCTATTAAGAAGACCATAGCAAACGGGGGAAAAACAGTTGAAATCAACACATCAATTTGCGTAACTGGGAAAATATTGAATGTTTTGGACGAAACTCGCTATGCAGACTTTTTTGCGCTTGGGAACTCGCATCTAAGGTGTTTTTTTTTCCTCGGGAGGCGCACTTCAATCGTGAAATTCACTTTGAAGCCGGTTTTTAGCTTTTCAATTATCAAGTTTTTTAATTGTTTATGCATGACTGCAGTAAGGTTAATGAATCTGTGTTAAGTTTTAATTGCTTCATTTCGAATCTGTATGCCCATATGGCAGCATAAGATAAGTTTTGTTCGTTTAGGTTATGTATATTTATTACGTAAAGCAATGTAATTAAAAATAAAATTATGTAATTCATGCAGTTTATGCAAAAAAGACACCAGTGTTAGTAAATATAATGCTTTAACTATTTTTCTGTTAAATAAATTATTTCAATAAAATATCTACCAGCTGAGTAAATAATCGGGGCGAAGCCGAAGTTACCTGCTAGTGAAGAAATAAAGCCTATATTATGTTACGTGACTAAAATGCAACTAATAAATTACTGTATAACAACTTAAATAAAACAATAAATAACGAGTCTAGGTACAATGTTCTAGTTTTCTTCATCCCCACTCGGCGAATCAAACGTCGGCACTTCCTTTAGCGATCTGCCGGATTATATTACTGTTTATTGAGGGTAAATAGTAGTTTGCACTCCCAAATCCAAGCAGGTGGCAGACTCTGTTGCCAAGTCAATCTAATAACTACAGTTAATATGTAGTACAAAATTTCGGCGTTTCTTTTATTCTCATTTAGACATGTCAACACTTCAACGTGCGGCTATTAACGGGTGTTCCTTCTTTCATCAAACAAAAAACACTTCAAAGACAGCATCGCTGGAGACGATGATAGCGAGACGACTATAATTACAAGAAATTCTCTCCATGAATCTGTTTTCTGCTATTGTAACATAAATTTGTCAACACAAAAAATTGTATAAAAACAGAAATATAACATTCACGGAATATCTGCCTATTTCACAAGTAGTATATTATGATAATATTCCGAAAATGTCATTAATTTATTTAGTCCTTATTTATTTATATACTTCGTGATGCACTTCAGTAGTAATTTGAATTGCCTTTATTTATTTATTGATTTATTTGTTAAACCGATTTACCTTCCTTTCCATTGGAGATAAAACATTTTTGAATGACACATATATTATGATAGGACATAAAGGGACTTCCTGGTGGATTATCAGCACGACGCAGGTCCTCCCCTGATCCCCAGAAAACCCACACCCAGAGTGGCCGACCACGGGTTTCGAACCCGCTACCTCCTGAATGTAAGACCGCAACTTTACCGCCTCGGCTAACCATTGATAATTTATATTCTATGGGATTATTTATGCCATGGAACTAAATTCTCACTGGCGGACTGTTGATCACTGCAGAGTTGAGACAAAAGTTGAATTCAGTGAACACAAATGCACTTGCGCCGTCAGGCCATTAACTCATCAGTGCACATTTCCAGACCTTTCAAGAATAAATGGCACTCAGCTCATGGCCCATTTGTTTATTGCAGTATTAACCGAATACTGTGGGATGACTGGCCTGAAGCTCAAAAGCTCGCAATCAGCTTCCCTTTGGATTAAAACTTACACTCTATGCACTTTCTGCAGCACTTAATTTCATTATTTTAAATTTCAGCTACCCTATTATTCCACTGCAGTTTTTCTACATTAAATCGTTTCTAAAATAAAAGTGAACTATATCATGGAAAAAAAGCTCTTCTCTTTCCATGCGTTCATTAGCTAAATTAAGCTGAATGTAAACTCAGTCGGTATATGCTTTCAAAGTAATTAGTATAGCATTTCATGTTATTTTGGTATCTGCGTTAGTTTAATTTGGTATTTATGTATAATTAAGGTTTTAAAATTGCGTTGAATATATACAAGCTGAAAGAAAAGTAGATTACTAGAAAGTGTTTCATTAAAAATTAACTGTGTAAGCTGAGAGGTATTTTAACTTTGTTTGTAGTTACACCATAAATATACCGTTAAATGTCTATGTGAAATAGAGACACTGCCAAGTTTTGTCATACAAACGATATCACTTTTCCGTTTTAATAATAACAATAATAAAATAATTTTCAAACTACAAAGATCTTAACAGTTACATCCGAATTTCAGCTCACTGGTAAGAACACTTCCCGTATTCCACAACAGGTAAAGAGGATATTTTGTACAAGCTAAATAATTCTTTTTGGATACGTTCCATAGGATCATTCTATCATCGCCCGAGCGTGTCTGACGAAATCATTATTTTAGGTTAAGAGTTCACTGAAGTCGCCAAGTTATGCGAAATCTCTAATAATATGTTAGATTATTCTGTAATGTGTTATACTTGTTTGCTTTGTGCTTTTTTCCCACGAATATTCCAGTATTAGGCTATATTAATATCTTATCTGTTATTAGTAAAATTAAAATACTTCTGTGGCTAATTTCAGCAAACAAATAGAACATAGATTGCATCAAACATAATTTAAAAGCTTATTTCCGAAGTGATATATCTCCAATTTTAACAAATTTTGAGCTTCGGGGGGCCATCGAAAGTTGATTTAGAATATCACGATAAGTCAATTAAAAAAGCATATTGATATCTTGGATGTAGTAGAACTGATTAGGATTTAAATCACTTTGATATTAAACAAACATTTCTTCTACATTTTCTTCTTCAAATATTTTAAGTCCTAAGGCATGTTCATTTGAATGCATTATCGAAGCTTTCTATTAGCCTATTTCACGACTTATCTTGGGGATGATAGCTAGCAGAATCCCTATATGAGAGAAGATTCCTCTATTGTGAGTTAACGACTACTGAAGTTCCTATAACAGTAGCTTAAACTACAGCTTTAAGTGGAATCCGAACCACAGGGGTTTCCTGTAGGCCTATGTCATAGGGGAGGGCAATGGGTATCCACCCATATTCGGCTCTATTGCTTTAACTTTTACAACAATATCAGCATTGTTGTACAAGCAATGGCGTTGCAAAATATGTAGGGCAATACAAGCAACTAGTTACGCACTTAAACGTATATTACTAAAAGTTAAGAATACCGTGTACAAACTTTATTGTAATTGATATAGTTTTCATAAGTTTACACATACACGGGACAATGCTTGCGTGATATCGTGTGTGTTATAGCTTACATTTTGCATTCATTAAACCAGAAAACTCTGTTAATGTTTCTCTCCAATCTCTTACTCCAGGGCGTAAGTCGTCATATAAATGCAGGTTTGCTTACTTTGCTAAACTCCTGTGTACAATGTCTCTATTCAGCTTCTTTACATTGGAAGAGTTAAACTCTTTTCTTATCTGGAACTCCCTTGTAAAGACAATTTACTGACGTACCTCCTGGCACGTATTCTATGTTGCGGGATCCTATACTCTGTTTACGGAAAGTGGATTGGTAATATGATCGATAGCAGCAAACAGAAAACATTTCCAACAAGCATATCAAATTATCTGTTCATGCCGTTTGTCATTAAATATATTCCACACGAAAAGTGGGAGTCGTACTTGTAATGTAGGCCTATAGATTGTCGTACGAGGCACTTAATTGGAAGAATTTCAGCTACACAATAGTATGCTATTTAATACCATGCTGCTGGGTGTCATTGAGTTTGGACAATAAAATAGCATGTGGCATCTTTCTTATGATCTTATATTTTATAAAGTTCGCGCTCAGGCCTTTTGATGCAACACCAAATTTAGGGTACCTTCTTTTGTTGTATTGGAGCTTTATTATTTAAAATTACGGGCAGAAGTGTTTTTTAAAGTTTTTAGTGAATATAATTAAAATCTACCCATTTAATGTGTCTCGAAGTTCTGAAATATTGGTAATCTAAATCCGTTACATATTACTACCCTTAATTTTGAAAATGGTCATAATCCCTAACATATCCCTCCACATAAACACATTAGTTTTCTGAAATATAAAAGGTTTGCTAGTTCTAAAGAGCAAGGCATCTCACTTTTTACTTTTTAATTATAATTCAGTTCACACTGAACTTAAATGTTATAATAAAAATTATATTAAATCTTATTGTTAACACATTTATGATTAATTATTTGCTTTAACTACATACTAGACAGAGATGAATGTAAAAATTTGGGAACTAAACTGATCCGCAAAGATTTTTACAGCTTTGACCTGTAATTTTTAAATATGTCTTTTAAGTTATAACATAAAAATTACAATATGTTTGTTCCTGTTATATAAATTATGCAACTTACTTGATAAAAATATGAACTTTAATAAAATTGCATTAACAAGTACAAAATAAATTATTATTATTATTATTGTTATTATTGTTGTTTTTATTATCATTATCATCATCGCTTCAAATTTTATTTTATTTTATTAAACTTTGCAAACCTACATTTGTTATGTAATATAACTTCTGTACTTTGCTCTATTATTTAATATTATAAAATATCTGAATGCTGATTTGATTAACTTGGAATGAGTTTTAATACCATAAATTTTGAGATATACGAATGAAACCAGTGAATTTCAATAATTAGAAACTGTTACGTCTAATTGAAGATATTACGATTATAATTAGGAGGAATATTTATCCTTGTTCAATATTAGAGTACAGGAATTTCTCAGTACATATGCACAATGTACAACTGATTGTGCGTTGTACCCAGAAAATATCCAGACCCGTACAATTTTCCGCTTTACTTCGATATAGATCTTACTTTTACAGAGGCAAAGGCACACTAAATTTTTTGACTTTGCGACCCTCACTCAAACCATCATGGAAAAACATAATAATATAACAAATTTGCATTTTACTCCGGTAATAATCAGGGTTTTAATCATCAGCCATTCCACGGAAAGTGGGCCTGAAGTATCCAGATTGTAACAACCTTTTAATATTAATTTAAAATATAATATGTCATCATTGAAAAGTTATGAAATTAATTTTCAGTACTAGTCTACTGAAGAAATTTCTTTCTTTCTTTCTTTCTTCCTTTCTTTCTTTCTTTCTTTCTTTCTTTCTTTCTTTCTTAATCGTAGTTTTACCTCTCCCTTTTAGGATTTAAGCGACCCAAGCCCCCGGGCCTTACAGGGCCGCGACCTGTCGGGAGAAGGATTATCTTTGGATCACATACATACTTTTTTGACCAGACAAGGACATGGAGAGCCTTCCCGGATGAGTGATCAGCCCAATGCCGGGGCCACCTCCGAGACAACACGAACACATAGGACGAGACATACCATTCACGCACACACTCTCTCAGAACAAAACGAGGATGGGGATGAAGATGATAATGACGGCCAGATGATATCCGGGGACCACAAGGGCCTAAAGTTACCTGACATTTGTCTCATAGGTGAGGGAAACCTCCGGAAAAACCCTCACCTAGGTAACTTATCCCGACCAGGAATCGAACCCGGGCCCGCTGCGTGAGAGGATCGGACGCATCCTCTGAGCCACAGCGGTGGACTACTGAAGAATTAATTCTCAAAATTAATTTCATAATTTTTCAGTGGTGACATATATTTTTAATTAATATTAAAAGGTTGTTACGGTCTGGACACTTCAGGCTCACTTTCCGTGGAATGGCTGTAATATAACTTTTCGAGGTATGTAGTTAATTAAAAATTCGTAATTTATAATGTTTTGCACTGATGTTCACAAGATGGGCCATAAGTATTCATTTAAGAAGAACTAAAAAGATATGTTGCACTTTTCTTGAAATCTGCTTTCTATAAACTGGTTGTAGGTTATGGTTCGATGTGATCGAGGTCCTCGTGTTGTATACATTGTGAGGCTGAGAATTGGCCTCAGGTGCCTGTATACGTTATCAGTTACAAGCAATCCTGCAAAACGAGCTCAGCTTAGCAGGGCAGAAAAAGACAAAACAAGGCAAGATATCTTCCATGTATAGCGATGTTGTAGCTGTCTAGAATATCTGACTTTAATATTGATTGATTACTGCGTGTTTTGGGAACTTCAGGAAGGAATGAACTCCTAGTTGAAGCGAAGCGTCATGAATATTCTGAAAATCTGTCAAAAGGGAAGTATGCATGATCTCACCAATAAAATGTAATCGCACTATAGAGCTTTATTCCTCGGCAAGACATACAAACATATTTTAATTTTAAACAGGCAAAACACTGACGAAAATTTAAAGAAAAGTAATTAAAAAGGGACAGCTTTAATCATAATAACAACAATATGAATATCTCTCTCCAGCTCTCTCTCTCTCTCTCTCTCTCTCTCTCTCTCTCTCTCTGTCCTATATCCCCAGTGTCGGGGCGAAGGGCCTCCAATTGGAGGTTTCTGATACCTGTGTGAATTTTTGTTACGCTTATTTTCCGAGAGAGGGCAGAGGGACAGGTGGTAAGCCCATCACCTCTCAACCCCCCTTAGGAAACTAAAGTATTACTTGGACGTGAGAGGCTCTAATTTAGGCTTGGAGTTCTTTAACGTGCCGTAAATCTACGACACGGGCCCCCCAGCTTAAAGTCCCTCCCGGAGGACTCCGTGCCCGGATTTTTACGTCCGGAAAAATCCATCGACCGCGGCCGGGTTTGATCCCGCGACCTGCGGATCCATAGGCGGGCACGCTACCCCTAGACCACCGCGGCCGACTGAATAAAATAATAGCGATAATAAAATACATAATAATATTATGAATATCTAGCTTCGCATAACAAATTCGTGCACAACGAACAATGAGTAGTTAACCAAAATAGCAAACACACATGAGCAACGCACAATAAATTGGGTTCGTCACTTAACTGTTCCACATGTTCAGTAACTGATCATAAATTTGAACTATAATCGAAAAGCCTGGACCTTCCGGAAACCTTAGGGCCTATGTGGGCCTGTAGCTTTTTTGTATTGAATTAAAAATTAACCTTTTAATTAGGTCAGCATACAACTAAATAAATTGTATATTATAATATTATCATTAATGGACAGTTGTTAAGATCACTTCGTACTCCGATTTTCTTCTATCGAACATATAATATGTTATATTATTCCATATGCTTGAAGAATTAAACTGCAAACTCCAAGAAGTAGAGGTATCAGAATAAATTTTAACCCTTTCAGAGCTCAGTTCTTATCCGAACATAAGCGTTTATCAAGTAGAATCATCAGTGGGTTATAAGTTTACACAGCTGGTTTCCATGAATGACATTTATAACACGGTGAATAAAAATCCTTCCATTTTATCATAAAACTAGCATTATATGCATATGTTGCTTCTACGCATTTTTCTTGTAGTGAGGCATTTACACATCATTAGCACATAATGCAAATAGGATGACCACAATCTAAGGCCTCTGTTGCAAAATATACAACACTTAATATAACAATTTATTGGTCCTATTAATCATACATTGTAGTATATGCAAATGATCAGGATAAGTCATAAAATATTGTACAGTATAATACAACTGTACAAACCGTAGTCAAAATGTATGATAAAAATATAGTAACTATTCTGAAGTTTTACATGTAAATAGCGGTGTCCCTCAAGGATCTGTTCTGGGCCAACTTTTGTTTCTGATTATGGTAAATATTCTTCATGCCATTATTAGCTGCGATTCTGTGCTATGTGCTGATGATACCACTCTGCATCATACAAATCGTGAAAGTGATACATTAAATCGAATTACTGCTAATTGAGTGGAAGAGAGCAAAATCTGGTTCCAGGAAAAAAGGTTTCTGTTTATACATGAATAAAACTCAACTGTATCTGGTATTCAAGGCAATGCTAATCAAAATGAGGTAGACAGGACAATAGACTCTCCTAGCCTTCAGATATTTATAATACCTGTGATCGAGTTACTAGGGGTGATATATTTATTGAGATAGGCCTAATGTTTCCCCTAAAACTTTACAATTGCCGTTCTCGAAAGCGAAAGTCTGTCAGTGTAATGTTTCAAAACCAGAATAAGCATTTTCGTGTAGGGAATTCAATGACTGCATGAAGGAAAAATCTGTATGCGTGTTCATAGGCGTAACCAGGCCGACCATATGGGGGGGTTATAAAGGAATACCCCCCAGAGAGAGGGGGGTCCGGGGGTCCTCCCCCGGAAAATTTTAAAAATAAAGACGCAAAACAACGAGTTTTAAGCTTCCGGGGGTTCTCCCCCGGAAAATTTTAAAAATTAAGACGCAAAACAACGAGTTTTAAGCTTCCGGGGGTACTCCCCCCGGAAAATTTTAAAAATCAAGTTTTAAGTTTCCCACGCTTTATACTTGTATTAAGTAATTTATGGGCAGACTTAAAAAAATTATACAATTTTCCTTTTTTTAATCAATGGGGGGGGGGGGTTCAAACCCCCAAAACCCCCCCTCGGTACGCCTATGTGCGTGTTACGAGCAGATATGTCCGGTCCTTTTCCGGGCGGAAGTGAAACTTACGGGGAAAATGGGGAAATATCCAGATGCTTACACTTAAGGTAATCGAGATACACATGTTCAAGTGCAGCCCGATATATTTTATTGCCGGTCCTCGTGCATCAAATCTGAGATGCCGTAACATTTAAATAATATATGCTAAACGATAGGCCTATCCGTCAATATCAAATACACATCGCATCATGGATTAGTTTAGAGCCGAATACCTGTCATGTAGGTAATTAAATTTCCCTTTTGAACTCATGTTTCTTCCCATTAAATATTTTTTTTCAGAGGGACTCGAAATAATTATCATGATAACACAATCGTTAAGCTCAATTAATTGGCAGTAAAATTATCAGTACTCGTAGCAGTAGTACGTAGGTCTACTTACAATTAACTGTAGCTCTCGAGATTAAAAGAAATACATTTTTTAAAAATTGTGTAAGTTACACTGAAAGTATAAGTAGAGGAGTAATACTTGACTTGATGGCAGGGTTATGTCAAGAACTTCGATGTGAAGGGCATACGGAAAGGATGTGAGGAGGGGGTGGCAACATGAGAGTACTCAAGTCTGCAGTCTGCATGGTCATCACTTCTGAGTCAGCTACTCTTTCGCTTCCTACATTCTCGTGTAATTATAGAGAAAGAAGTGACAGAAACAACGGATAAAAATGCAATTCGACAAAATAAGGATTCGAAATCGTGTAGAGCTCTTACAAAGAATCTATTATGAACTGAGGTAACGTCTTTTGTTTCGGGGTTAAGAAGGAGAAAATATTAACTTAACAACTAAAGACATCCCTCATTTTTATAATTTTTTGGGCGGGGGAGAGGGAATATACTTAGGAATAAAGATGTATAACTATGCTTCATTTAATGGTACTATCTAACCACGCAGTTTTTATGTCAAAATACATTGGTAAAAGTGAATAATTACAAAGGAGTGTATGAGATATATGTTTTTTCCCCTCAAAAATTGTCATGTTGTTATTTGCATCCTTATTCGAGGTATTCAGTAATCACTAGTTTATTAAAACGTTGCCTGTACTGACCTCCTTTCTCTATGTAAGCCTACTGAAACAAAACCACCAAAAGAATGAAGTATGTGAACTCGATGTGCAATGCAAGTTCCATCGGGTCACGAGTGACTCCTGGTGACCCCTTAAAGGGATATTTTCAGCGGATTTGTTTCTAAGGGTGCACCTAACACTTAAACCTAGGGACGACAAACACACACACACACATACCCAGTCCTGAACCCGGGAAAGGGATTTTCACTACTAAAAAAATTAAAAATCCCCACCCCAACGGGGTGGAAGGCAGTCGCGCTACAGACTCAATGCCGGCGGACCCTAAACTCGTTACGTGTAAGAAAAAATGGAAGCAAATTAAATGTTCAAAGGTTTTTTTTAATTGTTTAACGTTCTGAAGAGTTCAATATCTTTTTAGTTCTTCTTATATGAACATGAATATGAATTGTGAACATCAGTGCAATAGGTATGCAAATAGGCTATACTACATAATGAGCTTGACATAAACGTAACTGGGATATTTAACAATTGCGGAAAGATGGGAATTACAGACACTAACAGAAACAATTGAGTCAATTTAACTACCATATGAAAAGTATGAATGATTATAGGATACGTAAGACTTAGAGGCTTTCTCGGCGTTAGGAGTTGTAAGAATAATTTCTAGCCTAAACCCTCAAGAATCAATTAACTAATGAAGCGAAAGACTATAAAGAAACGTGTATTGATTTCTAAAAATCTAAAAATTTTTGCTGTAATTATGATAATAAGAAGATAATAGAAGATAATAGTAAACAAGGTTGGTACATTTTGCACGTAACATATTCTTAATTTTTCTACATAATTTGTAAATATATAATACCAACTGGTACTCTATTGTGATTTTTAATGATAACTTAATTTATTGTAATGATTTTATTATCAGTACTTGAATAAATTAACCAATAATAACTGTTTTTATCATTAGGTCTAACCATTTTTTATCTATCAACTAGTGTATTACATTTAATTTGATGTTATAATAATGAATAATAGATGTATTGTATTATGATACTTCACATGTTTTATATGACATTTTAACGTTTTATACGTTATTAAATATTGTGTATATTAATATCTTATATTCCATCAGGTCTTTCTAACCTAACTGATTATTTGCTAATGTCAATATAATAAAATACATGGTGAATATTAGTTCAATTCATTTTCTATTATCTTATTATCATAATTACAGCAAAAAATTTTAGATTTTTTCAAATCGATACACGTTTCTTTATAGTCTTTCGCTTCATTAGTTAATTGATTTTTGAGGGTTTAGGCTAGAAATTATTCTTACAACTCCTAATTTCTATTGCCCTCTTATTCAAGATGAAGTTCATTAATACTTTCTCGGCGTTGATTACTAATGATGGTTTCACGGCCTATAAGGCGAGCTTATAGCTATAAGCTTGCATCCAAGCTTTCGGTCGCTGACATCTCTGCGGCCTTCCTCAGGGAAACGAGCGTAGAAAAACGGGAAGAGAGGGCTTATATATGCTATTGAGTGAAATTATGTGATTTTATTTTCACTCAAAAACATATATAAGCTCTCTCTTCCCCTTTTTCTACACTCATTTCCTAGGAAGGCTGCAGAGATGTCAACGACCGAAAGCTTGGATGCAATATATCCTTTTACTCGGCTTATAGCCCGTTAAACCATCATTAGTATTATAGGATACATACAGAACACAGTAATCGTGATTATAGCACCAGATGAGTATCAAAATGAAGGCTATTTTAAGTGATTTTACATAAGTGCGAGTAGACCGATTTGTTATGACATCCCAACTCGATTTCCTGATATTACTCTTCACATTAAACGAGGATCGTTAATATCTGGTTGCCTATACCAAAGAATCTTTCCGGGAATATAGCAATTCATGTAAACAGATCGACAGACCTGAAGATTCTCCTCAAGGAAGGAGATAAATAAGATACCTGTAACATTTTGACTGTGTTAGAATACTGGAAATACAATAGCAGTGGCGCCAAAATAAAAAAACAAGCAAAACGATTACGAACTGCATCTTACAATGTCAATGTTGCATACACAATATTTGCATAATTCTTCGTTGTCAAATATAAATTGAGCATGCGCGAGTATCGGCAATCGAATGGGCTTCTATATCTGCGCATGTCTGACCCAGTCATATCTAATGATGCAGTTAAATGATGAAGGGATGATTAAAAACTAGACAAAATGTAGTATTTCTGAAGAGACATTACAATAGGTTATGTAGGCCTAACAAGGATACTAACAATTCAAGCTGGCTTAATTAGGCGCAGACCTAGATAACTTACATGAAAATACATTTACCCTTTTATTGAACGAACGAAAATTCTCGTAAATAAACTAATTCCGAGGCGCTACATTCCTAGCGGGACAGGGTCTACCATTGACTCCTGCGTCAATTACCATACGTAAATTGTAGTAATGGGGATGCTGACTTCCACGGTTGTTATTGTTGGTTTTCTTGACCCAAGACGCTACTTTATCAAGTAGCTCCTCGTGTATCCTCACGAGGCTGAGTGTACTCCGTTCCAGATTTTCCTACTTCCGAAAACTTCGAGGAGGTACCGAGGATTGAACCCAGGTCTGCGGATCAGTAACGCTACCACTAGAGCTCGCAGGTGGTCAATTCTCGTATATGGCACAGCTAATAAATAGATTACAGTGCAGTTCTTTTTCCCCCTTATTTGAATATGGTTTACATTATAATGTCTCGTTAGGTGGCATTAGCGTCTGAGGCAACCTTTACATCAGTATTGCCAATTTTAGGTAATTTTGCAATATATAAAGGTAATTCTACGGTAATGCTATCTTGCTATGTTATCCTAGGGGGAATGTTAGGTTATTAATGAAAAACAGACAAATTTAGTTTAAATATTTGAAGAAGAAACTTAATGTAAATTATTGTTTTATTACAAACACAGTCCGTTAAAACTCTTTCAAGTCCAGTTCGGTTGTAGAAATATTGTCTCGATGATTCAGATTTCAAATCGTCTTTAAAGCCATGTCTACTGACACGTTTGATGATAGTACGAATTTCAACGAATGACAGACTTTACATTAGGAAATATCTGATCGGCTGCAATTTTTAGCATTTTTCAGAAGAAATTTCTAGTAGTAGGCCAATAAGGTATCCGGATCAGGATTCAGTCCCAAATCTGGATCAATAATGCTGTATTGTTTCCACTCTACATTTTTGAAAAATAGCAACATAGAGACATATAGTGAAATTTTTGCTACTTCATTAATTATTGGGATATTTATTTTGTAATAACATTGCTTAACACTGATGCCCCATAGCGCTCAAGCATTGAGAACCTTTTGTTACTAGGCGAGACGGTTTTATTTCAAGTTTAAAATATTTAATTATCTGAAAATAATATGATGTAATAATATTATATAAAACTTTAATATAACCACATAACTAAAACATTCTAAAGTGATAAGCCTCACATACGAAGTTGAAACCTATTTACTACTGTTCATGTGAATTTAAAGTAAAAAATTTCCAGATACAAGAAATGTTACGCAATTAAATATTCCCTCGGGATCATTAGAGTTCCTTAATGCCCGCGGCGGGGGCATTAAGGAATTACGAATTAAGGAAAAATGTACCGGTATTATTATTGAAAGTTAATCCAGGTTTAGAATTTCCAAATTTATTATTAAACCGTTAGCTGCTTCGTAGTTAAACCGTGACAATGTGTCATTCCTCGGGTAAGACAAATTTTAAAATAAAGAAGATTCAAGTAAACTATAATATTGAATCTTAAAATTCAATTGAAATCCTTTAAAAAGCCTTAAATATTACTTTTTAGGCAGGTTTAGCCACAAAAAGGAAGAAATGGGCATTGACACCACTTTACGTCATTTTAGGCACTACAAAACTACTCTCAATGAGTAAAATTTTCGCTAACTTGCAACATCGGGAATTATTTGGCGCGTTTTCCTAAATAAACTAAATTGGCATTTGCCTAAAATTCCTAGGACTAGTCACAACAGTAAAGACACAAAATGATTGGAGATATCAATGATTATGTTTTTGGAGGTGCACGAAACGGAAAGGATAATTCTAGAGTGATAGGGAAAAAAAACGAATAAGTCAAAATTCCAAAGTTTTAGGAATGACAAAAAACAATTTATTTCCACGGCATTTTTACTATATTTAGATCAGTCCACCCAGACATTTTTACACAGCATCTTATACTGTGTAAAACTATCTGGGTGGACAGATCTAAATAATGTAAAAATGCTGTGAAAATAAATAGTTATTTGTCTCTTCTAAAACTCTGGTATTTTGACTTATTCGCTTTTTCCCTATCACTCTAGAATTAATTTCAACAATAAATATACGCTGACAACCCTTTGGGTAAAAAAACCACCACTTCACAATTTAAACATTGCACAAACCATCAAATGACTACAGAATCGTGAATTTATTTAGGTTTATTTTCTGTGGAAGGTAGTGTACAAGTTTGTGCGTAATTATTGTGGTGCATAATTGCTTAATTAACATTTTAACATTGCATGCTACGATTAATTTATCTTGTATTTAGTTGTTGAATCTGTAACATGCAACTCACTTGTGCTATATCTGCCCTGGTAAAAGCCTAAATACAAATTGAGTAGAAGGAGAATCGTTTATAATCCAGCTCTGCAGCAGATTACGTTATACGGGCATTTTTTCCATTACATTTTGAAGTAATGATAAATGAGCATAACTTTTCAGTGGCTAAATTGAGCTGGAGAAATTAGAGGATGATGAGATGCCCGGGCAGGTAGAGACGCACGTCACAAGATTGATGAAATAATCAGCGAGCTGGGGATGAAGCCCCCACCCAGCGCTTGCATACATGTTTCATAACCATCCTCCTGCTCGAGTTATGACCTGTGTCAAACAGAATTTTAGTTACGCTTTTCAAATTTCATGCAGGAGAAAAAAGGGCTACCTAAAATATGTATTGGTTCATATACAGCTCTTTTAGAAACTAAGGTTTCCTTGAAAAATGTTGTATTTATAATATGCCATAGGATGGGAGAAGTATTATTCAAAATAAGGAAGCTTTACCCAATTTTGATTTATTACGCAAGATCTAAAAACTAGAGAACTACCACTAAAATTGGAACTATTTTTATCGTTATTTACATGCACTGTTTTATTAATTTTACAAGTTAATTTTACAATTTAAGTTCTCTTTCAAATTTTAATTTACAAGTTAATTTTATAATTTAAGTTCTCTTTCAAATTTTAATTTACAAGTTAATTTTACAATTTAAGTTCACAAGAACTGAATTCCAGTGGTTCAAGAAACATAAAGATTCTAACACAGAATGGCTCCAACATCACACTGTGGAAGAATAATGAACTTCAAAGTTACAGAATACTTTTGTTTTACTACACTTTGCTCTACGTGCTTTGTAAGTTTTGTATTCTGTTTGTTCATTTAATAAAATTATAGCAACTGAAAAAAGATCTCTTTCAAAATTTAATTTAGAATTTTTAAAAATACTCATATTAACGAAAAATCTTATAGTTGTTTTTAAATAGCAGATGTCGACATTAGGGCTTTCTCAGATCTCATAAGACATCCACTTTAAAAAGTGATGAATCTTACAGAGCTGAAGGACTTCTACAAGAGACAAGCTGTCCCGGATATGGGGAGTGCTTCCATATCGACCCACTGGACATCTGCCCAAGTCGCAGAAGAAGAAAATTCAGTAAGGCACAAAAGTTCATACATCAGAATTTGATATTACGTAAAGCATCCTCTCCTGTGTGGAGAGACTTTATGTTTACCCAATGTTAGGAACGTAAACGGAATTGGAAGATATTAAAAACGTGAATAGAACTTTTTCTGAAGAGTGATGCAGTACTTCACACTACTAGCCCTCGTTGTATGAGTTCTCCCAGTATGCTGCAATCGGTTTGTGGTCCACCCCCACAATATTGTACTCACTGCGAATGTTGTCTTCTTCAGCCTGGTGGAACCTCGGGTTGCTCAGTCGGAGTTGCTACGATTTTCTCTATCTTACCTCAGAGGCATAAAATTGGGTGTGGAGGTTCTATATTTACTGTTTATCAATAATTAAATATTTATCAAAACACTGTCAAGTTTATTTAGTATTCCAATCAAAGTTCAAATGTATAAATGTTCCTTCGTAAAATTATTAATTTTATTGATGGGATATTGAAGGGAGTCTAATATTGGCCTTCGCACTCGTACGTAAATACTTCCTAGTAGTGACACGCGGTACCTACGTAATCTTGTAATGATGATGACGTCAATATCACAACAGTACTTACTTGGCACACTCACTGAATTTATTTTAGTAAGTAGCTATAATAAGCTCTTACTGCAAGAACAAATGTATAATAGAATTTACACTTCGGTAATTTAGTGAAGTTATTTATATAGATACAGTCGGATTGACCACAATGTCAATACGACTTATGTGTAATTCGAGGAGAAATGCAGGAATATGACCTGCCTCCTCGAGTCCTTCGTACACAAGTTTACGCCTCGAGAACGCGGGTACAGGTTTCTGTCCCGGCCTCCAGTACACAAGTGAATCTTCGTAAAAGCCATGATCTTAGTCTCCTCTCAATTTCCCCTCTTTACCATAGTTACACAAAACCAATCATATGCACTCTTATAGCTAAATTCAGTTTTTTCTATCCTAAGCTTAAATTCTATTGGTTGTTTCGATTAGCGTGGTTTTTAGCTTGGGAGTGATGCTTTTCTGATTCTCCCATCAGGGGATTCTCCGAATTTCTGTCTAGTTCCTGGACCTTGCAACATTCACTGTACATTCTCGTGAAGTGCCTATTCAGCTCATAATCTTTCCTTTCTACTACATTTTGACTGAATAGCCAAGTACATTTCTAACAATAACTGGCACCTATCCCCCACAGAGTTGCTATACATTTCACTCCGGCTGCATTGTATAATTCTGAGTATTCCGTCTGCTAACTTCTATTGAGTCCTAGTGTATTTTATTCTTTACTATAAAATAATTAATATCAGCTAAAGTATTGATGATATTAATTTCATATTTATGTAATATTATTTGTTAATTTTTCCTGCTTTTTATCATGTAATTTATAATAATATTGCTTGGTTAGTTCAAAAGTTATTATCTGCCGTATTTAATTACTATCAATCTATTTATCATCATTTTATATCAATTGAGATTACTGGAGATGACTCCATTTTATACCATATGCCCAATCTTTTTCTCTGGAATAAGTGAGGATTTGAAAAATTGTCATTTTTCTAGAGAAACAGATTAATGCTCCTTACAGTACTATGACCTCTAGCTTGTCCTTTTAAATCCTTCCTAACATCAGAGTAGTGGCCTTGACCGACTCTCTCTATCTCCGTCCTTTCTTCACTGGATACCTTGTGTGAATGAACCTCACTGTGTTACGGTTATGTTATGATTCAATAACAACGTTCCATGCAAGCATACTTTGCACATCGGAGAGTATTACCTAACCATCATAATATACACAAAATAAAATTTACCCTCTTACTAACTAGATATAGCTCTGCGGATTTGTTTGCATTGAGTCCTTTTTTAAAACTAGATAACACACATTTTAACTTGATACCCTTGATAAAAATAATAAATCACAGCGGCTATGGGTTTCTGCTAGTGTCCTTCTTAAAATTAGATAACACCACAGATTTTCTCACACGGAATTATAATATCAATGCCACTCTTGTCACATTCATACTATATTCAAATCCTTATACAACTTTTTCTTGCACTTAGCACGGAAAGCAATATGTCATTTCTACCCACAATGTTTTTGCCTGTTTACCTATTTCTCATTATAAGGTCGGATAAAAGACAAGTTATACCGCCCTATTACTTTATCATCATTTAGATTTGCAACCTCAAAACATACATCATTAAAAATCTGAGTTATCCGGAAAGGCCCGCGGTACAAAAGCTCGAGTTTATGCATTCTCTTTTTTTGTGCATTTGATAAGTTTTTCCTCCTTATCAGGACTTTTTCGCCTACTACTGGCTTCCATATGTTTTTGTACCTCTTCGCTCTTTCCATTCTTTGTAAAGCCTTCTTTCTGATATTTGCAATGGCGGTCTTACAATAGTCCTCTAATTTTCTGTTTACGCCTGTTTGTGAGATGGCTGGAAGTAGGCCTTTCACTAGTTCCTTCGGCTCCTCCCCTCTAAGTAACCTGATTGGTTCTACTCCTGTAATGGGATGTATTGAATGGTTAAGTATGTCCTCAATAGGCTGGATGTATCTGACCCAGGCGTTGTGCCTTTTGTAACACAATGCTCTTAAATACAAAGAGAGGTCTCTGAGACCGCGTTCTCCAACGTTTGATTGTGGGTGGAATTTAGAGACTTTATAGCATTTTATCCCTAATGATGACATTTTGTTCAGAAACCTTTTACTGATAAAGGGTGTCCCATTATCGGACAAAACCGCCTTAGGTCGTATACACTTTGGAAAGTAGTCGTAAAGCAATTTTCTTAGTATTTCACTGGTATTTGCTGACCTTGTTGTGTACAACTTCACAAAGTGAGAAAAAACGTCATAAACAATCAAGATATACCTCATCCCATAAGCTCCTGTCACTAGCGGCCCATGAAAGTCAAGCGCTACTAATTCTCCCGCTTCTTCCCTTGTGATCGTTTTCGGCATTTTATCGAACTTTTTGTTCAGAGGTTTTGCTTTCTGGCACAAATCACAACAACTGACATATTTTCTGATTTTCCTTCCTAAGTTTTTGATGTACATTTTATTTTGCAAATATAACATCATTCTTTCAGTACCAGAATGTCCTAGCTTCTCATGTACCGTTTTTAGTATGCAATTTTCCATCTCACTTGGTATATAAACCTTCCATTCTTTTGTTTCGTTCCCACATAATTTATAAATAATATTATTTATTTCCTTATATTTCAAATCCTCAGTAGCCACGCCCCTTCTCTATTTAGTTCTTCTAAATGCAACCTGACAAGTTCTATTTCTGCGTCATCTCTCTGATATTCCTCTATGTGTTTGAAATATTGCTTTAAACTAGGTTCTTTGAACATCTGTACTTGCATTACTTGAATTTCATTTTTGTTTGATCCCGTTAGCTCAGGTATTTCTGCTTTATGCCTAGACAAATAGTCGCACAGGTGGTTGTCTCTACCAGCAACATGCCTAATTTCCATGTCATATTGGCTTAACTCATGGACATATCGAGATAATTTACTATTACCTAACTTCATTTTGTTCAAGAATGTGAGACTGATATGGTCTGTATATACGATCACTTTCCTGTTAAATATATACTGGTGGAATTTAGTGAGTGCATGGTACATTCCAATAATTTCTAGGCAGGTAACAGAGCCTTTACTCTCCACTGGGGTGAGTCCCCTAGAGGTCGTTGCTATTAAATGGTTAGAACCGTCTTCATGCTGTTGCATCAATATTCCCCCTACGGCAGTACACGAGGCATCTGTGTAAATACTGTACTCTAGGTCATGTCTAGGCCTTTCTAACAACACAGAATTTTGAAATGCTTTCTTTACCCTTTCAAATGCTTCTTCCTCCACCTCTGTCCATTTAAATTTATTTTGCTTCTTTAGGAGTTTTCTTAAGGGAGCAACATATTCAGAATATCCAGGGATGAATCGTGATTGGTAATTAAAAATACCGAGGACTTTCCTCACCTGCCTTACAGTTTTAGGCCTACTTATATTTGAGATTGCTTTTATGCGTTCCGGGTCGGCCGATACGCCATCTTTAGAGATCACATAGCCTACAAATTTAACTTGTTCTTTAAACAAATTTATTTTAGTGGGATTGACTTTCATTCCGCAGTGCAAAAATGTGCTAAGTACCAATTCTAATTCTTCTAAGTGTGTACTAAAATCTGCTGTGTGAATTAAATAGTCGTCAACAAAGGCGGTGATGTGGGGACCAGTTCCCTCCGGAAACATTATCTGTAAAGCTCTAAGTAACGCACTGCCAGAAGTGCGCATTCCAAATGGGGTTCTACAGAAGGAATACACTGAACCTTGGTGCACAAATGAGCAATATTTTCTGTCTTCTTTTCGAAGTCCAATTTGCCAAAAGCTTGACGTTAGGTCAATGCTTGAAAAGAATTCAGCTTCTCCCATCTTAGCTAATAAATGATCTATCGGTTCCGTCTTAAATCGGTCCGGTTTCATGTATAGGTTAGCCGTTCTCAGATCCAGGGTCATTCTAAGTTTATTACTTGCTTTTAATACCCAGCATATCGGAGATATATACTCTGAATCCGAAATTTCTATGATATTATCTTCCAGCATTTTCGCGATAACTTTATTCGCTTCATCTCGCATCGACAGCGGAATAGGCCTACTCTTATGATTGAAAACTGGTGGGTTATCCATGGTGATTTTATGTTCATAAACGGTACATAATCCCGGGGTCTCGTCAAACACATCTTTATTCCTTAACAACACCTCAAATAATTGATCTTTCTGATTTTCATTGATAGTTGTGATACTGTTTACCTTCTGTTTTAATATCTCTAGAATTTCATCTTTTTGAACACAATTTTCGTTCCCTAGTTCCTCATAATTACTTCGATTATTTAAATCAGCTCTAATCATGTTTATTTTGCAATCCCCTCCAATATCATACACTTCTTCAATAAAAGTGTCATTAAACTCATTAATCTCCTCGCTATAGAAACGCGTATTTTCCGCTGAGTCTATAAAATTATTTGCCGGGCTTTTCTCGCCTACGACATCAATAGTAGCATGATTTGATACGATAGTATCATCATAAAAACCTGTATCTGTACTCAGATTTTCAATAATAAAAACCTCATTTTGAATTGCCTTTTCACTTTCAGAGCATTCTGCGTAATCGTTATGATCATTCGTTAACAATGGAACTTCAATTATGTTTCCTAGATTATTTATTTTTAAGGAGTTTTCCCCAAAATCTAATATTCCTTCATATTCAATTAAACTATCACAACCGAGAATAAATGGGTGAGTTAAATTTTTGATAACTAACGTGTAAATGTCAGCGGACCAATCTCCAATCTCCAGTTTTACCATAATTTGTTTATCAATCTTATATCGAGTTCGGCTTACAGCTGTCGTGCAATATAATAGCGGGACATTTAGTTCTTGGAATTTTACATTGTTTATTTTTAATTCCTCGTAACATTTATAACTGCATGTACTCAACATTGCCCCACTGTCAACCATTACTTGAACTTTTAATTTTCCTATTTTAGCTTCAATTTGTGGCGGATTCAGAATTTTACTTTTTTCTGTTTTGATTTCTTGTGAATTACTTTTTTCATTGAGCCTCCCATCGGTGAACTGGTTCCCCACAACAGACATACTACGACTCTCTAGTACGTCTCGCTGGAGTTTAAATCTCCCTGATTTATTTCAGTTTGATTTGACTGTCTTGTATTGTTATTGTGATATTCACTTGCTTCCGGGTTAAGCGAAGTATTTCTGTCACGCATATCGCCTTGTACCGCATTCCCGTTAGAATTGTAGCCGATATAGCGGCCTTCTCTCACCTCCCCTCGTTGCTGATTGTTATCTGAATTCCTCCGATCTGTTTCTGAGAATGCTATGTGATTTACCCTCGTATTCTGTGGTGGGTTTCTTCCCCTGTTATAATCATTTCGCTGAGTTTGACCCATATTATTGTTTTGGTTTCTGTAACCACTTTCTTGATTAGGCCTATCTTGTCTATTACCTTGAAATTGATAATTCTGATTACTGCCATTCCTACCATTATATCCTCTCTGCGTTTGATTATTCTGATTCCCAGGGTTAGGCCTACCAGTATAATTATTCTGGGCCCCACTATTGCTCGCCTGGCTACCTCTATTTTCGCCTGTGTTGCCACTCCCATTTCTACTGTCAAACCTGTTATTTACATCACGAGTTCTCTCGTGGCTATGTACCTCTTCAAACTCAGTTAATAATGTTAGTGCTTCGGCGCAAGTTTTAGGCCTAGCGACAACTAAATTATTATATATCTCGGGCTTATAGTGTTTTAAGGCTAATTGAAGCACATCTTTTTCAGCTAATTGTAAGTCTAATGACCTGGCAACTTTCATTATTCTGACGAAATATTCAGACATTGTCATATTCGAACTTTCATTATATTTACCTGAATACAACTCAGCTCGGGCCTTACTCTGGCGACTGGCGCTCCAGTATCGTTCCATAAATAACCTTTTAAATTCAGGATATCCTATCCCCCTTTGCGACACGAAGTTACACCAATCTCTGCACTTTCCGACCAAACTTTTCTGAACAATCAGCATTTTATAATCGTCCGGTACCGCTTTTATTTTAAAGTAGGTATCCATTTCGTTTATAAAATGATGTGGGTTAGATGAGTTGTCATCATTGTACCGAGGTGCTGTCCAATCATGCCCCAAAATTTGTGACAAGTGGATAGGATTCCTGATACCTAGTTGCATTACATTGTGGGACCCTAATTCGATATTGCTTCCCGTATCATCTGACTCAGTGTTGACGCTAGGAGGACCTTGTGGTTCACATGGCAATTCATTTGCTGCTAATACTGCAGTATTATTTACATTAAATGTTGCAAGGCTGTTCCTCCTGACGTCACTACTGCTACGTACACTTTGAGGTTCATTCTCACTGCTATTAATTTTTGCATTCAATGTGTTTACCTGTTTTTCTATATTTATAACCTTCTCAGATAAAGACCCTTCTACTTGTTTTACTTTGTCTAAGACCTCAATCTTTAAGTTTTCAGTTGCTGTTTTATTTGTCTCCTGTTTCTGCTCTAGTTCTTTAACCCTACCATGAAATTTAGTATTAATCTCATCTAAGTCTGAAGAAAATGCATGGACTAACTTACTTTCCAATTCTTTATTTTTTTCAGCTAATTTTACTTCAACTTTCTTCTGATTTTCAGCAATTTTGTTGTGAATTTCTTTCTTAGAATTTTCTAAGTCCACTACTACACTTTTGATTTTCCCTTCTAACCTATCATTTATTTCTCTGACCTCATCGCTAATTTTATCTAATCTTTCTACAACTTTCTTGTTATCCTTAACAATCTGCTTATTTCCCTCATTAATCTGCTTAACCTCTTCCCCTAACTTCTTATTCCCCTCATTAATCTGCTTAACCTCTTCCCCTAACTGCTTTTGTGAGTTCTTACTTTCTACCATCATTGCCACCAGCTGTTGTATCATTGATAATTGATCTCCCCCTACATTTTTATTTTCTTTTTCTACTGGACCTACCTCTTTCTGATTCTCTGAACTTTCTACAGTAACTTGAACAGAAGGTTCCTCTGACTGATTTTCAAATTCCTGACTGTTATTTTCTTCAATCACCCTTACTTCATTATCATTGTTTACCTCCATATTTACGTTATTTTCAAAATTTTCCAATTCTCCTTGACTTAATAAATCTTGTCCTAACTGACTTTCACTTGATTCCATTTCACTGTTTACAATTTTTCCACTCCGTAATTTATACATTCCTTACCCTTTTGTATTTTCTTACAGCATTTCTGTTTACCCCCAAAATTTTTTCATGCACAATACCCTCTTATTGTTTAACAAACAAGTCATAAATTTCATGCACAATACAAGATACCCTTTTAACACTTTCATATAAAATCTTTTGACTTATCCGTTTTGGTTCCGGTTGTCATCCTTCCTTATGGTTCGATCGTGTTGCCTTCTTTTTCTCTCTTCTTTTCTTCCTTCTTCTGTTCTTCTTTCTTCTTTTCTTCTTCCTCGCGTTGCCCGGCTCCTAATCTTGATTCCCGTCGTCCTCCTTCTCACGCTCGGTGCCCAGCTCCTAATAGTGATGGTCGTCGTCCCTTGGCTTCACTCCTTTTTTCGAAGACCCACGTTGTATGTTAGTCTATAGATATAATACTCGTGACCCACGTAATGGTTTCCATAGATATGTTGCTTATGTGTTTTTCGAATCGAAACCCCACGAAATGGGCGTCATAGATATGTAATTATCTATGTGTTTTTAAGTTCGATGGTTTATTTTTAGCGCCGTTCACTCCTTTTTTCGAAGCCACACGTTGGTAAAGCCATAGATATGACGATATCTATGTGTTTTTTCTTTGAATCGAAGCCCCACAAAATTGGTAAGTCCATAGATATGATGCTGGTCGTCGTCCCTTGCTTCACTCTGCCTGGTCGTTTAAATCACAGAATCTGATGCTATTTATGGATATTCAAGTCCAACGATTTTTCGAGCCTCACGAGATTGGTAAGTCATAGATATGATGCTCGTGACCCACGTACTGGTTAGTCCATAGATATGTTGCTTATGTGTTTTTCGAATCGAAACCCCACGAAATGGGCGCCATAGATATGATGCAGTACTTCACACTACTAGCCCTCGTTGTATGAGTTCTCCCAGTATGCTGCAATCGGTTTGTGGTCCACCCCCACAATATTGTACTCACTGCGAATGTTGTCTTCTTCAGCCTGGTGGAACCTCGGGTTGCTCAGTCGGAGTTGCTACGATTTTCTCTATCTTACCTCAGAGGCATAAAATTGGGTGTGGAGGTTCTATATTTACTGTTTATCAATAATTAAATATTTATCAAAACACTGTCAAGTTTATTTAGTATTCCAATCAAAGTTCAAATGTATAAATGTTCCTTCGTAAAATTATTAATTTTATTGATGGGATATTGAAGGGAGTCTAATATTGGCCTTCGCACTCGTACGTAAATACTTCCTAGTAGTGACACGCGGTACCTACGTAATCTTGTAATGATGATGACGTCAATATCACAACAGTACTTACTTGGCACACTCACTGAATTTATTTTAGTAAGTAGCTATAATAAGCTCTTACTGCAAGAACAAATGTATAATAGAATTTACACTTCGGTAATTTAGTGAAGTTATTTATATAGATACAGTCGGATTGACCACAATGTCAATACGACTTATGTGTAATTCGAGGAGAAATGCAGGAATATGACCTGCCTCCTCGAGTCCTTCGTACACAAGTTTACGCCTCGAGAACGCGGGTACAGGTTTCTGTCCCGGCCTCCAGTACACAAGTGAATCTTCGTAAAAGCCATGATCTTAGTCTCCTCTCAATTTCCCCTCTTTACCATAGTTACACAAAACCAATCATATGCACTCTTATAGCTAAATTCAGTTTTTTCTATCCTAAGCTTAAATTCTATTGGTTGTTTCGATTAGCGTGGTTTTTAGCTTGGGAGTGATGCTTTTCTGATTCTCCCATCAGGGGATTCTCCGAATTTCTGTCTAGTTCCTGGACCTTGCAACATTCACTGTACATTCTCGTGAAGTGCCTATTCAGCTCATAATCTTTCCTTTCTACTACATTTTGACTGAATAGCCAAGTACATTTCTAACAATAACTGGCACCTATCCCCCACAGAGTTGCTATACATTTCACTCCGGCTGCATTGTATAATTCTGAGTATTCCGTCTGCTAACTTCTATTGAGTCCTAGTGTATTTTATTCTTTACTATAAAATAATTAATATCAGCTAAAGTATTGATGATATTAATTTCATATTTATGTAATATTATTTGTTAATTTTTCCTGCTTTTTATCATGTAATTTATAATAATATTGCTTGGTTAGTTCAAAAGTTATTATCTGCCGTATTTAATTACTATCAATCTATTTCTCATCATTTTATATCAATTGAGATTACTGGAGATGACTCCATTTTATACCAAGAGTCTAACATTTTCTCTCGTGTACGATCTTTAACCTTTCAAGATTTGATGAATTATGTTTTCATTTAAGAGAATTTAATTCCCTTCTATTATCATTGTATGCCAGACACTAGTATTTAGATGATAAAGTGAGAAGTTATGAATTGTGAGAAAACCGAACTTAATTTTCATAGATGATATGCGAAAAATTAATAGCTTTACGAACAATTCTTGTGTAAGAGATACAGAAACGATAAACTAATGAGCACTATTTTTCACCGTGGAAATTTAAATTATTATGTTATTTAGATATTTATCCATTTCTATTTATTAACGTGTTATGCATTGTAATAAAAATTTACAGGCTTTAATAAGTAGACTATTATACATTAAAAACTGGGAACTTCGCAAGTTTCTTATAAAGTAATTAACTTGATTTTTTTAATATGTTTTCTTTCAAGTTCAAAACTTCAAGAAGAATTATGTTGCACAAAGCGAACAAGTCAGAATACAGTAAAGAATTAACAAGGGCATCGCAAGATGACAATGGAAGTAAGTCTTATGAAGGCGAACTGAAAGCCAACCTTTCAAAATAAATACACAATATGAAGGCAAGAACATATTCTAAAATCTTGATCTATAATAAGTATGTACCATTATAGTCTTATGTTGCCTGCAAGGAGGAATAGTTAGAATGGTTAGTTGACAATAGGTAAAAACTCGAATTGCATGCAAGATAGAAAAAGTAAACATTGCTTGCCGGGACTTCTAACTGCACCCTTGAATTGCATGCTTCCGTGCCCTTAAATGTCTTTTTGTCACGTAAGAACCAGGCTTCGAAGCATATAGTGAAATAATTAATGGTCTCTTCAGTATCGAATGATGCACTCTACCTGTTAGTAGTACGAAATTCAGCAATAACCATTCGAAGTCTTTACATTTACTGCAATTATATTTTAATTTTACAGTTTTTCATGCATAAAATTAAATTCAAAGTAATACAATTGAAGGGGCTAGTTCCATAAGGGCGTAAGGCACAAGAGCATAGTTTTGAGAAATCTTAATGTTTTTAAACAATGTTACCACTCACAAGCACAGGTCTTTTCTTATGACTGAGCAGAGGTTTAAGGCACAAGTATAAATTGTTCACTGAGTATTTAAGAGAAATGAGGAGAAGGCATAAATGTTAAAAGCTCAAAATTCAAGATGTGCCTTACGCCCTTATGGAACTAGCCCCTTCAATTTATTTCATGCAGTGTATACATACTTTATGTAGCTTCAACTAAGCCTACTACAGGCATTTATATTAAAGCAAAATTAATATTTATAAATTATTTTTGTTATCATTTAAACATGTCAAGTGAATAATTATATTTATCATGACAATAAAATCTTAATTCAGTATTAAGTTTTCAACAGTTTACAAAAATGAGATTTATTTTTACTTACAGTTTCTAAAGATTTTGATTATTGTTCTAAATTTTGATTATTGTATTCTGTTTTGATTCTATGATTATTTTTTTATTTCATTTCTATTTTGATTATTTTAACCCGGAGCTATTAGATCATGGAACCAACTGTAACAACAAATCTAAGGATAAAATAGCATAATCGATGGCTTCTAATTTTATTTTCAAAAGGCACGAAATAATAACAAGGAAAGACCATAAATAATTATGTCTTTCATAATCATCATGCAACAGAACTAAAGAAGATAACATTGAGCTTTATTCCAGTGTACTTTACCCGATAATCAGTTTTTAAAATGTATAGTTGCTAACCAGCTAATTCATTTTTATTCCCACGACTTACATGCTGACTTTCAATTCAGTATACTACTCTCTATTCATTTTAGAAGCCCATTGACAAAAGGGTTTTTTAAAATATATTTTAACCCTTTAAAACATAAGACTCAATTCTATAAACGATTCACAAACATATGCCGGACTGCACGGAAAGCAATTAACACAATGATGAGATTCATAATTTACACGTGGACTTTATTCTGTAATTTTATACGAAAATTATACTTTCTTCCTATTTTTCCCCATAATTTTATTTCAAATTTAAGACAAACTACTGTAAGCTGTAGGATACTTAATCAATTTAAGGGTTAATTTATTAGGTGCTGTTTATGTATATTTTAATGAAGTGGTCGCAACCACGCAGCATGCGGCCCTCGAGATAACATTTTTTGGCCCGCGACATATTTATCCCGCAATATAATCACAACCAATATAAAAACAAATCCATTCTTTATTCTTATATGATTTTATTAAAATAATAAAGACAAAATGATACCTTATATTATATCTTACCTACAATTTTTCGTCAAAACAGTTAAATCAATCTTATTCTAAGCGAAAGGAGGGATTCTATTTAAAACCTAAAAAATTTGTTGGTAGCATTGATCTCGAAAATCTTACCACTATAAGCTCTACGCTAGAAGGTGGATGAAGTCGATTCTTTTTGAACTGGCTTTTCACCTTATTCCAGTTTCCTTAAGAGGAACGCTACAATTACTCCCTACCCCTTCTAAATCTCCTAGAGTTGCAAACCTATGTCACCAACTATACACTCATCCGAATGTAAATCTGCGTAGTTGCCATACCTTTCAACCCAGTTCGTACATATATACTCCCTTATTATGACTCAGTTTTGTTATACAAAATAATTTAGAATTAAATGGAAGGTATCATGGTTCAAAGAGTGAGAAGAACAGAGAGAGAGAAAGGAGAGAGAGAGAGAGAGATACAGTTGATGGACATGATAAGGTGTGTTGGAGGGAAAGGAGGGAAGATTACAGAAACATTTTTGGCCAATAGAAATTCAGATGATATGCAGACGTTGGGCATGACAAGGTACGTTGGAGAGAGAGAGAAGGGAAGATTACAGAGACATTTTTGTCTAAAAGAAATTCAGGAATAGATGGAAATAGAGAAAAGCCTTAGCTACAAGTAGTTTGTCCACTACGGGGAAGGTTTTGAAAGTTCAGCTGTAGTTGAAACGCTCGAGGCATGACCAAGAATAACAGCGGGTTTCTAGAACAGAAACCACTCTACTCAGCTCATTTTGGGAGTTTTTCAATTTTGTTGACTTTGCCGTGAGTGGAAGAATGAGCCACTTTTGTACGGATATGTAACAGTTGCAAGTTCAAACAACTGAGGTCTGCACGAGGCTATGGCCAAGCTACACTTCGTGATTAATAGATGGCGTGGCAAACGTTTAGGTCATTTATCGTTATTTAGCGTCAACACGGAACTAGGGAAAAGAGAACTGCCTATAGACAGAGGAAAAGAGACAAAAGACCACTAGATGTGAGCGTGCAAGAACGAGAAAAAATCAGAGGAGAGAGGGAAAAAGTTCAAATGAAGGAGAATTGTGTGCTGGTGATAAAAGAATTGAGAAGTTACAAGAGGAAGTACCAAATGCGAAGAGCATCTCTAGTATAGAAGGGAACAAGGTGATTTGAGGAAACTGTTTTTGTGATATTTTCCCAATTAGGTACAATAGGGTGGAAAAATCTTGAAAGAACTTGCCGGGCAACGTTTCTTCTCTCTTACATTCTTTACGCCTATCTTTCCAACCAACTCTCCACTTCTTTACCACGACGAACAGATTGGTGTTAATAATGACAACGTTAATAGATATGCAGCTAAATAGTTTAAATGAATAAAGACAATATTAATACATTAATCTCATTATGTTTAAAATTCTTTAGTCATTATTTCAAATAGGAAATGTATCTATAGTGCTGCCTGGAAAAGAGGATTCAATTCAGAGTACAGACAGTGCTTCGGAGAGATATGACATGTGTGTGTGTATATATATATTTGTCCCAAATATTCTGTTTCTTTGTGTGATACATAAAACACTGAAGTATCAAAACGATAGTTGAATAACGTTATTGAGGAACAAAACATGTATTTCCGGACATGAGTAAAACCTTCTCATATAACTCTCGTGTCAGTAGAGTTTCTAAGAAAAATGTTAGTTTTCTTTGTAATTTTGATAGTCCATAATTCATAAAATACAAAATTCATAGGAGTTGGGACGATTTTGTAGTCAGTAATGGTTTGCGAGGTACTGAAGTAGAAACATTTTTACACTCATAATTGTAGACCTCGCACAAAAGCAAAAACATTTGCATAAATGATTGACCTATTTTTAAGGAAATATAAGTTGTACAAAAGGTAATAAGGAAATAATATCGACAAATGTTTCGCTACTCACACAATAATAATAGTAAACTTAGTAGGAATAATAGTATTTGTAGTGATTAAAATGAAGAAAACGGATAATTATTAATTTGTAAGAATGGGAAGAGATCGACAGTGACATCTGGGAAAATCATCTGCCTTAGAATTTATACTTATTCTTGGGTATATTTAGGTCGCTGATGACGAATGTGCCATTAGTTTGCCCTATCAGCTTTAGTTTTGTGAGATATGGTATTACCATTATGCATATTATCCCATTTTACGTTTAATATAAATAAAGAACAGTGCCTATTTTCAGCTTCTAAATCATGTGAAGAAAAAGCAACACACTAACATGACATTAAAATTACAATAACAATATAACATGGGGTCTTTCAAAAAACAGATATCACATATTGTACGGTCGTTTATGACTTATGAGCTGTCAATTTGAGGGCATAAAAATAATACAGCTTTTAGTTTTTTCTGTACTTCGTACAGTTTTCGTCCTACGTGTCCAAAGTATGATCAAGAACCTTCACTAGCTATATTATCAAGCAAGATTTTGTTTCGCAAGACTAAGAGTTCACGAATAAAATGTATATTAGGGTATACCTGGTAGAGAAAAACGGTTTTCATATTTGGAATAAGAACATTAAGTGTAGCCAAAATCCGGTAAAACATTTGACACACCAAACAAAAAGTTATTTTTTTTTGGGCTGTGTAAGCTCTATAACGTTATTTTAACGGGTTTAGCCCTTAAAACGAAACTTTACATAGACGGAGAGTTCTGTTAAAAGATCCAAAATAACATAAAAGCTAAAATAATGTTTTATAATAATTTAATTAGCCAATGTCGATTTTCATACATTAATCCAAAATTTAGTTGATTAAGTCCACAATTAATAGAGTATGTTAATTCCATACACACTAAGCTGTTGCACGAAGAGTAAGATCTTACGATCCTGTTTTTGCTAGCTGAATACAGGATCTAGAGTCAAATGGGGAAGCTGTTGGGGCTTAGCGAACCACATATTCAGCAAAGGAAAATAAATCCTTCCGTCCACACAGAACACTTTAAACTTTGATTGCAGCACGCACACTCAGATTCGACCCATATGAATATTTCACTGCAAGCTCCTTTCTTGCTGCCCTGACTTTTCTCAAGCGGATTTACTCTGAAATGAAGTGATAATTTTTTTCCTAAGCCGCTTAATTTGTCCAGTTACATGTTTCTTATTAATGAGAAATATTATAAATTAATAATCATATTGCACCTTTCTCCTTTCCTCTTTCTCATATTTCATAGGCATTACTTGGTAGCAAGAAAATCTTGTATCGAATTTGTGGTTTTGACAGGTAGACCTAAAGCCCCCTGCACACAGGGACAGTACTGGCAGCCAGTAGCACTAGCCAGTACTGGCCGCCAGTTACTGTCCCTCTACTGTCCCAGTGTGCAGGGGTACTTCCCTTCAACGTCCAGTAGCTACTGGCGGCCAGTAAACTTAAGGCAGGTTTAGCCCCCTGCACACAGGGACAGTACTGGCAGCCAGTAGCACTAGCCAGTACTGGCAGCCAGTAATTATCCCACAACATGCAGCAGACTACTGGCGGCCACTAAACTCAAACCTGCTTGAGTTTGAGTTTACTGGCCGCCAGTAGAGTCATTCCGTGTCAGATCAGCACACCCATTTAATCTCACCGTTCCAGATTTGGATGAAATTTTGTAGAGAGGTAATTTTCATGTATATTAAGAGAAATACACACTTTTATTTAAATATTTCAATCCGTTCTTTACAGCCATGTAAAGTACTAAAAAAATAACAAAAATCACATCAAAACATATCTTTCAACTAATATAGCAACTCTTCTAAGTAACCTATAAAGGTGGGGAAAGTGTCATTTTTTAGCATTTTTTACGAGCTTTCCAATGACATGTAACACATAATAGTTCTAATAAAATTTGTGTTTTTTTCAGAATTCAAAGTAAAAAATTTTGATTTTGAATTTTTAAAAAGTACTTTTTAAAAATTTTCAACAAAAAAATCCTAGGAAATAGGTTATACCAATGCTAAATGATGTTCCAAGTTTGAAAATATGATGGGAATGGGTTCATGGTTAAAAAATTAAAAAAGTGTCACTTTACAAAAAAATCAGGTAAAAAATAACTTATATGCCCCAATGGAAAGCATAATAAAATAATTTTGACAAATAAATTTAATCAAGGGAAGTAACTCACATACTTGACATCTTGTTGTTCAATGAAAATTCTTGTCTAATGCCTTATTGGTTTGCAAAGTGTTAAGATAGCACATAAAGCCTTTTGATCGGTGTCGACCTGTGAATACCTCTCACAGATGTATTACATACAGTAAATCCTACGACACAGATCAAAAGGATTTATGTGCTATCTTAACACTTTGCAAACCAATAAGGCATGAGACAAGAATTTCCATTGTTCAACAAGATGTCAAGATTGTGTTATTTTCCTTATTTCAATTTATTTGTCGAAATTATTTTATTATGCTTTCCATTGGGGCATATAAGTTATTTTTGAGGTTATTTTTGAAAAGTGATGTTTTAATTTTTTAACCATGAACCCATCTCCATCCCATTTTCAAACTTAGTACATCATTTAACAATGGTATAACATATTTCCTAGGATTTTTGAAAATTTTTAAAAATGTACTTAAAAAAAATTCAAAATCAAAATTTTCACTTTGAATTTTGAAAGACAAATTTCATTAGAACTATTATGTGTTATATATCATTGAAACGCTTGTAAAAAATGCTAAAAAACGATACTTTCCCCAACTTTGTAGGTTAATTAGAAGAGTTGCTATATTAGTTGAAAGAGATGTTTTGATGTGATTTTTGTTACTTTTTTAGTGCTTTACATGGCTGTATTTTCAAAACGGATTGAAATATTTAAATAAAAGTTTGTATTTCTCTTAATATGCAAGATAATTACCTCTCTACAAAATTTCATCCAAATCTGGAATGGTGAGTTTAATTTTAATTAAAAGTGTGTTGATTTGACACGGAATGACCCAGTAACGGGTCACGTGACCTAGTGGCAGCCATTATTGGACGTGTCTTAAAGGATACTAGCCGCCAGTAGAGCACTGGAATGAAGTATCTGTTGGGGAATTACTTTTGTGATTTTTTATTTGCGAAATATTTAAAAAACCCAAGGTCAGTAAACCATATAGATTGCGCATTCCGGGATAGACCAATCACAGCACTTGAGTCTAGCACTCCGTCTAGAAATACACGGCATGATTAAACTCGAAACCTTTAATTAACCCTTGGTCGGATTCCAGTGAAGTGCAGAAATAATCTACACACAACAGCCCTACTGATGGTTAAAACAGAACCTTAGAAAAGCTGACACATATGTTTTTATTTCATGTTATACTCATCACCAATTACATAAAACTCATGCAGGGAGAAGCGAATTTGACTATGCGACAGTTCTTTTATTTTTGTATCCCGAAAAGTCTTTAAGCGAGAAAGTTTTAGGGAAATATTTGAATTATATTATAAATTAAGCATCTACTTTATATTTTGAATAGTTTAAAGTAATTGAGTGGTAATTATTCCGGGCGCTTCAACTATGTGAATGATTTGGGATGATCGTGGAATGTCGAGGGTGAAGCAAATTTGACTATGTGACATTTTTATTTTATTTTTGTGTCCAGAAAAGATTCAAGTGTGTTACTTTTAGTGAGATATTTGAATTTTATTATAAATCCTTTATAACTTGAATGGATTACGAGTGGTAATTATGCCAGACACTATCAGAACGTTACGGAGGTATTAGCAAGCCTCTTTTCCATTATATGCCAGCAATAACGTAAAAATCTTTAAATATTTTATTCGTGGACTCAGTAATAAAACTTTATTAACTTACTACTTGTACACATAGTGAAAGATTGACCGCTGGGGAAAATGTAAGAATCAAACTTTTCCCTGACTTCGTAAATCTGCACTATTTTTATTTAGATATTTGTTGGAATATTTATTTTATGTTTTGTTCATTTATGTCAAAACCTTCCCCATATAACAGGAAAAAAAAATATTAATATAAGTATATTACTTTTAATACAATACTAATACAAATTATTAGCTTACAAAATTCTGCACAATGTAATATTAATATTAGTACCACATTAATATTAAAGTATAAAATATCCCTTAGCTGTTTTCTACCCTTATTATATGGCGTAATTCCTATAAAAGTACACATTCTTTAACAAATTTTCCTCAAAGTATATTAACGTACACTCTAGAATGAGGAATATTTTCTAGGCAACAAAATATTAGATCAAATCACCCCTAGCTGTTTTTACCTGTTTTAATCTCTACTCAAAACTACATTTTTTGACAAATTTTACGCGATTTTACAGACAAATCCTCTAAAAGTCAAAATAACTTTTTAGGCAGCTTGAATAACAGAAGAATCCACATCTTAGCTGTTTTCTACCCATGTGTTGTGATTTCTGCAATATTATTCGAAAGATTTTACAACCGATTCTGTTTTCTACCCCTATTACACAACCTATTTACAAGTCTACAATTTTTATAAAAGTTTGCCTACTTTGACAATATTAATACAAGTTCTCTAATATTCTATATTCTTTAATATAATATAAATACTGTTTATATTAATCATAATCATACATAATTAAATAATTGATCCTTGTACTGCCTACTGGCTGCCACTAGAACATCCACTGGCTGCCAGTTACTGGCCGCCAGTAACTGTCCCTGTGTGCAGGGGGCTTTACTCTGAATAAAAGTGAGATCTGGAGATTTATTCGTTTAGGGAAGATTCTACGTCTCTCTCTCTCTCTCTCTCTCTCTCTCTCTCCCTCTCCCTCTTTCTCCCGCTCTCTAAATCTGTTGTATTTTTAAACAAATCTCAGTTTATTCGTACTTACACCTAAAACTAATTGATCTCGATCAGTAATATCTTGAAGAGCTCATAATTCTGTAGCCATAATTAGTCACGGATCCCGTGCTCCCGTAGAAGGGAGGAATGGGTTTGTTTAATCTCGCAAATGCAGCATTAATTATTAAAATTGTATATTATTGTACAAACTTTGATAAGAGGTATTAGAAGAGCTGTCCCTCTATTATCACACATTCGTAGACAATTTACATTTAGGCCTACATACACACATTCTTCTTCCATGAATCCTGCTTACTTCGATCCTGATGCAGTTCTAATCTCACTCCTCTTTAATCAGTATTCTAAATTAGTACACGTGGATGATTTCTTGGTTATTTATTTGACACAGAACCCATTCTCTTAAACTTAGTTACAAGTTTATGTACAGTTCTTAAGTCCGGGATCGAAATACCGGGTTAATTATCTTAAGAACTTTCTGCGCACTTTTCCAAAATAGGCTTTTGTGAAATACGTCCACACCCTAAATACTTGCTTTCTGAAGATACTGATGAAATTGGAGGGTTGGTTGATATATGGTTATTTAACGACGGGGATGTACTGCAACTTAGGCCTGTGACCGTCGCCGGTATGCCGGAATTTTGTTCCGCAGGAGTTCTTTTACAAGCCAGTAAATCTACTGACATGGGTCACATTTAAGCACACATAAATGCCTTTGACCTCGGCCGGGATCGTACCCGCAACCTAGGGGAAATTTGAGGGAATCATCAGCATTAGAAAATAATTAAACAGGATTCACAGAAGAAGAAATGTGTGTTTAGATCTAAATTGAAATTTTATAGTTATTACGAAGTTATCATGAATGTGTATGTGTACGCGCGAGATTAAACAAACTCATTCTTTCTTCCTGAGTGCACGGAAACTAAATTGGCCTCTGTTGCAGCCTAATTGTGCAAGGGAGCTGAGCTCCGAAGCCCGCACAGAATTTATTCTTGCGACCGCTCTGTAGGCTATATGAAATTTCAAGGGAGGAAATTGAAAATAATTATATCTATATTTTAAAATTTTATATAGGAAATGTTATATTAATAATGAAATGAAATAATCTAGGAAGTAATTATATACATTTTCTAACTTTAAACTAAAAATGTTTATTGTTTAACCCGGCGACACCCGGGTTTTGTAATTTGTAATTCAAAATAATCTCATGGAGGACTTTCGACTTTCAAAATTAATGTTATTATAAACAATAGGTATATGGAGTTTGAAGTGAAGATGAACGACATACTACACTCAAAATAGGCCTATTTCCTCATAAAATGCAAGATATAGCTTTATGTCGCTCATAAAGGACATAGAATTTTGCAACCCATTGCTTCTGCATATAATATTTTAACGTAACATCTACTGTCTATACAGAATAATTATTGTAGTTCCCACCTTCATGTTGCCACACAACCATTTCGGGGCTAAAATAAAAAGAAAATCAATATCATTTCCACACATTAGTCCCCCAAAAAAACTGAAACATAAATTACTGCCCACATAGGACTAAACATATTCCATCCTATTTTGTCACTTTTTACATGCATAGGATTTATAATAAACATCCCTATTTCTCGAATAATACAAAGCGCATAAGCGATGAATAACATATCAGTGGATATACGTTTTTACAGACTTCCAATATTGCATACTTGCTTAGCCATCGTTGGCACCAACTCAGGCTGAACTTCTGAAAATGCTGTCCCCGCAATACGACTTCTTGTTCCACATCAAAATGTGAAGTTAGAAAATTATATTCTCCACGCTCAGAGTAGCAAGTCTTTAATCGTAATCGAAAACATGAATGGTCCTAGAACAGACCCTTGAGGTACTCCCGAGTCAAGGGAAACCATATTTGTCTAGCACTGAAATCAATAATTCTCCATAATCGATTTAATGAACGATAACCTCTCTAACTATTTGTCAAAACCTGTATCATATAGCTTCCAAAGCCCTATGAGAACACTGCCAACAATATTGCCATGTGAACGGAATTGCGTTTTGGTGAATTCAGTGATATTTTCAGAGATTATATAATTTTTCAAGGGAAGGAGTGGTTGGTTTTATTTTTAATGTTGACCGCATTACTTTCTGGGTTGAACTGGGCATAATTTTGGGCAAATTGATCAAAGCATGTATATTTGTATAGGGAACATGCATACCCACATACATATATACTGTCGATTTTATATAATGTTTTAGATTAGATTATTACTACCCTTATTAGCCTGGGTTACTTGTTACTCTGTAATATAGGTGAAAATTCCCAATTCCTACATAAAAGAGCGGTATACTTCTGTCAGAGCTCAGCTAATAAATACGGATATGCTAATGTATTGAGTGGACTGTATACGACTGACATTAGTACAGTACACGACAGCACTTTTAACACATACGGCAAATACGATGCCGAGACACGTAAATTGCCTGAAACCATTTTCATATCGTCATAGCAGTGAATATTCAGATGCTTCCGTCAGAGATGAGAGAGAGGGAATATCAATCTGGTTACTGCACAAGTTCTCGCGGGAGACGAGAGGCAGGTGCGCAGAGATTAAACTTTGCGAGCTTTGGTGTTTATCTCTCTGGAGGGAAACTTTGTCAAGTCGTGCTACAAATAAGGTGAATATTTACCATCACAATGAAATTTCAATTTAAACTTCTGTAGCATCACAAATGAATCACTTTCATACAAAGTGCACTAATTTTCATACTTGCTCGGTAATGCTCTCGCTGATAAGGTAATGTAAATAGCTAACTCTACATCAAATTAATCTGCTTAGCTATGCTATACAAATCTTGCAGGCAAGGAACACTTCGTGAATACTCCTACCGCAAATACGATTACAAGAGTTAAACAGATGGAAACAAGCGTTTTCTCATGCCACAATAATGAATCTCAAACTTGTTCTATTTACGATTAATTGCGAGGTTTTCAAGTTTTGAGCATAATGAAGTGCATTATTTTCTTAGCTGGAGTTTGAAATGTGAAAGGAGTAATATAAATTCATCTATGAATCCCATTTTCGTATACTATTCGATATACGTTATCTCTATGTAAACAAATGTCTACATTTCCGGAGATACGAATGTTATTTTCCATCTTTAGTAGAATTTAAATGATATTATCTCAAATACCTTAATCCTCTACAAAGTATATATGTATTGTGGCTTACAATGTATAGATAAAGAAAATATGTATCGATATGTACTGTTTAAATAAATTCTATATTACTACCTAGACTGTTTATAGAAACAATTTCAACCTATAAGCTGTCTGCATTTTAGTAATAATACGCGAGTTTAGGTATACTCTTAACGATAAAGGTACGTTATAGATATAGGCTACTGTAGTTTTGTAATTACGTTACTGCACGTTTACGGAACAAATCTCATAAAAGTTAAAAATTAAAATTAAAAAGGAGGCATTAAAACATTAGTTATTTTTTAAAGCGGTTTCTGCTTGTCATAAATTATTTCGGATCACAGTACAATAAACACTTTTTAAAAAATGAAAACAATAAAAATGGTAATAAACATTAACCTGAGTGGAATAGTTGGTAAGGCTTTCTGTTCAAAAGTTACCGGGTTCAATTCCGTGCCACGTCAATGGCATTCATGTATGCGTAAATGCGACCAATATCTGTCAGTTCTTCCATTGTTATGGGGCAGCTAGAAACACCAAACTTGCGCTCTTTTGTTCGTGACAATATTCCTGCCGAATTTTATGATTCTATCTGTCCTATAAATGTGTAAAAAATCACATATGTGAGGAAAATATACAGAATTGATTTGAAGTAAAGGAAAGCTAACTCAATCCAGGGTATAACCGATGGAGTTACGACAAAAAGACACAGGACCAAATTTTTAGATGTCTCAGACTCCATTTCTGTGGGTTCAATGATTCCTTGATACTTACCGTTTAGCTACTTAAGCATCCAAGAAGGTCTACACAGACTTAAAAGTTGCATCCACCATTTCGAATATTTCCCGGGGGGTAAAAATAAATTTTGGAATATTTCCGTCGGTTAGAAGCTAAAAGCTATGATTGTGCCAAATTTCAAGTTTCTGGCTCATCTGGAAGTGGGCATACAATTAAGTCAGTGTATGAGTTAGCCAAGCGCCTTTGTAGTATACGATTCGCTATTTTTAAAGCGTTAATTCCTCGTTACTCCGGTATCGGCCAACTAATTTGGTCCAGAATCAATAGCATTCGTTCTATGGGCGTTATAAGTGTGTGTACTAAGTTTCATGAAAATCTGACAAAGCGTACTCGAGATACCGCGCGTACAGACACACGCACAAACGACAGACACACGGTCAGACATTTTTGCCTTTCACCATACAATCTTAGAAAGTGCCATTCTGGCACTATTATTAATAATAATACAGTGTAATATGATCATGTGATTGGTCAACTAATGTGACATGAAAATATAGGCCAAAATAATTATGTATTTAAGAAAACTAACTCAAATGGGAAGTCTGCCACATCTGACGTAAATAATAATCTTTCCATCAACGTCAACAGTTTCTAAGAGATGCAAGAGTTACAGAAATACTGGTTATATCAATAACCCGTCTTCTAGTCTTCAGAACAGTTAAAGTTCTGTTTAGATATCTCCGACCTAACAAAACTAACGTGTTACAAAGCGAACGTAGGAAGTACAGACGTGATGAATAGTTATTCACTTAAATAACATGTACATATATGAAAATAACCGAGCTATGAAAACAGTTTCAGTTAGCTAAGCTCCAACGATTGCGTCCACAACATGAGCGACCAGGGTTCGATAACGATGTGGCTATTAACCAGGTCATGTAAAACCTATTCCAATAACTTATAACATAGCCAAGTAAAATCAGTGGAATGCGAAAGGCCAATATTAAAACAAGCTGTCGATACGTAGAGGAAGATACTTCAAAAGGATCATATAACTGTATATATATATATATATATATATACAGTTATATGATCCTTATATATATATATATATATAATATATATATAGTATGAATAACAAATAAGAAGATTTAATGAACATATTAATAATGCTCACCTTATACGTCTACAGAAAACAACTCTCTCTCTCTCTCTCTCTCTCTCTCTCTCTCTCTCTCTATATATATATATGGTAGGGAGGTCTGGAACGGTAGGCACTCAGCCTCGTGATTCAAATTGAGGAGCTACTGTATAGAGAAGTAGCGGCTCCTGTCATGGAAACCACCATTAAAGGCCGTGGGTGTCGGTATGCTGACCACAAGCTCCCCCAATCCTGCCATCTGCCTATGGTAGATGACGCAGCGGTCGGGTGGTAGGCCTAGTCCCTTTCAGGAATGTAGAGCCACGAGTTTAGATTTTTTATACTTTACACTATATATATATATCCTGCACAGCACAGCTAACTGAACTATTCTTCTTCCTCTTGACATAAAATCATTCATTTTTACAAAAAAGCCACACTGAAATGCAATAACAATGAATTACACAGATCACTTCCATATGGATATATATATATCATTATAAGCCACATGAATATATAGGTTATAATAATAATCTATAACTAATTTATATGCCTGTTACTTTACCACTCACAGCACTGTAAGGTATCTAAAAACTGTTTATTTTCTGTGGATATATATATATATATATAAATCTGTTTAACTTATGTGAATATATATGTATATATATTCAAATAAAATAAACAAATAAATATATATAAATCTGTTTATTTTCTGTGTATATATATATAAATTTATATATATATACATAAATTCATCTGGCTTATAATGATATTTAATTTTAAACAGTAGTATGTAACTACAGAAGACATTTAGAAAATAACGGTATACATATATTTATAATATATAACGGAATTAAAGTTATTCTTTGAGGAAAGACAAACAAGAACTGATAACAAAAAAGGCAATTCACCAAATTCCCATAAAACTATATCACAGTAGGCTATATAATTCAGAGAAACATGGAAGCATAAAGGGAGCGTATACAGAGAGATAGCTAGCTTTCAACAAGTTAGCGGGTGCCCGGAATACTAGTGGATGATGGAATAACCGCATTCATGACCGCATGACAGCTATAGTCAGAGCCGGTCAGAGTCACGTTCGGCCACCTCCACAATAACCAATTCCATGTCAACTTCATACATGTCTATTCTAACTTCATCATAAATATTTACTTACTAAACAATTATTATGTAAAGTCATGCATTTTATATTCAACAGCATAACAGCAGTGTCAACACAATTCCAGTAATGGTCGTACATACAATACTCCAGCAATTATTCAGCCTTGTGTGCGTATCACATGATATATTATATGGCAGACTTATTCATATTGATAATATTATTCGATTATATTAGCTAATTTGGCCTTACTTTCTACATAAGAAAACAAATTACTGTGATAGAAAATCTTTTACCTTCTAGATCAGGAATGAAAGTACCACCCACATATAATGGTAGGTGCGTGACCATGAAATAGGATAAAATACGCGTAGATAAAATAAATAAATAAATGTGCTGAAGCACTCGCAGCTATGTTCCACGCAGGTTCCTTTCTAGCTTGTGGAACTATAGACATCATAGTTTTAACATTGAGCTGTTCCATTCTGATTCGATTCGAACTTCAGGAATTAACCTAATAAGTTTTGAGATCCCCTAAATCCAAAAATACAATTTTGGAAAACATGTCTGTATGTGAGCCTATGTGTCGGTGAAGAGAAAAGCTAACTAATAATAATCATACAAAAATGAAATTTTGTAGGCTGATTGGTTACATATCTTCAAGGGATATGAAACTAAGTATGGTGACAAGTTTATTTTACTTCTATTACCATTTTACAAATATATATATATATATATATATATATATATATATATATATATATAGAAAGAGAGAGAGAGGGGGGAAAGAGAGAGAGGTAAATTGTGTGTTACAATATATTATGCTAAGCGTTAAACTTTGATATGAAAAAAGCAGGAAATTCTCTGAAGAATAGTTATAAGCCACTCATTTCGCATAAAGACTGGGCTTTTAGGCCTTGTCTCCTGAATTATGCAACTTTGAATGAGGCTAAGCCAACTGAATGAAAACTACCGCAATACAGCCGTGTAATGGAATATGCCTACATTAATATTACATGCCAGTATGAAGTCAGTATGTTGTAAGGACGCACCCTGGTTCCGATCGCAGGCCGAATCCGTTATCATTGATCCGACTGACAGGCATATCGGCCAGCTCTGCACCTCTCTGAGTTACTTCAGTGCTTATGCATGCAAAGCTACTGCCAAACTTCTGCTCTCCTCCCACCCATCTATATTTAAAGCTTCAACACACGAATTCCTGCTACTGTACAATCTCCACGAACAATGATGCTGCTAAACCTGCCTTCCTTCAAGATACGTCTATACGCCTACTCGATTACCAGGATGTGAATATACTATGAAATCATAATATACGAAGTTTGTCTAATGTTATCAGAAAACGAACAATACAGATGATACACACAAATTTTCTTTATTACCCTTCAAAATAGTCGCCATCCGCTACAATACACTTTTGACATCGTTCATACAGCTTCTGGAAACCGTCAGCAAAGCCTCTTTAGGAATCGCTCGCAGAATGGCTGTCACACGATCTTGGATGGCTGCCAAGTCCAAAAAAGATAGTGTGAGCAGTGTCCTTGATAACTCCCAAATTCATAGTGTCAGTCGCCGATCTTGTGTTCGAATTTTTCGCACGTTCTCGACCATTTCTGTGAGCGACTGAGGATGAGTCGGGTCGGTCGAACACCAGAGAATCAAAATGCAGTACTTCATTAGCTGAAAATATCAAATTAACCTCAAGTCCTTGTAAAAGGGCACAACTGGACTATCATAGTTTACTTCGGATGAAAAAATTCTGATTTTGGCCTAATGGTAAAATTTTTTACTAAAAAATATAAGATTTCATCCAAGAACTGAATTATTTCGAACTCATTGTTCTTTGATTTTCCTTACTAGATACTGTTCAAAAACGTCATTGTAGTCTATGCAGACTTCAACATGCCTTATCATTTGACATGGTTATGTGTTCCCTAAGAAACCAGTTCTTTCACTACTACTAAATAAACAATGAAAGATAATTTATTTTTTAATCAGAGGTAACTCAACGGTTCACTGAGAATGTAGCAATTCTTTAAAGAAGCTGTGTATCCTGGCTTGGAGTCCATTGAATATTCTTCAGTAGATCCAAACAATTTTTTTCTAACTTATCTGCTCTAAAGAGATAATATGGGCAAGATGAAGTTCCTGTGGAATTTTAAGTCACACTTCCGTAAGTTGGCCATAAGGCAAATGAATAAATTTATGCCTGTAAAAACTATTTTTTAGAGTAATTTATGGAACGAGCAAAGAGCATTGTTCTTTAATGTTTATGATATTCGTTTATTCTTTGTTCCCCTATTTCTGTTAACGAATGGTAAACAATTGGTAAATTTTCTTTTTACGCCACAATATACATATGTAGCATATTGGTTTGCCCTTTCAGTAAATACCTGTGATTTATTACTTGAAGCTTGTTTTATACTCCCTGCTTTAATTTAATCATATCAAACATAAAATCCCATTCCATTAGGGTTGACATGTGTCAGCATTTTATGAACAATTCGGGATTTCAAAATAAAAGAACCTACCCAGTTAGAAAAGACTAATAAATCCGCGATTCTAGTTAGATGTCACAATTTTTTTTTTAATATCGGCCAACCTAAACTGCTGCTGACCATAAATGTGTCAAAATATTTCCTGTTCTAGTCCAGTGTTTTAATTTTTTACATTTCGAAAAACTTTGTCTAAGTTTTATCGGCCGTATCTCGGTTAATATTGGGTCTACAAATTCATTTTATCAACGAAATTTTAGCAAATTTAATGTTCTACATTTTTTTATTGTACTATGGTGCACAAAATATGCTTAGTTTACGAGATATAAGCGAAGAACTGAGAAAAGTCCAAAAATTTTGAGGTTTTGCCCTCCCCCCAATTTAGCACAGGGTCCTCGAGGTCGAAAACTTAGGTCAGACATCCTTGACTACTCCCAAATAACCTGTAAAAATTTCATTAACTTCGGAATATTTTCCAGCTACCCCCTGTTTCATTATATCGACTGGACTATATCTCAAAAATGCAAATTTTAAACTTCTACTCTTATACAATTCAACGGCCCTAAATAGCGTGCTTGCTCGCCCGCTTCGTGAGACATCGGGTATACTCGGCGATGTTCGTCTCTCGCAGTCTAAACTTTCATGACGACTACAAAATTAGGAAGGAAAACCGTTTCTTTATTATATAAGGCCTAAGTGAAATGAACACAATGAACAAATATTCTAATTTTATTTTTACTTACAATTTTCATAGCTCTGAACCACAAACATTTTTAATAATCTACCAGTGTAATTTTCTTAAAAATCCTGGAGTCAATGAATAATGGCGGGCGAAGCCGGGGGCAACAGCTGTAAAATATTGATGGTTTCATCTCTTGAAATATCGCTGATAATAATAATCCAAACAAACCATTCCTTCCCTTGAAACATTATATAATTTCTGAAAATTACACTGAATTGATAAAATAAAATTCACATCATATTCATGTCAATAAACAGCTGAGAAACAATACGTATTATGTGTTCACAGGTTCTTTGGAACTGCATAATCGATTCTGATATAGTTTTCCCAGGGGGCGCTTTCATGTCGTGGAATGTACTCTAAAGCAGGAATTTTAGCTGTTTCATTAATTATTAATGGCTTAGTTTATGAATGATTCACGTGCAAGTGTTAATAAATATAATGCTTTAATAATTATTATACTCTTAATTTTTAATTTTTAAAAGAATTATCGTGGCGAAGCCACGGGCACCTCCTAGTATCATACATTATCCCCGAGGTACAGATTTCAAATACTGGGTGACCTGTTTGGGAAAGCTGGAAAGTAATTCATTATAGTCTATACAGGGTGTTTCAAAAATACTTTTACAAGCTTCTGAGATGGGTTCCTTACACCAAAAGAAGGAAAAAAGTTAATATGAACATAGGTCCCATAATCCTTTGTTTTCTCGTTAGGAACTGTTCCACACATTGGTACACTCAAAACACGTCAATACACAAAACTCATAACAAATGCTCGAAATGTCATCCTCTTGCTTCTAGACATGCAATGCACTCGTCGAATCATGGACTGTCGCACCCTTTCAAATACTCTGGGATGGTGTAGAATGGTTTCGCAGGCTTCCATGACACGTCGATGAAAAGTTTCTTCATCCGGGATGCACCAGTCAGGTGTAAGGATCCCATGGCCGAAGTATGCAAAAGTATTTTTGAAACACTCTGTATAGGAGAATATTCAAATTTATTTCTGTTAATGAGACATACGTCACGAGAAAAACAGTTTTATGTCCCAGCACGTTAGCGTTCAACATTACCATTCCGAATAGGCATGTATGAATCTATATGGACCTGTCGGACCAGATTTTGAAAAAATACATGCAACCCCATGGTAAAAAGCAGTACCTGAGTGGAAGAGTGAATAATATATATTTATTTACGTAACTGATGCATGCCATCACTGGTAAGGGCATGCATTTTCAGGCGTAATAACCAGCAGCTTACAAACTTTCAGAAAGTACGTAAGCTCTTAGTCCGTTGTCGTAGATTCAAGCGCTGAAGTTGGCGCTCCGGGAAAGTAAAAATCGCAGCGAGTAAAAAAGTATGTATGTTATTGGCGTATATTTTGGCAACACTTTCGTAATAAAGAACCGTTATTATCATGATCTATTGCTCTTGTCTTGCCTGCGCGGTTGCCTTAGCTTCAATGAGTACGTGACGAAGTTGGTTACATTGGTTGTTGCTATTGAAGTGAAACTTCTTTAGCCGCGGTAGGGGTAAATCTAGAGCTTGTGTCACGCTCAAAAATCGTCACAAAATTAGTGTCACATCAAAATCGTCACGAAATTGGTGAGGTGTGACGGAACGGACTGCACAGAAAACAATCAACTGCTATACGATTTAAAGGATAAAATAAAATACTCAAAGGGGAAACTAACGATAGAAGGTGATGGAAAGGAAAATTTTCAGACCTAGTACGAGGACCTGCAAATGGGAATAATAACAATAATAATAATAATAGTAATAATAATAATAATAATAATAATAATAATAATAATAATAATAATAATAATAATAATAATAATAATAGAGTCTACAGAGGAATTATGACGGGAAGTGATCACTATCTGGTCAATGCCAAAGTTTTATTTCCTTTCACAATGGATTGGGAAAATGGAAATGAGGAAGGTAAATTAGAAGAAACCAATATGACAAAAATAAAATATAACTTAGATAGTCTACAGCAAGAAAGCACAGCATATTTATATAAAAGAAGACTAGATGAAAAGTTGTCGCAGAGAGAAAATTTTGACATCCCAGAAGATTTACAAAAACATTTAGTAAAAAGTATACATGAAGCAGCTATGGAAGCTTTAGGAAAACAAGAACATAAAACAAGAAACACAAAACTATACTTTTGGACTAAGGAAATTGAAGATATGGTAAAAATTAAGAAAGATAAATATAAAAAATGGTTGAATACAAAAAAGGTAGAGGACAAAATTGAATTCAAAAAAGTACAAGCACAAGTTAGGAAAAAGGTCACAGAGGAAAAAAAAAAGAGGTGGGAAAAAACATGCAACACGATACAAACATATTTGGGCAGCAGAAAAAGTAACGAAGCTTGGAGAATTTTAAAAAATTTACGGAAAAATGAAAGTGGAACATACAATATCAACGGTATCTCTATGGAAAAATGGGAGACATATTTTAAAGAACTCTTAATTGAACAGAGAGGGGAATATTTAGATATTTTAGAGAATGAAAATGCAGACACACCAGATAACAATATAAAAATAGATCAAATGGATATAGAAACTATAATTAGATCCTTAAAAAATAACAAAGCATGTGGTGAAGATGGAATATCGGCAGAACTCATAAAACATGGTACCCCAAAACGTTTAGAGCTACTAAAACAAATATTTGAAAGATGCCTAAGTGGAGAACCAACTCCAAAAGACTGGAAAATAGGGCTGCTATCAACCATACATAAGAAGGGAAACAAAAATGAATGCAAAAATTATCGAGGGATCACAGTAACAAGCATTTTAGTCGTATTTATGAACGAGTGTTAAAGTACTCATTAGAACACGAATATGCATTAATAGAAACAGAAGAACAAGCAGGATTTAGAGCAGGGAGATCAACCATTAATCATATTTTCAGTATAAGACAACTTATTGAGAAAACAGAAGCTTTTGGACAACCATTACATTTATTGTTTGTTGATCTGGAAAAAGCCTATGATAGTGTACCATGGACTAAACTGTGGGAATCGTTAGAATATTTCAAAATTAATAATAAAATGATTCAGGCGATAAAAAATTTGTATGACAAATCGTATACAAAAATCAAAATACAAAATAGGATCTCACCTGGATTCTATGTCACAAAAGGGCTAAGACAAGGATGCCCACTATCACCAACATAATTCAAAATATATCTTCATAGGGCACTAATGACCTGGAAAAGGAAATGCTCACAAATGGGATTGTTACTAACAGAAGATAATATATACTCACTATTATTTGCTGACGATCAATTGGTAATCGCAGAGGATTATGAAGACCTGGAGTACCGGTATATGACAAGAAAACTTATAGAAGAGTATAAGGAATGGGGCCTGAACATCAATTTGAAGAAAACAAACTATATGGCACTAGGAACAGACTCAAAGGACCTCATCTTATCAAACGGGAGTGGTACAATCAGACATTGCAATGAATATAGATATTTAGGAATAAAAATTACAAAGAATGGAAACCATGAAGACGATATAAATGGACGAATCAACAAAGGAAGATCAGCAATTTCAAAATTAAACAGTGTCTTGTGGGATAAAGACATTACCAGAGAAACAAAAACAAACATATACAATACAGTCATTAAGAGCACAGTTATGTATGGAGCAGAAACTTGGCATTTGAAATCAAATACAATAGCTAAACTACACTCCACAGAAATGGACTTTTGGCGACGGTCTGCAAGAATCTCCAGGAGGGACAAGATTAGGAACAATGTCATTAGAGCAAAAATGAAGGTACAAGGATCGTTGGTAGATACTGTAAAAGCAGCACAACTAAGATGTTATGGGCACATGAAAAGAATGACAGACGATAGACTACCGAAGAAGATATATGAGTGGACTCCGAAAGGACGAAGAAAGAGGGGCAGGCCAAAATTGACATGGACACAAGGCATCAATCAAACACTAAAGGAAAGGAAAATAGAAGACGAAGCATGGACACATCGAGAATTATGGAGAAAAATGATAAACTCCTGAAATGGGTGCAGGAAGATGTCTAGGACATTGTATAACCTGATTAAATAAAATAAATAATAATAATAATAACAATAATAATAATAATACTTGCTTGCTCAATGGCAATAGACAATTTCTAAGCAAGCTAAGGGAATATTATCTACTTATGGAACCCGGAGGTTCATTACCAAGCTTAAAAAATAAAATAATAAAAAAATATTATTATAATGAGACGCAAAACTTTTGCCTCTGTTATGAACTCTTATTTTAAATGGAATACCCTTATATTTTGAATAGTGCTCATTGAGCGCTTTTTCAGAAAATACCCACACGAGATACTTCTTTGCAAGTTTATTCAAGAAAACAGAAAACTAATAATATCAGTAAAACGCTTCTTTTGTTTACTGTGATTTGCCCCGTCAAGCTCTATGCGGGCCGTCATGACCTCAGCAGAGGTTAAACTTGCATTAAAGTTTACTTTTTGTATGTAAGAGGTATATTTTCTCACCTACAATCTTGAAATTTTTATCATTTGTTTATTTAGTTGTTTTACGTACGCTGAAAAAACATTTTTGAATCGGTTAATCTCTAAAATATTTTCAGGTCATAATGTACTTCAAAATGTAGTTATTATTTTTTAAATAAAAAATTACATTTCACTGAAAAAATTATGAAAAATCCTTTTTTCAGTAGGCCTACTAATACAGGATGGGTATCTTGATCTAGTCTCTAGCTTAATAGTAGATTTTGAGAAAAGATTGGTGGTTGCATATGGGTATTTAACGACGGTTATGTACTGAAACTTAGGCTTGTGACCGTCGCCAATGTGCCGGAATTTTGTCTCGCAGGAGTTCTTCTACAAACCAGTAAATCTACTGTCACATTTATGCACACACATAAACGACATCGACCTGGGCCAAGATACTAAATACGCCACCCAGGCCGACGAGAAAATGTAGGCCTACATTGTATTTAATATTATAAAGATAGGCTATTCCGTTTCCCCTTCCTTATTCAATCTACTATCGCTTGTACGGCGACTGAGACCCCCTGTCTGCTACACAGAGCGGCAACTACTCCAGCACAGGTGTATTGCGTGTGCTCTAACCAAGACTTCGCAGGCGGTCATACCCTAGCCTGTTGCGAATAATAGCAACTTCCACGTTAAGTGATATGACGTACTTCCATACCCAATGGCATTACCTTTGTTTCAGTGGCCTTCATAACTCCGTTAGCATTGACTACAGAGGGAGACTTTCTTGTAGCAGTTTTACAATAGAAGTTCTTTTTGAAGTGAGTAAATCGTGAGCTAACCCAAAGTTGCGTTACGATGAAAATCATCACGAAAATAGCGGGGCTGTGAGGGACTGCACAGAAAACAATCAACTCAATGAAATTTTAAAAATAAAAAATCCAAAACTCAAAGATTCAAAATTTAAAAAAATTAAAAAATCCAAAATTAAAGAAGTCAATAAACCCAAAATTAAAAATCCAACAATCCAAAATTAAAAAGTCCAATAATCCAAAATTGAAAAAATCGAAAAATTAAAAAATCCAAGTTTTACTTCTGTCACGTGCCTTTCCACGTACCCGATTTTTTGTAATTTAATTTTTATATGATTAATTAAGAAACGTAATTTGACTGTAATTTTTGGTATGATAAAATTAAAAATAAAATGCCTGCGTATAAATTTATGGGTTCCTCCTAGAAAAAATTTCCAACTACAGCACTGTGTATATTTCAAGATTCCAACTGGGAGTACTAATGGCCGTTTCAATTCCAAGTTGATATCTTTTCCTGGCTTTATCCTGGGCACTTGGCTATGTCTGAAAGATCCCAGCTCCTATCTTGAAACGGATAACAAGGACTTTATTTTCAATAAAGAAGGCAAACACTGAGCTTTGAGGTAATTTTATTCTTGCCTACTCTTTTACTTTCGGTGAACTTATATAATGATCTAATGAGGTTGCCCGGAGACTGAGAAATCAGGAAAGAAAATTAGTAATCAATTTACCTGTATACTTTTTTATATCAAAGAGTTAATTAACTGATATCTTTGAGGCTCTACATCTACTTAGAATTCAAAGGGAAAAGCTGCAACGGTTCAATTGAACTTTTCTCAGAACAAACCTTAATTTATAACGTCAGTACGTTTTAAGTATATTTCTTAGAATTTGAAAAGTGAATAAAAGACTCAGCGCGTTCGTGTGATGGAAATTAATTCAGTCATACACAATTTTTTCCCCCACTGATGACAAATATAATTTTGATTTATTAAGATAAAAGTAAGCAAATTAGGATCCGAATGTTCGAAAATCTAAAGATTCCCTTTAAACAATACTCCACTCTCAGTATTGAACGTTTATGGCCCGTTTCTTATAAATAAATTCAGCCAATGGCCAGTTTAACTAAAGCATTTTTCTCTTCTTTTTTTTTCTGATCAGCTATTTTTTAAACTTGTTCTATCGTACATGCCTTCAAGAAGCTCTAGTTGCCACTGCTAATGAAACCAACAACAAATGTTACATGATAACTTTTGAAACGATGGGAACCAAGCGACAGTTCGGGTTCCGAGCCATAGGCCTAAGCCACGAACTCCTTTGTAGCAAGCCTATTGACCTCTAGGAGGTTTATAAAACTTGAAGATCCCCACAAGACCGCTCGCACCGAAGACACAAACGCTTGCTTGAACTAAGGGAAGACCTTGAGCCTGCTTTTTTTTGCGGAGATTTTTAGGTAGGCAAAGAAATACGAAGCATGTTGCAAAGCTTACAGTTGCTGTAGCATTGTAATATGTGCCAACATTTTTATCCAGAGTAAATACATATTATTGCACGATAAAATGGTCATTCATATCTACTCTTTACAATTCAACGGCCCTAAATAGCGTGCTCACTCGCTCGCCCACTTCGTGAGACATCGGGTATACTCGGCGATGTTCGTCTCTCGAGTGTAAACTTTCACAAAGAGTACAAGATTAGGAAAACCGTTTCTTTATTATATAAGACCTAAGTGAAATGAACACAATGCACAAATATTCTAATTTTATTTTTACTTACAATTTTCATAGCTCTGAACCACAAACATTTTTAATAAACTGCCAGTGTAAATTTCTTAAAAATCCTGGAGTCAATTAATAATGGCGGGTGAAGCCTCGGGCACCAGCTATAATAGGTCTATATTGATAGTTTAACCCTGAAATTATCGCGGACAATAAAAATCAAAACAAAACTCCTTCCCTTGAAAAATTATATAATTTCTGAAAAATTGCAATGAATTTATCAAATAAAATTCGCATCATATTCATCTGTCAACAAACAGATGAGAAACGATACGTATTAGCCACCGCCGTCTCGAGTATTACACACGGTATTACACAATGGTATTATCAGTGTTCACAGTTAGATTTGGAGCTGCATAATCGAATCTGAGATCGTTTTCCCAGGCGGCGCTTTCTAAAGGTGGAATGTACTCTAAAGCCGGAATTTTAGCTGTTCATTAATTATTAATTATTTTAGTTTATGAATGATTCGCGTGCATGTGTTAATAAATATAACGCTTTAATAATTATTATACTCTTAATTTTTAATTTTTTAATTAATTATCGTGGGCGAAGCCGCGGGCACCTGCTAGTAGGCTTACATCTTAACTACTCCTAAATTGTTAGGACTCAGGTCTAGGCTTATTTATAATTGTTTTGGGAAGTCACTATAAAGATTGTTGGATTTTATATTTATTTACTGAGCGCTATGCATTTTTAGAAGTGCTTGAATAACTTTTTAGTTAAAGATCTCCAGCATACTGATTAATACTATGAATCTGATATTAATTCTAATAAATAGTAGTAATTTGGTTGATAAACTACTTCTAATTAATGTAATTAAGAAACCTAAAGCTATTAATATTACCATGCAGAAATCTTGTACCATGAACCCTATTTCAGAACACTATTTCTGCATGACAATATTAAGAGCTATACTAAAACAAAGATAAGTGCTTTGTTAAAAACTCAGAATGGAGCGTGCAGTTCAGTATAAGGTTTCAGGACTAATATTGCCGTTTGTTCTTATGAGTTTTTTATTAACGCATTACGATTGGAACTCTTTTGTGTTACCCTCTAATTGAAGGACTTTTTTCAAAAGTGAAGTGTCTCCATTCTGAGTTTTTAACAAATTCACTGGCTATAAAATAATTATAAGATAACATTTTCAAATTCTGAACGTTGAAAATAGGAACTGAGACAACGTTCAGGTAAATATACTGCAAATATTCCATCTTCTTTTCGTCCTCCTCAGGGACATTTAGTTGGAAAGATAAGCCGATAGGTCTTTCAACCCCTCCGCAACAATCAAGAAGGCTGGTGGTTATCCAAACCCCTTGAGAGGGACGAGAAGAGGAGCGTACAGTGTATCTTGGAATCCAAATCACAACGGGATTCTATTCACATGACTAAGAAATGAGGGAAAGTACCGCAATCTGAGAAAACTGTTTCTGGTTTACTGGATCCATATTTTTTTAGAATTGTACTCCTTAAAGCAGATGTATATTCTCTTTCTCTACTTTTTTCATGGACAAGAAGACAAAACATATTTATGCTTCATGGACCAAAGAAATCATTATAGTAAAGACTGAACACTAAAACATCTTCTCTACTATTCCTCCACAATTAAGTTATTATGACTATTTAATTTCACGAATCCAGTGTAACAATACATGTGCAATTTCAACCAATCCCAAGAGTCTATTTAAAACTTTTTCGTTTTGTTTTTAGTACTTCTATTTTATCGCGTCTACGTGAATTCCTTTCTACGTAAATTCACAAGGAGAGAATACTGAAACATCTTCATACCTGTGTCTTCTTTGATAAAAATAATATATAACTGAAAATAGAGATCAGGTATACAGAGAATATATGAATTAAAGGAGATAATAATCTAATGTATAATTATTTATATGTGCGGCGAAGCATTTTAAACATATAATAAAATTACAACATTAATAACACGATATTATTATGGTAATGAGGTTAGTCCAAAAAAATAAAACAGCTGATGAAAAGTTGCATGAAGCGCGAAAATTTCCGATGCGATGGTGAGAAGATCGATATATTATAATATGTAGGCTATCTCGATTACAATGACACAAATAGAGATGGATTTTATTAATTTTCGTCGTGATTTATCATTACATGCTTCTTTCTGTGAGTATTCGCTAAATGGCCACAATAATAATTATAACTCGAGGCCGGAAATTCACGAGCAACTTCAACAATTATTGATTCATAAAACAAAGGCAACACACACCTAATTGCATTATATTGAATTAATTTACTTACTTTTTCATTAAATTTTTATAGCCTTTGACAGCCTCTGACATTCTATGGGATGGAATTCCAGATGCGTATAAGTGATTGAATGAATGATGAAGAGGAGGATGGTAAACTAGTAAAAGGGGATGGAAAGATGTGGTTATGGTATATTCTGAGCGTGCGTTTATTGTGTGATGAGAGGACAAGTACGAGAAGCGATATGATGTAGGCACAAATAACTCAGGATTGATTGTTTCCTAGATGTCCCACAGCTGCACTTAGCTGTCGAGTTGTGTGATGTTATGGAATGGATATAGTAAAGAGGAATGCCACAAATTGATATAAAAAGTGGTTTCCTTTCCGTAAACTGCTAAGTTCTAAATTTTGGTATGAAACTTTATGATGCTCTTGTTGTGAAAATTAATTTATAGGCCTACAGTGTCAACGAGCTTAAGATAAAAAATCATATTTAATATTAGTAATAAAATTGTATAATTTTTTGTCATTCATTTGTCTTATCGCAATTTCTTCCACATATTTCTATTTATAAATTACTAACATAGACATAAACATATTTGTGAAACGGAATTATTTTTATTGTATGTAATTTTGAACTCCATAGTTTAATTATTTTCAGTTTATTTATTAATTTCTTATATCCTTTGCCTATATTATTTTGTTAATTTCTAGGCTCTCTCTTTGAGAGATTTGATAAATGCAGCCCCTGAACACGAGTTTTACCCATTTGGGGGCTTTCAAATGAAGTATTATGTGAGATTTTTGTATTAATTAATAACAAAATAAATTAAAAAAAAAATTAAAGACAAAACTGTTTTTACACAACGAAAATTCTTTCAATAATCGTAGTTAATAACTATCTGACGGTAAATAATAATTACAATTATTGCGTGGCATATGTGATAGAGTTAATTGAATGTTTAGGATATCACAATTTAGTTAGTTTGTAGTTAGCTTACAACTATGCAAGTGATTAGAATTGCTCATTATTTGAAACACTTGTAATAACTGTACTGTATACTGTTTTCCTTTTCAATAGTATTTGAATAAGCAACAATGTACTTTGCATAACATTTTCGAAACCCTGTTTTAAAAGTATATGATAAAATAGTGAAGTGTCACTGAATGTAATATTCCCTCTAGACGTACGCTATGAACATGGAGACAATCTAGTTTGCTAGACAGGAGATTCGATTATGAAGTGAAATAATGCTATTTCGATATCATTTTTAAAAACTAGGTCACCATGTTTTTTTATGTAACAAGGCTGGAGCATCCTACATGCCACATGAAGTTGTTTCCGATGAATGTTTGACAAAGAACGAATGCAAACACAGGTTAATGGCGAAACAAACAGTTCTGTCCGGGGTAAATGGTGGTAGATGTTTGGTAGAAAACATTACTGAATTTCAGCAATGCACTGAAGGGTGATTTCCAAGAGCTGCTTTTGTAATTGCACAACACGGCAGATTAATATTGACTTTTATATTAACTGTCGACATCAACATCAATGGTTATTAGATCACTCAGTGACAAAGAATAAAACGTTTCCATCACGTTTATATTTACACTATTGTGAAAACAGGTACAATTCATAAAACGAATAACGACAAAATAAATTTTAATAACTACATGGGCCAGTACATACACTACATGGAGATTAGGAATTTGTTATCTAATACTACTGAAAAACCATAGAAAATTTCTTTGTCCCATCATACGGTAGTAATTGCTGTATAATTATTAGGGGGCGGATTTCTATGACGTGTCATATTTTTCCCCTTTGCATTATTTCAGGTTTCCGACTAATTTAAACCCGATTCCAAGCATCCTGGTGAAAATGGAACAGCTTTTGTTGTGCATATAACTGTACCGGTATATTTCGGAAATTTTCAACTATTGCAGCATATTTAGTATGAATATGCATATTAGGTCTTTTTTTTTTGCATATTTTTGTGCATATTAAAGAAAGTTTGAAGTTTCATATCATATTTTGCAGATTTTGCATTAAAATTATACTTTTTGAGAATTTACAGACATTTTAAATAATTAACACTATATTTAAAAAAATATACAGGGTCTTTATTATAAGTTGAGACCGGGCGACGGAAGGCGCGCGCAGCCGGTCTGACCTTGATGCAACATCGGCACGTGCAGTTATTGTTAAAGTGTCAACATGGTGAGACCCATTTCGCTGCAGCATCGTATTTTTGTGTGTAAACATTATTTTAAGTACGAGTCTGCTGGACGTGTACGTGATGAAGATAAGGTTTATCGAACAAATCCTCACACATTGGAGGAGCTGAAAGAAAACATTGCGAATGAAATTAGGGGCATTACAGTGGAAGAACTCACTCGCGTCAGCCAGAATGTGGTTTCCAGATACAATGCCTGTATAACACAGGAAGGACGACACTTCCAACATATGTTATAAGGTAAGATATGTAATACTTTATATAGCCTACACTTTAAGCAGGGAAGCCGCGCGCGCGTCACCGGCGGCTAATGCGGACTCCGTAGCGGAGAGTGAAAACACCGGTCGCAACTTATAATAAAGACCCTGTATATTGTAATGAAACTTAAAAAAATATACACAATGTGTAAGTGGTAAAGTCATATTTTAAATTTTATTGGTCATATTTTAATGTTTTTAGCTCATAAATGCATGCATATATCCTATTTTTTAGGTCATAGAAATCCGCCCCCTAATAATTATTGTAGAAAACATTTTAAACACTGTGACTGTTGGTATAAATAAACAAGCCACATAGAAATACCGCCTGCGATATTAATAATTTTTTCTGTAATTTACCTCATTTCAGAATCACAGAACCATATTGTACCTCATGTACAAACAATAAAACTTATTCTGGTACTATCAAGAGTGAGGAAAAACAATGCGCAGGAAACTGTAGAATAGAATGGCAGTACCAAACTGGGAATTTGGAGGTTAAGAACACCGGGCGCAGAAACATTGAAATCAGATTAATGAATTTTCTCTTGTCTAACGAGAGTTTAATATAAAAAATAATCTGAAAATCCACCTTAAACCCCCGTTAATATAATAGACATCAAACAAAATAGAGCACAGTCAGCTTATGCAAAAGGCTATTCACCGAATGCATAGGCCGTACAGATAATAAATCTATAAATCTATATTAATAAAAGGAAGTGTCTGTCTTCCTCCAACTGTCTGCCTGTCTGTCTGTCCGCGATGCCCAGCGAAATCTACTGAACGCAGAACACTGAAATTTTAAACATAGGTAGACTGAAGGCTCGGGAAATGCACCTCGAAGCCGGAATTTTAATTTTTGCTTTAGTTCGTGAGTTATGAGTGAAAAACGGGCAGAAAACGTGTATTTTTTGCGTTTTCGAAGCATCAGTTTTCAGTATATTTCAATATCAAATCAATCACAGTAGGCTTTGGGTATTTTTTTCATACCTTGGACATGAAACCATCGCGTTCGCTTGAATGTTGTAGCTCACGCTGGTCGATTCATTTGTTTTTAATGTCAAGGCACGCAGACATATGAAATTATCAACCTACACCGAAGAGGATTATTATTATTATTATTATTATTATAAGTGGGATAAACAATATAGGCCTAAATATGGTCAAACGTTGTTCGATTTGGACGAAACTCACTATACAAGGGTTTTCTGGGCCAAGGACCTCGAATCTGAGGTCGCTTTTACCAGGCGACGCTATCTAATCGTGGTATGTAGTCCACGTGATTTAGGTGTTAATAAATATAATGATTTAACTATTATGCTCTTAATTTTTAATTTTTAAAATAATTATCGCGGGCGAAGCCGCGGGCACATGCTAGTTACATAATATGGAAGAAACCATGGGAATCTTATACACCCAAAGGAAGAGTTGCAAATTAAACACATTAGAAAACTACCAAATATACACAAATAAAATAATATTCATAATGAAAACACCATAGAACATAATCCTATTTTTGAACTTGCTCCCCTATCTGGCAAACAGTCGAAATAACAGATTAGTACAACACCTATGCTCACACGAACGTGATGTCTCAAATCTTCTAATTAGGCTATTAACAGGTTAGTCTGAATTCATGTTATTAATATAAGACCAAATTATAACAAGGGCATACGTAAATCTATTATTTTACTTCTATTTTATAAACAGAATGAAGAATGCATTTTAATGCCGTAATGCTATTATGAAGAACCAATAGAAGAAGGATGCAATCTAAGTCAACAAGATTTTATGATTTTAATATTTTAACTGTTGCTTTTAATCTCATTTGAACATAAAAGTAGACAATCTGTGTAGGCCTATGTTTTACCTGATGGGTTATGTACGCCTACAATAGTTTGTTAATAATCAAGATCTTTCAAATAATTTGATTGATTTTTTTGACACATGTTCATTCACGTATTTAAGTTTTATTCACATTTGCAGACTTTGTAAATCTAATTTATTACTATACTTTATTTTTAACTTTTGACAGTATAAAGCAAGAAGATCCCATATTTATGTACAGATAAATTTTCAAGGATTAGGTGAGTTTTTATTTTATATAACTGTGTGAATAAGGCTAATTCTCATATATTTTCATTTATAAATTCCAGATACTTTGGAACCATGAAAACAATTTATTATTTTATTACTATTATTACAAATTATTACTACATTTCTATTAAAAAAGAAAAGAAAATCACAACAAGACTTACATTTTCTCGTACAACACAATAGGCCTAAATATAATAGCGTGAAATACACCCGAATGAGCAAGACTGCTCGTGCTCGGATGCCGTTCCAAAATGATCAGAGTGAAGAAAGAGGAGAGACAAAGAACAGATTGAAATTATTAAAATATATTAGTGATATATAATTTATTTTTAAAATTACAAAATGGTTATCGTATTTTAGTTCCCTCAACAAAACTGAAACCTCGTCGCCAGCCTCAGAATTCTAGTTGCTATATTATATCCCCTGTAAGAATGATCCTGTTCAAAACAAAGAGGCGTAGCTGTCATAGTCCGCACGTGAGAACGCATGTCATCACCGCGATATTGGTAGTTTGTTTATTCTCAGTACAACTCACCCGCAGGGTCGTCGTGAACAATGAATCCTTTGTTTTGTTTGCTTCTTGATATACTATAATGATGATGATGCCAGTGAGAGTTTGTTATTTCACGTGTAAATTTTGATATTATTGTTGCATGAACTTACGAACACTACTTCTCCACTAGCAAGCCACACCCTGATAATGGCGCATGCTAATGACATTAACCAATCACGTTTTACCACACGATGCGAATTTTCCGCGAACTCTCTGTGAGTTCTCCTCCCCTTTGTTTTGAACAGGATCAAACTTACTTGGGATATAGCCTACTATGTTAGAGTTTAAGAAATTTCGCGCCCTGACCTATATTTTACACATATACCTACACATGCGTGAATTTAAATTGATTGAAATCACAGTTATGGGGGAAATCAGTTCTTATTATGTCTACAATTCCACAATACGAACTTATCGACTTAACAAGAGAAGCAGGCACAAACCCCCGTTTTCTGTACAATGTAACAGGAGCTTGAATCCCCTATCTCACTCCACATGAACCACTTCATCCCTCCCTCTCAGTTACAGAGCCCACTTCACCACTTGAGCGGTATTCACCACAACCTCACCCTCTTCCACTTTACTGTGCCACTGCTGAAGTTTCTACCTTCCTTTCATATTGTACACTGCAAAAAATATACACTACCCTTCATCTAGCCTATATTGTGTACTTCTATTACTTCAGCGGTCACTTCAGTCACTATTCAAAAGTTAATCGGTGGACGTAATTTGTAGGACTAAAGCTTTCAACTTTGTCACTCAGTTTGTGTTTAACGTTTCTATCAAATGTAGCTCAATGAGCTTAAGCAATATCGCCAAATTCAAATGAAACAGAACACCTTTCAGTCCCTAAAATTTAAATATTGGAATTTTATTTATTTCTATCAGCATAACATCACTGTTTAGTAAGCTCACATTCATAAGGTTGATCTTGAATAGACTCAGGCGAAGGCCTAATCTGAATCCCTCTATTACCATTATTGTTATTAATAATTAACAATATTAATATTAATCAAGTCACACAATATTATTATTATATTTGCTTGTGCTTTATTGCTAAATCTTCTGTTCGTATTAACACTACTGAGAAGATTTCAATATTACTCAGCAACTCAATTTCAATATTACTCAGCAACTCAAACTCTTGCAGGCCTATACAATGGGCATAGGCCTATTTGAAGTAATGATGGCCGTTGTAAATTCAAGGGATTTCATTGCCGTGAAGGTTCTTCGATAAGAATATTGTGACTACACTTTCTACTGACATAAAAGTCAGAACTGTTTTGACTGTTTGTAGTTTCAAAATGTTTTTTTTTTATCCGAATAGAGAGGTTATGATAACCATCAACTTTCTGCATTTCTGTTTTCCTTAAATTTGAGTGGATGGAATGTATAATAATTATTATTACTGTAATTATATTTTTTTATTATCACTATTATTATTGGTGTAATTATTATTAATAGTATTATTGTTATTATTATTTACAATCGAAACATGGTATTTTATGAAATATCTTCAATAAATTTATGCTTAAATGATAAGCTTATATTAAATTATAAGGTTTTAAAAAATCAGTTTGTGTAGACTTCCTCTATTTTATAATTCAGCAAAAACGTTAACTATTAGTTCATATAACAAACCAATCAAAATTGTCGATCAATATTCTTTGGGGAATCTATGGTGTTATTCTTTTTCTTTCTTCCTCTTATTTTCTGTAGTTCGCATCTTTTTTTTTCAGGAGGACAAATCTTTGGGTCACATAGGCCTATTATTTGGGCAAGAATATCAAGATAAACCATAGTGCGTGATCATCCCTAAGCAAGGTCTCCTCCAAAGGCATCAAAAGAATTCAAGGTATTGTTGATGGTCATGGTCACGGTAGGTTCAGGTATGTGGTAAGTACACTCCAGTTGGGCATTTGCATTTGAGTGTGGTGAAATCTCACCCCTCCCCAAAAACTCAATGCGATTGGGGACAACAACATCTCGAATTTAAATCCTAGGTGTCAACGTCTCAGGCAGCCCATTCAGTAATCGAAGTAATCCTCGGTACTACGTGTAAATAAATAATGTCAATGTTCGAAAATAGCATATATACGTTAAATAAAATTCCATGAGAATTCACAGAAATAAAAATAGAACTTCTGCTTCTCGTGAATTCTGGATCCTTTCGGAGTTTCATCGTTAAAACAGGACAGGATATACTGGAATATTAAAAGCCATATTAATAAATGTATATATTAGTACTTAGAACGACTTTGTAAGTAGTTCATGAAACTTTTGAGCATAATAAAATTGTCATCGCCAAGAAGTGTGAATACCCAATAAAAAATTAAATATCCATAGATGAATTTAAATCACTATGGCTGTCCGGGTTTAGCCGCGTCACTTTGTTGAGAACTGACGTTTCGGACATTTCTGTGATGTCCTTCCTCTGAGAGACGACGAAACTGAACTGAGTAGTTCAGTTTCGTCGTCTCTCAGAGGAAGGACATCACAGAAATGTCCGAAACGTCAGTTCTCATCGTCGTCTCTCAGAGGAAGGACATCACAGAAATGTCCGAAACGTCAGTTCTCAACAAAGTGACGCGGCTAAACCCGGACAGCCATAGTGTTTTAAATTGTGACTCCGGCCGCGGAAGCCTACGCATTCATCCATAGATGAAATTGGAACTATCTACTTTGAAGAAAATGCAATTATTTTTACTAATTAATATTGATTTTATAATCATTTATATTAATAATAACACTTATTTTTCTATTATTAATTCATTTATAAACTCGTCACTATAAATATGGTCTTATTTCATATTTACTAGAGTCAGCTCATTTTGAGTAAAATATTTTGTTTAAGTAATAAACCAACTAGTGGTTTACTATGACGCCTGGGCCTTTAATAAGGTCTACTTGTAAGTCGCCACTGGGTTGGCATTTGGTGGTACACCGGGATATGTGAGTCAGTTGGAGAATTTAATGTTGTACCGGCACGATGCCATGATAGCTCAATGGTAGGTCAGCAGCACGGAAAGCCGAAGATCCTGGTTCAAATCCTGGCTATGGCATTGGATTTTTCAGTCTCGCTCAACATTTCCACCTTAGCCTACACACGGCCAATGTGAAAGAATTATCATTCCACTGTGACCTATTTGTGGTTTACTGTGAAGCCTGGGCCTTTAAGTACTTACAGGTTGTAAATCACCACTGGGTTGATATATCATATTGAGAACGCCTGGTGGTACACAGGGATATGTGAGTTAGTTGGAAAATTTAATGTTGTACCCGCACGTTGCCATGGGAGTTCAATGGTAGAGCAGCTGCAAGAAGAGCCGAAGTTTCTGGTTCAAATCCCGACTATGGCATTGAATTTTTCAGTCTGACTCAACATTTCCACCTTAGCCTACACATGGCCAGTGTGAAAGAATTATCCTTATTATTGATGAACTATTACAACTCCTTTTATTTTTTATTTACTCTCCCCGTTCCATAGCAACTAAAGGCCTAGATAGAGGAAGAATTCTATTTGACCCTGAATTTCCTTTCGACATTAAAACACATTTCAAGGTTCCCTGAACCCCAAATCCATTTTCACAAAAAAATGTCCCTGTGTGTGTCCGTGTACATCATAGCTCAAGAAGAAAAAATCGGATAAAAACAAAATTGGAAATGCTTACACAAACTTTATAATTTTTACGTGAAGAAAATGTCATTTTTCTTACTTTTTCAAAACGGTTCTAACGATTTTCTTTGAATTTTGTACACGAAATGCTTATACTATAGGATAAACATATATTTGAATTTTTTCTTACAAATTATCTGAAAGCTAATTAAATAATTATACGCTAGCTATTTTTTTTTTTTATAAACTCAGGCTTTGTCTTGCGTGGCGAACAATAGGTTAAATCTTTCAAGAGGCTGAAACAACTGAATTCGCAGCTCTCTGCAATAGTGGCCTTGCCCATGCTAGGATAGATGTGTATCACATCCGTTTTTATTTTGATTGACAGGTTGTAAGCGTACCGGTAATAAGCTATTTGGACCATAACACGCTTGTGAAATCTCATACTTTCAAAACTTTGAGGTTAGGCCTATGATCTCGATTGAAATTACATGCTTCAGGTCTTCCAGACCGATAACCTAACAATATTAATTATGATTTATTAGTTGTTATTACATTTATATAAATGTTGCTTTATGCCTAACAGCCTACATCATTATTCTTCTCTTTCCTTCAATAACTTCAGTTAATGTTAGTTTTAAGATCTTCAATCTGTATTAAAAGAAATAATGTCTGTTGACATCATTGAGTCTCATATTAGGATTCTATATTTATTATTAATTCAAGGTATGAGATTCATCATTTTCAATTGTTGAAGACTTTTAATTAATTTTCTAATTGATTAATGTTGATATTCATTGTTCAGTTCTTATATTTAGTGTTGTCTTGTTGGCTGCGCGCATAGAATTTTGCATCTCTTTTGTTAGTATCAAAGTCAAGTTACTATCTTTATTTAAGTATTTAATAGTTTATAAATTTTGAGAATTTGAGGTCCTCTCACGCAGCGGGCCCGGGTTCGATTCCTGGTCGGGACAAGTTACCTAGGTGAGGTTTTTTCTGGGGTTTTTCCTCACCTTTGAGACAAATGTCGGGTAACTTTAGGCCCTTGTGGTCCCCAGATATCATCTGGCCATCATTATCATCTTCATCCCATCCTCGCCTTGTTTGGAGTGAGTGTGTGTGTGAATGGTGTGTCTCGTCCTATGTGTTCGTGTTGTCTCGGAGGTGGCCCCGGCATTGGGCTGATCACTCATCCGGGGAGGCCCTCCATGTCCTTGTCTGGTCAAAAAAGTATGTATGTGATCCAAAGGTAATTCCTCTCCCGACAGGTCGCGGCCCTGTAAGGCCCGGGCGGCTTGGGTCGCTTAAATCCTACAAGGGAGAGGTAAAACTACGATAAAGAAAGAGAAAGAGAATTTGAGGTAATGTTTTCATGGTCTTCTTTCATCACTATATTGACATTTTGACTTTGCTTGCTTCCTCCGGAAGCCATTATGTTCAGTGTAGGCTACATGTACATTGGTCAAGTACGGCGTCATTGTATGAGCTTCTCAGATTTCTACAATAATCTGAGACAACACTATTCAAATTGGCATCCTTTAGCAACTAACAGAAGCTGGAAGCCATACACATAATTTTCTACAACTTTGAAGACGATGGAAGTCAATTTTTTTCCCTCAGATGGCGTCTGATACACTTCGGATATCCTACTCACTAGTACAATAATATTTATTTATTTGAAAATGTACTTCGGGAATAAGCAAACAAGTTACCCCATTTAGCCCCCTGGGATTGGGATCGAATCCCTCTCCCTACGTGTGGAAATCTTAATGGACAGAACAGTGGCGGATTTCACGGAGTCCTACTTTTACTGCCTTCTATCATTTCACATCACTCCAACATCATAAATAGAGAAATTAGGTGTCATTCCTAATAGTTAATTAGACAATTATATTAGTGTTATGTAATTATATACACAATATTATTTTTACATAAACTCTGAACAACTGTAAGAATCGATTTACCCCTGTAAACATAGGGTAGGAGTAGGTAGGAGTAAACCTGATACTAGCAAAATGTCCATTATTAGAGAATATTTCAATTACACGTGTAAAAGTATGTATATGGCTAAGAAACAAACAAAAAAACAAAAAACAAAAAAAAAAACAAACAAACAAAAACTGTCGGATCATTTGAAAAACATTTCAAATTTCTGGATAGTTTGGAGCCCATAAATACCATCAACTGTCAGAAGAATGTTAATTCATGAATGCCATTTGGACACTTACCCCTCCAATAAAATTTTCCTCTCCCATATTCCTATTCTGTTCTCATCTGCTTTAGTTAAGGTCCACGTTTCTGTACCGTACATAATTACTGGTCGAATTATTGCTCGATACACTCGCTACTTCAGCCCTCTGGACAACAAACGTGATCGTAGGAGAGGTAAGAATTCGTAATAGCATCTATTGGCAGACAACATTCTTTCCTTTATCTCTGTCAGCACCCCGTTACTCTCAGTGATCATGGAACCCAAGTACTTAAATTCTTTGACCCTCTCAAAGGTGTAATTATCAATGATTAGGCCTGTTTGGTTTTTGCGATCTCGACTGGCTACCATATATTTAGTTTTATCTTCATTCACTCTTAAGCCCATACGATAATGGAGAATGGAGAATGGAGAATTAGAACTAATGCAGAGTTGAAGATGCTTTATGGAGAGCTAGATCTTGTGACCGAAATTAAAAGGAGTAGACTGAGGTGGTTGGGACATGTCCAGCTTATGGAGAACAGCAATCCTGTGAAAAAGGTATTCCTTGGAAAACCACAAGGACGAAGAAGTAGAGGAAGACCAAAGAAGCGGTGGCTGGATGATGTAGAGGAGGACCTCCCTAGTATAGGAATCCGAGGATGGCGAAGGAAGGCAGTGGACCGAGCAGAATGGGCGATTGTCATCATGGAGGCCAAGGCCCTCCAAGAGCTATAGCGCCATGGAGTAAGTAAGTAAGTAAGTAAGTAAGTAAGTATTTGAACACTTAAATCCCAACCGAAAATTATCCACTTATATACAATAATAATAATAATAATAATAATAATAGTTTTTTTAACGTTAATATTATTACGTCTGTAGTCTTAATTGAATGTACTGCTAATGAAAATGATTTTAAAACGCTCTTTAGTTTCTTAGGATGCCCACGTGAAATATATTTCATACATAAACCGAGCTGGATGCTTTCAGTCGATCAGGTTCGAGCATAGCTACACTTGAGAATGAGCTGAATAGCTAGAAATTCATTCAAATTACAAAGCTGTAAATTACTACCATTTAAATGCAGCTTATTATTTTGTAACAGCGTAGTTTCATCCTTAACTCCTGTCTCCTCGCCCCTTAATTCGCCCTTGCTCTCATTGTTTGATTCAGACAAAGCACGGAAGAAGATAAAGAGAACCAAAGACAATGTGAAGAGGTTGTTGGAAAAGAAGAGTGGGATCTTTCCTTGACATTCCTAGGTTTCATTCCGTATCTTTCACTTTTTTACACTTTCTCTGGATGAGTGGGCGTCCAGTGACATCCGAACAGATGGGACTGGAAGTCCTCGAAAGCTTCTCCATAAAAATTGCAGAAACTTCGCTACACTTTTCTGATAATTAGAGCTGACTAATCTTACCTCAGGACTGAGAAGATTTTGAGGAAAATTCTGTGCAAGGATCTCTTTGCTAATGACGACGATCAGACGTGATGGTCTGAATACATGCCGGTACCACATAGCAAAATATAATGCTGCGTCACACAGTTAACGTTGGATATTGGTATTTATAATAACTCCCTCTTCACAGTTTGTGATATTGACTACCCCTCATACCTTACGCTTGGATAGAAATATTCTTGTTATCCTCTTGTTAAAATATATGTTATCCTGTAAGTAGACGAACGAATTTAAAGCAAGATAAAAATATACTTATTTACTTACTTACTAACTTACTTACTTACTCACTCAATGGCAATAAACTATTCCTCAGCAAGCTAAACGAATATTACCTATTTTATGGAACCCGAAGGCTCATTGCCGCGCTTACCTGAGCCCGCCATTCAACCCTATTCTGTGTTAACTCCATCCAATCATCCCTCACAAATCCTACTTCCCTTAAATCTATCCTAATATTGTCCTCCCACTTACGTCTAGGTCTTCCAGGTGATCTTTTCCCTTCGGATCTTCCAGTCAATACTTTTGAGATAGGCCTATGTCTTTCCTCCCCCATGCGCGCAACTTGTCCAGTCCATTTCATTCCCCGTGATTCAATTACCCTTACTATATCCGGTGACGATTACAGGTTATGAAGATCGTCGATATGTAGTTTTCTCCAGTCCCCATTTTCATCTCTCATAGGCCCAAATATTTTCCTAAGCACCCTGTTTTCGAACACTCTCAGATTATGTTCTTCCCATCCAGTAAGCGGCCATGTCTCAAATCCATATAAATATAACTCTAAATAATTATAACTTCGTTCATCTTCATACATACTTTTTTGACCAGGTAAGGACATGGAGGCCTACACGGATGAGTGATCAGACAATGCTGGGGTCACCTCAGAGATACCATGAACACAAAGAACGAGACACACCATTCACACACATACATTCACTCTGAACAAGGCGAGAATGAGATGGAGATAATAATGACGGTCAAATGATATCCGGGGACCACAAGGGCCTAAAGTTACCAGACATTTATCTCACAGGTGACGTAAAATACAGGAAAAACCCCCACCTGAGAGGAGCGAACGTATTTCCTACACCACAGCGGAGGACAATTTTTTTGTTATTAATATTTACATTCATAATATTAACCGATTTAGTTAGATTTGTCAATCTTACATAAATGCGCATTCCATTCTTCAATATTACATTTTATAAAACTTCATTATAAATTATATATACGTATATAAATACCACAAACGTGTGAAAGTTGAGGAACGATTTGTGCTTTATTGGTGTTAGTGGGCTAGCCTATAGTTAAATGTATCGTATGTCTTCATTAACTTTGTAGAATTTCTTTAATAGTACTACAAAGTTGAAATAAAATTGCACCGCACAAGGTAGGGAAAAATATATTTGCTTCTAAGTGAGTGATGTTATTAAATGGTTTTTACTTCTGTGAACGGAACCAGGAGCGATTTAAAAGGAGATTATTGCTATTAGAGAGAGAGAGAGAGAGCCAGCGCCACTACCGTTAAACGAGAATATAAATCCCTGGTGATTGTAATACGCGAGACACAAAGGCTGCCTTCTCATAGGCCTAAATCCTATCACAAGAATGATGAATTCAAAATTTTCAAAAGGAACCTATTTCCTTTTATCAAAGCAAAAAATCACAGTTTAATATGGGAAGAAAGTCATCTCATCGAATATTATCCTATCGTAGTTTTATATATTAAAATTCTAAGCCTGCTGAAAAAAAAATGTAGATTATACAAGGGGTCTATTAGCAAACTCGGCAATCTACATTTTGATAAAAGGTGGATATGCCAACTTCTAATTAAAGTTTAGTGTATTTCCTGGTATAGTCCAGTTATTCATTGCATGGCCAGGCGGCTTCCTTTCGTTAGGATGAAAAGTCTGCCGACACCTCAACCCATGTTCTTTGTTTTTACCGCACCAATCAGCTAGTTACCCCAGCCAATCAAAATCTAAGAATGTCCTGTTGCGATTTTGACAGCTACTCGTCTACTCCGCGTGGAGTGAAATGCGCCGTTGCAAGATCAAGTTACAGTAAACAATAACACGTGTGAATTGAATAAAGCGAAGGCTGAGGTCAATGATAACAATGAGAGAATATTGCAACGTTGCTTTTGTTTTGGAAAGCGGAAGCCCAAGACCGATTTAGTCAGATCAATTAACATAAAGAAACACCGAAACCTTTGAAGCCGACTGGCCATGCAATGAGTAACTGAACTATATATATTTATTGTATGTGATGTAAATCTGAGTTCTTCTGAGTTAATGAGAAAAATCGCAGTCATCGAAGCACAATAGCTACATAGCTATGATTAATCTATAATGATAAGAGGTAATGTTTGTCTGTTTGTCTGTCTCTTCTGTTACGAAAATATTATAGATAGCCTACTCATACATTAAAATATGCATGTAATCGTCAAGGAACTTCTACTTGACAAAATGGGATTCATCTGACATCTGAAATCCTACTTCCATTTTTTAAACATAATTTTTGTAAGAACAGTCCCAATGTGGATGTATATTAACAAAACTAAACTATAAATCATGTTACCTTTTTCAATTATAAACTTTAAAGAAGGAATATCATTTGACCGTCATTATTATCTCCATCTCATTCTCGCCTTGTTCAGAGTGAATGTATGTGTGTGAATGGTGTGTCTCGTTCTTTGTGTTCATGGTATCTCTGAGGTGACCCCAGCATTGTCTGATCACTCATCCGTGGAGGCCTCCATGTCCTTACCTGGTCAAAAAAGTATGTATGAAGATGAACGAAGTTATAATTATTTAGAGTTATATTTATATGGATTTGAGACATGGCCGCTTACTGGATGGGAAGAACATAATCTGAGAGTGTTCGAAAACAGGGTGCTTAGGAAAATATTTGGGCCTATGAGAGATGAAAATGGGGACTGGAGAAAACTACATATCGACGATCTTCATAACCTGTAATCGTCACCGGATATAGTAAGGGTAATTGAATCACGGGGAATGAAGTGGACTGGACAAGTTGCGCGCATGGGGGAGGAAAGACATATCTCAAAAGTATTGACTGGGAGATCCGAAGGGAAAAGATCACCTGGAAGACCTAGACGTAGCAGAGGAGCGGAATACTTGAATTTGCGAAAAAATATAAATAGGCTGAATAACACGAAGTTATCATTATATAAACCCCATACATGAAATAAACGTTACATAAAATAGCAGAGTAGTGTAAATAGACCGAAAAACATTTGTGCGGTTGTGTGAGAATCATATGTTTTGCATACCGGAACATATAGGATTGAACTCAGCTATAAGCAAAACAAACACTTTGAACATGTAACAATTATTTTGCTACTCTACTACACTATAACAACATTGTATTATAATATTACTAGATATGGTCTGGACATAATCATATTTAAGAACGCCGTGGTTGTGTAGTAGCGGGTATTTATATGTTAATACATTTCAATTAATTCATGACCAAGAGTGGGACAAGACTAGTATGGAGTAAAATTTGACTTTAAAATTACAAAACCTCGTGATTTCCATTTATTTTAGACTCGGAACAGACTTGGAACGTATTGGACTGATGTTACTGCCACCTGGTGGCATAAACTCGAAACTGGACACGTGTTTAATAAATGTGCAATTTGCATACGTATTTCCTCGGGTATAATATCGGCGTCTCACAGAGTTACTACAGGGAAATTTCAAGTCATTATTATAATCAACGAGTGTAGATAATTTTAAATATACTTGAAGCCAGCCTAAAATCATTAATATCAGGGACAGGACTGAGATGAGTTGGTAGGACCTCTCTTCCTTCACTATGCGTTTTCAATCCAGAATTAAAAAGAAAACGAAAGAGCGAGATGGCCGACAGAGACATAGCTAGGGAGGGGCCCGAGGGACCCGGTCCCCGCGAAATGAAAAAAAAAATTCAGAAAGTACAGTTGAATAGGCACATAGTTAAGTTTCAAAATAGTTAAGCCCATTACCTAAATTATTTTTTAAAATGTGTTTATTTTACAAAATATATTGTCGTTTTAATTGGACAAACTTAGCTTAAAACAATATATTTACCATTTTATAAGACTATTATAGATAAGTAAATATTTTGATAGAGTTAAAACTTATTCTTGTTTAGATATCATGGATACACTGTTTCACTTTTAAATAAAGATGTATTACTTACGCTAAATATGTAATAATGTATAAATATTTCTGCAACCCCCTCTTCGTTTCATAAATTCTTATTTAGTATAATTAAATACAGTGTTTTATTAGTTATTACCCTTATGACATTTTATTTTGCCTAAAAGTACTTATTAAAAATTGTAATTTTAGACTAATACTTCCAATTTAATTTTTATGCCAATTGTTTCAAAATATTACTATGGAACAGAAAAAAGTGCGGAATGGGCTTTCAAAATGCTATTTTGTTTATTACCAAAAAACCTTTAAAATAAATTTTAAGATTTAATTTTAGATAAAATCACTGTTGGCTAGTAATTAAAGCTTGGCTTTGAGGAAGAAATTGTAATTATTAAATGTCCTCTATAATACTGTGACTAATATTGATTCTAATATCACATATAGCCTATTATAATTATAAATATCCATTAAAATATTTAAATTAATATCGACTTTAATATGACATTTTTTCTTATTAATAAATGCCCGGCCGTATTAATCCATTTCAAAGTTCGTTACTAAGAATAAAACTAATTCAACCGCCTCTAAAACAAATGATTTCCCTACATGTAAAGGATTAAACCAGGTTCTTTCTACATTCGAAAAACTGAAATTAGAAATAGAAAAAACGAAAATATTTCTTCTCTCGCATAAGACTTGAAATGAGACAATTATTATAAAAATTGGTTTTCAACTTTCTAATTCGAGGTTCCCTTGTCTTTTTACAGCTTGTAATAAGCGGAAAATATGATTTATTTTTTAAATTTACACGCAAATAATGAATAGCCTATGTCTGTACGTATTTGACAGGTATAATAGCTCTGTCTGACGATATGAATCGATATGATGGAATACAGTGAATAGCGTTCCATCATTCACATGCTATCATTTTCCCCCAGCGTTCGCTTTAAGATTGAGCTGAGGTGATGAAACAGCTCGGCAATCAAGAAGAGTGCTGGCAGGAAGGATTGTACGGTGCCTGTGCATTCACTCGATTGATAGGCCTTCCCACTTCACACAACACAGCTACTACTGTCGTAAGAGTGTAAGAATATTTTTTAGAAAGGGTCTACGTCTGTTAAGGACTGGACCCTGCTAAAATTGAATTCACAGTCTACAAGTAAAACGAATTTATGCTTACCTTGCTTTGCATGCTTCAACCTAATTATTAATGCGATTATAATAATTATTTCTCCACTAGTCTTGCTTCAAAAATTTATAATTAAAATTTCGCTATTTAAATCTGACTAATGATCTAAATTAGCATAATTTTAGAATAATTTTATTTATTTTATAATTTAGAATTTTATCAAATTTATAAATCCATTTCATCAATATCAAAGCGTTAGATCATAAAAGAACATCCCCATACATACGATAAAAGACAAAACCAAACACGATAAAAGACAAAACCAAACAAATCCTTCAATTTACCTGCACATCTGCGGATCTAAAACACAACTATAGTTTTGATCTAAGATTATTCAATTTCAATGTTAAAAATAACCATAAATTAATTTAACTGAACAATTGCAAATTTAAGAAAATAATTAAGTTTATTATATAAAAATTTCATCTTTTTCCTTTTTTAAGTTTCCTCAATATTATTGGAAATGATTGTAATATATCATATTTGTATTCATTATAGTTGCACTATTACTTTATTTGGGGTACGCCGTAGCGTAGTGGTTGAGGCGCTGCGCTACAAACCGGAAGGTCGCGGGTTCGATTCCCGATGAGGTTGTTGAGATTTTTCAATTGACCTAACCCTTCTGGTGGCACTATGGCCCTGGGGTTGACTCAGCCTCTAACAGAAATGAGTACCAGGAGCAATCCTGGGGGTAAAGGCGGCCGGTGCGTAAGGCTGACAACCTTACCACCTTCATGTGCCGAATGTCCAAAATCTGGGAGCCTCAACCTCCCGGAACCCTCTGGGCCTCCATGGCCTGTATAGGGATTACTTTACTTTATTACTTTATTTATTTATTTATTTCCATTCCTGAGCTTCCCCCGACCACGAGCATGTGTTCAATCGGTTACTGCCTTAGTAAAAAAATCTCAAGAAATAAATAACACGATACATAAACTAAATTGATGTTAAGTGAATTAAATATTTCCTCAACTAAGGACAGCTGATTCAAAAGACAACTATTTTATGAACTTCAATGTGAAAGTGGATTTTACAATAATCGTAGAAATAGGTAATGTGGTCCGCCGCGATGGGTGTATAGGTAGCATACTTGCCTTCTACCCTGGCGGTCCGGGTTCGATTCCCGGCCGGGTAGTGGATTTTTCAGCAACGAAAAATCCCCCGGGTTCAGGACTGGACATCACCCAGGAAAATTAAAGGCTATATTAAAAAGCCTAAATTAAAGTGTGGTGATGACTGCTAGAAAAGAGTAGAGTAGGGTATTCACAATAGATCTATAAAGGTCGCAGTGTTGAGAAGCCGGCAAAAGGCTTATACTACCCCCTTGTAATCTAATCTAATCTAATCTAAAATAGGTAATGTAATGTACTAATGTGTTCTACATTCATTTCATTCCGTCAATAATTGATTTCATGAAAGTTTCAGAGAGATGACTGTTTTAAATTTTTGCTACTTATATGAAGGATTTACAAAGACCGAAAATAAATCAATTAAAAATTTGGCAGAAATAGTACATTTACTAGGCCTATATTTAATCTGGTTGCGTATGATTAGACCTATATAAATATTATGTACTAGGTCTAGTTTTAGGCAATATCTAACGACATAAAACGCAAAGATGAAAATTCTTTAACATGGGTCATCCATGGGTCAAGACTTTTCAGCCGTGGCTCCCAAAAGCGACAATTTTTGACGCGTTAAGAGTAGCAAGCCTAAACACAGTTTTTTAGCATATGTATTAATATTGTTCCCTTAGTCCACCCAAAATTTCTCACATGATGGCATACTAATCGTGACATTTCTGTACCGTCTTTGGCACTAACAAGTAAATGTGAATATTAAAACCTCTATTATCATAGCTATCCGGGTTTAGGAGCGTAACTTGGTTAAAATCTATTTTAAGTGACGCGGCTAAACCCGGATAATCATTGTAATAGTTGAATTGTGACACCGAACGCGGAAGCCTATATACAATCTGAAATGTCAATATATTCATAACGTCGGTATATGGTCACAAGATTCTTACGCAAATGACTTGGGGGACCACAAAAGTATATTAACAGGATATCCAATACAGACACTAGCGAAAATACTTTAAAGCCAATCACTGAAATTTGTAGTTTACAAAGCCCATAAATCTGACCCTTATTAAAGAACTTCTTAAGGAGGAGAAATACGAGGACATTATTTATGTGCTTTAAGAGGCCTATGCTTCACTTTTTCATGGAGGCTTGAAGGACGAATGTTTTAATAGTGACAGAAATTTATTAGGTTGCGACGGATTCAACGCAATAAATTCACAGGAATATGCAGGAAACTGGAGTGGATCCAACAGACTAATGTTTTATCGCCGTCTGTTTACCTCCTGCTAATTAAAATCGTAAATATATACGAACGGTTCAAGCAACAAATGACTCCACACGCACCACCTTTAACCCTTGTGAACGATTTACTCCCGAAATTTGTTCAACTGCATTTCAAAGTCGGCAAACTGTAACAAATGTATAAATGTTATCTTTCCTACTCCGAAGTTTAGGAATTTTCTAAATCTAAATACAAACATTTAAAAAGATGTTTTTTAAATTAAATTCTTCCCATGATACGAATGGCAAACAGAGAGCACAATCCTAGCAAATAAACGACCCTATTGCGGGATGTGTATACAATTATCTAATTTTAGGGTAGGCCTATGATAGGACTTTAAAAAAATTAGAACTGACATTAAGAAGCTCAATATCTCAATTTAAAAATAGCCTATGTAGTCCTATTGAACTAAAACCAAGGATTATTTCCAAACATTGTTATATTATTATAACAAATTATTAATGGCAATTTATAATTTATACGAACACTAAACAGGATTTAAATTGCATAAAATTACGGTTTAAGCAACAGTCAATAAGAAAATATGAAACAAATTTCTATTTTGAATATATATCTAAAAATTTACGTACCTAGGTAAAGAAGTACTTCACATAGATTCAGTAATAGTTATTTACGATGTAACACCGTTACATAGAATTTACAGGCAAGCACGAAATTACGAAACTAGCACTGCGCTATTCGTGTGAGCCTGGTATGTTCTTATTAACGGTCGAATACGTCGGGCCTACAACATTTTATGTTATTTTGAATCGTAAACTTTAATTGGTACTACGGACTTAAAGGAAAGCTAACATCACGTCACATCAGTCGTAGTTCTAAGTGCAAAATGTATAAGACCTTAATAAGACCAGTGATGCTGTATGGCTCTGAAACTTGGGCTTTTGGGACCACTGACATGAACAGATTGAGAATATTTGAGAGGAAGGTGTTGCGGAAGATTTATGGAGCAGTCAATGATCATGGCTGCTGGCGAATAAGGTACAACCAGGAACTATACAAACTGTTCAAGGAACATGATGTTGTTAGTGAAATCAAAGCAAGGAGAGCGAGATGGTTAGGGCATGTTTATAGAAAGGATGGAAATGACCCTTGTAGGAAGGTGACCTTTACTGAACCTTATGGCACCAGGAGAGTAGGACGACCCCCACTGAGATGGTTGGACGAAGTAGAGAAAGACGTAAGGGAAGCAGGAGTCAGAGGATGGAAGATGAAAGCAGAGGAACGGATAATCTGGAAGCGTATCGTTGAGGCGGTCAAGGCTGGGATCCGGCTGTAGAACCAATGAAGAAGAAGAAACTTTAATTGGAAAATAATTTAACTTTGCTTCTTCTTAAAACACTAATCGAACAACTTATAGGTAATTTCGTATGTAGCGGGATTCGGGCTCTTTTGGTAGCAAAAATTTGATTGAAAACAAATAATGACCATTTGAAAACTTTGAACATACCAGAAAGAGAAACATCTGCATGTATTGAATTGTGATCCATCTGTAAAGACATTTCTATCTGTCCTGAAGTTAAAAAATATTAAAAACGACTAGTAAACAAATAGTTAAAAATCTTTCGCTATGATAAGGAGTTGCAAACTTTGAATGGGTGGAGAGAAAAGTTCGTAAGTAATATTTTGAACTAAACTAAATATTGTGTTGGCTTACGATTGTGCTTTGTCAGAAACATAACTGCCGGTATCTACGTTACGGACCAAATTATTACTGCCGATTAGTTATTTATGTTATTTTGAATTTTGTAAATGATTATTACAGAATAATGTAGTAACAGTAATGTACTAATAGGAATTATAGTATTTGTAATGGTTAAAAAATTAAATTTATAATTACTAATCTGTACAAAAGGGAAGGGAAGAACAATGATACATGGGGGTATCCTCTATAACCTCTATAGGCTAACGTGCTAGTACTTTAATTACATAGAAAGAGAGAGTTCTGCTAAACAAGAAACTAAAAAAAGAAAGTAATTGTAAAACATGGTACAATAATGATGTAACAAAGCAATTTCACATTTACTTAATGAATACATGGATGATTACTTACACAGATTGGAATAAACGGTTTAAAACAATATGCGTCAGCAAATTCCACTTCACTTACCTGAAAAAAAAGAGTTCAATAAATGATTCAAAATCATGTTATTTAAATTGTGTTTACAATAAATACCCTTAGGAAATATACCTAATATTAGACTAGTGCTTATAGCTTAATCTAAAAGGGTATTTTGGTAGGTTTCACAGAAACTGTTGGTAAGCAATGGTAGACTTAAAATACACGACACTTTGTTCGTTATGAATTCTACCTCAATCAAATTTAATAATTACAGTTATACCAATTTACATATTACACGCACTGTAAAAAATCTCAGACATTCCCTTAAAAATTAGTACATTGCTCAAATTGCAGTAGCTGCTCGTGGCTTAAAGAGAAAGTTTGCTGCAAAAAACAATTTTTTACATTTAAATAAAGACAATTTTGTTTAGTTCACTGGCTACCTATGTCATGTTTAATGACATAGGTCTGTCTAGTTCCTTTATTTTTTTTACCCTCTAATTCTCTGGATGCCTTCAACAAACCGTCCACTGAATTCACGGTCACTTTCAGATGAATATGTATATATATGGTGATATTATTTATAAGTATTAATTATAATAATATTAATATTATATATTAATATATAATATGTATGTATTACATAAAATATTTTAATATATATATATATATATATATATATATATATATATAGATTGTATTTATTTGCAACACTCCACCGAGTTTTTGCCAACTTGCAATGAAACAAAATAAATAAATAATAAGATGAGTATTTTTTTTGTTTTATACCTTTTCCAGCAAGGCCGCCTATGCTGTTCACAGATATGCCGACGGAAGGTGCAAAGACGTACTGTCTGAAAATATTTTGATAGACTCGGGGGACCTCGAGACATGAATTCATGCAGAAAACATGACATTTACTTTCATAAAAATAATGCAATACTTCATCTGCCTATAATAGTACAATGCCCTATCGAATCGGTAAAGCTGGTCAAAATTTGCGTAAGCACACAACACCTGCATTACTTTTATTATCAGAACTGAAAACTAACTCAATATAGACTATTACATTTATATATGGTTAGAACTGAAATTTAAATGCTGTTACTTTTAATAATTAAAAAATGCTTGTCATCTTAATATTACAATATTTATTCTCTCTTACTATCCTAGACCCATGTTTAATTCGCCATATTTAAATGGCAACTATGCGATTGATGATCGAATGAATGATCTACGTAGTGACCTACCGACTAGCCACTAGTTTCGATAAAGGGGATTGGGTTTGTTAATGTGTTTGTTGATTTAAGGGCCAGTTGTATAAAACTCACAAACTGATGGTTGTTTATAACTGAAAGTTTGAAAATAACTAGCTACTTATCTATATATATATAAATGAATGTATGTGTGTGTGTGTCTGTCCTTTATGCATTACTACACCATTCATCCGATCGCCATGAAACTTTGGGAAGTTGTTGGGTACATTCCCGGGAAGGTTTCTGTCATACTACATTTTTAATTTTAGCCTTCGTTCGCGAGTTATGAGTGAAAACGGCAAGAAAACGTGCATGTTTTACGCTTTCGAAGCATCAGTTTTCAGTTATTCATTTCAGTTGTCAAATCAATTGCAGAAGGCTTTGTCTATTTTTGTCATACCTTGGAAATAATATCGTCGCGATCGCTATGGAAGGCAATGGATATCTCAGGTTATTATAAAAGCTATAGATGTCGATAAGGTAATGTTAAACATATTTTATTTGACATGGAATATAGTTTACAGAAAATTCCGGGGAAGTTGCTTAGTTCGGGGTCCTGGCTACAACGTTTTTATATGTAATCGTAATTAAAATATCTTATGTAGGGTCGTTAAATCTGCCTGAAATGTAACGGAATTATAAGTCTGGACAAATGAATATAGAAATCACGGCCTCAGTAGGCTTATTCCATTCTTCCATCCTTCACCTTATAAATAAAAACTAATGTACTATGTCTGTCTGTCAAATACATTTACGCACTTTTTTTTTATCGTGAGTTTAATCGATTTCAATTCTCATAATCTTTCGAATACAACATTTTTCAATTTATTTTCTAATCGTGAAATTCACTTCAAAGCCGGATTTATCGCTGTTTCATTAATTATGCATATCAATCGTTTAGTTTACACCTATGAATGTTTCGCGTGCAAAGTGTTAATAAATATAATATTTTAATTATTTTGCTCTTAATTGTTAATCTTTCGATTAATTATCTTGGGAGAAGCCGTGGGGATCTGCTATAAGCTATAATAAGCTATAGACTATCTAGCGTTTTCTGAGGGAATAGTTGGTGTGTGATAAGTCGTTCTTCCCCATTTCAAATTCTTAAAACCTATATAAAGACCTTAAAGACCTACAGTTTGAAAATCGAAAGTCCTTCATAAGTTATTTTCGCATTTACAAAATACAAAACCCGAGCGACGCCGGGTCTTTTATGCTAGTGTTGTATAAAAATAACCGTAGATTGTGTAACTCACAGTTTTAAATAACTGGAGACAATAATAAAACATCTGGCAACAGTGCAAAAGTTGAGGGAAATTTGCAGGGAGTATTATGTTTATATCTTTGGTCTTTGATTTTCAGTTGTTTAATTAAAGACAAAGCACCATGTTACACATATGTATTTGGTATTTATTTCAATTGCTTAATAAAGATGAGTTTTGTTTATTTTATTTTTTAAATCATTTCATTGAGGCCATGTATATTTTTGCTTCAAACTGCTTTAACCTGTCTATAGAGGTGTTTAGGTGTGTAAACGCAACCTACAGTACCTATAATGCCTGGAAGGTTACGGATATTGTAGATATCTAATATTGTTTTCTTAAGACACTGACCTTAGTTGGAATTCAAATAAACCGAGGCCTTAAAGTATAATTTTCTCTTGTCAATTTATGAATGGTTCTACTGGCTGTTCCTTTGTCCTCAGTAACTATTTGTAAGCTTCCAATCACAATAATTCGCAAAGGACCTCAGGGCTGAGCCTGAATATCATACATATAAACATATCATGAATTTGCTTTGTACTTGATTGTAATGGGAAGGAGACATAACCTCTGTCTAGTTGTTCTGCCCAAATTTTTGTAGCATGTCATGCAGTAGGTCTACTAATAGAAGATTATGACATTCAAAAGATGCATGATGGGTTTTCATTGCATCACCAGATGGGGTATCAGAATAATCAGAAATCTAGAAATAAATGTTGCTATTTTGTAATGTGGGGCTACCATAACCAACAACAAAGCCAAGGTACCGGTGTCTGTATTTTTAATGTCATTAGACAAAATGAAAGGAAACTGAATCTAAATGATATAAAAATAATAATAATTCACACTGTACGTATAAAATGGATTTCTAGTGTCTTTTTTACTGTTTGAAATGTATTTAAAATTTCCAAATCATCAGTTAATGTTTTAACTTGCGAAAATTCACCAGTTATATTAAATTGTTGGTTAGGATGAGATAAACTTGGATTAATGTTTATACAACAAAAAAAGGTAGTTAAATGTAACTGAAAGTTAATTTTGCATGATAACTACAGTTTACATGTTTATACAACTGGCCCTAATTGTATTTAATTGATACAGGCTAGTCAATAGACTAGTTCCCTCTACTGTTACTTTTCATTATAGTAGCCGAAACTATGCCTCAAGGACCTGGTCTCAAAGTCAATTTTCATATGCTGTCATTTATCACTACGCATGCGCAGTTGTCAGTTTCGCTTAGCGACATATGCGCACAATGTCAGATTTCAGCGTACTCACAATGTGCGCAGGCGTATAGTTTAACGAAGTGAAGACACTCTCCAAATTCTCCCCTGACCTAGCTCTGCCTAACCCGGCGATCGAGACATAATTTATTATTTATGATATTTTGTGCTTGGAAATATTAGGTAGGCCTATACTTCATTTTAAGTGTGGGAGAAAAAATTATACGGTTTCCATCTAACTTCAAACTCGTTTATTTGTCAGCGTAAACCCATTTGCTTCGGAAAGGTAAATAATGTGTCTTGGAATCTATTAATATCTGTCTGCAATACATTCGAGCAAAATATCCATTGTGGGTATTTCCAGCACGTGCGTCGCAACCACACGTGTAAGCTGTGACATGCCTTATTTACTCTCTTCATACTTCTTTACACGTCATTTCCATCATTTAATACTTATTTTGGTCATTTGTGAATTGAAGAGTTGAACAAGTAAACTATTTTGAAGTAGGTGTATCATATTGATAATACAGATCTGACATACAGAGTGCGGCATTTAAAGTTTCATATTTTCAATATCATGTAATACATTTATTTAACAAAGAAATAAGCTAGATTGAACATTTTTAAATGTCTTACAGTCTTGGATTTACAATTCTGGTCTTACTTTTTCAATATGATTTCCTTGAGGTGCCCTCTATTAACTTTAACACATTGCTGCAATCTCCCTCGTACACTGGCCATTATAATAATAATAATAATAACTTTATTGCACAGACATTAATACAACGTATGGCAATCGTCAATTCAAGCAATATCATTCACAATGAGTCATCACAGCCTTAAAATATAAAAATCTTGAATACTATATAAAGGATTGGCCTTCAAAGTAGATACAATAGTGCTTTTAAAGCTTGAATAAGATAGATTTCTGACACTATTGGACAAACTATTGTAGAGATTTAAAGATAAGCTTTCATAACTATTTTGAGTCACACAGTACTTGCATTTATTGATATATACATTTGATCTATTGCGTGTTAAGTGATCATGAACTGCAGAACATTTTGTGTAATTATTAATGTTATTTTTAACAAAAAGAAGACATCTCAGAACGGTGAGTGGTGTCTTGCGTAACATTTGCAATTTCCTGCTGAATTGCATTTTTAAGACTGTTCATGTCAGGGAGGGCATGAGCGAAATCTTTAGACTTCAGACAGTCCCACAGAAAAAAATCTGGTGCAGTTAGGTCGGGAGATTTGGAGGGCCACTGGATATCACGAAACAGGAAAGAATTCGGCCGGGGAAAGCAGTATGGAGGGTGTCCTTTGAAAGTTGTGCAGTATGTGCTACAACACCATCCTGTTGAAACCACAAGCTCTCAATATCCAAGTTACGATGTGTCAATTCTGGTAGGAAGAAAGTTTGCAGCATGTGATTGTAACGTTCAGAGTTGATAGTCACCGAAGCACCATTATCGCTCTGAAAGAAATAAGGGCCAATAATGCCCTGTGCTGCAACACACCATGACCTTAAGACTGTGAACTAGTGCTTGTGGATTATGCTTGGATTTGCAGGGAATTGCAAATGTTACGCAAGACACCACACAATACGTAATGGCCAGTGTACGAGGGAGATTGCAGCAATGTGTTGAAGCTAATGGTAGGCATTTCAAGGACTTCATATTAAAACAGTAAGACCATAATTGAAAATCCAAGACTGTAAGACATTTAAAAATATTCAATTAAGCTTATTTCTTTGTTAAATAAATGTGTTACACGGTTTTGAAAATGGGAAAGGATAAATGCCGCACCCTATACTTAAGTAAAGATAGATTTTAGGCTTCAATTACTTCGGCTAATCCGGGTGGCGACGCGTCGATTGTTTTGTTAGGGAGCCAATGTTTCCATAGTCATGTTGCTGTCTCCTTCAGGGCTGGAAAGTGAATTGGCCATGAAGCAGACAGCAACAAGACTATAGGCGTATCGCGGTTCAATTGTTACGCTTACAACCGGGAATGATCATTAAAAAGGAAGCTGTGATAGCAGATCACCGACAACAGGAACGGTATTATGTTATTAAATACTCAGCCCACTACTGACCTACTTTGGACATAATCTTACATCATATTGGTCTAAATCAAAACAGTGACGTATGAATGTAGTGGCTTCATAATATTACTCTCGGCTTTGTTTCAGGTACCTTATCGAAAGGCCAGGTGTCTAAACATGTAATCTGTGGTTAGCATGCAAAATTAACTTTCAGTTATACTTAACTGTATTTTTGTTGTTGTATAAACATTAATCCAAGTTTATCTAATCCTAACCAACTAGTATAACTGGTGAATTTTTGCAAGTTAAAACATTAACTGCTGATTTGGAAATTTTAAATTCATTTCAAACATTGAAAAGACACTAGAAATCCATTTTACAAGTACAATGTGAGTTGCTAATTATTAATTTCGTATAATTTACATTCAGTTTGCTTTCATTTTGTCTAATGACATTAAAATACAAATACCGGTACCTTAGCTTTGTTGTTGATTATGGTAGCTCTATATTACAAAATAGCAACACTTATTTCTAGATTTCGGATTATTCTGAAACAGTATCTCATCTGGTGATGCAATGAAATCCATCATGCATCTCATGTATGTCATAAGATAAGGAATCCTTCATTAGTACGGTACTGAATGACATGTTATCGAAATTTGAGTAGAAGAACTAGACAGAGGTTATGTCTCCCATTAAAATCAAGAACAAAGCGAATTCATGGTATGTTCATGGTCAGCCCTGAGGTTTCATACGAATTATTGTGATTGGAAGCTTCCAAATAGTTACTGGAGACAAAGGAGCAGCAGCCAATAAAACCATTCATAAAGTGGCAAGAGAAAATAATGCTTTAAGGCCTCGGTTTACTAGAATGCCAACTAAGGACAGTGTCATAAGAAAACAATACTATATTTCTACAATATTCGTAACCTTCCAGGCATTATAGGTGCTGTAGGTTACACTTACACGCCTAAACATCTCTATGGACAGGTTAAAGCAGTTCGAAGCAAAAATATACATGGCCTCAATGAAATTATTTTGACAATAATCTCATCTTGAAAATAAAATACCAAATACCAAAGACAGATGTGTAACATGGTGCTTTGTCTTTAAACAATTGAAAATCAGATAAAACGATAATACTGTCTGCAAATTTCCATAAACTTTTTCATTGTTGCCAGATGTTTTATCATTTCCTCCAGTTATTTAAAACTGATACTGGATTCTCTAGTTTTTGAGAAAGTATCAGAGATTACAGAGATACGTTTCGGTGAAATTTTTGTCAAAATTTGTTAACAATCTTTCTATATTAAGCAGGAAATGTGTTAAACGTATTATTCGCCGTGGAATGATATTAAAACAGCTCAGTCTCAGACAATTTATTTTAAAAGTTTGAACGTTGGTGTTGTAGGGCTGCGGACTGTAGCAGTTGCCAGTTCAGATTATGCGGCTTCCATGCCTCTACCAGCTCTGCAAATATAATAAACAAACTGTTGCTCCATTAACCGTCGGCAGGCGTGAACTAACTGGCGCTCACGGAAGAGGAAGTTTCACTCAGAGTGGTGTCCACTAGATTAACAACGTGAAAATCATCCAAACATGCCATCCCTTCCTCTAATTTTTGCCACCCCATGCTATCCTCGCATGGAGAGAATAATTTAAGACAATTCAGCTGAAAAGAATGACAGCAAGCCACATGTTCGATGAACATGAGCATCAGGCATAATAGTAATATTTCATATTTGATAATAATACAAGATTACGGTTTACTCTGCCCCAATTTAAGCGTGTTAAGAAAAGAATTAGGCTTTAACCCTTTCAGAGCTGAATTTAAGGATTGGTAATATAGTAGCCTGCACGTGAAAACATCTGTGGGCTCTAACTTTGAAATCATTTGGAAAATTTCAGTGGAATAGCTGATTTCCATTAATTACAAACATAACATTTGAACGCAAATCCTCACATTTTGACGTAAATCATTACTCTATTGAACTTACATAATATCTCCTTTTATATAGTTTTTTTTATGGCTACGCATATATGCGTCGTTAGCATTGAAAAGGTTAATTTGGCTTGTTCCAATAAGTGTGTACTTTTCATTAAGTAATTTGCATGCTCAATAGTAGGCCTGCAAAGTAAAGAATAATACAGTAATTGAGAACATTTTAGGAGAGAAATTCCTACGATAATGAGATTTGAACCCATGACCTTCGGCTTTCTAAGCCAGAGCTAGACTCACTGCGCCAGATGGGATCTCATTTTTATGATTACCCATAATGTAAAAGCAAACTTCACTATGTTTCAAGTATTGTTTATGGTTAAGAGAATAAAAAAAGACATGTGCACATAGGTGCGATAACATGAAAGTGGTAAAAACAAAACAGTAAAATTATGACGAATGTCACTTGTGACTGGCTGAAATTCACAAGGAAGGGACATGGTTCATGAAATACATGTTCACTGTAAATTAACACTGTTGTTCTTGATAATATCTATTGCATAATACGTATATTTAACGGCTGTAAATAAATATACAAATGACATAATAATAATGATGAAACAAATCATAGTCGACCTATGATTTATAGTTAAAATAACTCCTGACTAGATATCGATTTCGTAAACGAAGCTTCGCATTCTAATGCCGATTAGTAGGCTATATTGTGAATCTCCAACATTAGCGTCCAGCCAAATCAAGTGATGATGAAGTCAGAAATATGAATACGTCAAATATTTGATTAATATTTGAAAATAGAAATAGACGCCGGCTAAATTCAGAATAGTATAAACATCACTACCACGCTGAGTTGTAGACTTTACGCAATCTAGGTTATGTGAATGGAACCTTGCAACCCTAATATGAGTATGAAATATAATGTATCTGGAAAGTTATAATATTAATCATGAAAGAATCGTGCCAGAATTACATATCCCAATATTTTCCAGAGAACAATGGAGGTATTTCCGATTTACATAGTCTGTCTGGGGCATTCGTAGCATTTTATATGTTCCAACAACAATATGATATAAATTCCGTTTTAGAGGATTTACATGTTTTATATGCTGTATGTAGTGGATTTACAACCCTGCTGCAGTCCATCACTGCCAGCCATGTGGGTCATCAGAACGACCTCAGGTATTTCATTAACTCTGATTAGTGGCAGAGAGTGGTCGTCCGTCACACTCGCATAACTCCACCATGATTAAAAGGTTCGCTTGATATATTTTACAAGGATTTTTGAATATTATATAACTTCACGTTTTACGTACAGTAACTAATTTGTTGATGGAAACTCATTTGGCGAATCCACTTTCAGAGGGTAATGCCGGAGACAACAGGGTGACAAAAAAGCAAAATTCCATTTACGGGAAATGTTAGCCCTTTGAAAGCTGACTTTATATTAATATAAGCATTCATCAATTGATACCAGCAGGTTTATAAATTTGAAATCTATGCAGAAACTTCTAATGGAATAAATGGTTTTGATAAACAGCAATCACGACACGCGAATATGATTCTCCATATTATAACACACAGCATTTCTCTATTAATTTTATATTTAAACTTTTATGGGACTTTTTCGGTGACGCATATATAGGCCTACGTTAATAGCAGTGGAAAGGTTAATAAAAGAAGGAAATGTTCCATTTATTTTTTAAATCCCTCATAGGACGGCTGATATCAAACTGCTGAAGTATAAGAATTATACTCTTAGAGCTAGAATATACTGACCAAGACCGCCACTTAATAATTATTATGTTTTAACCTTTTCACTTCTACTGCGATTTAAATGTATCACTTCGAACATTACTATTTTAAGCAACAGAGATATAAAACTGTAGAGTAACGCTTTATGTAAAATAAATTTTATCCACGTGTTAAATTTTATTATTTATGAAATCCATTGAACTTTTTTTTTTTCATTGATTTCAACCATAGGCCCACTGGTGGTTTCGTTTGATGATTGCTTATATAACCATAAAAATTCAGCTATGAGAGGGTTTAAAACTTTAAACAGTTTATGACATCCGTCGGTGCAATATACCGGTACTCCAAACCTAAGACATTAATATACTACTGAATTCAATGTTACACAGTCTAGTTCTCTGTTGATTGTGTTTGATTGAACCTACAACAATAATATGATATTTTTGTGAACTAAGATTTATTTTTAATACGTAGTTCTATAATAGCCTAATAAATAATAATAATAATAATAATAATAATAATAATAATAATAATAAAATAATAATAATAATAAAAAAATAATAATAATAAAATAATAATAATAATAAAATAATAATAATAATAATAATAATAATAATAAGTCTGATTGAATTAATTCCTCAATGTAATAGACTGAGAATTCAGTAAAAAATATATATTTATTATATCCCTTCTCCAAATAAAACTTTCGTGAGAACTATCTCTGTTGTCTTTACTTTAGAAATAAAATACATTTAACTGTTTATTCTTTTTCCTCCTCACTTAAAACATTTTGAGAATAGGCATCTTACAAATTTAAAGGATTTAAAAAACACTTTAATAATAGGTATCCTACAAATATCAAGGATTTTTAAAAATCATGTTATCCCAACTTTAAAAAAATCTATTTTAGTTAACATACTATGAACATCTGATTGAAATAACTTATACAGTTTACAGGTAGGGACATTTTAAACAATGAGACATGTACAAAATATGATTTTCGATAAAACAAATTTGATAAATTACCGACCTATGCACAGTCATTTAGAAATAGCGTTACAACTTTAACACGGCTCAAAGACAACTGTGTTAAATTTACGAAAAAAAGGGTGTTGAAACAATATAATAATAAAGATAGGAAATATTCATATTTAAAAACCATTTGCATGTAATTTCACTTATCAGTTCCCTCAGTTCAATTTAAGTGATAAATTTAAGCCTAACCGTGGTACAACATTCAATTTCATGACTGAAAACGAAAACAGTATCCAGTTAGTGTGAAGTTCAGTACTTTTGACAGCATTTCTGCAACATAAAGTACCTTTCATAGTACAAAACCTGAATGATACAATGCAATGTACACCTAACACTTCACTAAAGAGCAGAACTTAGGACTAATCGTTTAATGAAATAGCCACGTATGATTGGCCGATACCACTTATACTCCCTGTGATGTGACTGCACAATAAAATCAGATATGTAAAGTATATTTATTGGGTCACCGGGTCATATATTGACATATTTAATCTACATAATCATTACAGTATTACAATTTGCGGATGTAACGGGTTTAAACGCTCCTCTGTGCATTGGGTTCCAGGAAAAGAACTCGCAGATGTATTTTTAATAAAACATCTCTTTAAAGCTTCAATCCATTAAAGCTATTCATCGCAATGTGTACATTCAACCTATCCCATGAAATTTAGGTTTATTCGTGTTACAGTCTCATACTACTGTGTATGCGTACGCTTACGTGGAATTTACTCATTCAAAGAAAATTTAATGTGACAGAGAATTTCAGTGATTACTACAAAGAGAACGGTATTAGAAATTAAATAAACTAAATCAATACAATGTTACGCAAGATTTAAGCTTATGCGTATTTAACAATAAAAGTAAAATAATGTAAAGTGAAGTGCTCCCTGTACAGGCCGTGGAGGCCCTTAGTGTTTCAGAAGTTTTAAGTTGTAAGATTTTTCGGCATTAGGTACATGAAGGTAGTGATCTGCCTTGGCTCCGGCGACACTTACATCCAGGGATTGCATTCGGTACTCATTTCTGTTGGAGGATGAGTGAACCCCAGGTCCCTACTGTCGCCAGCAGGATTTGGCCAATTGATGAATCCTAATAACCTCATTGGGGATCGATTAGGCGACCTACCAATTTGTAACGCAGTTCCACAACCAACTGCACCACGGCATACTCCATTACTTTACAAATTATCAATGGCTTTATCATAAACACTATTACCTTATTATGAATTATCCTTTTATTTCAACCAAGAGTCATAAATTACTATTGATAAAAACCTAAAGTTTGGTAGTTCCCAGAACGGCTCTGAGAACTGTAGGATCAATTAGAACAAATAACGCAAAATTGATTTGTTCTAGATGCTTTGCTATTGCACTGAGGTCTGGCACTTATATAAACACTAGAACGCTATTTACCCTATGGGCTATGGGTAACTGATCCAGCCATCCTAACTGTTTACAACTTTTTTGTTAATTGTAATTTTATTTTAATTGTATAGTTACCTCACAGATTATTCATTTGAATATTTAGTAGTTTTATATGGTGGGCATTATTACACTGTACTTGGATAATTGTAGCATTTTTATAAATTTAAAATGATAAATTAGCTTCAGAATATAAACCACAAAAATTCGCTGCAGGAATTCCCTGACATAACATACAAATTACACTGACCTAATTCTATTGCCAAAGCAATACTACATTCACATGCAATAATTTTTGGGATTATCAAATGCTCGGCATCGCTCGGGTTTTGTATTTTGTAATACGAAATTAACTTGTGAAGGACTTTCGATTTTCAAATTCTACATCCTTAAGCATGTATGTGAACTGCTAACTGCAGAAAGGCAACAAGTCCACAAATCCTGATTTTACAGGAATGACAGAAAAACTGTTTTGACATGTTGTTTTCAAACTCTGGTTTTTCAAAGCAAAATTCAAACTGTTGCCATACCTATAAATATGAAGACAGACGCTCTCTTTCAGCAGTAAACGGTGTGTCTACCCATTTAGAACTAATTTGTGCTGAAAAGTGAATGTGTGAATTTTGAGGACTAGTTGCCTTTCTGCAGTTAACAGTTCATGTAGAATTTGAAATGAGGAAGAATGACTTATCACACTCAAACTTTTCCCTCAGAAAACTCTTGATATAGCTTTTTATGGCTCATAGAGGATGTAGAATTTTGCACCCCAATGATTCTACACACCAAGCCTGGTAGGAGTTCAAATAAGAAACAGAAATTCCGGTAACATAAAACTATTCTCTTTACGGAATATTTTATTTCTCTCTCTCATGTTACCCATACAACCGTTTCGGGGCTGAAATCAAAAATAAATTCAATACCACTTTCATACTTTCCTCCCCCCAAACCTGGAACAATATTCTGCGCGCATATGTCTAAAAATGTTCCATCCTATTTTGTCTCCTTTTACACGCTTAGGATCTATGATAAACATCCATATTTTTCAACTAAAAATACGAAGCCTACAGCTATGAATAACTCTTTTTTTGTTAGAAAATTTTACAGACTTCTGATATGGCATTTAAGTGAATTCGTTGACACACACTCGGGCTGAGAAAGCTGGATTAATCTGACCCCCCCATTACATCTTATACATCTGAGAAAATAGTATTTTCTATGTGCAGGGCAGAGAAAATTATGTGACTGCAACACATTGTGCATTATTTTCGTGGATTTCATTCTTCAATATTTATTTATACCGATGAATTCTATCGATAGGTTCTCTAAAGTCAACTCCCATATGAAGCACTTCCAAAGCTACCTGTGAAAACTGCCAACAATAGGCCTACACTGTTGTCATGTGAACTGTAATTTGGATTTGATAATTCTGTGTAAAAAGGGATTAAGTATTCTTAAAAACATTCGATTTTTGGCATTTAAAATAGAAATTTTGCAAAATCCTTTCTTAGTGAGCACCTACATTATAAAAAGAAGGTACTGTCAAAATTCCAAGTCTCTACCTGTTATAGTTTAGGTTCTACGTTGATTCCTGTCAGTCAGTCAGTCAGGACAAAGCCTTTTATATATATATAGAGATTATAGCCAAGTTTGCTGTTGACTGCACATTTTGCCAGAATGGTGAGTGGGTAAAAAGAACAGTTTTTTTTAACTACAGTAACTCGATTATCAAGTATTCCTCTACAAAAATGGGTGAACAATGACAAATCTGTCAACAGGTCAGCATAATATGAAGTTATAAGTGATATTATTATTATTATTATTATTATTATTATTATTATCATTATCAATATTATTATTAATACTACTACTATTATTGATTATCCAAATAATAGACCCTTATGTACCTTATGCATGCTAAGGCTATTATAGTTGGGATACAAAAATACAGAAAAACACGTAACAGAGTATGGATATTACAATATAACATTATGGATATTCAACTATAACGTTGAGATAATATCACAATATTACAGAGCGTATGTAGGCTATATAATGAAATTGCAACCCTCATTGTAGAGTAATACTGAACACTGCCATTGTAAAAATATTTGTAAAAAGTGTGAATACATGTTTTCATGTTCTTGAAAACAACAATCTTCTTGAAAAATAAGGTGCAGTGGTTTAATAAATTAAAGTCCACAACAATTTAAATGAAATACTAAAATTTACTTATTATGATCAAAAACTGGGAAATTAAATAGTAAATGCTGAACAATGTGAGAAATATTTTTATAAATTCAGTAATTTCCATTCATTCTCGCATTTATTTTAAATCTTTCAAAGTATGTTCCAAACTGAGCATGATCAGACAAAAAGTTGGACATTACGGTTTGTTACAATTTTTGTTATATTTTTGTCTATTATAAACTGTTGGAAATATAGATCTCTCTTAAGTTGTCCAATGATCTTAATATATTTTACGTTTTACACTTTTAGATTCAGTACTTTTTTTAAAATGGAAAATTAGTAATAACAGCAGTTCTTTCCAGTAAATCAGCTCATTCATTTCAGACAACTCCAGACAACTCAACTCCCCATTACCTGGCTAATCGTATTCAGTATTTATCTTCAAATCACTCACTAAATACCAGATCATAACATGACTATTTGCTTTCAATACCTATCCATAGAACATCCATATATTCCCGGTCTTTTACTGTAACTTCTGCACGTTCCAGGAATCTCCTTCCCTCCAGCATCAGGGTCTACTGTACGCTGTCAACATTTAAAACTAGCCTAAACGAATATCTCTCCAAAAAACGATAATCTTTTTTTGTTTAGGTATAAATCATTTGCGTTTTATTGTTTCTTGCATATTGTAAATATAAGATAAGTTACTTATTATTATTATTATTATTACTATTTTTTTCTCTCTAGTATAACACACTTTACTAAAATAGTTTTATTTCATGTAACATAGACTAAATTCACTACTGTATATGTATGTATCTAGTGTATTAGTATTACTTATAGAACTATGTTAGTGTATTTGTTTGTTTCTTCTTTTCTGTCTCTGGTTGAGTGTTATTATTATTATTATTATTATTATTATTATTATTATTATTATTATTATATAGCCTCTTACCTATGGCATACAAAATATATGTTCAGTATAACATAAAATAATACCTGTGCCACTGATAATCAAGATCCTACTTTTATTTTTTCAAAGGGGAAAAATATAAATCTGCTTGTTGTTCAGGAAGTCACGATTGCACAAAGACAGAACAGATCGCTTAATTTAGAAGATATCTCCGGTAGCAAACTATCTAAATTACTGTTTACTATCACGAAGCCAAACTTTGATTTTAAACTTTAGCCACATTATGTACGGATAGGGCTATGCCATTGTTTCAAAAGTTGAAATGCAGTTTGCCGGAGTTTGCGGTGCCTAAAGGCGGCAGTGGTGACCAAAGCATTGCAGTTTCTAGTCACGAACTGAGATGGCAGGAATTGCATTTCCCATGAGGGCGCCAGAGTACCTTTTCCTCTGCACAGACTTGCTTCGTACAGTATTTAGCAACCAGTGAAGGTGCTTGTTTGTGTGTTTATGTATCCAATTAACTTTCTTGCAGCCAGCTTGGAAAATTCTCATGCAGCGCTTGATAATCGTTCATACTCATTTAATCCGAAAATAGATACAGCCTTTTAGCAAAATGGCGTGCCCTTGTGTATTCCCCTGCTCAGCTATTTCTGTATATGTAAACACAAGAACAGCACAGCTGGCTTGCTTCGTGGAAAAGGGGTTTGCCAGACATTTCATCTCTTGATTATTTATATTATCGAAAGCACAGAGATTCTATTTGATTATCTCTCTCTTCGTAAATAGCCCACACTAAGGAATAATTTGCAATGTTCGTGCAGTAAGTTATAAGTAGACTTCGGATTTTAGGTAAAAACCTATTTTAACCCTTAAGTGATATATGGACGAAAACTTGTATATGCATGTTTCATAAGTGACTATGCCTAAAACTGATACTTCTGTAGGACCTAAAACAACCTATTTTTACGTTAGAGCATAATATTGCCTTTTTGCTCGTTTTTCCGCTAAAGTTCAAAATAAGTTTCTTTTTGTTATAAATTCTAGCATTTATTTTCAGTTCGTACTAAATTTTTAGCTCGGAATGTGCAGTAGGCCTACATGACACATTATTGACGTGGTTAAATAGTAAGGAATGTTTCGTCTTCAGTAGAAAAATTCCTTGGTATTCCCAAGAAAATGTAGTTTTTTTCTCACGACTCCCATACCCTGGAAAAAAAGTAGTTCTCTGAATCACCGAGGGATACAAGGGGTTGAATATGCTAGCGTGCGTATCTTCTGGGCGGAGGGATTATATTTTCACTGTTATGGTAGTAATACAGGCCCTAGTAACAGGTCTATATAATTCTGTGTACCATAGTTTTATCATGATTATTGATTAATGGTGACTTCAAGAAATATAATATTCTGCATTGCAACTGAGATATTTCAGAAAATTGGGAACTTAACGATTTTATAAGAGACTATTTTATGATTTTTAGAACCTATTTTCCAATTTTTAGAGCCTATTTTAGGTACCCAAAACAGAATTTTAGCGACCTAAAAGTCCGAAGTCTAGTTATAAGAATTCATTATGCTAAGAAGAGAAATTCCCACATGTTTTCTTTCCGAATACAGGGGATAAGGTGCTTATATTGTATGCAGTATAAGAGCTTATAATAGGAGGTGGTGAGAAAAAATATAAAATAAAGTAAAAGTTATTTCTGAAGAGCCGCCAACAACTGGAGAGCTCAACTATCTCTTAGTCAAAAAACGAATTTCACATTAAAAGCTAAAATGCCATAGCATCCCATTTTTGCAGGATGCTCCGAATGTACACTCTTTTATCCTTTTAATGGAGACTACATTTGTTACCAGAAATACATTAGCTCATTTCAGTCACCTAATGGCGTAAGAATTTTTTCTGTGTCAATCTTGCAATCTTCTTTAGCTTTGCTATTACTTCCCTTTTTTACTATGAATGAAAGATACGATTAGCCAATTTTTTTTTATTTATCGGAGTTCGTAGGTTTTTTTAATGATGTCCTTAGATTTGTTTTCGCTACTACACTAAAATCATAAATTTTATACCGGAAAAAAGATATGAAATATAAGCAAAAGAAATACATTTCAAGAATGCCACCAATAGAAATGTTACTTAGGTATTGCCAAATTTGTACCAGGCCGCGATGTAAAGTTTTTTAGCCGTTCAATTTCGAGACCCTATTAGTTTTCAACAAAAAATTTACGGTTAGTGAATAGCATGTGCATGTGAATAGAACCTTCATAACACAAGTAAAAGTTAAGTAAAGTGATCCGTATACAGGCCATGGAGGCCCAGAGGGTTCCAGGAGATTGAGGCTCCCAGATTTTGGACATTCTGCTCTTGAAAGTGGTAAGGTTGTCAGCCTTACGCACCGGCCGCCTTTACCCCCAGGATTGCTCCTGGTACTCATTTCTATTGGAGGCTGAGTCGACCTCAGGGCCATAGTGCCACCAGAAGGATTAGGCTGATTGAAGAACTCCAATGACCTCATCGGGAATCGAACTCGCGACCTTCTAGTTTGTAGGGAAGCGCCTCAAATACTACGCTACGGTGTACCCCTCATAACAGAAGTAATGTGATAATTTTATATACGGTTGTAGGTACTACTATTGCCGGAAGTTTTAATAATTTTCTGCAAACCTACATGAATTTACTTTCATGTAGAAATGTCAGCCATCTCTTTGTTATTGATTTGAAAAAAAAGTGCCTCTTAAGGAATTACTTATTATATCAGGTGCATATAATACATTTTCTTGTAAACGATTAGTTTTGAGTGTCAAGACAAAATATAAAAACTGAGAAATACGGATAAATTTTCAGCCTTCAGATTGGAGAAATTTTTGTTGCGTAGGGCACAATTTGTTCTGGAAGGGAAAATAACTTGAATTTTCAGAAACCTCTCATACACAGTCCCATTCTAGATGTCATCTAGCTGCAGAAAAAGACACATCAGAAAAATAAATTATCTAATATATTTAACTCTTAGGCTTATTTTGTTTTGAGGTTTTAAGTTAAAACGCTATTAGTTGCAGTAAGTAGTAGTTACTGACATGAATGAAAATATTTGTGCTACAATCGGTAAAAAATCGTTCAGGGTAGGGACTGATCCCGGGTTTTCAGCTTGGTGGGCTGACTCGGCTCCCCCAGAACGTACCCAGTCCCATTCGCCTAGATCCTTTGCTACAATATAGCGAGGATGTAACTAATTTTTATGCTTAGGCCTACTTTAACACAAGATTTTTATTTAAGCAGAACTAATATTAGATACAGACAGGTTTTTAGCCTCTCTCACTGAAGAAATTTATATTACAGTCCGTCGTAAAGGGGAATCTGTTCTAGGCGAAAATCGAACCCAGGTTTTCAAGTAAGTATGCTGGCGCCGAGATCACTTGACTCCCCAGGAACGTAATCCCAGTGAACAAGATAAACTTGTAATAGTTTTTTTTGTGACTACTGAATACCAAGTAGGCCTACCTTATCACTTTGGTTTCTCACGTATGGTTTAAAATGCTTACCTTTCCTCCTAATTATGTTTACACAATATTATTATTATTCGATCATACCATAATACGCTTATTACGTGTGAAGTAACACTCATTTCGACACTGTTTTTCAATTCTACATCGGTGTGGTGACGGTTATTATCGAACACTCAACGATCTTGAGACTTTGAAGGTAGCAGCTGAAATCTGCGTAGTAAGTAGCCTGCACTTAAAATAAAATCAATTCTGTTCGTGTTAAATTTTATAATATACAAAAGTGAATTCATTTCATGCTGTAAAGATCCATTGTTTTGAAGAAAACAGAAAAAGGAAACTTCGATTTGACAGGCGCCGTAAGCTGCCATCTCTCGTGGAAAATATGAACTACGTCAACTATTTTGATGAAAATCTATGGCGGACTCGTTGCCGACTGTTTGGTTGAATCTAAAATCTCAAATTTAAACATTCAGACTAGTTATGGCCGAACAAAAACAGTCGTATGCAACTTGCCCATATTGGTAATTCAGATTCGAATATGTTTATGAAACGAGCATAATTTACTAATATACTTATTGTAGTGCATGAAATAATGTAATGCAAGTGAATTTGTAATTTTGTATAATCAGGAGCTAGGAATGATATTATTTAACATTACATTTTTGCCACTTTCATAATTTGATTTAAAAAAAATCCCACGATAGAAAGAATTGACTAGTACTAGAATTTCTGAAACGGTGGGGAAATCTATGTCCAAAATGTGATAGCTTAGGATGCACTGGCCAAAGGAGTGGGACCTAGGGAGAAAGGGGGGTATTTGACTGTAGCTCTACAGCTGCAAATAGGGTGGTGTGTTTTGTATCTTTGTTTATTGGATGATTACTTTTGTGTATTAACATATTTTGTTGCTGTCTTAATTGGTTTGGATGGTGTGCTTGAATGTCTCGTTTGTATGTTTGCTAGTTTTAATTGTATGTTCGTGTGTTGGTCAGTTTTAATTGTACATTTTGTGTTTGTTAGCCTTAATGCTATGTTATATTTTTGTTTGTACACACTAAAAGCACGGACTGCCTAAAGGCTCGTGCAACTAATAATGTGTAAAGTTATTTTTACTCTTGTTGTACCAATAAAAGCACTTCATTCGACTTATTCATTCACTTTTCATTGCTAAAACAGTAGGCCTATACTGTTTGGTCACAGAAACTTTCGAACTCCTAATAATAAGATTATATCAGCTTTAACGTTTTTAAACGAAGGAAACGTGTTAGAAATAACACAAAGAAAAAGTAAAAAATATTTTCAATACAATAGCAAATTTCATAAAACGATGTAAGTAAACTTATGACATGCTGAAGTGCCGTATAATGTATTATGTACAGGATTTCTGTTCCTAAAATTGCGAAATATTTACTCGCACGTCTCAGGTTAACATAACCTGCTTTGAAGCCACTAAATGTTACTTTTAATCCCTAAGAAAATTGTAATGTTTATTCTGAGGATATCAGCGAAACGAATATACTGTATACAATATATGCACATTGCTTCAACTGCTTCCTACTGAGTTTCTTCTCTGTGAATTTGTTCTTTTTACCTGCTCTAAAGCTATGATGCGTATTGATTCGGCTTTTTTTTTCTGTTTTATGGCAATACTACAGGATATTTATTTCTAAATAAAATAGTTAAATAACATGTACACTAAAATAAATCGTATTCAATTAATTATGTGCAAAGCTATATTCGTAGAGGGACAGTAGATGAAATCCATGACCTGTGGGGTCTGGCAGAGCAACATTGTGGTGAAGCATATATCGAGCGAACCTGTCTTCACAGTGCAGGTACGTGTCACTAGAAATAACAGAAACATATGAGCACCATTAAAATTCCTCCTGGAAGAGGTGCTTGTGCGGTTGCCTGGAGCTCGGGCGTAATTACCGGGGACAGATACACATGCACTTGACATCTGCTCTGTTCACTGCAACTACTGCAGTAGCTATCCCACAACTTTATTGGTCTTTTTCATTTTTTTCTGGTTGTGATGTGGGTCAGAAGAGCCTGCAAAGAATTCTGAAATCTATCTATCTTTCGCAATCATTAAAACACTTCATGATTTTGTTGTATAAAACTGCTGTTCACACGATGTCTCCACCAGCAGGGAACATAAGAAGTAGTATACATATTATTGTCTAAAAAGAATTCAATGAGAGGCGTACATACGGTCAAATGCAATAGAGGATGATACCGGACAATTATTATATTGTACGAATGCTATTTTATTCAACCTCCGATGGGGCATAAATTGAAAATCACAGTGAAAATCAAAACTGTTTTATTTGGAACAATGACGTACGCCTTCTAGCTACTTCTCTGCATAATTTCGCTCCGATTGAGACATTTGTCGCAGCGTGGTACCAACTTTCCAATACCCTCTTCATAGAAGCTGCCGCCAGCATATTGAGAAGGATCTTCACGGCAATTTGAAATGTTTTGAAATTCTTCGTTGGCGTGGAAGCAGCTAAAGAAAGATCTTGGAGGACAGTGCTTCCGAACCAATGAAGAACTTCAGAACACTTCAAAATGCCATGAAGATACTTCTCAATACGCTGGCGGCAGCTTCTATGAAGAGGATATTGGAAATTTGGTACCACGCTATGACAAATGTCTCAATCGGAGCGAAACTATTCGAGAAGTAGCTACAGTGAGTCCCACGCAAGAGTTGGCCAATGACGCGGGTTTCCGCGTCGCGGCGGGCACAGCTCCAACTGCCGAACGATCGGGTAAAATATCTACATTAAAAAAGCCGCGATCGTTGTAATGATTGAGATTCTCACATTTACAGTTAAAATTGCAATGAAAATAACCACGTGCCTCATCACAAGAGATGTTGGAAATGTTCTCCTCTTGTATCCACACAACACTGACACCTTTTTAGGAAATTTTCTTTCACGCGCATAAGTTCAGCTTCCGTCTTTAAGTTCTTCTAATATATGGAAAATTGACCTATATACTTTATTTTTCAAGTTTCCCCATAAATAATATTCACATACTGTTAGAAGAACTTAAAGACAATATCACATAGGCCTATCACAAGAGAAATTAACAAGAAAAAAACAAGTCTATTTATATTATAATAAACTTAATAGTTTTCTTAAATTTGTAATTGTTCTAGACTAATCTCCGTGGATCTACATGCCTGGAGGGACTAGGCCTACCATCCGACCGCTGCGTCATCTACCATAGGCAGATGGCAGGATTGGGGAGCATATTATGGTCAACATGCCGACCACCCACCGCTGTTAATGATGGTTTCCGTGACCGGAGCCGCTAATTCTCAATCAAGTAGCACCTCGGTTTATACCACGAGGCTGATTACACTCCGTTTCAGACATCCATACCTCATAGAAATCTGAGTAGGTAACGCGGATCGAAACCGGGCCTGAGGATCCAAAGTCAGCGATGCTAACAACGAGACCACGCAAGCTATCTTTGTAATTGTTCAGATTAATTAATTGTAGGTTATTGTTAGCAAAGGAATTAAATAATCGGGGATCAAATCAAGAGCTGTGTTATGGATGTCTAACGTTGAGGTTCAACTAAAGGATTTGTTTTGTTTCGTCTTGTGTCGTATGTATGGGGTGGAGGACGTGGATGTAATCTAGAGCTTGAACTTTGTTCAATAGTCTCTGGTGAAGTGGAAGGAAAAACTCACACAAAGAACTTATTGCTGGTTGTTCTAAAAGTGATATTTTAAAGGATTTTTAAATTGCACGGTTTCATGTGCTATATTTCTATATTAATTGGAAAACAAATTGTATGCTTGATATATTACTAATACAGAAACGATAAATAGTACGTTAATTCAAGTTAAATTATTAAAATGTATTTTTGTATCCAGTGTACAGTAGTCTAATTAAATTTTTTCTTCCTTTCTTTATCGTAGTTTTACCTCTCCCTTTTAGGATTTAAGCGACCCAAGCAGCCCGGGCCTTACAGGGTCGCGACCTGTCGGGAGAGGGATTATCTTTGGATCACATACATACTTTTTTGGCCAGACAAGGACATGTAGGGCCTCCCCGGATGAGTGATCAGCCCAATGCCACCTCCGAGACAACACGAACACATAGGACACAGACACTCACTCCAAACAAGGCGAGGATGGGATGAAGATGATAATGACGGCCAGATGATATCTGGGGACCACAAGGACCTAATGTTACCCGACATTTCTCTCACAGGTGAGGAAAAACCCCACCTAGGTAACTTGTACCAACGAGGAATCGAACCCGGGCCCGCTGCGTGAGAGGAGCGAACCCATCCCCTACGCCAAAGCGGTGGACCTAATTTAAATTAAATTTGCAATATTCAGTACGACTCTGCAAAGTTACAAGTAATGAAAGGGTGGATTGCTACGAAAGGTATGTTACTAGGGAATAGGAGATGTAATAATTTGTATGTACTATGAGTCTTTTTGAAATAAACGGATCTTAGAATTTAATTAGAAAAACGTATAAAATAACCTATTGTGTTCTGAATGAACTTATAAAACAATAGTGCATTATGGGTATTAATGACGTCTAGGGACTGCTTCAGGTACATGAAAGTTACGCTACAAAATAATTTAGCCTATTAATACTTCTTTCTTCGTGTACTTCTTTAAAGCTTCAAGATTTCTTTAATGGTGAGTTATTACACGCTAGAACCAAGTCTTGTTATTCGAAGGAAAATAAATCCCTTTGTCGCTAACTTAAAAGAGTTCTGCATTTTCAAGAACGATAGGTTTAATTCAATAAAATATCTCATTTATACTTAGAACATGATGCTTTCTTCTCTGAAAATCCTGGAGGGTGCTAAAACATTTTCATGATTCACAAAGAAACCGACATGTTGGACTCCAATATTTATCCTAAGGGTTTGCAGGTACACCACAAAGCTTTAGAGACATCTCCAGTTCGTGTACGTTCAATACCATCTTGTCAAGTCAGTGAAAACAAAGCGCAAAGGAAATAGGAAACTCTCAACACAGCGCAAAGGCGGAATCTGTGGGCACTGTCGAATCCACAGAAACAAACCGACAAATACATTTTCATGCTTTTGAACTATCATTTATTTGTTTCTTGCTACAATTTCTGTGCCATGAAATATGAAAACACTGCTGGGTAAAACTTCATATCGCTATGTAAAACTACAACTGAGTGTGTTACTCGATATATCGATTCATTAGATAGGCCTAAATAATAATAATAATAATAATAATAATAATAATAATAATAATAGTAATAACACGTGGTTTTATTTTATCTGACAGAGTTAAGGCCTTGAAGCCTTCTCTTCCACTCAACCTGATTCAGAAATACACGTTACACCGAAGAGTCCCGCTAATCCGCATCGCGCTAGTCCGGAAATCCGATTAATCCGGACGTATTTTTTTGTACTAAACAATCAGTAAATTTTGAATTTTAATCCTGCATCAGTTCATAGGTTAAAAACTTAGGTCTACGTACATAGTAAGTATTAAAACTTAAGTTATAAGAAAAGTTACATTTAAATCGATTTTTAGTGTTAGCCATCTAAAACTTGTATTACAGTACAGTAAGATAACTTAAATCCGGAATTTCTGTGATCCGGACATGGCCCAGTCCCATCTAGTCCGGATCAGAGGGACTCTACTGTAGTAATAATCATGTTTTCATAATTGATAAAATGGCATTTTAATAAGTAGAATGACTACACAAATAAATACTACAGAAGTGGATACAATAACATGAGAGAATAAAACGTGAACAGTTATTTAATATGTGCTACAATATACGAGTAAAGAAATAGAAAAAATAAAGTAATAGGAAGGATAATAATTTAGTAACATTAATATCAATAATATTAATACCCTAATGTACTAATTGTGTACAAGTTTGTTGCATTACCAATTTATTAATTACTGTACTAAATGGCGATACGAGGCGATAATTATAACGGAGACATTAATATTAGTAAGAGTAATGAAAAATGATATGTAATTAGAGTAAAAAATAGAAAACATTAAACAATTGTTTATTTTACAATTTGGTGTACATAAAAATAAGGGAAGAAAATGAAATAACTGCCTGGAATATAAATTTTATTCTACTTGGTTCGACCTAGTAGCCTAACTGATTAGTTATGACTATGAACTACTGCAAGGCTCAACGTTTAAAAAGACATAGATTATCAATAAGTATTCAGTACTGGAATGAAAATTATCACATCCAATTTAAAATAAATACCATACAAATAATGCCTACATGGACATGGTAGACGGAAGACTGAAGAGCTCGCTAAACCTGTATAACGCTGTTGTTTTTCATAATATTAGGAATAGATCTAACTACTAAAACGGAGTTTAGAAAATCCACCATGTTGATCTTTACAAGATAAAATTTTTATTATGTACATTTTTTTTTTTATTAAGCGTCGAGGCAAATATTAAGTCTAATCAAGTAAATATCGAAGTGATTTTCCTGTATTTTTCAATTTCAATAACTGGATGGAATTCTGCACGGTGGACTGTACATTTTGGGTGAACTAATATTTCAATTATTTCCAATATAATAAATTCACATATACGAAGAAGACTACTGTATTCACATAGTTATCTATAATACAGAAATTAGAGAAAGGAGTAACTTGTTGAAAAAAGGGGGAAAACGAAGAAGCGAAGGCTAATAAAACATTTAGTGAAGTGTGCAAGTATACGTATATGTATAAATACTAGGGCTGTACCGATTAATTGATTAATCGGCCCGATTAATCGATTAAATATTTAATCGTCGATCAATTACATTTTGCGATTAATCGGTTTAGTCGAATTCTGAAAAACGTTTTTCGAGAAATGGGTCAAATGACCAAACTCCTTTCTCAGTGCCGAGTGAGAGAGTTTTTAGTGCTGCCGGTATTATTGTAAACTAGCTACGATGGTGTATTGAACAGTCAAATGTCAACAAACTCGTGTGTCTCAAGTTTTGGCTGAAAAAGTAACCGGAAATGTAAGTTTTGTATATATTTTTTCACTAGTTAACTAATAATGGTATTAATTAATTCAGGATTTCTTCTGATTATCTGTAGTTTAGCAGTTATTAAACGTGTAAAACAATATTAAATGTACCCTTTGGTTTCGTTTAAAATTCCGACCTGTCTGTCGATTAATCAGTCGATTAATCGGTCGATTAATCGGTCGATTAATCAGTCGATTAATCGGTCGATTAATCGATTAAAGTCAAGCGTTAACTAGATTAAAAATTTTAATCGATTTTCAGCCCTAATAAATACGTATTTGAGATGGTACGGTACTTATCTTAACATTCTAGTATCGTACATTATTTAAAGGTTATTTTTAATTTTTTTAATTTTCAATTTAGGCTAATAAAAAATAATCAAATGAAAAATCTTACAACTTCAATATCTATAATATTTATTATTCATTCGATGCACTTTATCTCAATTTCAGGGAGACTTAAGAAATTTCGGAGAATTATTTTTATGCTTTGTTGTGTTTGCAGTAGGCCTACTGAAATCGAATGTCTTGCAATATACAAAGCATGAATCGTCTTTCATTGAGCCCTATCTAAACATATAGGCGGCAGGGAGTAATATGTCTGCTCCCTTTATGTGCCTTAGATATCGGTCTGTCTACCTCGCATCACCTTCAACTTGTATAAAACCATGACCCAATTCTCAGTGGACAAGGTACGTGTGTACGAATCGATTTTGCCCTCGGCAGCACACCAGCAGCAAGATTGCCAGATGCGATACATATCGATATGTGCAACACAGCAACCCTCGCTTGCTAGTCCTAGCTTATTTTTATTTTTTTCAGATTTTGCACTGTTCTTCATACATAACCATGTCCATGTTGTATCATCTCTGCCAAACTCATAAAATTCCGAATAAGTATTGCTGTGTGATAGATGCAGTCTGCATAAAATGTAACATTTGTTGTTTACAGTGTGGTTCCCAACTCGGAAAAGTTTTTCCAAATAAATAAATTTAAGGGTTAATACTTAGGCTGAGAGCGATTGTGGCAGTCATAACCATAGTTAGTGAGCCAACTTAGCTTAATAAAAAGATACAATGGTATAATTTCACATAATAAGCATTTTTTGACGATTAAAAGTGGAGTGAAAATGAAGCTTTATTATTAAGATCATTTCATAGCCTAACTATAACTGAATAAAGCGAGCGGACTATTCAAGTCCTTATTAAAAATAAGATAAGGTAAACTGATGTAACAAAGTGCAAGAATACTTTTGTTTAATCAGTGATAATTGCAGTTATGATATGCAGAAAATAAGTTATTTTTGTGATCGATTTCCGAGTTAAGTTCCAGATCGATTTATTAAGTAGGGCTTACGGAAGAACAAAGGTCCAGTTTGATAAGCATACGTGAAGGAGAGGGTATTGTTATTTGACAAATTCCAGTGCTTTGCAACTTCCAAAGCAGTATATGAACACTGTAAAACAATAAGTTGCCATAAGAAATGAATTGTATTTGATAAATTCTTTCTAATACATTACCATAAAATAGACACTAAACTAGGTTTTACTACGGTACCAGTCAACCGATTTGGTCCAAGATCAATAGGCTTCTTCCCATGGACGTTATAAATGCATATACCAAGGTTCATGAAAATCCAATAAAGCGTATTTGAGCTATCGCGCGATCAGACAGACATATTTTACCGTCCCCCATACAATCTCATAAAGTACCATTCTTGAGCTTAATTAACTATGCCAAATTTTAAATTTCATACCAATAAGGCTATCTCCAAATTTAATATTAATATATAATTTTTTGCGTAAACAATTAGGCCTATTGTATCTGAATTAAAACGTAGGAATAAGTTGTACTAAAAGAAGACTAACACATGGTTTCCTGGAAACACTGGTATAACGAAAAACGGCTGGTAATTTTGGTGCATGAGGCAATAGTATTAGTTTTTTCATTACATGGACAGGAAAACTAATTGGAAAAGCAATTAAATATGCTATAATAGTCAATACAATAAAATACTCTGTAGCAATATTGAAACACTATTCTAAATGAAATTAATTTTCTACAGTAAGGATGGGCGTTTCGAGAAAGTTAATTTTAAAATAGATTTTAAAACTACATATTACATTAATTGTGAAATAACAAAAATATTTCCGTTTGTGTACTGACAACTCATGTAGTGTAGTTAAGTACATAAATTACATAGCATATTGTATCTTGAGGAATATCCATTGTGGATCAAATTTTAGCTCTCGGCCATACTTTGCCCATCAGTGGTATAGAACATAATTTGGAATTGGACAAGTAAGTTCATGGTGAGGCGGATAATCTTGGTATCAGTGAATTAGACCTCTCTTTAGCAATGCAAAGAGATCTAGTATCATGTATGGTTTCCACGATGTTTAAAGACCTTCTTGGCATACTCTTTATGGGATTCGTATTTTATCTAGGAGGATATGCGCCCATTCCTTGTTTAGAGTATTCCCAAATTCTTATAGTGCTGTGAAGTTTGAAGTTTGAAATGGGCTGATAATGAGTTACTCCTTTAACTCACCACAATTCTGTGGCTTGGTTCTAAAAGGGCCAGTGTCATAAAACTTGCTTTTGAGATAACTGACTTTGAATCCATTGCAGAAGTAACATTTTTTCCTGAGAACTTCCGACATTGGCCTCTAAGGTCTCTGTACTATGTCTATTAATAGCAACAGGCATTGGCACTTTTATTATACGAAAGCCCTTCAAGAACTTTTCTGGACAGTACATGAGATGTGTACTCCGAAAATTGTAAGCCTATAATATAATATCGGCCTAGGCCGTTATGAATCATTCACTTCCTGCAAAGCTGCTGAAGGAAAGCTTTCTCCTGGCCGTATCAATGCCCGTAAACGATCATCACAATGTGCAATATAAAACCTGGATTCATCCAATTAAACCAGAGACATACTGAATCAGATTTCAATCAGTATGATGTTTGACCGTCTTATGTCGAATTGTTCTGCGTGCTTTTATAAATGATATTTCCCCCCCCCCCTATGTTTTGTCTTAACATTTTACCTCCGCTGTGGCTTGAAAATCTGGACTTCGCAAGCCGTATTAGCTCATTTGGTTGGTCCCTTGCAATGCCTGCCTGTACTTTGTCAAAGTCGTCAAAGAGAAGAAGATGATAAATATGTATAAATATGTCTATCTAAGGCGATGTTTTGTGTCAACGGTCCTGGCCAGGTCTCCCACAGTACTGACCAATCTCTTTATACTTTTTCCATAACCCAGTCTCCACAGAACATTAGAACGAGGGTAACTTATAGGTCGTCTCTTTTATAATTCTGAGAAAACTATACCGACAATTCCTGTCTACGATTATTTACAGCACGGCTACTTATTTTTAAGAAAATCTTACTTATCGGAGGAAAAATATCAGGTAAAAGTTCTCCAGCAATAATTACCATGGAATAATATGGTCTGAAGTACTGATGCTTACGCAATGTCTAAATCATGGAAGGACAGACACAGAGAAACAGACAGACAGAGAGGGCAAACAAATCTTGCAACCGAAGTAACATTGAATTCGGTTGAATGTGGTAGCCTACCCTTTATAAGAAGCTTTGAGCTAATTTAGTAATAAAGCTACAACCCTACAACATACTGTGGAAGTGTTGCACGGGATATGCGAAAGAGTATTCCGAGTAATTAATCCAGTAAATGTAAACGGAGAACTGAGTTAGGTGAACAGCCAGGAGCTAAATTGAGAACACACAGCTATCAATGTCTTCCTCTTCATGTTCACATTCCATAAGCAGGTTTCACGGATCAGTGAATGTTATTTCCCTCTTCGTACCGAACCTCCTATTAGCAACATTTTGTTCACCATCTCGGGTTCTCAGAATCTCACCTTCCTTGATCCTAAGCCTGGATTTGAAATTGTTCACGCAAGCCAGGGTATCAATCAAATTATGAAGGTGACGAGAACGGAGTTACAGTTTGTGTGATTTTAAGTATAAAAAAATAAAATTCACAGAACAATAATTATTCAGCACTCAGAGCTATATCTCCGATACTGAATAATCTAAGGAAGACCGTGTAAGATAATTATTTGACACGAGAGCGAAATGGAAAAATCGAAATATGCGTTACGCAAGCTTATAGATCGATATATCTTTTTGAAATGACTCGATTATAGATAGAGTCTACTTGATGCTATGAATAGATTTCAAATGTAAATAAACGATGCAAAGTATGTTGCACAATCTTTCTCACATATATAGGCCTACGTGTTAACATTTGTGTTACTGAGGTTCTTAGGTTGACGAAAGAAAACAGTATGTACCATTAAGAATTAGTGTACAACCTCCAAATTAAATAGATTTAGGGATCTTACCGAATTTTTCTTACAGTGTTCTTTTTGAAGTACCACACACATATTAGCTTAATTAATAATTTCTCCAACTATCCAATAGATTTAGATTCTCTAGGCCAAGATAACGGATCTTTGAGAGAGTGCAAATTAATCAAAGTCAATATAATTCATAATTTATTCCCGCTTTAATTATTGCTATTTTATGTAGGGATATTTTATGAACCTGCCTGTATAATTACTTTTCATTTTTATGAATTCAGATTTGTTCAAGAATACCGTGTGTCCGTAAAGTCATCTTATGGCAAGTGCACCATGACTTGACTGACACCCGGCATAGGCCTATAGTAATCTATATTTAACATGCAACCTATATCTATATTATTAATTTCATTCATATAATAATAATTCATTATTATTATTGCTATTAATTAGCTTCTTTTGCATATAGGTCATATGCGTGTACAGAATTTTTGGCTTGGGCTTTACCTGCTTTTAATTAGGGCGTAACGCACTAACACGTATACTGCATTTCACAACAATAAATTAATTTTATTTTCCCTGTACTAGGAAATCAAAAGAATGGTATTCACATTTTAATTATGGTGTGTTCTGATACTGAGCATTGAAGTCATACTTATTTCGTTTCTATCTTGATACCTATTAATTTTATAACAAAATGTGAATAAAAAGAAATGATCATTTAAATTTTCTCTACATCTGTACTATGTTAGGTTTTCTCCATCTGTAGATGAGGTAACCTATAAAAATCGAAAATGAACACGAGTCAAATATTTGTAATTAAAAAACGAATATAACCATTTTATTAGCCATAGATAAGTTTAGAAATGTATATTTTTATTAAAATCATTAGAGCTATTTTCTTTCAAAAATTAAAATTTAAAATAAAAATTTCATGAAAAATCTCATTCATAACCATACAGTTTTTCAAAAACTTTGCTTTGTTAACATGCAGTCTTTGCTAAAAAGTGAAATCTAAAATAATAATAAGTTGAAATCAATGAATGTGCTGTATAAAATGTATTGCAATATTACACCAATAATGAACTGTACATATGGTTAAAATTATGAACTTCCTGTTGTTTAATAGGTGTACCGGTACTATTAAAAACTATTTACATGCATATAAGTTTAAAATCTTGTTTTGATTAGTGGTATAAAATTGGAGTTACTTTATCCAATGGTGTCTAGTTGTTAAAATATACAATGTAATATATGAAGTATTTGTCACAACATGTTTATGTATAATTTTAACATTTATTAACGTAATTGACGTTTCCTCTAATCCCATGAATTATTGTATATTATTATTATATAAGTTTACGGGCATTAGAGACCACGTCAGGCAACAGTTACATGTTTCTGGAAGCCTTTTTAGCAACCCAAAATCTTTGCATTCTTCCTCTGGCAGCCTGTCTCCTTTCTTCTGTCCATCCACTGTTCAGTTTCGGTTAGTCATGATATTCTTGAAATTTGTCAATCACTGGCCTAAAGTTTTTTTCGATTCGGGATGTCTTCTGATTTTACTCCAACCTGCTTGCGATCCTTTCTCACCTCCCTGAACCATTTATCAGACACTTTAGGTCTACTATCAAGTATTTTAAAAATCTTTTTTGTTAGTCTCTTCTCATCCATTCTAAACATATGCCCATAGAATTTGAGTCTCCGTTTTCTCATGGAGTCAATCATTCTTTAATTTTCACGGTAATGTTCATAGGTCTACTATCAAGTATTTTAAAAATCTTTTTTGTTAGTCTCTTCTCATCCATTCTAAACATATGCCCATAGAATTTGAGTCTCCGTTTTCTCGTGGAGTCAATCATTCTTTAATTTTCACGGTAATGTTCTTCCCTTCCTCGCAACCTATACTGTCCATCCACAATCTTTGGGCCCATTATCTTGCGAAGGATCTTTCTTTTGAACTTTTCAGCTTCCCTGTCATTTGGAGGCATTCACTCGCGTACAGACGTGTGTGTGTGTGTGTGTGTATATATATATATATATATATAATGTATTTATGTTTAGTGTGATGCAATGTTAATGATTTTTGATGATTACAATTATTTATATAAACAACAGAATTATTTTAAGAAAATAATCCAGAACCATAAGAAACCTATATTTTAGTTAATGGTAAATTGGCGGAGTATTGAATATATGTTAATTGAATTACACTCAACCATTAACGGTCACGAAATTTATCAGTAATTAAACAAGACTTCTTTGAAGGCACATAGGAACCAGGAACAGGGCATAAATCTGCTCCCCTTTATATTGTGTTATTATGTTATGTTATATTACGTAATAATGATGCATACAATATACATAATACAGTTATTTCTATGAAGTGAGGCACTGTAAGTTTAATGTGATCTTTAAAAACCGAAGCCTATTAGGAGGATGTATAACGTTACACAGGCCTCTGATGATGGCTCAAGGGAGTCGTATGCTTGAGATCATAGACTACATTATTATCGACACAGGAAGGAGCGAAATGACGTATTTTGTTTGATTTAATACGTTGTAAAAATGACACCTAGAGAATTACTTTAAAGTGAACTATTGGATCATCATTTTAAGACGATATATTAAGAAACATGAAGCCTTGGCTTTCTATTGTGTTTTGCCATACGAAAATAACTAATTCATTCACATAAAGATAAAAATATCTTCTCCTTACCTTAAACCCAAAGACGTATTTAAGGGGGGTACTGTGGGCCCGGACACCCTCATATGAGATTTTTTAAAGCATTAGTTACGAAAAGATCAATGTTTTGTGACACTTAGGAAGAGAAGATGTCAGTAATTTATGGTAAATCAGTTTAGGTCTCCTCAACAAACTAATTTCTAAATATGTACTCTTTAAGTCTTAATATGTCATAGATTTATTGTATGTATTCAAGACCTTTCGGAAAATATTGTTTATATGCAAGTACAAAAATATTTTTATACGAAATTACCATGAAAGGAATGGTATATTCCGCAAGCAAGAAATAAAAAGAAAAACGCAATTTTACGTGGGCTATTTTTTGTGATTGTACTGTTCCAGTTATAGATTGGATGAGTATACCGATTACTTACATTAATTTTTGGCACTGCATCCCGTACAATGGTAGGCCTATCAGTTGACTCTTTCATCTCAACCATATTTAAGCTTTACATGTGGCCAGCAATGGCAATTATTTGCGATCAAATTACCCAAAGTTCTCAACATCCTTAATTATCCTTGTAAGGATGAAACATTCCTTTCCAAACTTTCCTACTACATGAAAATCCAATGAGCCACTCTGCAACTTAGCCCATTTAAAATGCGTAGCCAGAAATATTTATCTCCAAATTTTTCTAATACTCCCTACATCTGATTTGTGTAGTTTCTCATTAATATACCTCGATTATACGTGGCATTAGAAAATTAAATTATTCTGTTACTGAAAAGAGGCACAAATTATTCAAAGGTTTAAGCCTTCATGAAAGAATGCGGTACAATAGCTTTGTTATATAGTATATCAATTCATTTTTCTTTTCTTCATATTTAAATTTTGACAACTTCCCTCGAACAGAAGGTTCGCTCATTCCTTTCCCTTTTCATAAATTTGTTCCTTATGAATAAAATAAAAAAGGATTATCTTTCATGTTCTAGTCAAACATTGATGGGGATTAGGAATTTTGTCATTATAATATTATATTTGAGAATCCGTGTAAGAGACTGACTATCTGGAAACAACACCGGATATGTGAGCTTGAGGAGGAAATACGTACATGACAGAAGTTGTTTGATCTAATACAACTCCTTGCAAGACACCTCGACATAATCTTGCAGGAGTGTTCAATTTGCAAATGTAAATGTAAACCGCACCTCCAGCTGTACTCAGAATGGCACAGTAGCACATGATGAGGATGTATCAGTTTACCCAAATCAGGATAAACGTAACAAGAGGAAACACATCCGTACATTGTGCAGTGAAATACTAGCAAACAAATCACGCATCATCAATGGTGTAATATTACGTGTAGAATATATTACGTGAGACGATTAAAACCCATTGTGAAACAGTAAAATATGAAATTTAAGGGAAAAAAGCTATTTCAGACTTGCAAGACCCTAAAATACCACTAAATGTTTCTGCCGTTGAATGCACTTCTTTACATAGATCTTTTGTTTGGCGCATGACATTATGAGATAGGTAATACTGAGATAACTGTAACAATTTGCATGATTTGTTCGCTCTCCAAATTGTAACATGAAGATGTCCCTTATTGCTTAATCTAGTTATCTGCAGATTTCGTAATTTTGTGTGGTTTTGTAGCCTCAAAGCTTCTATGACAATGATCTCAGATATTTTTACACCTTTAACAATACAGACTGAAAAATATAAACTTATTCGATTACCTAGATAGAAAGAACACGAATGGACATCACTGAAGCATATTATATTACCAGTGCTGAGTGCAGTTACTTAGTGTTATGCATTAAGGGGACAGTAATGTTTGAATGCCTCATATTAGAACGTAGACAAACATTTAAGTAAGCCTATTGTATACTAGAATTTATTAAACAACTGTACTCTATTTTCTCGAAAAGAGTCTTTCATTTTATTTAAACATTTATAAAAAGAATAATGTTTTCTCTAATTCTACAATTAGACTTGAAATCAATTACTTATTATGTCGTTTAAATAAATGCCATAACATTATAAGCATTAAACATATAGATTATCCTAAGTATCGTTCGTCTCTTGTTTGTTTTCAAATTTTATTTCATTGTTATAGAGAAAATTAAGTTCTTATTTAAAGAATTAAAATATGTAATCTATTTATAATCTTATAATACATAATGTTCTTAGGGCTTTTTAGTGATTTGTTATGGTGTTATAATGACAGTTAATATTATTGAAAGAAAATATATCTTAGTATTAGGTAGATTTTCGAAGAAAAATCTACCTATTGCAATGGATACCACTTTATGATTTTCGAAAAATTCTTTCATATCTTTACGTTTCATGCTCCCCTAAGTACGAAACCACCGCCCGTTCAAAAAAAAAAATTTGTGATATTTATATATATATATATTTATATATATATATATTTATATATATATATATTTATATATATCTTTACACGATAGCGGCCGTAATTTTGAAGATATTTGAACCAAATTTTATTATGTTATTTCTAGGCCCAATAGTTCGGACAAGTTCGTTAATGGGCAAAATTGGCCCAAGGGGGTGGTCGGGGGAGGGGGTTGAAATTTTTAAAAATTTATATCTCGGCCCCTATGAGGTATAGAGGGAAACTTTGTTTGAATAAATTAGAGTACTCCCTATGGAGTTCACAGTGACACCAACGACTCGGGGGTTCGAGTGAGGGTGGGGGTGGAGGTGGGGGTGGGGGATGAAAATTCGAAACTTTTGAAACCACGTCTTGTGGGGTATCGTTGAAAAGCTCTTGATGAGTACTCTACAAATCAATAAATAGTTTCTTGATAGCTCTCATATTACGCGAGATTTTAATGTTTGAAAATAATAACACTTAAAAGAATTATTATAATATCATAATTTTGTCTTGTTTAGTGGCTTTGCTAATTTTATTCATTGCTGATCTTGCGCACGGCCTCCCAGAATATTATATCCTATTCTTGTTGTCAAAACAAATGATTGTAGGCTCTTCCTCTTTACCGAATTCAGTTCTTATTACTGCAGGTTTACCATGCCAAGGCTAAAGAAGAAGAGTGCTATGCAGCGACAATAAATTAAACCAAAAGCACTTCGAAATCTACCTCCGCCTGTAGGCCTGCCTAAAGGGATTTTTTAAAATCGAAGCAGTCCTTAATAATATGTCAGAAAATGTTGCGAAATATAGGATATCATTTATGTCTAACTTTTATTAAAACTAGTAAAGCGAAAACACGCTAAAATAGAGGAACAATATACCAGTATAGCGATTTGTGTTGTATTATGGTAATTAATGCCTTTTGTGGTAAGGAGGAGGAAGATAAAAGAGGGATTTCCTAATGCCACCTGTTGGCTTAGTGGACGTTGTCTCCCTGATTCCGACAGTTTGAGCGCCATCTTCCGAATGATGCATCGACATCGATTTTCTGGAGGAGGTACTCCACTGTAGGGAACGTAATAGACTGGGCTACAGCCTTATAACAATAGACAGTACAACTAACATTTCATTTCACAAAAGCCAATAACAGCACTTGAAAAGAGTTAAATAAAATTTCATGTAATGCTCCAACTAAGAGTAAATGTTGCGCTACACCGACTCTTAGTAAACTTTTTTTTTCTCACGATTTCCTTGCTTGTTCATTTTCAAAAATATTTCTATGTCTTTTTTGTATTAACTTATATTTTATAAATAATTAATATTACACAAGTTGAAATATTGAAATATCAATAAAAATATGTTAACTTGATTTAAACTGCACGTTTATCTAATATTTTTCATTTACTTAGCATACTAGAATAAGATACTTACAGTTTTGGATGTAAAAACTAGGTGGAAGAATGTGTGAACGTAGGATTTCGCGCCCCGAGATGACAAAAAAATGTAACGGTATTGTAAGTTATATTATTACGTGATCGAAACGTCGGTAGACAACTTAAATATGACGTGAAAGATACCGGTATCTGGAAGCCAAGAAGATTTTATTAGGTGGAAGTTCATAATCTAAATATTTACGTTCTAACGGTGAAATTTAGGTTTAATATGTTGTTTTACTTACTCTCTTACTTACTTACTTACTCAATGGCAATAGACAATTCCTCAGCAATCTAAAGGAATATTATCTATTTTATGGAACCCGAAAGTTCATTGCCGCGCTTACCTGAGCCCGTCATTCAATCCTATTCAGTGCTAACTCTATCCAATCATCCCTCACAAATCTTATTTCCCTTAAATCCATCCTAATATTGTCCTCCCACCTAAGTCTAGGTCTTCCAGGTGGTCTTTTCCCTTCGGGTCTCCCAGTCAATACTTTTGAGATGTGTCTTTCCTCCCCCATGCGCGCAACATGTCCAACCCATTTCATCCTCCGTGATTTAATTATCCTTACTACATCCGGTTAAGAGTATAGGTCATGAAGCTCATTGCTATGCAGTTTTCAGCAGTCCCCATTTTCATCTCTCTTAGGCCCAAATACTTTGCTAAGCACCCTGTTCTTGAACATTCTCAGATTATGCTTTTCCCAAGAGTAAGTGACCATGTCTCACATCCATGTAGTACAACCGGGAGGGTAATAGTCTTATAAATCTTTATTTTTAGAATTTTGGACTGAAGACGAGAAGATAAGAACTTCTGAACTGCATAAAACAAGCATTTCCTGATTCGAGTCTACACTTAACTTCTGCCTTAATGTTATTTGTATCTGTAATTATTGCTCCCAGATATTTGAATTTTTCCACTTGTTCGAACGATTTATTCTGTAGATCATCATTTTGACGTTCCATGACCATATACTGTACTTAGTTTTTTCTGTATTAATTTCCAATTCTACATTCCTGCAGGAATCGAAAAGGACTTTCTGCATTACTCTCAATTGTGTTTATATCATCGTCCAACAAACAAACGTCATCTCCATAAGCTAAAATCGGGTGACTGCCATTTAATTCTAAGCCTACCTTGTTTTCCTGAATTACTAAATTCGTGTGCCGCCCAGAAAGAGAAAGGTCACGGGTTCTAATCCCACTGTCAGAGGAATTTCCCTCCTGAATATTCTCATTCAGAATAATTATCTTTATTAATTCACGAGAAAACTACTTAGACACAAACGACAAACTGGGACTTGCAATAATTTCGCACTTAACATCCTCCAGGCTGCGCGAAATTAGTGACACAAAATTAATAACAGCGGAGGTGGTCTAAATTTAGTTAGAATATTGTTAATGATAACCTCAAATGGGGACATGCAGGGTTACTGACATTAACATGGTTGAGATCAAAGAAGAATGGCCTACAGGAAGTTAATGGTGAAATTTATGGGAAATCAGGTTCCTCCCGTAATTACTTGTTTAACTTCGGCAATTACGGCGTAATGCAATTGATCCGGGAGCACACCCCTCCCTCTCAAGCAGGAAAGTTTCTGGCCACAACTCTTCATTGTTTGCCAAAGTCCTCAGGAGGAAGGGACAGGCAGCTCCTCAACCGTGATCCACAGTTTAAGGTCAAAATCAAGGTGAAGGAGGACAGCGGAGGAACAAACACAATTCAATCTTCTGAAAGTGATTTAACTGAGGATTGCTACTTTTCAAGTCAAGTTGTATTTGGTCATCTAATAGCATGGATATTAACTAAGGTTTTTGCCCGACAGGTTCTTTATTTTAATATTTCATGTCCGGTAGATATTTTAGTTTTTAAAGAAATATCCTATGTTTTCTCTGCTACTTAAAAAATATCTCTGTGTCAGGTTGATTGAACTACGAGGATAAGTCAATAAGTACCCTCACTTTTTGTTTAATACTTTGTAGGTAGGCTGTACCGCTTTGTGCTCGCGCACCTCAACATATTATCCATTTATCTCCGCTTGAGGAATGTTTCATCGTTGCACATTGAACATGGCTGCACCGCTCAGCGTTTGCACCAAAGAAGTACAGCGTGCAGTGGTCCGTTTTTTGTCGTCTGAAGGTATACCAGGAGTCGAAATCCATCAAAGACTTTCCGCACAGTACAAAGGCATTGTTTCACCACGGCGAAGCATGTAAGAATGGAAAAGTTAAAAAATGGTCGGACAAGTGTGAAATACCAGGAAAGAACAGGACGTCCATCCACAATCAACAGTGACGCCAAGGTTTAGCAAGTGCATATCATGGTTCAGATAAATCGGAAAGTGACTGTCGATGAAGTGGCAAACCATATGCAAAGAAGTAACCATGGTTCCGCATATTACATTATTCATAACAGACTTGGGTGGGTGCAAGGTGGGTCCCAAAACAGCTCACTGAACAGCACAAGCACAATTGTGTGTCCAGGCTTACTGGACCGCCAAGCTAACGAAGATGAAGCTTTTTTTTAAAATGAATAGTCACTGGAGACGTCACTGGAGACGAAACATGGATCCATCACTTTGAGCCTCAAAACAAACGCCAAAGCATGGAATGGAAACACTCTGCATATCCAGTCAAAAAGATATTCAAGAGTCACCCTCCGCAGGAAAAGTGCTGCTCACACTTTTCTGGGACTCACAAGACCCAATATTGCAACATTACTTAGAGAAGGGTTCAACAAAAACAGTGCACGTTACAGTGGGATGTTGAGCAACGATCTGAAGCCTGCAATTCGAACCAAACATCGAAGCTTATTGTCGAAAAGAGTTATTTTGTGGCACGACAATGAACCCCCACATACGACCGCTCAAACTGTTGCGAAACTGGGTTTTGAGGCGTTAGAGCATCCTGCATATAGATGCCTTAAGGGGCCGTCGATTCAACACAGAACAAGAACTGAAGGAAGCGGTGCATACGTGGCTTGCTACTCAGCCGAAACACTTTTTTTTTTTTTTTTTTTTTTTTTTTTTTTTGAGGGCATTACGAAGCTTATGCAGCGATGGATCAGTGCACTGAAGAAGCAGGGGATTATGTTGAAAAATGTAATTGAAAGTTTTGTATTGTTGTTACAATACATTTAAAAAAGAGAGCGGATACGTATTGACTTACCCTCGTACTAACGAGACATCGTGATTATTACACAGCGGATTATTATTGTAGTCAGCGGAGATTGCACATTGGGTTTATTACCATGCAGTGCGACAAGTTCAGTGTAAGATTTACGGCAATTTTAAACAATCAATATGTTTTAACAAACTAAGCAAGCCACGTCAGAAATCAGTAAAGTATGCATCCACTTATACCTTATTCATTGCTGTAGGTTTTTTATTATTTGAGAAAAAAAGTGTATAATATATAATATCATGATGGTGACGATGATGATAGTGAAACAGGTAAAATAATACAATTTCTTGAATATTAAATTACAAATTTAAACATTAAAAACCAAAATACTTTCGAAACTCACTAGTACCCTTTTTTATAGTACTCCTAATCTGCAAAACCATTGACGAATTAGTAAGCCGGTTACTGATTTACACCATTTACGATTTATTACTCGTCGGCAGATTTAAGAGGAGCTTAAGACATTTTTCCTCACGTGTCGAGAGCTGTGACCTGGGAGTAGAATAGAACTGCCGGGAAAGATTGCGCCTTCCCTTCCGTACTGTATGGGAGGCTGTGGAGATAGATTGTGTAGTCTTCTTGAAAGGAGCATACGGCACACATCAAGAGCGGAAGAAGAGAGTCGGTTCTCACAAAAAGGAAACTAGAGAAGTTGTTATAACCTCATGTTCGAAGTACAGCAACTCTTATTTTGTTTTAACTACGATTATACGGGCACAAGGAGGAGACATGTCTTGAAGGTTGTAATGAGAAACTGAAATCCTATTGGAACGATGGGATTATCACCTTAGATGAATATGTAAAAAAAAAAAAAAAAAAAAAAAAAAATTTTGTTACTTTGAACTTGGTAACATTTTATAAATTCTACACACGATTCAGGAACTAGAATTGGAACCCGCTGATACAGAGTTCTAATTCGGAAACTGTGCATGAGGAATCTCAATTTAGGTAATAATAAGTTAGGCGTGGACAATAGCTACTATTGACAAACAAAAGTTTACTCCACAGCATTTCGTATGCATTATAAGGAGCCTTCATAAAAATTACAAGCTTGCAAAACTAAAATAGAAAGATTATATTCAAAATTCATATACTTCTTGATGGAGAAGTATAAATACAAACTAGTAGATATGTGCGAAATTCAATTACTTAACAGAAATAGTTATAAAGTAAGCAGTAATATTACAGAAACATTTACTAATTATGAATCAGACAATGATCAAAACAGTTGTGATGCTTCAACTCAATGCAAGAGTTTTCGTATTTACTTATGACTAAATTTAATTTACAATTATGCTGAATATTTTGTTTTTAAAACAATGTTAGAGTAAGAATAAAGTAATAAGTTTTTATACCGTCAAAATCAAGATTACACGATGCTTAGAAATCGAAAAAAATTGTTTTTGGAATAGTGTCGGAGTGTCTAGCCAGGGCGTGTCTTTGCACGAGGAAGCTATTTACACTAGGGACACTAAGACTAGGTCTTAGTTTTTGGCCAAAATCTAAAAAATCCCTCTTTTTGCTCTTAATGGTTTTAAGCACTCATATACCCTATTGGAATGATGGGAATATCACCTTAGATGAATACGTTAAAAAAACAAACAAACAAACAAACTTTTATGACTTTGAACTTGGTAACATTTTATAAATTTTACACACGATTCAGGAACTAGAATTAGAACCCGCTGAAATAGAATTCTAATATGAAAATTGTTTATGAAGAAGCTCATAAGCTAGGCGTGGGCAATAGTCACTATCGACAAACAAAATTTTACTCCACGGAATTTCGTATGCAATATATTTTAATAGAAATACCATTATTTCACAATACTGAGCAGTGCTTTATGCTTCACAAGAGGTAAAATGAAATAAAAACGTCATCATCGCGCGGTAGTCCGTTAGAAAACTATTGCGCCCAGGATCACAATTATTTTCAATAACTGAACATGACTCATTGCAACTACTGAAAGAAAAAGTATGTGAGCCAGAAAGATTGTTGACTGTATCATTGCTCATGAGGAATTGTAGTTCAATCGGGTTGTATGATCTAATACCATAACATTCATGCTCATAAAAAAATAATTATAATAAAAAAACTTTCAAGAGAAAATTTTCAGTTAATTACAAAGACCTATTCACAAATAATTAATGGAAATTTGAAAACGAACTTTCGGAATGTACGTAGGGCCTATATGATTTATATTTATGCATTTCATGAACCACAGATTATCGTCCCCGTTGGACATTACACGAGAATATTATAGAAGTAAAATTCCTCTGACACTGGGATTTGAACCCAGGGCATTTCGCTATCCGTGCCACTGCTCTACCAACTGAGCTAAGCCAGAGTTCATTCACAGCGCCAGATGGAACCTCTCTCCTATGACTGATTGACCTTAATGGTCTACCTCACGTACAGACAAGTTATGTCATAAGCAGCACTGTGAGCACACTAATTAGTGATTTTTGTGACCGGTCTACCACTGTGCAGTTAACATTCAATATGGATATCCCAGTGTCAGAGGAATTTTTCTCCTATAATATTCTCTAGCCTATATGAATTTTGCTATAGGCATAGCTTGTTACTCCGATTAATACCTTTTTGAGAAAAATAATTATTAAAATGTTTTAAAGTAATATTAATAAGTTATAAACGGCAGTTTTCTTCAAGTCTCACAATAAAAAATTTGAAAATCCGAAATTAATTATGTAGGCCTACCATAATATTTTTCTCCAATTGAAATGCAAATCTTAAACAAACACAATTTCAAAATGACTATAATAATTATGGGAAGTGAAGGAATAAAATGAATTAAGAATTATATATGTCCGATGGATAAAGTGTGTGTGTCCTCTTAAGTCACATTTTACAGTAATATGTTAAATTCAAATTCACGCATTTGAATGGTATAAAGTATATGGTATATGGTATAAAGCGTGAATTTTACTTTTACTTTTTATTTCTATGGTGCAGAGTGACTTTGATTTAACGTCTCTGTTTTGTATGTCCCATGAAACACCAAATGCAGGCGGATGACCAGTTATTGTAGCCTATAAATTTCTTCAAGTTCTCTTAGTCAGGTGTATAAAATTTGTACTCCATGGTTTGACTCCAACTCGTTCAATTACGAGGAAGACTTGTACACTTGTGTATAGAGAAAGCATTAACTTCTATTTTCTTCGATTATTCACTGAAGGTGGAGCATAACAGAGTGGGTTCGATCATTTTTTTAAACAATTTTTCGGAATCGAGCCATTTAAATGTTGTACTTTTGGTTTTTAGTTGCTGAAGGTATAAGAAATTGCAAACATGGTGCCATTTAGGCGGGAAGAAACTTTCCCATCGGCTGAGAGACTTGCAGTTTTCAATGAATTTGACAGATCAGCTGTTAATTTCGAAACAAAAACAGTTTGCTTCACAGCGCCGAGCCATATGTGTACCATATTTTTGTGATATATTTCTTCTAGCAATCTTAGCAAAGAAGCAACGCGATGACTATATTTTTATGCCTGACTTCATAATACATTCATGGTACCGTACTGAATTAATAGCTGCATTTTTCTCTTTCTAAACGAATCGATGAGGTGATAGATCTAAACATTATAAGTGATCTGCATTTCAGATGGAAAACATACATAAAGTATATATACCATAGATGGCATAAAATTACTTTAAAAATTGAAACTCTCCGGTCATGCTTGTAATCAATTTATGTTTCAAAAATTCAGACCATTATTAATATGGATTAACTGGGTAGGGATGGAAAAACGAGTATTCGATCTTTGAAATTAATCCAGAAATTCATTCAAAACATTCGCTTATAATTTCTCTGCCCGTACCATAGATAATATAGAAAGAGGAGGCATTATATACGACCCAAAAATTCGATGTTTAGTTTTTAACAAAAATACACGTTTTGTGGTTCGCTGAATGAAAAATACGACATTCATAAACATGTTTATAAACAGCCTAGCTCCAGAACGGAACATTGTATGAAATAAAACGATTCGGGTGAGGTACCTTATGAGTATGTGACACGGAGATGGCGACGACTTTCCTTTATTTTTAAGGGGACTTTATTTGAAGAAAATTTAGTTTTCGCGATTTTCTCAAAAACGGCTCTAACGATTTTGTTTGAATTTTGTACATGGAGTAATTATGTAAAGAGCGAAAACTTTTACTCAAGACATTTTCGAAATAATCTACGAAGGGTAGTTATAAGCCACGCAATGTCCGTAGAAATTCAGTCTTGACTGGTAAACAATAAAACTCTGCATCAGGTTGGAACAACTGAATACGCGCTCGTTGCAATATGGACTCATATTCTATATAAGAATATGAAGCGATAAAGATGAATTGGTCAGGCTTAGAGTAAAGAAAGTTACGTGAGTACATGAATCAGATTTTATCCTTCGAGGATGCAATGTGCTTACGGCATTCTCTTCCCCTTTACAACATATCTACAGGTATAGTGTTATTAAACAACGAAGCAAACTTTTATTTGGACAAAGGAAGTTATGTGAGATTCACATCAGATTTTTCCTTTCAATAATCCAACGTATTCATACAAATCTAATTTACAAGTACGTTTGATTAAGTTATTTTCATAAAAAAAACTTTAACAGAATAATAATGTCATGAGCATAATTCGAGAAGGAATCTCTTTACTCCATTAACTGAACGTAAATGTTGATAAATTCTCTGGTGAAGCGCAGTTCAAGTTTCATTTCTTATCATTTACCATACTGAATTAACCGTATTAAACAATGAAAAACTAAATCTAAAATTACATTATATTTTCGTGTCTGCTTCCTCATAGTTTATTCTGACTTTATCTTCATACCTTTTATAATTATATTTCCTGTGATTATTAAAAAATCCCTATTTATAATTAATTTGGTGTAATGTAATATGTATTGAATCGCCCTAAAAGTTTTGCTTTTGCGGATATCACTTGAATTAAGCTCTTTATTGTAATTTGTGTTAATGAGCTTTACCTGTATTTATGTATTTATTCTTGTATTAAAATAATTTAACTAAACCTTGTGACAGCTCACCGCTAAGCTTAATTGCCCTTTGAGAGAGAATTTGCCGTATATCCTTACTGAAATATTATTTCCGTGTATGAATTGCATTAATTTACTGCAAAATTACTCTTCATATGCTAAAAAAAAAAACCTTTCCAGCAACAGCAAAAACAGATGTTGTGTAAAGAAATCCATTGTGCAATGTTATAAACAATAATGCAATATTTACTTTCTATTGAAATAAATGTACGGGATTTCATGTCGAAACCTACCCCCAAATTTAGCACATCGAAAGGTCTTCATACCGAATGGATACGCGGAAAAAATTAGCTGCTCAAATTAACTCTATACAGATGGAAATTTGATTGCATTGTTGGATACAGAAACAACGGTGGGCTCTTGGACAGGTGAATATGACACTAATATCAGAAATGTCCAATGAGTTCAAAACAGGAGTTTAATACTCGTATTTGGGTCTTTTTAGATTAGATTTCATAGGTTGCAACTAACATTTTCAATGCATTTTCATCGTACCCAACGTGGCCCAGCGACCAAGTCTGGTATGAATAGGCTAAATTTTATTTAATACAAATATACTAACATAAATTTTAGGATTTTTTAGGCAATCGTTAACATTTGCGAAAGAATAAAAATAAGATTAGATTTATTCTAATTAAGTACATGCCGTGGAGCCATATTGGAACCTCGAGCTCCAGACACAGCAGACAGAGGTTATTGACTTTCTGGTGCATGGCTGCCAACACAAGGAATGATGTCGACAGCTCTTTCCATCATGAAGTATGGCAATTTGTGGGATGACCGTAAGAAATTTAACATATAAAAATGAGTAATGGGTTTTAACATTTTCAATTTTATCAAACTTAGCTTGTCTATTTAATATTTGTATACAAACATTCTTTACTACAGTATTTTTCATATGAGAAGCCTTTTCCTTCACCGCCAATCACGTGTACGGGCTAAAGAACTGCCGCTTGCAGTAAGAGTCTTCCCTCCGTCTCGCCGTCTCAGATTGGACCGCGTATCTAAGGAGGAGAAGGAAGAAAGGGCTTGTCATCTGCAAAACACTGTAGATGAGTATTTTCCATGTGAATGAATCCAAAGTTGTTACAATGGATTTTTAACGCTATGTGATAATGTGAAATTTTACTTTTGTGTGTGCGTGTTAAAAGTTCATACATATAGTTGGAATTCATGTTGGCTTGTGTAGAACCCTTATTGAGATTTTGTGGCATTTTTTCTCATGTTCATGGGATCGATCCCGGTCCGTTTCAAAGTGGATTATTATTCTTGTGTGACACATGAGACGATCGCAGGTGTTTTTTGTTTTTTTTGTTTTTTTTTGTTTTTTTTTGTTTTTTTTGTTTTTATTTATTTATTTATTTATTTTTTTAAAGGACAGTAGTCTTGAATCCCGGTCAGGGGCTTAATTTTTGGGGGCCCGCAAATAAATGCTAATTCTGACTATAATGCTAATGTTGACAATATAGTGACAAAGAAACAGAGTCAGATTTCACATTAAAATAAAGAATGTTACTGTGCTTTGTGTTATTTATTAACATTGCAAAGTGGAATAAAAATATAAAACGCATACATGTATAATATTTAGTAATCCAGCAGATACTGTAATATAATTAATCTATTTGTGTTACGTATCATGTTATTGATAATAACAACAAATCAATGCGGCCCGCTAGACTTCCACCAAAAAGAAAATGACCCTTGAGTTTAAAAAGGATGAAGACCACTGATTTAGGACTATGCTGATGCTGAAGTGAAAGGCAGAAACCGTGTGACCATTGCAAGAAATAAACCTGAAGTAAGCAAAAACCAATAGGCGCCTGTCTCATTCTAGCACATTATTAGTACGACCTAAGAATGTCGACATACTGATTTTTGTTTATTTCAGGTTTCTTTCCTAGAATGGTCAGTATTACCATTATCACTAATGTGTGTCTAATGTAATCCTTTCACAAATTTAATGCTTAGGCCTATATGAGTTTCTATATAAAAAAGTTACGACTAGCAATTAGCTGAACTGTCAGTTCTTCCTGGAACATCATGTCGGTTTGAGTAGAACACTTAGCGAGATTCAGGAAGTTCGTGTGTTCGTTCCCGGCCCATGTTCATTATATTATGCGTGTGCAAATGTGAGTGTTTCTTGTCTACAGATTTAAAGGCACGTAAAAAACTCAAGCAAGATGAAAAGTTTGCACTCCGGTGACAGTTATGGGCCTAAGTTTCACTTCTTAACCGATGTTAAGTAACCAAAACAGACAATTTCATATTCTAGTGCAGCTATCTGCATGAATTTAAGGGGGCTCATACACCAAGACACCATGCCCGAGCAGGAACTGCAGTAAAAGTTCAATATCTTCAACACTATTTTCAATAACAAAATGAAATTTTGGACTTTAGAAGAATACACTTGTGGCTTGAAATGTGCATAAAAATTATTATAATGTCGTAAATATGAAGGCTGATATTAGAAAATTAACATTTTTCATTTTTCAGCATACGATAAGGTCTCAGATACATGATTTCTTGCTAAGGGCCAATCTGATTGGTGTAATCTTTTTTATTATTCACAGCTGACACTATAATCTAGAGGATAAACCATCAATGTATACTGTGGTATGCCTGATACAATTTTTCACATCATGTTAACAAGTGAAATAATCTTGTGTTGAAAATACATCAGATTATTTAGGTTTATCCTCTAGAATACACAAAAAACTATGTGTGTGAAAAATTTCGTGCAATTTGGACCGTTACTTTAAGAAATATTGTTTTTTTTGTGTTGAAAATATTAAGTTACGGGAAAATGACTTTGAAAATCCAACATGCATTTAAACTTGACGCACATACTGGCATTTAAACTTGTATATCTCCAGTAAATGATCGAATTTAAATATAAAAATTATAGAGTATGTTCAGAAAGGTGTGTTATTTAATATGATAGTAAAAAAAGTTCGAAAATGTTGATACTGGTTGGTGTATGAGCCCCCTTAATACAGAGTACATTTGCAGCTTGGTCTGTTACTACAACCAGTTTATAAATTAGACTATAGGACTACGTGCAGGCTACCTACTTGTCTATTGAAATTCTCATATTAATAGTTTTTTCTTGTTTATAATATAAAAATTCTCTGCACCAGTACTTATAATTTTCCTATTTACGCGGAGCTCTGTATGTGATTCGGAATTATTCATGTGTTGTGTTCACATGCAGGATGCTTTCATGACGAGGAGTTATGATGGCGATGGTGGTATGGAATGATGTAACTGAGCAGAAATGCATGCTGACCTGAAATCCTTTCCACTATGAATCCACTTTACGGATTTATTTCACTATGAATCCGCTTTTAGAGGATTTATTTCGCTGTGAATCCTCTTTGAAGGATTGATTTCACTATATACTCTCTTTATGAAATACGATGAATGAATCATAGCGTTACATGCATCATATTAACTGCCTGCATCCCCTCGTATCCATTCCAGCAGACTTGGGTTATAAATATAGCTAGAACCGAAGGAACTATTTCAGTATAATTCGTGAGTTTCCCTCCATATTAAAAAAGAAACGTAACTTTTACAGTTTCCTGTTGATTTATTCAGATCTCATACAGCTAAAAAGTAATCAGCCTCGACTTTGTTTCTTTGCGCTACCAGGTCTTTAAAGACGAACCATTCCGAAATACGAAATCGCCCCTTTTATTAAGACGAGTCATTATACTGGACGTGTTCAATTGTTCTAACAAAAATTTATTCTTTATTTTTACTTATTAGTTGCTTGATGAACAATTAGAGTGGCCAACGTATTTTGCGGGTACTCCTGCAAATTCGGCACATTTAAAATTGTGGCACGGACAGCAATGAAACTGGCTGTCCTCCTTTTACTTTGAACATACACGGTATATCCTGATATTTTTAAGTTTTGGTGGAATTTAAATTTTAAAGCAGATTTTAGTACTGCTTTTAGCGTTAATCGCTGTTTTCTATACCGTTTACACGCGGCTTTAAGTTCTAATAGCTCACTAATCAGCATTGGAATCAGCATATCACTTCAAATGTGTTTTTAAAATCTAAGAATATGCATGATTATTTTTAGTGTAATGCTTCAGCAACATAATATTTTGCTTAGTCATTAGAGTTGTAAATGGTTATAAAATATTTCAATTAGAGTTCTAATGGCTTTTTTGAAACAATTTTTTAAGATAAAGGCATTTGGAAGTGTGCAAAGAAAGCAAAAGGTACAAACTCCTTAAAATACAGTATCTGTAAATCAATATATACAATATGTGGCAAAATGAATGAAAAAGTATTACAGGTAAGTTACTGGTTTTAATGAGAAAGTTAACTTCAGTACTAGAACACTTTTTTTTTATCAAAATTGTTGAATCTCTAATATTCCTATTGCTCTTATTTTCAATCATCTATTGGTCACTTTACGAAAAAGGTAATTTCTGTAGACCGTCTTGTTCCTAAATCCCAATTGCCTTTCTTTCAAGCCACAGGTCGGCTGCAGCTATTTCCACAGTTGTAGTTGGCTATCTCTGGAAACAACTGATATGAAGGCATTTGTATTTTACACTCTTCCAAATGGAAATGAGTAAGAGAGAGGTTTGGTTTTACTATTTCTTTCTCAAGAAAATATGCTAACTTCATTAGACCTATATGGTACTAAACACAAGCGTCTTAGACATAAGTTAACACAACCTGCAAAGGGGTATCTAGAACTGATAATAGGCAGCTGTAGGTCTGTATATCAATATACTAAGCTGAAAACTATGGTTTAATTCCCGCTCAGAACAAAATAGCACATTACTACTTCAAATACAGGATTGTATAAACTACAGTCAGCAATCACAATCATTTCAATCATTTCACCCTTTTCAAGATGTTGTATTTAAATATCGATTCTCTTCTGGAATCTTTTTAAACAATTTTGGATGTAATTAATTAGTCTTCTTTACACAAAACAATAATTAAGAAATCGTCAAACTTGCAGAACTCTATTCTGTTTATTTCGTCTTCTATATAAGGGAAGAATACAACTGTAATATAATGTGAAAGAGTACCAACAATGGAGTAGGCAAATAATACAGTTTCGCCTACATCTTGTTATAATCAAAACTATTGCAATGTTGACTCACAATAAATGAACATTATTTTACCATTTCCATTGCTACTGACGTATAAACGCGTCACCGAAACAACTGCTTTCAAGGAAAGATACAAAATTAATAGCATTTTTTTTTGTGTTAAAATATAAGGAATTTTATCCATGCGCTAGGATTGCCGTTCACGACAACCAAGTATTCCATTAAAATTTTTATCTGTGATTTCAAACTTATAAAACCGCTGATATCACTTGATGAATGCTTATGTTAATATAAATTCACCTCTAAAGGGTCAAAACGTTCTTTTCAATACAACAACGTAAATAACATCACCTGCTAAGAAAACTACTGACACAAGTCTAGGTTTCCCTTAGGTGTTTGTTGACAGGGTTGTTAGATAAATGATAAAATATTTTACGCATACCATAATTTAATGCTGTGTATGCTGTTACATTTTTAAAAAATGTTGACTTTGGATTTGGTGATGAACACTCGACCTACATCAGCTCGGTAATCAGTGTCTAGAAATGGCATGAAGAGACTCGGAAAGCAAGACGGATGATCATGGTGGAATGTGTCCATCTCCATTTAGATTTAGGCAGCACTCACAAAACATTAAACACACATTCCTCCGATACAGCCTACTCAATTTTTTTTAGTTAAATGGTAGATATAAATGGGCTTTCAGGATACTTAGTGACCCTTTGAATACCAAGAGGCTGATTTCTTTGGCAACGTAAGATGAAATTTTAAATTCTTCACTGGAATTTACAAAGAATTCAACGTACCGTAAACCTTATCACCCGAAGGCTAGCCTATATTTATTTAGGTTAAAATAGTTTTCAGTGATTCATGCTTGTAAGTATACATATTATTTACCTGTTTTGGATGAGAAAATTGCTGGTCTTCTGGTGTTCAGTGGCCTCGGTCTGCACCAAGACAGCTCTTCACCTCTAAAAAGAGGCCCCTATCTATACTCCTTTCTAAGTACTGCTTTCGTTAATACCTTGAGGTGTCCAGCAGTATTAGGAATAGAGCATACACAGACTACACTTCAAAATTTAATGCCAAAGCACAGAATTATGAAGTGAAGGTCTGTATCTTAGTGTTGTCTTCCTCAGCTTATTCTTGATTTAGAAAAGTTATTTTCTTGATGTCACAACACTAAATAAAAACACAAACACTATCTTCCATTCTTCTTGTTTCTTGATATAGGAAAGTTTGTACATACACCACTATTATAAACCGATAAACGCCGAAAAAGTAAATATCGACATCAATACTGAGTTCTCCATGATGGCTTCCATAAGATCTGCAATTAGAGAAATATTTTGTATTTACCAACTGAAGTATTTTGTATATTCAAAGTAAAAGAAATAAAATTGTGAATATTAGATGACCAGTAAACATTCAATACCTTCCTCACAGAAATTATGATTAGGTATTTTGTTGGGTTGTTTCAATTAAGTACCCAATGAAATGTGCACAGAAAATAACAAGAGTCAAGTCAACGATGAATAAGGTGTCGGGGGATAGAATTATTTACCAACTTCTGACATGGCATACTCACTACCCATCAGTTAATTCTTTCCTTTACATGAACGGCTAGTTATCACAACTGGACCATAGTTCTGACGAAGAGGGATGAGGTGGTTCTGGAAAGTAGTATGTTACCAAAAACAGAAATCCCTCACCACAGGCTTAAAAATACACAGCATTGTTTGGGAGGCAGGTACTTAGACATCGAAGGAACCTAACAATTAGGACTATATGATTCAAGAGTAAAAATAGTTAGGTATGCGACAATTTCACTGAAAATATACATTTTTCAGGTAGCTTGTATGATCTATTTACCGTGAGTTCATAGCAACACTGTTTCTTGAAAGGAATAAAGATTTTATAATATCATGTTTGATAAATTGCCTATTAATTTAGTGATTAGTTTGAAATTTCAAAGGCAGAAAACTACAATTTACTCTGTGAGAAGAGCAAGAAGATTAATTTTATTTTTCAAGCTTCCAGTAGAAATAAATTTCAGACCATTCTCTTCTCGTGTCTATAAGACAGGCAGTTATTGTGAGAATGATGGCTGAACCGCAGGGTTCAATCCTAGGAAATGTTTGGAACGCAAAACCTTTAAAATTCAAGAGTCTCTCAGGAGTAGGTTATGTATGGTAAGCCTCCCCCGAAAGCATCTTGTATTCAGTGCGGAAACCACCGACATGTTCGCAATGCGATAAAACTTCGAGTAGGGAGACCCGGGCTTCACTATCCTGCTGCTGCAAGTGCTAATAAAAACGCATTCAAACTGGAAATAAATCCCTCCACTTACTCCTTCTTTAACATTATCAGCTGTAGTTCACAGCATATAAAATTTCCCCATATTCCTTTCAACATACACGTAGAGACAAACATAACTTGAGCTATACATGTTATGCACTGACATTAAAACAATTCCATTTTAGTGTGGGTGTAGTAAGATTTGTCACCCGCAAAGCTGAGGTAGTAACAAGTCAGGTTTATTATCGCGAATATGGCGAGACGTGGGTTTAAGTCTTGTTCAATTGAAGTCCTCGTGCTTCCTATAGGGGACCAGTGTTTGCGGTTGGTTTCTGTCAGAAATGGTCGGCAGCCATGCAATAGGAATACAGGTTGAAGCTAGGTTCGATTGTAATTCCATGCCACGAGTTCTTTACATGCTAATTTGGTAAAGAATCACTAGAACAGTTAGCTCCCGTGAGGAACCTGAGGTCTTTGACCACAGCTTCCTTTAGGGCTCTTTCAGACTACGCCATGTTAAGTCACTCTACTTTCATATATTTTGGAACACATAATGCTTTCTTATGAGAATTTGGTAGACCCACGGACCAGGGCCTGAATGTGTCAGAAACTTTCTCATATAAAAGCATTTTGGGAAGCAAGGTATAATGAACTGGACCAGAGTGGCTTGGATATGAAAGAGCCCTACAGGAAAATTGTAAATATGGCCTTGGGCCACAGAGCTGGAAATATAGGATGCAGGGCATCATACTTCCCACAATGATAAACGTTCGTCGAGGTAGAAATTAAAAGTGTGCAATTTTTTGTGGTAATACACGCAAAATGGACTCAAAAATTCTTTTTTTTTTTTAAAGAGTCTGATAAACGGCGCAATATACACTGAAGATAGCCCTCAAGATTCGAAAAGAAGCATAATTACATTTATATTTAGTCCTACGCCGTAATGCTGTTTTATTGCCACAACTTTACAAATTAAAGCCGAAAACAAACATGAACTCTAAAGGCGGCCATTCACTATCGCTCCAAACGTCCAAATGGAGTGATGTCAGTCCAAAATCTCATAATGAATGGGAAGGCTGTCGTCCATTTGGCGTGGAGCGATAGACCGGTTGGATATCCAGTCGAGCAAAAATCCATCCGTTCACTCCATCCGTCCATCAAGCCATCGTACAATGAATGCGGAAAACGACGTGGAGTGACTCCAAGCCATCCCGCAAATCTACTAGTCAGTGGCCAAACCCACATCCAAATAGCCTCATTCTGTCTTCAGGTGTCCTCCATGCATACGTGTTTTCTAATTTCAGCGCCATGTCGGGGCGAGACACTCTACTCGAAGTAATCGAATCCTATAAACAGTTTCCGTGCCTATGGCAAGTTACTAACTGCGATTATCACAACAAAATTAATAAACGGTGCAAAATATGTTGCACAAACTTTCTCGTATATACGTGTTAAAAGGCTAGCACAGAAGAAAGTAAGTTATAGAGACAATTAAATTTTATTTATTTCAATTTCATAAAACTAACAAGTACAGTATCTAGAAAAGAAAGCATCAGGGACGATCCTTATATTCAATCCTTTTACTGTGAATAATAATAATAATAATAATAATAATAATAATAATAATAATATCAGGTAAACTGATGTAACAAAGTGCCAGTATGCTTTTGTTTAATCAGTTATATTTGCAATTATGATATGCAGAAAATAAGTTTTTTTTGCTGATTTCCGAGGTAAGCTCCAGATTCAATCACTCATTAAGTAGAGCTTCAGGGAGAACAAAGGTCTAGTTTTTTAATCAGCTAGAATCGTCCAGCATCAGTAGAACTATACAGATTTGTGATATCTTGAGAATCGCATACTCACATAAAAATACGGAAAAGATATGTCAAATTGGCCGGCTACTGGAATTGAACCAGGAACAATCAAAATGTGAGTCCAAGACGTTACCATCTCAATTACCTCGCCCAATTTAACGATCTACTTTCATAACCGTATGTGAAGGAATAATGTTATTTGTCAAAGCTAACTGTATTCCAACTTCCAAAGCCGTATTATATGAATACTGTAAAACAATATGTTGTCATGATAACTAATTTGCATTTGATAAATGCTTTCTAATATATTACCATAAAATAGGCACTAAGTTGGGCTTTACTCCGGTACCGGTCAACCGAATTTGTCCAATATCAATAGGGTTCTTGCCATGGACGTTATAGATGCGTATACCAAGTTTCATGAAAATCCAATAAAGCGTATTTGAGTTATCGCGCGTAAAGTCACACGGACAGACATTTCCCCTTCCCCACACAATCTCATAAAGTACCATACTGGCACTTAATAACTTGCGGTTTGCATGCTTTCCTCAATCTCGAAGGCAAAAATGCAGGATGCGTTGAGATGCAGCCGAACAATAGAAGCAAAATGTTTCATGAATGCGTTTTTACAAGAGCCTACGGTAAATTTGGGTGGCCACGAAATTTGATTTGAACCCAGGACCTCTTCCCTATTAGCCTATACCTCGTCGCTGTAATTGGTTTTGGTATGTTCATTACGACTGAGCTAAACTGACTGCATTTACAGCAATAAGTAGATTATAGTTTTTATGTTACTATGGACAACAAAATGTCGTTAATATTTTAATTGATATGTATGTTCTGAAATTCTCGTTTAAGCTGTATATATTTCGTGTTTAAGGACGTAAGGCACAAATCTTTAATTTTGAGTTTTTAACATTTATGCCTTCTCCTCATATCTAATAAATACTCAATGAACTATTTGTACTTGTGCCTTAAACCTCTGCTCAGTTATAAGAAAAGACATGTGAAACTGCACATTCATTCTACTTCATGACAGTTCCATAAAGGCGTAAGGCACACTTCCTATCTGTTATTGAGGTGTGTTTATCAATTATTTTTATTTTCTGCAGTGCTACCATCCAAGCAAATGTTTATAAAAAATGAACTTGCATTTCTGAAGTATAACTTCATTCAAAATCAGTGGCGTAATTACAGGGTGGCAAGGAGTGGCAGTTGCCACCCCATAATTTCCAAACCTCTCTTTTTGCCACCTCAAAAATCGGCAGTAAAAATATCAGTTACTAGCATGTGCCCGCGGCTTCGCCCGCGATAATTATTTCAAAAATTAAAAATTAAGAGCATAATAGTTTAATCATTATATTTATTAACACCTAAATCACGTGGACTACATACCACGATTAGATAGCGTCGCCTGGTAAAAGCGACCTCAGATTCGAGTTCCTTAGCCCAGAATACCCCTGTACAGTGAGTTTCGTCCAAATCGAACAATGTTTGACCATATTTAGGCCTACATTGATTATCCCTCTTCCGTGTAGGTTGAAAATTTCATATGTCTTCGGACCTTGATATTCTAAACAAATGAATCATCCAGGATGGACTTACAAAATCAAGCGATCGCCCGCGATAATTATTTCAAGAATTAAAAATGAAGAGCATAATAGTTAAATCAATATATTTATTAACACCTAAATCACGTGAATTACATACCACGATTAGATAGCGTCGCCCGGTAAAAGCGATCTCAGATTCGAGTTCCTTGGCCCAGAAAATCCCTGTATAGTGAGTTTCGTCCAAATCGAACGATGTTTAACCATATTTAGGTCTATGCTGATTATCCCTCTTCCGTGTAGGTTGAAAATTTCATATGTCTACGGGCCTTGACATTCTAAACAATTGAATCGACCATTGTGGGCTTACAACATTCAAGCGATCGCGATGCTTTTATTTCCACGGTATGACAAAAATAGCCAAAGCGAACTGCAATTGATTTGACATTGAAATGTATTACTGAAATCTGATGCTTCGACAGCGCTAAAATCACGTTTTCTGCCAGTTTTTCACTAACAACTCGCGAACGAAAGCTAATATTAAAAATCCGGCTTCGATGCGCATTCACCCACCTTTCAGCCCATCTATGTTTAAAATTTCAGATCTCTGCGTTCAGTAGATTTCGCTGGGCATCGTGGACAGACAGACAAACACGTCTTTTTATTATTTAAAGATAGCATGTGCCCGCGATAATTATTTCAAAAATTAAAAATTAAGAGCATAATAGTTAAATCATTATATTAACACCTAAATCATGTGGACTACATATCACGATTAGATAGCGTCACCTGGTAAAAGCGACCTCAGATTCGAGTTCCTTGGCCCAGAAAACCCCTGCATAGTGAGTTTCGTCCAAATCGAACAACGTTTGACCATATTTAGGCTAATATTGATTATCCCTATAATATTAATAATAATAATAATAATAATAATAATAATAATAATAATAATAATCCTCTTCGGTGTAGGATGAAAATTTCATATTATGTTTGCGTGCCTTGACATTAAAAACAAATGAATCGACCAGCGTGAGCTACAACATTCAAGAGATCGCGATGCTTTTATGTCGAAGGTATGACAAAAATAGCCAAAGCCTAGTGTAATTGATTTGTATTACTGAAAACTCATGCTTCGAAAACGCAATAAATACACGTTTTCTGCCCGTTTTTCACTCATAACTCACGAACGAAAGCGAAAATTAAAATTCCGGCTTCGAGGTGCACATTCCGACCCTTTAGTCCGCCTATGTATAAAATTTCAGATCTCTGCGTTGAGTAGATTTCGCTGGGCATCGCGGACAGACGGAGGACAGACAGACAGACAGACAGACGGAGGACAGACACTTCCTTTTATTAATATAGATTTGCAAACAAGTGAAAAATTACAGTTTATAAACGTGACACAATCTTGATTCTATATTAAACTTAACATTTATGCTGGTATGATATGTAAAAAAGCTTTTAAAATGCTTAAACTACATCATTTTAATGCCAAATTTTAAAAAATTTCCATACCCCCCAGACCCCCAGGCAGACCTTGCCACCCCAGTTAAAAAACTGAAATTACGCACATGTTCAAAATGCATTGTTTTGCTTATCATCTGTTGTATTAATGAGGATACTGGTATTCATTGGCAAACATGCAATTTTGACTGTATAACATAGGCCTACTAGTATTCATTGGCAAACGTGCAATTGTCACTGTATAATACAGGTTTTTACTAAAATAAAATAAAAACAAATAATATGATACAAAGTAAAAAGATTTTGCTACTGTAAAAGTATTTCAGTTTCTGTTTAACATGTTTAGGTGCCTCTAGTTGTAAAAGATCCCAATACTCTCTACCTTGTAAATTTGCAGCACACTAATTTAGCCTGTCCTTCAAAAATATCTATATTAATAAAAGGAAGTGTCTGTCTGTCTGTCTGTCTGTCTGTCCGCGATGCCCAGCGAAATCTACTGAACGCAGAGATCTGAAATTTTATACATAGGCGGACTAAAGGGTCGGAAAATGCACCTCGAAGCCGGAATTTTAATTTTAGTTTTCGTTCGTGAGTTATGAGTGAAAAACGGGCAGAAAACGTGTATTTATTCCGTTTTCGAAGCATGAGTTTTCAGTAATACAAATCAATTACACTAGGCTTTGGCTATTTTTGTCAAACCTTCGACATAAAAGCATCGCGATCTCTTGAATGTTGTAGCTCACGCTGGTCGATTCATTTGTTTTTAATGTCAAGGCACGCAAACATAATGTGAAATTTTCAACCTACACCGAAGAGGATTATTATTATTATTATTATTATTATTATAGGGATAATCAATATTAGCCTAAATATGGTCAAACGTTGTTCGATTTGGACGAAACTCACTATACAGGGATTTTCTGGGCCAAGGAACTCGAATCTGAGATCGCTTTTACCAGGCGACGCTATCTAATCGTGACATGTAGTCCACGTGATTTAGGTGTTAATAAATATAATGATTTAACTATTATGCTCTTAATTTTTAATTCTTGAAATAATTATCGCGGGCGATCGCTTGATTTTGTAAGTCCATCCTGGACGATTCATTTATTTAGAATATCAAGGCCCGAAGACATGAAATTTTCAACCTACACGGAAGAGGGATAATCAATATAGGCCTAAATATGGTCAAACATTGTTCGATTTGGACGAAACTGACTGTACAGGGGTATTCTGGGCCAAGGAACTCGAATCTGAGGTAGCTTTTACCAGGGGACGCTACCTAATCGTGGAATGCACTCCACGTGATTTAGGTGTTAATAATTATAATGATTTAACTATGATCTTAATTTTTAGTTTTTAATTTTTGAAAAAATTATCGCGGGGGAAGCCGCGGGCACATGCGGGCACATGCTGTTTGTCTGTCTGTCCACGATGCCCATCGAAATCTACTGAACGCAGAGATCTGAAATTTTAAAGATAGATGGACTGAAAGGTGGGCGAATGCACCTCGAAGCCGAATTTTTAATTTTAGCTTTCGTTCGCGAGTTATGAGTGAAAAACTGGCAGAAAACGTGATTCGCGCTGTCGAAGCATCAGATTTCAGTAATACATTTCAATGTCAAATCAATTGCAGTTGTCTTTGGCTATTTTTGTCATACCGTGGAAATAAAAGCATCGCGATCGCTTGAATGGTGTAAGCCCACGCTGGTCGATTCATTTGTTTAGAATGTTAAGGCCCGTAGACATATTAAATTTTCAACCAACACGGAAGAGGGATATTCAATATAGGCCTAAATACTGTATGGTGAAACATTGCTTGATTTGAACGAAACTATGCAAGGGTTTTCTGGGCCAAGCAACTCGAATCTGAGGTCGCTTTTACCAGGCGACGCTATCTAATCGTGGTATGTAGTCCACGTGATTTAGGTGTTAATAATTATAATGATTTAACTATTATGCTCTTAATTTTTAATTTTTGAAATAATTATCGCGGGCGAAGCCGCGGGCACATGCTAGTATGTTATAAAATTAGACTTTAAACCACCTATTTGTGAGTGGTAACACTGTTTAAAAACATCAATATTTCTCGAAACTATGTCCTTGTGCCTTACGCCCTTATGGAACTAGGCCCTTCATATGTATGTTATGAAATTTGCGTTTAAGCTGTATTTATTATTTAAGCTGCTTATCTCAATATCTATTAGATGTATAAAATTGTTTTAAACAAAAAAGGTTCATTTTAATTTTTTCTACAACTTTACTGTGGAAGGTTTTTATGTGTCGCATACTGTAGGCCTAATGGAGATAATCTAGAAAAATTGAAAATGGAAATGAGTAAAGTAGCCCCTAAGTAATTTTTGCGGTAAAACGGATATAGTCATTTTATTAGCCATAGACAAGAGTTTAAAATTTAAAATTTTTATTTAAATCGTTGGCGCCAATTTTTCAAAAGTCAAGGTTCAACCTTACTGTTCCACGAAGCAACTGGCGCGGGTGGAGTGACAGTGAATGACCACCTAGTTTTGGATGTCGTCCTGTGGACAACATCCAAGTGGATGACGATCATTTGGAGCGATAGTGAATGGCCGCCTGTCACTCTTCGGGAAGAATATAATCTGAATGTATTCGACTGCTTATGAAAATATTCGGACCTAAGAGAGATGAAAACGGGGACTGGGTGAAACTATGACAAGCTTCATAACCTAGACTCTTCACCGAATATAATAAAGGCAATTAAATCACGGATGAAATGGGCTTGACATGTTGCACGTATGGAGGAGGAAATATATATAATATTGACTGGGAGACCCGAAGAGAAGAGACCACTTGGAAGACCTAGACGTGACAGAAAAATATTAGAGTAGATTTAATTGAAGTAGGATTTGCGAAGGATAGTTAGATTGAGTTGGCACAGAACAGGGTTCAATAGCAGGGTTCAATAGCAGGCTCGTATAAGCGCGGCAATGAACCTCCGGTTTCCATAAAGTATATAATATTCCTTTAGCTTGCTTAGGAATTGCCTATTGCTATTGAGTAAGTAAGTAGGTAAGTAAGTAGTCTAAGTAAGTAAAAGAGTAAGTAAGTAAAGCTGAAAACAAAGCGTGCAATCAAAGACAAAATTGGCAATTCAGGAATCTTCGGATATAAACATGCGCTCAGAAATCCAAATTACTTAAAATCTTAATATTATCACTTGTTAGATGTTGCCAATTTATTGAACTTTCAGTAGATATATTTACAGGATAGGCAGCAGAGGAAGTACAAGAATGTAAATCTCAGTAATATATTTTGATATTGTCGCAAAGTGAACTGTTAGTTGTTACATGTGTAGGAGGCAGAACGGCGATGCACGTTCATAGTTTACTATCTGTTGTAGGCCTATAGGTGAAGATTATCAACGGTCATAAAATTAAGTTCGTGCATATCTATATATGACCGCGGCATAAACCTATTATGACAAGCCACATTTGGGGACGGAAGCATTTCTACCGGAGATCCTACTAAACCGTAGATGTGCTTTCTGCCCCTTAACCCTCTTCGAAATATGGACGATTATGACCTAAAGTTCAGGTTATCCTACAAAATCGTATTCAAGAATGGAAGTTAATGCCCAAGTAGACATAATTGTGCATAATACAAACGTATTGTTTTTATTGTTCCTACAAATTACTGCAATAAATGTTATATTTTTTATCATGTGCATTCATTTTAACATCCGGAGATAACACATAGGGAAGTGGAATGATCCAGCTAACGGTTTTGGAGTAAGCTTGGGGTAATAATTTTAAAAGGATTTATCTTTGTAATTATGTTGAAGCCTTATTAACTTATCTAATTAGATTACAGTAAATACAAAAGAGCTCCGAATTGGAAGTTAGCTCTTTCATTCTTGAAATGTACATTTTGTAATAAATATCCATCAGAATTCTTGGGATAGCTCAATTAATACAATTTAAATATCCCCAGTTATAAAATATAAAAAAATTAAAGTTGTGTTAATCATTAAAAAAGCCAATCTGGCCTACTTTTACTTCATCTTCGAACAAAGAACATATACGTTTAAGTAATATTTATTTATGCTACGTCGAATTTAAGTTGATTGGTGTTCAAAACAATCGGAGAAATGTTACTTTTCGGTCTCTACTTGCACCAACAAAGTTAAAACAACGTAAGAAATTTAACACATCGTCACCTGAGTATTGGAGTGTACCATGTCCACCAAGGTAAAATTTGAGAAAAGGGAAGAAACAAAGAATACGTAGGGATACTCATATTAAACGTGACATAAAGTAATATATCGTTTTTAGTATTTACAGGTCAAAAATGGTTTCGCAGTATATGCATGTGAATGGTACCTAAACTAAGAATTTGAAATACGCATAATCTAATATTTCTTTAAAAAAACAGAGAACGCACCACTAAACTTTGAGAATTTCTTGATCACCGTGCCAGCCAGCCGTGCCGGTCAGTACCGAGTGTACCAACAGGTCGCCTACATCAGAAATAGCCTATGACTACAGTGATTTTTTTCTATCTGGCCCTGCTCAGAGCAAAGCGCAGTAGCATGGACGAGCCTTTATCGAAATACTGTCATTTCAAGGGCGATGTTACATTCGTATGCCAGCCTTAACGGGAGTCACATTTCGCTGACTAAGGTTTACGCATAGGCTACTGCTATGGCTGTAATGACTGGCGGGAAGGGAAGTTGACTTGTCTTTCTGAATTCAACTCCCACCTCTGAATAGCCTTCCCTACACTCGCGTTTCACCTTCATCAGGAAGAAAAAAATATTTTACATGCAGGCTTTACTCATAAAATATGCCAGTATAGTCTACGGACTATAAAGGAAATACCTGTGTGTTATTTATAGGCTTCGAATGTTCATAGAATGAACAGTTAGGTTCACTAAGAATGTCCTTTAGGAAGAGGCAGGGAATGTATGATGCGATGACAACAAGAGTAAGCTCTGGTATTATAAGGTAGACACAAAAAGTGAACACATACTATAGGCTATTGTTTTTTCGTACAACGAAGGTATCAAATAAAATTATCTCCTATTTATATTCTACACATAAATGGTGACCAGCGATGTTTATGGATGAAAACATTTTCAAGTAAACTGATAAAACAAAGTGGCAGCTGGAGTTAATACGCCATATTTAAGAAACTATAGAGTTTTAATCACGGTTTTTTTATAAAGTTTTAATCCGGAAATATGAAGGAATAAGTGGGATGATTAGAATATTAACAGAACAAATTTACAACAAATTCCTCACGTAAACACTATGACTTTACTTTTGCTAAAACATCTGAAGGCGTACAAATACGTAGTCAAAAAGGTCCAAAATTATTTTTAAGGGTAAAACTTAAAATTATAACTTTTTAAATTTTTGTATCGGTTATAGGCTATAAGTTTGACAAATTTCAAGTTTCTAGCTCATGTAGAAGTAGGTCAACATCGATGTTAATGAATGGATGATCTAGACCAGTTGCCTTCGACTTTTTTTCTTTTTGGAGGAAGACTACAGGATCGCATTGATTTATTGATTATTAATAACATGATACTTACGTAACACAAATATATATATATATATATATATATATATATATTACAATAATTGTAGAGAATATTTAACATTAAAGATGTACCGTATGAGTTATATACATTTTGTCTTCCACTTTTCAAATTAATTAATGAATAACACAAAGCACCCGAACATTCTTGAATTTAATGAGAGACCTGATATTGTTTTTGTAACTAAATTCTCAATCTTGGCATTGTAGTTCAAATTAGGCTACTATTTGCTTGCGGGTCGCACAAAAATTAAGTCACGGGGGCGACTGTCATGGACGAGAATCCGTCACTGTTATCCAGACAGTTTTTTCCCATACTTATAGAGGAGCTAAGTTTTACATATTGTTTTAATAATCAGAAATAATTTTTGGCTCCTGAGAAGAAAAGGAGTATATACCCATATTTTCTGGTCTTTCATAACTTTTCTAATGATTCAGTGTATCGTCAAAACAACTTTTGCACTTTTTAAATAAATCTAGAAGAGTTTCTTATTATATTGTTAATATGTTCTGAAAATTTTAATTATTTGAGAATAGTACACCTAGATCATGATTTTGTATGAGTTCCTGCAGGTTAAATGTCAATTTTATACGAAAACTGTGTAATATTGGTTTTGCATCCGATCAAACTCATTTGTTTACATTTACTGATACTAAGAAGTAATTAATTTTATTTACTCCACAATTGTAATGCATTTAGGCCTAAGTCGTGTTTAAGTTTAAAATAGTCATTAATGCCATTAATTTTTTTTAAATTTTAACATCCTCAGCAAATATTAATTCAGAATGTTTTATACAATATGTAACATCGTTTATTTAGGGCCTATACGAAATAATAAAGGATCTAAGTTTGAGCCCTGCGGGATACCTAACTTTCAGAAGAAAGAATCGAAATATGTTTTTGTCAGTATCTGGATTCTTTGTATTAAATATGTGGTTATTAATTTTAATAAGAATGATGAAAAACCAAATTCATGTAATTATTCAGAAAGAAGCATTCGGTAACGAACTTGCATCCATTGCTAAAAAAAGTCATTGCTTGCATACTTTTACAGTAGTAAAACCCGCATACGCTTTTATAAGAACTATCGATTTTGCCTTTTAAAATGTGTAACACACACTGCTCCTTAAAAAGCCAGAGAAATGGACCTCGCTTAATATCCACTGCACTGAATAAGCAGCAGCTAGAGTGAAAGAGATGAGTGTAGCAAGAGGATAAAGGACAGCTCTGGAGGGATTCAGATAGAAATGGAATATACAGAAGCAAAAGAAACAAATAAGGATGGTTGAAGGGAGTTATCAAAATACGAATGAGAAAGAAAGAAATATCGAATAAGAAATACGAGGGCCATCCAATAATTAAAGAGACAAACTGACCTGGAGAAAAAAAACTGTTTATTTTTACAAAACAAGACTTTTCCTACTTTTCAACATAATCCCCATCAACATTTATGCACTTGTCCCAACGGATTACTAGTTTTTTTTATACCGACTGCAAAGAACTCTTTGTCTTGGTGTCGGAGCCAATTTCCCACAGATTTCTTGATATTCTCGTTGTCACTGATAATGTTATGAACTGTATCAACACTAACTTGAACTTTTTCTGCAATCATTTCCATTGTGACACGGTGGTCCTAACGAATAATGTCATCAATTCGAGTTTCAAGTGAGGAAGTTGCAACTTCAACAGGCCGACCAGAACGGTGTTCGTCAGTCACTGATTCTCGATCACTTTTGAATTGTTCTACCCACTTGTCAAAATTTCCACGGTTCGTACAACTTTCACCATACAGTTTAGACATTCTAGAGTATATATTAGCTGATTTTTCACCTTCAGCAACAAAAACGAATCACAGAACGTTGTTCAACCAATGTGGAATTTTCAAAAAGACCCGACATCGTTAAACTAAATTTTAAAGTTGTAAACAGAGCAATGTTGATCCATCAGCTGATTAGAACTCATCCCAGTGATGCCAACTGAAAATCCTAAATGTATCAAACTTGTACTACCAACCGTCTTTTCCCCAGACCAATTTGTCTCTTTAATTATTGAATGACCCGCGTATGAATAAGTGGAGTAAAAAGATAAGAATAAATGAATTTAGAATGTATGAATAATTAAAGTAAAAAAACGAACGAATTAATAAATATATTATTACCCATTGGAACGAACTTTTTTTTTTCTGTTTGCGGAAGAAGAATGCACTAGTGATGGAGACGTTACGTATTTACTACACGGGGATTCTGTGTTACTGTAATATCTGATTTTGTCACTGAGCATACAGTGGTGCCGTCCATTCATCCTGTAGGCCTCTACAAAGGCAAGTACCAACGTAAAACATAAGATGTAAGAAGATATGTACATTAAGGCACAAACTTAGAACCCTCACAAACTCCAGGCTTGGCCTATCATGCCTAATCGCAAATTAAAAATCAACCAAGCAGACTGAAGAAGTTTTCTTCGATGTGCGTACAAAACAGCGAAAGTTTGATTCCGAGAGGCGATTATATAATAGGTACTTACAACGTTAGTCCGCCGGCGTGGTCTTGTGGTTAGCGTCGCTGACTACAGATCCGTCGGCCCGGGTTCGATTCCCGGTACCTCCTCGGATTTTTCTGAGGTAGGGAGGTCTGGTAGGGGTGCACTCAGCCTCGTGATTCCAAATTGAGGAGCTACTTGATAGAGAAGTAGCGGCTCCGGTCCAGAAAACCACCATTAACGGCCGTGGGTGTCGGCATGCTGACCACATGCCCCCCAATCCTGCCATCTGCCTACGGGAGATGATGCAGCGGTCGGGTGGTAGGCCAAGTCCCTCCAGGGATGTAGCGCCACGGAGTTTTTTTTTTACTTACAACGTTATATCGGTTAACAGTTTACAGTAACACAATGTTACCGCAGGATGATACCGTATTCTGCTAGCACTGTATGGTACTGATTATTCAGTGATAATACATTTAATTAAAAAATAGCTACTTCAATTGAGCAATTCGTGAATCGAGATGCAAAAATAAAGCTACTTTGTAAAGAAACAATAATTCCTTAATCCCAGAGAGACTCACCTTTATCAGTCAGAATCTGCTTGCTACAAGTTCGAAACCAATTCTTGCCGAAAATTTTGAGTGCGTCAATTCTCTTCCGGCATTCATGACTGCTGGCGCTGTCTTCCGGAAACCTAACGCCACTATTCTCTGTCTTTCCACTGCTCTGGATCTATGTGTCTATGTGTCTATGTGTCTATGAGTGTGTCAATTTAACCTATAAATATCATATTAGTTGTATGAAAATGGTATATTTCCACAGGCTTATTCTGCATCCTTATTTGTTGATCGATTTAGGAAAAAAATATTTTCCCATTGGAGTGTTCGATTTCCCAAATCGTTTGAGACTAAACTTCAGATGATCTAAATCTTACCATTCTCTTTGCGGACTGTCCAAATGCAAATTTCATTTTATTAGTGGAGAAAACAAAATGCTGATAAGTTTTTATGATGAGCAGTGGGTTGAGAAGTCGGTATCTAGTCAAGGCATAAGCGAAGAAAAGTAAATAATTTAAATTAAATAATTTATTCAACCAACTTGGAAAAACAAAATAACGATCTGTTTAATGTTATGAAAATTCTCACTAACATAGAAGGCCTATATTTTTCAAGAAAATTGTCACTGCGTATTTTTAACAGTTTTTTATTACCTACGAGGAAAACGAACGCACAGGCTAACCTACGAGAAAAAAGAACGCATAAGTTCGTCGAAAATTAACTCACAGTCCGCCGCCGTGGATATCGGTAGCGTACCCACCCCGGTGGTCAGGGTTCGATTCCCCACTGAGTAAGGGAAAATCCCCTTCCCGGGTTCAGGACTGGTATTTGTCAGTAGGTAAGTAGGTTAAGTCTTAGGTTAGGTAATGCACAATGTGCGCGATTCCTTCATTATTAAAATTAACTCACAAGTGAGGTTAAACGGTTCACACTAGAGTTTTTTTAAAGAGAACTATAAAACAGCATTACATGTTGGAAGAAGCATATTAAGATCTTTAAAGATCATAAAACTCTTTAAAATACCTACAAATCTCATTGGACACAATCCCTGATGATAGGCTATACAGTGTGATAAAAACTGGCATTTAGAAATAAATACCGTACATAATTCAAAATTCAACCAGTCAGTGGTCTGAGAGACGCCTCTCTGCATTATTTCGTAACTGTTCGAAAGTTTGTAAGCCCCTTGTACTCACCGTCCATCTACCTTCTTACTAATCTTCAAAATTCACAGCCTACCACAGTCCGCCAGTATTAGTCTAAATGTTGTGGCGTTGAGTTATTGTTGCGAAGGTATCGTCGGCGTCTGAGATATCGTAGATTGCATGGTTTCTTGATGAAAATGATCTCTCTCATACTTTTAGGGTTGAAAATAAAGGGAGAGAATAGGATGTAAATAAACTCGAGAATTCTAATGATTGGAAAACTGTGATGAGTTTTCTAGACGAAGCAGATGATGATAATGATGAAATAACAGATTCGAATACTGAAAAGGAAGATGTTATAGAAAATAGAAATGAGAACACAGACACTGAATAAGAAGCAAAGATAGTGATGATTCGAGTGAAAATAGGAATGTTCTGCATGTATCAATTTTGTGGACCAATCGTGCACTAGGCCTACTTATAACGCTTCCATAAAAACAAAAAGATGACCGATTGTTGTTTTACAGCATGCTAGGTGTAGCTGCATAAATTCTCAGATTATTTTTCAGAATAACGGTAAAACTGAAGTCAGGAAACGCAGTCGCGTTCTGAAAAAAATTGGACTGTAAGCTTGCGATTATAATTTGCGTGTTTGTTCACAATGCTCTTCCCTACCAGTAGCTTTCAAATGAGGCATTTCTAGTCTGAGCATAAATACAGACGAAGCACAATTGTCGACAAATGAAGCAGATTCAAGCACCAAGAGAATAAGATGTTACAAATGCGGCCGTTCCAAGAACCGAGCCTTGAGATACACCTGCAGACTTTGTAGACGTAATATTTGAATCGAATATGCCCAACAGATTTGTCCAGATGGTGCATAGTGCTGTTTTAACTAATTGTTATTAACCTTAGGATGTTAATGGCTCATGTATTAATCCTTTGGTACAAGTAGTCCTGTAATATGCCTAGGTTTCAGCTCTTGTTTTTACTTAGTGTATAAAATTAATTTTAACTATAAAATAATTGTAATAACAGCAATATCACTACATATTAAAACATACATATGTATCCATACATACCTAATAAAATAAATTTTAACAATATATAATTTTAAAATAACATAAACACAAAAAGCGCCGCGCGACCTTGAATTACACAGCAACTAAAACCGATGTCCCATGATCCAATTCTTTGGTTTAAATCAGTGGTTCCCAACCTTTATCAGCTGACGCCCCCCTTCGAATATCATGAAATCCTCACGCCCCCTTTGATAGTGATGGGGGAAGAAGGCCTAAAAAGTGATTGTCAGTACTTTTGTCCTTTAAAAGATCCCTATAATACTTGTAAAAATAAAATTAATATTGCTCACCTCTTTTATTATTCTTATTTATCCTGTGATGTTTTTGCTGTCACACACGCACACACATATATAAAACACGAAACTGCATATCTAATTATTGGGAATCTTATTTGAGTCTAAGTACAGTTCATAAAATAAGTGAAATGTAGAAACACAAATGTCCGATGTAGAGTTAAAAACTGAATATTAGTAAGATGATTGGCTCTGTTTTGTTTTCACCAGTTCTGAGATATTAGGTTTTATGTTTGACAGAGCAGATTGCAGATCACTCATATCTCGTATTTGGATTTCCAAATTATTATAAACGTGCTGAGGACAAGATATGACTATTTAATATGATAGGGAAAATATAGTAACAATTTTTAAGATTATAACATGTAAATTCACACTGTTTCGTTATTCTTGTTAATTACGGTATGTGTCTGTGTATTTGTTTATTAAAATTAACCGGTTAAAAGTTCTTGTCAACCGACAAGGCAACAACGCTAAATCAAAATATGAATTTCAAATTGTTGCACGCCCCCCTAAGACGAGCAGCACGCCCCCCTAAGACGAGCAGCACGCCCCCCCAGGGGGTCGCTGGTTTAAACAGTTTTATCAAGTATAATTTCTATACTATTATTCTTAGCACTGCACACTAGAGTGCGTTTTGATTCAACCCTATCAGCTTTTCACCCGAAAAAAATTCGACCAGTACTACAATCGACATGACGGTCGCTAAGCACACACTTGTCAAATTTTCTACCGAATCTTTTTCCTAACTTCCAGAACACCTCAGAGTTTATTCCGGCTGTATTAATGGTTATATACAGCATTGATGTTAATTCAAAATCTGTCCCTTAGCAGCCGTCAATCCTCTTGAATCTAATATTTTATTTTATCTCCTTTGTTATCGTTCGCCTGATCCAGGAATGGCAGCGCAAAGAACCAGCTGCACGGAGGAAGCCGCCATGTTGCTACGTCATGCAGGTCACGCAGAGAGATAATGATGCTCATTGGTTGATTTCATCATTTTTTATAGAAAATATTAGAAACTTTTCTATTCTTTTCTTATGATGGCTTCTCGGGTTATCAGCGGTGTCAAATTTATTAGGCTCGAGCTTTCGGCCATCTTCAGACTGTGGTCTTCCTCACGAAAGCGCATGCGATACAATTGGAGGAAAATATAGGATGAAATCATAGGCTATGCAATGACAGTCGTTCATGTAAGACGACCCAATTTGATGACTTGTATCAGTTTGGACCAAAAATTGGATCGTAGGACATCGGCTAACTATGCGATTATATTCAATGGCAATATGAGAGTATATGCCACTTTTGTGCGGAATCATTCCATATAAAGGGTGAAGATGCTTTATCCTTTCCTCTGTGCAGCAAGATAAGAGCAAGAGAAGGAGAGAAAGAGGGTCAGAGAGATGGAGAGAGCGTTGCGGCGCGTTTCATTTTGGAATTCAAGTTCTCCCTTCATCTTTCTTTCTTCCTCTTTTTGTGTGTCCTATTGAACTGCGGTAATAGGCGCTATTACCAGAAGTCAGTGTGGAGTGGAGAGCGCATCTCTGGCACATGGAAACTGGAGGATAAAAAAAAAGCCCAGCAGATAGATGAAGAGAAAGGTGTTTTCTGCTAGAATGTAGGTGTCAAATTGAGGCTTTATGAAGCAGAGATAATTGATTCATTGTCTGACACAGAAGGAATTATCTAAATATAGTTAGGTTTAATCTAGTTTCCCTTTTAAAATTCAAAATTTTGCAGTGTTCAATATTTCGCGAACTGCACTTAACAGTCACGGGATCTATCCGTGAACACGTTTCACATAACGTATTGAAGTAATGCAGCGTTTCTCAACCTTTTTGAACCCGAGGACCTCTAAAATGCCTAAAAAATTTAACATTTTTAAAATAAGGCATATATTCTTAATATTTGGGGTATTAATTATAGGTCATTATGACGAAATATGTGAAAAATTTTACTCCTTTACTTTCCACTTGCTTTATATTTTTAAATTATGTCTACGGACTATCTGCACCATCTTCGCGGACCACCAGTGGTCTGCGGACCATAGGTTGAGAAACGCTGATAGTAATGGACATGATTACTTGTATCAGAAACATTGCATCTAATATATACGTGATATAATATTCTGAGGAAAATCTACACGAATTGTCACCAACAGTAGTTTTTAAATAAAGATATGAAACAGGAGTGCCTAACCCCCCCCCCCCGCAGCTTCATGACACCCTCAGTTTCATAAAAAGTAGCCTTCCCCAACTTTCTAACACCCCGCCTTCATGAAAAGCACCCCACCCTTTACAAATAGTAGACAAACAGTAGTCCTAATCTAAAACTTCTTCCCAGGGAAAAGGATTTCTGTACTTTTAATAAAAAAAAGTGTGAGTTGAAATAGCATGTTTAATAAGCATGATTTTGAATGATGTATACATAATTAATAACAAAGTATTGCGTTTAAGAAGAACTAAATGTTTTACAATCAAGCAATTGGAAAGATAAGACTTAAGCATACAATGCAGATGAGACGACGGTCCGACAATGGGGGTTGGAATGGGTCAACTCGCCCTAGCATAAACAACTCAGTGATGCTACAACGTTGGCAGGCTACTTGGTTAAATTTGCTGTGATTACAACTCTAGACCTACTAGTTGTACAGAATGATTTTACTTTATTCGCTTCTAATGAATTTAGAAGAGTTTTTATTGCCTTTTGAAGTTAAAAAACTTGAATGTTTTTATTTTTAACATATAAAATGCTAATTTTTGCAGGAATTTTCAACCCCCAGAAATGTTAATGACACACTCTGTGTTTTAACCCCCCATGGGCATCCATGGTATGGACAGATATTTTAAAACAAGCATAGAACCATTTTTATTTTTTACCGAAACCCAAGCGGCAGCGTGATCGGAGGTAGCCTCAACACCCTCCGCCAGTAATCGATCCGATCCAACGGAACACCGGCCACGCAATTCAACTTGACAATATGGCCTAGCAATAATGTATATTCCCTGTCACACATTCTCAGATTTCTTTGACATGCAATTATCCTTCGGCTTAGGATATTTAATTGAATTTCACCACAGTGAAAGGATAATTTTATGTTGGGCGATTAGGCCCTAATAGGCACGAAATTACTGAACCCAGTTTTATAAGAAAATACGGAGACGCATTTAGCATAATTTAGATACTATTACCAATTTTTAAATAAAGATCAAGATAAATCACGGCTGTACCTCCCGAGGAAAAATAATTCTGAGATTCCTATCTCCTGTGACAAAAGATTTGTGTGAAATGTGTTCAGCCCACCTCCTTTGAACTTTTATTACGTAAGAAAGCGGCGTCCTATAAGCTGTTTCAGTACTTGTTAGGACTAAATGGTACTGTCGAGCTCCATTAATAAAATCAAATGGACGAGTGATACCTCCAGTTCAGTATTTTTTAATTTCATAGGCTAAATCATAGGCCTTTCGATGCGTTTACGTCATTTTATGGGCAACTTAGTTTGCGGACATCCGGATGTATTAATAAAATCAGATAAACTAATGTCACACAGTGCCAAAATGCTTTTGTTTATTCAGTGGTGATTGCAATTATGATATGCAAAATATATATAAGTTAAGCTCCAGATCGTTCATTAAGCAGGGCTTAAGGAAGAATAAAGAGCTAGTTTGATAAGCATATGTGAAGGAATATGTGGGCAATGTTATTTGTCAAAGCTAACTGTATTGCAACTTCCAAAGCCATATATGAACACTGTAAAACAATATGTTGCCATGAGAACTGATTTGCATTTGATAAATTCTTTCTAATATATTACCATAAAATAGACATTAAATTGAGCATTACTCCGATTCCGGTCACCCGATTTGGTCCAATATCAATAGGCTTCTTCTCATGGACATAGTAAATGCGTGTATCAAGCTCCTTGAAAATCCGATAAAGCGTATTTGAGTCATCGCGCGTACAGACACACGGACGGACAGACAGACAGGTGAATAGAAATTTTCCCGTCCCCACACAACCTGGCACTTAAACTAGAGAAATCCGGCAAGCTTGCAAGCTTTAAGAAGATGAAATTAATTAAACCTACACTACACATTTTAATAATGTAACATTAATTCACGCCTCGCATTTTTACCCACCCCTGAACAATATAGTCACAAGCTGTCGACAGTATCTTTTGAGGCAGATATCAGCAGGTCCGAAGATAGTGTCATATAAAAACACAGCTGTCTATAGCCCCTTGCTTTCTCCCCATGACGCATTGTATCGTGGGAATTGGCCGCTTTTGTTTTCTCATAATGCTGATTTCCTAACAATAAAATCAGGTAAACTGATGTAACAAAGTCCCAGAATGCTTTTGTTTAATCAGTTATAATTGCACTTAAGGTATGCAGAAAATCAGTCTTTTTTTTTTAAATCGGATTAACATCGTCCAGCATTAACGGAACTATAGCCTACAGATTTGTGATATATTGACAATCGCACTCTCACATAAACAAAAACATGTCAAATTGCCCGGCTAAGAGATTTGAACCAGGGACTTCCAGAATGCGAGTCCAAGACGTTAACATCTCGGCCACCTCACTCAGTTTAACGGTCTAGTTTGATAAGCATATGTGAAGGAATAGTGTTATTTTTCAAAGCTAAATGTATTGCAACTTCCAAAGCCGTAAATGAACACTTTAAAACAGTATATTTTCATGATAACTGATTTGCATTTTATAAACCCTTTCATATAATACATTACCTTATAAAATAGGCACTAAATTTGGCTTTGCGAGCACTATTTGGTTAGCTAGCTGAAAGTCCATGACTCACCTGCGGCTGACTATGTAGCAAAAATCTACCCTGAACGTCAATCATCTGCGTCAGGAGTTGAACAATAGTGTCCACTGTTTGCTAGCTATAGATAAAATGTGTTGGATATTTTTTCATCAGAATAGAATAGTTGAAGGATAACATACTTTAATGCCCTCAGACGAAATAACCATGCGCACACAGAAAATGTATCATTTTTCAGTTCCATATTAGTTTTTTCTACTAACTTTTCATTTAGAACGTTCCACGTGATAGAGTTTTTACACCAACTGTTTGACATTTTCAGAAAGTATTCAGAAGAAAAAGATGAACTGAAAACAGCATTTTTTTTGCACCAAGATCTTTTTGGCGTTATTTTAAACGTGTCTTATTTTACGAAATTAAAATTGCCTTTATTATTTCAGTGTAATTAATAGGAATACGACGAAAATAATACAAGTTAGTATCAAAGGGTAGTGTTTGAGAAATGAAATAATGTATTACGTTTGTTTAACCTTTTCACTGCTACTGACATAGGCCTATAATTTCGTTGCCTCCAAAAAATATATAAAAGAAAAAAATACAAGATTAATAGAGATTAGTGCTTTATATAAAATGTGAGGATTTTTATCTTTGTGATACGACTGTCCTTCAAAGGAACCAGCAGCTGCATTGAAATTTTCTTCACCAGTTTCAAACTGATAGCTCACTGATGATCAAATATAAATTCAGCTCTGAAAGCGTAAAATCATCATGATAAGTAACTTATTCCGGTATTTTTATTGGTAATTACTAACATAAATTAACAACATGCAGCCCTAATCATAAGAAACTCGAAATTATATTACAGTTATGAAAGAAAATCCCCTTGACAAAAATACTTAATAAGTGGGCCGAAATTGTTATAACTTGGAATTTTCAGTTATAGGTTTCTTTCACATACTCGTAAATAACTCACATGCATATAGGCTACTGTCTAGGAACGGACGAAGTTAGGGATATAAATTGTTGCTACGCTTTTATGGTTTCGTTATTTTTACACGTACGTTGTTCATCGTTCACGGCGAACATTTTCCATTACAGATAAAGAGATGCGGGTTAAACCCAGCTGAGGGCATGGGTTACTTTGGGCATAAAACCAAAGTATGCTTTTTTACTGAAGAAAAGTTATGCCCTTGTTCAACATGTTATAGACATGTAGCCTATACTTTGAAAGTAGAAGTCCTGAAAAAATTGTGAACCTCTTGTACGGCTAGCCTGCTTCTGTATCATTATTGATCCATATGATAGGTGTCCATTGTAGGCGATCGGTCAAACCCTTGAAGAGGGTCATTATAGGGCTAGATGTAACCTCCCATTAATAAGCTAACAATTATTGTACATCCTCAAAAGAGCAAATAATTCACTTAGAAGTTTCTATTTCAATAATTTAAATTTTAGTACAGTATCGTACCTCCCTCACAAAAGGTATATTTTACATAAATGTTTCAGTGTAGAAATAATAACAGGAAGCTTACGTTTAATTATTATAATATTTTTTATTCATATTCAACTCAATTATTGAAATAAAATCCTCGGTTTCCTTCATTATAATTTCTGAGTCAATATCCTATTGGTAGTCCTATTGTTTTCTTAATGCAGGTGCCATATATTCTACAAATTAAAATAACAGAAATACTTCTTTAGCTCTGTTTTATCTCCACCTTCTAGGGACATTTATGCGGCCCATGCCGCGCGGACCTTACAGGACCGAGACCTGTGGAGGGAGTTTCTAAGGATTACATACATAGTTTTGACCAGGCAAGAAGCCATGGTGGGCCTCCCCGAATGAGTGATCTGCCCAATGCCGAAGCCACCTCCGAGACAGCATGAACACACACCACTCGCTTACACACTCATACCGATGGAATGAAGGTGATATTCATAGCTAGTTGATATTCGGAGACCGTAAGGGCCTAAAGTTACTCGACATTTGTCTCAGAGGTGAGGGAAACCCTCACCTAGGTAACTTGTCCCACTAGGAATCTAACCCGGTCTTGCTGCGTTACCCACGGCGGTGGAGAAAATATTAGAGTTACATAAAAAAGGGGAGAAACTACAAACTACGTTGCACCCAAGTATTACAGCCTACCTGATGTTTGGAATGTACGTTACGGCTTAACACACCATTCTCACTTCTGCTCCAAACAGCTAATTTGAAATTCTGAATGACTATTATATTCCGAACTCGATTCTTACATAACCTTCATTTGGTGTGTAACGTTCAGACACAGAGATGAACAACGCGAGCCTGTAAGTGAGACCAGGTGTAAAGCGTGGCAAAGTTTAAATTTTTATCTTACAGTAATCTATAGGCTAGTCTTGGATCCTTTATTAATTGATAATCTAGGTTTAAGAGCAACATAGGATTGATCCATTAAATTGTGATGCCCTACTGTTCGTATCGTAGTAAATATTTCAATGCCGTTTTAAGTTTCAATTAATAAAAAGGACTGCGGCTTTCACATTTATATTTCTTACTTTCGTGAATGTTAGGTTATACTGTAGTGATTGCGTTTCGTTGCATTGCTCACACATTTCTATATTTTCATACATGTTTCCCTGATCAAGTTGTTTTCTGTACAACCATTACAAAAACGAAAAGAAATTCAAGGTTCCTTCCGACATCACAACAGCGTAAGATGTTAATTTTTCTCACGAAGACAATAGTAACCTTTTTCAACCAACTATTCAGAAGCCTGTAACACTATCCCCATCAAAACTTTTCACAATTATTTACTCTCACTTGGGCTAGTAATAATAATTATTATTATAATACGCCAATATTTAATTATCATCCCGCGTTACGTCCTCCATTGTAACCACAAAAATATCAGAGATTACTCACCAAGCTGAGTCTCCATGAAGTCCGCTTTGTTTATTTCCGTTGTAAATACTTCTGCGGCCAGATAACCAACTTCCTTCAGTTCATTCAATAGTCGAACACTCACATATTACTGTAGACACTTAACTTCAACAGCACTACTTTAAAAATAACACGAACTCGACTAATTAGATGAAGTGTATTAAACACACCAATATATTATCCGCCATTTCGATCACTGTCACATCACAGTTGTTCTGCTACTCCGCTAGGAAACGACTGGTCAGAGCAGGTGTGTGTTCTAGTACTCATAACGAAGGAGTATAGCTCTCAATAAGCATTAGGCGTTCTCTTATCTCTTACCTCGTTCGACTGTCATTCACGCAGTGTTGCCAAATCTACTTTTTTTTAAAGATCTCACTTTTCATATCTATTTCCCTCTTTTGACTAGTTAAAACATATCGAATATGGCGTCCCAGAATGGATCTCCTGTAGTTCCTGCGATTCATCTGATGTACTGAGGTATGGAACCTGGTTGTGTATTTTTAGCACGTATTTTATTCAAGCTAAACATATTTAGGGAGGATAATTAATAATGTTCAATCTGAAAGGAGTCGCCCACGGTGGTAGAGAGGTAAAATTCCCGCCTCTAGATCCGACAGTTCGCGGTCAATGAATTTTTTCAAGAGACTTTAGGCCTAAGATAACCGACTTTACCAATTTTGTTTAACTTTTGCACACGATGTGCTAATACCATGGGTAAAACTTTTATTTGAAACTTCTAAAATGTTCTGAAACCATACAAAAAAATTGAAACAATAATTGCACACCAGTATAGTCAGAACTCAAGGGTTTTGCCAAAAGTCAATCATACAGATGGAATCAATTTGCTACATCTCAATATATAGCCTAATCCATTAGGTCATCCTATAATGAGTTAGAGAATTTTGTCTTTGAGTTTCTTGTTAATGTAGTTTTTACTAACGAAGATTGGCTTGCTATGTCTGAATTAAATTTATACACACCAAAACGATATCAAATTGCTGCATCTTTCTGTAGATCAGGGACAAATACACTAGGTTATGGTGGATCTGTATTATTAATTAAAAATGATACCCCTTCTGAAGCATTTAATGTAGATAAATTTGCCAAGGACACAGATTTTGAAATATGTGCAGCAAAACTACTGCAATTGAATATAATTGTAATCTCAGTATATACTGCGAAGTCTGACACTATAATTTTGGAAATAAACTAGAAGTTCTTTTGGAATCCCTTGTAAATAGTAAATGTAAGTTTTCATACTAGGCGACATAAATATAAATATTTAAAAGAATAAGCCTATAGTACAAACCTTAATCAATACTCTGAGAACTTACAATACATAGGCCTACTGCCTATTTTCACAAAACACTAAAATATACTCTTGTATCGAGACAATATATTGACAAATTATGACACTTGCTTTATTGACAAAGGAGTAATTAAAACTTGTATGTCTAACCATGATATGCTATGCAGCCATTTCATAATTACGGGTGGGACATTCTAGCATATTAATGAAAACTATTTTTGTTTATTACATATAAATAATAAACTAGAATTAGTTCTTCACATTCTGTAAAATTTGCAATGCCTTTTCCTCCACACTACATGCAAAGCATGATTTAAAATTGATTTTAAATATTTTAAATTTGTTTCTCAAAATTTATTAGGGTGGGACATAATATGGACTAAGATTTTAATGATGCACAAAAACAGTTCATTTGCTAACCCGCTATTATTGTTAGAGTCTTAGTGTTGTTATTAATGAAGATAAGAGAGATTAAATAAAATTATAAACTATTTCCAGATTGTCAGAACATTTATTTAACTCATCAATAATAATTTATTAAAACGATCAACATTACGGGTGGGATATTACGGGTGGGACAAAAAGTCACTGTTCGTTATTTTACATAGTAATGAACCACACATTTTTTTTAAGTTAATCTTATACCAAATTGTACCTTAATATGTATATTTTCTCAAATCAAAGTGGACATAGCTGATTACTCTTGACTACGTGGTATTAAAGAGTGTTAAAATCATGCTAAACATGGCAAAAAGAGTAACAACACAAATCGACAGATCGACAGATTTTACACAACTTCAGATACACCTAAGTCCTTAATATTCAGTGAATTTGGGGTTTTAAACTTATATTTGACCACCCAATTACAATAATTTTATAACATCCCTCTTTGAGGGAAAAAATTCCCATATTTTATGAAATGGCTGTATGGTTAAAGTTAGAAAACTACAGGCCTATTGTAAATAAAAATGTAAAAACAAAGCATATATTTAGATTACTTACTCCTAGAAATATTGATGATTTTAGACACCACCTTTTAACTTAAAGTTGGGACACAGAGTATAATATGAACTTAAATGCAGAGGAAATATGTCATAATTTTGTTAATAGGTTACTTTTTCACTTTAATGAAACCTGCCCTGAAGATTGAGAGTAACGGTAGGGTAAAATGTTCAAATGGTTTAGCCTACACCAGAATTATCCCAATTAAGGAACTATGTATTTTATTGAGAGACAGAGCTATAATTAGTAATTAAGATAGAAGGTTGTATGTAAGAGCTAGGGGCATGTATAGAAAAAAGATAAAGCTATCCAAAATTAATTATAATGAAAATTTCATATTGAACTCCAACAATAAATGCAAAGCTGCGTGGTCTATAATTAAAAATGAAATTGGTCATAATTCAAAGAAAAAAAGATTACCTAATTTTTCACCAGATTTATTTAATAATTTCACACTGTATTGTGCCCAGAATAGCAATGATTTGGATCATAGAGTTTTAATGTCATTTTCAGACCAAAACATTGATATAGTCAACTTTACATTTTAAAATATTTTACCTTATGACCTCATCAAAATTGTTAGTAATTCAACAATTCAAAGAGTGAAGATTAGTTAGGTTTATTTAACATATTTATGAGGTAATTGTACAAATATTTCAGTGTAAATAATTTGGTTAGCTCTTCACAATATGGTTTTATTTATAATAGGTCTACAGTGCAAGCCGTAGAAAAACTTGTAAATGAAGTACTACATGCTTTCGAACAAAAATACATTCTTTGTGCCGCATCACATTTTTTTTTTAAATACGAGCGTATGGCATAAGAAATAAAGAACTTGACCTATTTAAATCCTATTTGGAAGGTAGGAAGCAGATGGTGCTACTGGTGACCACAAATTTGAACTCAAAGAAGTAAAGATTGGAGTGCAATAGGGCTCAATTTTGGGTCATCATTTATTTACAATTTTTATTAATGATTTGCCGACATAAGTTATATACAAAATAACACCATAATGCCTAGGCGTAACCAGGCCGACCATATGGGGGGGTTATAATATCAGCGGGCCCCCCAGGACCCCCCAGGGAAAGGGGGGTCCGGGGGCCCTCCCCCGGAAAATTTTAAAAATTAAGATGCAAAATAACGAGTTTTAAGCTTTCGGGGGTCCACCCCCGAAAATTTTAAAAATTAAGACGCAAAATAACGAGTTTTAAGCTTCCCACGCTTTATACTTGTATTAAGTAATTTATGGGCAGACTTAAAAAAATTATACAATTTTTTTTTAATCAACGGGGGGGGGGGGGGGGTTTCAAACGGGGGTTTCAATTTTCAAAAAAATTTTAAAAATTAAGACGCAAAATAACGAGTTTTAAGCTTCCCACGCTTTATACTTGTATTAAGTAATTTATGGGCAGACTTAAAAAAATTATACAATTTTTTTTTAATCAACGGGGGGGGGGTTTCAAACCCCCAAACCCCCCCCCCGGTACGCCTATGCCATAATGTGTGCAGATGACACGACTATGTAAATAACACTGACCTTGATCTACAAGAGCACACACGACAGTCACGGACTTATTTAAAAAAGCTGACTTCTGGTTGAAAATTAACAAATTAAAAGTGAACGAAGACAAAACTGAAAATATTGTATTACGCCTTAGAACTAATACAGGTCTACCTGAAAATAAAACTGTAAAACTTCTAGGACTTTTCTTAGATAATAAGCTTCTTGGGACCAACAAATAACAAATGTTACTGCTAAGCTCTCAAGTGTTATTTTTCTACTCCGAAAGCTTAAAGCCTCAGTTACGCTCTTACAAGATATGTTAAAACAGCTTATTTTGCATTTTTCATCCACATATTCTATATGGCATCTGGTTATGGGGCATAGCTCAGGGTCAGTAAAGGTGTTCTTATATCAGAAGAAAACCATCAGAATTTTAGCAGGAGTACAACATCGAGATAGTTGTGTAGATCTAAGGTATTTCGTCAATTAAAATAATCACAGTTCCTAGCCATATAGCCTATATTAATTTAGTACACGAGAAAGAAAACCTTCAACAATTCTCACAACGTTTTGATATACATGAACACACAATTAGAAACTATTTGAAATTAGATTTGCCGTCATTCAGATTAAATAAACGCATAAACTGACGTAACATAATATATTGCTTAATTTTACTTTCAGTTTTAAGGGTTTCTGACGAAGTCTATTACACGAAATACCTAATGATAAATAATAAATCTTGAATCTTTAACCTTGAATTGTACGATAAAAATTTGATAAAAATATATAAATTCTGATATCCCTTATACGCTTAAATAAATATATCTTCTATTATAATATTCATTGGGTCATGTCACCAAGCAGTATATTGCAGAGCAGGCCGAGTTGCAGGGCGCTAGGGATTGTTCCTGTTCCTCCCTCTAACAAAAAGGAATATAATATAGGCTATCATATAGTTAACCAAATTAAACATGGCGTTATTTTAATTGCCAGTTCTGCCAGTTCTCACTTAACAAGGCTTCTTTTAAAGACTTCATTTTTTGTTTCTATTTGCAAATTGCTGAGCTCCTTTCTGATAATCACTTTCGGAACATTATAATCTAATAGAGCGGGAAAGCAAAAGGAAAGGCAAGAAAGTCCTTGCTGTAAGATTTAATAGGTTTATATTACGATGCTTATACATGGAGAGGCTCCTGGCAGAAAAGAGACAAAACAAATCTGATTACTGACGAGCCTATACGAATTATTAAAGAAGGGAGGGCTCCAAGTACAAGGAGAACTTTAAAGTTTAAATGCGCAGTTTAAAGAGACAAGAGAGATCACAAAGATGGAAAAGAGAGGGCGAAGCCTGAAGCTATTTTTGGTCACCGAACTTTTCGAAAAGTGATCTGTACAACTAAACCAGAATTTACAAACAATCCCTAATTGAAACTTAATCATGAACTCCTATTAATATTTTATGTAGCAAGACTAAAACATAATTACATTAAAACTAAGGTTGAATTAAGTTCTTTAATACGCACCTTATAATATTTATTTTAATTGTAGTTATAGGTCATATACATGAATAAGAAAAATGAGTTATCTGTTTTGTATTTAACGTGAAAAAATAAGATTTTGTTTTTTGCAGCAAGGTAGAAATCTAGCATTATCTCATACCATCAAGATTTATACCGACAGCACCTCTTTAACATCGTTCAGTAAGCTAGGTTACCTAATTTGTTGGCCGTTTACAGCTAAGAAAATTATACCGTATGGTACCAATGGTAAGCGTAAATAAGCGATCAGGTATTGGAGTACACAACATTCGTATCGGTGGATACTGAAACTATATCCGGCAACATCTTACGTAACCTACTGGGGTAGTGTGCATTGAATTAGTGTAACCGATAGTCATGTTGCGGGTATTAAGGGGGTAGGTAAGCTTAAAGTACTGAAAAAATCAATATTTTTTCAAATCGTATACACGACTCATATAAAATTAGTATATTAATAGGCCTACTCGGAAAACCCGAACTTATACAAACATATTAACATAATTTTCAAATTTAATATGCACTTAAATTTAAATTAATCATGCAAAATGGTAGCTACTTGATATGTTAAAAATTAGCATTTCCCTCTCGTCCCAAACTATTTTTAACTTTTTTTTTTTTCAATATTAAAGCTTACAAAATGACCACCGTCTTTTCTTTATGTTTAAATTTATGCAACAGATTTTCAAGATGTTGTAAGCCCCAAATTATTTCACTGGAAGCAAAATATTTAAGGGATTTGGTCTTTTATGTATGTGGCACCTTGCATAAAAGTTTCATTAAAAAAATCAGTAGTTTTTTAAGTATCATGTGTGATATTTTTAAAAATATGTAGTTTGCAGAAAAAGTACGTTAATCTTGTTTATTAAATTAAGCAGGTAGGCTAGTTGATAGCTGCTTAAAAAGAATCTGTACCAAAACGAAGCTAAAAATGTTCTACATATAAAAAAAAGTATTTAGAAATCATCTTTTACAAGGTGGTAGGCCTAAGCTGTAGGCCTTAAGTGTAAATTCCATGTTCTATAAATAATATTATCTTACATAGTCAAGCTTGGTGGATGTTTTATAATGTAATTAAGCACTGTGATGGTTGATATGTGTGATATTTCTCTGATCCCGTACAGCGAAAACTTACTTCACAACAATTGTTGAACATTACATTTTATTCGCCAAATCCCTATAATATAAAGCCACATGGCTGACTCACTCACTCACTCACTCACTGACATTAATGTTTTCCCACTTTCAGATGAGCTAGAAACTTGAAATTTGGTACACATATAGCTTTTAGGCTGTAAACCACATGAAAATTCCAAAAGGTTTATTTTATTTTAATTTTTATCCCTAAAAACCCCCGAAAGTCCACCGCTGTCGCTCAGGGCATGCGTCCAATCCTCTCACGCTGCGGGCCCGGGTTCGATTCCTGGTCGGGACAAGTTAGCTAGGTGAGGTTTTTTCCGGGGCTTTCCCTCACCTATGAGACAAATGTCAGGTAACTTTAGGCCCTTGTGGTCCCCAGATATCATCTGGCCGTCATTATCATCTTCATCCTCATCCTCGCCTTGTTCTGAGTGAGTGTGTGTGTGAATGGTGTGTATCGTCCTATGTGTTCGTGTTGTCTCGGAGGTGGCCCCGGCATTGGGCTGATCACTCATCCGGGGAGGCCCTCCATGTCCTTGTCTGGTCAAAAAAGTATGTATGTGATCCAAAGGTAATTCCTCTCCCGACAGGTCGCGGCCCTGTAAGGCCCGGGCGGCTTGGGTCGCTTAAATCCTAAAAGGGAGAGGTAAAACTACGAAAAAGAAAGAAAGAAAGAAAGAAAGAAAAGAAAACCCCCGAAAAAGGGCTCGGTTTCCATGGCAACGGTATTATCAAACAGTGTTCACATAGGGCTCTGAAAGTTTAGAAATAATTATTTCTGTAAACCTATCGGGGTGGTCGAGAATGTACGGTAACTCTCGGACTCGCATTCTTGGAGGTCCCAGGTTCATAATTAATTAAATCCAATTACGGTAACATTTTTGTCTAGAAACAACAAAATTTTCTTCTATCTGTTAATTTTTCAGGTTTATTGTGGCAAAAAGGTAATAGCCAATACAGCAGACAAAATAAGCGCACTCTATCTCCCATAGATCTTTTAAAAAACCTTTCCCGAGAACCTCAGGGGGGTTTGGGGGTGGAGCCCCCAATGAGCGAAGAAAGTATTTACATAAATGCAATTCGTGAATTTGAAAAGCATGCAATGCTCGTGTATCGTTACGTTAGTAGCTCTCAATCTTCTTTATTTTTTGGCTGACGATAAGTTACTGAATCCCACAATATCGTAACATACTTATTTTATGAAAGGTTTACCCAATATAAATAGTCATTTTAATAGTATATCGAACCCGGTTTATGTATAAATCCCATTAAATTGATTCTGAGGTTTAAGTAAAGACCACTACAGTGTTTTGCAGATGACAAGCCCTTTCTTCCTTCTCCTGCTTAGATACGCGGTCCAATCAGAGACGGCGAGACGGAGGGAAGACTCTTACTGCAAGCGGCAGTGATTGGCGGTGAAGGAAAAGGCTTCTCATATGAAAAATACTCATATAAAAATATACACCATTCGTCTAAATAAAGCGGGATGTCGGACGACATTAGGGAAAGACAAAGAGTTGCAAACCTGACCTATCCTTACTGGATATCCCATAAAAGTTCTGATATTAATTATTGTGTAACTCACTTATAAAAATTAATGTGACGTCTGTGCCTATTACGTAGAGTTTGTCATTAGTGGAAAGATCAACATGCAGATCATTTTCTGGATGTACGAATTCATTTCTCTGTTTAGATTTCACTATTTTCGTTGCAGAAAATGCTGATTCTCACGGGTTTGACATTGGAAACGGTAGCGGCACTTTTGTGGTGTTCGTTGTGATTTTAAAATATCGGCATAGTATAAAAATCCAAAAGGACTGTAAAATTTACCTCACTAAAGGCTCCGCGGTAAGAATAAAATGCGTTTTATGCCCTCAGGAAGGAATAATTTAATTATAAAATTTCGCGAGAACCCATGCGACTGCGTCATACACACCAATGTGTCGCGACATCCCGTTTGGGAATAATAATTTACATTATCGATGATAAATTACCGTGACTGATCGAATTTGGTTAGAACTTAAACTTGATTGCTCAGAAATACCTCACAAACTGGTAAAATGCTTATGCAGCATTTATATGCAGGCGAACGTGAAAACTACAGCATCTCAATGTGTCGGGTAATAAAATGAGAGTTTTGAGAAGCACTATACCAGACAAACACTTTTCTACAGGAAGACTATCTTTAATAAGTATATATGCAATCGCTATGCCATCTCCTACTACATTGCTGTTCAGACGAAAGTCTGAGAAAACTGCTCCATTACATAATAAAAGTCGGATGTGGCTCTATGGTCCATAAGTTCACATCCCTAATCTATAGTCACATGTTATAGACCCACCATATAAACCGAGGGATTAGCAGTAAGAGAGAGAGAAAAAAGAGTTTTCAAAAGCAATTTCAACCAACTTCACATAGAACGGCCTTTTCAGGACCTCGTATGGAAGGACAGACCTTTTATGTGCGGATGTGCTTTTTGTAGAGTAACCATTCAACTGGCTCTCTCTACAGAAGTGAAGAGATAGGGATACAGCAGTGGGTACGATATTGAAGTAAAATCTACATTGCTCTCCACTTACTCCACGGTGTTTAATATCGGAATTCGTGATGAAGAATAAAAGAATAAATAATTGGAAGATGGAATTCAATCTCTTGTTGATAAAGGAAATATTATTCCGCGGAAACTTTTCAAATAATTTTACTTCTGAATAATAGTGGCCACAAAATTGTTTACATTTCCTTGTAGTTTATTCATTAAAAGCAAAACATTTGCTTAATAAAGATCCATAAATACAGAATTCACAATAGGAATACTCTTATCAAAACAGAAGCTAAACTTCGCGTCAGTTTTAAGTATTTGCTTTTCTACTCTCGGTTGTTATTCATTCATGTTATTGCTCATCTGCTCCCGGAATAGGGTTATTAATTGTATACATAATTTTATTCTAGCATAATTAAGGTAAGAGAAAAGAAAAAATGAGGAATATAAGTCTAAAATATATATAATTAATTTTTCTTTCGACGAAATTATTTATGTTAAACCGAGTATATTTTAACGTGCATATCTTTCTCTTCTTCAGCAACAATAGAAATAAGTTTGTGCATTATTTTTAAAAACAAGATATTTGATAAATTGTTATTCCATAAAGTACCGTAACTAAATTAATACTTCGAAGCTAAATCCCATCTACCTCCATTTTACTTCATCGGCAGAAATCAGGATGAGGCATGGGACCAACTTGCAATTATTTATGAGTTTACGGCCATATTGATTGGTTTCTTGATGGGAGCAGCTATTTCTTTATCAAGAAGCTCCTCGGCTGTCCTTTCGAGACTTACAATGAGTATACTCAGTTCCAAACACCCCTACCTCAGAAATGTCTAAAGAGGTGCTGGAGATCGTGCCCGGCTTGCTGATCAGTAAGGAACAACAATAATCACTAGACTACACAAGAAGTAATTTCACAAAATAAGGAATAATAAAACATGAACTACAACTATACTCTACCTTGAAATTTCAGTTTTTCAAAGTGAAACCTGATACGGTTACAAATTCAAAATAAGAAAAATTGATCAATTGAATCCTTTCGACTCCGCACACGAAGCATAGCTCCTGTGAAGATGTAATTTATCAAAAAGTAATTTAGTTAGTTTAATTCTCTATAAAGGACAGAGTGTCACACGGTAAACCCATCGCCTCCATAGCCATAGAGTAAGAAACTAAGAAATTACTTCGATGTGAAAGAGCCGGGAATTTGATCCAGATGCTCTTAATTTAGGCTTGGAGTTCTTTAAGGTGTCATGTAGCCTATCTACGACATGGGACCCATGGTCTATAGTCCTTTTGGAGGATTTTCTCTACATCAAAATGAACTTAATACTAGTCATGTGAATCTAGTTCAACTAGTTCTTAGGTAGGCTAGGCCTACTGTAATTTGTTTGTTTAAATTTAGATTAAATTCGGAAATTCAATCAATATGGGATTAACATAGCTTTGGAGGAAAGTTCAAGTGTTGCAAGAAGGTATTCCTAATACATTATTCAGCTAAACTAAAAATCTTTAAAAATAGGAGATACGTCACTTTACATACAATAAAATTACAAACCGAGATCAAGAATGCATACTGAAGTTACCTACCCGTAAACGATTCGTTCAAATGAAATAGGATATGGGAGTAACGAGTAACGTCTAATCTACTATAACATAGGCTCTATTATGGAAATAAATTTCTCCATGGAATAATAATAATAATTATTATCTATGATATTTTTATGTGGTTCACGGAGGATGAAATGGGCTGGAGACGTTGCGCGCATGGGGGAGGAAAGACATATCTCAAAAGTACTGACTGGGAGACCCGAAGGGAGAAGACCACCTGGAAGACCTAGGCGTAGGTGGGAGACAATATTAGCAGATTTAAGGGAAGTAAGATTTGCGATGGATGGTTAAAGTTAGCACAGAAAAGGGTTAAATGACAGGCTCATGTAAGAGCGGTAATGAACTTCCAGAGTCCGTAAAATATATAATATTCCTTTAGCCCGTTTAGGAATTGTCTATTGCCATTAAGTAAGTAAGTAAGTAGGCTTATATACATAATTATACATACATACACACATGTGTGTATCCCTTTTATATGGGTCATTCTCCAGAAAAGGGCAGATTTCAATGTTAGAATTTTTTTTAAAATTATTTTTTATTTGGACCATGTAATTTTTTTTATGTAATATTTCCTTCTGCAGAGTACTACTGAGGTACTTGCCCTACTTACCGAGTGGTATTTTGCATTAAATTAACAAGGTTAGAAAATGGCGCATTCATGGAGGTGAGAAAATAGTAAGAAATAGTAATTATATAGAAGTTATGTGAGAATTAGAATTAATTTACTGTATTAAATGTTATCATGTAAAATAACAATATTTATTACCATACAAATGGATTAACACACAACTTTTTACTTATTTTTATCTATGTTAAAATAGATTATCACCTTAAAATCAAAACATGATATATTGTCATAAACTATTAGGCTATACCAGTATCTTCTTTAAACAAAAATAAAAAATGCAGACAGTTAAATATGTCGTCAATTACAACATTAATTACACCTCCATGGATAGGACTCGAGAGTAACAGTAACGGAGGTGAGGGTAACGGAGGTGAGATTTTTCTCTAATTTGTCAAACAGCTTGGGAATATTTGAGGTTAGAAAATCTCAGTTCTAGAGTTTAACTTTGCATTCCTTATTATTATAATTGATAGCAAAAGTAAATATAAAAACATACAATTTTACCATTGGGTGTAGGTAACGGAGGTAAGGAAGTCCAATTACCAACTCTGCATTTAGCCCTTTTACACAAACAAAACAACACTTAGAAGCACACCAACAGCTTGGCTTTATATAAGTGATAAGAAAACTGTCAAAGGTTGGAGTCCAAGGAAAATAGAATGACTACAGTGCCATATCTGTGGAAATAATTGAACTTTTATTTTGTTTCACGGAGGTGAGGTCTCACCTTGGGACAGGCATGTTTAGTGCAAAAAATTATCTTTACAAAATGATATATTTTCTTTTCAGTTATTAATGACTCATTTTTGAGCTGTTTGTTCTTGTTAGCCTATAACACTAAAATGGAATAAAAATTAAAGCCTGTTGAATTATGAAAGAATGAAAATGACAAGTCAGGCATTGGGACATGACACGGAGGTGAGATCTCACATACTGTGCCCTAAAATGCAGAAAATTGTAACATTTGTTTAAAAAGTGGAATATGGGATCAAATAGACCTTATTTCAATCTAACTTATCATAATAATTCATAATCCATAAATACTTATTTTACACCAGAAAATCAACTGCGACATGAATCTGCCCTTTTCTGGAGAATAACCCATATGTAGATTGAATTATTCCGTTACGCAATATTTCAAGGTGTTTTATTGATTCCCATTATGCATTATCATAATGGCTGTCTCCTTACGGGGGAAATTCCGTTACATAAGTAGCATTTAGCTGGTTAAAGGATCAACTACGATGATGACGATAAGTAGGCCTATATTGATTACAATAGTAAACTTTCATTATTGTTATCTTGGAAAATTGATAACCCAAAACCTACAAAGCGGAAATTAAGTTGAAAAAGTGGACTGACGACTCAATGCAAATTTGATAATTTTGATCAAACTTTAAAACTTGACGACTTGGCATTTGTTTTTAATGGAGTCTAACCCTTCCATCGATGAATGAAGAACAAATGGAAGTGACGCAGTCAATAAGGAAAACAGACGAATTATACGGAAGAGCGAAAACGAGAAGTGGAGAACTGAAGAACACAAGGAAAAGTTACTGCTTTCTTGTAAAAGACGGAGAGGATGAGAGAAGCATTGTATAATCTGTTCGGCGAGTACAAGACTTTGTTTACAGGAGTCTGTGAGAGACTTGAATAGAATGTTACAATCACTCATCACGCTCTTGCCTCTGGCAAACCAATGTGTGTCCAAATTTTGCTCACCTACAAAATTTTGAGAATAACCGAAAAAGAAATGTTCAATTTTAAAATCTGCATTGGCCTAATTGGTCTGGTGGCACTATGGCCCTACAGTCAACACAGTTTCTAGCAGGAATGAGTAACTAGACGCAGTCCTGGGGGTAAAGGCTGCCGGTGCGTAAGGCTGATAACTTTACCACTTTCACGTACAAAATGTCTAAAAATCTGAGTTTTAACTTTCTCGAAATCTGAGGGCCTTGTAGGTAGACTAGTAGGTGCCCGTGGCTTCGCCCACGATAATTAATTAAAAACATTAAAAATTAAGAATATAATAACTAATAAAGCATTATATTTATTAACACTTGCACGCGAATCATTCGTAAACTAAGCCATTAATAATTAATGAAATTCCTGCTTCAGAGTACATTCCACGATTAGAAAGCGCCGCCTGAAAAAACGATCTCAGATTCGATTATGCAGTTCCAAAGCTAACTGTGAACACATAATACGTATTGTTTCTCAACTGTTTGTTGACAGATGAATATGATGTGAATTTTATTTGATCAATTCAGTGTAATTTTCAGAAATTATATAATGTTTCAAGGGAAGGAATGGTTTGTTTGGATTTTTGTTATCAGCGATATTTCAAGAGTTAAACCATCAATAATTTACAGCTGGTGCCCCCGACTTCGCCCGCCATTATTAATATTGACTCCAGGATTTTAAAGAAATTTACACTGGTAGTTTATTAGAACTATTTTTGGTTCAGAGCTATGAAAATTGTAAGTAAAAATCAAACTAGAATATTTGTTCAATGTGTTCATTTCACTTAGGCTTTATATAATAAAGAAACGGTTTTCCTAATTTTGTACTCTTCGTGAAAGTTTACACTGCCAGAGACGAACATCGCCGAGTATATCCGAAGTTTCACGAAGCGGGCGAGCGAGTGAGCACGCTATTTAGGACCGTTGAATTGTATAAGAGTAGATTATTATATACAGTAGATTATTATGATTTCAATCAGATTAGCATGGTAAATTAAAAGTTAACTATGCCGCAATAGCACAATAAAATTAAGATGTGTATTATAATACTCAAATACTGAATACTATAATACCCACAACTTATGTTTTCTGAGGTACCCTACATAGGAGGCCTAATATATTTTTGCTTTACATTAGTACCGTATGTAAAAATATGTCACAACCTCAAATACGATGTGATGTAAAGTCAATTAATATAAAACAAGACTCATTCATTAAAATAAAATATATTTGTCAATGAATTAATAACTATTTATGTATCAAGTACACAAAATAACGCATTAGCCGACGAATCTAGTATAATGGCTGAGGCCTATGGCGAGGATTAAATACCGGATGAGTCCGATAAAGCTTTTGCGAACGAAGAAAATGTAAACAATGGAGAAGGTGTCCGTTTAATTGATGTTTTTCGCAGCATCCCAATTTGGGGAAATCAGAAGATATCAATTACAAAATTTGAATTAAGAAAATATATTCATGCAAAGTAAATGCAGTCATAATAACACCACGTTTAATGAGTAGGGCAGGGGCTTTATGATCTAAAATCACCTTTACAGCAGAATAAAAATGGTATGCATTTATGACCTAAAAATTAAAATAATATGCCTTATGATATATTTTTCTTCATTTTTAAATAACTTACTTGGTTTTGTAAACGAATAAAGTGAAAACCACAAAAGGTAAAATTTAAGAAATTTCAAGACACATAAATCTGATTCAAAATACAGAATGCTGGGGAGTTTTCACTAAGTTCTTTAACAGTACATATTTTATCAAGCCTAAGTTACAATATACAATTAATAGCACGTACAAATATTTAAATTAAACTGACTGCCTATTATCAACTAACAAAGATTTTGTACATAGAAAAGATTTATATTTGTACTGATGCAATGAGAACAAATTTAAACTAAACATTATCACTTGAATCTAGCTCTGGATTATCATAGGTAATCCCATGAGAGTTGACATGTTTATTGATAGATTCGCGACCTAAGCCAGACATAACATTTCGGTGTATAGTTTCGACTCCCGAGTTAAAAATTTGCTCATATAAAAATAAATTTTTATCATCAACATTTAAAATTCATCCTGTTTCTTCCAGTATTTTCGAAGTTGTTCTCATGGCGTTACTGCACTCGGAGCATATAGAATGAATTCATAATATGAATTCCATTAACATTCTAGCAGGAGGCAGAAATTGCATTTGCGAAGTGCCATGCAGACTACAAACGTATCTGGACGTTAATATATTACTCATTTAGCACGTTTATTTCAACGTTATTTAAATATGAAATGTGCACGTGAAGATTTAAAGTAAAAATTTCATCTGAATATAAGACAGGTAAAAGAGAAAAGAGCTTTCATTCAATCTCACACAAATCCTTTCATGATGTCGTAAACTGTAATGGCTCGCTGTAAAAATGCTCATTTAACTTGGCCATAGAAAAGACATTTCTGAATCTGTGGTTACGACATTCGCCTGCTTCTCTGGAGAATACACCTTACACTTAATTAAATCTTGAACCCAAGCGACGTGTGAGGTAATGGCCGCTATGCATACAGTCTGGCTTTTACTTCAAATGAAATATCCAGCGCACTTATCTAAACATTAACGTTATTTAACCTTTTGCAGGCAGAGACGTATTTCTCATTGAAAGACATTTTCCATACCTCACTTGTCACTGCATATTCCATAAGGCAATATAAACAATAATATACGAGTGTCATAATAAACATTTTATTCCGCCCCTGAGAATTATTCTATCTTCAGCTTTCTTAGAGTAACCTACCGACGCCAATGACTGCAATTCCATCTTATATGTCATAACCTTTCCCGCGATTCCTTCCATTTTATGGGCTTCAACTTATATCTGGATGTCAGGTTAATCGATCATAGCAATAAAACTCCTTATACGCCTGAGTTCGAATTGTTGAACAGGTTTTTCGGGCATGTAGATTCCCAATATTTTACCTGTCCACTACCGACAACCGTCCTCCCGAAGATGCCGGTCGCATTTACTGGCGAAACTTTAGGACCAGGGTTTAGAAGGTCAGAAAACCTGTAAAACATTTAACTTTAATTTGTTCAATCGTTACAAATAAGGCTTGAACTCTTTAGGTTCTTACGCCTTAAAATGCACCAAACTTTTATCCGTATGTTTAGAAATATATTTTGTCTCAACAGGTGCCGAAGATTCAACTGTGGGTTTGTTTGCAACAGTTCACCTGTCCAACCACTAAGACAGTCGTGATTTAGTTAAAACGGATAGAATCTAATTATAATAATTAAAAATCCGGGTACTAAAGTATGGCTGTTGTAAGAAGGAAACCTTAAGTAAACAAAAACCAGTACATCTGTCTCACTCTAGCACATTACTCGTATGACCTAAGAGTGAGACAGAAATACTGGTTTTTGTTTACTTCAGGTTTCCTTCTTACTCGTCTCGGGTATAGTTATGTCTAGTAGGCCTACTCGGACTTACCACCTCTAGTACCACATATTTCTTAATCAACTAATGGATAAATTATTTAATCTGGTAGATGGATAAAAAAAAACTTGAATTTAAATTAATATTCTTTTCATTTTAATTTATTTGTCATTTTTTTGTGTTTGGGTATTTTTTGCAATAGAAAAGCTCTGGAGGCTAGGGTCACTGGATTTGATCTCCTTATCATATTTTTGTGGATGCACCCAATTTCATGAGGATAACCGAGGAGCTATTTCAAGAGTAAACTGTTATAGAACTAGAAAATAATCATTGACAATCGTAAACGGTTGACTTGTAGGCCTATCTTCCTTTTCCTTTTTACATAGAGAACAAATTATACTTAATTAGTTCATTTGTGGTGAAAACAGGATTAGTTTAATAATGAATAAAATGAGTACCGGTACATAATAACATATAGGTGATATAATATACATTGCAAGGAATACCAAGTTTGCCCAATTTACAACTTGTTTTGTCAGAATATATGTTAAAGTGCACTCGCAGTAATTAGAAGAAATACATCTTAAACATAGCCTATTACTAATACAGTAGATGTATCTACATGATCGCTTTTCTACCATTTAGAAAGGAGGAAAGAAGAACATGGGACTATCTAGAATCCATGGGTCCCCTGAAGTAGTTGCAAATAGAAAGGAGTAGAGTAGTTACTGAGAAAAGTTTAGCTGCCCCATGTTGGTTTTTTTTTGGGGGGGGGCTCTCTACCGCCCCCGGAGCCCTCGACCATAGGCCATACTCCGGTCCCAACAACTGTTCGGCGGTTAGGGGAGAACGGCCTTGGTTGTCACACGGGATGGTTGTCTCACTAGTAAGTAACTGGATACACAGTTGGCAGGAGTGATTGGTTTCAAGTGGGAAAGATGCTCCCTTGACCATTAGCACCTCTTGCAGTTTCCCGCGAAGCAGGTGTTAGTTTTGTGTTCATTGTTGAAGATTTGTGATTTGCTGTGTAGAAAATAAAATTTTTGTTCTGAAGTTTACTTCTACTTCATCGTAAACGGATAAGTTTACAAATATCTTCTATATTACGTTAAACAATACATTTATTTAGGAGTATATTGCTATATTCTTTTTTTGGCTTTTGCTTGGTAGAAAAGCTCGCTAGAGCAATGGAATTCCGAAATGGCGTCAAGGGGTTGGTTGTCACATGTGACTTCCATCCCCGTCCGGATTGGTTGTCTCGTGTGACAACAGACCAAATTAGAAGCCTAACATAAGAGATTGAAGGTGATGCAAGATTTCTATTCTATAATAATGTTTATTCATTTTTCTATCAATTTTAAAGAAACAAAAAGTTCCTTGTTAGACTCAACCCTATGTATCAGTTAAAAGTTTAATCTGTCACATGATACAACACTTTGTTTTTGTCAACAGTTTAATAATATTGATGTTATATTATGGGAATGCTTTCCTGAGTATTAAATACCACACAGTTGAACTTAAAACGTTTTTATTCCAGTTATTTTTTTGCAATGTGACAACCAACCCCAATGACTGTGACAACCAACCCTGAGCTGGGGTTGGTAGTCACATTTCACTTTTTTTTTTAAAGATGATATTTAAATACTTTGTTTCATTGTTTGTTTTGAACTTTGTTTTACAATATGCCAAAGAGTTGAAAAGACAGATTTGATAATTAGTTAAATAAAAAAAAACCGATGGGGATAATTAAAAAATGCAATTTATTGAAAAGTGTGACAACCAAGCCCGGTCTCCCCTATGTTCTATTTTTCGCTCTTGTGTACCGTACTTTAAGCTTGTGAGCAATGTGATGCTAATTGTATTCCATATGCAAACTGCTGCCTATATATAAGTTAATGATAGTCTAGTAAATGACTACAAAAGACTCATTAATGTTAGATCAGCGCCACGTCGATTTAATGTAATTATTATCGGTACCGTTCATATATTATAATTTTCTACCCAGTTTTCGTCACTTGTTTGCTTGTTTCTTATTTTAATTTAGTTTTACTAGATTAAGTTGTAAGTTACTATGAATAGCTAGCTAATACTAGCTCAACATTGTGAGTGCTTTTAGAGCTCTCTTTCTCTGAAAACAGGATGACTTTGTACCAGTATAAAGTGTACCCTAAACAGGCCGTGGAGGCCTTAAAGTTTCCAGGAGCTTAAGGATCCCAGATTTTAGAAATTCGACACCTGAAGGAGGTAAGGTTATCGGCCTTACGGACCGGCCTCGTTAACCCCCAGGAAAGCTCCTTGTACTCATTCCTGTTAGAGGCTGAGTCGACCCCCAGAGCCATAGTGCCACCAGAGGGATGAGGCCAATTGAAAAACCCCAACTATTTCATCGGGATCGAACCCGCGACTTCCGGTTTGTAGCGCAGTGCCTCAACCATTATGCCACGGCGTACCCCGTAAAATATAATAGGATTATTTGTAATGAGACATATTACAGTAAGCCTAATATAGTATACGATGTAAAACTAATTTAATGGCGAAAAGGAGGTGTTTACGTATTTACTTTTATCTTGCACGGTAGTAGGCCTATATTGTTTCCCAGCCTTTGAAAAGTGTAATTTACAGTTGATTATGACGTAAATATGAATTAGCTTTACAGGAATCACAATCCAGTATATAATTATTTGAAGTTTTTAATTTAACCAAAGCAAGTGCAAGAAAATAAAGATACTGTACAAGAATAAATTTAAATGGAATTTATTACTTCAATATATTTATACACTATATATTTCTACCCTATATTTAGGCCTATGCATATAGAAAAACGCTTTTTACACCTTAAGGAAGAATTTCATTAATCTGCTGTTTCTGAATCTCACCCTTTCCCCTAGTCCTAGTCCATCTATCTTCTCTAAACAGCGCTGTGTTCGGGGCTTATGGTGTGAAGTTACACTTTACTAGAACTTCAGCCAAATCTGCTTTATCCCTACTAATGACATGTTGTATTAGTTTAATCTCATTGCTATTATTACAGTAGTTACAAAGGTCGCCTTAGCAGTGCTTCCAGCTCGTAAGTATTGTACTCTACTTTCTCCATAAGGGTATAAGAGGACGGGTAATAAAACAAAGAAAAATAAACAATTTAGAGATTACTAGGTTATACTAATTAATGTAGACTGTAAATTAACACGCAAATGTAACACGCGTTCTTTCAAATTCAATGTATCCTATGCACTAATATTTGTCTTAAAATTATAACATTTCACATTACGTGGACATTAGGATACCAGAGAATAGTAAAAGACAATCCATTCCAGGAAGATCTCTTGAAATTTTACTGAATGAGTCAGAATGAAATATAATATTAATAGAGATTTTATGCAGTATTCTCAGTTTTCCTATTAATAAACTAAACTAAACTCCGTAGCGCTACATCCCTATAGAGTCTAAGCCCACCATCCGACAGCTGCGTCATCTACCATAGACAGATGGCAGGATTGGGTGGGGGGCATGTGGTCAGCAAGCTGTCACCCAGGGCCGTTAATGATAGTTTCTGTGACTAGAGCCGCTACTTCTTAATCAAATAACTCCTCGGTTTGTTTCACGAGACTGAATGCAATCCTTTCCAGACCTCCCAACCTCAGATAATTCCGAGGAAGTACCGGGGATCGAACTCGAGCCTGCTGATCCATAGTCAGTGTCACTAACTACGAGACGGTCAGCTTTCCTATTACCGGTATCCTCCGTAATCATGAAATACATTTTATATATTACAGTTATTTGAAAAAATCTTTAATAATAATAAAATATGGTAATAAAATATTACCGATATTAATATTAATAAAATATAATAATATTATTAATATTATTAATATTATTGTTATTATTACTAGTAGTAGTATTAGGCCCAGTAGTAATAATAGTAGTATTATCATTATTATATTAAATTTCCTACACGAATTGTACAATATGCAAAATATTACAATGTATGGTATATTTCGAATTGTAATATTATACTAAGATCTAAAACTTTTATTTGGGTAGAAGAAAGTTATGACGTATTACCATAATATTTTTTTATCTTATTGATTGCATAGCATTCATAATATAATTTGATCTTGGATTGTTTACTAAAGAAAAAATCGAAATACAATTAGCTATTTGGATAACTTTGACAGCTTTAGAAACAGTCCCTCCAAATCTGCTTCTATCTAGGTCTAAACACGCCCCGAGTGTTTTCATGTAATCATATTTCCCTTCACTGCTTACAGTGCATTTAATGTTATGAATTTTGTTTTAAAAAGCATGTACCTATTTCGCGCTGAGCGCTCGGGTACTGCACTAACACAATAAAGTATGTGATAGGCATTCATGAAACAGCTTTTTTTATGCCGTCGGGGAGAGAGTATGCATTTAATATATACGAGCACAGGACTCGTGTGGTTGAACTCATTGCACTCATTTTGTGTAATTTTGTTTTAAACTGATGGGTGCAGTAGCAGTATGAGGTCTTTTCTGGCACGTATTCCTGCTCCTCTCTCCCTCCCAACCGGTACCAGTTGTGTCAAACATATTATTATAACCTTTCTGTTATATGAATGCATTCATTTTAATTTACAAGGTACAATCTCTACAGTTACACACACACGCTGTGGCAGAATATGTGTTGGGAGTAGTGTCTCCGATTTATTAATTTAATTTTGATTTATCATGCGGGAATTGCATTTCTCTGCGGACCCATAGGTCATCTAGATCATTGCAGATGATCAAGTTAGTCCTGTAGTTTCTACATCTAGAGATGATATCTAATATTGATAAATTTCATATTTGCCACAGAGGGAGGATTATTTTGAACAGTATACCCTCTAATACCCTCTGATATTAAAATAAACATACAACACACTGTGACATTGATATTTATGTATAGAACACTAAAAATATACGTACAGCTTAAAAATTAATCACAAATTATACAGGTCTATGTTGTAAAAATACTAAAATGTGTATAAAATGGATTTCCCTATTGTCCCAACAATAAGAAAATCCATTTTATTCACATTTTAGTATACACAAATTATACATGGATTTCTCTATTGTCCCGACTATAGGGAAATCCATTTTATAGACATTTTTGTTTTTTTACAACTTAGACCTGTATAATTTGTGATTAATTTTTAATCTATACATATATTTTTAATGATCTTTTTAGTGTTCTATGCATAAATATTAATGTCACAGTGTGTTGTATGTTTATTTTAATATCAGAGGGTATAAGGAGGTAAATCCTGTTCAAAATGATCTCTAATACGTAGCACATAATTTACACAATATTGTGTCTCAAATTTTGGCTTGTTTTATACTTACAGAACAAATAATGGCATTTTTGGGAAAGAAAGGTAATTATAAGCCAGTCATCGTCCATAGAGACTCAGTCTTGCCTGGTGCCTCATTATACATCGGAATGTGAAATAAGAAAGGTGTATTGCCCATGTTTATGGTGAAGGAAATTTATGTGAGTGCATTAAATCAGATTTAATTTGGGTCGTGAATCCTCCGGGGATGCGATACGAAGCGTGACGACTTTGCTTTCATTTCTTGCAACCAATTTAGATTTTAAAAAATACTATTGACTACCGGTGTATGATTTTCTGTTATATAATTTGTTATTTAGTGATGATAATTTTGGGGTTATTTTATTGAAGCTATTATACAATCTCGGCTCAAAATTAGAGCTAAAGTCATGTTAGTCCTATTGCAAACAGGGGTTCGCGTATTCGGATGTTTTATTACATAATTGTCGCTAGAAGGTTGTAAATTGCAATACATTTTAATATTACCCCCCTCTACAGAAAATAAATCCATTAATGATATATATTCTGTTTCCGTTGTATAAAATAAAAATCCTAATTCGTGATCACTGATCATACATTGAATTTAAATTCTACTCATAATTTTAATTGTTTATTTTTATATACTAGTTTGTTGGTATGTAGATTTTTTAAATTTTATGAAATCAGTGGGCTACACAAATTAAAGTTGGCAGCACATGTTGGCCTGAGAGAATAGGTGAAAGAGAAAACCTACGATCCGAATTACCTTGACTACATTCACTTCCAACGATTTATAAACATAGCAATACATGCACGTATTTTATTTTATCGATTTAAAAAATTACACATCTAGGCCTATAAGATAATATAAATTAAAAACACAGTAGCACACTTCATGTTCACACTGTAAAGAACGTCCTGTTAAGATTCAGGTACGCACATACGGTTCCTAGCAGAAGAAATTCCTGAAAATTATGACAGTTGGAAAATCAAGGTAAATGTCTTCATTCCCAGAAGTATCGTATAGAAGTATCGTATAGAAGTATCGATAAGGCCATTGTTTCATTAGAAGGATAGGTAAATTTAGAAATCCCAGTGATTTCACCAGTCATTAAATCAACGTAGTTGCCATTTGGTTTTCATTTGTTTCTGGGCAATAGTTATTTCTTATCTTGGTAAGTTATTAGTTAGATCCCATTCACAGTACAGCGATACTGTTATATTCGTAAGGAATGACAAAACCAAGGTCCATTCCCCGGAGGAATTATCCGATATTCGTCTTACCAGTTGAGAGACAGAAACTAGATTATCGGCTCCGATAGGAATCTGAACACCCATTACCAACTACGGGTATGATTCCCTTCGCAAGTTGGACTCGCTCAAGTCAAGGAGACAACCAAATAATCACCGTTAGATATTCATTTTTTCTATTTTAATGATAAAGGTTAGACCTTTACAGTGCCAAGGATCGAACTCCTGTCGTGTCCCTTGATAATTTAATTTTTCTCGATCAATATAAGAGCAAGTAGTGCCCAGAATCAGTGAATTTTCATATGTAGAGCTTATGTTATCCCATATTAGTTGAATAGTTGTAAGTTGATAGTTGTCCCATGTGTAAGACTCTGCAGACCCATGTGCAGAGTCTAAATTGTGTGGTAGGTCCTTACCTTCGGCAACATATTACTTTTAAGTATAATTTATTTTTCTACACCTTATTACAAAATGTATGTCCGGTGATTAATTGTGAGTAATTCACAATTGAAAAAGAGGCACATAATGTGGTGAAGTCACTCGAATAATGCTGTACGCACTGAATTAAATTTTTGCAATTAGCTAGCTGACTCTATGGAGCGTAGATATCCATAGAAACATGTATATTTGGGATGGTGAGGAGTGGTGCTCTTATCTCCCCAGACAATCGGCTAATGGCGCCAGCTGCGTGCACGATCAAACTAATTAAAACTTATTTTGCCTTTTTAATATCGTTAAGCCATTAAACATTCATAAACGTTACCGTTAATTGATTAATGCGTTTAACTAAATGGGAGTAATATAATGTTTAAACGATGCTACATTCATCAGAAGTTATATTTTATGCCTTACAAATCCAGTTACTGGTATTTCTTGTGGACTAGTGGTTAGATCATGTCCACTCTCATAACAGGGAGTAAGTTATGCTACTTCAGGACAGAACTCCTATCTTCACCTGTTACAATTCGTGATAGGTCGGGCATATTGGAGGCCCACTGTGGTGTGGATTCTACCTGTATCAATTGGCCTGCACTTCTGGATAATAATAATAATAATAATAACTTTATTGCACAGACATTAATACAACGTATGGCAATCGTCAATTCAAACAATATCATTCACAATGAGTCATCACAGCCTTAAAATATAAAAATCTTGAATACTATATAAAGGATTTGCCTTCAAAGTAGATACAATAGTGCTTTTAAAGCTTGAATAAGATAGATTTCTGACACTATTGGACAAACTATTGTAGAGATTTAAAGATAAGCTTTCATAACTATTTTGAGTCACACAGTACTTGCATTTATTGATAAATACATTTGATCTATTGCGTGTTAAGTGATCATGAACTGCAGAACATTTTGTGTAATTATTAATGTTATTTTTAACAAAAAGAAGACATCTCAGAACAAATAATGATGGCAAAGTGAGGACACCAAGTTTGACAAAAAGTGATCTACAAGTGTATCTAGGGGCAACCCCACAAATTATTCGAACAGCCCTCTTTTGTAAGATAAAGATTTTCTTGGCATAGGAATGACATCCCCATAACAAGACGCCATAACTTAAGTGGCTATGGATATGAGCATAGTATACCAACAAAAGATAGTTTTGATCTATGCTAGAACAGAGTACTCTTAACATAAATAAACCTTTACTTATTTTATTAGCTGTATAATCAATGTGTGATTTCCATTCTAAGTTTGATTGAAGGTAAAAGCCAAGAAATCTTAACGTAGTTGCTTTTTCAATATATTTTCGATTAAGACTGAATTTCATATCAATTGTTTTATCTTTATTGAGACTTAAAAAGTTGGAATTGCACCATTCAACTATTTTAATAGCCACATTTTCAAGAATATCTTCAGGATTATATTTTTTGGAACATGATATATTAAGTGCTAAATCATCAGCAAATAAGCATGATCGGAGACATGGATCCTGTATACTAGAAGGCAGATCATTGATGTATATTATAAACAGCACAGGCCCCAGAACAGAGCCCTGTGGAACACCGTACTTAACTAATTTGTATGTAGAATTAGTAATATTCAAATAAACAGATTGATGTCTATCACTTAAGTATGAATACAATAAGTTGATACTTGAGTTACTAAAACCATAAAAAGCAAGCTTCTGCATGAATAAATCATGTGATATAGTGTCGAACGCTTTTGTCAAGTAAAAAAAACGGCTAATGACTAGGTCACAATTTTCAAGGCCTTGTACACACCTCTTAGTAAAATCTAAAACAACTTCAACAGTACTGTGTCGCTTTCTAAAACCATATTGACTAGAAGTAAAAAGTGAATTGCCCTCAAAGTAGGTTAAGATTTGTTTATTTAGTAGTATTTCGAATACCTTCGATAAAATAGGCACTATACTAATTGGTCGATAATTACAATATTCAGACTTATCGCCCTTCTTATATACTGGTATAACTTTTACAAGTTTAAAAGTAGATGGAAAAATACCATAATCAATACAATAATTAAAGATGTGAGCTAGAGGTTCACATATAAATGCGCCAGCATATTTTAATATTTTAGAGTTAAGACCATATACATCAAGACAGGAACTATTTCTCAAATTAATAATAACAGAAAAAAACATCTTCAACACTGAAATGCTTAAAACCAAAAGTAGTTTTAGGCTTTATTAAGTTGTTCATAAAAATCATTGGATCAATATTACTCTGTATGTTATTAATGACGTTATCAACTTCATGAATAAAAAAATTATTCATTTTATCAGCATCTAGGTCAGTATTATTTGTCTTATTTTCCTTATTCTTTAAAAGGTCAGATATAATTGACCATGTAGTCTTAGATTTATTTCCAGAATAATTAATTTTACTAGAATAATAGTTAACTTTAGCCGTTTTCAGAGCCTTCCTATATACTTTCTGCAATTCTATGTATTTGTCCTTACATTCGATCATGCAATTACGAAGATATAATTGATAGTAGAAAGTACAATTTTCTTTTAACTTTCGAAGATCATTATTATACCACATATTTCTATGTTTCTTTAGACTTCCTGTACGAGTACGTACAAGAGGAAATGCCTCATTAAGAAGTTCAGAAAATATACCTAGAAAGAAGTTCACTTTATCATTTAATTTATTTAAGCTATATAGAGCTAGCCAATTTATTTTACTCAATAAAAGTGTAAAATACCTAATGCTACATTCATTAAAGTTTCTTTTATAATTATAAATAGGATTATTTGATGAAGATAATTCACCATTGGCGTTTACAGTGAAAAATATTGCGTCATGGTCAGACAGAATAGTAGGAATTACTCTTGCAGAGCATGTTTGATTACTAATATTCGTAATAACATCATTTGTGGTTCCATTTGAATCATCTATTCCTGGACGGGTTACGTCATGAATTACTGGTCTGACACCAAAGCTTTCAAACAAGTTATGAAGGTCATCTATTTCATTGCTTTTAATACTGAAATCAATATTAAAATCGCCAGATAAAATAATCTGTTTATTGAAGTTTGATTTATGTACTTGACTAAAAAGATCATGGAGTAAGGTTAAACATTTTTGAAAACTGTGTGAGCTATTTTCAGGTCTCCTATAAAAACATATACATAAGATATTCAAGGATTTAACCAAAATAGAACAGACTTCAAAGTCATATAAACAGGCCATGGATGACAAGTCAAATGTAACAACTTCTAAAGAATTTCTTACAAAAATTGCTGAACCCCCATGTTGATTACTACTGGGCCTACAATAAGAATCAGACAGCTCATAACCAGGAATATTGAGCATAGATAATTCCGAGGCACATAACCAGTGTTCTGCAATGCACAATATATCAACATTGAGTTCGTGTGTCAGTTGAGAAATATAATCCACCTTGTTTAGCAAGCTTTGTACATTCCAGAATACAATATTAAGTCCACATTTTGTAGTGCACTTGTTTAAAACATTATTAGAGCAAGAACTTACAGAGTTTAGATTACCCCATGTAGGCCTGTTTAACCTACAGGAGTATGCTTTTGGTAATGAAAAAAACGCCTGATACACACGTTCTTGGGCCATTTTTCAGAGTTTAACACCGATTTGATATTTTCTTCATATACAGTTATTTTAAAAGATGCATATATACCAGAATTCTTGGAATCTAACTTTTCACATCTGATTTCCGGATAGTCATTTTTTAAGAAATTAACCATATTTTCAACTGTGGTAGATGGCACAAGTCTGTAGACATGTAGGGAACTCTCTTTAGGCACGCCTTTCAATACAGCCTTACTTAAGCCATTACTTGAGTCATTACAACACTCTACATCAGGCCTGTCCAACCCGCGGCCCTCGGGCCGCATGCGGCCCGCTCTCACAGCTTTGTGGCCCGCGGATACTTCTAATACGACAACTAATAAGGCACAACTTCACTGCAGTTTCCGGGAATTTTTGGATGAGCTGCAAGCCCAATATAGAGATCACGCAAATGTACTCTGGCTGAGTGCAGGTAATGCACTGAGGAATGAGATTCCAGTATTTTAAAAGGACAGTAGGCCTACCAAAGATAGTGAAAATCTAGTTCGACGGGTTGAAGATCCAGACTTTCTAAGGCAGCTTGCTTTCATGACTGACCTGACACAATACTTGAATGAATTGAACCAGAGACTTCAGGGCAAAAATCAAAGTGTTTCAGGGTTAGTGGTCATGTTAATGGTTTTAAAATTCCTGTAATCAACTTTATCAAGAAATTATTTAACACACTTTCCATGTTGTCAAGAGCTGTCAGGAGAAATTGAAGATGGTAATTTTTCTGAGTTTTGTGAAAATATTGAAGTTATTATTCAAGAATTCAATGGAAGATTTTCTGACTTTGAAAATATTAAAGGTAAACTACTGCTTTTTAATGACCCTTTGAATGTGGATATTGAGAATCAGCCATCCATGTATCAACTGGAGCTCTGTGATCTTCGGGCTGATCCTTTCCTTCAAACCAGGTCTGCAAGAGGGCTCAACTTTTTAAGCTACTTCCAGAGGGCAGGTATCCTCAGCTTAGAGATTTTGGTTTGCAGCTTTCCTCAATGTTTGGAAGCACTTATGTATGTGAGAGTGCTTTCTCCAACACGAAATTCATAAAAAATGAATATAGGAGCTGTCTCTCTGATGATTCCTTGTTACACCTACTAAAACTGGCAGTTACTATCATAGAAGTGGACTTCCATACTTTAGTGAAGCAATCTGAAAATCATCAGTGCTCACATTAAGTTCTAATTTCGGCCTACTGGTAATGAATCCTATTTCAACAATTTGGTCTGCTGTACTTTACTGTTATATTTATGTGAATTAAACTTTTAGAGTTTGGCCCTCAGCATCAATTGTCGAAATATTTTGGCCCTCAGTACTTCTGAAGTTGGACAGGCCTGCTCTACATTATTACCGATAATTACATCACGCTTTGGTCTTCTCCTCGCTACTTCTGACCAAGGAATGTCTTTAGTAGGGTTACTTACTTCTGGCGTATTACTAGTGTCACTGACTCCAGGCACAATAACATGAGTATTTTGCCTCACTGGTTTATCCAATTTATGTTTACCATTATCCGTAGTAATACAATTATTTGACTGACGCACCCCTGTATTACAAGGAATGTCACTTTTCACTGGTTCACCTTCAGAATGTAGAAATTTAATAGCTTCATCGTCAACCACACCATTGCTGTCATACACATGTTTACTGGTTTTGTTAGAATTTGGTAGTAACAAGTCTATGATTAGTTCTTGATCTTTCAGTCGTCTTTCCATCTGTTGATTTAGTTTATTCACTAGTTCAACCTCACGTTGTAATGATGGTATGGAATGTGCTGGCGTGTACGACTTACAGTTATTACAGTTTGTAGCACTAACATTAGATTCACTAAATAACTTATTAAAATAATTACTTGTTATGGCACTTACATCTATTGTAATATTTCTTGTTACTAATATTTCCACAATTGCCTTCTTACTTAACTTATTTAGTTCGTTAGTCAGGAGCTCACTTTCCGACTGTTCATCACCATGCGCCATCTTGATATCTTAATGTTTCGTGCAGCCGGTGTTTAATCCTACTAGACTTCAGGGGCACTTTATTTTCATTCTGTGCATAAAAATAGGCTCGTAGTTACAATAACCTATATTTTATAGTGTTTATTTTTCAATAATAGAACTAAAATTGTGTGGAAGCACGTCGTGATGAAAATGGTTGAGGCACTGTGCTGTAAACCTGAAAGTCATGGGTTACATTCCGAATGAAGTAATTGAGATTTTTTAAATGGCTTCTCCTTCGGTTGCACCATGGCCATAGGATAAACATAATTTCAAATATAAATAGCCTAGTAGCAGAAATAATCCTTGCGATTATGGCGGCCAAAACATTCCAATCTTACCCCTTCATATGCCGAACACCTAAATATCTGGTAGCCTCCATCTCATGGAACCCTAAGGTCCTCCGCGGCTTGTATAGAAAACACCTAAGTACAGTTCTTATTATAGGGAAGATGGCTACTTTAAAATTATAAGCACGCATGGAATTGGACTAATGAAGATATGACCAAATGGGACATATTGAGGTTATCTTATTACGAAAATTTATTTCATTTTTTTACTACAAATTAATTCTAACATGATCAGGATTTGAATTATGACCGCCTGAATGACATGTACCGATACAAAATTGAATTAAATTGTTCTTATTTTAAAATTTCCTAATCTGTACCACATATCTTGTCCATAAATTATTTGTTAAGATCTTAAAACTCAAAAGTAAGTAACGATAGCATACTGTAGAGTTTTTGAAGTTCACAAACATTGAAATATATAACAGAAATTACCAGATTCTTAGAGCAATAGGGCCTACGTCAAGTTATAACAGTGGTTTCTACAAATATGAAAAGATCCAGTAATAGCTAGAAGAACTATATTCTTCTAATGGTCTAATGGTCTAATTGGAAGTCTAATTGGCAGTCCTTTCATATTACGTTAACTTCTTAGCTTGGTATAGTGTGTATTTCTCGGTGGGCGACAAGGGGCCAACCAGTGTTTTTTGAGGACTGTGACAAACGCCAACAACTTAAAGAAAGGGCCAAAGTAAAATTACAATAGAGACAAATGTGATATTATGATGAGTGTTCTGCCCGAAATACACACACATATATATATATATATATATATATATATATAGACACACATATATATATTCCCATTTGCCTTTAGTTACTTTGTCATTGGCGCTTCAGTAATATTTTCTCCCTAAATTGGCGTTTCTCATCGACAGTAGCATTTCCATTTCTCTCGTTGAGAAAGCATTGCTTTACCTCTATGTTGTTCAATTGTATAGTTGGGTCAAGGATGTATCCCTTAGAAGAATTTTCAGTACACAAGCATGTCAGTTCTCGATGGCTGCTATTTATGACCACCCATTTACCTCCTCTAAGACTATGAAACATTTTTCGTGTAAACAAACCTAAAATGTCATATTAAATTACATATTCAGCTATATTTGTATCACCAAAGCATATACTTGCAATTCCAGATGGCAAACAATATTAAAAATTCACAGATGAATATTAATTTCCAGATAAAAGATTGGAAACTTCATCCATGGCCCACTGTAAAATGCCACTTATTAGATGATTTTATATTTTGTAAATATGGAAACATTGCCTTATTAAACCAAAGAGTGTAACATTTATACGTTTAACAATAATTATTGTGAGAATTATTCCTTAAGTGGACATTCTTAACCGGATTCAAGATATTGACGGTGAAATTAGTGTGATGTATCTTCGAGTAACACCTTGTGTCGAAGAAGGATGTTTCAACTAGACTAGAGGTTTGGAAAAACAAATGAGTACTGTCTGGCCAGACCAAGCCGCTAGCGAGAAACTAAATTAATTGTGCAGTCTTACTACGTTCACCGAGTTCACCGACAGAGATGGAGAACGCGAGAAAGACCGCTATAGTTGCAATAGATTGAGCTTTTTCTAAGTTCTAGATTGAATACTTTAAAAGCTCCCCCTACACAAGGGAACTGACTTTTTTATTCTAGGAAAAGAGAGATAGAGATAGAGAGGAAAAAATAAAAGCCCGTTTTTATTATTATAATTCGTTCGTAAATTGGAATCCTTTGTTTGAGAGTTTCTATACAAAGTGTATGTCATTTATAGAGTCGCGAAGTCCCAGTACCGACTGAATTGTGCAAAGTATTTTGCCATTTCTTTGATTCAGTATGTAAATAAAATGCTACAAAAAGAAAAAAATCCCAACACCTGACAAGTAGTGACATTTATAGCACAGATGGAGTGAGATATAAACTTAAAATGTATTTTATGAACACGCGCTGTAAACCATTCTGTTTGTACAAAAGTGCTTCATACAGTAACTTGGATATTCCAGTCAATAACGACATAGTGTAAGGTATATAGATATATGCATAAAGTAACAATATTGCTACTAAGAATGCTAAAAAGTGTAAGTTGTTTGTATTTCCTTTCTTTTTTATCCTGGTTGAGTGGAAGATAATGTCTTACTGCCTTAACTGTGACAGGTAAAATAAAACTTCGTTGTTATTATATTATTATTATTATTATTAGTACTAATAAAACTTTAACATTCAGATGCAACGCCCAACACAATCCATTCCCATTACAATATCATTTCAACATAACATTACAGCCATAACTGAAAATTCAAAATGCTCTGCTCCCAAATCATAGGCTACTATAATATTAAATGTCTGGAGATTATGAAATGCTTAGAATTGAAAACAAATCATTTGACATTTTTATGAAGTCTTGAATTTCAAGAAAAGATGAAACTCTGTACTCTGTCTCCAGTGAGAGAAAACTTGATTAAGTCCATGAGTAAATTCGTATTGGTCTCAAAAATAAATTTTTGTTCGACCATACTTTAATATGCTTATTACATGTGACGCAACGGTATCAAAAAGATATGTATTTCTAAACAGGTTTTCATTATAACACAGGTGTGGCATCGTTTATTATCGAACACGAAACAAACTTGAAACCTTGAGAGCACCAAATAAAACTGCGTAATAAACAGCCTATATTTAAAATAAAATAAATTCTCTTTGTGTAGATTTTAATATTATACTAAATTGTATTCATTTAGTTTTGTAACAAATCTGTTTGTTTCACGAAAACGGCCAAAAACAAACTTCGACTTGACCGTGCGCCATCAACTGCCATCTCTCACAGAAGACAGCAATACCTATGGTATTAAGAGAGCTTCATTAGTCTTTGTTACATAGTAAATCAACAGCACGCATAGGACTCCTATAAATCGTCCATTAGAAGACTTCTACAAATCACAAGTATGATAGTACGTTAATGGTTTATCTGGAATCGTCTTGTATTCAAGGACTCGTCTTGTATTCAAGGACTCGTCATGATGAAATTGCTCATTATATCGTTAATTATTTTACTTCCACCTTAGCAGTATTTATTATGAGTTGATTATTCGGAATATTTTACCTAAGACTGTGTCCGAAATCTGAAGTATTCAAAATATCCAAAGTATTTTATTAAGCCTTTAAGTATGCGTACATGTACAATTGGCCAAGTCAACAAGAGAATTAAAATAAACACCAGGATCTCAGATAAGCGTCAGGAGAACTTCCTAACAGCTGATTGCGCGCTATCAGCCAATTTCGTTCTTTTATATGATTCTAAAATCTCAAAACTTATACATTTAATTATGATCGAACAAAACCAGTCGTATGCAACTTGCCTATAATGGCAATTAAGATACCGGTACTCGTTTGAAAATTATGAAACGGGCAAAATCTCAGTCATGTCATTATATGCTCGTTGCATAATGTACTTAACTTACACTGAACAATATCGATCGAAACGAGAGATATTTAATTTTGGACAGAACGATATTATTTTACATATTTTAAATTCTTGAATTGAAAGAAAAGAAGAAACTCCTTATTATGTCTCCAGTTATAGAATAATAGATTATGACCATGTAGGGCTAGTGAAATTCTTAAAGGTCTTAGAAAAATATTACTTACAGTGAACAATTCTACAAGAAGAGATATCGATTTTCGGACAGAACGACATAATAAGTATGATAGTATAATATCGGTTACCACTTATTTTATCTTCATAGGTTCCAAACTTTGTTAAGTTCGTTGGTTGAAGTTTGTGACAGGCAGCGTTTCATGGGACCGCTGATGTCTTTCTGTTTTCTAGAAAAGACCCTCCAGGGAAGCACCAACCCTTCCGGTGATAGGATATAGTTACTCTGTTGGTGAAAGGATAAAGTTACATCTACGTTTTATCTTTCAGGGTGGAAAGTAGTAGAAAAAAGAACGTTTCTGGAGGGAATAGAGTTCGGTTACAATATGGGGGTGTGTGGGGGATGTTATGGACATCTGTGTTTAGGATCAATTGAGCAACTCCTTTTTTTACTCTCATGGGCTTGTGGTAAAGTTTATGCTCCTCATATCCGTGCTGGGGATACCGTGAAAGGATAGTCGTATCTTTCTCCCTGCTGGCAACAGTTTACATGGATTATAACTATATTCGCATATTCATTTCATCTCTTCTTCTTTCTCTATCATTCTCTTCTTTGTTTTCTCTCAGTCCTTCTATCTTTCTGTCTCTCTCAGACATACACAGACACTTACTTACTGTGGTTCATCATAAAGGGAAAGGCTCACATACTGTCATTTGAAATTTCCTGAAGTAATACAGTGAAGTTTATGCAAGAGGAGCTTTATTAGGATACTGGGAGTTCCATGGATCGTAAGTGAAACTTTCTCAACACCCCATCTGATATCAAGGACCTATGGTATTAAGAGAGCTTCATTAGTCTTTGTTACATAGTAAATCAACAGCACACATAGGACTCCTATAATTCGTCCATTAGAAGACTTCTAGAATCATAAGTGTGATAGTACATTAATGGTTTATCTGGAATCGTCTTGTATTCAAGGAGTCATCACGATGAAATTGCTCATTATTTCGTTAATTATTTTACTTCCACCTTAGCAGTAGGCTATTTATTATGAGTTGATTATTCGGAATATTTTACCTAAGACTGTGTCCGAAATCTGAAGTATTCAAAATATCCAAAGTATTGTATTAAGCCTTTAAGTACGCGTACTTGTACAATTGTCCAAGTCATCAAGAGAATTAAAATAAATACCAGGAACTCAGATAAGTGTCAGTTCTAAATTAAATAATTCCTCTACCTAATATATCGGATTTAAAGCAAGACAATTTTTTAGTTTTCTTCCAAAACAATTAAAAGATTCATTAATTAATATTTTAAGCAAAGCATTAAAAATCTTAATTCCAAGGTATTCAAAAGTTTAACTGTCTTGGCTAGTCTGTGGATAGGAAGTTCTATTTAATAAGCATTGCGTGTAGCATAAGTAAGTACTGAAGTTCTATTACATGCATCATTAGAGTTCAATTTTAAATAATATAGAAGTGCTTAAACAATATGAAGGTTCACAAAGATATAAAGATTCCTTAAATATCTGCTAAGAATGGGCGGTTAATTCGGCACTACTTAAAGTCCTTACTACTCTCATTAAAGTCCTCAATAGGCCTACATATAATTCATCTTTTGACATGTATGCTTCAACCACTGCATTCATTTGTCTGTAGATTATCAGGTACGCTACTGTTTACAACTCATCAATTAAGCAAGCATTCTCGATTTCTATCTTCTGAGGACTTCATTTCCATGACCTATGTACCTTTCGATCACAATTTCTGACGTCACTTACGATTATTTAGGCAACTAACTAGTTCACTTCAATTGAACATGCAGCTTTTGGATACGATCGTAATATAGGCTTATTAAAAGAACTTTACAGTTGAACTAAAAAAAAACATCGTACAACTCTTCCCCTTTTGGAATTTTTATAAAGATTGTTACAAATTATCAAGGTGATAACAGGGAGCAAATAAATGTAAGCATTAGTCGTTCGATACCACGATATTTTCGATATTCCCTTTTTAAAATTCGGGCGAATTCAGTTGCTGTATAACTAAATATAATTTGCTTCAATATGTCAAATTTAATTACAATAAACTAATTGTTTGGTGAATATTATAGGAGAAAAAATCCTCCGACACTGGGTTCAAGTCCCAGTGTCGGAGGATTTTTTTCTCCTATAATATTCTCATGTAATGACCAACAGAGACTATAATCTGTGGTTCATGAATGCTTATATATCTAATTGTTTGGATGTAAATGTTTTACCTCAATCAATCAGTATAGTACAGTCGTGAGCATCAGATGATGCTGTAGACATAGTCAATATTAGTAAAAATACAAAAGTGAGCTAAAAAATGAATTACTGTAGGTAGATTACCCTTAAAACGTTATGTTTGTAATCGATTTAAAATATACCCCACTTTAATAGAAGGGGTTGTCAGTCAGCCATCGGCGCAAAACACAGTTAAATCTGCTATAACTAACATTATGTGCCTCCCGGGATAAGCATTTGCACATGTCCAAGGCAGCAATGTGGAATCTTTTAGGTAGATTTTCGAAGAAAATTCTACCTATTGCAATGGATACCACTTTATGATTTTCGAAAAATTCTTTCATATCTTTACGTTTCATGCTCCCCTAAGTACGAAACCACCGCCCGTTCAAAAAAAAATTTTGTGATATTTATATATATATATATTTATATATATATATATATTTATATACAGTATATATATATTTATATATATCTTTACACGATAGCGGCCGTAATTTTGAAGATATTTGAACCAAATTTTATTATGTTATTTCTAGGCCCAATAGTTCGGACAAGTTCGTTAATGGGCAAAATTGGCCCAAGGGGGTGGTCGGGGGAGGGGGTTGAAATTTTTAAAAATGTATATCTCGGCCCCTATGAAGTATAGAGGGAAACTTTGTTTGAATAAATTAGAGTACTCCCTATGGAGTTCACAGTGACACCAACGATTCGGGGGTTCGAGTGAGGGTGGGGGTGGAGGTGGGGGTGGGGGATGAAAATTCGAAACTTTTGAAACCACGTCTTGTGGGGTATCGTTGAAAAGCTCTTGATGAGTACTCTACAAATCAATAAATAGTTTCTTGATAGCTCTCATATTACGCAATATTTTAATGTTTGAAAATAATAACACTTAAAAGAATTATTATAATATCATAATTTTGTCTTGTTTAGCGGCTTTGCTAATTTTATTCATTGCTGATCTTGCGCACGGCCTCCCAGAATATTATATCCTATTCTTGTTGTCAAAACAAATGATTGTAGGCTCTTCCTCTTTACCGAATTCAGTTCTTATTACTGCAGGTTTACCATGCCAAGGCTAAAGAAGACTATGCTACTACTAAAGAAGGCTATGCAGCGACAATAAATTAAACCAAAAGCACTTCGAAATCTACCTCCGCCTGTAGGCCTGCCTAAAGGGATTTTTTTTTTACTTTTTGTCAGTCTAACAATAGGTGTGTTGATGTGAAGATTGTGCCTAGTTGGATAATTGTGGATCTGTGATCTGAAGTTCATTGTATTTATATTTTGTTTAACGTACGTTAAACACTGAAATTATACAAATTTATAACTGTCAATACCCTTTCGTTTATGAACAGGGGCCCTCAACTCATAGTCTTTCATACTTCATAAGCAGGGCCCGGATTCTAATGACATGTCATCTTTTTATTGTTGCTTCATAGACATTGCCAACTTGTAGATAAATCATAACCATGGCCTCTAGATTACAGAAATGCATATGTATTAGGTAATTTTTTGTTATTTTATGCTATTTAATTTTTTTAGAGCATTTATTTCAATTTTACGTCATTATTTTGTCATTTTCGTGTCATTTGCTTCCTTATTTAGTCATTTTCATGCATTTACATTGAGTGTATTAACTTTTTGTTGTTGTCGCCAACTGTGCTGTCTCTGAAGTGTTATTTGTTTAATGCGGTAGGGTTTACAAGCTTTTTTCCCATACAGGTAATATTTAAATAAATTACAAGATTACTATAATGAAACATTTTTGTAGGATCTACTTCAAAAAAAAAAATTCTTATTTTTCTTCTCAAATGCTCCAATCAAAAACAAAGAACAAAGTTTTTCGACCTACAACGTTCTTTCTGCATTTACCGTTTTTACAATTATGTACAAATTAGTTTATACTTTTGTGCACAACAATAATTTTTTATAAATAAAATATCAGATTTTAGGTCATTCTTTACAATTATTAAGTCATTTTCTTTCAAATTTGGGGTCATTTTAAAGGTCATTTTTCAAACAATTTTAGGTCATCAGAATCCGGGCCCTGTTCATAAGTGACAAAGAAAGAAGACAGCCCTCAGACAAAACCGGTTTGCGTGGTTTGTTCTGGAATGTTTGAGAACAACGAGGGTATTAAATAAATAAATAAATCTTTATTCAATCTGGCAGAGTTAAGGCCTTAAGGCCTTCTCTTACACTCAACCAGATCCTATGGAAACCATACCGCCTATCATACAAGGGCGTTGACATCCGTGAGTCTGTATTTTCGGGAAAGAGTAAAGGAATTAATAACGCTATATTGTCACAAAATTTCAATTACAAAGAGAAATAACTTCCAGTAATTGAACAAAGAGAAAAATAAACTTCTCGCCAAATAATATTATCCAGTCGTAAAACAAAACAAGATTTCTAAAGTTCTCGTATTCAGACGCAGATATCGAATGTTGTCGTTTCATGGACAATAAAGTAAACAATAAAGGAAGAAGCAACACTTCTAAAAAGAACATTTATATTTTAATCTAGCGCACATTTTACATCATCAGTGTTGTAAAGTCCTTGTCGTGGATATCACAAAAAGGAAGAAGATGGGACAGCTGACTATGTCATTAGGTTTTGATGATCTAATTTCCGAGTTTACGGCCCGGAACGCACAAAGATACGCCGCCCAGTAGGTCGCTGACACCATGTGTATATACACACGTGCCGACACAATTGCCTATGTACTTTTTACTTTTAATGTCTTGCGTCATGCTTCTTAAATTTTATTAATTCGCTGGCTCATACGAGCACCCAGGATGGTGAAATCCATTTAAAATGTAATAACGTTTGTAATCATTTCATCAGATCGTTTCATTTTAACATGTCTACAAATAACAATTTTAAGACGTTCATGAGTTAAATCAGAGTTTAGCAATGATCTTTATGAAATGACTATATTATAATCCTGAGATCTACCTACACCATAGAAGTGGACGATACTCTATGTTCGCCGATGCTTTATCTACGTATTTCGTTGGCATAACATCGTAGGTCCTACCTGGAATTCACACTGGAAGGAAGTCGTATAGATGACAAAGCGGCATATCTCGATTGAATCTGTAGCTTATAATCCTCTCAGTTACGGATCTATTTTGTAGTGTGAATTTCATATGGTTTCATTTTAAAATTTCTACAAATAATAAAATATAAGGTGTTCCTGAGATTGATTATAGAGTACAGCAATGATTGTGATAAAGAGAATATAACTATCTGAGGTTTACATTTTTCCCAGAAGTGAATGTTCATTTAGTTATTGATTTCTTAGCCATTTAGGTGGGATATACCGCAAGTGGAGTTTGGACTGGAAAATAGTCTAATGATTCAACATTTTTTTCGATGCTGATAAGTGTCAGCTGGGTACGTGATTTTTAGAGCTCTTGCATGGTTATCTACTATTATACCTCTCCACCAAAGTAACGAAAATACAAGCGAAAAAAATTTATCAGTGCAACCCAAAATTTCAGAGCAATTAAGCATAATTTTCTTTTATAATTATGCTTTATTTTTTATGATTATGCTTTATTTTTTATAACACATTTCTTTCATACAAATAAACTTCAGTATCTTAAATGAATTCTGTGACATTAAAGTAAATTTGTATTTCCAAAATAACATTAAGTTATAAAGAACACATTACAATAACAGAACAATGCTAAAGAACGAAAAGCTCGTGACCTATGTCACTCTCAGTCTCGGTACCATACAGCTGAGTTTGATTAACTGCAGTTTTCAGGTGAATACTTTGATCGTTTCTTTCATGTGCTCATTCAAGTGGTGTCCTGATAAAGAAAATAATAATATTCTAATATATAATTATTATTATAACAACAATAAGTAAAAATCTAAGTGTTAATTGGATTGAAATTTGATTAAATAACACTTAAAACTTGTTTTTATTTACAGGTAGGTCCACTCTTTTTACATGTGAACTGCTAACTGCAGAAAGGCAACAAGTCCACAAATCCTAATTTTACAGGAAAGACAAAAAACTGTTTTGACATGTTATTTTCAAACTCAGGTTTTTCAAATTTTTTATAGTTATTCAACGGTTAGAATGGGTCTAAAATATCTATACATAATATTGTTATGTATTTGTTTATAAGTGTAGAATAACTTTTTTTAACATGGATATGATCCCTTTTTGCAGTAAATGAGGTTTAAAAATTAAAAAAATGCTAAAATCGTGAAAAATGCTTTATTTATGCAACACTATTGTCATAATACTATTTTGTTGTTTTAATTATTTATTCAGTTGGTTGATCTTCGTGAATGGACACAGTAGTTACAGGCCATGACGTTATTTCATTCCAAAATCGGAGCTTCTCATCCCGAATATAAACCAAAGATTTCTTTATATCCACACTTTTTGAGTGGTTGATGGGTAATACAGCTGAATAGGCTTTATTAGTCGGTAGTTCAAAGTACCTCATAGTGTTTCGTAAGCGAAAAATGTCACTTGTCAATCCAGCAATATGCATACTGCATTCAGTCTCCCCTGGTTCATCACAAGAAACTGACATCTCATGGTGTTGTGAGATTGAAAACTTTATTTTGTTAGGTTTTACTATATTTTCCCATAAGAGTAATTGCTTAAGCATGTTCTCTTGTAAAACTTGGGTCGCCAAGCCCCATAGTCAATGAAATCTTCAAATGACATTTTCTTCACAGTAAACTTTCCAGGAATTTTTGAGGAAGTGTTAATTATCAGATCAATTACTTCATCAATTTCAAAATATCTCTCTACTTTTCTCAATTTTCTCCTTATAATTCCAAAGTCACGGTTATTATGTATAAACGAATGTCTCCTAACAGGAAATACTAAATTTACTTTGTCAAATCTCTTAGTTTCACAAAGAGCCATCATAAGTCTAACAAGGGTGTGGTTCTTGTTTTGACCAGCACAGTTGTCACCAAAAAGGTGCAAAGTTTTAACTTCATCTGAAATGTTGTTTTGTATGCAACACATAAGCATAGAATATACTTCATTTGAACCTTCACCGCCTTCCCCTTCATGATAAATAAAAACAGTCATTTTTCTGGAAGCAATGTAATGAATTCCAAAGACGTTCACTGTGAGTTGCGTCAAATAATAAGTATCTTGTACTTTTATGCACGGTAATGTCAAATTAGCCATGTAATGTACACATAATCCAACTTGTTTAGGGTCTTTTTGCAATCCTCTGTGGTATCTTTTAATTTGTTGTAAAACTTTTTAGCCCTCCTATTGTGCACCATAAGCTCTGCTATTTTGGCTCTTTTCGCATTGCCATTAAGAAAAGGACTTGTTATTTTCAATTTGAGCTCCTCACAGGTCACACATGAGTCTTTTGCAGGTTGAACAGAACTATTGTTTACAGCAGAAGAGGAACAAGTCCCGGACGTGTTGCCTATCTGCAGTAAAAGCAAAATTCAAACTGTTGCCATACCTATAAATATGAAGACAGACGCTCCCTTTCAGCAGTGAACGGTGTGTCTACCCTTTGAGAAATGATTTGTGCTGAAAAGTGAATTTGTGAATTTTGAGGACTAGTTGCCTTTCTGCAATTAGTAGTTCATGTAGATTTTAGCCAAAAAAAAAAAAAAAAACTTGATCAGCTGCACTACTACAAGATACGTAAAGTCTCAGCTACTAAAATCTATAAATCTCTTTTTCTACCAAAATTGGCAACTACTTTTACGAAGAACTCAAAGCCGAATTCAGGGAATTTAAATAATAGCTGCATAAAATAATACGTCATAAGAATTCACATTCATTTTCACTAGTGAAATTTATTTATTTTTTTCGAAAATGTTACCCTATTTTCCTAAGTAGAAACCACAGCTGTTTTCTTTAAAAAAATTAAATGTTTGAAATTTACATCCTCATTCGTTGCCGTATATAACAATGTAATTTACAACTGCATGAGTTACATTTTTAGTATTTTCTGAGATAAAGTACATTTTCATTTTCACGAAGAGTACCGGAAGACATTTCACGGCAGTATTTACGTGTAGAATTAATTTCTTCGAGAATGTGTTAAGAATATTTTATACGTAGAATAGGTAATATATTATAACTTAAAAGTGATTTAACGGATATATGCCAGCTTCATAAGTGAACAAACAAGTAACCTAGGGAACAGGTTTCACAATAACGGGACTTCTTAACGGTTTCATGAGTATAATTATTATATTCGTATTTTTATAAATGTAATAAATGAATAGTAAGCTAAACTAAACCAATCATATCAATCGAAATAACATCTACAATATAATGCGTTAAAATGTTTAGGCTATACTGTAGTAATATTAAAACTCTAGACAACTTTCTATGCTTAAAGTTTGATACACTCTTTTGTAGATTTTGGAACTGTTGTTTAGTAACGTGTTTTATGTGACTTGTAGAATTTAAAAAGTGTATCTAATTAATTCATAAACAATAAATCAATAATGATAGCAAGTGAATTTTTTTACCATGGTATTGTAAATGTGAAATCCACTGGCAAACAATTAAATCCAAGCATGTAGGCTTTACTTAATTCAAATGCTGGAAGTCGTGTTTTATCTGCACATATCGGATGGCATACACAGAATTTTCGCACACCGCCCAGTAGGTCGTAAAAAAAAAGTAAGAAAAGTTTATATAATAATGCATACTTCGATTTATTAAAATAGTGCCCGGGAGACGAGCGAGGAGAGCACTGCTATAATCTATTATTTGCGTGTAAAAGAAAAGTAACTTGGGTAGATTTTGCAGTTCGTGACCATTGTTGATACAGTACTTAGAGGAAGAGAGACATATTTAAGTACCATGAAAGATGAAGGAGAACATATTAATTCAAACGGAGTAAGGTTTTTATTAGGATTTTAAAAATAGGCGACATTAATTTGTGTAATTAAAATTGTTGTAATCGATTTGTAGACTACAATTAATTCGTGTTGCTAGTTAGTTTTGTTTAGTTATTACTCGATAAGGTCGTTTTGTTTGTTACGAGATAATATCTAAACGCCTACAGTTCATACCCTTAGCCTATATAATTCATACAGTAAAAACTGTTAAAGATTAAAATAATATTGAATCTAAAAGGATGTGCGAGGCCATTGAACGATCTATTAAATATTAAATAAAACCTTTAGTTTGATGTTATAAAAGATGCACGTATATCCTTTTTGATGAATTATATAACAGAGAAAAAGGGATTAGACTTCGTTCACAGACATTTACAGATCCGTTCCAATGTAACAAAACGTGTTTCAATTTCATATAAAAGTGCCCTTTCAAGAAATAATGACATAATGTTGAAAACCGAATGTGCAATTTCCAAAGCTACCACCCACAAAAGAGCAACACTAGAAAAGGTACAAAAAAGGAGACTTGTTTCCACACAATGTTTTCATAAAAAATAAAAAAGGATGTGAATTGCTATCCCCTTTCAACTGGCCATGCACCCTTCTGCACTTTTCCACCATCTCCTAACACACTCATTTTTTAATTTTGCAGGCATACGGCACTCCAGTCTGTGTCAATTCTCCGGACCATATCCTCCTCTCTCCTTCCCCTTTCTCTTCTATCCTTTTACCTCTCATCCCCTGTTTTCTGTTTCCTGCAGGCTGGAATTTAACTTCCCAATATGAAATTCTCTAAAATTCTAGAATAGACTATTGAATTTCTAGATTGTACATTCACTACATACGTAGCAAGATCCTTAAAACACTAGCCTATATTTATTCTATGACTGCTTCCAAATGCGTCCATAACATTAATTGACAATATATCCCATTTGAGAACAATGCTTACCGCTGCATCAATTATCATGCAGATGACAGAATTAGTGACATGATTGTGCTTTGATGCTTCTCGCTAAAGCTTTCTTAAAGAATTTTTAAAAATCATAGTAGGGCCTAACTATTTATTTCATTCAAGATTCTCATGTGAACGAGACGGTCCTGCATTTTAACCAATTTTATCATCCATTCCTACTGGATATTTACATTTTCTTCTCCTGCCTATGGAGATATCAATAAAAAATCACTGCAAAACATTTTTCAATCAATGGAAATTTTAACTCTAATTTACCTATAAATGTTTTTTTTAATTTAATTGAAATAAGATACAATGATATTAATGTAAGGGAAACACCACTTAACATTCTCCAAGGAAATCTGAAATGCCTTACTGAAATTTTGTGTTTGCTTAAAAGGAAGTGACAATAGGATTGATTTTATTTAATAAGCTCCATAATTCAATGTCCAATTAAAAAGAAAAAAAAAACTTTGTGTTATTAAAAGCTAATCCTTTTTATAATTTATGATAATTTAATAGATCTAGAGTGATGTTATTTAAATATTATAACAACATTATCGAATGATGTGTACTTGTTTATGGTATATAGCAAACATGCCTAATTTCGCATTACCCCTAATCTCGCAGTATCTTTTTATTTTATTAATTGCAAAAATGGGAATAGTCATGTAAATAGTTCATCTTATTGATCAGAGAGGGAAGCTTCTCCTATATCTTACAGTTTTTTTAATGATTTTGCTTTTTATTTTTGAGTTTTATTGTATTATGCACATGCTTTCAGAACACAATAAAAAAAGATGTGTGAAATTCAACAGCATAATAAAGCACATATTACAATTTGTTTTGGTTCTAATTTCCTTTTGTAGGACTTGCGATTTCCCGTATGAGAAGGAATAACCATCAAAATTTTAATAGGAAGTGGTCAAATAATATATTCACCTCTTTAAAATATTTATTGATTCTACGATCCTTTTGTGCATGACTAAAAACTTTCATTTTTACTAACCCTAGAGGTAAGTGCAACAATGCATATAATAATAATAATAATAATAATAATAATAATAATAATAATTTCTTTTACCTGGCGGAGTTAAGGCCGTAAGAAACCTTAGGAATGGACGAAATCGAACACAGGAAACATTACTTCCTAGAATCCTTAAAAAAAAATTATACAGTGATCGAGTTACAACAGTTAATTATTGTTTAAGCTAGTAAATAATTATCTTCCCCTAGGCTACAGTTTACTGTTAAGATTAAGATGTTCAGTAAACTAGCTTGAATTTTATGCAATTAAATAAGTTTAAATATAGAGGAAGGCTATTTGTCATAATTTAAATAATTAAGCAAAACATACTGAGGGAAAGCGCAGATCTTAGCACTTAGTGTGCCATTAATCATAAAATAAATAATCTAAATGGCGTAAAAAATTCCGAAAATGAGGTTTTTCTCTTAGCTATGAATTAGATTTGCCTTTGCATGAATAGTTATGGAAAATTTTGGTTTTGTAAAAAAATTAATCCGATTTGAAAATGATATGGAAATCGAATAAGCTTATCCATGACATTCTTCATAATTTAATCCTTTGGGTGGATCGACCCTCCCTGTCCGCTCCGCTCAGGGAGTACAGGTGCCTCCGAGTGGAGGTTTCATTACTGAAAATTAATTTTGTTACACTTTTTTCCTGTAGTAGACAAAGGGACAAATGGTAGGCCTAAGCCTATTGTATTGACAACCAGCTAGATGAAACGAAGATATTACTTGGGCGTGAAAAGGCCGGGATTTGGTCCAGAGGTTTTAATTTAGGCTTGGAATTCTTTGACGGGTCCATGACACAGGACCCACGGTTCATAATCCTTCCCTGGGGACTTCGTGTCCTGGATTTTGACGTCCTGAAAAATCCATATTCCGGGACAATGTCATAATCTTTTACTTCTAATTAAAATAATACCAAGTACCTCCATCTTTCACTTACTGTTTCCTATAGAATTTCCATAAAGGCTTTAATTTCCTAAGAATACTTCTGTGAGTACTTGTAATAACTGTAATGCAGTAAGAACCAGACTTCAATTACCATTTTATTGCAGTAAGAATTATTTTCCGAATCTAATTATTTTAAAAGCTTTTCCCTGTTTTCTTTTACGCTATATTCTAGCTTATTTCCTTTGTAATTGCACCAACGAAAGAGATAATGCTTTGTCACTTCTTTAATATTCGTTATAGGCTCTCACAGTCTGAAAGCGATATTGTAGCTTATTTTCGGTAATTAATAATAATAACACAAAGGTGGTTTTAACGAATAATTACTAAACAGAAAACTTCCAAGAGAAAGGAACTTTATATTTTCTGTAATTAATTACTTGTTTGTATTTTAAAAAAATAATTCATTAAATAAATTACATTAATAATACTAATTTTATTACAACTGTAGCTATACATTGTATACATAGACATTGTCAGGAGAAATAAGATTACAGTGACTGCAGTAATCATGTAGGCCCTACGTAAAAATTCTTAAAAGAATAAAATGTCTTCTCATACAAATCCTCTTTCACTTTAAGTTTAAAACACCTGAGATTTTTCAAATTTAAAATACTGGCTGGTAAATTATTTATAACTTGACTAACAATGTAAACTATTGATTAGATATACCTAAGGTTCGATATTTAAGAATATGTTTATCGTCTTTGTTCCTTGTGTTGTGCTCATGTGTTTCTGAATTAAAGATGAACATATCTTTGTTGTTAAAAAAATAAAGCAGCCTTGTATATTAAAAATCCAGGTACTGTTAAAATCTTGTCATTTTTTAAGATAATTCTTAAAGACTACTGGTGCCAAGTCAAAAATAAGTCTTAGGATTTTCTTCTGTGCAACAAACACCCTATTTATGTTCGCTGCCCTGCCCCATATCAGTATATTATAGGAAGTAATACCATGTCAAAGAGAGAAATACACATTAAGAAGACTTTTACTGTCCGTAGAATGTTTTAAAACCCTAAAGGCAAAACAGAGCTTGTTAAGACATCCACAAATATAATCTAATATTGTTATTCCCAATTCAAATCAGAATCAACATAAACACCCAAAAAACTTAGCAGTTTTTGTAACACTGAGATATGTGTTTTTAATATATGACATATACAGGTCTTGGCATCTATTACGGACGTTGTTGCACCGTTTTTTTTCTTCAAAACTTAAATAATAAATATTATTTAAAAAGTTCGTTTAAAAGTTCTTCATAAGTTACAGTTGAGGATTTACTTCCATTTCATACAGTAAACGCTGGGTTTAGCACATCATAGTGGGTAAAACGTGTTCGTTCAGTACCGAAATATTTTAAATAGGCAATATATATATTTTTTAAGATAATACCGAAATGACCATTTAAATTGACATGATAGGTCTGCTCCACTAAGTTATTGGTCCTGGCTGTTGTAATACGCCTTACAGCTTCAGTAGTCATCAACACACAATGCTGGGAACTGCTTCATCCTTGATGAATCCGGATGGCCACCTTCCCTACGATCGTTCGTGAAATGGATCGTGCGAGTAGAGAAAGAAAAAAACAGTCCTAGGCTTAGAAGAAAGAGAAAGAAGAAGTATTTTAAACATTCACGTATAAAGACACAGTTTTTCCTCAACTTGAGTATAAAAGCATCATTTTCTATCAATTTTCGAAGTGTAATAATAATCAGGGCCCGCATACTAATGACATGTCATCTTTTTATTGATGCTGCCTAGACATTGCCAACTTGTGGATAAATCCTATTCATGGCCTCTAGATTATAGAAATGCATATTTATTAGGTAATTTTTTGTCATTTTATGCAATTTTATATTTTTAGGGCATTTATTTCAATTTTACGTCATTATTTTGTCATTTTTGAGTCGTTTGCTTCCTTATTTTGTCATTTTTTATGCATTTACTTTATATAAATTACTAGGTTACTATAACGCAACATTTTTGTAGAATCTACTTTAAAAACAATTTTCTTATTTTTCTTCTTAAATGTTCCAATCAAGAACAAAGTTTTTAGACCTACAATATCCATTCTACGTATACAGTTTTTAGAATTATGTACAAATTAGTCTATACCTTTGTGTGCACAATAATAATTTTTATAAATAAAATATCAGTTTTTAGGTCATTCTTTATAATTATTAAGTCATTTTCTTTTAAAATTTAGGGTCATTTTATAGGTCATTTTTCAAACAGTTTTAGGTCATCAGTACCCGGGCCCTGGTAATAATCATCAGAATTCTTGCCAGGACTCCTGTAATCAGAGGACCGACGTTCCTTGACACAAGGTATAAATTCGGAGAGCACGAATGATGCCGAGAAATATAAATGATTAACCAAAAGTGGTAATCTAGAAACATTATATCATGCTTGAGGTAACGCCTAAAATAATGGAGCAAGAATGAAACAATTAAAAAGTATGAATAATCCATTTTATATTTCCGCAGCACACAGCTCGCAGCAGCAATTAGTTACCAAAAGTTACCAAAAATGGTAATCTGACAACATTATAATTATAATGAATGAGGTATTGCCTAAAATAATGGAGCTAGAACAAAACAATTAAAACGTATGGGTAATTCAATTTATATTTCCGAAAGTTACTTCACAGTTCGCAGGAGCAATTAATTATACATTTTAATTGTAGATTAATGCCTCCAATTCTATAGGTAAGCTTTAGAAACGACACACCTACGTATTTGGCTAATGTTTAAGTTTTATTTTCCTGGTCATAGGCCCTCCTCTTAAACCTCAACCAGGTATTAGTAGTTTTATTAGAGGTAATATAATACATACAGAATATATAAACTAACAACTTAATATTAAAGAGATAAATAATATTAAATTCCTGACAAGCCCATAATATTTCCTGAAAGAATTACAATTATTTAATTTAACAGTAAAATATAAGGCAATAACTATATACAGTAAAGAAATAGCAGAACATTACTTAATATCAACTCTGATCTGAAAAGCTGGAGAAATATGCAGAGACTGATGAAAAGAGAGAACTCAAATAAGTTTTGTAATTAAGCTGGAGAGCCACATTAATTAAGGAAGGAAAGAGAACAAATTAATGTAAGTAATTAAACAATAAAATTGACCAATAAAAAATAATAAAATCTACTCTTATACAATTCAACGGCCCTAAATAGCGTGCTTGCTCGCTCGCCCGCTTCGTGAGACATCGGGTATACTCGGCGATGTTCGTCTCTTGCAGTGTAAACTTTCATGACGCCTACAAAATTAGTAAAACCGTTTCTTTATTTTATAAGGCCTAAGTGAAATGAACACAATGAACAAATATTCTAATTTTATTTTTACTTACAATTTTCATAGCTCTGAACCACAAACATTTTTAATACGCTGTCAGTATAAATTTCTTAAAAATCCAGAAGACAATTAATAATGGCGGGTGAAGCCGCGGGCATCAGGTTTTATATATTGATTGTTTAATCCTCGAAGTATCGTGGACAGTAAAAATCCAAATCAATCACTCCTTCTCTTGAAAAATTATATAATTTCTGAAAATTACACTGAATTGATCAAATAAAATTCACATCACATTCATCTGCCAACAAACAGTTGAGAAACGATACGTATTATCCACCGCCGTCTCGAGAATTACGCACGAGAATTATACAGTTTAGAAGGCAGTGGTTCACAGTTATCTTTGGAACTGCATAATCGAATCTGAGATCGTTTTCCCAGGCGGCGATTTCTAATCGTGGAATGTACTCTAAAGCCGGAATTTTAGCTGTTTCATTAATTATTAATGGTTTAGTTTAAGAATGATTCGCGTGCAAGTGTTAATAAATATAATGCTTTAATAATTATTATACTATTAATTTTTAATTTTTCAATTAATTATCGTGGGCGAAGCCGCGGGCACCTCCTAGTATTCTACAAATACATGAATGAGTGAGTTAATGAACTCAGTATATCGATAGAACACATTATCGAAATCTTAATAGCAAGAGACTAGATCTGTTGGGTATTTCACCAAAGTACTTAAAATGAGGCTCAACATCACTTAATTCCACTCAATACAGTTTTTCCCTCTGTCACTAAATATGTTTCAATTTAGCACACAAAAATATCATGAACCTGCGACGAGATCGAACCCACGACCTTGCGCACAGAAAGCCAGTGCCGTACAGGCAGTGAAATCTAGGCCTTCTATTTCAACTATTTTTATTGCAAATTTTTGGATACTTGGGGGTACTGTATTTCTGGAGAGTTCTACAATTTACTATCGTGAATTGTCCAGGAGGAAATTTGATCACCCCAGTGAAGAAATTAATATCATTGTTCCACTCATAATTCAACATAGTGAAATTTGTTTAAAATCAAGGGAACACACTACTTAATTTTTATTGATATCAATTAAACCTGCTATCATGATCTTCCTTTATAATGTTCACTTCCGGTCAGCGTCTTAAGCTGGTTAAAACATAAAACGTTGCGCAGTTAAACAGGTAAGTTATACAAACAAAGATATTAAAATATAATTTTTGTTCCACGAACCTTTCTAAAGGGGAAAAATCATTAAATTTAACCGTGCTTTACTCGATAAGTAATATCAGTAATGTTCCATATCTTTTCATGATCAACAGAGGAAAGTATAAGGAATAAACATTTTCCTTTGGCGGTGTTTCTATGTAGTTGGTACTTTTTGTGCAAGTTAAATAGAGATAATTACGTGAACCACATGCTCCACGAAGTATGGCAACGTCATAGAAAGTGCCTTTTGTCAAGTAATGTGTTTTGCACGAGTTAGATATAAGTAATTCCCTCCGTATCGGGGATCTGACAAGTGTGCTGTTGCTATTCTGTGGTGACTAATAATCAAATTATCTGAGTATAATTTCTCGGGTTGCTAACAGGTGAGTGATTGGAAGAGCTCCCACTTTCAAAGGAACACGCTTCCTCCATCTTCATTCTCCCTGAAGATGGAGGAAACGTGTTCCTCTGAAACGTCGGAGCTCTTCCAATCACTCACCTGGCTAGCAAACAGAGAATATTTCACTCAGACCAAACGCCAGGAAAACCTCAAGTCATTAATCAAATTATCTACTTACCCTTTTTATTTACTTTAATTTTATTTTATGGATTGTAAGCATAGATCTAAAGTTTCTTTTGGGCGTAAAATCTGCTCACACATACATAGCAAATTATAAATAATATTACAGTAGTTTCAAGATATGTTATTAGTAACTTATAAATAGTGGAAATAAAATATATGGCTTAACATAAAGTTATGAAATAGTAACCATATTATTTGATAAGAGTAGACTAACACACACACACACACACACACACACATATATATATATATATATATACAATATATAAAATATAAGTCGATATAAGGGGAATTTATAAAGGCCCTGGGATCGACTTAAAAAAAAGAAGAAGATAATAAGGGGCTTAATCACAAAATGCAAAGTAAAATTTTATTTTATTTTATACCGCTTTAATCTTCCAGCCAGTTATACCAGGCCATGATTTATAAATGGACAAACTGAGCATTTGCCCAGGGCGGCAAACCTAGAGAGAGCGGCAAATTTTTGAGGGGCTCATTTTTATAATATTAAAAAGGTGTATTATATGACAAAAATGTGGCTTGGTTCTAAAAGGGCCAATGTCATAAAACTTGCTTTTGAGATAACTGACTTTGAATCCTTTATAGAAGTCACTTTTTTTGTGAGAACTTACGACATTAGCCTCTAAGGTTTCTGTATTATGTCTATCAATAGCAACAGACATTGGCACTTTTAGTATACGAAAGATAATGACTAGCCGAGCTCAACAATACATAAATCTCATTTTTGGAAGAAATTGACATTGGCCCTTTTAGTACCAATATTTATTTAATTTATTTATCTCAATACATTTAGGGCGCTGTGATATTAGAACGATCGCGAAACAGCCCTCCAATGCTAACGGACATAACGGCTATTTCCTGATCGTGGGAAGTTCCAGTTCGTTATCTTGGTGGTGCAGGTGCCGTTATGGTTCGGGACGTACGTACGTACTCTTTAACTTCCACGCTCACTAGATTACATACTGAAAATAGTTTTATAGTTTTAAAGGCATTTTGTTGTAAATGAAATCACAATAGCGATCATGCATTTTCGCCAAAGTAGAATCACTCTCATTATAGGAGAGAATTTTTTTTTTTTTAATTTTGCTGTTTAGCCTAGGTAGTGATTGGATTACTTGCAATTATAAAATGTTATTGGAATAATATTGAGGTACGCCGTAGCGTAGTGGTTGAGGCGCTGCGCAACAAACCGGAAGGTCGCGAATTCGATCTCCGATGAGGTCGTTGGAGTTTTTCAATTCGCCTAATCCTTCAGGTGTCACTATGGCCCTGGGTCGACTTAGCCTCTAACAGAGATGAATACCAGGAGCAATCCTGGGAGTTAAGGCGGCCAGTGCGTAAGGCTGACAACCTTACCACCTTCACGTTCCGAATGTCTAAAATCTGGGAGCCTCAACTCCTAGAACCCTCTGGGCCTCCATGCCCTGTTAAGGGAACGCTTTACTTCACTTTTTTATCGGAATACTATTAGTTACCCCATGGGTAAAACCAAAACTTAACACTAAAACAATAGTTTCGGCCGGGGGTGGGTGAGTGGGTGGGGGAAAAAGTAAAAAATGAAAGGAAGGTTTATACAAAGCTTAGCCCAAAGTGCAAAGTACCTGAAATCGGGATCTGAATTATATTACTTTCACCCTTTAGTATAATCGGATTACTTTTTGGTATGGTTACGAGAATAGGAATAGGATGAAGCAGGCGCTGGATTCTGTCCAGAAGTTCTTGTTGTAAAGCAGGTTTTGTAACATTATACTCATGTGATGCAACATGCGATTTCTGATATCTGCCGGTTCTGTTGGCGTGCTGTTCCTCAGCTGACAGACAGAGACCATAAGGCGCTCTCATGCATATTTGTGTCCATACAAAACTGACACAAGCAACTTTAGACAAATGTTACTTGATCTGAAAGTCTTATTTGAAAGTAGTTGAATTGTTGTAGTCAGTATATCGTAATGAATACATTTTCAATAATATCTACCAGGAAAAGACGTACATTGATTCAAGAACCGAATTTGAAATCTTTTGGGTTTGGGTTGGACGTAATTCTAATACAGAAATTCAAGATCTCGCTTATCGACTTGCAATTACATTTTAAATTATTCGGAAGCATTCGTTTTTAATCTACCTTATCTTTAACTACGTTAATGGTATCGAGTATCACAAGTTACCGTACAGTATATTTCATTGTATTTTATAATTCCAGGTAGGAGTGAACTTGCATGTCCTGGGTTTGAATCCGACTGAGGAAACTTTTATCCTAAGCTAAAGTTAACTCGGTTTACTAATCATTGGAGGTGTATTATTCTGAAATACACTTTCTACAGAGCAATCATTACTCAGTTAACTGAATATTTAGACTAGCTCATATTTTATACCCTTACCTAATACACCTTAAAGTACGAAAACTTTGAACATGTATATTTATGTAATGAGAAAATGTACAAAACACTGTAGGGGGGTAGCAGGAATATCATATTATGCCTAACCCATATTTTCTCTGTGCAACCCAAAATTTATCAAAAGATGTCAGAACGATGTACATGTTCACTCAGTCGTTTATGGAAACTCCTTAGAAGGTGGGGCCGGCAGCGGCGGTGCAATGCTGGCCACACTGCCTCCTTCATATCTCGAATGACTAAATTGTAGGGAAACTTACCTCCCAAAACCCTAACTGGTGATGCACTTACCACACTTGTTTTGCAAATTTCTATTACATAATTATCTACTTTCTTGAATTTTCGAGTTGCCTATATTGTTTCTTGCCATATCAGCTGCTAAGTCAAGAATGGATCATTTCTACTCCCTCTGTCCACTGTCATAGTGGTTTGAATAGTAGCCATGGCTCCCTGATAAGAAAGCTATTTTTTCCTTCAGCGTTTGACCGGTTAAAGTGCAAATACATAGAGCCAAATTTTATACTAACACAATTCATAACTGGTGACGGAAAATTTGGGCACTATCTGGAACGATTCAAAATAGGAACCAATATCTGTATTTGCAAAGACACAATTCAGACTGTATCACATCTTATATTTGAATGCTCTGCTTTGGAAGTCCAAAGACAAGAAATTATACTCAATTAGATTAATGCAAAAACAGATTTCAACAACCTTTGACAAATATTTTGCATAAGAAATGCCGCTACAAGAAGTTATGTGACTATTTAATTTTTTTTAAGAAACTTTGATTCAGTATTTAGTATTTGATTGTTAATTAATTTTATTTATATCTCATATATTGTTAATATGTAGGCCTATGTATAGAAATTAAGCAAACTGTATTTGCAGATTCAATAATAATATGCCAATTTAGAGGGTAGTACTATTTTCACTATCCTATCCGTGGAAAATATAGTGCCTAATCTTAAATATACCGTTGGATTTATTTATAGACCAGCCAACCCATCCATTGATAAATGCATTAAAAAGCCATATATGATGTGCTTAATATTTCATTTTTATCCCTGATTTAAATAATTTCTCAGCAAATTTCAATGTGGGATTTCGGTATTTTCCCTATTCGCATGGGTGATGCATGCTGTTTTGATCTTTTCTTACTCTTTACTTAAGAGCATAGGTCTACATGTAGCCTACTTTGAATGGAAATGAATTATCGCTGTCGGCAGACCTGTAATAATTTTGTAACGCATAGCTCTAAATACCATACCACTTTATCACAACTTTCATACTAAAAAGTTAAAATAAGACCTAATATTTGAGTTAACACACGCCATAAGGTGTGCCATATATGTTTATTTTTTTAAAATAAATTAATACCAACATTTTTGACAAAGCCAGAACGTGCATGATCAACTTAAATAAGAAAATTATTGGACAGTGCTATTTAATTATATTAAACAGTTACATGGACAAACAAACCTACACAAAACTATTTAATAATATATATATATTTATTTATTTATGTATGAAATAATCGCAGAAACAGAATTTCCGGCATACCTACGACAATTAATACGTAAACGGTCTTGTTATAAGTAGGCGTAAAAACTTATCAAATAAAAGCACATAAGTAGCCTACTTTTCATTTTTAACTTTTAATCTTGCTTTCACATTATATTTCTTAGTAATAGTTAATTTTTTAGTAATAGTTTAAATCTTAGTAAGTCGCAAACTATTTAACTTTTTTTTGTGTATATTGTATGATCTCTAGAGAACTAGTTCTTAAGCCTTAGGCCTACATAATAATAGTGTAATCATGTTTCTGTGTATTTATAACTTTGTATTGTACTTGTATCATACTTGTTCTATTGTAATATTGTAAAGTTCATTTGTATTAATCCTGGTTGAATGGAAGAGAAGGCCTAATGGCCTTAATTCCACCAGGTAAAATAAACCAATTCTAATTACATAGGGGTTTGAATAAATTTTTAACTACACAGATGGTCTACCCTATATACTATTGCATCTGCCATTTATATTGGGAACATAAAAAAACACGAACAAAGAAAAAGAAAAGTGGAAGCTGAGTTCGTTTTGCAATTCATAGAAGAAAAATAATCATGTAAATGTTTATTTGCTTTTCCATTTGCAGCTCTGCCAAGCTCTGATTTCAATTATTTTTCATTCAATTTCAAACTAGATGGAATCTGTAATCAAATTGCAAGATTCCATGTGGTACATGGCGTGTAAAAATATAAAGTTTTGAATTTCACTATTACAGATAGCGTACCTAGAAAACTAGATATACTGTAGTTGTTTGAACGTCGACATTTTCCATTACTAAAAGCGTTTTTAAAGTTTGCTAAGTTTAGGTCACATAACTTTTAGTTTTGAACCGAGACGTGTTTTTTTTTTATTTTATTTTATTTTTATTTTTTATTCAAACTGTATACCCATACTGTGTATCCATACCCGTTCTCAAAGCGATGAAATCGTTTGAATGGAAATAAGAGTATCGTATTAAATTTTCCCTTCTATTGATGTTACACATCTAAGTTAGACATTTATGAGAACTAAAGCAGTAATGTTTAATGGAAAACTTCGAAAAAACTACATTAAACAACACAACTCTGATATAAATATTGTGACAAAGCCCAGAAAAGCCTAGAAGCTGATAGAAGAAGGACTCGGGCCGAAAGAACTAGAATTAGATAAATCTAGAAAGGGACGGCCCTCTTATTGCTGATTGGAGCCGCGCGCCGGCGGGTGCGGCCTACTCCCTGGCACGGCGGCGCGGTAAGTGACGGTGCGCGCTCGTGGGAGGGGCCGGAGGTGGAGCCACGCGCTAGGGCTGTGACTTCGCCCCGCGCGGACATTCTAGACAATGCGCGGGCGGAGAGCTTTCGAGAGACCGGGTCTGGAATATTCGTCGGCCCTATATATAGGGCCGCGAGCGAGCGGCGAGTCAGTCAGAGACGGCAACGAGGAGTGATGAGTCAGTCAGTCAAGGAGAGTTCAGTACAGTGAAGAGTCAGTACATCAGAGGAGAGGCAGTCCGTGAAGAGCCGGAGGGTCAACGAGGGAACAGTCAGAGAGGCAGTCCGTGAGTAGCGGCGAGCGTCAGCGTCAGAGGGTGAGCTGGACGGAGAGGACTGATCAGCGCGGCCTCAAGTGAGTGTGTCTTGGGAAGCTGAGGAGCCAGTGACCGGAGGGACCCGAGAGCGGAATAGCTAGTCAACGGGGAACTAGTGACCGGAGGGAAGGGTGAACGGAAGAGCTGGTGAGCTGATCTGGGCTGAGGCAGTGCCGTCCCGGGGAACTCTGCGCGACGGGTGGATCGCACAGCGGCAGCGAGGACTGTGGAGTTGACCGGCGCGACGTGGGATGATCTGGATTGGACTGGAAGAGTGCTGTAATTAGGACTGAGCACAGTGAGAGTGAGCTCTGAACAGGACAGTGAACTGGCGAATAGTCTGGAGTTTTCTGGCTGTATTGTCAATTGTTGTAGGAAATAAAGAAACCTCCATCCTTCAATTATAAACTCGGTGTTCTCATTTTGAACCCCGATGAGCCCTTGTTACAATATTTTATATTGTACCCTCTATAGATAAGGGATATTAGTACATCCAGCTGCCACTATAGGAATCGCATCTTAATGTTTTATATACTAGTAGGCTACATCAAATCTTTAACAATTCAAGCTAAAATTAAACTCCATGGCGCTACATCCCTATGAAGGGACAAGGCCTGCCACCCGATCACTGTGTCATCTACCACTGGCAGACGGCAGGAATGGGGTCATGGCTTAATGAACCGCAGCCGCTACTTTTTTATGAAGTAGCTTCTCAGTTTGTGTCACGGGGCTGAGAGTACCCCGTTCCAGACCTTCTTTACGGGTACCGGGTTCGAACCTGGACCTGCGGATACATAGTTAGCAGCACTAACCACCAGACCACACATGCGGTCTTTTTAACAATTAACTTTTTGAGATTTATAAGTGCCTAACACAAGAGTAAATTTTGAAATAAACAAATATGCAACTTATCCACAGAGTTTCTAACATTTTACCCCTTATGAAATATTAATTAACTTCAGCTCCAAAAACGAAAATGACAATAAAACCTGCCGGTTGGCTCTGGATTAGTCGATACGTACAACCCATGATATATTAATACTCAATATATGCTATAGTCGAGTTTTTCATTACATACCCAGGCGGCTTCAAATGAATAAACAATGAAGTCGGTGTTTCTTTATGTTAATTGATCTGACCAATTCGGTCTTGGTTTTCGCTTTCCAAAACACAAGATATGTTGCAGTATTCTCTCATTGTTATCACTCACCTCAGTTCTTCCTTCGCTTTAATCAATTCGCACGTGTTATTGTTTACTGTATAACTAGATTTTGCAACCAAGAGTTTCGATCCACGCGGAGTAGACTCACTATATTATATCCCAAGTAAGAATGATACTGTTCAAAACAAAGAGGCGTGGCTGTCATAGTCCGCACGTGAGAACGCATGTCATCACCCTGATGACCAATGTATTTTATATTAAAATTAATTATGTAGTTTGTTGATATTTGGTGTTTTAAATGTAGGGCTACACTCGTATGTTACAATTCATTATTATTTTACTTTGTAAATTCTTTGGGAGAATTTGATGATATATATCCACATATTTAGTTCCAGGGCTCTTTGATATTGTGTGTATGTACAGGTAGGGGGAAAAGAAAGCGGACCGACTAAAATATCTATGTTGCCGATATGAGCCACTGCGCATGCCTAGCGGCATTCACAGGATAGCAGGGAATGTATTGAAATTGGCTCTACAGCCGATAAATTGCTTGAATTCAGAAATAATTTCACGTAATTTGCATTGCTTGTGAAAACAACGTTTCCGTTACATCTCTCACATATTTTATTTACGTATCACAAGGCTCTGAAATCAGCTTCAAGAGTCGGTCCGCTCCCCCCCCCCCCCACTTGTACATGTATGCCTATGTGTTGGAGATGTAAACTAAAATCATCGCCCACAGTTCTGTGTGTGTCCTGTTTGATCTATGGAAGCATCACGCAGGAGAGGAAGGAACATGTGAGAGCGAAACGGATGACTCAATTGCTAAAAATTGCTTTTAAATTAAAGGATTATAATATAAACTATTAAAACTTCAATTTAAAAAAATTATGACGCGTAACGTATAAAATCACCCCGAAAAAGGTACGAAATCCCTGCTTTAAATAGTTATCTATAATTTGAAACTTTTTGGAAATATTATTACTTCCAATACAACAAGATTAAAAAGCTATGCAAACTCAAGGAATGTCACTACAACTCGGAAAAGTAAAGTAATTGCATCTAGGAAGGAGAAGAACTTTTATACCGTCCTTACCATACAGCAGAATCGACATTTAAGTCAATTCTTAGGTTACGGTTATTGCAAACTTTAAATTTATCTCTATCACGATAAGGGAAGTAATTCAAAATAGAAACTTTTGTTTGAATGCAAACATTGAATGTTTGTAAAGCAGGGAAAGGCATTGCATATGATTCATAAGAAACTGCAGACCATCTCGTCTGCTGAACTGAACTCCAGAAGCTGCGATGACGTCAGCGGCACTATATCCAGACGTCGATACTCAGTACAAGAGTGACGTTAGTCTTACCACTTCATAAATCACAAAATGGTCATCTGCATAATAAGGTAGACTGTACAGCAATAACATCAAAACATTTTATTAAATATAAATTGTTTAAAAAACAAGTACTCGAATTGATTAAAACTTACTTGTTTACTCGCTTTGTTTTCCATTATTCATTCTCAATTGTAATATTTAACATGACGTATTTTGTTTGTATCTATATTATGCTATTGTACCTTACTTGTTCGTATCATTAATCATGTATTTATTTCTTACGAAGAACCTTATTGTTTCTGTTTAAACCTATAATATGTTTCTGAACTCTCTTATAAATTTTGGCGTACAAATTTTCTACCCGTAGGCATACTTGTTCTTTCATAGACCTACTTGGCCTACTTGTTACATAAATTATGTAAAAATTATGTAATATAATTTTAGTATGACTGAACTGACCCCGAGTTATGCTCATGCGGGGTAAACAATATTCCATTTTGTAATTGTAATAATTGTGTTTATATTATTTGTATTTGTATTTGTAATAATTAGTATTTTGTAATCTGTAATTTGTAATAAAATTTGTAATAATAATAATAATAAATAATAATTATAAAAATATATTTACTTAGATCTTTTAAATTACTTGCAATCAATTTTCATTTCGCATATCTTACCAAAAGTTTTGAAATTTGTAAGACAGAATACTAATATACATTAGGCCTATGCAAAGAGCCTATAAGAAAATTTATCAGACAGGAGTATGTTTATGAAAAGCGCTGCGCTTGTTTCATATTTACTTACGAGTGTCTTAATTGCCATTAGAGGCAAGTTACATACAACTGTGGTTCTTCGACGATAGTTAAATTGAAGATGTTTTGAGTTTTTAGAGTACCTTATCGTTCATAAACCATCGACTCCGCTGATCTAGGGAGACGATCAGGGTTGATATGAACTCACGGCAAATAGATCATACAATCTACTTGAAAAATATCAAACCTCCAGTGAAATTATCATATAGGCCTACATAATTATTATTTTTACTTTTTAATCATATAGGCCTAACTGTTATGGCCCTTCGCTATCTAAGTACAAAATTCTGGACCTGCTTCCCAAATTATGCTGTATATTTTTAAATTAGTGGTGGGGGTTTAAATTTTTGATAATACACTCAGTGGCGCCAACTTTTGAAAAACATTGGATGGCTTAAAAACTTTCTTTTTAAATTTTGGGTTTTAGGTAATTACTAAAACGAATTTTTAAAAGTACATAAAACCACACATTAACTCACCATTATGTAGCACGACGTCTGCAAATTCGAAGCATAAAAAATATATTTCTGTGGAAACTGCATGACAAAGTAAGACGTAAAAATTTGTAAGAATTGAGGAACAATTTGAAACGGTCGTAAGTGAATTGGATCAAGAGAAAATCGTTCTATGTATGACAAAAATAGCTGACTTTAGCTTCACAGCGATTCAACAACGAAAATGTTTTTATTACAAGCGGGTAATAATTTTGATAATAAGGCAATTATATGGGTGGGCTTGAGCCCCACGGGCCCATATAAGATGAAGCCAATGAATGCACTACTTTCCTGAACTACAGTCCAATTCTGATAGCTGTAGCAGTTCATGTGAAGCGTAAGCTTAGCGGGGGGAGGGGACAACTCTATAACGGTGAAATACTACTGGCACTGACTTGTTGACCGTGCCTCCCTCTTCTCCGCGACTCACGGCAGACACCTCAGAAACTGCTACAGCAGTTAAAACCGAACTGTACCTAACATCACAATACAAATTACCACATAAAAGTGTAGCACATATGAAATAGAAGAAGAAAGAAAAAAAATACTGACAAATTCAATCCTATTCCCTCATGAAGTATACAAGCGAGACCAATGTTATATGAAATAATCAGATTTTAATTAATAGATCTGTTGTGATGCACTGACATAACTTTATCTACCCTGGACATGGACAATATCATATTGTCATTTCACATATTTGTATAGATATAGAATAAGAGCAGTATTGTAGTGAGTGCATATTCAGTTGTGTCAACTTCACGAAAAGGCAGGGGAGTAAGTGATAGGTAATGACTTAATGAGAATGCTAAGTCAGAAGTTAGTAAATAATTCTATCTCTTGAAAACTTATTTATCGCTGTTAGCTTGACTTTCTGTCCACCGCTGTGGCTCAGGGGATGCGTCCCATCCTCTCACGCAGCGGGCCCGGGTTCGATTCCTGGTCGGGACAAGTTACCTAGGTGGGGTTTTTTCTGGGGGTTTTCCTCACCTTTGAGACAAATGTCGGGTAACTTTAGGCCCTTGTGGTCCCCAGATATCATCTGGCTGTCATTATCATCTTCATCCCATCCTCGCCTTGTTTGAATGAGTGTGTGTGAATGGTGTGTCTCGTCCTATGTGTTCGTGTTGTCTCGGAGGTGGCCCCGGCATTGGGCTGATCACTCATCGGGGAGGCCCTACATGTCCTTGTCTGGTCAAAAAAGTATGTATGTGATCCAAAGATAATCCCTCTCCCGACAGGTCGCGGCCCTGTAAGGCCCGGGCGGCTTGGGTCGCTTAAATCCTAAAAGGGAGAGGTTAAACTACGAGAAAGAAGAAGAAGAAGCTTGACTTTCTCTGGTATTTTCTGTGCACATTTCGTTAGGTACTTAATTTCAACAACCCAGCAAAACACCAAATAATTATTTATGGAGGGGAGGGATTGAATGTTTAATGGTTATCTAATATTCACCATTTAATCTCTTTTGCTCTGAATATACAGTTGGAATATACAAAATATTTCTCTAATTGCAGATCTTATCGAAGCCATCGTGGAGAACTCAGCACTCATATCGAGTTTTACTTTTACGGTGTTTATCGGTGTATAATAGTGATGTGTGTACAAACTTTCCTATATCAAGAAACAAGAAGAATAGAAGATAGTGTTTGTGTTTTTATTTAGTGTTGTGACATCAAGAAAATAACTTTTCTAAATCAAGAACAAGCTGAGGAAGACAACACTAAAATTCATACCTCCACTTCATAATTCTGTGTTTTGGCATGAAATTTTGAAGTGTAATCTGTGTATGCTCTATTCCAAATACTGCTGGACACCTCTAGGTATTAACGAAAGTAGTACTTAGAAAGGAGCATAGATAGGGGCCTCTTTTTAGAGGTGAAGAGCGGTCTTGGTGCAGACCGAGGCCACTGAACACCAGAAGACCAAGTCTCTCATCGAAAACAGGTAAAGAATATATAGACCATACTAAGTATGATTTTGATAGTATGATCTGATAAAAATTATTTTAATTCTAAAATTCCCTCCGAGTGATAATGCTTACGGTAGGTATCAGATGCATTATTCCTACATTCTTTGTCAATTCCAATGAATAATTTAAAATTCCATCCCACATTGCTAAAGAAATTAGCCTCTTGTTATTCAAAGGGTCACCAAATAGTCTGCAAATTCATTTATTTCTACCATTTAACTAAAAAAATAGATGTGGTTTTAGCAAGTTAGCCCCTATGTGATAAAATGTTACCTGGACGTGAAAGGGCCGGGAATTTCTGCCCAGATGCTCTAATTTTGGCTTGGAGTTCTTTTACGTCCCATAAATCTATGACAAGGGCAACCCTGCTTAAAGTACCTCCCGGAGGATTCCGTGCCCGGATTTTAACGGCCGGATTAGATCCCGCGACACGGACACGCTATCTCTACACCTTCGCGGCCGACAATCGAGAATTGTCGGGAATTCATAATTCCATCATTCCGCATTGAAGCACCACACACCCATAGCCCTATCCTTTCTTTCCCTCTTATTATTGCCACAAACATGGAGGTAAGCTACCCTGAGAAACTAGACGAAAATTGAATCAAACCGAGGACTACATCCCATAATTTAAAAATCCTTTCCATCAACAATATTAGTTTGTCCACCTTTACGTTTCCATATTGTAACTGGTGAATATTGAATTTTAAAGAATAATATCCTTTTCAATCAGGCCAATGTTTATTAAGTTAACATTCACTTCAGTGTCTAACTGTAATTAAAGGTTCCGATCTTAATCTTCTGACATTTACGATCTGTCCCCACCATTCTGTTTGAACTGTCTGCAAAGCCGTCTCAAAGGAGCGTGATAGTCGAAACGTAACATGAAACAAGTTCTCGATCAGAAAGAGGAGAAATACTAGAAATGCAGTTCATATCATTTACCTACAACATCAAGATATTTTAAAATCAAAGCTCGCTAACATTTATAATTTTGTGGTCTTAGAAATATTGAGTTTCAGTTGGCTTTAGTGCTTTCAGATAATGAGAGTCGAGATTCTGAGGACCAAAGAGATGAACTTTCTTTCGTTCCTCTTTGTGAAATTTAAAAGAATTCAGCTGAAGATAAAGAGAGAGAGAAAGAGTAAAGAAACTTTCTTCGCCGAGAAAGGATATTTATTTTTACGGGTCTGTTAACAAATTGATTTTCTTTTTTAGTTTTATTCGTGGGCAGCATTTCAAATGCTATTTGTTTACTTGGAATACACACAATACATTTTAACTTGTTTTTGAAGTGTTTACTATATGCTGTGTACTTTTGCATTTATTATTACTTTTTTCTAGCAAATTTTCCTTTTTTCTCAAGCGTCGGGATTGTTTATTTTTTTATTTATTCATCACAAAGGCCCCCATGGAACAAATTGTTCCAAAGAATCAAACCCAAGCCACTGTCAAGTGTTTTAAAACCAGTCAATGCATGGGTAATGCGGAATGTGCTTCTACTTTGTTTGTAACAAATTAAGCAAATTATACATGTAGCCCTACCATATGAACTAGAATTTAAAGTCTAACAGCATCGTCTGATTTAACACCGAAATTAACGTGGAAGATGGTCTCAATAGCTCATGTACAGTCGGTCAAATAAAAAACGTCGGGACTCGTATGCAGTTAAAATTGCGGCCAGGTTTTTTATATATGATGGGTAAGGTTGGGTTTGATATCCTGCGCCTTTGTTTAACAATGCAAATATAAGAACAGAGCAGGACTCAAGAGCAAACTCCAGGTTAGCTTAATTGAATATCTATATTGATTGATAAGAACTGCAAACGGGAGAAGAGAACAGGAAGGTGACTGGGAACGCCAGAGGAGATCGAAACCAGGAAAAACCAACAAACCAAGCACGCAGGGAGGAGGTAGGTGAATAACATGAACGCCCACAAACAAATTGAATATGGAAAAATTTTAACAATTTAATCCCAGAAACTTTCAATAAATATAAGTTGAGGGACAACTTCATGGGACGACAAATTCAATAATAATATAAAAAGGTACAATACACCCAATATATAATTTATATACAAATCTCAGAATAAGTTAAGAATGTTAGAATTACGAATAACACCAGTGAACTCAACCCAAAACAATGCAATGTAACAATTATTGACTAGAAAGGGTACAACACTAAACTGGGACACTAGTATAAAAAATTGGGAGGTAATACTCCATGAAAACCTTCAGTCATCTGAAAATGTTTAACACCAAATATCACAACTATTTTAAGTAGGCCTATCAAACAGGAATTAATAATGGCCAGTAATATAAGGAGTTAGAAAGCCTCATCAAAACCTTCAGTTATATGGAAAATGTTTTACAAGAAAATATTACAGCTGTATTAAGTAGGCCAATCAAATTGCAATTAATAATGGCCAGTAATATAAGAAATTAGCCAAGCCTCATAAAACTTTCAGTCATATGGCGACTGTATTACAAAAGAATATGACAGCTAATTTAAGTAGGCCTATCAAAGGGTAATTAATAATGGCTAGTAATATAAAGAATTAGAAAAAGCTCATAAAAAACTTCAGTTATATTGAAAATGTTTTACAAGAAAATACAACAGCTATCTTAAGTAGGCCTATCAAACTGCAATTAATCATAGGCAGTAGAATCAGCGATTAGAAATGCCTGAAAAACCTTCAGTCATATGACGACTGTATTACAAAAGAATATGACAGCTAATTTAAGTAGGCCTATCAAAGGGCAATTAATAATGGCCAGTAATATAAGTAATTAGAAAAGCCTCATAACCCTTCAGTTATATTGAAAATGTTCTACAAAATATTACAGGTACTTTACGTAGGCCTATCAAATTGCAATTAATCATAGGCAGTAGAATCAGGGATTAGCAATGCCTCAAAAACTTTCAGTCATATGACGACTGTATTACAAAAGAATATGACAGCTAATTTAAGTAGGCCTATCAAAGGGCAATTAATAATGGCCAGTAATATAAAGAATTAGAAAAGGCTCATAAAAAACTTCAGTTATATTGAAAATGTTTTACAAGAAAATATAACAGCTATCTTAAATAGGCCTATCAAACTACAATTAATAATGGCCAGTAATATACAAACTTAGAAAGCTTCATGAAAAACCTTCAGTTATATTGAAAATGTTTTACACAAAATATTACAGCTATTTTACGTAGGCGTATCAAACTGCAATTAATCATGGGCAGTAGAATCAGCGATTAGAAAAGCCTCAAAAAACTTTCAGTCATATGACGACTGTATTACCAAAGAATATGACAGCTAATTTAAGTAGGCCTATCAAAGGGTAATTAATAATGGCCAGAAATATAAGTAATTAGAAAAGCCTCATAAACGTAATATAAGTAATTAGAAAAGCCTCATAAACCTTCAGTTATACTGAAAATGTTTTACAAAATATTACAGCTATTTTACGTCGGCGATACATGAGCTTACAATGGGGGGGGGGTTTTCATGAGCTTAGCAAGGTCTCCCCAAAATAACAGCCACATGGGGAAAACTTACAATATACCGCTAACATGAAGAATATGCAGAAACTACCAACATTATGAATAGTAGAAAAATACTTCGTGCTATTGGCCAGTATATAAAAAACTTTACACGAAGAAAAGGTTTTGAAAGCGTAGAAGCCAAATATATAACGTCTCAATTTATCAAATGGCAAGACAATGGCGTAACTTAGGTCACGAGCACAAAATGGATGCCGAAATACATCGAACTGTTTGCATGGCTCGCTACAGACAAAACTTATCAAAGGTAGAATGCCTTAGCAAACACATCAAAAATCCTGAAGGCAACGCATATCATAGCAACTACAGAAATGGAATAATTCCAGGTTTCACGTTTCGTAATCTAATTGAATTAGTTCTTACCATGGTGGAGTATTAACAGTGATAATTAGAAATCTTTTAACCATGACAAAACGAACAGATCGGTACTCACGATTAGTCAGCCGGAGATCCAGGTAAACCGTTCCACACTCAATCAAAACTCGTCAGGTACTAAAGCAATGGCGGAACAGCCACCGGCACACCACCAAGCGTAGCGCAGATGGCAGCACAAAACAAGACAAGAGAGCTGCACATCCAAAGAGGAAGGAAAATTGGAGACGGAGAAATTTACCTCCGTCTCAGCCTCCTCTCTGGGAGGGCTCAAAATTTTAGAAGTTAGCAGGGTAGAAGACCCCAACATAGAAAACACAAAACGTGAAACCTAGAAGACTAAAGATAATCACATACAGACAAAAGCCTTAATTCAGATAATATAGTACCAGATATACGAATAAGGCATATATCCATTCACCTTACTAAACAATTCAGTGTCAATAATAATTAATACCAATAAGTATGCCATTAGTCAGATGAAAAAAAAATTTGCTTGAGAAATGTCTATATCTTGATGCAAAAAAATTTTCATATAAGATATGTCCTTGAAATTTAGTTAAATAAGTGCATAGCACACACAATATGTCCCTGAAATAAAATATCAACACCATCCATCTTTCACATTTTTGTTAAATATAAAGATTTTGTCTTTTTAATTAGAATATCTTCTTGAGGTTTAGTCCTTCTTTATAACTTGCGGGTAATAATTCTTCAGTATCAAAGTCAATGCTTGAAATTATCTTACATAAACCCATTCTTACCTTTGATTAGATTAAACTTTCTTGTGACTCTAGGATTTGATTACATACACCAAGCTTAGCACAGTAGGCCACCTAACACAAGGCTCTGCCATGACAAAATGAGGAATATCCCCATATTTCTCTTTTTGAAGCACTATTTTTTTGTTGGGTTACCCCAAAAAAAAAACTTGAATAACACTTGGGAAAAAAAACGGAGAGAGCACTATTATGACACACTTACGGGAGTAGATGATCACCATAGGTAATAGATCACCATACATACGTAGATACGCCAACGCCCACATGTCCAGATGAGGGAAGGCGAAGATGGCAGAAGATCAAAGCTCAGCCAAGGTCCATCTATGGCCGAACATTCAACAGCACAGCAGAAGAAGTTAGGTGCGTAGAAAAGGGGGGGAATACTGTAGAACACCAGCACAGCTCGAAGATCGATGACTGCTGTAGAGAACGATGCTACGAGGCTCCGGCCACCAGAGTCCAGTGGCAAAACAAGTAGGGGCAGCTGTCCCCAATGAGCGAAGTACAGGAGATTCACTGAGCATGGTATACTCACGCCCAGAAGAATACACAGCAGGAGCAGCTTGGTATCCAAACCAAGAGGAAGATGGGGCCAATGGCCCTCTCCATCCAGAAGCAGATCCAGAAGGCACACATGAAACAGAGTGGTAACCATTAGCTCTGGAGTGAATATATATAGGTGAAATATTAACACTCCGGCTATCTTGCTTGAGTCACAAATAATCATTATCAAAGATGATTTCAAATATCTTTAGTAAAAAGTCTTTCTTGCTTTCAAAATTATTAATTTCCATTCTAAACTTTCTCTTGACGGAGGGTGTTGAAAAGTCGACGGAGTCACTTCGTTGATTTCTAAATGTTCACTATATTCTTTTTTTTTGGGTGAATAGAATCTATCATCTTCATCAAAATTTTTTTTTATTTTGTACAATTTATAGTTGTCCCTTATCTTTCTCTTTTTTTTTTGAAAATGAGCCAACTCCTGTACTAGCTCAGGAGTCATATTATAATTTTATAATTGTCTCTTTTTTTTCTTCTTCTTTATTTTTGGGGGGGGGTTTTCATTAATTTATGTATATAGATGTATTATCTTTTTGAGTTTTTTTTTTTGAACTGAGGCCTCAGTATATAACTTAGTAATTTAGACAAGGGGCCCCACAATTTTGAGTACCAAACAAGAATGGACCCCGGAAATCCGACCGACCGCGCAAGTACCGATCCATCCACAAATCATTTTGACAATGGTTAAAAACACAATTTTTTTTATATTCCACCAACAGCATTTGCTGAACAAAACCAAACGTGAAACCAAGACAAGTAAATATATCAATCTTATGTCTACATTAAAATAAGCGTTCCGTTTGAAGGAACTACAAAACTATGAAATGCACCAAACTATCACATATAAGTGCTCAAAATACAAACTTACAAAGACTTCAATTGTGACGCATGGCATCTACGCTTTGAAGAGTCTTGAACATGTTGCAAAAGAAATGAGACTCCGTTCTGGAGTTGCTTAATAATACGAAAGGGGCCCACATAACGGGGCGCTAATTTCTTAGCAAATTTATTAGACGCCTTACTAACAGGGTAGTTTCTGCACATAACTAAATCATTAACCTTAAACTGGCAAGGGACCCTACCCTTATTATAAGCCATAGCTCTCCTACCATGGGCAGCTAAGAGATTGCGTCTAGCGGCTTTCCAAGTCTGAGAAAGGTCCAAAGGAGTAACAACGTCAGGCAATAAGTCAGCCAGGTGCCACAGGTTACTGAGCGGATGGTTGGGCTTAAATGTGAACAGAAGAGAAAATGGAGAAAAACCATGACTATCATGGACAGCCGTATTGAATGCAAACTGCAGCCAGTGCAGATTACTATCCCACAAGGAATGATCACTGCTATGGTACGCAATTAAAGCATTCTTAAGGTTGCGCATGACGCGTTCAGCATGGCTGGGATTCGGGTAGTATGGGCTGGTGGTGATATGTTCAATGCCCCTGCGAAAACAGAAATCCTTAAATACACGGGAGGTGAACTGGGGACCATTGTCCGAAACAATGGACTCCGGAAACCCGCAAACCTGGAAGATGGAGGAAAGAGCAGACATCACTTTCTCGGTGCGAGAATCCCGCAGAGGGAACAACCAATTGAACTTCGTAAAAGCGTCCACAACCACAAAGATAAAAGTGTTGCCCTTGCGAGAACGAGGCAATTTGCCAAGAAAGTCAATAAACAGTTTCTGAAAAGGGCGCTGAGGAACAGTGGATGACAAAAAGCCAATACGTGAATTGAGAGTAGGTTTGGATATAGCACATTCATGGCATGATCGAACACGATCACGAATATCCACAAACATACCTTCCCACCAAAAAGCGACACTGATCTTGTGCACCGTCTTCTTGATCCCCAAATGGCCGCCAATGGAAGACACGTGAAAATATTTAAATACCATATCTCTAAGGGAGACTGGCAACACAATCTTAGGCCGCTTCTGCCTACCCGCCAAAATCTGCAGAACACCAGAGACCAAACGATAATTACTAACAACAGCACGATTCCCAAGCTGATCAATAATACTAGCCAAATCAGGATCGAGACGCTGATGGTGAGAAATGTCAGCGTACGCCAAAGGAAAGTTAGTCAAGAGAGGAGCAATAGTCTCCTGAGCAGGCAACACCACAGGAGGGGCGGAGGAATCCAAGGGCTGTTCAGAACAAGACGGATACCCTTCGAACATGCGAGAAAGAGAATCAGCAAGGATATTTTGAGATGACTTAATATGAACAGGGAGAAATTTGAATGCTGAGAGCCTAACGGCCCAACGAGCCAGTCTGCCCGTCTTACGGGGGCGAGCCAAACACCAAGACAACGCTTGGTTGTCGCACTCCAAGATAAAATTGACGTGCTCGACATACATCCGGAATTTCTCCAGAGCAAAGATGACGGCAAGAGCTTCCAATTCATAAATGGAAAACATTTGCTCTTGTTTGCTCAAAGATCTCGAAGCAAAGGCAACCGGCTTACGCCCATCTGGGAACTCTTGAAGAAGCACCGCGCCCAACCCAACAGAACAAGCATCGGTCTGGACAATGAACGTCCTGGAGAAGTCGGCCATGGCCAAAATCGGCGGATTAGTGATGGCAGACTTAAGATTCTCAAAAGCGAGTTGCTGCTCATCACCCCAAACAAACGGCACACCCTTGCCCCTCAGGCGATTCAAGGGAGCCGCCCGCACAGCAAAGTTGGGAATAAATTTAGCGAAAAAGTTAACCATGCCTATAAACCGAGCAATACCTTTAACATTGGTAGGAGGCGGGAAGTTCCTGATAGCAACAGTCCTCTCTGGGTCAATAGCAACCCCGTCTGGAGAAATAATATGGCCAATGAAACTAAGTTGCGGCCTCGCGAACCGCACCTTAGTTGGCTTGACTGTCAAACCGGCCTCCTGGAGCCGACGAAAAACTTCCCGAAGGTGACCAACATGAGACTGAAAATCCTTGCTATAAATGACCAAATCATCAAGGTAATGGTATACATAGTCAAATTTGATGTCAGAAAAGATGGTGTCAAGAAGCCTGGTGAGAACCTGCGCGCCAGTAGCGAGGCCAAATGGCAGGCGACAGAACTCAAAATGCTGCCAATCGGTGGAAAAGGCAGTCAGATGGCGGGAGGATTCCTTAAGAGAGATCTGGTTATAGGCACTGTTAAGGTCAAGTGAAGAAAATACCTTAGCACCCGCAAACCAATGGGCTGCCGAATGTATATCCGGCAACGGCATGGACTCAATAACAATTTTCTGATTAAGAGCTCTATAATCTATGACAGGGCGGAAATCGTCTTCACCTTTCGGCACTAAGAAGATGGGACTCGAGTAGGGTGACGTCGAGGGCCGAATAATGCCCTTACTCAGCATCTCATTGATTTTACGTCGCATGACCAAAAGTTTCGGAGGAGCTAACCTGTACGGGGGTAGACGGACTGGGACATGATCAGTAACCTGTATCTCATACTGTATGACATTTGTTACTCCCAGCTTCTCACTCAAAACATCGGGATACGCATTAACAACCTCCAAGATTTGATTACGTTGTTCAGGAAGCAAATGATCAAGAGATATCTCCTTAGTGGGGAAGGTATCACTAACTCCAGAATGGTGATCAATAAGAGAGGCACAAGGAGGGAAGGCACCGGAACCAGGAGAAATCGCAAATGGGATTTTATGGTGGGTATTAAACTTGAAATAAAGCTGACGCAACTGAAAATCCAAGGTTAATCCAGTAAATGAAGCAAACTCAGCCCCCAAAATAACCGGGCAAATCAAAAATTGCAGAACCAGAAAAGAAACTTTCCAAGAAAACTTAGCTATACGAAGTGACAACTGCACAGATCCCAAAATATTAATTCCTGAACCATCAGCATTAAGAGCAGCCCCTTGAAATGGGTGAATACTAGATAAAGAAATACCCAAGAATGGTAAAACATCACTACGAATGCAAGATTTACTGGCGCCAGAATCGATCAACGCTTGAAAGGGAGACTTATTGAGAGAGACCTCTACCAAAGGAAGATGTTGCTGTACGCGCCCACTGCAACCCATAGCCTGAAATAAGACCCGGTCACGCTCAGAAGGATGAATGCCAGGAATGGACTGAGAAAATTCAGGTACTAGTCAGGAATCACGAGGTGATGGTGACGGCCCAATAGCTGGACCGGCAGAGGCCCGACGCTGAACATCAAATTCTTTTTTCCTACAATTCGCCTCAAGGTGACCAAATTTATGACAATATGAACACAGGCGAGAGTTTCTATTCCCATCCTGGGCATTAGCATTACGCTGGCGAAGATCCGCCAGTCTTTTACGACAATCTCTGCTCAAATGACCTACATTAGAGCAATAATGGCAAGAGCGTTGTTCACGAGCATGACTGTCATTCAGACGATCATGAACCCTATGGACTGGCTGAGGCGGCGTAAAAGCGGAAGCGGAACGACAAGCGTCAGCACTCTCCGCTTCAGCAATGACAGACACAAGATTAGATAAGTCAGCATAAGAGACAGGTCTAGATGCAAATGTCAGATAAGAACGAGTACTAGGATTTAATCCAGATATAATAACATCTACAACTTGTTTCTCCGAATCGGGAACCTGGAAGACTGCAGCATGCAATTTAATATCCAGGAAGAACTCTGAGAAATGTTCATTAAGTCGCTGGGGGCGGTAATAATATCTGCGCAAATAATCTTGACGCGGTCTAGATGGTATAAATTGGACTAGAAGTCGAGCGTGAAAATCTAAAAGAGTCTTGGAAGTACTTAAAACAGCCTGCAATATTTCCAACACTCGACCGGAAACAATGGAAAGTAATAACTGTAAAGCCACGAGATCCTTGACTCGAAATGATGCAGCAAGCTCAACAAATTTGACCAAAAACCGAAGGAAAAATATTACATCAGGCAATTTAGAAATCGCAAATGTACCTTCGCGTTCCAGCATCTTTTGTAAGGGATGCGGCATCTTTAACGGCGCAAATTGAAGATCAGCCAATGCTGATTGAACGGACTGAACACAATGCGAAGAAACTCCCTCATGCATAGTATTAGAATTTATTGGGTGACTATAAACATCCTGAGGTGATGGTAATTCAACATGTAATGGAGGGGATGAAGTGGAGGGTAAACCAACACAATGGGCCCCAGCAGCAACAGGCAAATCAGACTCTTCCATCCCGGAGGACGAAAAGGTCGAGACTAATATTTCAGCAAGTTTATCCAACTCGCCCAAATCCAGGTTAGCATCCCGCATCTGCGACAAAAGGAAAATCCTGTTTTCCCAGTGCCAAGCACGATGTCGCAATCGACGTTTTTGTCGATAAGATGCCTCAGGATCCAGCAACAATTCGGAAGCTAAATCTAGCAATTCAGACACCTTCCGCCTAACCAATTGAAATTCCGTGACAGTATCCTGCGATGAAATGAAAGAGAAAGAGGGGTTATGTGAAGTAGCAATTTGTTTAAGTTTGGCCAAAAGCGAGGGTACATCCGCAGAGTCTTCCACCTTGACTCCCCTAGACCTAATCTCAAACAACAACTCCTCCTTACGGAGAAACTCCCACGATAGTTGAGTTCTTAAAGGCATGATGCAAGTATGCAAAGTAGAAACGAATAGAAAAACTTAAGAAATGGGATGCAGGGCATCCAACCTCCTCTCTCCCCAGGTTACTGCTACCAACTGCGGCCAGGTTTTTTATATATGATGGGTAAGGTTGGGTTTGATATCCTGCGCCTTTGTTTAACAATGCAAATATAAGAACAGAGCAGGACTCAAGAGCAAACTCCAGGTTAGCTTAATTGAATATCTATATTGATTGATAAGAACTGCAAACGGGAGAAGAGAACAGGAAGGTGACTGGGAACGCCAGAGGAGATCGAAACCAGGAAAAACCAACAAACCAAGCACGCAGGGAGGAGGTAGGTGAATAACATGAACGCCCACAAACAAATTGAATATGGAAAAATTTTAACAATTTAATCCCAGAAACTTTCAATAAATATAAGTTGAGGGACAACTTCATGGGACGACAAATTCAATAATAATATAAAAAGGTACAATACACCCAATATATAATTTATATACAAATCTCAGAATAAGTTAAGAATGTTAGAATTACGAATAACACCAGTGAACTCAACCCAAAACAATGCAATGTAACAATTATTGACTAGAAAGGGTACAACACTAAACTGGGACACTAGTATAAAAAATTGGGAGGTAATACTCCATGAAAACCTTCAGTCATCTGAAAATGTTTAACACCAAATATCACAACTATTTTAAGTAGGCCTATCAAACAGGAATTAATAATGGCCAGTAATATAAGGAGTTAGAAAGCCTCATCAAAACCTTCAGTTATATGGAAAATGTTTTACAAGAAAATATTACAGCTGTATTAAGTAGGCCAATCAAATTGCAATTAATAATGGCCAGTAATATAAGAAATTAGCCAAGCCTCATAAAACTTTCAGTCATATGGCGACTGTATTACAAAAGAATATGACAGCTAATTTAAGTAGGCCTATCAAAGGGTAATTAATAATGGCTAGTAATATAAAGAATTAGAAAAAGCTCATAAAAAACTTCAGTTATATTGAAAATGTTTTACAAGAAAATACAACAGCTATCTTAAGTAGGCCTATCAAACTGCAATTAATCATAGGCAGTAGAATCAGCGATTAGAAATGCCTGAAAAACCTTCAGTCATATGACGACTGTATTACAAAAGAATATGACAGCTAATTTAAGTAGGCCTATCAAAGGGCAATTAATAATGGCCAGTAATATAAGTAATTAGAAAAGCCTCATAACCCTTCAGTTATATTGAAAATGTTCTACAAAATATTACAGGTACTTTACGTAGGCCTATCAAATTGCAATTAATCATAGGCAGTAGAATCAGGGATTAGCAATGCCTCAAAAACTTTCAGTCATATGACGACTGTATTACAAAAGAATATGACAGCTAATTTAAGTAGGCCTATCAAAGGGCAATTAATAATGGCCAGTAATATAAAGAATTAGAAAAGGCTCATAAAAAACTTCAGTTATATTGAAAATGTTTTACAAGAAAATATAACAGCTATCTTAAATAGGCCTATCAAACTACAATTAATAATGGCCAGTAATATACAAACTTAGAAAGCTTCATGAAAAACCTTCAGTTATATTGAAAATGTTTTACACAAAATATTACAGCTATTTTACGTAGGCGTATCAAACTGCAATTAATCATGGGCAGTAGAATCAGCGATTAGAAAAGCCTCAAAAAACTTTCAGTCATATGACGACTGTATTACCAAAGAATATGACAGCTAATTTAAGTAGGCCTATCAAAGGGTAATTAATAATGGCCAGAAATATAAGTAATTAGAAAAGCCTCATAAACGTAATATAAGTAATTAGAAAAGCCTCATAAACCTTCAGTTATACTGAAAATGTTTTACAAAATATTACAGCTATTTTACGTCGGCGATACATGAGCTTACAATGGGGGGGGGGTTTTCATGAGCTTAGCAAGGTCTCCCCAAAATAACAGCCACATGGGGAAAACTTACAATATACCGCTAACATGAAGAATATGCAGAAACTACCAACATTATGAATAGTAGAAAAATACTTCGTGCTATTGGCCAGTATATAAAAAACTTTACACGAAGAAAAGGTTTTGAAAGCGTAGAAGCCAAATATATAACGTCTCAATTTATCAAATGGCAAGACAATGGCGTAACTTAGGTCACGAGCACAAAATGGATGCCGAAATACATCGAACTGTTTGCATGGCTCGCTACAGACAAAACTTATCAAAGGTAGAATGCCTTAGCAAACACATCAAAAATCCTGAAGGCAACGCATATCATAGCAACTACAGAAATGGAATAATTCCAGGTTTCACGTTTCGTAATCTAATTGAATTAGTTCTTACCATGGTGGAGTATTAACAGTGATAATTAGAAATCTTTTAACCATGACAAAACGAACAGATCGGTACTCACGATTAGTCAGCCGGAGATCCAGGTAAACCGTTCCACACTCAATCAAAACTCGTCAGGTACTAAAGCAATGGCGGAACAGCCACCGGCACACCACCAAGCGTAGCGCAGATGGCAGCACAAAACAAGACAAGAGAGCTGCACATCCAAAGAGGAAGGAAAATTGGAGACGGAGAAATTTACCTCCGTCTCAAAATTAAAGTTTTCACGCATTAGTTCACAAGTTTCCTATAAAAACATTAAATACAGGCCATTCTCGGAACATATGAGGCCATGCGACAGGAGGGAAAAAATGAAGAACTAAGGGAAAAAATTGAACAACGCCAAAACCGCAACACACGATATTCGACTTAATGTATTGTCATAATTCATTTTGCTTTGTGTCATCGCCACATACAAATGCTAAAGTGAGAGAAAGTGTAGTTAGGGCTGTAATTGACCTGCATTTTTCGGCCTCTGAAGCAGCGAGAACGTTCCATATTTATGAAAGAGCAGCTCGGATGTGGGAACTTCACTATAATGCGACCGGAAGTTTTCACAGGGATCTGGCCGGCCGCGTATTTCGATGCTAGATGGTTGCAAAAGTTGAACGTAAGTTATTGATTTTGCACTACAAATACCGGTGTTATAAAATAAAATCTTTAAAAAATGCTCCTTGAATAATCATATTCCTTGCGAATTTATCAATTATTAATATTATAAGAATTTGCAACCAAGAATATGGCGGATTTGAGGCATATAGCCACAGCCTTCTATACATGTTTGTTTTGGAACAAAACTGACTAAATAATCAAGAAAATACATGGATAAACAAGAGGCGTGTGTGAACCTAACCTTAAGTCTTCCTGTACATGCGCATATGCTCGTTCGTGATACTTAATCAAATACCGCCCGACGTTTTTTATTTGACCGGTACCCGAATTTAGTATAGGGAAAATAAAATTATGTACTGTATATAAAATGAAAATAAAATTATGTACTGTATTTTGGAGTAGAAATGAAACGTGGAAAGATATATTTTTATCCATATTATCGGCTCTATTTTCTTCCTGGGACTGCCTACAACAGTACTAGAAGAACAAGCCCTTAGGCCTAGCAAAACAACTGCTAGTACCATCTCTTCTCTGTAACAGGCAACCTATTGTACGGACAGTAGTACGCGTATTATAGTTCACATAACTTGAATCTAAGTCTTAGGCCGTTTATGCTAAATAATAAATCAGTAATTAGTTACATTCGTAAATATGTTAGCTGATTATTTCAATTACCGAGAGAAGGGTCTCTATATTTTGCATTATCCCAACCTACTACTAAGTAGACTCGGGGGGGGGGGTATTTTGCATCCAAGCTACCTTGTGATTTCATAGACAACCATAGTTTGTAATAAAATGTATAATTATGTGTCTTCATATTATATAAGCAGAGTTCCATGAAATTCGCGAGGCACAATAACATAAATTGTTCTCATTTCTCAAACTTTTATTTTACCTCCGCCCACAGTCACAAAAAACACGATTTTGAATCGCGAAATAACGCGAATTTATATCATAACGCAAAATACTGTATTAACGTAATGCCACTTTTTAAACGAAATTCAGCCACTTTTTTAGTAGCCTATGCTGGAATACAAATTCATTTCAGTTATTAAGAAATATTTATTTCCTAAATTCATGTAATCGCAATCTCCAATTACGAGAATTCACTATGAACTTACAAAAAGTTCGAACTGAATAAATATTTCTTACAATAAACAGAATTACAAGAGGTGGCAATTTTGAATTAATCTGAAAATAAAAATATCTGATTTTTAGAAGGCTAATTCATTGTCAGATAATAAGTGGTTTGTAAAATTTCATTATGTAGCTTAATATAACATTTGAGCTTGTTTTTCCGCCACCTATTAACAGGACCGTACTTAACTGTGAAATTAATTAAAGGTGGCCCTACTCGATTACCGTAATACAAAAAAGCATTGCTGAAATCGATTTTTTTGGCAATATAACACAAATATAATTTGTCGATCGCCTCGATTTTGTTAATCCGCTCTACTTGAGTAATTTGTTTACGATTCGCGGAGATCTGATTTTCTTTACTTAGGTGGACACAAGGAGATCATGAATGCAAGCCTAAATGGGAAAACGTTGAATGATTTAGATGAAACTCACTACGCGGATTTTTTGAACTAGGGAACTCGGATCTGAGGTTTTAGCCCGAGCGGGAACTTGAATCGTGAAATGCACCTAGAAGCCGGGTTTTTAGATTTTTAGTTAATAATCGCTTTAATTGTTTATGCATGATTTGGGTAAGGTTCATGAATCTGTGGTACTTTTTAATCGTTTCATTTCGATTCTGTATGCCCACATGACAGCACAAACTTCGTTCTATTCGTTTAATTATTTATATTGATTACGTAAAAGAACATAATTAAGAATAAAAGTATGTAATTCGTGCAATTTATGTAAAAGCGATGTCTTTGGTAATAAATGTTTTAATTATTTTTCTGTTAAATAAATTATTTAAATAAAAATTTAGCAGTTGAGTAAATAATCCCGGGCGAAGCCCATATATTTAAAATAACACCCTTAAATTAGCAATAACACCGGCATATTTTTTCACGGATCTCTGTATTCATGTCGTTATTCATTGAACGAATTTTCCAATTTTTTTCGTCCTGTTTGTTGGTGTAGCCTATTTGTGAATCCAGTATCCAAGGTCTCTCGTAGTTTTATTCCATAGTGAATAATGTTACCGAACGAAGAGGGTTTTGACTATATTTAATTGCAGTTATATGTTTGCTGACATACTTCTAAAGCTACCGTAAAACTCAAAACAATCTATGTATATTTATTTTAATAAAACTTCCCCTTTAGATGAATTATTTAGGTTAATTATAACTGAATATTTGACAGTTCTTTATGAACTGCGTCATCATTTATCTTTTTTCCATTTAAAATTTAAAAATAAAACTTTTTTACTAAATACTCGCTGCTATGTTACCAAAACTGTGTTCATTTTATCTTATTGTTCAGCTGCAGTGCTAATGACTGTCGTGACACCGCCTGGTTTCGAGAACCACGCGTAGTGTCCCTGGGAGGAAGATGTGTGTCATGAACAGGATGGGACTATGTCAGGAACACGTTTTTCTTTCCAATAAGTGAGGTTATGCTCTCAGGCTCAACAAATTCCCATTAAAAGCACTGGAACGTGAACATCATTTCAGAGAAGGTTGCTCAGTCGATATTCTTCAGGGTGTTTCTGAAAGCTGAGACACTAAGCATGCCTTGAATGTCTGAGTATCAAACCTTTCTCACTCGGAAATCCATTTCATCGCTATCTGGCCACTGAATAAATCAGGCTATGTAATTTAGATGAGAATGTAAAAGCAAAAATTTCAATATTGAATTAGACACAGTTCGTTTCTTATGTTCATGTGTTTGTTTGCGGAAAGAAGGCTTCAGCAAAAGCTGTTGAACCCGCCGACTGTAAGCCAGGGTCTCCGAGACCCCGTACCGTTTTGTATCTCTCTACTTAAGGGCAGTAGATGATGCAGGTCATTGTTGCCTACATGTAAATTCAGTTTGGAGTCAATTGTGTTAACAGAAAGAAATGCAGCATTCTGCAGCTTGGATTAAAATCAGTGTAATTTATTCAACTTGATGTTGCATCTCTCAGGGTCACTCAGACCTTAGTGTAAAGAGTAAGCTATTCTCTTTTGTTTACTTAAATCTTTATTTTTGCTGTTTAATATCGATGAATAAGTATAAATTTTATCTTAAATTCAGATCAAAATATTTCTGTCATTCGCAATATGTACGTTTTTTACGGATTTATAACGGCCAAAAACATGGCAGATAAGAAGTACATTGCTCCTGGCAAGTTGCTATTTTCCTTACTCTTGAGAAGGAGATTCCACACTATACAAATTCGATTAGAATAGATTTTCTTCCTCAGAAGACTGTCCAGAAACATCAAGAGGGGCTCAAAAGAGGAGCATGTGCTATCTGTCCTTATTCGATAGATCAAAAGACACAGCTAGTAGGCTACCGCCTGCAGTCGATGTAATTAATTTTAGTGTTCAGGGCATGCTGCTGAACTATGTGAAAACTGTCCGACATAATGTGAAACTCTGAAAACATTTGTTTTTCCAAAGTTAAACACACGAGAGAAGACGAATCTATCTGATGAAACTTGTAATCTCGAGTAGGATTTATTAAGACTATTCCATTAATTTTGGATTTTGTGAATAATTATTTTCTTCCTTTGTTGTCAATATTCTATCAGCTGTAAGATCACGGTATACTAGATGAATGAACACCTATGGGAATGATCAAGTTCCCAATGATACCAATAGTGCGCATCACAAGATGGAGAGCGTCGCGGTAGTTGCTTGCATCAAAACGCTATAAAAGCACACGAAATGGTTTGTACCGAATCGAAATTGTGTTTTAAGTCGTGGACATTTATATTATTTCGATTTATAAAAAGTTATGTTGTATAAAGTAATGTGTTTTCAATCAGCTCACTGGAATCATGTGACGTATTAATCACCGCACGCTGTTGCCTTACGTATCCAGTAACGAACTGACATTTTATCAGATAAAATTTTATACTTGCGATCCGAGGAAGGATATTATAAGACAAACGATCGTGAATGATCTATATCCGAGGAATTGCTAAACTTTATTGGTCAATATCAAACACGCGGCGTATGAATGGAATAGTCTTTATAATTCCATGTTTAACAACGTATGTAATTTCATTATGAGGCCAGTATTTTTGGTAGGAATTCAATACGCAACCTCAATAATGTTACATATATACATCAATATTTACAATTGTTGTGTACATTAAAGTTTTTACAACATAAATACATAAATATAGCATATTTTTTATATTTATGTTCATTTAATACATACCAAATAATATGAAGTACATTGACAGGGTCTGCCTGACCCTGATGTACAAACCATGTAACAAAAGTAGGCCTATAGGTATACAGACGGAGGGTCTAAGGCTAGTAATGTAACCCCATTTTTCTATAATGTCTTCAATCTCTGTACGTACTACTGAGGGATCGTCCAATCGCCTATTGAACTACTGAAAGCAATATATTGCACTCGTATGTAAATAAGCTGGCAATTTTGCCAAAGGCCTTCCTCTTTATTGTGTAGCGTTATTTCAACATGAAGTAAATCACTGCACGTGATAATAAAGGCATGACTGCCCGAAAAGATCGAAGCAGGGTTTCTGAACAAATTCTGTTTCATAATAACTGATTACTTCAACATAAGCCTACGATTAATAGAGTTGGAAGATTTTGTTTATAGAATTAAAGAATCTTATGCAATATAGACGAATTCTTCGTAGTTTTAATGCAAATAAAATGTAAGTCAATTATCCCTGAGAGACTATTCAATTATATATTTCCATCTCACAGTTTGTAATTGAATTTTTGAACACCTCGATTTATTGGAAGTAATTTCAATTTCCTTTTTATTTATTTTTATATGTTTTACGTTCTTAAATCAACGGATGAATAGCTACAGTTTTATTATAGACATAAACAATATTAATGCATTGTATATCAAAGACTGTAATCATTATCACAGGTAGGTGGTAGATTTTAAACAATTGTCAATGTGTTGGGGCTAATTTTAAAAACCTACAAGATAAAACCCTAAAATATGGTAAGCAATATACTTCTAATTTATCGACTAACTAATAATCAAACAATGTGGATTTCCAATTGCCACATTCCTTCTCCTCTTGACCTAGTCTATAACGAATCCACGAGGGGAGCCTTTACGTTCATTTGACTTTTTTTATCCGTCGAAAATAATTACCTAATAAAATAACATTCTAGTTTAATTAATAAAAAACAAAAATGCATCATTAGTGCTGCTATTATCAGAACGGCTGCTGAACGTTCTTTCTCGATACTTAAGACGTTTAAAAACATGGGGACATGGGTGATTTTTTAAAAAAGTTTTCTTTTAAATTTCCGGGGAAGACCCCGGACTCCCTTTATTTTGGGATATTTCATACCCCAACACCCCCAATAATTTCATACTCTCCTTAATCTCGGCCCCCCTTCAATAAGTTCTGAATCCGTCCCTGCATTAATCCAGACACTATTGATCAAGACAACAAAAAATGCTGGGATTCTTCTTTATTGAATATAATATTGCTTACTGATGTAACCTCTTTTAAAAATGCATGCTGGTATTTTCATTGTCACATAATTCTTGAATAAATTAGTATTGAATTTTAAAGTAGTTCTTCTGAAAAGTTGTTAATCTTGGCATCCCCTCTTTCTTCCTGTGGTACTCATTTATAAATTACAAATTTCAGGAATTTATTTTATTTAAGAAACACTCTTATAATATGAATAAACATGCACTGTACTTGTACAGAAAACTAAGATAGACGTAGATGTAGAAAATATAAGCACGGCATGAAACAACCTAATGAAAATGTATTTTGATACAATGTACTTGTCTGGCCTTGCAAATTGCATGTTGTCTGGGAGATGATATGGTGCGCCACAGAGAATATGCACGCAAGCAACGCACAAGTCAGGGATTATGAGATACTAGTCTTTCACTGCAACGCTTCATGCGTAAAATGAGAAAAAATTCCACACACACACACACATATACACACGCACACAAATCTGCGGCGGCTAGGCGTCGAGACGTGTGCGAAGACAGGGGTTGAATGCCCTCCAGTGTTTACATCGACGCCAAGATACTCCAGAAAAATGTCTTCTCCCTGTCTTATATTCTCACTTAACACTCAGTAAATCTCAACGAAATAACATTTCACTTCCAGCGAAGGAATCCGAAAATGACGTTCCAATTTTAAAGCTACTTTATCTTACCAAACTAGTCAAATAAACGTGAATTGAAAGAGATAACTTACAATTTCAGAAGAGTTCAACAGTGGGTCGAGCTTTCCAAAGGAAATTATTTATTCGGCTGAATTTTTTTTTAAGAGGAGAGGAGAGGAGAAATAACTTTTTTGAAATAGTTAGTATCTGATAAGGGATTAACCGAATACAGGACCTCATTCAAGAGATCATAATCATCAAATCTAGCAAGTAGGAAGGTTCAGGTAGTTAGAAGTAAATCACGAATAGGAAGTCCCAAAAAATCTTATGTGTTTCACTCACATAAATTTCTCTTCCTAAATATAACTTTCTCAGTTCACATTCTGATATAGAATAAGAAGCCGTATTCCAGGGAGTGGGCATTCAGTTCTCTCACACTCATACCAAGGCGTATTGTTCATCTCGCAAGTCTTAAGGCCTGAATTTGTTCAGTACAATAGAGAAATAATAATTTCAGCTCTTAGTAAAGAACTTGAAGTACAAAAAATTTAAAGGAAATCGTTAAAGCTGTTTCCGGAAGAATCTCGAAAAACGAAAATTTCTTCATGTAAATTACTTATAAGTAAGAGAAAGCCGTTGCCAGCTTCGTGTTACATCTTCAGGCGATATCTAACCCAAATATAAAATTTCGTTTTGGTACAGGAACATTCTTTCTCGAGCTAGCCTATATTGATCACAGACACACATAGGACTACTTGTGTCTGAAAATTGTATTTTTGAATTCAGGGTCCCCAAAATGTGTCTTTATGGTGAAAGCTCGACATCAAATTTCAGGGTCGAACATAATACTTCTTCTACCCCTAGTACTTACGGTTAGAAGAAGTAATTACTAGACTTCGGATTTTAGGTAAAAACCTATTTTAATCCTTAAGTGATAAATGGATGAAAACTTGTATATGCATGTTTCATAAGTGACTATGCCTAAAACTGATACATTATAGGACCTAAAACAGCCTATTTTTACGTTAGAGCCTAATATTGCCTTTTTGCCTATTTTCCTCTAAAGTTCAAAATAAGTAATTTTTTGTTATAAATTCTAGCATTTATTTTCAGTTCGTACTAAATTTTTAGCTCGGAATGTGCAGTACATGACACATTTGTGACGTGGTTAAATAGTAAGGAATGTTTCGTCTTCAGTAGAAAAATTCCTTGGACTTCCCAAGAAAATGTAGTGTTTTACTCCCGACTCTTACATCCAGTAAAAAAGGAAAAAGAAAAAAAACAAACAAAAAAAAACATTTCTCTGGATCACTGAGGGATACAAGGGTTTGAATATGCTAGTATGATATGCATAGCTTCTGGGAGCAGGGATTAGGTTTTCACTGTTATGGTAGTAATACAGGCCCTAGTAATAGGTCTGTATAATTATGTGTACCATAGGCCTATATCTGTGTTTAATCATGATTATTGATTAATGGTGACTTCAATAAATATAATATTCTGCATTGCAATTGAGATATTTCAGAAAATTGGCAACTTGACGATTTTATAAGAGACTATTTTACGATTTTTAGAACCTATTTTCCGATTTTTAGAGCCTATTTTAAGTACCTAAAACAGCTATTTTAGCGACCTAAAATAGGCTCTAAAAATTGGAAAATAGATTCTAAAAATCGTAAAATAGTCTCTTATAAAATCGTTAAGTTGCCAATTTTCTGAAATATCTCCATTGCAATGCAGAATATTATATTTATTGAAGTCACCATTAATCAATGATCATGATAAAACACAGAAAAAGACCTATGGTACACAGAATTATATAGACCTATTACTAGGACCTGTATTACTACCATAACAATGAAAACCTAATCCCTGCGCCCAGAAGCTACGCACGCTAGTATATTCAACCCCTTGTATCCCTCAGCGATTCAGAGAACTACGGTTTTTTGTTTTTTGTTTTTTTTTTGTTACTGGATGTGGGAGTCGGGAGAAAAACACTACATTTTCTTGGGAATTCCAAGGAATTTTTCTACTGAAGATGGAACATTCCTTACTATTTAACCACGTCACAAATGTGTCATGTACTGCACATTCCGAGCTAAAAGTTTAGTACGAACTGAAAATAAATGCTAGAATTTATTAAAAAAAAAAAAAAAAACTTATTTTGAGCTTTAGAGAAAAAAAAACAAGCAAATAGGCAATATTCGGCTCTAACGTAAAAATAGGCTGTTTAGGTCCTATAAAAGTATCAGTTTTAGGCATAGTCACTTATGAAACATGCATATACAAGTTTTCGTCCATATATCACTTAAGGATTAAAATAGGTTTTTACCTAAAATCCGAAGTCATTATCACGTTGGTTAACGTTAGCACTATTTAAGGTCTATTTACACTTAGCAGTGAGCTGAACGTGAGGTGACCGGCACGTAATCCTACCGCCCGTGATCTCTCAGTGATTTCCAATCACACTGTAACGTGGCATGATTGGCACCAGTCAGTGTTTTCTATAGTAATACATTAATTTTAACTTTGAAAAGTTTGTGACACGCCCATGATATGAGAAAAATATCGGTTGGGACTAACCTGACTGTCGCTGTACGGCGACGGCGGGAGCACTGACCGCACTGCCACGGCCAGGCACCGGGCGATATGAACAACACTACTCAATTTTCTGTCAATCAACACGATCCGAAAAAGTAGCAGGTATAATATTAAAATCTTACTTAATTAGGGATACAATTAGGTATTTTAGTTTCTCTACCCGTAATATAGGTAGGCTACTACAGGTAGAGGAAGTATTGTGTTCGACCTTGAAATTCGTTGTCGAGTTTTGTCTGCATCAGTTAAAAAGATGACAAATATTACATAAAAACCCATCACACAAAATACAGTGAAATTTAAAACGTAGAAAAATATCCCAAAAACTTATAAGAAATACGTTATCACAGTAAATCTGCGATCAGTTCTTCATTACTACAATGTTAAAAGGGATGTGTAAAATTTCGAAATGTAACTCTAATTCATTTTGAGTTGCTGGTACAAAATATGGATGCCCGTACCATTTAAATAAATTATTTTTGGATAAACTCTTGCGTGCGCTATTTGGGGGTATATATTCTTCATTTTGCATAATTTTGCATAAGATTCACATAATTTTTGTCGCTAAAAGCAAACAAAAATGTGGTTTTCGACCATCTTAGAGTACGGTATCTTGTTCCCCTTATACTGTTCGTATTTTATAATATTTATGTATGAACAGTTACGAAGTAATTGTTACTCTGTTATGTTTGTGCATCAACGTATGTTAAAAAAAACTAAGACTGTTCAACATACTGAATAACTGAGCTCTTGGTGGTTACTTGATACTTTATATTTTTTGGAACCAGAAACTTATTGAAGTAAAACAATTATTGTTTTGGTGGCCATATTAAGGCTTTTCCTTGAAGGCCAAAATGCGAATAATTTCTTCGGTAATTTTAATTAAATGACTATCGATAGATTTAAAATTAACTTAAATATAATTTTAAATTAGGCCTAGGCCTATTATGATTATGTCAGGACAAGAGCTTATTTTCTCCTATCTTCGAACTTCTAAAGCAATGATCTTAGATCCTAGTGGTCTGAAAAAATAAATGGCCTCAGAAAGCGAAATAACATTTCCATAATCTAAACTTTCTTCCAAAATGTTCGGGTGATGACTTCAAAATGGCGGAGGAAGTAAGAGGAAGAACTTAAATTTTATTCAAATCAAAATCTTCACAATTAAAGAAATCTCAGACACAACCTCTGTGAAGTGCACAAACACGGTCTGCGTTCAAGATTTTTATTTAAATAACTGCAAGATTTAAGTCGTTCCTGCACTCAGATGCATGTAACAAGAAGCCACCAACAGACAGCTACAATGTTTACTTTATTCGATTGGTTCACATAACACCTGGTTGCAGGTAGCGAGGAAGAGGTCTTTAAATTTATATTCAGCTCACATTTTCATTCTCACAGCTTCACAGCTCAATCCCTTATGTAAATTATTTATTTGGAAAACTCACAGCATGTCTTTATTCAAAATAGTTATTTGTGTCCGACTGCTAATTTAACTAGACTATTATTGAATTTATCGGCTACTAAGAAGAACATAGGTACATTCATGCTATAAACTTGTTTTCTTATGGTTCTTATAAACTCCTAGTTGGTATTTAAAATATCATTAACTAGTGTGTACCTCTTAATAAATTTGTGCATTCCAGCAATACATAAACAACGACGCTTTCTTCTACAGGTCTTACTAATTCTTTAACCCTCATCTAAAGTATCTAAACCCTCTTTTGATACAACAGACAATCATGCAATCCATGGGATTCCGCAGGAACAATAAGAATCTAACGATGTAATATATATAAAAACAATATTTTATAAATTGTGCTACGTTCATTCAGAACGTTTAAAAATTTCACGGTGAAATTTCGATCCTACCATGAAAATGTCGAAGCTTAAATTATTAGCTATTTTAGCAGTTTTGATCATTATCCATTCTTAATTACATTATGACTAAATTATATTCCCCACCGGGAATGTACTCTCCATAAATTCAGAAAGACTACAGGCCATCATGAGGTCAGTCCGGATGACGGTATAAAGGGCTGTATGGTTTTATGTCGACTCAGTCTCCTATTAAAATGAGTACCAGGAATAAATCCATTGAAAAAAGAATCTGGTGTGTAGGATTTACAATAAATGAACTTCATATTGTTCTAAGGGGATTATTATACAGCAAGTATTAAAAGATGCTTCACTTGATACCCACATATATTATATTATACTATGGATTACTATCTTATAATCTTTGTGCGCCGATTAATTAAAATACGGGAGCCTCAGGAAATGAATCAATAGGCCTATGCAATGCAGCTCCAGGTGTGTAGGGTTTATGATGAATGAACTTCGTACTTTTCTAAAGAGAATAATATATAGTAAATACTTAAAGGTGCATAACCTTATATCCTACATTATATATTATAATATATAATATTAATCATTATATAATATATAATATTATTTAATATATAATCACCTATATTATATAATAATATAAAATATAAATCATATATTATATTATAGTCCTACACTTAATATATATATATAACATATATATATAACATATATATATATATACAATATAATATATTATATAATATATAGGGGTATAAGGAAATAACTTTTAATATAACATCTCATAATCTCATAATCTGATTTATTAAAGTACGGGAGACTCAAATACTGAACCGATATATAGGTCCAGAAACAAAACGACAAAGGAAGCTGTAGAATTATATGAAATGAAATGATTAATCTAAGATGTCCCCTTAAGACTCTACATGTCTCACGTGAAGAATTGTATACCAAAATAAAATTATATTTAATATGATGGGAAAGACATTGAATCTCCTCAGTACGGTTCGTCGGCAATGAAGATTGAACCTGGACGGACAGAATGAAAGCCACACAACTTAATCGGTTATTGAATCACTGTTCCAGATACAGTGAATATACAGATTTTGATATTTATTTATGTATGTGTTAATTACAAGGTATCAATAATTCAATAATAGAGGATAACCGGATATACAATGGGAATTTAATGAATTCACGCTGACATTTACGAGATTAGTTGTGCTGCTGATGGTTACATATTGCGTTTAATATACACCCGAAACTATGCATACATCAACTGGTATTATGCAATCAGTAATAAGCTACATTCTTCTCCAGTTATTGTAGAAATTTCAATTAACGACCCATGAAATTACTTCGTGAAACAGTTTCATTTGCAGACAAATGTGAGAACCTGTACTTTAACACACATATGAAAATTTCTTTATTAGAGACAATATTATCTCTCATCCTTCCCTTCTCACCCTCCCGCAAACACACACTGATATCCCCACACACGCAAAACACTTGAAAATATACACCTTCGGTGTTACTTAGAAAGTATATTTTAAAACTGGATTTTCTATTGTCAAATTAAGGTATAGGATTATTCTCTTTTTAAAAATAATACTCTACTTTTGAAAATAATACTTAAAAACAAACCAACAAACAAATAAGTCTTGAGATATAATCCATACAAACCATATAGTGGTTAGTGTCGCTGGCAACGGACCCGCAGGCCTGCGTTCGATCTCCGGTACCTCCTCGGGTTCTTCTGAGGTAGGAAAATCTGGAACGTGGTGCACTCAGCCTCGTGTTTCAAACTGAAGAAATCCTTGATTGAGAAGTAGGTCCGAAAGCCATAATTAAGGGCCCAATCCTGCAATCTGGCTCTGGTAGATGACGCAGCGGTAGGATGGTAGTTTTAGTAATATAGGCCTAATTTGTTTAAAGAACTAACCACAATATTATCACACTATTATATATTTGAAAGTGCTAAAAAGTTTCCTTTAATGAAAGCTCTCTTAATATTTCATCTTTAAATATGCTGGAAAATGGAACTATATGAATATTTTCTTCCCCACAACTTAGGCTAACTAAAAACGTTAACTCCAAAATACATTTAAAATTATCACTGAATAGCAAATTCTTGCCATCACGAAAATTCACATTCCACATTTAGGATTTAAGATTGACTAAAATATTGGTTTGATGTATCTTTGCTACACTTCTTGAAATTTCGTATAAAATGTGCCTAGATCTATCGGTAGGCCTACTACTTCCGGGCATATAAGCTTACATTATTGTTTAAAATTAACAAAAGCCTCTAAAACTCCCATTTTAATTAAAATTGACTAAAACTTGCGTTTTTATCAGACATCTCCATTGATATCAAGAGGATTAAAATAAAACAGTAAAGTGGGCTGATACTGAATTTTTAAAATTTTAATTAATTTTAGCTAAAATGGAACCTGTATAGGGTTTTCTAGATGTTAAATAGTAGAGAGTCAACTCAAAAACAAAATAAAGTCCCCTGAAGACGGCCGAAAGGACTAGAAACAGTGAGACATTTAAAAAGACGATAAAAAGGCATCCCATTTATTCATAAACTTCAACGGTACCGTACCTAGCTACACTTTACTACACATTTTATTCAATCTTAAAATTATGCTCTACACTCTCCTGCAATAAAAGGATTAAAAGGTACTGAAACGTACTAAAACCTTTTCAATGCGTGGTAAATGCTAATTATTTCAGAACACAAGTGGAAACAAAATTGGACGTGTTTGGGTTATCTACAAGTAGGATAATGCATTTTGACTCCATACTGCCAGACAGATTTTGTTATCAGCATACGCGTTTAAGTGTGTGTATTCTGAAGTTTCCGCAAAATGAAAGCAGGTGAAATGTGCAGTCAGTGAATTCACTACATCACGCGAGCGAGCATAAAAGCAAATGATCCCATTGTTATCATCTGTGCCGACGAATCTGGAATCACAATAACGGCAATAGCGCTGGAAAATGATGTCATTAAATCGTCATCCTACACCAATAAAAGTTCAAAATCCTACAAACAATAGATTATAATGTTAGGGTTCGCTGTCATTACTGCGAAATTTACTGTCTTGTTCTGTTTTGGAACAAAGTGTTGTACTAAAACTAGGAATTAATACCCATATGCTTGTGAATGGAGACTGCATTGTTCAGTAATAAGTCCCTCATGGTATTGCAGTTACAATAATTTTTGTAAACAAAAAGTGTCATGTAATCCAGACTGTGGTATTAGGATTACATAAACCAATGTCTGTATATAATTAATACCTTGGAAAGTTAGCAAAAGGTGAAGTTAACCCATTCACATTTACAATAAGGTGAAAAAATCCAAAGTGTTCCACATGTAGATAAATTTCATAAAAACTGCATATGACATAACTTGCCTCTCTTTGAGGTAGACCATTAGGGCAATCAGTCATAGGAGAGAGGTTCCATCTGGGGCTGTGAGTTGAACTCCGGCTTAGCTCAGTGTTGGTAGAGCATTGGCGAGAATAGCCAAAGATCCTGGGTGTCCCAGTGTTGGAGGAATTTTTCTCCTATAATATTCTCATGTAATGTCCAACAGAGACAATAATCTGTGGTTCATGAATGCTTATACATCTATCTTGAAAATGAAAGATTGTCCATATGGGTGGAGAGAAACAGACTGCCCTATTCATAGGACATTGGGATCATAAGCTGATGATATTGCGCCTTAAACAAATAACTATCCAACATATCATTCCTACAAAAATTACAAAATTAATTCATACATTATCTAAAGCTAATGCATACACCATCCCTAGTTCTACTCATTACGAGTTGTTATGATACAAAAATATTGGTAATACAGAAAATAGTATTGCTAAAGGCTATAGTACAAAAAAATCGAGCAACCGTCAAACTTCTCTATTTCTATTTTTAGTCTCTAAGAGCTATTGGTTTTGGATTATCTTGTAAGAACATAAGAACAAAGCATTAAATATTATTTTTTGATATTATAAACAGCACATTTTTCAAAATAATACTAACTGTTTGTGGAATAACAAATCATGTTACCCAAATTTTTCAATCCAGCAAGTTTTGATCAATAGGAATCCAAGTAGTTATTGGGCAATGGTACTTAAGTTTCCCTTTATGAAATCAAAGGGATCACTCCGATTTTTATTTGTATTATTTTATGCATGCAGCGATTGAAATATTGGTTTTGGTGTCCTTAGATCGGCGCTGCGCTCCGCTTTCTGCATCAAGAAACTCAAAATTAAATTCAATAATTCCTATAGCCTACACCTATATTGAGTGAAATACTGTCTTCTCTATTTGACCCATTTTGAGGTATCCTTCAGTCAATATTTACATGTAAGCTTCTAAGGCGACAAAAAACTACTTTTGAGCTCTAGAATGAAGCAAGAAAAAGTGATTGATTCAATAAAATCAATAAATAACGTATAAAAAGGAAAACCAGAACATATATCCGTTTAGTCCCTATGAATATGACAGCATAATATAATCCCAATTATTATGGCTATAGGGCTGATTATAATTTCAGAGTTAATCTAAATGGAATGATTAACCCTTATAGAGTAATAATACGTAATAAACAATTTATATTCTCACACAGGTTAAGTTGCAATCGACAATTATATACACTTAACCCCCGGCAGGAAGTAATTTGTATGCATGAGTCTTCAATAACGAAGCTTTGGCGGGAAAATAATAAATGATCAATTATATTGTTATTCAAATGTGTTCATTAAATAATGATGAAGTGTGCTGAACGTGAATTTTGCAACAAATCCAAGTAAATATACCTCCTAAGACGTGTTTATTAATTTCAGTTTTGCGTCCTATTCATATGGTGTAGGGTCGAAATGTGTCAAATGCAAAGTACAATATTTCTATACTCTACCTGACTAATAACTCCGCGTATTAAATTTTCCACCTGAAGTTCTTTACAAAGCAACCATAATTGTGTATGTCCCAGCCATATGCAAAAAAATGAAATCGCTAAAGGATTATAAGGATTAAACGTTGCGAATAGAGGGAGGCTGGGAAAGAGCCCTTTAACACCGCACCATATTTGGATCTACTGCACTGATTCCAATTTATGGACGACATGATGTGAAAATACCATGCGGTATCTTGTGGACATGTAAGGACACACAACCCCTTCCATATTTCTCCACTTCGTCGACATTGGCAGGTCGACTGAGCAAGGTTGGGCCCCCCTGCAAGGTGTAATTTAGGCCACTTAACAAATCAAAACATGTATACGGACCATCCTATTGATTTGCGGGTCCTCTGGGGCAGAAGTATATTTCGGGGTTAATTATGAACTGTAGGTGAAAATTCTATATCTAGCATGATTAAATTTGCGCAGTTTTTACTTTATAATAGTAATATATCAATAAATATATAAAACAAGAGGATAATCATATAAAACAATAATTTAAATTATGCTACTTACCGATCAGGCAAAACTATAATTGTTAACTCACTAACTGATTAATGTGTATAACTTACCTTACAATACATTGAACGCCTTTACTAGAGGCATTAAACGATTCCTCCCAACCTGAGCCTTCGCCACATTCAAGGACTTAGTTATAAAGAATTGGGCATCCTATGAAAGGATCCAAGGAAGAAATTAAGATACTAAGTCACGAAGTGTCGATTATTTTTTCCAAGAACATTCTTATCTAGGATACAATAGAGATGCAGTCCATACAAACTGCTTATTGTTCTCAAAGAAGTTTCTAAATAAGTTACCTGATTTAGAGTCTCTGTAAACTATGACTATTGCCCTCTACATTAAGATGGATGATGAATGGACCCATTCCCTTGACTTTCTTAAAAAATACTATGGATATTCTTAACCCTCATTTAACAAGTATTACATTCTTGGGCTGACTAAACAAATATTACATTCTTGGACTAACACAATTACGAGTGCCTCGTTTATTAGAATAATGTTGCTGCATGAGATAGAAATAAATAAACATTTTCTAATGCTAATCCACAAATCTATTCCTTCTAGATCAGAGGAGTGAGCGTACAAACTGAGACATATCCTTCTTCAGATGGGATGAAAGTCACGGGTTACAGAATTGAAAAATCTTCATTGCGCTCTGAAATAAATAATTATTTATCAAGAAGGAATAGATTTGTGTATTAGTAATGGAAAATATTTATTTCTATATCATGCAGCAGCATTATTCTAATAAACGAGGCACTCAGAGCATGTAGGCCTAATGGCGTTAGTCCAAGAATGTAATATTTGTTAAGTTAGTCCAAGAATGTCATAATTGTTAAATGAGGGTTAAGAATATCCATAGTAGTTTTTAAGAAAGCGATGGGAATAGGAATTGTTTTAGGCTAGGAGGAATTTTTAATTATGATCCTCGCGAATAGAAAACTAGCTATAGCGTATCTTTAGTTATATGTGTAAAACCTTCTACGATGCGAAAATCACCACTCATAATGCATATAGGCAAAGCATGAATTGCTGGAACAGATATACTTATCGTTATGAATATGGAGATGATTTTTCTGTGTAGCACAATAACTAATATTTTTTTTAACGCTTTAGATTTGCTAGGCCTTTAAAGATTTGCATATGAACGTTGAATCGTGAAACACACGCTTCAAAACGCTGCAAAGTGTAGAGGAAGTAACTGTAAAATACCCAGACCCGCATTCAACACGCATTTGCATACGTATGCATGGCAAGAACACGAGCATTTGAAATGGAAACATGTTTTAATCTCAGTATAATCGAAACTTACATACATAAGAGAGGAGGGTTCGTTTCCACTGGAGTTGCTGTAGTATATTCCTGTTTCAATATAATTAGATCAGGTATCTCGAGTTCATTTATATTTCATACAGTAATTCTAATCTAGCATGCTGTATATGAAATGTAATCTCTGGAACGAGTTATGCAATGAGAAGCTACTTTTACAATCCTGAGAGTTGTGAAACTACCATCTTCTAATGTGGAAATGAGGCATTTAAATGCATGAACTACGGAATTATGTTAGTTACATTTATTTATTTATTCTTCATTTTCTTATAATATATCTGACACAAATTTCATGAATTACTGACAGAATAATCTGACACATTCACAAAAGGTAACTAAGATAACTTTTCGTGAAGACTGTAAAATAAAGCTTTAGAAAACATAATTGAGATCGTTTACGAAATTATATTTTTAGACAGTCGAAGGTAACAGAAGCGCCTTTAACGGTCGATGGTAGGCCTATTAATTATAAAGAGGAAATTATACCACCGAGTGGTATAAAATTATATCGCTCCAAGGTATCCAACATTGGTATTCCTCAAATGGAAAACACTCGTTTGGTTAAAAATATTTGCATATGATTATTAAATAGACTCAGTTTGATAAAAATGGAAAATTCAATAATTACAATGCCCTTTTAAATGTAGAATTTCTCACGGAGATTCCAAAATTCACTTCACTTGGTGGGTCTCAACGACCTCATCGGTGACCGAACCCTGATATTTCTGTTTCTAGAGTAGTGTTGCCACCTGTCCCGAATTAGGCGGGACATCCCGCATTTTAAAGACATTTTCAGCGTCCCGAATTATGCCTAAGAGGGACGCATTATATTGCGGGACGCCAAATTATTCCAAAACAAAATATGAGACAGCAATTCTTGGTGGCGTCTTTTGTGAATTTCGTCTCATGGTCAAGATATCGATGTCGTTCCATCGCTAAAATGTATCGTGTTGGCAGCATTGAAATCACCGCCCATGATGTTATTCTTTGTAATTTATTTGTATAAGTCGCACGGGCATTCTTGGGGTATGTCAGTGATCTGTACAACCAGCGTGCGAGCCATTAACTGGTGATCCGACGGGGAAGTACCGAAAACAGATCATATGATGGAACTGATTTGCCAAGTACAGTTCCTTCTGGAAATATAGCACAGCAAGACGTGTGTAGTGTTATCAGTTGTAATTTGAATCCACGTTCTCTGTGTGTTTTATGTGTCGTTCGTTGAGTAAGAACTAATTAAATATTTCTCCTGTTATTCCTAAACTTAGTGGTAAGCCATTATCTAGTCAGAGTCTGGATTGCCAATGTTCATAATTTTTTCGAAACATGTCTATGAGTGTACATTGTTTTTTGAAATTTTTGAGAAAGCTTTAAGTTCCTTAGAGAAAGTATTTGACTTCACAGAAAACAATCTTTATGGCACACTGAAGAACTTGAATCTTTCAAACATCTCAAAGACTCTGTGAAGGCACATAATGTAGAATCTGATGTTAATTTGGATGAGTTAGGCCTATATGAGGAATTCTGCTTTAGTTCAGATATAATAAATGCTACTAAAGTAAAGAACACATTCCCAGTCTCAAATGCTTTGTTCTGAGCATTCCTGGTAGCAATGCCTTTGTGGAAAGAGTTTTCTCTCTCTTGAATCTAAAATGGACAGAATCCAGAAACAGGTGCTCAGCTGACCTCATAAAGAGTGAAATCATTTCTACAAATGTTACAGATACCTGCAAAGATTATTTAGTGAGGGTGAAACAGAACAAACAACTATTAGAAGCTGCCAAATCAAACAAGAAATACAGCTTCAAGTCATGAATTTGCCCAGGCTTTTTTTAAATTATTTTGCTAACCTTTTCATTTCTAATGTTAGTGTTACTGTTACATAGCCTATTCAGTTTTGGCTTTGTAATATAATCCGTCTTTCAGTTATTAATAAATTGTTCCGTGTACAAATTTAGGTATGAAGATCGGCGATCTGCATATATTCGATAAGTGTCCCTCCTTAGCCTTACCAAAAGGTGGCAACCCTATTCTAGAGTAGTGTATCAATCAGCTACTCCACAGCGTACCCTCCATTAGCTACAGCACAGCAACTAAACATATGTTTAAAAGAATGTGACGCAGCTCAATTGTATGTCTAAGTTAATAGCTCTATTTCATAGTCTTGTAATTTCCTTCGCCGTTGCTGATAAATTTGTTTTGCAACAGTCGCAAATCAAATGCATGAAAATACTTTTAATCTGAATTATGAAGATGCTTTTATATAGACCACAAATATTAAGTGTGCCTATAAGTTAAATATTCTACTATTTATTTTACTATCCTAAAACTTATAGCGTCAGCCATGGTGGTTCAGAGATAATGTGCCCGACTCTAGATCCCGGCGAGGTCGATTAATTTTTCAGGACGTAAAAATCCTGGGCACGGAATCCTCCGAGAGAGACTTTAAGCTGGGGGGGGGGGGGGTGTCGTAGATTTACGTCACGCTAAATAACTTCAAGTCTACATTAAAGCCTCTGGACACCTTAGTTTCCTACGAGGGTTGTGACGCGATGGGCCTACCATCTGTCCCTCTCCTCTCTCTCTGAAAATAAGCGTAACCAAATTAGACTATGTAGGCCTACCGAAATCTCCACTTGGAGGTCGTATTCTCCCAACCGAATGGGCTAAAAGGACGTAGGAAATCTTATAGACGTGATCTTCTGCATGATGGGCGTGATAAACTTAGTAGGCCTATAGAAGATTGTCACTATATTATCATTAACTTCCAGACAATTACATCTTATGATAATGGTTGTTCGATTCAGTAAATATTTTGCATAGTCTTTTTTTATATATATATTTTATTATTATTATTATTATTATTATTGTTTTTTTTTTTAAATTCATACTAACGATGTAAGAAGGAAAGCGTCTTCATACCCAAATCTGCTTCTTAGTTTTCATTACATAATATTTATTTATTTGAGTTCATAACAGGTTCATTGGTCAATTACGATAGTCTACTCTCTAATATTATTACAACAATCTTACAACACTAATATTAAATATTTAAACTAATATTAAAAACAGAAAAAAAAACAAAATTTATGTAATGAAGCGAATAGATCTTCATATAAAATAACAATATAAATTGTGGGCGTCTTATAGTAATGTAACGTGCAAATATTAGGTAATTCCATCAGAAGATTTTGAAGTATCTTTGTAATTATTGTGCTAGGAAACTAACAATTAATAAAGAAACATCAAGACTTACTATAATATGATTAGGATAACCGTATCGTAATTATACTTTTCAAACTGAATTCCATTTCAGAAACGTGAGTGGATATTTACGGCTTTTAATCTGTTACATATGAAAAGAAACGAGTGCCTTCTGGTATTTACTATGTCGATAATCGATTTTATCGTTTCCCCATAATCTGAATAGGCAATGTCTAACAGCATTTCGATACATAATCATAAGAAGAACATCAACGAAACGTGCATTTCTTTCAGCGCGGTAATAAGATGGAGAATTTTTATTCTATGCAGTTAAGGCTTTTTTGTATGGGAAAGATTGAACACAAGCCTTCTTCTATGTAGGAGAGTTTTTTTTCCCCCGAGAGTGTTTGCAACAGCAAATTATTTTTACAGTGATGTCGACATTAGGATATGTAAAAATGTCATTTTCAACTTGCAGCCACTTTTTCTATCTGCCAGTGATTATGTTTGGTTTCTTCGTTTTGATGTGACATCCTCAGAAAGAACTGATTCTTCGAAGACTTTTAAAGACAAATAGAAAGTATATTTAATGTTAACAAGAACTGCATGTTGAACGACGAGAAGATTATTCTAGGATCTACATTTGAAATAATGCTAATACAACTTTTATTTTATTCACTACTAGCTTAAAATGCCCGGCGTTGCCCGGGTTTTGTATTTCGTAATATGAAATTAACTTATGGGGACTTTCGATGTTGAAACTCTAGGTCCTTATATAATATGTACGTAGAATTCGAAATGAGGAAGAACGACATATGTCACTCAGACTATTCCCTCAGAAATCGCTAGATATAGCTTTTTATGGCTCATAGAGGATGTCGAATGTTGCATTCCATTGCTTCTACACACCATGCCTGGTAGGAGTGCAAATAAGAAGAAAAAGAAATTCCGGTTACATAAGATTGTATTGTCTTGACAGAAAATTGTATTTCTCACTCTCATATTACCATACAACCGTTTCGGGGCTGAAGTAAAAAAGAAATTCAATATCACTTTCATACTTTCCTTCCCAAAAACCTGGGACATAATATACTGCGCGCGTAGGACTGAAAATGTTCCATCCCATTTTGTCTTCTTTTAGATTCTTAATGCCTCTGATAAACATCCCTAGGCCTATTTCTCAACTAATACAAAGCCTACAGCTATGAGTGACGTATCAGTGAATAGGATTTGTTACCGACTTCCGATATAGCATATAATTATATAGCATACACATAGAAAGTTATGTGACTGCTTTATTTTCGTGGATTTTATTCTTCAAGAATTATTTTCACAAATGTATTACTTACATCGATAATATCCGAATTTGTTGAAGCCCAGTATAATAATATAGTTTCCAAAGCCCTATGTGAACACCGTAAACAATACTTTCGTTATGTAAACAATTGACGGCAGAACTATCTAACTGTGCCTCATTTCACATTTCCTACTTTTCCCGTGGATTTTCAAAAAATGTTCTTTCATACAAACCTTTTCCTGACAATTACGAACACAACAACAACAACAAAAAATCAGCCAAATCGGTCGAGCCGTTCTCAAGTGATGCTCCGTCATACATTTTGGAAATTCATTTTTATTAATATAGGCCTAGATTAATTAACATAATGGTCCTATATTCATATTTTACCAGCAAGTAATATAGAGAATAGTTTTCTTCTTGGTAATAAATTCTTGATATGTAAATTACTAGAGACATTACCATAAATAATGAAACGTTAGTCTGAAATTTATCTTGAGAAGATCGAAATCTCATATTATATTTAGTGTGACTATTTAGCGAATAAAAAGACTGAATCATTAATTAGATTCTTGTGTTCATACTAAATATGCTTTATATTCTTCTCCAAAATATTTAAAATCGCCTGCCATCTTTATTTCAGTGCAAATGGAACTTAACATAACCACGACTTCCTTTATCCGGGAGAGAACTTTCATAAGAAAGTAAACGGTTTTATTTTTTTGCTTGAAATTCTTGCTTCCTAGTGTTTTTAAGTGCAAGAATGGTACTTTTTAAGATTACACTGTGGACGGGAAAAATGTATGTCCGTCCGTCGGCCGTATGTGTTTCTATTCGCGCGATATCTCAAATACGCATGGCAGATTTTCACACTTATAACGTCCACAGAAAGAACCCTATTGATTTTGGACCAAATCGGTTGACCGGTGCCAGAGTAACGACCAATTAACGGTCATATACTTTTTAAATAGCAAATCATTACTGTACTACAAGCCGCGTGGCTAACCCATACGCTGACATGATTGTTTGACCACTTACAGATGAGCCAGAAACTTTAAATTTGGCTTATAGCCTGTAGCCGACGGGAATATTCCAAAACGTACATATTTTTATATTTTAACCCCCGAAAATCTTTCAAAACGGCGGTCGTAGTTTAAGGTATGTTTAGACCTTCTATGGAGGCTTATAGTAACGAGACGATAAGTCTACTATAATAAAAAAGTTGCACCAGCAGTTACGTATTTTGAGAGATCTACAAGTTTGGTCCTATGACTTTTTTTCTTATCTCCATCGGTTATACCTTAGATAGAGTTCATTTTTTTTAATTCACGTAAATTTCGTATATTTCCCTCAAAAAATTTAATTTTTGACTCACTTATAAGACAACTGGAATCGTGAAATATGGCAGGGATATTGGTACATCCAATTACCCTACGCGTGCAAAATTTGGTATTTCTAGTTTCCCAATACGTATGGAAAAACTGACAGTATACCTTTGACGTCATTCACATCTAAGACAGTCTAGACCAGCGATGCCCAACCTCTTCTCATAAGAGAAACTTAGGTCACATTGTCGCTTTATCTCAACTCTTTCGTTTTGTGTTCCTAGTTATCCACCACAGTGCACGATCGCATTTCCCCTTCACTTACTCCGCGAAAAATGGGCGGAGGTCATTTCGCCCTCCTCTTTTTCGCTTAAGGTGAGCATCACTAGTCTAGACTGTAGATCATCCAATCACTAACATTGATGTTTGCTAACTTGCACATGTCTAGAAACTTTAAATTTGGCAGCCTATAACAGATGGGAAAATTCCAAAATATCCAACTGTTCTATTTTATACCTTAAAAAACAAAACAAAACAAAAATTTGGAAGGTTCTGACTGCGTATTTGTACGTCTTCAGATTTAAAAAATAAAGGAATATTTTTGAGGTGGATAATTTGTTGTAAATTCGTCCTTTTAATATTCTAGTTATCCCCCTTATTCCTTCACATATGCTAATCAAGCTTTCTCAAGAAATCGTAATCTAAAAGTCAATAGTTTCTGAAATAGCCTCTTATAGCTCCATCTGGCACTTTGTTTTATCAGTTTACCTGATTCATTCATATTGCAATCCTACTTATTTATGACGCTTCACCACACATTATTTTCGTATTTCCTTTTGTTCATATGCAGCTTACAAATATCCAATCATTGTGTTAAATTATACATTGTTTTTATCAAAGAAGCTGAAGATATGAAGATGCTTCAGATTCAGTCTCTATGAATTTTTATTTAGAAAGTGCAAGCAGGTGCAATAAAATGAATGCGGTAAAAATTAAACGATAAAAGTATGACTATAGACACTTGCGAATTGTTAGAATTCCACATATATACTGGATTGGTCAGCGATTCATGAGCTAAGTAGTAATACGTAATGCCACAAGTATTTTACAGTTGATCGATAAATTTGCGAGGCAATTTAGTAACGAGTAGATAGGCTATATCCAGAGAAGTTGAAATGAGCTTTCTTATATGAGTTCACGTAAAGAAACAACAAAAATAAATAATAAAATTAGGTAATATTTCTAGTACAATAAACGACTATATTACCTTAACCTTACAATACTACGGGTATGGTCGTTTCTTACAAATTTGTAATAAATAATGACAACGTACTTTTTCGGTACTCACATGTTTCATAAATACTTGACCAGTAAGGAACATGGTATCATAACTCAGTTATAATAGTTTATTCTCCATAATTATAAGTCTTATAAGTGGAATGTCATCTTCTTATATTAATAAAAGGAAGTGTCTGTCTGTCTGTCTGTCCGCGATGTCCAGCGAAATCTACTGAAAGCAGAAATCTGAAATTCTAGACATAGGTAGACTGAAGGGTAGGAAAATTCACCTCGAAGCCTGAATTTTAATTTTCGCTTTCGTTCATGAGCTATGAGTGAAAAACGGGAAGAAAACGTGCATTTTTTGCGTTTTCGAAGCATCAGTTTTCAGTAATACATTTCAATGTCAAATCCATTACAGTTGACTTTGGCTATTTTTGTCATACCTTGGAAATAAAAACCCACATAGATCAATTCATTTGTTTATAATGTCAAGGCACGCAGATATCTGAAATTTTCAACATAGACGGAATATGGTCAAACATTGTTCGATTTGGACGAATCTCACTATACAGGGGTTTTCTGGGCCAAGGAACTCGAATCCGAGATCGCTTTTACCAGGCGACGCTATCTAATCGTGCTATGTAATTCACGTGATTTAGGTGTTAATAAATATAAAGATTTAACTATTATGCTCTTAATTTTTAATTTTTGAAATAATTATCACGGGCGATCGCTTGATTTTGTAAGTTCATCATGGACGATTCATTTGTTTAGAATGTCAAGGCCCGCAGACATATTAAATTTTCAACCTACACGGAAGAGGGATAGTCAATATAGGCCTAAATATGGTCAAACATTGTCGATTTGGACGAATCTCACTATACAGGGGTTTTCTGGGCCAAGGAACTCGAATCTGAGGTTGCTTTTACCAGGCGATGCTACCTAATCGTGGAACGCACTCCACGTGATTTAGGTGTTAATAAATATAATGATTTAACTATTATGCTCTTAATTTTTAATATTTAATTCTTGAAATAATTATCGCGGGCAAAGCCGCGGACCCATGCTAGTAAATAATGAAATGAGTTCAATCTTACTGATAATTTCTAGAGCAAGCGTGCGTAACACGAAAATATGAATCGCATGTGATATTTAATAAGAACATCACAAATAAAATTCAAATTAATATAGATAGAAAGAAGCTACAGAAAAAGTGTATAAATTACATCTTGGTTGTAACAAAGAAACAACTGTTAGACCAGTTGCAGATCGTGGTCAGATGAATATCAATTCAAGTCCACAATGGATATCGATTGGCAAGTTTAGAAGCATATAACTTAGGCCTAAGATATGGCTTTACAACACATAATACATTATAAATGTCAATATTATATCAGAATGTCAATGATATATTATAATATTACTTTCCATTTGTAAATTCTACTATAGGTACACAAGATTATATTAGGAAAAGAAACAACAAAACTGATTTCTTGTAAAATCTGTGATCATAAAAATGTATAAACTACCTTGTATATCCTATAATTATGTACACACTGATTTTAAAATTCAGATCAAGAAAAGAAATAGGAGATACAGAAATAAAATAAAAAATTCCCTTTAGGCAGGCCTACAGGCTGAGGTAGATTTCGAAGTGCTAAATCTCGCCTTATATGAGAGCTATCGAGAAACCAGTTATTGATTTGTAGAGTAGGCCTACTCATAAGAGCTTTTCAACGATACCCCACAAGACATGGTTTCAACAATTTCGAATTTCCATCCCCCCACCAACCACCCCCACTTGTACCCCCAAAACCCCCGAATCGTTGGTGTCACTGTGAACTCCATAGGGAGTACTCTAATTTATTCAAACAAAGGTTCCCCTTTATACTTGATAGGGGCCGAGATACAATTTTTCAAAATTTCAACCCCCTCTCCCGACCCTCCCCTTGGGCCAATTTTGCTCACTAACGAACTTGTCCGAACTATTGGGCCTAGAAATAACCTAATAAAGTTTGGTTCGAATATCTTCAAAATTACGGCCGATAGCGTGTAAAGATATATATCTCACTATTTTTTAACCTGCAGTGGTTTCGTACTTAGGGAGGCATGAAACGTAAAGATATGAA